>OY796678.1:23815177-25142250 GCA_963680715.1 Tetragnatha montana
GATGTCTTAAACTCCTTTATAACGCTTTGCCCATCTTGGCAGCTTACGAAAAAAAATAAAATTCATTGCTTTTAGGCATGCAACATTAAACTGAAAGCACGCATCGCAAACTTCTCTCAAACTCAAACACATCGCATGATGAAATTACGAATATGAAAGTTTTCACCGCCATCAATAAAAGCCTAAATACGGGAAGTGTCAACAGCTCTATTGACGCAAAAACCCCCTTCCCACAAAGCAAGGCATGGAGAAAGTCACAGAAAAAAAATACACAACAGCTTTATAAGAAATATCGCCGAGAAATATGAGAAACTGTCAGGCGTAAACAGGAGACAAGGAGAATTTAAAATCTCCCGAAAGTGTTTTATACGCCTCAACATCAATTTTCGAAACCCGTAAAACAGGAAAGAATTACAGCTAACAACGCCTTTTAGAATATGAAAGTCTGGGCTTATCCGTCTTATATTGGAAAATGGCTTTGTTAGCGAAGGCATTGAAACTGAGCGATGGTACCTATTTATGCGAGGGTGCTTGCAGATTCTGATTGAAGTGGGGAGGAGTTTTTATTGAATGGCGGGAAAATGTGCTAGTTTCCTTGACTGTTTATCGCTTTTTATTGCAGCGGAGATTTCGCCTTTTATGATTTAAAATGCATGAGAAAAGTAAATGGCCTTTCTCTTCATTACGCTAGAGATATTCTAGTTCGGTTCGAAATTTAATTCGATGTCGGGGAATTCCGGGATATTGTAGAGGCGATATTGTTTTGAAGATTTTTCTAGAGTGATTGCCTTTGTTTTCTTTTCGTGAAAGAACTTAAATCCTTCATTTTTGAAATGCCATTCAATCATGATTTGTTTTTACTTGACAGAGTGCAGTTCCTTTTGCATGAGCGAAGGCGCGAGCGTCTCTTTCAACGCCTGTTTTGGTATAATATAAGGGGTATAATTTATAGCCTGCTATTGGTTCCGGTACTTTTTTTAGTTTTAGGGCATGACCAATACACAAAAACACAAATATTAGCTTTAGGAACCCAGAGGCAAACTAAAAAGCAATGTAGTGATATTTATATTACATACATACATCATTCGCTGGATCTTTTATAGATTTTTGTTATACAATATTCGGTTGATAGTTTCTCTCTATATTAAAACAAAGTAACAGTCGCCGCCGCCGCTGTTTCAGAAAATCTTCACTTTGACAATTTTGAATTGTCACTATGCAAAAACTAAGGAACGGAAATTATTGAAATTTTGACCATTTGTAGACAAATGTATGAGGGTCCTTTTCGTTCCAATAGCTAATTAATGAGATAACTAGTTCTGGAATTATTTAATGTCAAAGTCGAAAATTATTTTTTTCTGCTGCGAGTTCGCCCCCAGCAAAATCTATTCGCAGCAGAAATATGATTTTTTGCATCCGCATTCTCTTAGATGTGAAGTTTTGCACCTCGTCGCCCTTTTTTCGAATTTCGAATTAGTTTTGGAGTAATTAAGTTTTAAAGTTTCGAAATTTTTGACGGGTTTTCGGTTTTTTCGTTATAAAAGAAAAACTAATCACAGTAGAACTGTGATATTTTAAACACACATACAATTATTTTTTATAAAAATATTGGCGTTTTGTTTTTCAAAAAATTCTAATTAGTTTTAGAGTTATTAAGATTCAAAGTTTTAATTTTTTCTTCTCTTTCTGTTGCCGTTCACTAGAGAAACAGGCGAGTTTTATGATGAGTCTAATTTCTTTTATTTTCAACAATGTTTTTTCTACAAAATGGTTGATGATTATTAGTAGACTTGCTGGATATTTCTTAACATTTCGATTAAATTATTGATAAGCTAAAAAAGGAATGTATTTCAGCAACATTTTTGTTGTTAATTTAGGGGAATGATACGAATTAAATTATTTACAAGCAAGAGAGGTATTTTCGGTATTACAAGAGGCTTAATTAAGTCGAGAAGAGTGTTAGGCTGGATTGTTGAGATGAACAAGCGAGCTCTGCTCGCTAAGATCGCGAAGCGATCTGAAAAGAACTGCGAAGCAGTTACGGGGGTTGGTGAGCGATAGCGAGCAGGGGGCAGGCCCCCTAGTTAAGAATAAAAAACTAGCTATGTATTGGCTGTCTTGGCCACCTTCTTTTCTACTTTTTTGTATGCTGTGCTTTGGAAATCCTTTTTCTTAAGACTTAGATGGAAAATTAATGTATACTCCTGCTCATAAAAAATGCAACATCAAGAAGGAATTGTCCGATCAACATGAAATTTTCAGGGGATGTTCATTATAGTTTTCTATTTAAATTGATGCGAATTTAGAGTTATAGCGCATGCGTGAGACGAGCAGCGCCTTTTCAATCACTAATTTAGTTGTATATATGGGGGGCTGTAACGGGTGGTTAAGAAGTTGTAAGAAGGTTGTCTGCCGCTGATTATTTTGTCATTAGAAGTCATTATACCCCTTATACCTTAACGGATGCCATATGAGCATTTAACAGTGTTTGATCGAGGATCAATGATTGGCTTTCTTGAAGGGTGTTTTCACACTGTGTTACTGCTGCTCAGATGAAGGCTGTGGCAACACTAGAGCGGCGCGCGTGTCATCTATCATATTATTCACGCGGCACGCATTGTTGTATTATTATCACTTTTTTAAAATCTTTAGAATTACCTTTTTCTTTTGTTGTGTTGTAAATAAATGTCTTTTTATATATTTAAACTTGTAATGATTTTGTAACCCATCAGACCGCATCCCCACATTCTGGTGACCCGGACGTAAAGACATAAAAAGACATTTAGAATTACCTTTTTCTTTTGTTGTGTTGTAAATAAATGTCTTTTTATATATTTAAACTTGTAATGATTTTGTAACCCATCAGACCGCATCCCCACATTCTGGTGACCTGTTCAATTGAATTTCGTTCCTTTTTCTGATGATTGATGATCTGCTTGAGTTTCTCCACAAGTTTTACGGTCTCACCATTATAAGTCCGCTATCATGCCTGACGAGGATAACTCCTCCACAACTAATTCAGTTGTTTCGGAATACAAACCAAAGAATCCCTTATTAGAAGTTGAACGAGTATCTTTCCGAGCATCCTTCGCCAGAGAATGAGGAAACTTAGACCTTCTCCGGGTGCGGATCATTCTGTGCAGAATTTCTTTGTCAGCAGATCCCTTCCCACCTCATCTCACGTATTCCTGAGGAAAGACGCTGTACGTAGACCACTCGAGCAGCCATACCTAGGACCCTTCAAAGTATTGGAGAGAACAGACAAGTTCTTCAGAATTGAAATGTCCGGGAAACCTACGACAGTTTCGTTGGACAGGTTGAAACCCGCTTACATCCTGGGGGACTTGTCCAGTGCAGCAGATGTTTGCCCAAGTGACCCGGCGCCTTACATTACAAGATCTGGACGCCGGGTTAAGTTCGTGGTGCCACCTTCCAGTTAACGTCCTCCGGACTCAGAGGGGGCCTATGTGGCAACACTAGAGCGGCGCGCGTGTCATCTATCATATTATTCACGCGGCACGCATTGTTGTATTATTATCACTTTTTTAAAATCTTTAGAATTACCTTTTTCTTTTGTTGTGTTGTAAATAAATGTCTTTTTATATATTTAAACTTGTAATGATTTTGTAACCCATCAGACCGCATCCCCACAAGGCCAATAGAACAATAGTGATATGGGTGTGAAAGCAGAGGTCCCAAGATGGTCAAGCGAGTTGAAAATCAGGGGCTGAATGCCTCATTGTCATTGCAGCACGGGATCAAAGAGACTTCATTCGCATGACAGTGCCGGATCACTCAGCGACTTTTCGACATCTTTCAAACTGTCAAAACACTGCTACAGGTCTATCATTGTCTGCTCCAACAGTTAATTGGTGGTTGCTCCACCGAATTCCACAAATTATCGTTCTTTTTTAAAGAGCTCCATTGATGGAATTCCATCTGTGCATAAAGCTACCATGGGGTCATCAAAAAATTTTTTTCGCGCGATTAATAGCAACAAATGGCCCTTTTAAACAAATCCAATTTCAATTTTCATCAACATGACACCCACATCAGCTTTTGGCGCTATATTGTAAAACGCCATCTTTGGAGAGTTTTATCTTGCGTCATACCGCACGAACGCCCAGCGTTATGAGATGGAGCACTATTGAGTATTGAGTATCATGGACAACCTTATGAGATAAGAAATGAAGGTGATTTTAACAGCCACAAATGCTTTAAAAAATTTTTGGAGCCCAAAATTATACCCTACCTTTGAAGCATTCCTGAAGCTGTATTTGATCAGGACAAACCTTGGACACATGTTTTTTGGAATGTTCCGAACTTCCATTTTATCCATCAAAAGCAGTTTCTCTTTCAGCAATATTCTTCACCCAATATTTCACCTATGGAACTTGACTGAAATTTCGTTGATTAGTCCTCATGCTCAAAATTCTTGTTCTGTTGCCAACTTTGGCAAACTTTGGGTTTCAGAAGAATCTTTGATGAAAATCTCCTCCTCAGGCAAAAAAGCAATCTGTTTGATTTAATGACGTGTCGGATAGAGGCTCTCATTGTAGTGCGTATGGACTACATAAAACACTGATTTTCGATATTTAATTTTGTTCCTTTGTTCTGAAAATTTAATCGTTTATTTGCACCTACAAAGGTCACCAGCTGTGTAAATTTCATCAAAATCTAACAAGTCCTTCATGGTGTTGCATTTTTTATGAACAGGAGTATAGATTATTCGCAATAGTAATTACTACATATTGTGTTTTCTAGTGTGCCAACGGTATATGGTCTTGAGCTGGACATAGTTCTTGTAGGAATCTCTTTCACAAATGGTCTGCATGCATACAGAAAACTAGAAGTCACACAAAATTTTATCATAACAGAACATCTCAAGATAAAGAATTCAATGAGGTAACAAAGTCTAGATACGAAGAGCATTGGCCAAACCTGGAAACATAGTTGTGGCGTATTGGGAGTTCGGGATACACACATCGGTTTTCCGCTGGCTCTAGTTGTTTGTGTAGCTACCGGGATGAGTCATGCCACGCTCCCCCACGTATGTCAGCACGTCATGTTATGTATTTTTAAACAAAATTGAGGGGTTTTTTAGTAGTTTTGGGAATGCTGATGAGTTGTGCGTCCATGGAAGAGAGTTGTTTTTTGTCAATAATAAAGATGTTATTTTATAATTCTGCGTCAGTCATGTGGCGGAGGTTTGAGTCATTGAGGCTGAGTCATTGCGGCGGAACCCAGGGTCGGAGCGTACGGACAGAGGTAAGTCCAGGCGTTCTCTCGCATCAAAATGTGTGGTATTGGGTTGTCCCGCGGTCACTGTGCATAACATTTTTGATAACCCTATTCTCCCTATGCCCCATGTTTGACCCTATTATCCTAGTTAACCCTATTATCCTAATTTAATTTTCTTGCCCGGCCCGGGGTCTACTGCCCTGGCTACTGTGGCATCTGTGTCGGTAACACGACATAATAAGTACTAAACAGATTGGACCATGGTTTGAATGTTGTGAAAATAGGGTTTCATTGTTTACGGTCGATATGTTTATATTTGGAGGTGGCTTAGATGTTTTCGAAAACATACGAAACATAAACAAAAGTAAATTCTCTCCCTCCAACCGGGCCATTAAACTCATTCAGGTATCTGAGAAATCCTGATATTTTATGGGTACCTGTTGATGACATTCATATCAAAATAATCCTTTAACTCATATAGGGAGAAGTTACGGTTTACTTCAAAGTGATAAACATCTTACAAATATTGCTTTTGCCAACTTAAAACCATGAACTTAAATATAGTTTATAAAATTTGAGAAAAAATGAAACTATTTCTCACAACTTTCAAAAATCTGCGGGATTTGAAAGGGAGTGGTTAAGAACATGAGCAACTGCGTGTGCCAAGGTATCTCAAATCCTTAGTTTGTAATGTGAAGTATTCCCATGGAAATTACCTGATTCATCAATTAGTGCTGAGTAATTACAAGCCAAGTAACTTCTACAGTGAAAGCAAAATTAATGGACATAATGCAAGCGAATCAGACTAGATTGGAAACCAAGCTTGAAAATTCATCATCATCATGGTTCTTTCTACGCCAGTCTTGGCCTTGAATCCTGTCCGCCATTTCCGATGGTCCAAAGCAACTTCCCTTCCAGCTCGACCGTCCGAGTGCCTCTCTCTCCGCCTCTATCATTCTCCGCCAAGTCAGTTTCGGTCTACCCCGCTTTCTTCGCCCCACCGGCGTTCAGGTGAGAGCCACACGAGGTAATTCAGTGGCAGGCATTCTCAGGATGTGCCCAATCCATGTCCATCTCCGATGTTTAATTTCCACTGAGATGGGTCGTGTTTTAGCCTTAAGGTAGAGTTAAAGCTTGAAAATTACCAGACTGAAATTAAGAAGTAGGTACAAGAAAATCGATCTGCAATTCAATCTTGGTAGATCACTTTGGACGAAGAGCTGTACGCGTTTGTCAACAGCACGAAAAAGAATGTTACAACCAAAATAATATGGAACGACGAAGCCATAGCTACATTTGAAGCATGTAAGGAATCCTAAGCTACATCCACCTTACTTTCCCATCCCGCCGCTGATTCTTTAAGCATTTTCGCTACTTTTGGAAGGTAGAAATTCTTTTCGGACTGTCGGGAATCTCACTAGTAGCTATCTATGAAAAAATGTTAGATCTTTTGTGTATATAGTTTTATTTTTGGCCCGAAATAAAAATTGATTGTGCTGTCCCCAAGTTTCGTTCATCTCAGTTTAGTGTTCTGTACAGCAGCCCATTATGAAAAGAAACAATACCGACCCTAAACCTCCATCATTTGCTTTCCAACAGAGAAATTATCCGCAAGACAATTAAGGCATTTAGAGTACATAAACTCTCAATTTACACAGACATTTACCAGGTGAGAAGAATGTTGTGGCTGATACTCCCTAATCAAGTTGACTATCACATTTTAGCACAAAAACAAATAAATGACCCTGAGCTTGAGAAATTACGCGATACAGAATCAGCTTTGGAGATAAAAAGACGTGATGTTTCCTGGGTGCAAATGTTTAAGTCACATGAGACCTATCAACCGGTGCCATTACACCTTATTTGCCTCTTGAGTTCATCGTTAAGCCTTTGACAGCATTCATAACTTTGCACACCCTGGCATTTACGCCCTGCGTTTCTCCTTGCTACCAATCGGGAGGTTCCTTCAAAGCCAATCTCTCTCGGTCGCTGAGGGGGGTACTGTGGCGGATACTAGTGCTGCAACAATACGGAGCAGTAATAATATTAGTAGTAACTGCAGCATCAACGTGCACGATTTATGCTATCACGCATTCGTAAAAAATATCCTTTAAAATTATTATGATTGCAGTTCTAACTTTTTGGCTTGTAAATAAAATACACTTATTTTTATAGAAATTCTGCATCTCCTTTTCTCTCAATACCTTCTTAAAATTGGTCCTTCATCCGATTCCTGGGACGAGTAGCATTTACTCCCACACTATACAAGAATTGATCACTTTATATTAACGAATCAATAACGCTCTTAATGTAGAAAAAAAAACTTAAATTGTTGGGATACCGGATCATAAAGGCATAATAGAAAACAAAAAAAAACTGTTTAAGAAGGCAGAAAAACCCAAAAAATATCTCTTATTTCCCAAGAAAATATTTCTAAAGAGAATTGAATCTCAAAACAAAAAAGGATTTTGTAAATTAATGGAAATTCAGAGAGAGAGAGAGAGCAAATACTTCACGAAATTCAAATACGTGGATAGTTTCTCATAAAAAGACTGTTTTCTGGTAATAAATTACAATAATACTGCTGCTATTAAACTAAAACTCATAACAAAATGAACTAGGTTCGTGAGTGCAAATGTGAATATTGCTTTAAGAACACTAAAAAGGATTAGCAAAAGGGCTAACTAAGTTTTTCAAATTTACTAACCAACCCACTACATAAACCGTAGTTTTCTTCTAGAATAATAAACATTGGTTATATTCCTTCTTAAAACCTCTTTTGAATTTTCATGTCTAAAACCCAAAGTAGGATGCACTTAAATCATCCAGAATAAACTAACTATCCATTTTAAATGCAACTCTTAACACTTTTTCCACCATATTCATCGCTGCTGCGTTACCATTTACATGAAAACTTGGCTTGATTGAGGGAAAAGATACAGCGCTTTATGGTGGAATTGGCACTTCGGCCTCAAAATGGAGGCGATCCAAGAAAATAACGTCAAAGAATAACGACATCTTTGCGTAGTTCTATGGAGAACCATCTAGAAGAAATACGCCAAGATGGTGAGTATGCCAAGATCGGCTTTCATTATTCATATCTGTTTCATTATTGCCAGTCTGAGGTAAAGAGCATTTTCTTTAAAAGGAGATTTTGAACTAGAATCGAGGAGATTAGACTGCAAAAACCATTTCATGTTATACTTGTTTGTGAGAAATCGTTAGAAAGAATGTATAATGAGTTGAAAGAAGTATTTTGGGGGGTTTTCATAGTATATGAGAAAAACGTAATTCCACATTTTTTAAATGAAACAGTTCAAATTTCTTATATACAGGGAATGAAAAAAGTTAGTCTTTTGTCATCATTTTCCATATTATAGAATTTATTACGTTTTCTCAAAATTTTCCCCATAAGTTTGCGATAATTGGAAATAACATTTTTTGTAATTCTTTATCATTTTTCTAACAGGGATCAAATAACAGTGTGTCTTGTCATCGTCGTATATTTGAGACGCCCTGTACCGATCAAACCGATATAATTTTAATTAATCTTCTCACCATATATCAGTACATAGGCTGAAAATCCTATGACATGATTGAAAAAATATTATTTCAATGCTTGGCAGGATATGGGAGAAGTAAAACTTTTATCTTTAAATGTGTCATTCGGAAGAAACAATTATCAGGAATTGCTTTAATAAAAATCAAGTGACCAGCAAGAATAAGAAAACAAGCAGTAATCTAACTATTAATAATTATTATCATAGTATAACATTTTAATGGTATAACAATTAGGATGACTGTTGAGTTGAATGATACAATAATGGTTTTTTCTAGTTTTCTTCTTCTTGCATTGTGTCAAAAATTTTTGTTTACATTTTGTGACGTGGTAAACACCTTTGTATTAAAAAAGCAAAATAGCTTCCAAACTTATTTGAATTCTGTGTTTTCATTGAGTGTTTCCCTGTTCTTTTACAATAGATAATATTAGAAAGTGGTACTATTACTCTTCTCTCTTTTTAGGAAAGACACTGCAGTAGCGTTACAGTTTCCTCTATGAAGTTATTGGCTATTATACGTTCCTTCACTCCCATCACATTCATCTGCAGTACTAGAGTAGCTAGCGTAAGCTGCATAGCGTAGTGTAGCTGCAGTCTTCAAATCAGCAGTAATGCATGGTGATAGAGTCCCCCAAGTTCACAAGTATTTAACCCTCGCCATCCATAAAGAGCAATCAATAAGAAAAGAAAGACCGTTAGTCAAGACAGAATAATAAATCCTGAAGGAAGGTTTGACCAAAACTGTGATACCAGAAGGAGTTTTTCCAAGTTTTCTGTACCTTTATTTAAATCCAGGATTAATTTTGTACAATACCTTACTATATTCCTGCTAAAAATTATTAGGAACTTTTAATGCACTAATGAACTCGACTTTTATCATGTTTAAAAATGATGTGTTATTTATTTTTACTTTAATTACAGAAAAAATTACCGACAAACTTTTTGACAATAACATAGTCAGTCAAGAAAGGCTGATTTTCAAAAGAAAATATGTTATATAGCACTCTGAAATAAGGAATAATCTATGAAAAATGATATCTACTAACCCCTAAAAAATTTCTTAATTACTATGTAACTGTTTTGTATCAGAATATTCATTGAAACTACACGTTTTAGGATCTGCAATAATTTTTTCACAATATTAGTTGTTTAGAACTATTTTAATAATAGGAGGCATGTTTAAATGGTACAATTTCTAAGCTTATTTTTTTACCAATGAGAGTTAAAAAAAGATTAGGGAGCTACCACCTCCTCAAAAACCCCAGCTAAATAAACTGGACTCACTTTATAAAACATATTTTAAAAAATTATCACAAGAAACGTTAACAAAATTTTCAAACATACGTCACAGGTTATCTCCGTGAAAAACACTCTCTTAAAAGTGGGAATATTTATTAACTCCGACTCAATAATTTAATGAAAATGTTTTCCTAAAAAATTTCCAGCACGTCTATTAATAATTATTGTTAATCAATATTCTGGAGGAAAAAAACGTACACAAATGAATCTTTTAGATTCAAATTGAACCACCTAGTATCTCGTTAGTATACATATAGTGTTTTATCATTCATATTTTTTTGAACCCAGACTTGTTAAACAATACCTGTTCAGCCAATGAAAATAACGAGACAAAACCTACATGATACTCAATGTTTACAATTAATTTCAATTATCAGACTAAAAATTATAAATTTCATACAAAATGTGTGAAATTTTAGCATGAAATAACATATATGTGTTTTTAGAATACTTTTATCAGTCTTTGAATGATATTTAATTCAGAAAGTACTTTTTTAAAACTTGAAAAAAATGTGTTTCATCATAAAATATGGCGTCAATTGGTCATTGGGATTGATTGCATAATAAATTGTTTGACAGTACTTTCTTTGTAAATGCGATATTATCCGTAATCTAATAAAGGGAAATATTTTAAAATTTATAATTTTTTTTAAAAAATTCCAACAGTTTTTACTGACAATTCTCGAAAGAATCTGGACATTTTGATACCAGAAATATGTCATTCGGATCAGTAATTAAAAGTATTTCTCTGAAAACCGTACACCAAAAACTTATTTTAGAATCGAGATATTAAAGCTTTAATCATATATAGAATTTGAGTTTATTCTTAGTGATGGCTTCTTTGAATGATTTTCCACATATTAAAAAATATTTTGAAGGAGTGCTTCAAAGGGTCGCATACAGATTCTTCATATTATAATTTTTAATGAAGTTGGTGATCGCCAAAACAGATCAGGATTAAGAGAATTGGCGTTTTCATCTGACGTAAGTGCTAGGAGACAAGACGTGGTTAAAGAGTTTAGTATTAGGGATTTCATCATCGTATGCAATATACCTCACATAGAATTTTCTACTGATCCCATAAAGTGTTGTGACACAATTTTTAATGTCTTAAGTTATTTTTCCTTGTTAAATAAAGAGCCTTCGGATGTGAGTGAGGAGGAAAGAGAATTCACTTGAAGAAACATACTCCTCAATGGAAAGTGAAGTATTTAATGATGTGTCGATGTCAAAAACCATTCCTAACAAGTCGAAGATAACCTAGCAGTTAGTGTTGCTTAAAACACCTATGGCTCATTTCCTAATGATTCAATTGGTTGTTTTCCAAAGTTTAACCTAAAAGACATAGAATTCATAAAACAGTTTTCTCTACAGCAAATTAATTTTGTCAGGAAATGTTTGGCAGAACCATCTTTAACGTTGATGAGATACATACTTGGGATAAACTACTGGAAGAAGATGGAATACCATTTGACTGATTAATTTGTCGACCATTCTAATTGTGTCCAACTACATCGTACTGCAATCCGAACATTTGAGGTACACAGAAACTATAAAAGAATATTTTATTGCTGTGAGAGAAATAGCAACATAGCATACTCATATATCTGAAAAAAGTAAATATTTTTTTTTAAATTGGGAATCATAAAAAAATGATTTAATAGAATTCATCTTAAATTAAATAATTTACGTTTGTTATATAAGATAAATTATGTTACGTAAAAACATACTGCAACATAACTAATCTTGACACATTCGTTGTGTTTAGTTTTTTAATTTCAATCAACCACATTTATTATAAATGAACAACAATCAACAAAAAAACTAAAATAGTTTATTTTTAATTAGAACCTCATTTGAAGAAAGGTTCTTTTCTTTTTTTAAAGAGTAATAAGAATTAAGAGCTGGATCATTTAATGTTGGTTGTTTTGTGACCCAAAAAAGTACCGGAGTCCACAGTTTTTGTTTACAGGCTTCGTAGTAGAATAATTGCTTTTCAAAGGCATAAAAAGTCGAGAAGTGAGCTTTTTCAATTTAATTGGCTTCTTTTATAATTGTTCTGATATTTGCGAAGCACTCGACTAATAGAAAGAACAGCATTCTTAGGTAATTGAAGAATAGTTGTTGTTGTTGTTGTTTTTTTTTTTTTTTTTTTTTTTTTTTTTTTTTTTTTGAAATAGTTTTTTTAATTTCAACAGTGTAAAGAAGTGTGTACGTAGGATTTTATATTATTCACATCAGAAATTGTTGTTTCTAAAGGGAGATCATAATTTTACTTTGAAAAGGTTAACTATACTATATTATAAAAGTAATAGAATCGGCATTAAGATTCAATCAAAGTTGCAATGAGGATTTAAACTTAGACAGAACAAAAAATATATAATTTAGACAAAAAGTGTGACCCAAAATAAATCTTATTTCAGGACTTTCATGATCGGTTACACAATGGATATATGGCTTTTCATAATAGATACATTTACAATGCAATTTACAATACAAGTAATTGAATGTCAATGCAATACTGTGTTTGTATTATTAAGATGTATAAAGTGAACTTAAAAATTAGTAAGAGAAGTTTCTTTCTCCTCACTTCCTTTTAATTTCTATTATACTTATAAGTATAATGATAATATATTCTTTATTTGTACTGCAATATTGTAATCAATCAGGGATATAATAAGAAATCGATTAAGAATTGCTTTTATGAGATCTTCTTAACGTCTTAACTCTCTTTCGACGATCAATATTTGTTAAGTCGTAGCATTGAAAATACATGTTCTACATCTTAACATATTTCATGTCGTATAGAGGATCACAGAGTTTAACTCTCTAAATTTTGATTGCTAATTAAAAAAACTGACTTTCCTTTAAAATTCTGTAATGTAGAAATGGAAAAATCCCAAATTTCATGGAATTTTCCTATAGAAGGCTGCTAGAGAACCCTTAAAACACCATTTCAGTGTTACCCTTAAAATGTAAAAAATTAATACAACCAAATTTAAAAATCTTATCTTTTAACATTCTTCAAAGCTACATTTACATAATAATGTACTTGGAATGCAAGTCTAGCTACGAGCCTGATTTCATTAACGAAATTTATTAGAAACAGGAGTTTCTCTTTTCTAGTGAAATACGGTAACTTGTGTGGAGAGGTGAATTCCAACACTCTCTAGTTTTATAAAATTATATCTTACGATTCTAACGTTATTGACCCAACTGAACAACGCTTGCCCTATTCTATACTGTATGTACCGCATCCCACACTACGGAGAATACGGAATGTGTTGATCTCTAAACTGTTAGTCAAATCGACATAACTTGATTCACACAAGATTACAAGACACAGGTTCACGGGGAAGTAAATATATAGCAATCTAAGTGATGCAGAACTTATACTGAACATGAATCACATCAAACTACGAGTACTCGATGTGCGTAAAGCACAACGTGCGGCAAGTACTTAATGGAAGTTATAGTGCGCGATTAAGTGCTCCTGAACTACATGAAATTATGTGCGGTAGTGGTCACACTGATAGCAGCTGCTATCTGGCCAGGGACTTGTTACACACGTGAAGTGTTTGATAAATTAAGGGTAGAAAGGGGGAATAAGTAATGGAATGACTATAGGTATTGGAAAGATTTTCAAAAAGATTACAAAGTTTAACAAATTAAACATTCTAACAAAGGGATACCTATATATGAAAACTTGAAGAGATTACACCGAAGTCATTAACTCTACCAACTCTGATGATGTTGCCTTCGTGAGGAGGGAACCCCTCTCCCCATAGTTTCTCCTACTTCCCTTCTGACTGAGGGATAGAAAAAACTAAGGATTTAATATACTTCCACCCTCAACCAAAATCTCAAGCAAAGGCAGTTCAATGAAAGCGCCTTTAAGAGAAAATCCCCACCTGTTCATAACACCCCCTTTATAGAGCAGATCCTTCGGTCGACACTAATCCATCAATGACAAAAGAGGTTAGAAATTATAGGCTGGGAGCCGCTATCTGCCGTCTCTCAAAAGTTTGCCGAAATCCCTCCTGGCGTATGAAGCGTATAGGATAGCCCTGCAATTCCGACCGCCAAATCAAGAAAATGGAGGAATTGAGTTAGTGTCGAAAGCAGAATTGATTTAGAGAAGGTTTAGGAGGAGATAGGATGTGATGGGTATTTGAAAGTTTGTCACCAGTTTTGGGAAATTAAATTGACAGATATTAGTGGAGATAGGGAAAAATATTAAGACATTGTTCAATTAAACTGCGATAAAGTTTTAGTGTCTCTAGTTACTCTCTAACCTCTGATGTAACACAACGCGATGACTAAATTACGCAGCACGTCTTGTTTTAAATTTGTAGTCTGAAGTATTTTGTTTAAAGAGGTTTAAATTATCGTAATAATCTAATTTTACTTTACGTCTTGCGTCGTCTTAAATAATTTTATTTACTATTTGTCTTGGTTGGCGTTGTATGCCCGTATATGCCATGAAAACACAACCAACCAACTACTTATATACAGGGGGATCCAAAAGTTTTGCTCCCTTTATGAAAATCAATAACAAAAAAAAACAGATAACAGTACGCCGTTTGTTGCATCCTTCTGATCAATAATTACCGTACATAATATTTTGATCATCAATAGTTAATCAATAGTTAGTTAAATAGTTAGTATTTTAGATAGATGGCTCCACGACTAAAAATCAATAACAAAAACACAAAAAGAGATACAAACACGCGGTTCCTTGAATCCTATACTCAGGAGAGGAGACTCATAAATTTTCGTACACTAAATTTTGAAAATCAGTAATTCACGAAATTATAGATAGATAGCACCACGCTATTTTAAGAGCTTTGGAAAAACAATCTTAGAAGTTCCTATTTTCATGTTTCGTAGGGATCTCAGATTTTCAACGGGATCCAATAAACTGTATTTTCACAAAAATCTTGATTTGCTTTTACCCGCTTCTAAACAAAGAAAAAACAACATACCACAGAAGCTGCTCACCAGAAAAATGTCCATTTCTATGTGTGTGTGTTACCTCCTCCATAGAAAATCCCAACATTTCCGCAGTAATCTGATCATCTCTTGCATCTTTTGTTATCTCAAGAACTATCATTAGGCTCTGCATTGTTAGACCCTATAGTTTCTATAGTTTTCCAAACTAGCTGGGTTTTTTCTTTAGCTGCATACCCTAGCAGTATCAAAGGGAGATAAATACTCAGCAAATAGGTCGGAAGAAAATGTGTATTAGACTTAGTGTTTATGTATCAAGCAGATTGTAATTTGTTTTAACAATTTTCAAATGGTAAATCTAGTGACCAATAACGCCAATCATACTTTGCTATTAGCGTAGCGTTTCTAATGTAAATGGATTGAATGGACCCATACTGCAAGGAGAGGATCCGCTAAACTTTTTTTTATACTTTGATCTTCAAGACCCTACTCCAGTCCTTAACTTCACTTCAGATGTATTACAAAAAAAATCTAATGCCTAATTTAGAGGCTTGGAACCTAAAAACTGGTATCTTCCCCATGAGTAACTTACAACACGCTTGTTTGAAATCATGGATTATAAAAGTTAGCCAAAAGATTCATGATGTAGAAATCTTTACTGTGTTCTAGAATCTATCAACTTTAGTTTGGTATAGAAGGTTGTCAGCAGTCTTAGGACCTGACGAATGAAGTATTTATGTAAACTAATTCAAGTCCTTTATCTCCTTAGAATCATATGTATTTCCACTTTGTAAATTGAGAAATGCCCTTTTCTAGTGGGAATAGTTTTGAAACAGAAGCCACCGAACCGATTTTAAGGATAGAGGAAACAGAAACCTCGAATGCCAAGTTCTTACAAGTCTATCGCGTTAACTGTCACATTTACTAACACGGTAAGAATTCACTTGCATTTATTATAAGGAATTTGTCTAAATAATCTAGCAGTTGGAATCGGACTAGGTTATATAAATTTCCCCTACCGTATGTGTTAAAAGAGGTAGAATAGGAAGTCTTATAAGATATTCGTTTTCCAGTAATCCAAACTTCATTGAACATTAACCTTCGTCTAGTTAACATAAAACAAGATTTTACAATTTAACGGGATGAGTTTGAGTTGAAAAGCAAAATAAACTCAAACAGTTTAATTTTTTCCTGAAGCACAAACTCGTTTGTATAGCAAGCTTGGCATCCCCTATTTTTACACGAAATCGTCAACTTCGTTTAGTAAACTTCCAACTTCGTACAGTGAACTTCACGACCCTACACCGGCCTTACTTGTTTAGTTGAATGTCTTCCAATGCACTAAATGAATGATTTACAATAAAACCCCAAACACAATATTTAAAAATATATTTTTTCGTTAAATTTTATATTGTAAGCCTGTAGGATTTCAGCAAGATGCCAGTTCCAATGTCTTTTATTTTATTTGTTATGGAATTTCAATGTACTTTATGTTAGCCATTTTCGTGTTAGCCATGTCTGTGTTTTTGTAGTTTTTTCTTTCATTTTTTTGTTATTATCCATTGAAATATAAAGTTTACTAATTTCTATTACGCCTGAACGGGATTTTTATTTATCTCTGGTGTATCATATGCTCATGTTTTGAATTCATTAAATTTTGTTTTCATTTTGTTAATAAATATTATTATTATTAAATATGAAGCTCTAATTTCCACACATAACGCCATAACAAGTTTTATAACCAATAAAGTAATCTTCATTAACATACGAAAAGGTTGAAAGAGAGCATGCAATAAATCATCCGAACCGAGCATTACCAAGTCCTTGGGTTCTCCTAAAAACGGAGTAAAAGATGATTACACTGTTCTCAGCGAAATATGAAGAAATGCACCAGGAAAGTTTTTATGATAGATTGTTCGTGAATGGAGGCACACGCCACAGAAATGCAGTGGCTAATGGAACGCATTAATCAGCCATTCGAAGAAAATATAATGAGAAACTCTTCCCGAGAGGCTATTCGGAATGATGTTTCCATAGTGTGGTTAGTTTTGTCTCAATTCAGGATTTCTTGCCTTAACCATACACTTTTAGCAGGGCTAAAGGTAGTTGAAAGGTCCAAGAAAAATATGTATACCTATAAAAACCCAAATATTTTTTCGGGTATTTTTTCCCACATTTTACTGTTTCTAAAATTGTTTATTTATAACAAAGGGAAAAAATTGTACTTTTAAGAATGTGTGGAAGTTTGGTTTTAAAATATTTATTGAGTTTTTTTGTGTGGAAAATGTGGAACAATGGTCAGAAAAAAAAACTTTTCTTACTAAATGGAAATATATCCTTATATTCAGCATACTTTCGTTTAATATAAAATATTTTCTCCTTCCTTATGTAAGCTTTTGAATAAATTCAAAACCTATTAAGTAAAATTCATAATGGTGTGAAGAATGTCACGTATTAGGAAGGTAAAAAACAGATATGTTCAATCCCGATTAATCTTGAACTACCTGAGTAGTTTAATTTATTTAATTTTTAAAAGATTCATCCCAATCCACTATAAATTTTCATTGTAATGCATTAATTTTCATCAAAGTTTAAGAAACTTTCTTTTCTTAAATTAGTTTACCATCTTAACTTAATTGATTTACAAACGTGCTTTAAAAATTAATTTTTGATTCTAAATTTCGCTCAGTTAAAAATAATTACTAATTTAAAACCAAGATCATAAGTTGTGCTTTACAAATAAAAACTAGAAAATGTTTCCCACTAATTCGTATTTTGAAGATACTTAATTTTCTCCAAATTATATGATAAAATAGAGGTACTCTGAAAGATTAATCATCATTGAAATAAAACTAAAAGAAGCTTCAAAGTCCAAAAACTGTAAAGTAACAATTAATCAAAAGAAATTTGATGCAATAAATTACGAATTTAATTAAAGCAATTAATAAATAAAGTGATTTACTCCCACTCAGTTCTAAAGGAGAAAGTTTCTCTTTATTAAATGAAAAAGAAAGATTCCTGTTTTATAAAGTAGGGTTTCAATATAGATAGTATTATGTGTTAAAAAATTTAATTTGATTTTTATTCGGCATTAAATCGTACGATCTTATCTAATAGATGTTTACAAATTGACTTAGTTTCATCTTAACATAGTTTCATTTAACATTTGACTTAAACATAGTTTCATCGTAAAAAGAGTTTTGTCAACCACCAGGGTTTTTTCAATTCTAACAATCCTAGGTAGTTCCCTCATGAAATATATGTATATGTGAATTTAATTTAATATATGACTGAATTTAAAGCAATTTAAAAGAGGAAAGACTCTTGGCTGGAAGTATTATGTTTTTGAACATATAACCTCATTTTTAGCCTTTCAGAAGAAATATAGCGGTTAAAACAATCCTTTTTTATCCCTTTAAATAAAATTTAAGACCACTGTAATTATACAGAAAATTATAAAAATAAATAGGGTGGCCCTCGAAAACTGAGAGTAATGTAAAAAGCGAGAAGTTTCTTGTACATTTGGAATCAACAGGTCAGTTTACTTAAGAGTCAGCATAGTTTTGTTAAAGCCATTTAGGTTTTTGAACCATCAGAGTGAGTATAAATATGGAATAATCCAGGCAGGCGAAGAAGGCGAAGGCAGGCGAATAATCCCGTAATTGACTGCCTGTTAAACTTTCTACCATACTGTGTGATTCAGAAGGATCTTTGTGGGAGGTTCAAGAGTTCATAATTCTAGTATCACAACTCATACTAAATATGCCAAGTTTACGTAACTGCAACTAGAAGTAAACGAAATTTGGCCATACGTGACAAAATTTGGACGAATCTTGAACATTTGTGCTGCTTGGAAACTGATTCTACTCTCATCAAGCCCAACACGTTAACCTAGAAAGACACTGACACAATGCAGCAAACGAACTCCTCAGACATGGATGCGTTGTGAAAGCTCTGATTGGTTTTTTGAAAGGGTGTCATTCCTAATATGGGATTGCTGGTTTGTTAACGAATGAAATGATTGGTTCGTCAATCATGACAATCTAAATCTAAATGGCCAGGGCACTATGACGTTTGTAGGACCCCAAGAGCGCATGCTTGGGGGCATGCTCGGAGGCCTACAGACGTCATCACTGACGTTCAAGTCCTCTATCCATATCCTCCCTGTGGTTAAGGTAACATCGACACAACCCTACAAGAATCTATCCACAAAGTTACCACTTCGATCTCTCGGTCAAACACCCGTGTAAAGATGTCTGAACAGAAGCAGCTGATCGGTAACTTCGTCATGACCACCATGCTCATCATGGAGCATGACTGCACCTTCACATGGCGCTTGCGGAATCTGGACCTCTGGAGAGAAACCCACGCCCATCTTGGAGAACTCCATCAGGAGTTCACCCTGCACCCAGAATGCGACAAAACGTGGAGGCTAACAGCTAACTTGGTCGCCGATAGCTTAAAGGTGGAACTGCATCCCGTCAGATGCGATTGTCGCGTTCCCACGCAAACCTCGGAATTAGGAATATGCCTCAACCGAAACGGCGAGTTCATTAACCTCCGCGTGCCCTCGAAGGAGATAGAGAAGATAGCATTTGACTTCATTCTGAGTTTCAAAGAAGGGAAGTTCTTTACGTCTTGCGACGAAGAGGTTGAGTTGGAGGCCGGGAACACCCTGGTGGTGAAAGGGAGGCTAGTGGTACCTTCGTGTTGCGTCAGAACTGAAACTAGCAAGGAGGAAACCATGGAGGTACCCAAGGCTACCGAGCCGCTGGATTTGTGCGAACTGATAAAGGAGGGGTTTGTCGTTGCATGAGGGAGGATGTTTGCTCAAGATGTTTTACTGTTTTGTTCAAATGAAAACTTAACCTTTAAATGTAAACTTTCCGCAGCTTTTGAGAAAGGCTGCTTTGGTTAGTGTTTTACTTTTAGCTGAGCTTGGTTACAAAAACAATACTTTAAACTTTAATGTCAGCCAAATTTTTAATAAAGGTTGGCTATTTGTATTAAGTAAAAAATGAGTAGTGTCTTGTCTTGTACTGCATTCTATAAAATGTTTAAGTAAAGTAATCAAATGATTCAATACTAGTATTAAATTTACTTTTATTAAAACACTTTGCCTAAAAGAATAAAATGTTTTCTTTTAAATTGATCTTGCAAACTAAAGATGATCGCTTTGTATTTAGGTTTTAAATAGGTTATTAAGTAAAAATACATTCTGAGTAACACTACTTTTAGGTGAATGAAATTGCATTTCACTTATTGCTTAGTAATCGTATATAAATCTAGAACTATTTCATTGAAACAAAAATTCTTGATTCAATTGCTATTTCAATTACAAGTTTGTCCACTTTTCAAAATTAAAATCCTAAATTTCGGTTTATATCTATAAACAATGCGATTGTTCCTTAATTTAATTTTTAAAATTCAAAAAGAAAGTTTAAAAATGCTTGAGAAACTGTTTAGTTAGTTATTTATTTATTAGTATTTTTAAAATGTAGTAGATAAAATTTGATAGCAATATTTGAGGTTTCTACAATCCGATAATCTGGTAATATTTATAGACTTCTCTTTTAGCTGGCTTACATTGTACAATAATGTACTAAACCTTTTTTAAAAAGGCAACTCAATATTTTTTTATTCATAAATGCGACTCAATCATTTGAATTGTTAGAATACATAGAGCAATTTTATCTTGGTCAACTATTTATCATTGTCTCGTAAAGTATATATATATAATGTAAAATATAAATTCTAGTCTTTATTTATTAAATTTCAGTAAAAAGTGTCATAAATCTTTACTTTGTGCGGCACTTCGGAACAGTAGGATCTTTCATATTTTAGCTGTACCTTAAGGTTGACATTTCAAGCATTCTTTAATTAGTTGAGATAAACACTTAGTACTTTGAATTTTAGCCAACTAATTCCTTATGATAATAAAATAACAGGATTACAATAAAATCTTTGAACTAAACTAAAATTAGAAATTATAAATATAGGTTTTCATAGTTTCCGACTTTTGTTCTGCTTTACTTCGCAGTGCAAGTCATAGGGTGAGGTGGGGTAAAATAGTTGTAGCGGAGTAAAGTGGATATAGGAGTTTTAGTGGTTTATATTTATAAAATTTATGGTTTTTTGGCATGCAGATTTTTCTTGAGGCTCAAGAAAACTCAGCATGTTCTTCTAGAATATTGCTTTAGTTCGACTACAGTAAATGACTACAGTGACAGCAGCTCTTTGACTTTATTTTTGATATCTACGTTTTCTTTTGCAGTAAGTCGATCGTTACTAGCTTGTAAAATTTTATTAGTAATCTTAATCTCCTTGACTTCGGTCTTCGGATTATTTAATAACGAGTTATTGAATTAAATGGAATTTTCTACATCGAACTTTGATGTAATAATTATAGTACAATAGACCTCAGGTCGCAGTGCTTGGTCCTCCGTGGAACCCCCCTAAATAGGTCATAAGGTCATTGATTAAGGTCTCTTGCGTTTTGATTGCACTCTCATTTCGACAGGCTATACAAAAACATATCAATCCACCACACATATAATATCCATGATAACAACAATTACAGTAGTTTTTCAGTGATAAATAGTGGGTTTTCTAACTTCATTTCGTGTGCTTTTTCGTGATTATGCTTAGTGAATAGAGCCATTTGGTGCCTTAGAATCTGTAGTTTACGAATCGCGATGGTGGACACTTCGGGTCTGCGACTGGGATTGCAAGAGGCGCAGAAGTGGAAAATCGACCAGTTTCAATTTTGCGTTATTTGTAGTCAAAATGGTTCCTTTTATTTTTTCAATTAGGTTAAACGCCCCATAACACAAAAGAGGTGAAGGAGGAGTATTCGATCCTAGAGTTTGGAAAGAATCCATTCACCCCAGCCGGGGCAGTAGAAGGATAATTCGAATGTCATTATTTGTTTACCTATTTTCTCTGAGGTTCGTGTTAATAGTCACAAATAAACGTAATGAAAGGTGTCATTCTTTTCCTTACCTTTGGGCAAGAAAGAATTGCGATAGTAGAAATCTGGCAACGCTCACTAGGGATAGGAAGAGGGGCAGAGAAAAAACACGAAAATCAGCAATATCTTATCAAAAATAATTTCTTTTCTGCACCAACTGCGGTTGAATGTTTTCTAAATTGTCCCCAAAGATGGTCAAAATGCATAAAACCGAATTTCGAACGGTTCTTCTACTTCAAATAGGGTCGAAAAGATGTAGAAAATAGTAAAGAGAAATTCTTAACTTTTAAGTCGTTTAAGAACTTATTTTTCCTCATGAAGGAGCACACCTTTCAGGCTAATTTTTACCTTCATACACTTAACAATACGAAATACCAAATACCATGGTAGATATCTGGTACCTACGATTAGGGAGGGTGAGAGGGACAGAAAAAAATATACCAGTTTTGATACTGTTCGTAAGAAGTAGAAATTCATAATATTCTAATTTGAGTGGAGTCAAATGTGGTGCAAATAAAGGAGACCGATGGTTGACATACAGAACACTCCTTTAGAAAAGCGGTGAAAGTAGGTGAAATGGAAGGGTTAAATGGAATTTTAGGAGTTATTTTAAATGTTTTTCGACAAAACAGTGTCTGGTTTAGTGAAATAACGTAGAAATCAATGTGAATTGGTCCCATGTTCACTGTAGAACTAGAAATGCAACAGTAAATAACTTTCATTCTAGACCGGGGGTAATGTGTGGGCCAGAAAAAAAGTTTAAATTATATTTTATTGAGAAAAACAGTAATTATTTAGTTTAAAAGCTTTTCAGAACTGAAAAATGTGAATGGGGACGCTCTTGGTGCCTATCTTGGGAAGCATAACTCAGCTTTGGGGGTTCGAAGGATGAAATAGAATACAAGGGGGAAATCTTTTATTTTTTGACTAATAGCATGAAATTTTTTGAAAGAGCTAGATTAAACAATGTCAATTTCCCCCTCCAACTCTCTAGAATCGGTCATCCGGCAATGGAATTTAAGACCCAAGACAAGGGAAGGTGGGCGGGGCAGAAAAATACAGATATATAGCAGATATAAATGAGACCCATGTTGAGATGTGTTTCTTAGAGGGTAGGAGAGTAAAATAGAATATTAGGGGGTAATATTTTTTTTTTAATGGCAGGTAATTTGAACTAAGTTCATTAACCCATGTCATGCCGATATCAGTACTTTCTTCACGTTACCCAGTGGGCACCTGTGGACCGAAGCCACGGAGGTGAAGTACTGTTCGCCCACGCCACACACACATTCACACAGGCACAACCCCTTTTTACAGGGGGGCCACATTCATTCCTCACACACAAGGACAGAAACTAACATCCATGCCAAACGGGGATTCGAACCCCGGACGTACGGCTTCGCAGTCAGATGCTCTAACCACTAGGCCAGTACGTCGGCTTAGGGGGTAATATATTTTACTTTTTCACTAAAGAGTGAATTTGAGTAAAGAGAGAATTTCTCAGAAAACTGCATAAAAAGAATTGATTTTCCCTTTTTACTACATGGAATATATGACAGACACGTATAGGTGCACTCTGTATTGTGAGACAGGGGAAGTTGAGTGGAGCAAAAAAAAATACATGTATTCTATTTCTACATGTAATTTTTGAGTAAATAGTAAAATTGATGTTATCTAGTGTTTTAAACCTGAATACAACCCTTCTGTAACAACACAACCATCTCATAATGGATTTAATTTTATAACCCATCTATAGTAAAATTTACTGCACCATTCAGAAAAAAAAACATCGCATCGTTTTGATAACCTTCATCTCGGTAATTACGTGAAAGACGAACAATTGAAGTTTCCCGATATTAAAAATATCGCGCGATAAAAGACCGATTTCCCCCATCCATCTCCATCTAAACCCCAACTCTGCTCAATTTTCCACCAGGGCTCACAAGCATAATCTGGACCATCTCGAAATCCCCGCCGATTTCTCCCTGGGGACCCGAAGAAAGCCTGTTATTTCAAGCACCTCAAGCGAAAGAGAGGCCTAAGCTTCGGGACAAGCTCCTCGGAGCGTAGGGACAGTCGGGGCGGAAAATCCCACCTTCTTTTCTTTTCTCGGGCTTCTCGGCTTGTTAATCGCTTTTTGTCGGTGAACCTGTGTTGTTATCTCTGACGGAGCTAGTTATCTGAGGTTAGGAGCGTGATATTGGTAATTGGAGCAATGCGGCGGGATTAAGTATTGAGAGAAGTTTTTTAAGGTGGCTGGTTTTAAAAAGCATTGATTGAAGTCTAAGTTAAAATATATAGATTTTTAAGGAATATTGGATTTTTACCGTTTCTTATTAACAAGAATATTATAGGTTGAAAGTTTTTACTTCACTTGCAGAGAGTAAATCTCTTAGTGATATTTTTTTAATGAGAACAATTGGATTTTGAGATTATAATGGAGAATAGTTGTTATCTAAATAGAATCAAAAAACAATTTCTGACTTCTGCTCGAAGGATATTTCTGGTGGTGGAAGGTATATCACCCTCAGTTGTCCCTATGATATGCCTCCTTTCTAGTTAGTCTGGCATCCAAGTGTGCATCGGAAAAAAAAGATTCCTTGAAATAAAACACTTAGTCACTGAAAATTTAAAGAAAAGTGGGGCAATGGTTCTCCATTTGAACTCCTCAACACTATATGAATCACACCCCATCAGGATTCCATAAATCCTTTTAATATTCAATTTTCACAAAATGTGTTTTTAGAGTAATACCAATTAAACTTATTTATTTTTTATTTTAAATTAAACTTATGGCCTTTTAAAGCTTGTATCTATCATTTGGTGTAGTTGTACTCGTTAATATTGTGGTAGTAGGACTTTGCCTTTTTCATGATAAAGTTTCTAAAATGTTTAGTAGCGAAACCAAAGCGTTTCCAAAATTGAAAAGCACAGACTGTTTAGGTGGGTCGAACAAGATCTTGAAAGTATGTAACAACTTTTCATTAATTAACTTTAATCTTAAATTTATCGTTGAAATTTAAACTAGTTATAAAAGCAAATTGGGATACCGTCGAAATTTCTCAATCATAAAATAATTAGATATGGTTTATGTGTGAACATTTATAAATGAAATAAAATAGAATACTTTTCTACTCGGTGGTTTTATTATAATTCTAAAGTAGTTTCTGTTCGTAGAAAAATCCAATGCCTGTGTGGGAGGAGAGGGTTACTGTTGATTTGTATTCTGAGTTGATGAGTTGGTTGGATGGTTGGTTGATTAGTGTTTTCTGACGCCAGGCCCAAATAAGAGCATTTAGCGCCAAAAAAAACCAACAGACCTCGTGAGATTATAAAATGGGTTGAGATAGTATTTAAAAACCCTGGTGTTGCGTGAAAATGTTAGGATCAATGTTGAAAATTATAATTCAAAGGACAACCCAATCGATTGAAATAATTGTATACGTGCTTTTCCAGTACTCATATTAAATCAAACCCACCGAACGATTTTGAGATTCAGTCATGATCAGAGTAGCAGCAATCCGAGCAATCCGCACCTATACCCTTGGTAATAGCCAATACCATCATTAATTCAAATCATTAACTCGCCTGCGACAATTCTTACCAGTTTGAGTGCACTCATTAAAATTACCCTTTAGAATGAATGCATCGCACCCCAGTCAGTCACAGTTTAGGAACAGACTGCGCCGGGGATATTTATGCCCCGGCCGATTAGGCTGGCGGCGATTTCCGAATTAATACCAATGAATGTCGCTCGCCCTCGTTTATTTGAGGTTATCAATGAAATGCGTATAACTGTGAAATAATTGATTTCGGGACATAACTTATGGAAGCAGCCGTTATCGCTGACGAAAATGACGGTGGTGCATCGCCTTCGGTCATTTGTCCAAGACGTCTGGAAAACTATAGTCCACTGAAAATAGCGAAGGAAAAGGGCCGTACCTCGGACAAATTGCAATAAAAGTTTCTCAACGGTTTTCACTTAGGAATATCCCCAATAATAACATACTATAACGAAATTTAATTTTTTTTATTTAAAAAAAATGGCTAATTATATCAAGGAACGACTTATAGAACATAGAAAGTCCCTTTATGAAAAGATAACTAGGAACAAACAACTTCCTTTCATTCGGCCCAAACGAACAATAACAAAATAGCAACAAAAATTCAAATTAAAAAAAAATATTGTTTTATTTAGTTGTCTATTTATTGCCTTTCAGGCTCGTGAAAGTGATCTCCTAGATTTCTTTTCCCAAGAAAACCTAGACTTTCCACCATCGCTTTCAGCAGATGAAACTCTACGAAAGGGAACAAAATGCGATATTGAAACATGTTTAGAAAATTATGGAGCTTCTCAACATGTGGAACCAATTGCTACATACAAAATCGTGGATGGAAGCAGTAGCTGTTCACATGTTGAAACTGTTTCCTTTTCAGACATTTAGGAGTGTAGGACCACAGTATTTAATCCATACATAATAGAAATGCTATCGAAATTCCAAAGGATTGATGTCATATTCGAAGTTTATTTACAACGCAGCTTAATAGCCAATGAAAGAAATAATCTAGGTACTGGTAATCCCCGAGTAAAAGTAAACGGATCTATTAGAATACCAAAATTTTGGCAGGTGTTCTTGCATAATGATGAAAACAAAACCGACCTGGGTTTTTTTTTGTCTTGCGTCCGGATTAAACGAAATTAAAATACCTCAAAGTAAAAGTATAATTTTCTCAAATGGTTTTAAAGTTTCATCTATAAATTTCTCAAACTCCTCTCCTCTCTCTCTCTCTCTCTCCATGCACCCAAGAAGAAGAGGACACAAGAATGCTCCTTCATGCTAAACATGCTCCAGATGATGGTCACTCAGTAACTAAACGCAAGGTCGACTCGGATGTTCTAGTAACAGCTGTTTACGCATTTATGGAACTCACAAAATCTCTGGGTAGAATACGACACAAGAAAAAACATAGATTTCTCGCAATTCACAGTTCGCACAAAATCTAGGAAAAAATATCTCGACTTCTCTGCTTTTCTTTCCACGACTTCACTGGTTTCAACACAGCGTTTGCAGGACGTAGGAAAAAGACGGTGTGGGATGTATTTAACAAAAATACAGAAATAATAAAAGCATTTGAAAACCTTTCCTGTAAATAATCTAATATTTCGGATCCAGCCTTTCAAAAAGTACCAATTATTTCCAGTTCTTTATACGATCGAATTTCAACCATAGAAACAGTAAACGAATGCAGAATGTTTCTTGCGACTGAAAAAAACACGTGCCATTGAAAATGTACCACATACGAAAGCAACAAAAAAGCAGTTTTGCAAGCTTGAGTATGGCAGTAATGGAAAAAGTTAGCTCCAGTTATCCCGGACCCAAAAAAGTGAGGATGGATTATTGCCAATAACACTTTCATTCCTTTGTAGACAACCTTATCCAGTGCTTCAAAACACTGCGCAGAACTGGTAAAATGCAACTTTAAAAACTTTGTGTATCCATTCATGTAAGTGTTCAAAATTGTCACTTCGATGCACAGCCCTTTGTTCTTGTGACGGTTGGTTGGTTAGTTATTGTTTTATGGCGCATGATCCACATTAGGATATTATGCCCCAGACAAGACAAATTGTTCGTGTGACGGTCAAAATAAAGATGCTTATTTTAAAATTTAGTGATAATTTTTGCTTATTACTATCTAAATAGTGATTTATGACAAAAAATGAACGCTTTTAAACATTATCCATGGCATTGTTTTCCTGCTAAGGGCGCCATACCGATGTCATACCGGTCAAACCACACCCTAAATTTTTAGGCTCCCGTTGATTTTTTTAGTTCTTATTATGCCGATCTTATATATCCTTGAAAGTTTCACGTTGTTATCACAATTAGAAGTTTATTTGAATACAATTGAAATAATGCATTACTGATGCCTTTGTAAAACACTCTACCATCTACCTGGTCAACCACCCCCCACTAAGAACTCATATATTCTCTTTATATTTAGAAATTAGATTTTGTTAGAAACTTATGAATAAATAAATAGGGTCTATATTAGGGTAGTCCTTATTTTTAAAAGTTTTTAAATTTATTGCTCTCACCCTTTAAATTTGTTCCATTATATTTTAAAATAATTCTGGTGAAATTTTATCACTTTCAAATTATATTTATTGGAAGCTCAAGGAAGTTAGTTTGAAAAATGTGGAAGAAATAACCAATTTTCAGATTTTATAAAAAATATATTTCAAGATTTATATTGGGATAAAACTCGTTCAATTTTTTTTTTAATTCTGAAAATTGGTAATTTTTTCCACATTTTTCAAACTTTAACTTCCTTGAGCTACCAATAAAATAATATCCTTTGAAAGTGATAAAATTTCACCAGAATTATTATCAGATAAATTGGAACAAATTTAGAGGGTGAGTGGCAATAAATTTAAAAACTTCAAACAATAAGGAACACCCTGTCTAAATAGATGGTGAATAACTATAAGAAAAGTACCATCAGCATTGATATTGGACTCAGTAGTAAACCAAGTCGTAATGACGCCATTCTGATGAAACTATGCCCCTATTATCGACAGAGTAAGTAAATATTAGAAGGCATATAATTTTATAGATTAGAGCTTAAAAACGTGATTAACTTTAAAAAATTAACCATGGCATCGTTTTCGGACCGCTACGGGTGCCATCTTGTTATGACGCCATACATCCCTGAAAGTTTCATGATGGTATCACTTTTTGTAGTTTTCGGTCATTTGTTTTGTAATAAGCCACCCTACAAAGAAAAGGTTGACCCTAAAAAAGTCAAGAAACTAATAGATAAATTGTATGTTGAAAGAAGGCGGTGGAGCATAATTTATACTGTCATATGATGGCGATTTCTCCAAGGTCCAATTTATGTTCATATTAGTGGAATTCGATCACATGCAACAGTTTCCTTCAATCCTACAGTTTAAAATGTTAACGTGGATACTTCAACTCAGAAACGAATAGTTTCAACAACTTCAAAGAGAAGCGCAAGCAAACGGATACATCCAGTTACGAGTTCGACATTGGAGCATTTTTGATGAAAATCAACGACTGTTGTCAATCAAGTGTTACGGGCATAGACCTGTTACAGGGGTTACGGAACTTTTTCCGTTTAATGTATGATGAAAACATCCGAACTGTAACTGAATCCTAGTGTATGCTTGTTTCCTCGGTTTTCGCCACCTGTTTGGTGGAAGAAATAGACCCCCTTTTGTATAAAGGGGAGAAGGATGTTATAATTTACAGTAATGGATGTGCCAATCAAAATAGGAATACTACACTCAGCAATGCCCTCCTATCTGTAAACCTGAAAAGTGTGCAAATTTTTTAAAAATTGTTTTTTTTTTTTGTGAAAGACTGTTGATAATCAGCTAATTGAGACCATATAATGCCCCCCTAATAGAATGCGCCCTGATAGATAGCTTATTAACTGAACCTTTAGTACTCAACAGGTATACTTTATTTAGAAAAAAATTCAAGTAGTATAAACCTGACCTGTATAAACGAGGAGGGTTGCTGGAGATTTATTATTAATGTAAAAAGTTTATACAACTTGAGTTGGCAGTATACTGTAGCTATACCATGAATTTGATTTTATTTTTCGCTACTTTTGAGTTTACTGTTTCAAAATAAATCTGTACTTGTATCTTATTTTTGATTTATCAGAGTTTCCAGTTATACATTCATTTTATAAAGTTTCAGCAGGGGTTATAATGTTATCTTCTAACAGTTTGTTAGTCCAGGCAACAATACATCATTTATTAAAATCATTAACTTGTTTATGACAATTTTTCCCAGTTTGAGTCACCCTCGAAGAAGTTTCCAAACGAGAGATAAATGCAGACATTGTAAGAAAATCCGCTTTTATAAGTTTGTATAGTAGACGTGCATGTAACCAAAAACTTAGTGACTTTCGGAGGAAATCACATAATAATGCATAGTAGTCACATAATACCAGTGACCAAACACAAAAACTGTGGTATTTCGAATCAAAGCTCGTTCTTATTTAAATTAAATTTATGCACTGTTTTATAAGGTTAACTCATTATATCAGAACAAAAGTGTTTTTTCTTAGTTGTGCTTAATACAATGTTCAAAGATTTCTTTACGAAATTCACAAATGCAATATATTATACTCTTTCTATGGAATCAGATAAGTGTCAGAATTTATTTGAGTATTCAGATAAATATTTTCCTTAACTCTCTTGGCAATACTTATATAATTCGGTAATTTAATAAAACCGCCTTGCGGATGGAGCTTGGTTATCCCAAGTGGCATAAGACAACAACAATTTAATAAAACAATGGATAATATCCGTTTCTCAATCTACCTTCTTCACAATCCACATATTTTTCGATGCAATATTTTCTTACTTTCAATTATTAGCCAGGATAGACCTATTTTAAGGTACTCTTTTGAAGTATGGTAGAGTTGCATACTAGCAGCTTTCATGAAACAATTTACAAGATCTATAACTACGATACGATATGCTTAGCATCAACCATAATCTTTATGAAACTCTTTAATATCCATTAGAATTTCATGCACGGAGAAGTTTTAATTTCAAAAACACGCATCTGATTAAGTGACTCGGTAAATGTTAAGCATAGCTTACAACTACATTGTAAACCTAATAAAAGCACATACAAATCACTTTTTTTTTAATGAAAACACTTGTTCTACCGTATAATCCACAATTACTTTCCAACCCAGCTGTGAAATTAAGATTTTACTTTTTATGCTCGCACGAAACTTTTTAAGAGTTTTATCACACTTTCAAAAGAAATTTCTAGACTAATAAATAGTTATTTCTTTCTTTGAAAATGGAGAATAAACATTTATAAAGAGAGCTAAAAGAAGAAAAACTCTTTTTTTTAACTGCTATCAAAGAAAATATTAAAAAGGTTCCTTTATTTCGTGAAATAATGTTAAAAATATGATGATTTCTCTCTGGGAGTAGTATAAAGGGTAAAGCTTCCACAACAATTACTTTCGCCATTATTTACTCACAGACCATTCTTACAGCATAATCAAATAAACCTTTAGTTTTGTTTGTTTGGTACAGCAAAAACAGGATGGAGAAAAAACAAAAGAACAAGCCGTTTATTTCGGTGTGTAAAAAAATTGTTTTTCTCATTGAGGAGCTTTAGAGTAAAATTACTCTTTTTAGAGGTTGCATTGGAGATTTTCCTTTTATTTTTTTTTCTTAAGCACTGGCTTTATTCCGTGTTTTATCTATGCTTTATTCAGAAAAAAAATAAGGTTTTAAGTTAGATAATAAAGGCACTAAATGTATAATTTTATTTGCATAAATTTTGGCTTACAAAATGTCACCGAAATATATTTATTCCTTCATGAGAAAAGTCGTAGAGCTTCTTAATTTGGTTTGACTCAAATACTTGAGTTTAAAATTCTTGAGCTTTTAAATCACAAACTGCAAGGCTAGCACTTTAATCGTTTGCCAGATTTACTATCATTTGATACGTACTTGAACTTGGGAGAAGTTCCAATAATTTTATATCACTCACCTCAGGTTAATAGTTTAAATTACAATTTAACTATGAATTTACTACTGTAAATATTTATCAACATTTCGACAAGCAATAGCTGAAAAATTCCCAAAGCTCTCTTTTACGTTTCTTTAGTGTTTAAAACCGTAAAACCAAACAACAATCATAATTTGAAAGCGGTTTTCATTTCTCCTCTTCTTTGTCTAGTTGTTAGTTCTACCACAACGCACGAAGAACAGAACCAGAACATCTGCTTACAGTCAGCTATCTTTTTAAATTAGAACACCCTGCAGCTCGCACAATAATTCTCATTTGTGAAACTAAAATTCGTCGTGAAATTCTTTATCAATTTCGTAGTCACTATATCCTAAGAAATTAGAAGAAATACAGACAGTTCTTCGGTAGAACTTCAAAAATTATGCTATTCATTTAGGTACTACCATTTTGAATTTTTAAATTGAAAACCTCGTAAAACAAATATATTTCTTTCATAAAATCATACATTTCATCTTATACACATTGCATCTTTGACTTGTTAAAATATATTTAAACACTCATATTTCATTTAAAAATTACAATGAAAATACAAAATAGAATAATTAAAAAAATAATATATAATAATTTGTATTTACCGTATTGACGAACATAATCACTTCTAAAATGACAAAAATTTAAAAAATCGTTAGAAAAGATTCACTTATTTATGTTGCCAATCTGTATATAAAAAAATAAAAATATTTAAATAATAAATAAAGCTGCATTCGATAAAAATCTCAAAATAAATATTATTTTTCTTAAAAACTATTAAAATTCACTAATTAAATGCTTTTGATCCTATTTTAATTTAAAACACTATTTGCTTTTACTAAAAAATTGTTATTCATCTGATTCTTCTTTTTTTGTATTTTATTAGTTATCTTGAAGAAAAAAAATCTTATTGAAAAATGAACGGCGATGGTTCACGTCACAGAGTATAAGGTTTTGCTTATGTATAGGCCGTCCCCTGTTGTAATGCAACAAATTTGAATCTACAAAGGAAACTTTGCTGGAACATATTTCAACATGCTTCTGCTATAATTAAAGTGTCAATAAAATGAGATAAAAATAAAGTAGTAGTAGTAGTAGTTGTAAAATTAAGAGATATAAAGGCGTGGGGATAAATTACAAATCACAAAATAAAAAGCTTTCTTAAAAAACGCAAAAAAACTTTAACTTTTTTCGAGGAAGGAGGAGGGTTGCCCATGTATTTCAAGGTTCCAAGTTCCAACCACATGGACGAACTGCTACTCTGCTCTAATTGGTAAGCTGTTTTTGCCGAAAAAGAGCAGATGTTTTATATGCCGCCGCATGAACATAAAGCTTAGCCTCCTCAATGCATAATCAGTTATAAACAACAGCAATGAAAGAAAAGTTTTAGGGATTAAACCAGATTAAACTCATATAGCTATGAAACCTTAAACACCTGTCAGTATGTTTATTAGTTTACTTTAAAATTAGGGAGATAGAATTGATGGTTGACCTCATTCTTATCGGTGTGATAACGAAAAGAAAACTCTAATAAAATATTTTCAGTAAAACGGTAAATCAATTTTAAATTGGAGGAATTTTAAAAGTGTTGGGTGTCACCCAATTTGGACCCTCCCCATAGTCAAAATCTGTTACACTTCCAGTACCCCCTCCCCTTTTCTTTATTAAAGAAAAGCTTGAATAATCGCTATTTGAATTGCAGTTGGCAAAGCAAGAGAAACATTGGTAATCTTCCAGTATGCGATCTACCAGTTAAGTTAGCTGGATGTAGAGTAGATGGTGACACCGCAACTGATGTTTTTTGAATCCTAATGAGCTAACTAAAATTCATAAGCTAACTAAAAACTAACTAATCTTAATGAGCTAACTAAACTGGTATATCGCATACTGCTAGAATACCGAAAAAAAAATTTTAAGTATCCATATTCAAGTAAACATTAGAATTAAGCATTTTATATCACATAAATACACATACATACACCATCCCTAATTATAATTAAATTAGCATATTAGAAAAATCTAATAAAACAAAGATTTCTTTAATTGTAAATAATCTTTTGAAAAAATTATGTTATATCCTAGTTTAGTGTTTAGAAGCTGAACAAAATTATAGCTAGAGACAAATCTTTGGAAATATCCACATTAATTCAAGACCACTGTAAATGATTTAGAAAATATTCGTGAATTTATTTAACATGAAATTAATTAAAATGTTAATTAATTAAAATATTATGAAATTATTTTAATTTGATTACATTATTTTTTAATTTTTGCCTATTTACATTTGTTATTTACGGGGGGGGGGGTTACCCCTGAGGATTCTCTCCGAAGTAGTAAGCAAAACGTCAAAAGACACAACTTTCAATCCTAGAAAGGGATTCAATAAATAATTATTTAGGCCGTTGAAGTTTCCATGATTTTATTCGATAGATGCTGTTATAATAAATAACCCCCGTCTTCGTCTTGGTACTTCGACCTCATAGAGAAAATCAGATCTTCTTCTTCGGGAATCTCAATAATCTCCGCGGCTTTACTAACGACACTAACAAATCAAGCACTTCTTACGTATACTCCTCAGGGTAAGAACAGCAATCGAGGCCCCTGATCTTTCATTAAGAACAAAGGAAAGCCCTTGATCTCATTTGTCAGAGCAACTTAGCCTGGTCAAGAAAGGTGGTCCTTGCTCTCCCTTGAGAATAAGGTGAATCTGTGAGAAAAAGAGTAATGCTCTATTCTATTGTCCTACGCGCTTGCGGGTTGTTAGGGACAAAACCAAATTTCTGGAGATTTTGAACGTAGAGTGTAACATTATATACGTGTTTGTCTGAATTTTTGTTGGAAGATATCTATTTTTATGTTTTTAATTTTAATAACTTTATCGGTTGCGTAATTGTTTTGTCCTTCAGTGGCAAAGTGTGAAACGGGAAGCGCTGTACTAGACAGCAACGTTAGTTCACCCTATCACGTCACTAACAAACAAAGTAGTTCCCATCGTGGTGTCTAAATTTTGAGTGAAATGAAGAACTTCAATTTAAAAATAGGATTATTTGCTAAATTCCTTTATATAGATAGTGTCTTTTTATCACGATTTCCGTACCGAAACTCGTCCTAGCAACCCAACAGGATTTGTGTTTACCGATTTCAGTGTTCGGCAACTAGTGGTCAAAAAATAGTTAACTACCAACTACTAACTAGTCTGGGAAAATCTAGTTGCAACTAGTAGTTAACTATTTTTTCCTGGGACTAGTTGCAACTAGTAGTTAACTATTTCCCAAAGTAGTTAACTACTAGTTAACTAGTATATTTAATTTCATAACCTATTTTTTGCCCAAATTCTAATACATCTTTCTTATCTATATCAAAAAAACTTTATGCTTCGCTCAAAACGGCGCTTTATTTCTGGTTATGGTATTTGAGTACTCTACCATGATATTCTAGTTATAAATAGCAGTGTATTTTTTGTATATTTTGATAAAAATTTTAATAAGATTTTTTTTAAAGTAGTTGAAATTTTGAAAGTAGTTTCAACTAGTAGTTATTAAAAAAAGTAGTTCAACTACTAGTTAAACTAGTTTAAACCAAAAGTAGTTAAACTACTAGTTAACTACTAGTTGATCGGTAGTTAACTACTAGTTGCAACTAGTTCTAGTTAACTAGTGCCAAACACTACCGATTTCTCCTTCCGCATCTGTGACGTACTGGGTTCAAGAAACGTTGCTGTCGAGTATAGAAGCTAATCTTAAAAGATGTAAGTGTGATTTTTATAAATCTCGATTTCTAGAAATTCTTAAAATGGTTCAAAATTGGATCATGTTTTAATGTAGCGCTTCCCCCGTTTGCAACTTACGCTATGTCACGGGTTTTTTCTGTGTCTTTTTGCTCTCAAGAACTCGAGTTTTTTCTCTTAAGACAGTCCCTGGGACATAAGAATAATGAAACAAATATGCACCAAAGTTCAAATAGTAAACATATTCCCCTTTTTGCAGAAGGAAAAGATAAAAAAAAAGAAGCCAGGGCCTATTCAATTCCTAGACAGACGCTTTAACTTTTATACAACCAATAGCAACACTCAAGCAACAACCTCAAGCTTAGAAAGCATCTAAAAAATCGAAGTTGGGAGTACTCAGTAGATAAGTATTTGAAATGAAATCAAACAAATTTTGAGAGAAACTCATATTTGAAAGTAGCTTTGTCACCTTTAGAGTTTCTTTCTCTCTTAGGAGTAAGATTTCGTCCTGGAAGTCCCTGGGGACTGCTTTCTAGGTTCTATTCAGACAGTTTCTTATAATAAACCCCTAGAATGCTGGTGAGGTAATGTCCCTGGAGAACAGGATTACTCAGCTCCCTCTTTGCTTTTATCTGTAAGTATATATACTTACAGGTATGTACACGTACAGGTACCTATAGGTACCTGTACACAATCAAATCGGTATTCCAAAAGGTTCTCAACAGTTTCTGATTTGGTACTATATGCTTAAAAAAATTATGATAAATCTCTGCATGAAAGTATTTTTGTATTAAAAATCAGGCTCCTAGGGTCTCCCTCCAAAATCTGCCCATGTTGAGGAAAATTTCCAATTTTTTTCTATGCCCCAAGCTTGGTCCTTTCCGGCTGTTACTCTTTTTTTTTAAATCGGTTTGGTTGGCTTGTTATCAACCGGTTCGAAACCACCACTCATAACTGTTGAGTAAAAATAAGGCACTAAATACTAATGCAATGTGCCATTACGTTTACGACTTACCACAGTTTGCGATATTTCGCTGACTCCCGCAGAAACACCGCCCTCAAAAAAACTTTTCCAACACACACACAAAAAAAGTTCCTTTTCATTCTCTCCTAGAGAGACCGAGCTATTAACCCCAAAACCCAGATGTTCGATTCGGGAGAAAAGATTCTTTATTCCATTCCGCGATACCTGCTCTCCGGAGAACGGAAGTGGGATTTTTCCGGGGAAGAAATCCGGCAGCAAATAGGAGGGGATTAAATGGCGGGTCCTTTCCCATCAGGACATGTCATAAACGTCGCGAAATGGGCGCTTTTTTCGAAAAAAATTTCCGGATGTCTTTTGATGTCGCGGCAGAGAGACGATGGATGGAAATGGATTCGAGGAGTTTAGTTGTCCGAGATACTGGGAATGTGTTGCCTGCTGGGAACTTGGTTTGAGGGCTCTCTGTCAGGATTTCTTTCTCTGTGTTTTATTCCATTTCATACTTCGGTGCGGGATTTACGCCGATAGGCCCACTTCTTGTTAACGGCTAGCTTTATTCTTTATACGTCTCTTTGCGTGAAACTCTCGACGGTGTATATATCCTCCATGCGTATTTCCCGATTCCACATTGCAAGATGCGAGTGAGAACTATGATTGGTTTGACAGACGATTGTCGTTCCAAATATGGGATTGCCACATCGCTAGTCGCACTGCGAAAGCCCTAGGTGGAAATCTTACGAAGTGGAATTAGAAAACATGATGCCTCCTTCTAATTGACAATAAATATGTCACTTAAATGATACAGTAAAACATCTTTTTAAAGTGTGCATTAAACTTTTACAATTAAGAAAAATGTGAAAGGGGAAAAAATTTAAACACGTCGTCGAAGTAAATTTTACAACTCTTTTATAAAAACCCAAAACAGGCTTTCGTTCGTTTCTTACGAGAATCAACCAGATCAGAATCTTAGAAAGGAAAGGAAGGCGTGAATTTTGGTCAATGTAGTCAAAGATGGAATCAAGCAGCAAACTTACCTACTGTAGAGCCAACGATAGTAAAAGGGTCACGTAGTTTTGAAAGACAAGGGGCTATTATTTTGGATGGGAGAAAGGAAATAACTGAGATACTATATGTTTGAACAATTTGTAGAGACATTTGTTCAATCAACTAGTATCTCAGCTTCCTTTCTCCCCTCCAAAATAATCGCCTTGTCTTTCTAAACCACGTGACCCTTTTACTATCGTTGGCTCTACAGTAGGTAAGTTTGCTGCTGGATTCCATCTTTGACTACATTGACCAAAATTCACGATTGTTCCTGTTCCTGTGGAGACCCCCTTTAAAAAGGGGTTATGTGAGCGAAGGGTGTGTGTGGCGCAGGTAACAGTACCCGCCTCCTCGTCATGGATACAAGTAAATTATTTTTAAGTACCAACCATTGGCAAAGAAAGATTTATCCAACTTTATTTTCAAAACAAAGGAATCAGCTCTTATTCAAGGCTTCCGTTGTTTTACAGATTTTGGCATGGAGTGGAGAATAGTCTTTTCTAATACTACTTAATCATGTATTCAAATTTAGTCCCATATTTCTACAATTTCATTTATTCTTCTATGATTAAATGTAGTTTTAAAATTAAAAAAAAAAAACGGTTTTGAGCCACTATTTAATGACTAAGCCTATTCTTAGACTTAACAAAAGGCACCATTGCCTTCTTTTAGTGATGTCAGCAATTACGTCACTACAGATAATCGAAATCACTGGAAAAGGATCGTCGATGAAGCTCCATTAAGCCTAATAGATCCCATTCCGTGCATCTGCTGTTAAAGAGTCTCCTCAGAACGCCATTTAAATTTCTATCAGGCCGCAACGAGTATTGTCTTTCTCGATCTTGTTTTCTAACGCAGCAATTAAACATTCCATTTAAAGTAAATGCTCTGAATAAAGACATTACACTGCTTGTTCGATCGGTGAACGAGTACAAGGGATTTAAATGTTCTTAAAAGCCACAGAAGGCGGATTCGGAAATGAGCGTCATTATGGGTTCAAAGAAAGACCAGACAGATGAACACTCAAAGGTCTATCTGTACTGTATCATGTTCTCATCAATCCCTCTTTTTACATAACAAATTAGTGAACTACTACAAAGTTGCTAGCTCTGAAAATTCGACCTTGTACTAGAAACTTCCTGGACTTTTCTGGCTTTTATAAATATAAAGCGACACAGATAACAGTTTAAAGTCCTAAATATCCGAGAAAATCAAGAAAAGTTCATTAAATGGTCTGGGACAGAGATTGGGCTTAGGCCATAATACTTTTACTTTATACGGAATTAATTTCAAATTTGTGATATGGGACACTGGAGGGGCCTTGAAATGGAAAAAATTCGTACGTAAGAGGAGAGAGGGGAAAATAAAAAACCCCTGAAATTTTTTTGAATAATATAGTATGCGGGTAAGTACTCGAGTAATAAGGTGCAATATGAAATCGTCTGTCAAATTATTGGCACCATGGTATGCAATGTTGGCCACCCCTGGTTTGTATCTTATTAGTGAAATCTCGATATCTCAAAATTCAAATTATATTGAAACGACTTTTGGTTCTTACGTATTAGCCCTTCGAATGATCCCCGATGCATCCGAAAACGTTATCAAAGGCAGTTAGTTAACTGTGCTATACGGTCGCTGAACGTTCGACGGGCTATACGTAAATACCATATTTTCTTTAGCACTCATCGCAATGCGTCTTACTCATGTTTCGCCACCCACTACATACCAGTATGCTCCTAAACTTTTTCTTGGAAGTTTAACACAATCTAAAATGACTAGAAATGCTTATTATGATTAGCCCTTTCATCTTCCAATTCATACCTATAAAAACAACACAATCAAGAGGCATTTTCATAATAAGACTCTCATTTCAATAAATGAGTTGGAAAAAACCTTATAAACTATCAAAATTAATAAACAAAATCAATCTCACAATTTAATTAAAACTTTTGATTTGATGCTAGAAATGAACAACTCAGAAAAACCAAAAAAGGGTTTATTTTAGAGTTGTTTTTAAATTTTGAAAAAAGATAACCGCTTAATTCCCTTTTGAATTATACATATTTTGTTTTGCTACTTTTAATTAGTGTAAGCCTTTTTATAGCGCTTTTAATCTCCTTACGAAAGCAATGTAGAAAGGTAGCCTCTAGAAATAAAAGTCAAAAACTCTACGACGCTTTTCAATTGTTGGTAATTACATTTAGTGGTAGAAAAAGAACTTTAAATTAAAGACTAAAGAAATAGGTTCTCTAAATTGGGCAATTTTTTTTGTGCAAGCCTACTATTATTTAATTTTGAAGTTGAGTGCAATTATTTTTTAAAAATTGCCTCAGACTCAGTTCAATTTCAGTTTCATGTATACGCTGGTAGCAGTGTGAAAAAAAAATCTTACATCTTCTGAAGAATAATAACTCCGTCAATCGATAAGAAAGTGATTGAGGAAATCTGTGTAATATTTAAGATTTCCTGAGGAACACTAAAATTTTTGAGGAGTTCTATTTGACTGGACTATAATATAATAGTATAATAACTCCCGTATTTAATTAGAGAAAGTTTGGGATAGTTAAGATTTTTTGCTTACTGTATGTTCTTTGGGGTGCTTATCCGAATCTGAGGTTTGCCAACAAAATTCCGTGACTCTCCATTGAGAAAATTCGAAAAAAAAAATGGTAGAATTTAACACACATATTTTCGTATTTTGCTTGTAGAATGTAATTTTTGTGTTTCTGAGAAAAATAAACAATACAAAAAAGAAGACAAAACTATTTACAAAATTTAATGGCACAAAGTAAAAAAAAAAAACAAGTATCAACGAAAACGAAAAGCGTGGTGTTTTATTACAGGCTGATGTTTACTATAAAAACTGATTTAATTAACATTCTAAATGTACCTATTCCAATGATAATTTATTAATAACATTTCCGGCATCTTCGAGAATACAATTTTATTTTTTCAAGAGGGGCTAGAAAGCCTCTGAAGAAATAAATTACAGGCCAAAATTATACTTTTTGACCCTGTATATCAAAATCAGTCATAAAACCATTGAAAAATGTAAAAGAAGGGGAGCGGCGTTCCCCGAAAACCTGAGGCTGATGATGGAGATGGGAGGTCGTATTCGGATTCTGGAGGTCATTTTACATAAGAATCAATAGAAAATGACATGACAAACAAGATTTTCATAGAAACTAACGTCCGCAAATGTAAACGTCCGGGCTAGAGGACAGTATTCGCCGGCGAAAGGGCAGCGTAAAACTTTGCGGGCAGAATTTAATGGAATTTAGTTTAAAGGAAATTTTGGGGATGCTCTCTAATTTGAAGTTTTCCGTAGAATAAAAAAGCAAAACGTTTCCCTTTTCTTCTTCGCATCCGAACTTTGTCCTCTAGCCTAGCGGACACAATTTACATTTGCGGAAGGGATAGGATCCTTTAAAGATGAAAATTCTGTGAAAAAATAAGGGACAACTATAATGAACATGTATGAACCTAACCTATACTGAACATGTATTACATGATAATTGCGAAGCAGAGACAACGTAGGAAAAATGCACATATAATTTTAATTAACACATACAGCCGTTTCGGGGCTGCTTGGAGCCCCTTCGTCAGTGTTCTTTGCTCCAAGCAGCCCCGAAACGGCTGTATGTGTTAGTTAAAATTATATGTGCATTTTTCCTACGTTGTCTCTGCTTCGCAATTATTCTTTTGCACAGTGTGGATTTTACATTTATGTATTACATGCCTTCGAAAGGAAAAAAATTGGTTCTAAAATGCTTGTTTTAAAGTAAAATTTTCCATGGGCCAATTTTTATTTAGTTGTTATTTTGCCTATATCTACGTGAAAACAGTTGAAAAAGCTTTTTTGTTGCAATTTATTCCAGGTGTAGGAGCTAGTTTCACATAAGAGATGTGGATTTTACATTTATGTATTGCATGCCTTCGAAAGGAAAAAAATTGGTTCTAAAATGCTTGTTTTTAAAGTAAAATTTTCCATGGGCCAATTTTTATTTAGTTGTTATTTTGCCTATATCTACGTGAAAACAGTTGAAAAAGCTTTTTTGTTGCAATTTATTCCAGGTGTAGGATCTAGTTTCACATAAGATTTTTCGATTTTGGTTTTTTTAATTTAATTTAAATTTATTTTTTTTGATTTTGAAAAATTAAAAATTTTTTGGCAAAATAATTTAAAATTTATCTAAAAAAAAAAGTAGAAGCTTGTTATTAATATAGTTTATTTGTTATTTAAATAAATTCTAAGGATGCTGAAATATAGCCAGTTTTCACCTGTTTGGAAATTAAGTCCTTTGGTTTACCAATTTTAGTTTATGAATTAAGTGTAAATTTTGCTGGTTTTTCCAATTATATACCTGTAGACATGATCCATTTAACTCTTCAAAAGCTTGGGGCACTAATTTGAAAGAAAAAAAACCGTACAGCTACTTATAAAAATTAATTTAAGAAATAGAAATCTCAATTTTTTTAACGAGCTGCAATATTGGGTTTTAGCTCTCAAAAATAACCAATACACATGTATCACATACGTCTGCATCTTAGTTTTTTTCCCAGAAAACTTTTTCTTTAAGCATTTTTTTTTAATTAAAAAATATTAAATTTTCCATGCACCGATTTTTAGTATTATTAGGGTCATTCCTAAGTAAAAACAGCTGAGAAATCTTTTATTCCAATTTGCCTGAGGTTCTCATTCTGCCCTTTTTGTTTTCCCATTATTTTCAGTGGATTAAAGGTAGGATTAAACAATATTAAAACAAATTGCAGGATGAAAAACAATTTTTATTACATTTTCAAAGCTGGAATGAAAAGTGATGGATATTACAAACACATTGTTAAAAAAAGACAAAAATCTTCCAAGTTTCTTCAAGAAACTGCCGGAACTGCGTCTTGGTTATTACTCAGATGAGACTTCAAGCTTCAGAGTGCGAAAAAATAGCGTTAGCGCAATGTTAAATAGATTTATTTGTTCAGTCAGTCTACTAAGTCGCGGCTGCCTAGAACGGCCTTCCTCTGCCCCTGCCTGGGATTTGAGGGGGATCCACATTGGACCTAGGATTCTTGATGGTTTCATCAAGAGAAACTATGAGGCAAGCGGCTTCAGTTGCAGCAGTCAGGGCATTGATTTTAACAACAGCAGGTTCCCAAACACAGGCTTCAAAGTTGTCAGCTATGTCCTCGTTGAGGATGTCTACGCCATACCAGATGCCATCTGAAAAATAAAAAATTATAACATTTAAAACCTATTACAAAAAACTTTACAATTACAGATACAGTGCAACTTGGATAACTCAAAAATTTTAAATCCAAAGTTATGAAAAATTAAATGTCTTCTTGATCCCTCATAGCATTAATGTTTATAAATCGAGGATAATTCAAGTCCAACATTAGTTCAAGGGTTTTCTCAAAAAAGTTTGAAATTAAAATGATTTCTTACAATTCATCATTATAAAACCATTGCGAGAATCACAAAAAGAACATTGTGATTTTTCCAAGAGAGTTTCAGAATGAATATTAACCATGGCTTTGTGTAAACCATACATTATGAACAGAATTTAACGATTCCTAAATAGAAAAGGTTGTTGATAAATTGAAAGACAGAAAGTAATCTTTTCAATCATCGAGTAAATCCGGAGGAATTGGAAGAGAAGATGGAACTTCTTTAATTTGGAGTCTTAGATAATTTGAAGTTTTTCAATGGCTCCTTTAGCTTGAAATTATCCAAGTTACACTTTGTATAATATGTTTTCACATTAAAGGGTATTACGTCCCGATTCATCAAATATCAATAATATTAAACTAACCAGCCAAGCTAAACAAAAAGTGATCAACCAAAAATGAAAATTAAAAAAAAAAAGCTTAATTTTTATTATTCTTTTACAATGTTGTGCATTGTTCTCATTGTGAAGGGCAAAAACCAATCCCAAAAACTAGTGTTTTTAAAAATGTTGACCTCTATTCCAATCTGGTTCAAAAGTGGGTTTATTGCATTTTCAGACAAAAAATTTACTTAGAGATAGACTATATTTTTATGAAAACAAAAATTCCTGTTCTGAATAGAACTTATTGATATAAATACACAGTAAAATACTTTCTTTTACAATTTAAAATACTTTTGAAGAAAGAGGCAGTTTAAATAATATAAGCATAAGAAAGCAATAAAAAAAGTCATACAACAAAGTTTAAGTACCAGTGTAACCTTTGAGAAACTATAGGTCTACTCATATCAAAAGAATTTCAGAGCTAAGACACGGTGTAAAAAATTACAAATTTGAATGAATGAATTTCTTTTAAAGTAGTGTCATTAATTAGTTATCCAATTAGAACTTACTGGCAGCATGCTTCTGTCTTAACATATTCAAAATATTAGTAGAGTCAAATCCTGCATTGTCACATAACTGCCTAGGAATAACCTCTAGTGCCTTAGCCATGGTTCCTATAATGAGTTGCTCTTTGCCTTTGATAGTTCTTGAGTAATCTCTCAAGAATTTGGAGAGTTCCATTTCTATGGCTCCACCACCTATTCAATAAAAATACAAACAGTTAAACACAACAGTTGCAGCAATATTATACACTACCTTTTAGATTCATTTTTTTTTTCCCCAATTTGTTTCCCTTAATGTTAACGTTAATTAAATTATTATTTTCACTTGGAAAAAAGACAAACAACAAAGTTTTTCACCTTTTTCCTGTTCAAATATTATGTAAATATGTTTTTGATTATTTAGACTTCCCTCCTAATAACTTCCTGTCCTTGTCAACAATAATTGATGATCCCACACCAGTTTTTAGTATAAAACTACCTGTTATGATCTATAATCTAACTTAAAAAATTTTGAACCCAATTTTAATGAAAAACTAACTGAGCTGGAAACTGAAAATGTGTGCTTAATCTTTTCAATTAATAATGAAGATTTAAAATGAACACCTTAAATAATTTTTTTTTTAATTACAAGGGATCTTTTAAAATACATTTTTAAAAATACTTTCTGTAATCATCACTTATATCCTCTTCCCCTTAGCAAAAATAAGCAAAAGCCAAACCCCTCCTCCTTAGGTGTTCACATAATATTTGAACAGACTTGCATTTCAATATCTACTATTCTCATAGTATTATTTAACTAAATCTGAATTATCCAACCCATATCTGTTTATAACTATAATGAAAAAATATTAATGTATCACAAGAACATGCCTTTTTTATCAATAAAAGTAGAGCTTTTCTGTAATATGTTAGGATTGGGAAAACCCTTGATGTTGAATGAAATGTGCGCAAAAAAGTTCTAAATATTACTCCTCAATGACTTGTTTATGAAGATCTAATCAGTAATGGCACCTTAAAATGATTTCTTATCTTGGTGATCTTACAATTTTAAAGTAAGTTGTGTGTATCAGAGTTAAAAAATATTTCCCTATTCAATGTTGACAAAGTACTCAAAAAATGGATTTTAAAAAGTTAAAGCTTAAAAATATTAATTTTACTTTTGGATTTATATTATGATAGATATTAGGCCAATTCGTTTGCTTAGGGTAAATTTTAAGACATTACCTTTTCCCATAGAAAATAACATAAAATTCTGCAGCCAATCTCCTTTATGAACAAAGTGATATATATATATATATATATATTATTAATAATGCCCGGATTTATCACATTGCCAGTAACATATACATTGGATGGAAAATAACTCGCTTATAAGAAGTGCTAAAAAATTTTAAAAACACAATTTTATAAATGACTAATATTAGGGTTTCCTTACCGGCTACAATGATGTCGTTCTTCATAGCTCGCCTGACTATCATAATAGCATCATGAAGTGACCTCTCTGATTCTTCAATAAACTGTTCAGCACCTCCTCTCAAGATGATGGTCACAGTTTTAGTGTTGGAGCAACCAGTGAATAAATTATACCTATGGAATATCCAAAATTAACACATCAAGTAAAAAATTAAATATAGTATCATAGCTGCTAACTCCTCTAATTAAGCAATAAGATTTCCATTTTTAATAAAATTTCCAATTAGTTACTGCTGAGTTAAAAAGTCTGAAATTTGACACACCAGATAGCAAATAATCAGAAGATATGGATAAAAAATAAAATTCTTGATAGTAAAAAACTGTAATCTTCTAGCTAATTCAGAAGAATTAGCAGCTATATAATTCATAATGTTTTACAATATCTAAGATAGACCCAAACCACAACATATCTTCAATTCCTTTAAACAGAAAAGAAAAATAAATTAAGATACTAGCATATTAAGTATTTCAGTAATTTAAATTTGTTAACTTTAGAGATTACACTGGAAAAGTTAGTTTAGAGTTTTCAACATAGTTGGATAAAACAGAAAACTCTCTGCGCACAAAAATTCCATCAAATATTAGCTGCAAACTAATTAGTGCCCCTAGTCGTTTGAATTTTGACTTAAAAACATAATGACAGTCTCATTGTTTACCTAAATACTGTAATAATGCTTCATAAGTAACAACAGCAAGAAAAAATCAATTTATTTACCAAAAATTTAAATTATTTGAAAAGATTTTCTGCAAAATTCTAAAACTAGCTGCGCTCGGCGTGCGCGTGTGCTTCTATATTATCCAAGTATGGTTTTCAATAACTAAAATTTAGATTTTCAGTAATTTCTGGCTTTGAATTTTGAAAAAAATTTACCAACAAAAAATATTTAACAACAAAATTACAAATTTTTGAATTAGTTAATGTGGGACATGGGATTTCCAATGCTAAGCAATGAAAGAGAAATTTAAGTATTGAAATTTCAGTCTTTATCACTATTTTTTAGAAAAAGGTTTTTTTTTAAATTAATTAAAATAAACTAAATACAATGAAAAATTGATGGGTGTGGAAAAAACTCTTACCAAAATGAAATTTTTAGACAATAAATTAATTTTAAAATGCTTTAAAACTTCAAGTGTAATAAAATCATGAAATACAGTAAACTTGTACATCATGCTTGATCATAGAACAAAATAAAAAAATCCAAATTCATACAACAACTATACATAGACGTTAAAAGAAACAAGGATCAGGATGGAAAAAGATAAAAAAATTGCAAGGATTCTTCAAAAAAAAAAAAAAAAACACATTTTTTTTCACTTGATAAAGAGCATGTCAAACCTGAAATTCTATTGAGTTTTACAATAACTTTTAATTTGATCTAAATGAAAATCAATAGAATGACAAACTGTTACTTTATATTTAACTATTCTGTTAACTTTTTTTGTAAGCTCTTTGATATTATCTCTTGATTACTGGATATAAAACAATCAAGTATGTTAAATACACCCAATCCTCTAAAAACATGGTTTTCTAAATAAAACATAGTAGAACCATCATTCAAATTGATTGTATAGTTTACCTCTCTCCACCAATCTGCACTTCTTCAAACTTCTCACAAGTTCCCAAGTTTCTGTCAGCTATATCAGAACAAGTGGATAGAATGGCACCACCACAGGCCTTCATTGTTCTCTTGAGATCATCCTCGGGAACACGGCCAGCGCAGAACATATCCCTAAAGAAATCAAATGAGGTAAGTTATAGAATCATGATGTCAATCAACAATGAATGTGAGGAAGTATTTTGCATCCATGCCACAGAATCTTTAAATCCAAAAAATATTGGGAAAAATTAAGCTAGACCTAGTTAAGACTACAAAAGACAGTAATTAATGGAAAAATTTTAGGGATATCTTTAAACACAGGCTCTAAATTTACTGATACTGTGTATGTTGGTAGCTTATGACTACAACAAAATATAAATTTTGGTATGAAAATAAATTATTTTTTTAAAAATCACAAGATTTCAAAATGTTTCAGGCAAAACATATTGGATTCAATTAAATACCAAACTTTTTAAAAATATTCTTCTAAAATGTAAGCAATAGAAGTGATAATAGTTAGATAAAATATGAAATTTTTCATTTCAATTGAAAATACCATAACATATTCCCACAATCACAACTTTTTTTTTTTTTTTTTTGAAAATGCATAATGAAACATTACCATTTTTATTAAGATTTTTCAAATAACCAATTAAGTATCTGAAATCAAGTGGAAATTTTCGAGTTCAAAAAAAAAATGTTTCACCTGGAACATTTTAAAAGCTTGTAAATTTCTTTTCATAATTCAAGGTTTTTTAAACTTATAATTTTTTATATCAAAATTAGTATTTGGTGTCAGTAATGACACACAAATGTACCCATCAAATTTTGAGCATGTGGGTCTGCCAAAAAAAACTTAAGGGATTTCTAGTGTCCACTGTAGTTTTAAAATGTAAAAAAACTTATTCATTAAAATGGTAATACATAGCCTCTTTTGACTAACACTATACACTTCATTACATTATTCACTCCCACTACAAATGAGCTCAATTGAAATCTTACTATTACAACTGAAAGTTTATTACTTGATTATATTAGATTTTTCTTTGGTTTCCCTTTTGTTGATGGTTTTTTTATACATACAAGCTACTAATAAGTTTCATTTATTTTGTAATAAATTTTCTGTTTTTGACAAAATTTGAGTTGTGGCACACTGCTGTCCCTTGCAGTATGAGTCACAACTCAAGAGTTTTGCCAAAAACAAAAAAAAATATATCATAAAATAAACGTGTTAAATATAAGTACCAAAATTTATTTAAAAAAAACAAGCAGCAGATTTTATTTGGAAAAAATGAACATAACATTTGCAAAAGAACAAGCTTACCTATCAGCAAAATACTGAGTTGCAACATCTCCAATAGGCAACTTTGACAAAACCACCTTAGCCCCACTTTCTACTATCTTTTCCAATTTACGATACAGAATTTCCCATTCAGCATCTACAACATTTTGGTATTCCTAACATGGAAAAAAACAGCACTTCAGTAACATAACATCATTAATATAAAAGCATAAATGAACATTGAAACTAAAATATGCCCAATACTACTATGCTAATTATGTGCTTTAGTATCATTAAACTAGTTGCATTTTGAAATTTTTGTCCCCCCCCCCCAGCTATTTCTTAATTTTTAAAAACTCCACAAGACTAATTTTATCCTACTTTGAGTATAGTATACTATTGAGGTCATTTCCATGAAAACCCATTTTTTCAAAATTTCATTTTCATGTTTTACCCTTTTTTCCCAGTAGATTTACTGATTTATAATGTTGCTCTTGCCAAAAAAAAAGGTTTTTATTTACCTTGCAATATAAAATTTTTTAGACAATCCATTTAAGGCTAAGAGGAATTATTTTATGGTTATTTTACTTTATTACTAATTTTCTGCTTGACTTATAGTGTTATGCCTGAAATCCTTAAATATTAACACCTCGAAAAATCACATTCCTAAAATGAAGGCTTGATTGGAACACAGGATTGTTGCTAATATGAAATGTGATTATGATATTAACCTTCTAACTAAAGTAATGCTTTATATAATTTTTGTAATAAGTAATAAATAATTTGAATGCTGCATTATTTTAGTTAGAAAGTTAATATCATAATAATCTAAACATTAATATACCAAAGCTATTTAAGGATAAATATTTGAATTCTTAATAATCCATTACCTGTACACTTTCAACCCTAATTTCAGCATTTTCTTTTTCCGACTTCAGTTCTAGTTCAACATTAAGTAAGACAATTTTAGGATTAATGTATTTTTTAGGCTGCATTTCAAAACCAGCATAAGAAAATGTCTTCTTGAAAGCTACACCTGAAATAAGCAATGAATCCTGCAAAAAAAGACAAAAATGAAATGATTAATGAAAGTGAAAGAAGACATTTTAATTCTATTTTTAAAGGTCATTCAATTGAGACAAATGATTACATAAATTATTATCTACATAAGACTTAGTCAATTCATAGCTCTCAGCCATTCTTATTTTTCTATATTTATTCTGATTTTTAAGTCTTGCAAAGAAGTCTAAACAAATTTAATTTATTTACTGGTTTTCCTTTTAGAGTTCAGAACAAATTAATAAAAGATTGCATTTACATAACACAGACTTGAAAATCAGAACGGTAGGCATTAATCAGCAGCCTGCATTGAGCTAAGTTTATAACATTTAACACATTGAAAATAGAAAAGACATAATAAATCCTTATATTTAATTCACTTTTTATAGCCTTAAAAAACTTTTCTGTAACACAAGGTGACCCATTCTCTCAAAATAAAATTCTTTATGAAATAAACATTTTAATAAATTAAAATAAAATAATTTTTAACATAAAAATTTTATGTGGTTGTACTCACTTCCATAGCTCCACCTTGAACTTTCTTAATACCAATCATATTAAGAGGAAGAAGCTCATCTAGTTGCATAACTGCATCCACAACAATTTTAGCAAAGAATTCTTTGTGGGAGGCAATTAGCTTGGAGCTTAAAGTTGTCATGGCACACTTTTCTAGAAGGGCTCTCTGCTTACTGAAACAAAGAAATGACAGAGAAAATCTGGATTAGCCACTTGCAAGTAGAAAAACCCAAAATTGAAATAAAACCCTCACAGGGTTCCCACTCAATTTTAGAAATAAAATTCCCAGACTTTTCTAGGTCAATTTAGAAGATTTTTTTGGGTAAAAAATAGCAATTCATGGCAATATTAGAATACTTCTTACTTTTTTTAACACATATTTTTAATCAATGGTCTAATGTTTTACTTTCTAGAGTCACAATCATCAAAAATTGATCATTTTCCAGGTATTCTGTATGATTTTCCAGGTGTTTGGCAAAAATGAGCAATTTTCCGTGACTTTAAAGGTGAATTTAAAATTCCCTGACTTTTCCAGCTATTTCCTAACCTGTGGGAACCCACACATTATGTAAAAAAGCTTAGCTCATGTTTATTTTAGTTTTTAGCAGCTAATTTATTAAGAAAATGGCTGTTATTTTCAATTATATCTTGAAAATGAAATTATTTAGTGTCACAAATATTACTTTACTATATACAGATATAATAAATCAAGTCATGAAATAGTAAATTTTGTAACAAAACAATCAAGTTAAGTATTAATTTTAATCCAAACTAGTCTGCAATATGATTTATTAACATTTTGAATTTTTCTTTTACATGAACATATTACATACAAAAAACTCTTCATCTGATCTATGTAAGATTGATTCATAAAATTGAAATGAAGTGTACACTGTATTTACATTTAAGGCAGTAAATTAACTGCATAATGGAAGAGTTACGAAGTTAAAATATGTAATGGAAATGGTAGTAAAGAGTAATGAACAATAAAACTTACACAGGGTCATTTTTTTCAACTTTAACAGCTATTTCATTGATTTTAGTAATTGCCTGAAACCAAGAAAACCTTAAGTGATCATTACAAATACAAAAGAGTTCCAGTATAATTATTATTATCCAATTATAAAAAAGTTAACATTTGAAAAATGCTTCTTACCATCCTCAAAGCAGTACGCAGACTTCTGATCATGATCTGAGGATGAATGTTATCCTCGATCAAAGGCTTGCATTGCTTTAAGATTTCAGCAGCTAACAATGTAACAGTTGTAGTTCCATCTCCAACCTAAAAAAGTGAATGTAGTGTAAGTAATTCAAATTCACAATAAATCAAGGTAGGTAAACACATTCTGATGTCTAAGAAACTGTGACTGAATAAACTGGACCAAATAAAAAATTAAATCAGAGCAGTTTACAATATTATTAGAATCAAATACATAAGCAAAATTCTTGTTCGACTGTAATTTTTATAAATTAGTAAGCTACCACATTTGAATACTTCATGGAAGGCTGTTATTAATAGGAACTGTGTCAGTCTAGGTTTCTTTAAAAGGTACCTATTTTGTGAAAGCTAGTTATAATTTGTAAAAATTTATAAGCAAATTTGTTAAGTGCAAAATCAAGATAAAACAACTACACATTTTTTCAAACATCAAAAACTAAAGTAAATTTAGTTAAGAATGGCTAAAAAATAATAAAATACTTAAGAGAATATAGCTTATTAGAGAACTTTCTTTTAAAAAATGTAATTTGTACTGTAATTTTCTGTGTTAATTAGTACTGTATTTGCAAAAAAAACCCCACTGAATTTGTGGAAGTACCTACAGTTAGAATTCCCAATTATCCAAACTCTGATTATCTGGATGTTTCCTTTTCTTAATTAAAAGCTTCCTTTCTTTAAAAATAGATTTTTTCTCCCACTTTCAACATGCATGCAGTAATTAATTAAAATGGACCTTTTTCGGAAAAATGGGAGTCTGGTCCCAAATGGATCAGATAATTGGAGTTCTACTGTACTACCTATTGGTAAATTTGTGAATGTACCACAAAAAGGTTGCAAAATTACCCTGGACAGACCACTGAATACTCAAGGGTAAAAATTATTGGTGAAAAAAACCTTGAAACCTCTGAAAACGTTATCAAAGCTCATTGACAATTCCACAGCTGTGCTGCTGAACTGTTAACAGGATAATACGCAAGTATCAAATGCAAGTTTCTAGCTGGAAATGTTGTCAAATGTATCCCATAATTTGAGAAATGGTTATTTTGTATAAATGTAGTAAGCCATGGTTAAACACACCAATTCCCAATATAAAATTATGGTTACTACAAATACAGTAAAATTTTGAGGTAAAGAAATCATTATGTTCAATTATAAATTCAAATTAACATTTTTTTTACTTTCTAAAACAAAATAAAACAAAGTAATCTCAAAATTGCATGATGTTGGATATATTTTATTAATATTGTCATTTTTATGAATTGCATATTTAAAAATCTATGGAGCATTCTTAAGTTTAAATTTCATAACTTCCAACTTTGAAATGATTATTATTTTCATCTTATTCCTATCAAGTTTTCAGTTAACTTAAAAACAGAATAATAAAAATTTAGCAGAAGTCAAAAATAACAATACAAACAAACCTCAGCATCCTGAGATTTGGCAATGTCAACAAGAGAACGTGCAGCTGGGTGTATAACATCCAGTGTTTTCAGGATCGTGGCTCCATCATTAGATATGACTGTCTTTCCTAAAAGAAATTTCCAAAGAGAATGTTAATGTTTCATTACAAATAGAAAATATTAATTTTGAAAATTATTAGACAAGTTAGGAGGATTCTCATTTCTTATATCGTCGGCTTACAGTCGAAAGGCACTTAGTCACTTTTTGCTCAACTACTCCGTACGAGGCTATGCCAAATTTGGCGATCATTTTACCGTTGCCATTCTAGTTATAGTGTATGAAAAAGAAAATATTATTATAAAATCTTTGGGAAATCGAATTATAAAATCTTTTAATCCCTCAAATAACTTAATTACATGATCAAATAATTTCAATTTAATAAATTATTAATCGCGAACCAACACTTAAGCTTTTTACTGTATGAATTCTTTCTGGTTCAAAACAAACCAACCATCTATGCTAGGTTACTAGCTTTTCAGTTTGACGAGATTTTTAGAGATGCGCCAAGCTCCCCACCGCTTTCAAAATATCTTCCAAAAGTGACTTAGTGCCTTTCGACTGTAAGCCGACGATATATCCTCAATGCAATATGAGGTAATACTAAATTAGATGAGTTTTACAGCACTGTCATTCTAGTTTATTTCTGTCAGCTTAACGTTTGGTAAAAATTTTATGATTTTGGATCTTTTTAATGAGACAATTAAAATTCAACAGATGTATAGATTGGTCACAATGATACTGAGTCAATCTGAAAAAGTATGAAAAACAGGAGTGATGTAGTCTTTGCCCTGCACTTAATAAAGCAATGTTATTATATTAAAAAGCATGAACACAATATTAATCAATTCATACCTTTAACAACCATCAGCTTGTCCATTCCACGGGGTCCCAAAGTAGTGCGGACCGCTTCAGCAACAGCTTGGCATGCATTGATATTGCTGATGATCTGTTGCTTGCCTTGACTGTTCTCAGTCCCTTCTTTCAAGAGGATAATAGGACCGTTCTGTACATTAAAAGAAAGTAAAATTATTTCGAGAAATGTATACCCAATACTCTCTTAGAATCATCAGAAAATCAAAAACTTGATCCCATTAAAAATTTGCATGATATGAAAGAATCAAGTATTGCAAATTATTTTTACTTTCAATATAACTAAATAAATATTTTAATTAGGTGGTTTGCTATTGCCTTGTGATATTCCAATTAATGGCATCAAAATATTTGGATAAATTTTTAACAAGATGGCTAATGGTAAAGCAACTACTTCGCTATTATTTAAATGATCTTTAGGATCAAGAAGCTAATACTTATGTACTGTCCTGCAACCACTAAAATCCTGCAACAGGGTGGCTACAGAATCTGTGGAAAAAATTTCCCTGACTTTTCCCTGATTTCCCTGACTATAATTTTAAAATTTCCCTGATATACCTACATCAAAATTTTTTTAACGATAAATATTAATAAACTGTAATTTGTAAACTAGAAGTTATATAAACTAAGAAATACTTGAACGTAATTAAGCATATTAAAATATTAATTACAATGATATAATATAATATTTCTTATGTAGAAATAATACATAGAATATTTTAAAATTTTAATCAAAAGACATATTGATTAAATATGAATATTCTTTTTATTCAAATCTTCAGCTACACATACAAGTAGGAAATATAATGTATTATTTTCAATTATTCTATGTATTTAATGCTAATAATCAATTTTTACGGGAAAAAAAAACTCAACAAGGATTTTCAAGGACTTTTCCAGGCTATCAGATGAAAATTTCAAGGCTGACCGATATTGTTTGCAATAATTTTTTTAAGGAACATGTGTGTTTCATTTCGTACAACTATATCTATTAAATAGTTTAATAGAAGAAAATTTTCATATAAGTTCCTAGCTACACAAAAGGGTTTGATTAAAAATGTAATTACGCTATAGTATATTAACAAAATATTTTCATGTAATTTTGAAATAAATGAACCTATTTAGACAGCAGTGGCATATACAGGAATTTATTTCGGGGGGGGCCAAAAATACTCCTCAGCCCCTCCCAAACATACTTAATAGGTCCAATGTAGCTTTTTAATACATTTTAGGTGATTATTTAGGCCCTAAAAAACTTAATATAAGAAAAGTTGTGAGGAGCATAATTATACAAGTACCAAAGGGGGGTCTGGGGGTCCTCCCCCAGAAAATTTTTGGAAATTTGACTCAAAAAACAGGTTTTTAACTAGTTTTGGTACATTTTAATTTTTTAAACTTTAGATATACATTTTTATATAGGATTTGAATTTTGATGAACTTAATATTAAAAAAGTTATGAGTAACAGAGTTTCAAGTACTAAAGGAGATCTGGGGGCCCTCCCCAGAAAAATTTAGTTCGAATTTTGGACACACATTTTTAGGTAGGATTTGGATGAACTTATTATAATAAAGTCGTTAATAATACGTTCCAAGTACAAAAGGGGGGTTGGGGGTCTTCCCCCAGAAAATTTTTGTAATTTGACCCTAAAAGCAGGATTTTAACTTGTTTGGTACACCTAGTTTGAATTTCGGGGGGGGGAGGCAAGGCCCCTTATATACGCCACTGTTAGACAGATTTAATTTCAAAAAATTAAAATCTATCTTAACTTTTAATAAAACTATAAATAATGATTAATAGTTATTCTAATGCATTGACTTAAAATGTATAAATTTGCAGAAAATGAAAAACTAAAACAATCTGAAAGGAATAAAAAAACTTAAGTCCAAAAAGTTTAATTTCAACCCCAAAAAATTACCCATATGGAAGATTTTGTAAGATTTCCTTTCTGATACTTTAAAATATTCATATATCCTATTATCAATACACCTTGTAATTCTTTGATATTAAAACTCTAAAGTTCAAACTACAAATTTCTATTTGCCTTCTTGCAAACAACAGGAAATTCCTCTAAAAAACCTCTTAATAGAGCATTCGCACATGATGTCACTGGAGGAATAAAACAACGTTGCTAAGGCCGTTGTTAGGCAGAGTCATGTGATTGAAAGTGCTCTATTTGCCAGCTAAATATTCATCACATTTGAACTACCAATCTCCAAAATTTCTCCAAAACAAGCATTTAAAGCCAAGGATATTGACGCGAAGTTTGAAAAACGCGATCGCGAACCTACCGTGAAGTTGTTTTTTCCGCCCGCGTTCACGCCGTAAAAATGCCAACTTTACAGGCAAACGTCCGGAAGCATCCGAATTTCCGGCAGAAATCCGGAATTTTTCATTGAAATTCCAGATTTTTATAGGAATTCCAGACTTTCCCAGCCACTGAAATGAGTGAAGGATGCGATCGCGGATCGCGCGTATTTGCGGCGTGAATTACTAAAATCTTCCCTGATTTTTTAACTTTTTTCTGAATTTCCCTGACTTTTCCCTGATTTTTCCAGATGAATGAAATTCCCTGACTTTTCCCTGATCTCCCTGATTTCCCTGATCTGTCGCCACCCTGTGCAATTTTCGTGACCATATTCAAAACTGTTATAAAAAAATGCAAATCTACTCAGAATTTTCAGAACTTTGCTTTAAATTAGTCACTACAGATGTCAACCCTCCCCCTTTGCTTGGTACTTCAACCTGACTAGTGTAGAGCTGAAACCCCACGCCCCCTTGACTGCCTATAAGATTTCTACCAATATCCTTCTTAGAGATGTAAAATTCTCGGTAATAATCTTTTGGAGAATATTCTCGAGAATATTCTCCAAGAGGAGAATTTTCGAGAATATTCTCCTAGAAGCTACTAAATACTAATTATTTTTTTTTAAATTATAAGGGATATATCAACTTCAAATTAGAAGAATATTAAAGGTTTTACAATGAGAAGTTATCATAAATAAAAGAAAGCCAAATTAAATTGAAAAATATTTTAAAATCACTACTTAATTGATAAGACAACATGTTTGATAGGTAAAGTAATTATTACAGATAATTCTAATGTGATATTCCTTCTTTTAAGAATATTCTCGTTTCCTAATTTTACAAAGTTCTATCAAAATTAACTAAATGTCAGGTTCAAAAGGTCCTTCAGTTTGAACACTATTGGTATTATTACATTTGCTTTTAACAACTATATAAAAATAATTTAGACTCCTCTTTTAATTGTATGAGTATTTTCTCCCCGTAAAACTTGCTTCTAATATTTTAAAAAATATTTTATATTCTATTAAATAAAATTAACTTATTTAAAAAAAATTTTGCGAAATAATGAAATTACAGTTCAGAGAATATTCTCTGAACTGTTGGGTGACTTTTAAATGGTAAGTTTCATTGAATTTGTTATTATTTTCAGGTTTCTAGCACTAATACTACATGACCATTTCATATTATCAAAAATTTTTACATTTATTTCCATTTATCAATCAAAAAATAGAATATTCTCGATTATTCTCCAAATTCTCGCTCCTGGAGAATATTCTCAGAATATTCTCGTTCTCCGAGAATATTCTCGACTCACATCTCTAACCTTCTGAAGTTTATATAAACAAGCTGCATTCTTTTAGTGTTGGGATGTCATTTTTATTGAAGCATCTCAAACTAAGGGTATGGGAGACCAAAGAGATTCCAAAAAATGACCTATCTTTATACGGACCTGGAAAAAGTGCCCAAACCTACGAACCTGGTTCGGGGGGAAGCCCCTGTCAACTCCATAGGAGCAATACATTAGGTTCGGGTAAATTTTATTGGATTCGGGGGAAGGTTAAAACTTTTTCCAGGTTCGTCTTAATATTATTTTCTCACAAAAAGAAAATTAGATACACACCACTGAGTTAACTTGTTACCCACTTTTTTCATGGACAAAATATTAAATTAAAACATTTCATGTAAAATTTTTCAGTGTAGAATTGTTCAATATTCTCTTTTTACAAAAAAAATCTGTGAACTTAATACATACCTACACCTTAAATGATTACATGATGTATTTACGTGTTTCCTGATAAAGGTTTTGCATATAATACTGAATCTTAAGAACGGGGAAAACTACGGGTGGGGCCTGACACCACATGCACAATCCTTTGTAGCTGAAAGGTACACAACATGTCCTCCCAGTTAAATTTATAACACAATGGTGAGTCAATAGCATTAAGGCCACATAAAAGCTCTACTAGCTTTATTTGGGTACATATAATTAGCCAGGTACCAATCACTCCAATCAACTTTATTTATTAACTCAACAAATCGTAAAGTAGCATTTTTTTTATTCGCGTAACCAATGTTGCAATGCCCAAGCAGATTTCGGTCTTGAAATATTTTAAATCGGTCACAGAAGAAATAAAGGCCTTATTATTTGCGAATGGGTTGTTTACCTGATACAAGCACGTTAACACCTGTCAAAGTTACTGTCTTTTATAACTATTACGGGCAAAAGGATACTTTTTCAAGTTCATACACAGTATTTGATAAGGTGAAAATTGCCGAATCAAATATTAATTTGTTGAAAATACTCGTGTTAATTAGCATTTAGCAAGAGTTACTATTATGAGTAGCCTAATTGAATAACTCAGGGTCAAAATGTTCAATTAAATAATACTAGATCTTATTTATTTTAGTATAGCATGGTTTTCGACATTTTAAAACAAATTTATACCACCAAGACAACAAGAATTTCATTTTTTTACGTCCCGGCGAAACACAGCTTTCGCCAGGACACATGCGTCATTTATTTGCCACAATTATGTAAATATAGATATTTCCTTCTTTATTGCTTTCTAAATAACCAAAGTGAATTGTAAAATAACATTTAATATTCCTTAAATCTCTGATTGAAATAGATTTCTTACCATTGTCATATTTGGTATTATACCGAAAATTTTAGCTATCAATTGTTTTGTTTTGATACAGACAGTGGAGTGAAGTTGAGTTGAGTAAACAGCAACTATTGTGCAAATTTAATAATTAATTACAACTCTCTGAATAAAATAACAGCACTCATCGAAAATTAAAACTTTATGATTTTAATCGCAACAGAGATATGGTGCTATTAGATGTGTCTGAGGAAGTTTTTTGTTCCAGTGAACGGTACGATCCTTTCATCTGTGATCAAACTTATCTCATAAATTCTGGTAGCATTCTGGTTTGGCAATAGTTTCCCGTAGCTATAGCAACAAGTAACCAATCACATTGCATTTGCATGCATCATATGATTGTCATCTAATGTTGTCATAGTTTTTCATGATTGTTGTTATCGGCTAGTGGATTTTGTACGATTGTCTGGTCTATTTATTAAATCTAAGAAATCTTAACTGTCCCATTCTTGTTTCATCAATCATTACTAAACCTATAATTGTCCTTAATCTTTCCAATCGCGAAGTTACGCCTGCTGACACACCTATACCTACTATTCTACTACCCCTATCGACTAAGCATAAAAATGAGTTCAGAAGTAAGTATTTTTATTCTTAAGTTCAAATAAAGTCTTACCAATTTCAAATTATATTTCCTTGTTGTTTAATTTATCATAAAATTGTATTCTTATCGATAGGTATATACGATACGATGCATCTGTACATAGAGAAATATCTCTTTGGCTATCATGCCGGTTAAAATCCTACCCGGCCGGCTTTAAAATATGATTCAAATTTAAATAAGCAATTTTAAAAAGGAAAGTTGGGTAATCCAGTTTTGTTGGTAGTTGGTATTATCTTATTTGGTTATAATTATAATAACTTTTGGTTCTTAAGTATTATTTCATTAAAAAGTGTTCAGCGCCACAGTCTATGAGATAAGGCGACAGCCATAAATTACGTGAAGTCGAAAAGGGGGGGGCGAGGGGTCCAGCAAAATCTCACTAAATCTGAGAGTGGGATTTGAGCTTGAGGCACCTATTTTCTTCACTGTATACTCAAGGTTTAGCCAGGCTCAAACTCCAAGTATCTTGATAAACTGCCAAAAATAAGCAAATATATCAAAATAAAAAACAATTAACATTGACTTGACTAGCAATGTTGCTTTTAATTTTTTTAAGTGTAATTTTTAAAACATCACCAATAAAATTTAATTGGTAAGATTTGTCTGAAATTTCAATAGTGAATGTATTATGCTGATAGGTTATTCTAAAAAAAAGTTATCTCCTTGTAGTAGTACATTGTATTGAGAAGTAATTTTGAACTTAAGTTATTTCAAAGGGTGTTTTTTTTTAAAGCATGGCCTGTGTACTAAATTGTTTTTGGTTTTTAAAATATATTGCAATTACCTGGTTTTTGGCTACTTATTTTTATGTCTAAAATATTTGTTTCTTTAAAACCCAATCTTTTATGTCTTATATTCAGAGTTAGAAATTGGGGAAAAAAAAAACTAACTGGTCTTGCGGACGACTATTTTGCCAATTTTACTGGTCCTTGACCAAAATGACTGGTCTGCCAAATTAAAAAGGACAAATTTCAATTTTTTTAAAAACTATTGCACTCATAAAGTGAATACCAATAATTAAGTCTAAAAAACTAAACTAAGCAACAAACTAACTAAATATAAGCAATTGAGTTTGAAAATATCCTATTTATTAAGTAATTTTCTTGATTAAATGTTACTATTGCAGTAATTGACATAAAACTTTTAATTAGTTTCGCAGCAACAAAAAAAAAAACGTGGCTAGAACTGGAGAGTGGCATATTTTTTACGCCGCTGGTCTGCCACACCAGTGATTTTCTGACCAAAGTTGTCCCAGTCGATTTTCAGTGGTCCACCGCCAATTTCTAACGCTGCGTATATTTAAAAAATTTTAGTTCAAGTTCTTTTCTGCTTAAATACTGTGTAATACTACTGATAATTATCTTTTTCTGTGTATTTTAAAAACTTAACAGTTTTATCTGCTGAACTGTGCTTGTTCTCCTTAGAGAGAGATTTTAAGGATTTATTCCAGGCTTTATTTAGATGTTGGTTCTCCCTCCATGTTTCTTGTGATTTTCCAGTTTAATTTACAATTTAAGTTTAAGTTTAGTTTGTTGTCTCTAGTAGTATTTAAGAAAATATTGGTCCCCTTATTTTTGAAGTTGTTGTGTAGTTCTGTTTGTTGTCCATTATTTTTTTCATCGACAGAGGGGAAGTTAATAATAATAAAACCGGCAAACACAATATTCTGAAGTTTTGGTTAACACGGAATTCATTTCATTCAGAACACATTTTTTTTCCTATGCTGAGAATTGCTCATTGCTATTAGTGTACTATCTATACTTTAATTTTAGAAAATGTTATATTTAATGCATGACTAATTATTTTAAAACCAATGTATATCATTCTGTTTTAAGGACACGAAGAATGCATCGTCTGAACATCTTGCTATAGCAGAAGCTAGTAATCATTTAGCCATCAAGCTGTACAAGCTATTGACTGAAAAGGATCATAACCTCTTCATTTCCCCTTTTAGTGTGTCCACCGCATTGGCCATGCTGTATTGCGGTTGTAAAGGCGAAACAGCTGAAGAAATGAGAAGCCCACTTGGCTATGATGTAGCAAAATTAGAAAATGAAGATATTGAGTCTTCTTTTCTAAAACTTTTGAACTGCATTGAAGAGAAAAAGGAAGGATATACATTGGCTTGTGCAAATTCTGTGGTATGTGATCAAGGATTTAGCGTCAAGAATGCTTATAAAACTCTTCTTGAAGAGTCATTTAAAGCGGTTAGTGTGGAAGTAGACTTCAAGGGAGAATGTGAAGCAGCCGTTAAGCAAATCAATGAATGGGTTAAAGGAAAGACCAATGGTATGATTTCTGAGCTCTTAAAATCCCTGGGTCCCAACACAGTCATGGTTCTTCTGAATGCAATATATTTCAAAGGATTGTGGCTAAACCAGTTTCAAGAGAAGCACACATTTTTGCAGTACTTCTACAATAATGGGGTTGAAGATGAGGCAAAGCATGTTGAAATGATGCACCTGAAAGAGAAGTTTCCTTTTGTGCAGCAAGAGTCTTTTAAAGCTCTCCAGCTCCCTTACAAAGGCAAAGACATGTCCATGCTGATTTTGCTGCCAAATGCTAGAGACGGGATAGTCAGTCTTGAAAAGTCACTATCATCTTCTTTTGTCCTTGGCCTTTTGAAAAAAATGCATGAAACCAAAGTGGAAGTGGCTTTCCCCAAGTTTCGCATGGAGTATTCCAAATCCTTGGTTGACCAATTCAAACTCATGGGGATTGACAAAATATTTCACGCTGGAATAGCAGACTTTGGAGGTATCAACGATTCCAGAGACCTTTATATTTCAGACATTGTTCATAAAGCTGTAATTGAAGTCAATGAGGAAGGTTCTGAAGCGGCTGCTGCTACTGCTGTTGTCATGGCACTCCGCTGCCTCACCTTTGTTCCCGAATTCATTGTTGATCATCCATTTATATTCACTATTTTTAGTCCCCAGAATAATCTTATTTACTTTATGGGAAGAGTTGAAGAACTTTGAACTTCTAGTTGAATGTATGGTGTGGGGCGTTTAGCTATTTTTAGTCATGATTTAAGACTGCATAATCAAGGATGTAGTGAATGTTATATTAATTGTGATTTAGTTTTGTATTATTTTTAATTACGTATAAGATGTAAATTGTTTTGCATCATGCTAATATTTAAAATGTATGATTGAATCAGATTGTTTAATGATAATACCAGGCTTAGATTGTATGAATAAGTATTGTAGTTTATTGAAGTTTGTAAAGAGTATCTTTTTAATTTATACAACTTCACAAAAATGGTTTTTGACCTTTTACATGATTCTATGTTTACTGAATGTTGAATTGTTTCCTTCTAAACCCTTTCAATCTTTTTACTAAAATGAACAAACACTAATTGGAATAATTAAAAAGACATAGTCCATATTTATACTACTAAAAAAAAGTTATACTCTTGATATCTTGAAGTGAAAATGGTAGTAAAAACCAGGTTTCAACTTTTTATAAACCCACAGGTCATAACAAAACCAAGAAAAGCATTTTTATCCTGATAAATGTTCAAGATATAATGAGTATACTCTATTTTAGGATCTGTATTTTTTATTTGTTAAGTTGTTATAGTGATTAGTTTTTAGTATGAATGCTGTGATGCTGTTAATAATTAACCTATTTGTGTCCTAAATACTACCAAGGGAAAATATTTGGATGAGCTTCTAAAAAATATGCCAATATTTTGTTTAGATACAGAATTACAAGAGTATTAAAGGAAGTAATAAATTAATATAAATGTATTGAATACAAATCCTCAAAAAGGAATATTATCTTTTGATACTATGAGGTTGTAATTTGTTTATCAGTATTAAGTTATTTATGTATAAATATTGATATGACGTTTATTTCATTTGAAAATTCTTCTAAGTTTGACTCTTTACTTTAAAGGATGCCAATTGTGGAGTTGAATCCAATCACTTACCAGTATCGGATGCAAACAACCACCTAGCATTGCATATGTATAAACTTTTAGCCAAGGAACAGACCAATGTGTTCTTCTCCCCTTTCAGCCTATCCACTGCTCTGGCCATGTTATTCTGTGGCTCTGCCCAGGAAACGGCAGCAGAAATGAGGCAAGTATTGGGCTACGAAGTTGCTAACATTCAGGATCCAGATATCCAAGTCCTCTTTCAGCAACTGCTTGAAAGAGTTGAAAAAGGCTCTGAGGGCTATACCCTGTCCTGTGCTAATTCAGTGGTAAGTGACAGAGCATTTTCTGTGAAAGAAGAGTACAAGTCCCTTTTAAATGAATCTTTCAAAGCTCTTTTGAAAGAGGTTGATTTTGTGAATGAATCCGCAAATGCTGTTCAAGAAATAAATGATTGGGTTAATGAGAAGACTAACAGCATGATTCCAAAGGTCCTCGATTTGCTAGACCCTTCAACCGTCATGGTTCTTCTTAATGCAGTATACTTTAAAGGGCTTTGGAAAAACCAATTTGAAGAGGAATCTACATTTCAGCAGAATTTTTACAACAAGGGCATAGAAGAAAATGCAAAGCCAGTAGATACGATGCACATGAAAAAGAAATTTCCTTTCTTTGAGAATGGATCTTTCAAAGCTCTACAGCTTCCTTACAAAGGTGGAGATATCTCAATGGTTATTTTGCTCCCTTATCTAAAAGACGGCATAGAAGATCTAGAAGCTGGGCTCAGTTCCACTTTCGTCCATGATCTTCTACAGAAAATGCGCAAGACCAAGGTTGATGTGGCATTGCCCAAATTCAAGTTGGAGTACTCCAAATCCTTGAGAGAGCAGTTTGAAAGTTTGGGGATGAGTAGAATATTTCACGCGGGGGCCCATTTTGATGGAATCAATGATTCCCAGGAACTCTTGGTTTCAGAAATCATTCATAAAGCAGTGATTGAAGTCAATGAAGAGGGAAGCGAAGCTGCTGCTGTAACGGCTGTGATGGTTATGGAGCTGTGCGCTATGACTTTTGATCCTGAGTTTATTGTAGATCACCCATTTCTGTTTGTGATCTATGATTCTAAAAGTAACCTCATTCTATTTATGGGACGAGTTGAAGAATTGTAAGTTGTGAAAAGTAGGTACTTTTCTTTAGTGTTGCACCACTTTAGTTTCTCAGTCACCAGATTGCTAAATTGAATCACCAAAATGCATTATCTCTGTCTTCAAAGTCCCCATTTCAATATCAAAGTTAAAAATAATCTCTCTATCCTAAGAAAAGTGTTATTGAAGTGATTCTATTAATTAATGCGCTAGCAGTAACAACAAGCTAACTCCAACAGCTTTGCATTGGAGTTAACTCGTTTTTGCAGCAAGTATCTCAATTTCATTACAAAAAATGTTAATCAAGTTATGCGACATTTAATTTTAATTTTTAACAAGCAAATTTTTGATGGATTTCAGTGATGCCACATTAATAGAATTGTATCAAAATTCATTTGAAATTTGATGGTTGCACTTATGCACCTGGCTATTACTGCTTCTATGTGCATAGTGGCATGTTCAAAATGTCCTTATTCATATTGAGCTTTCACAAGAAAATGAGCTGCCTATACGCCATAGTTATACCGGTTTGGCTAAATCGTAGGAATTAGTGTAAAAACAAAGTAGTGATGAGAGAAACTGAACAACATTGCTTCAAATATGACTATACTATGTAAGATTTTAATAGAATATTTTTGCTATACATGATGTATACATTCATTTCTTAACATTGTTAAGCAATGGTTAACAGCTTTCAATCCTTATTAGGTTATTGAATTTGTGTTTTTAAAAGTTTAATTTGTTAAAACTTTGAGTTTTAGGTATTATCTGTTCACTGTTCGCGTACTTGTTAAATTTGTGCACTTACTTGTATATTTTAAAATCAATAAAAATTATGGAAATTTAAATGCGTATTATACATAGTTTTTTTTTTAAATATGACACTATTATTTGTTAAGTGACTGAATGCAGAAGATTGTGGAAAATATCTACATAAATTAAATTTAAATTGTTAAGTGTTAAACATTAATTGGAATAATTAAAAAGACAGTCTTTCCTTATACTACTTAAAAAGGAAAGTTATACTCTTGATATCTTGAAGTAAAAATGGTAGTAAAAATCTGTTAGCAAGTTTTTATAAAACCACACTAGTCATAACTAAACCAAGGAAAGCATTTTTATACTGATAAATGTTCAAGATATAATGAGTATAGGGGAGAGTGGGGCACCTTGGGACACTTTTTGCTAAATTATTTTTCTAATTTATTTATACCGTTATACACTGGTGTGCAAAAATTAATAAGGACCGAAGTGTTTTTTCAATATAACACCTAGCATAATTATTTTCCATCTATGAAAATAATACCTCAAGATGTTCAAGGAATAGGAATATAGGGCGCGAGAACAAATTTTCCCTACCAATAATTTAAGGGGGTAAATGGGCCCTCCATTGATAATAGAATCCCATTACACAATTCGAGCAGTGACAGAAACGTCTATGTGAGAGGTATTTAACCAAAAATTGTATGATGTTTGTAAAGAATATGATTATTCGTGAACTCAACGCATGTTTTTAAATGTGTGTACTAATTTTAAATAGTATTTTTTAGGTTTTATTGAGAGATATTGGTCTAATCGTTATTTTTGGCAAGTTTAACCTCTGGGTCATTTTTGGTATGTGGTATCTGACCGTCAACCATATTTTCAGTAGTTCTCACATGTGCTTGATCGCGTTTAGGTCTGTGAACCCGAAAAGTAACTTTATTCTTTCATAATCGTGACTTATGAAAAACTTGGAGAAAGCCAAATTGTGATTTTTCGCAGCTTTGTCATGCAAAAAGAGAAAATAAGGACCCAAAATGTCTTCCAACAGAAGCAAATGAGACATGAGAACACAGGTACACAATTGGAGACATCAGTGAAAATCTCTTTGGTGTATAGGGGGTGCTGAAACGGCACAAAAGAATTGTATAGTTTCATAAGAAGGACATCTTTTATTAACGTTCGATAAAAGGATTTTTTGAGTGGTTATTGGACCGTTACATGTCTGAAAAGAAACAAATATCTGTAAAAATATCTCCATTCACCTAAAAATAAGTTTTAAAGACATCGAATTTTTCCTGTGAAACTATACAATTCTTTTGTGCCGTTTCAGCACCCCCTATACACCACAGAGATTTTCACTGATGTCTGGAATTGTGTACCTGTGTTCTCATGTCTCATTTGCTTCTGTTAGAAGAAATTTTGGGTCCTTATTTTCTCTTTTTACATGACAAAGCTGCGAAAAATCACAATTTGGCTTTCTCCAAGTTTTTCAAAAGTCACGATTTTGAAAGAATGAAGTTACTTTCCGGGTCCACAGACCTAATCGCGGTCAAGCACATATGAAAACTACTGAAAATATAGTTGACGGTCAGATACCACATACCGAAAATGACCCAGAAGCTAAAACTTGCCAAAAATAATGATTTGACTGATATCTCTCAATAAAACCTAAAAAAATACTATTTAAAATTAGTACACACATTTAAAAACATGCTTTGAGTTCAGGATTAATCATATTCTTTACAAACAACATACAATTTTCGGTTAAATACCTCTCACATAGACGTTTCTGTCACTGCTCCAAATGTGTAATGGAACTCCATTATCAATGGAGGGCCCATTTACCCCCTTAAATTATTGGTAGGGAAAATTTTTTCTCGCGCCCTATATTCCCACTCCTTGAATAGCTTGTGATATTATTTTCATGGATGAAAAATAATTGTGCTAGGTGTTATATTGAAAAAACAGTTCGGTCCTTAATTTTTGCACACCAGTGTATTTATTCAAACATAGATAATATATTGAATATAATCCTCTTTGCGCATCTAATAAAAAATTTTCCGACCAATTATCTCTTTTAGCGAATTCATAATAACAAATTTAAAAACCTCTTTTAATGTCCCACCTTGGGACACTTTCAATAATAACATAAAAACTTATGTTATTTTGAAGAATACATAAATACCACATTAAATTATGATAAAACTATGCTTAAGAATCTTAAATTGGTCATCAATAATATGTTAAAAATTTTTCACTGATTCTCTCCTTCCAGAAACTTTTATGCAATAAATTTCTAAATTATAATCTAAATTCTTAAACTATTTAATTTTTGAATAAAATTATGTTTTATTCCTGAAAATTTTGGGGTATCTTTTAACATGTCCCAAGGTGCCCCACACCTGAGTGTCCCAAGGTGTCCCACTTGACACTTTGAATATAAAACTTAATTACTCTTTTAGGTTTAGTAAAAAATTTTATTTTTATTTTCCAAAATATTAATGGATACAGATATTTCAATCTCAACATAATTATAATGACATAAATAAACCTCTTTTATTAAAAAAATTCTTTTGAAACTACAAGTGATTGTAACTTTGCATCATGAAAAACAAGAAAACATGACCCAGACGCACCTAAGATTCCAAAACACGTTGAAGAGTAGATTTTAGGATAATTTATTAATACACAAAAGCACAAGTTCATAACTGTAATATTGCGCCTAAAAAGTTGAGTGCCCCAAGGTGCCCCACTCTCCCCTACTCTATTTTTTAGGATCTGTATTTTTATTTGTTCAGTTATAGTCATTAGTTTTAAGTATGAATGCTGTAATGCGGAATGATAACCTATTTGTGTCCTAAATACTACCAAGGAAAAATATGTGGATGAGCTTCTAAAAAATAGGTGAATATTGATAAGGTTAAATACTTGGTTAGATACAGAAATACAAGAGTATTAAAGGAAGTAATAAGTTAATATAAATGTATTGAATACTAATCCTCAAAAAGGAAGATTATCTTTTGATACAATGTTGTTGTAATTTATTTATCAGTTTTAAGTTATTATGGATAAATATTGATATGACGTTTATTTCATTTGAAAATTCTTCTAAGTTTAACTCTTTGCTTTCAAGGATGCCAATTGTGGAGTTGAATCCAATCACTTACCAGTATCGGATGCAAACAACCACCTAGCATTGCATATGTATAAACTTTTAGCCAAGGAACAGACCAATGTGTTCTTCTCCCCTTTCAGCCTATCCACTGCTCTGGCCATGTTATTCTGTGGCTCTACCCAGGAAACGGCAGCAGAAATGAGGCAAGTAATGGGCTACGAAGTTGCTAACATTCAGGATCCAGATATCCAAGTCCTCTTTCAGCAACTGCTTGAAAGAGTTGAAATAGGCTCTGAGGGCTATACCCTGTCCTGTGCTAATTCAGTGGTAAGTGACAGAGCATTTTCTGTGAAAGAAGAGTACAAGTCCCTTTTAAATGAATCTTTCAAAGCTCTTTTGAAAGAGGTTGATTTTGTGAATGAATCCGCAAATGCTGTTCAAGAAATCAATGATTGGGTGAATGAGAAAACTAACGGCATGATTCCAAATGTTCTTGATTCGCTAGACCCTTCAACTGTCATGGTTCTTCTCAATGCAGTATACTTTAAAGGGCTTTGGGAAAACCAATTTGAAGAACAATCCACATTTCAGCAGAATTTTTACAACAAGGGCAGCGAAGAAAATGCGAAGCCAGTGGATATGATGCACATGAAAGAGAAATTTCCTTACTTTGAGGATGGATCTTTCAAAGCTCTACAGCTTCCTTACAAAGGTGGAGATATCTCAATGGTGATTTTGCTCCCTAATCTAAAAGACGGCTTAGAAGATCTAGAAGCTGGGCTCAGTTCCACTTTCGTCCATGACCTTCTACAGAAAATGCGCAAGACCAAGGTGGATGTGGCGTTGCCCAAATTCAAGTTGGAGTACTCCAAATCCTTGAGAGAGCAGTTTGAAAGTTTGGGGATGAGTAGAATATTTCATGCGGGGGCCCATTTTGATGGAATCAATGATTCCCAGCAACTCTCGGTTTCAGAAATCATTCATAAAGCAGTGATTGAAGTGAATGAAGAGGGTAGCGAAGCTGCTGCTGTAACGGCTGTGGTTATGATGATGTGTGCTTTGACTTTTGATCCTGAGTTTATTGTAGATCACCCATTCCTGTTTGTGATCTATGATTCTAAAAGTAATGTCATTCTATTTATGGGACGAGTTGAAGAATTGTAAGTTATGAAAAGTAGGTGCTTTTCTTTAGTGTTGCACCACTTTAGTTTCTCAGTCGTCAGATTGCTAAATTGAATCACCAAAATGCATTATCTTTCTCTTCAAAATCCCCATTTCAATATCAGAGGAAAAAATAATATTTCCTAAAAAAAAAGTGTTATAAAAGTGTTTCCATAAATTAATGCGCTAGCAGTAACAACATGCTAACTCCAATAGCTTTGCATTGGAGTTAACTCGTTTTTGCAGCAAGTATCTCAATTTCATTACAAAAAATGTCAATCAAGTTATGCGACATTTAATTTTAATTTTTAACAAGCAAATTTTTGATGGATTTCAGTGATGCCACACTAATAGAATTGTAACAAAATTCATTTGAAATTTGATGGTTGCACTTATGCACCTGGCTATTACTGCATCTATGTGTATAGTGCCATGTTCAAAATGTCCTTTTTGATATTGAGCTTGCACAAGAAAATGAGCTGCCTATACGCCATAGTTATACCAGTTTGGCTAAACCGTAGGAATTAGTGTAAAAACAAAATAGTAATGAGAGAAACTGAACAACCTTGCTTCAAAAATGACAATGCTATGTAAGATTATCATAGAATATTTTTGCTATACATGATGTATGTATTCATTTCTTAACATTGTAAAGCAATGTTTAACAGCTTTCAATTCTTATTAGGTTATTGAATTTGTGTTTTTAAAAGTTTTATTTGTTAAGAACTTTGAGTTATAGGAATTAACTGCTCACGTACTTGTTAAATTTGTGCACTTACTCGTATATTTTAAAATCAATAAAAATTATGGAAATTTAAATGCATATTATACAAGTTTTTTTTTAAATATGACACTATTATTTGTTAAGTGACTGAATAAATGCAGAAGATTGTGTAAAATATCTACATAAATTCATGCATAAAATATTTGTTAAAAAATAATCTTATCTTATAAATCCCGGTGGTAACTAAATGATATTTCTTATTAAAATTTTCTTGATAAAAATTTTAATAGGAAACGTTTAATACTGACCTAATTTTAATTATAATTTAATTATACTTTTTATCTGGTGTAAAATATGTTTTTTATTTATAATAGATTTTTATACTATTTGATAAAATATTCTTTCTTTGTAGAATTTAAATATTTGCTTTACATGTCTTAGGTCAATTCCATTTATATACACTCAAGAACACTTATATTTTTAAGTCTGATATTTTTATGTTTTGTAAAAAATGAAAGTTATATATTTTTTGTTAATAGAATTTGTGTTGATTAAAGCATTCTAAAATGAATATGTGTTATTTTTTATTGTGTTTATAAATTAGTCTCATTATTGTTACCAACCCAATTATATGATTTTAGGTTAATCAATTTTTTTAAATCTTTTATCAGTGTAAAATTATCGGTAAGTACTTCGAAAATTAGGCAGAGTAGTTGTCCAAGAGAGCAACTGCTCTTCTTTTACTAACTGTTCTTCCAACTACTCTTCTTCTTCTAACTAAATTTGCTAAAAACATTTGTGTTGTGTAGTACTTTTGCACTGATTTAAAATTATCTTAAAATTAATTTTAAAATAATTATAAGGAAACCCTGAGATTTAAAAAAAATAGGTGAGTTATGTGTTGCATTAAGAAGAAAATATTTCGAAGAAATTTTTAAAAATCCATGATAATGTACTTGTTTTTTTCCAAATACACGTTTTTGGAAAGAAATATATTTCTTTAAGAAAAACAATATTTTTTATTAGTAGGGCAGTCAGTACCAAAGTAGAAACGATAATATTTTTTGAAATCCTCTCTATCTTCTTAACGATAGATAATATATTAGACATTATTACATTATGTACAGGATGAGACGTATCCGTAGAAAAGTCATTTTAAAAATTCATAAAATTTAGAAAAATGACCGAATTAAAACTGCTTTCAGTATCGGCATTGGTTGGCTGGGGGATTTTTTTTATAGGATGATAAAACATTATTTCAAAATTATGTAACATTATTTTGAATTAAAAATTTTTAGTTGCCTTAAAAAATCTCCCGACCAACCAATGCCGCCACTATTTTTTTTTTAATCCGGTTAATTTTTTTTAAAATGTACGGACTTATCGTTCACCCTCTACTGTTAGTAGGTATAGAATAGAAAAAGAGATACATTAAGAACCCAACATCCGATATTTACTTGTAAGTATCAAATTTTAAGGGAAAGAACTATTTTTACCCACTTAGAAGAGTTGTCCACAGAAAAGAAATTGAAGGGTAAGTAAAAGTTTGTATTATGGATATTTTTGTTCAGAGGTTGATAGGGGATTCGGTAGATTTCCTCAGTACAAACAAAACTACGATTGTCTCATATTTATCAGTGCTTCTTTGTGCTGTACGTTCTCGTTTTTACTTAAAAACGGACTAAATAAATTATTTTTTAATGTAAAAAAATGCTGTAAAAGTTTTAATTTATAACATTGGTCGACTTTTAAAATACACGATGGACAATTTTCTAATGGTGAATACAAATATTTCCTATAATTAGAGAAATCTTATTTTCATTAATTCGTCCACGCAATTGTTGTTTTTAAATACACTTATATTTCCATTGAATTCACATTTTATTCTTACTGAGAATAAGAAGTGGTAACGCTTTACTTCAATAAAAATATCCAAACTCTGCACAGAAAAATTACTTTTGTTCAGTAGTACATGATAAATGCCCCGAAAACTACCTCTAAAACAATGACAATGAAATGATGATGTCAATGAAAACAATGACATATGATGTCACATGGAATCAAAGCTGTGCAGAGTTAATGGGGACTTGGAGAAGTAAAGAAAGAAAAAAATAGGGTTCAGTGGAAATACAGGTTTATTTAAAAAAAAAATTAAATATTTTTAATTGGTAACCTTAATAAATGTAATGCAATTTTAAGCATAATTTTGAAAACTATTATTATTTATATTCATTTTGTATAACTAGGCACTACTTATGAAATATTCAAGTAATAAATATCTATAATTACAAATGCTTATTTTAATATTTATTCATCTTATTGTACTATAATATCTTTTATGAACGCCAGCTCCTCTTTAGGCCATACGAGAGGGTCCGAAGTTACTTTTGAGTGGTAAACCTTGACACCGTCCGCAATCTTCAAACTTATTTTATTGTGAGATATAATCAAACAATTATAATTCGCTAAAACGAATATTAATTTTCTCTGCACTGAGTGAGCTAATTTTTTTTTAATAATTTTACCCTTTTCCTATTTAACTTGGGGGTGATTGTGAATATTTCCAGGAATCAACCCACCTTTTTCTTTCTTTTTGGATGTCATCAGACATTAATATTTTCCTTTGGGTAGTTTAAAAAGTTAATTAAATAAAATTTCTTTATTGTGAATAACACAAAATATCATCGAGAACTGTGAATGATTAATAACATTTTAATTCTAACTGATAGAGCTAAAATTTCTAGGCCAGTTTTAGAATCAGCACGATTACGCACAACACCTCGCGCATACTTATCAAAACAATTGATTTTATTGTTCGGATGCACAAAAAAGGAAAATAATCGCTGGTGGTTGATAAATTGAAGGAGTAATCTTTCCCAACTTGATACCTGAGTGCGATAGATAACCAACTGTTTTTATTGCCGTGGATGGATCAAAAGAGGCCTGTGATAATGACAACGCATTAAAAAAGGTCCGTAGTGTTTATTTAAAAATCTGCAAACAGCAATCGTAAGTGATCGTGCTTCAGAATGGATTTCTACAGCTGATATTTGATCTAGACTTTGATTATTTATTTGTAAACATAACCCTTTTGGTTGCCTTTGTAAAAATGCAGCATAGTCTGAAAAACAGAAGCCTTCGGTACCTATACATACTGCCATGCTTCTTACTGTTTTCATCAGTGCTAGTAGCTTTCAAGGTAGCTTTTACGGAGAGTAAAGTAAACGGTGGGCTTCGTGTGACAGGTAAGATATGCATTTAAGATTCATGACTTAATTTGGTTCTTACGTATTATGCCGTCGACCGTGCCGCTGAATCCGAAAACGCTATCAAATCCTATTGACTCTAGCTTGTACCGTTGAATCTAACGGCTGCTGAACGGTCGACGGTATAATACGTAAGTACCCTTTATTTTATAAGAAATCTTATGTATTTAAAATAACTGAACTTTTAAAATTATAGTTATACATACATCCTCTAAGTTTATTTTCATTGCTTGATTGGTTGTTAAACCAAGGGTTGGAAACCGCGGTCCACTCCCGGACCGCCTAAGGTTAATTCCTGGACCACCAAAAGTTTGACCTGCTTTTTAAGGGACAAATTTCCTGGGGGAACTCCTGATCCCCTTTCTTAATATAAAGTTATTAGTAATTTACAAATATACCTACTTAAAACAAGTTAATTCAATGGTTTTTAACCTTTTAATTTAGGTTTGTTTAAAAAAAATCCCATCCTTTCAAAAACGGCCTCTTTAAAGTATATGCCTACTTTGAAATGGTCATTTTCAAGGACTTAAGGACGGACTGACCTATAAATTTGGTGAATTTTGAGTGTTTTCTAAATACTGATTTTTTTTTTTTTTTCAAATTGATGCATTTTTTGCAAAACTTGTTTTTGGGTTGTTTATGTTTATGTTAATACTTGCTACTCCTTAAGATTTTGGCGTATTTGGATGAAATTTTGTCAAATCTCAAAGCTTCATATACATTATCATCTATTATCTACAAAAATGAACTATTAACTAAACTTAAGAATCACAATTAAACAATTTATGAAGCTTTTTAATCCCATCAATTGTGGTTTTTAAAAATATTTATTATTTTACGAAAGTTACCATAAAGTGATCAGTTTTCAAAATATCTCCAATATTTTTAGCTTATTTAGTAGCTAAGTGTTTAAATGACATCCTGTAGCATGAAAAATAAAATATTTTCAGTTGAATTGAGTAAGACATGTTAAGGTAAATACAAAATTTAGGTTTAATCTACACAAATTTGCCAGTTATTTCAAAGATTATGAAAACATTGTTACAATTTTATTAAAAATGTTGGTTTTAAGTTTAACTTGATTGAAAACACAGAGTGATAAGAGTTAATTATGTTTTTTTTTTTTTAAAGTGCTCCAAACTGAGGCAGATGCCTTAAAATTTCAGATTTTTTTATCAATGGTTTCGTCTGTAGAGAATTTTAAGGTAGGGTGGTTATTTTATTACAGAGGTGTAGCCAGAGGGATTTGAAGATTACCCCCACCCCCGAAATTCAGAAATTCTCCTTTTTGACCTCCTTTTGTGTTGGTTATTTCAAATATATACTCGGTAGCAGATAAATAATCATGAAGCATGCAGCCTACCTGGGGAAGCGTAGATCTATGTTCCATCTAGTAGACATCAAAATAATCGTCCGCTGCTGTTATTAGATGTGGAAAAATGAAAAGGAGCTTCTTTAATTACTAAAAATTAGATTTAATTAGATACTTCTATCATTTACATAACATATTAAAAGAGTGATAAAAACACGCGGCAATTTCGAAAGGTAGCTTTTCACAATAAACAAAAGTACGATGGAAAGTTCTTAGAGTTCCGGGTTTGGCGCTTTATCGCCCAGGAGGGAGAGAAATGTTAAATAGACAGTTCATATCTAACACCCCCGCTGAATGTCTATTCTGACATGATCTGTAATGAGTTCCTAAAGCGTTCGAATTGGGGTTTAGGAAGAGGTTTTGTGAAAGTGTCTGCGACCATGTCGTGGCTGGGTAGATATTCTATTTCTATTATGGACTTTTCTTGCAGGTCACGTAGGAAATGATACTTAATGTCTATCGCTTTGGTTCTTGCGTTGTTCTTCTCTGTTTGTGACAGCTTTATGCATGATTTATTATCTTCAAACAGGGTGATAGGTAGTTGTTGAGGTAGACCTAAGTCGTTGGTTAGTTGGATTAACCACTGAATTTCCTGTGCGGCATTTGCTGCTGAGATGTATTCAGCTTCTGTCGATGACATGGCGACACAGTTTTGCTTTCTAGAGCTCCAGGATATGGTGTTCTTCCCAATTTGAAATAGGTTTCCTCCTGTCGATTTTCTTGTTGTTCGGTCATTTGCCCAATCTGCATCTGCGTAAGCCCTGAGTGTGGGATCTCCTTTTCTAAACATCAGCTTGAGATCTTTGGTCGTCTTTAGGTATCGAATGACCCTTTCCACGGCTTTCCAATCACTTTTCTTGGGGTTTTCTAATTTTCTACTTAGGAGATTTACAGCAGCTGAGATGTCGGGTCTTGTGACATTTGCTAGGTACAATAAGGCTCCTATGGCTTGTCTATAAACTGTGTTGTTTGACATTGGCTCGTCTTCTTCTGATTTGCAGAAGTTTGTCTCCATAGGTGTATAGGTTGGTTTACTGTCAGTAAGATCGAACTTCCGTATTATATCTTCTATTTTTCCTTTTTGACTGATTCCTATACTTCCATCCTTTTCTTTAGTTATCTCCATTCCCAAATAGTGCTTGGGTTCTCCAAGATCTTTTATATCATATTCCTTCTTCAATTTTGAGATGATATTCGCAGCTTCATCTTCTTTCTTGCTTGCTATCAGGATGTCATCTACGTATACAATAATAAATATGGAATCTTCCTTCGTAAACAGGCAAGGATCTGTTTTGCTTTGTTTAAATTCGTTCTTGAGAAGACTTTCAGCAATCCTTTCATTCCACGCTCTTGCTGCTTGTTTCAAACCATAAATGGCTTTCTTCAACTTGCATACTTTGTTTTCTTCTCCTGGTTTCTCGTATCCTTCAGGTTGATCCATGTATATTTCTTCTTCCAGTTTTCCATAGAGGAAGGCAGTTTTTACATCTATGTGACGTATTTTCATGTTGTAGTGCACTGCGCTAGCTAAGAATGTTCTGATTGTTGTGTGTTTGACTACGGGAGCAAATGTTTCATAGTAGTCTGTTCCAAATTTCTGGCTAAAACCCTTTGCTACGAGTCTGGCTTTATATCGGTAGACTTCGCCTTTTTCGTTTCGTTTTGCTTTAAATGTCCACTTGCATCCTATGGATTTTCTGTCCTTTGGTAGATTTACGAGTTCCCAAGTTTGATTTTCTTCAAGACTCTTCATTTCTTCTTTTGTGGCTCGTATCCATTTTTCTCTTTCTTCTATCTTTATCGTCTGTATTTCCTTCCAGTCTTTAGGTTCAAATTCGTCTGGATTTTCGGCATGATAACCATATCTTTCAGGTGGTTGGCCCTTTGTTGATCTGTTGGATCTTCTTACTTGGTTATCCGATTCGGGATCTTCGGTTTCTTCATTTTCCTTTTCTTGATCTTTGTGAGTTATCGGAGTGACTTCAGATATTTCTTTTGCTTCAATAAATTTGACCGTTCTGCATACTTCTATTTTGTCGTCAGGGAGCAGGATCCTGTATCCTTTTCTTCTGCTGTCATACCCAACTAGTATGCCTTCAGTTGCGGTGTTTGAGAGTTTTCCTCTTTTTGCTTTGTGGATGTAAGCAAAGGCTTTGGATCCGAATGTCCTCAGGTAGGAGAGGTCAGGTTTCCTTTTATTCCATAACTCATATGGCGTCTTCTTGTTGGCTTTAGTAGGAATTCTGTTCTGAAGATAGTTTGCCGTAATAACTGCTTCGGCCCAATACCTCTTCGGTAAGTTTGAGTCGGCTAGAAGACATTTGACCATTTCTATGAGGGTTCTATTCTTCCTCTCACTAACTCCATTTTGAGCTGGACAATATGGAACTGTGAATTCGTGTTGAATTCCATGATGTTCAAAGTAGCTTGATAGCTCTTTGTTGAGGTATTCGCCTCCATTGTCGCTTCTTAGCGTTTTCAACTTTGTTCCAAATTTGTTACTGGTTAAGGCAACATATTGCTTCAGTTTTTCCGTCACTTCGCTTTTCTTCTTCATTAGGTAAATCATTGTGAATCTGCTGTAATCATCTATAAAGGTTACGAAGTACAGATTTCCACTCACGGATGGAGTTTCAATTGGTCCGCATACGTCTGAATGAACGAGTTGAAGGGGTTTCGTGGCTCTAAATGTTGATTCTTTAGGATATGGATTATCTGTGAGCTTGCATTTTATGCAGTCTGTACATGTAGTATCGTGCTTGCAGTTATCTAGTGAGATTCCGTCTGCTAAATTCTCTCTTACTAGTTCTTTGATTGCATCATTATTTTTGTGTCCTAGGCGTCTGTGCCATAGTTGGACGCAGTTCTTGTTTGTGCACAGTAAAGCGGTGGTAGCATGTGACTGACTTGCTTGTGACTGGGTTGCTTGTAGCTGGTATAGCCCGTTAGTAGCTTTGCATTTTAAGAGTATTTCATCCTTTCTTTTAATTTTGCATTCATTTTCTTCAAAAATGATCGTTAGGCCTTTTTCGGTCATCTTCTTAACAGATATTAAGTTAGTTTCTAGATCGGGAACGTACAGTGCTTGTGTTATTTTTACGTCAGTGGTGCCATTAGAATCTTGGGTTTTAAAATTGACATTTCCTATTCCTTTTATGTCAATCGCAGATCCATCCGCTATTTTTATATTCGAGGGTGGGACATCCTTTAATTCGCTGAAATACTTTTTGTTGTTAAAGTAGTGATTTGAGGCTCCACTGTCAATTACAAAACTTTCATTCGTTCTGTGTTCTTTTTCCCAGTTTCGATTTGTGCTCAGCGCTACTTCTTTATTCATTTCTTGGGTGCGCCTTTCTTCGGAAATATCATCGGTAGGCTGTTTTTTCTCTTTTTCACATTCCGGCGCCGCGAGGTTACACGATTTGCTTTCGCTGTACTGGCGGTAATTCCCCTTGGTTTTTTGAGCGTCATTGTAGGTTCCTTGGCGAGATTCGTTTTTCTGCTTTTGTTTTGGTTTTAGGTGAAAACATTCTGACCTAAAGTGGTTGTTTTTATGGCAATACGTGCAGAATTTATCCCTTTTTGGTTTGTTTCTGTAGGATACCTTTAGTGCCTTAGATTCCGATGTGTCGTTCTCAACTCTTCTGTTATGTTCGTCAGTTAATTTCCCCTTTATGAATTCCGGAGTTAATTCGTTTTCGGGTCTTGCTTCCAGCGCGGTTATTAAAGTATCGTACGAGCTAGGTACTGAACAGAGTAGAAGGGCGGATACATGGTTTTCTTTTATCTCTTCTCCTATAGCTTTGAGTTTATCAATTAGCTCTAAGAGGGAGTTTATGTGTAGTTGCATATCCCCATCTTCACTTAGTTTCAGACTGTAAAGCTTTCTTAGAAGATACAGTTTACTTGAGAGATTAGCTCTTTCATGGATTGTTTTTAGTTTATCCCAGGTGGCTTTTGCACTGCTTTCATATTTTACATGAATGATTTGATTATCCTCAATATACAAGTTAATCAGCGCTCGACATTGTCGGTCACGCTTAGTCCATTTGGCATCAACAGGTCTGGGGGGATCATCTTCAATAACATCAAATAGATCTTCTTTTATTAAAAACATCTCCATCTTAAATTTCCAAGTTGAGTAATTGTCAGTGTTTAGTTTAACAATTTGGTTTTGGTTAGACATAGTTCTTACTTTCGTTTTTGAGGATAACTTCGTAATTAATCACTTTGCTTGATAAGTTACACCACTTGTTTACACTTATTTCACGCTACTTATCAGTCTCATAATCTATTGGTTATTTCAAATATATACTCGGTAGCAGATAAATAATCATGAAGCATGCAGCCTACCTGGGGAAGCGTAGATCTATGTTCCATCTAGTAGACATCAAAATAATCGTCCGCTGCTGTTATTAGATGTGGAAAAATGAAAAGGAGCTTCTTTAATTACTAAAAATTAGATTTAATTAGATACTTCTATCATTTACATAACATATTAAAAGAGTGATAAAAACACGCGGCAATTTCGAAAGGTAGCTTTTCACAATAAACAAAAGTACGATGGAAAGTTCTTAGAGTTCCGGGTTTGGCGCTTTATCGCCCAGGAGGGAGAGAAATGTTAAATAGACAGTTCATATCTAACATTTTGAACATAAGACCTTCCTAGACACATAAGGCCAGAGAAGCTCGAAATCTTGAGTGACGTTCTGCCTACTATTTCACGTCATCATCGCTTTTTTGGACTACAGCGCAACTCCAGTCTGGAATCTTACACGGTTGTATTCTCCACTAACCTAACCTAAGGTTAACCTCGAATCAAAACTGCTAATTGGCAGTTGAAAAGAGAAAACAAGTTTTAAGCCAATCAGAGTAGTCGAAAAAGCTTGATTCCAGGTTAACCTTAGGTTAGGTTAGTGGTGAATACGGCCGTTACACTCTCTCTTCAGACTGGAGTTGCGCTGTAATCCAAAAAAGCTATGATGACGCGAAATAGTAGAAAGTACGTCACTCACGATTTTGAGCTTCTCTGGCCATATGAGTCCCTGTACTGATACTGACCTGAATCCCACAGTGACACTATAGGCAACGTTATACGTTATAACGACACTATAGGTATCCTGTTTTTCAGGTTGGTATCAGTTGAAAAAATCTGGTATTTCTTGGTATCGGACAAAGGAGAAACAACACACAACCCCATTCAATGACCACCTCCAAAAAAAGGGAGGTGAAAGAAGTCACCTTATTAACAGACCGCACCAAGTGACTTCTCCCTCCTCCCTTTTGTTGAAGGGAGCCATTGAATGGGGTTGTTTCTCCATTTTCCGATTGCAAGAAACAGAAATTTTTTTTCAACTGATACCAACCTGAAATTCACGATGACGTTACACTATATCATTACAACAGGTGGCCGCAGCCTCCTTCAGCTGAACAATGAAACGGAGTGCATTCCGTCGGGGATCCACTCGTTCCCCGAGGACTTCTTCACCCAGGAGCAACGGCAGAAGGGAGGCGTCCTCGTTCACTTCTTCATCTTGTTCTACGCTTGCGCCATGATCGCCACCATCTGCGACGACTTCTTCATACCATCCCTCGAGATCATATCGGATAGTAAGTGGTCTAAAAATTTTCTGGAGGATGACCTCCTATCGTCGGCTTTTAAGGAAAAGGAACCAAGTCACTTTTGGTGAATCTTTGGAAAGCTGGTGAACGAGTAAATCTCAAAACCACGGCAATCGGGAGTGTGATTGGTTGATTGGTTAAGTTTTTATAGAGCAAAAAAGAGCGATCGAGTACTGCAAATTTAGCGTAACCCAAACCGTAATCCAAAGTGACTTTGGTTTTTCGCCTGTAATGGCGGCTTTACACCACTCGATTGGCGACACGTGATTTGCGACAAATTTCGACAACCGCGATTGGAAAGAACCAATAGGAAGCCTTCGAAAACTGTCGCTATTGCAGCAAATCACAAATCGCGTGGTGTAAAGCCGCCATAAGGTGACGATATGAATATTGTGCCAAAACAAAAGCTATAGATAACAGACCAACGGGGGGTTATATTGGGTGTAAACCAAAGGAGTAGTGTAAAGGGGTTCAACTCTGCAGTGCTGTTTTTTACGGAGAAGTCTGGGATGCAGAAGGAGCGGTCCTTTTCAACTTTAGGTGTTATCATCTAAAGCTCCCACATGTCTAAAGTGAGTTAAAATACTACTACTTAAATGTGCGCTAGGTGGTCTAGAAATAATTTTGATAATTTTCACACTGGCTCCTTCAAAATCTTCCGGTCTACCAACTATTTCAGGGCATTTTAATTGATGATAAAGGATGTTTCACTATCCATCAGGGACTCGTGCTCTTCTGAAGATCCCCTTCTTATTCCATCCGTTTGATTCCCTCTCGCATTCTTCTATTACGAAGGTTTTACTGAATAAAAACCTCATTGTTATTTTAAATTCTTAAAAAGGCATGTTCATTTTTTCAGAGCTAAAGTTGCCTCCTGATGTTGCTGGTGCAACATTTATGGCCATTGGAGCTTCCTCACCTGAGCTTTTTTCATCCATTCTTGGTAATTTCTTTACGTTAGTCTGTTTTATTTCCCATTTTTAACTGAAGTAAAATACACTATAAAGAGATTAAAAAAACTATGCATATATATCTTGTAGACATGTAATGAACTTTGCTTATAAGGTTCCTTTGTAACGGAAGGGGACATCGGTGTAGGAGCAGTAATTGGATCAGCAGTTTTTAACATTCTGGGAATAACCGGTGTTGCTGGCATAGCTCTGTGGAACAGGGTACGAAAAGTTGATGAATTGTAGTAATTTTTAAAAATTGTGTATCTCTTTTATATTAAAAGTTTATTATTACTGCTTGTAGGTTCTCGACCTTGATTGGTATCCCATGGTTAGGGACTGCATCGCATACAGTATCACTGTGTTGTGTCTTGTCTTGATCATTTCTGATAACATTGTTGCGTGGTATGCTTTTATAATTAAGTTTTCCATTGAGTTTGTTCGTCTTAAAGCTCAATAAAAATCAGTCGGGTCTAATATTTAGAAGTAACTGTTAGCTTTTAAAATTAACTGTTAATGGTAATTTAAATGCTACCTAACCAGAATCACAAATGATATTATGTACTAAAAATTAAATTAATTTAATTGTATTAAAATCCATTAATCTGTTAGAAATCCATCTTGATCCATTAAAAAATATGTTTAATCATTTTTTTTCAGGTGGGAAGCTGTTGTCTTGCTAATAATATTCTTTCTGTATATCATCCTTATGTATTTCAACAGACGAGTTGAAAAATTCACAAGAAATATAGTAATAGATAGTTTTTTCAACCTTTTTCTCTTTACTTCTTATTATAGATTCAAACTAACTTTTTTTGTGCTAACTACCTCTATTGTATTTAAAATCAGTTACTTAACATTTAGGGTAGTGTTAAGTACGGCTAAGTATTGGTATCTCATCCGGAGATCGACAGTTACCTAGAATCGGGCAAAGAACCCCCAAAATACCCCATAAAATGACCCCCATTTGGTGTCTCCCCCCCCTCTAGATTACCCTGAGGCGAAGATAGCCCTTCCACTATTAAAGGCGAAACCGCAAACGACCCCATAAAATGACCTCTAGAAGGGGTGAGATACACCCTAGACAGGGCAAGACTCCGTTTTCAGGGGCCATTTTTGTGGTTTTGCTATTGTTGGACATGAGGATATTATCCGAGCGCCGGATGAGATACCAGTACGCAACCCTTCTTGGCACTACCCTTATCTTATTGATGAAATAAACTAAAAATATTTCCCTAGGCAAAAGGTTTTGCTCCCGGCGGATGCTGCTGTTGTTCGTGCATTGAGTCGGCAGAGAAAACCCCACTTTTGAAAGAGAAAGTTTTCGTTCCTGATTTGCTCAAATCGCAGGAAAAACCCACACTGAAACCTGCCGACTTGAGCAGCACAGCTGTTACAGAGAAACCGGAGGTAAAGGACGAGAAGAAGGAAGAACAGCAAATAAAAGCATGTAAATGAAATCAAATTATCTTGACTTTATCATGATGGCTGTGATAACTCAGTAAATATGCGAGTAATTTTTCCATTCCAAAAGTTAACATCTTATTAAAGTTGGAAACATTGCCTTCATGACCCCTTAAACCACTCTATTACTTTTTGCAATAAACAACTGGACTGTAGATGTAGTACATAGCCAACTAGACTCGCATAAGGCCACAGATGATCGAAAAGCTTTGAGACCTTTTAAATAACAATGGAAAGGTAACAAGGGAGCTTCTCTGGTCTTATGAGTCTAGTTGGCCATGGGTATTTCCGCCTACTCATGATGACGCCCCTTTTCTTATAAATTTGACTCGTTTAGTATCAATGAGGGGTGACTACAATAATATTTTTACCGTTTCTAGATATTGAGTCGGAAGTTGAAGAAGTGTCTGAGGGGACGTGGTTCTGCAATCCCCCCAAAGGTGGAGCTGTTCGCATCTGTTGGTGGCTCTTCATGCTCCCTGCGTCCGCCCTGTTCTTTCTGACTATTCCGAACAGTGCTAATCCAAAATGCCGACCTGTCTTTCCTCTGACATTTCTCATGTCCATAGCTTGGCTCGGCGTGCTTTCGTATGTTGCTGTGTGGATGGTTACTATTATTGGTAAGATAACACATATTTTTAAAACAAGAGCATATTATATAGTATCTCTGCAGTTTTGCAAACAGGGAAAGCGCTGGAAGCTGATCGCGATCTAGCCAAATTCGATTCGATTATAACATGGGTGGCCAATCTTTAATGGAAAGAGTGCCACAATTTGGGAAACAAAATTTAGGCGTGCCACTTCGACTTTTTTTTCCCAATCTTACAAAAAAAATATAAAAAGTGAAAAAAATTATTCATGGACTTGTGTGAATTTTACGCAAAAAAAAAATTTCTCATGTAAGTTCGAGTAGTGGAGATATTAAAAATTAACATCGAGATTACTCCCCGGAAAAATTCTCTCTCAAGACGGACTTATAGCGCATTTTGCAACACTAGGTAATTTGAAAACCATAAGAATCAATCTTCAGAAAAATATTCATAACCCGAAAAATTATCTTCATGCAATACAGTGAAAAGAGAATATTTAAGTTTTTAATTTATTTAATAAAGTTTGTTTTAAATTATCGTAAGAAACTACAACTATGGGGATGGTTAAGGCACCTAAAAAGAGATTTGGTCGTCTGATCAAATTATTGCAACTTAAGATATTTTATAGTGTTTTCAGGTGACGTCACAACCGGTTATTTTCTTTTAACTGTGTACCTTCTGTAGGGCTTTTAACTGTTGCTAAGGCCGTTGTTTATCTGTTGCTAAGGCGGTTTTTAGGTATGGGATCACGTGATTGCAAATGCTCCAATAGAAGAATTCCACGGCTAGTCATTTTCTGTAGCTGTTAACCTCTGTAGGGCAAAAAACTGTAACATCTGCTGTTGCTAAGGCCGTTGTTAGGTCCGAGTCATGTGATTGAAAATGCTCTATTCAAAATGAATTATGAAATCTCACAACAAAAGAGTTGGAACTGAGTTAAGAGGAGATGGACGGAGCATAGAAACCTGAATTGCATATAAGATTATTTTTCCAAATTTTTTCAATGTCTTCGCGTGCCTCTTTTATAACTTCGCCGAGATTTTCTGCAGTTTTATTCTGCATTTGGTATTTACATGTGATACTAAGTTGCATGTATCATTTTTTCAAATATCATTTTCTGGTAATTCTTGATATGGTTAAAATTGGGATCATGAGTTAATAAAGCGCTTCCCCTGTTAGCAACTCACGCTTCGCCCACTGATGTAGTATAAAGACTTTTTAATTGGATACGTATCCAATGACTATGCAGTTAGTGATTTAGGTGGGAAAATATTTAGCTGGATCGCATCACAGTTTAGATCTTCTCTCAAGGATTTGCACTCATCGTTATGGAAATTAAAACCTAGTAAATTCTCCTTGAATCTTAATTGGAACAGAGAAAGAAGAGGAGAGTGGGTTGACATGCAACGTTTCGTGTTAAGTGGTTTAGGCAGTGGTGGAACCAGAGACTCTATTTGGGAGGGGCATTGTGTCTTGCCGCAGTCCCATTAGCAGACTTTTTTTGTGAGGGGGGTTCACTCACAAAATTATTTTTATGACCCCTCAAGCTTGCATCATAGGTTAAATGTAGCCTTTTAGAACACTTACAGAAATGCGAATGCGTATACAGAAATTTTTTCGGGGCGACACTAAAAAAAAGGGGATCTGAGGGTCCTCCCCCTGAAAATGTTTGAAATTTGCCTCTTGAAAGAAGTGTTTTAACCCCTTTTTGGACCTACCTTACACCTGAGGATTTGTTTGCACCCCATTCCAGTGAGTCTGGCCACCGCCATCCATTGGGTTTAGGGTGGGTTTACATTCAACATTCAACGACTAGAGCAATACGACCGGGGCTTCGCGTCAAAGGGAAAAACGGTCGAAAACTTCTTATCGTGTTCTCCTCATCGATGTAGAATCTGGTTCTTCTGACGAAAATTCTTCTACAAATAAAGAGTACAGTTAAACGATTTAATGCCTTAACTACCTGGAATAATGCTTTTTTCTCTCTGTCCTTAGGCTATACTCTTTCTATTCCCGACTCTGTTTCTGGTCTTACAATTCTAGCTATTGGAGCTAGTGTACCCGATCTGATTGCCAGCGTAATAGTAACTGTGAGTGGTATGTATAAAATTATGTATTTGTGTTTAAATTATCCCCATATACCTTATGAATCAAGGAATTTTTAGAATGGAATGTAAATTCGATTATTCATTAAAAGTTCTGCTTAAGCGGGTAGGGGAGATTTGTGTTATACAAAGGGCCACTCCACCTCATTTGAATAATATTTAGTTCCAAGTTTTGTTATTCAACTGGGTAAGAGGCAAAAAAATATTTTAAAAAAAATACATTTTGAAGTTGGCTCTTATTATTTTTACAAAAATCAGTCCAATAATTATCTTTATATTTGAGTCACGATTTTTTTTTCTTTGGTTAAGAACTAAATAAGACATCAAAGAAGTTTCCTCTCCATGTGATTTTATCAAATTAAAGCATTTTCTATCAAATTTCTTACGTTGTACCTAAGACCACACTCTGTTTCCTTGCACGTACCTAGTGCCGGCACTGAATACAAGTAAACAGAAATTTTTTCAATACTAACATGGGGATTTTTTAGTTAGAGAGAAAGAAAATACAATTTAAGTATCACCAAAAACCTAAATGTGTTCTAGTTTCAGAACATTTATCCAGAATTAAGTTTTTTCACAACAGTATTGGAAATTTACCAAATTTTGTGACTTTTTTCATTAAAATTAGTTATGTAATTCAATTCTAATTGAACCTAATTCTAATTGAATTGATTGATTGAAAATTTCGCAGGCCGGTGTTTGCTTTTCCTTTATCCCCCATTTTATTTTGCCAGTTATATATACATTAACATATTATTTGGTTTTTGTATGCTTCCAACTTCCTTAAAGTTTTTAACTTTGGGTTTAGAATTCATTGTACTTTTGAAAATCTTATGCATTCCACTTAAAGTAGCTTTCTGAGTGAAATTCAAACTTTTTCTTATTTTCAGGTCAGGGAAACATGGCCATTAGCAATTTAGTTGGCAGCAACAACTTTGACATTTCTATCTGTTTGGGGGTACCATGGCTAGCGAAAACACTTATTTCTCCTGATGGCTATTTGAAAATAAATAGCTCTGCCTTGAGCTATGCCACCGGTGCTCTTTTTGTCACACTTATTATCTTTTTCTTAATATTTCAACTCTCTGGATGGAAATTGAACAGGACAGTGGGATGCCTATGTATGCTTGTGTATATACTGTTTGTTATTCTTGCGAGCCTGTTTGAATTCAATGTGTTTGGTGAAATCAACCCCCCTACTTGTTATCCATGAGACTTTCGTTTTGTACAGTTTATTTTAACCCGATGAGTAAATAAAGTTTTTTTCTCACTATGTTGAACTTTTTGTTGGAGATGGATAAATTTCTTTGTTTTTTTTTTTAAATTAAATTAATTTAAAATTAAATCAAATGTGATACTATTTTTTTAATTAATTTAACTCTAACTCAAAATTGCACCACGTTTTGGTTTCCACATTTCATACATAGTTTCTTTAAAGGTCTTTAATAATTCATTGTAAAAAAATGTTAAAAGTTTAAAATTAACTTTTTAACCCAACAAAAACCTTTCCAAATACACTAAGTGGTATACTACAAATTGTTCGCTATAGCGTCAAATTTTACATTTATCTTAACCCCATAAGAAATTATTTGAACCCTAATTAACGCATAACAAACAAATTATATTCTGAATTATTTTATGCTTTTTCGGGATGCTTATATGACAGTAAATGTGACTGAGATGATTGTGTGATATATAACACTGTTTTAAAAATACCTTGCAAATAATAAAAAAGGCCCTAAGAATTTTAAAAAATGTTTTACAGAGGGATATTATCTCTCTATATTAAAAAAAAAAAAGTAACAGTCGCCGCTGCCGCTGCCGCCGCCGCTGTTTCAGAAAATTTTCACTTTGACAATTTTGAATTGTCACTATGCAAAAACTATGGAACGGAAATTATTGAAATTTTGACCATTTGCAGACAAATGTATGAGGGTCCTTTTCGTTCCAATAGCTAATTAATGAGATAATTAGTTATGGAATTATTTAATGTCAAAGTCGAAAATTATTTTTTTCTGCTGCGAGTTCGCCCCCAGCAAAATCTATTCGCAGCAGAAATATGATTTTTTGCAGCCGCATTCTCTTAGATGTGAAGTTTTGCACCTCGTCGCCCTTTTTTCGAATTTCGAATTAGTTTCTCTCTATATTAAAAAAAAGTAACAGTCGCCGCCGCCTCTGTTTCAGAAAATCTTCACTTTGACAATTTTGAATTGTCACTATGCAAAAACTATGGAACGGAAATTATTGAAATTTTGACCATTTGCAGACAAATGTATGAGGGTCCTTTTCGTTCCAATAGCTAATTAATGAGATAATTAGTTCTGGAATTATTTAATGTCAAAGTCGAAAATTATTTTTTTCTGCTGCGAGTTCGCCCCCAGCAAAATCTATTCGCAGCAGAAATATGATTTTTTGCAGCCGCATTCTCTTAGATGTGAAGTTTTGCACCTCGTCGCCCCTTTTTTCGAATTTCGAATTAGTTTTGGAGTAATTAAATTTTAAAGTTTCGAAATTTTTGACGGGTTTTCGGTTTTTTCGTTATAAAAGAAAAACTAATCACAGTAGAACTATGATATTAAACCTACATACAATTATTTTTTATAAAAATATTGGCGTTTTGTTTTTCAAAAAATTCTAATTAGTTTTAGAGTTATTAAGATTCAAAGTTTTAATTTTTTCTTCTCTTTCTGTTGCCGTTCACTAGAGAAACAGGCGAGTTTTATGATGGGTCGAAGGAATATCGGATGAGCTAGAGCCCCTCACGTGATTCTTCCTGTAGCAACGTTTTCCCTGCCAAGCCATACGAAGTACGAGGCGCATGCGCTGTGCTGCGTAAAATGGACTTGTTATTTTTGTTAACAAAACTGGCTGAAAATATTTGTAAATTAAATTAAATAGCATTTGATGATAGTAGAGAAATAAAATTAAATGGGAAATTTACCAGATTTTAAAATCTCTATATTAATTTATGTTTTTAGTTACTCAAAATATAGATTTATAGCTTGTACACAATTTTTAAAACTGGAATTATCAGGATATAAGTGTCTGAATGAGTATAATTTTATTTATCAGACTATCAGAATTTTATTATTCAGTTTTAATATGTGCCCCCTAGTTCTATTACCTAGCTATAAGAATGGATGGATAGAGTTCTAGATGGAACACATTTTAATTATTAAAATTATATAAGATATTTTTATTATCATTCATTGCCTGATAAAAAATATTTAAATTGTGATCACATTTTGGACATTGGTCGAGATAACATGAACTTTTATTTTAAAGATTTAAAATTATTTCTTAAATTAAGTTAAATTTAAGAAAAATATAAAATAATTACAAAATTATAAATTTAAAAAAATCATGTAAGTTAATGGAGCTTCAAAAGAATATCAATTCTTATTCTTGATCAGAAAATACATTACATTTGGAAAATGTCTCCACCTCATGATTTTTCAGAGCTTTGAATTCTTTAAAAGATTTGGCTGCTGAATACATGGTTTTATCACATATAAAAACGAAAAAAACTTCCTTGGGGAATAAACCAAATTAATCGGTTTATAATATCTCAAAACTACTGTGATGTGATAATGATCGAAGATTATGCAAATGCAACTTAGTATGGCTTGGCCAGCTTGGCAGGAAAACGCTGCTACAGGGAGAATCACGTGAGGGGCTCTAGCTCATCCGATATTCCGTCGACCTTTATGATGGGTCGAAGGAATATCGGATGGGCTAGAGCCCCCTCACGTGATTCTCCCTGTAGCAACGTTTTCCCTGCCAAGCTGGCCAAGCCATACGAAGTTGCATTTGCATCATATTCGATCATTATCACATCACAGTAGTTTTGAGATATTATAAGCGGATTGAAGTTTTTTATTGTTTTTATATGTGATAAAACCAAAACCATGTATTCAGCAGCGAAATCTTTTAAAGAATTTAAAGAAGCTCTCAATTTAAACAATTGTACAAATTGACGCTGCATTATAAGATTAAAATAAATATTCCTTGCACAATTTACTTTGAAACGTTGTCACTATGCTATTTCAAAATAAATACAGTAGAACCTAAATAGTGCCACCCCTTACAAGATTAAAAAAATAGTTGTTTTAACGAATATAATTGTAATTATTACAAAAAAATTTATACTTTATTACTGATTGTCATAATGTATAGGCAGGGCTTAAATTGCACCGGAGCGCACCGGAGCGGAGCTCCGGTACTTCTTGGTTTTCAGTAAATTTTTACATTTTAACCGGAACGCACCGGAGCGCATAAAATCGCGTTCCGAACCCTTTTCGGAAAGACCAAAATGTACCCCTCGATGTTTTTCGATTACCGAAAATTACAAACGCCTCTCACCTCACTACCCCCGGTCAACAACGACGAACGACCTTGTTTTCCTCACCCTCAAAGGGAAGGACACCCCCTTCGGTGACTAATTACGGGATAAGAGATAAGAAGCCCTCCTGAATGGAGAAGTCTCGCTTCTGTAAAATTTCGCTTGTTAACCAGATGTGTCCAGCAGTCCATTCTTCTGTAAAGATAACAGTTCGGTCACAATAATAGGTTGAAAGGGGATGGGGCAGGTAGGGGGGATTTTAATTTGGTCAGTGAGGCATGCCTTGAAAGATTTACGAGTTTTGGTTGTGTCTGTGTCCACCTGGGTCTGGGTGTGTACTTCCTGTTCTCAAAGGGAGCGTTGCTGTAATAACAAACATTTCATCTTGAAACTGTAGATTCTGTGAGGGTTCTTGACCAGAGAATTCCAGAAATTTTTGTGTGCTTTGGGGGGGGGGAGGGAGCCTGTCCGAAGGAGTGATTCGTAACGCATCTTCTTGAGCTCTTCATTTCATCAGCTATTGGTTCATATCATAGTGCACGGTGAATCTCCATAACAGCTCTGTTTTGCCTGAAATTTTCCTCGACAGATACGATACGACATTGAATTAAAGTTAAAGAGAATTTACTCTTTCTGGTAAGTTCCAATTTGCTTTACGTATTTTATTGTAATCAATGAATTTTAAGAAACTAATTTGATTTTTCTAAGTGAAATTTTTCTGTTCTGTAATAATTACCTTTTAGAGGTTAAGTGTGAGTTGAACTTAAGCTAATATTGGGACCTTTTCCTCCAGAAATACTTTGTTTTTCTTTCGCTTCTTATTTTCTTATATCATTCCCCATTCCCTCTTATTTAAGTGAAAGAAGGTTATAAAAAAGGAGTATATTATACATGAAAACACTGTTTATCAGATCTATGCTTTAATCATGAATTTTTGAAAATTTTCAGAATGAACTAAATGCTAATTATCGGTACTATTTAAATACGTTTCGACGTTTTAAAAATATTTAGAAAAATGCACTAGACCCTCGATTAACCCGGATTAGATTATCCAGGGTTATCCCTCATCGCAAAAAAGGACTGAAATTCTGGAGTGAGAATATGGGAAGACAATTCATATGTAATTGTCCCAAAAAGTTGTGTAGCAATTATTTCAATATTTTTTACGAAATTATTTTCAATTTCTTTTTCAAATTTTCATGAAGTTGATTATTCGAATTACATTATTTGCTACTTAAGGAAGGGGTATTTCTGCCCATCTGGGTTACTTGAGAATTTACTGTGCATTTATGAGGTAATACATAAAAGGAATTTTTTTTTAAAAGCGCACTCTCAATCACTTCTTTGGGGAAATAATAAACGTACGCGCTATACCATATATTTTTTTTATATGGTATAGCGCGGTATATATAATTTTTTTTTAAAAGCGCACTCTCAATCACTTCTTTGGGAAAATAATAAACGTACGCGCTATACCATATATTCCCTAAATGCCTATATCATGAACTTCGTTATTCCTATAACTTTCACATCTCAAAAAAAGTATTACTCCCTGGATATATTATTCTTCTTAAAGAAATTTCTATTTTTGTGTCGAAGATTTTTGGTTAAAAGCCCAAGTAAATCGAAATATTTTTAAAACAAATACGAATTTTTTCAGATATTTTTTTGGTCGTTGTATTAAAAATGAAAAAAAAAAAAAGATTAATAGAAATTCCATATATTCCCTAAATGCCTATATCATGAACTTCGTTATTCCTATAACTTTCACATCTCAAAAAAAGTATTACTCCCTGGATATATTATTCTTCTTAAAGAAATTTCTATTTTTGTGTCGAAGATTTTTGGTTAAAAGCCCAAGTAAATCGAAATATTTTTAAAACAAATACGAATTTTTTCAGATATTTTTTTGGTCGTTGTATTAAAAATGAAAAAAAAAAAAAAAAAGATTAATAGAAATTCCATATATTCCCTAAATGCCTATATCATGAACTTCGTTATTCCTATAACTTTCACATCTCAAAAAAAGTATTACTCCCTGGATATATTATTCTTCTTAAAGAAATTTCTATTTTTGTGTCGAAGATTTTTGGTTAAAAGCCCAAGTAAATCGAAATATTTTTAAAACAAATACGAATTTTTTCAGATATTTTTTTGGTCGTTGTATTAAAAATGAAAAAAAAAAAAAAAGATTAATAGAAATTCCATATATTCCCTAAATGCCTATATCATGAACTTCGTTATTCCTATAACTTTCACATCTCAAAAAAAGTATTACTCCCTGGATATATTATTCTTCTTAAAGAAATTTCTATTTTTGTGTCGAAGATTTTTGGTTAAAAGCCCAAGTAAATCGAAATATTTTTAAAACAAATACGAATTTTTTCAGATATTTTTTTGGTCGTTGTATTAAAAATGAAAAAAAAAAAAAGATTAATAGAAATTCCATATATTCCCTAAATGCCTATATCATGAACTTCGTTATTCCTATAACTTTCACATCTCAAAAAAAGTATTACTCCCTGGATATATTATTCTTCTTAAAGAAATTTCTATTTTTGTGTCGAAGATTTTTGGTTAAAAGCCCAAGTAAATCGAAATATTTTTAAAACAAATACGAATTTTTTCAGATATTTTTTTGGTCGTTGTATTAAAAATGAAAAAAAAAAAAAAAAAGATTAATAGAAATTCCATATATTCCCTAAATGCCTATATCATGAACTTCGTTATTCCTATAACTTTCACATCTCAAAAAAAGTATTACTCCCTGGATATATTATTCTTCTTAAAGAAATTTCTATTTTTGTGTCGAAGATTTTTGGTTAAAAGCCCAAGTAAATCGAAATATTTTTAAAACAAATACGAATTTTTTCAGATATTTTTTTGGTCGTTGTATTAAAAATGAAAAAAAAAAAAAAAGATTAATAGAAATTCCATATATTCCCTAAATGCCTATATCATGAACTTCGTTATTCCTATAACTTTCACATCTCAAAAAAAGTATTACTCCCTGGATATATTATTCTTCTTAAAGAAATTTCTATTTTTGTGTCGAAGATTTTTGGTTAAAAGCCCAAGTAAATCGAAATATTTTTAAAACAAATACGAATTTTTTCAGATATTTTTTTTGGTCGTTGTATTAAAAATGAAAAAAAAAAAAGATTAATAGAAATTCATATAAAATTTTTCTTTGGAACTTTAAAAAGGAGTTAAAACACTACTTTTGAGGGTCAAATTTCAAAATTTTCTGGGGGAGAACCCCAAAACTCCCTCCAGACCTTTGATATAATGTTTCTCCCTTGAAAATTCTGCCACTTACAAGAAGCGGTTCCCTTTGGGAACCAAAGAGCATGAAACCCCAAAGAGTTTGAAGAGGAGGTAAAACACTGGTTTAAACCGGAATTTTCAAAAATTTTTACTGGAGGATCTCCGACCCCCTTTGAAAATTTGATGTTTATTTATAACTTTTTTTACCTAGAAAATTCTATGCTTTACGAGTAACTGTTATTTTTTGATGTAACCCAAATGATCTCAAAATGAGCTGAAACATTACTTTAAGAGGCAAATTTCAAAAAATTTTCTGGGGGAGAACCCCCAGACCCCCCTTTAAAATTTTTACATATATATGTATTACAGAGTACCTTCTCTTTGAATGTACAAAATGTTGTAAAAAGAGGCTAAATTTCTAAATTTTTCTGGGGGTGAGCCCCAGCCCCACTTAAAACACATCTTTGCCCCCGTACGACAAAAAACTGAAATGACGCCCCTGTTAAGCGGAATGTTGAAATAGTAGCGCTCCGGTACTTCTTTGGTTAGAATTTAAGCCCTGTGTATAGGAAACTAAAGCGAGGGGTTGTGTGTTATATAGGTTCTACTATATAACAAAGTCACACACTTTTATCAAGCACAAATCTGGTAAAATTATGTAAATGAATTATATGGGGTAGAAAAAAGGTTTAATTATCTTACGGAAATTATTTTCATTTCAGAACTCTTCAAAAAATTGGTAAATTAAATAATATTTGATGATAAGAGAGCAATTAAATGAAATGTACCAGATATTAATTTTTTAAACAAATTAATATAATTTTATTTAACTAATTGAAATGTACTAATCAATTATAATAATTAACCCCTGAAATAAATGTCACATTTACAACTCAATTATACTACTACTACTATTATCAGTGCTAAAATGACTTATTCTGAAAACAATTCTAAAAAACCTTGGTTTAAACAAAAAAAATCGGTTTAATAAGAAAGTTTTTTTTTAAAATATTCTCTTTAAAAATAATTAAATAAATCCTTACAAATAACTCTTAATTTTCCCGCTAGATGGCTGCATTAAAATTGTATAAATTATTGTTATCATTAATATTAAATCATTTCGAAATAAACCCAAGACACCTATATCCTGATAATTCCAGTTTTAAAAATTGTGTACAAGCTACAATCCATATTTTGAGTAACTAAAAACATAAATTAATGTAGAGATTTTAAAATCTGGTAAATTTCTCCCATTTAATTTTATTTCTCTACTATCATCAAATGCTATTTAATTTAATTTACAAATATTTTCAGCCAGTTTTGTTAACGAAAATAACTTAAGTCCATTTTACGCAGCACAGCGCATGCGCCTCGTACTTCGTATGGCTTGGCAGGGAAAACGTTGCTACAGGGAGAATCACGTGAGGGGGCTCTAGCCCATCCGATATTCCTTCGACCTTTATGATGAGTCTAATTTCTTTTATTTTCAACAATGTTTTTTCTACAAAATGGTTGATGATTATTAGTAGACTTGCTGGATATTTCTTAACATTTCGATTAAATTATTGATAAGCTAAAAAAGGAATGTATTTCAGCGCCATTTTTGTTGTTAATTTAGGGGAATGATACGAATTAAATTATTTATAAGCAAGAGAGAGGTATTTTCGGTATTACAAGAGGCTTAATTAAGTCGAGAAGAGTGTTAGGCTGGATTGTTGAGATGAACAAGCGAGCTCTGCTCGCTAAGATCGCGAAGCGATCTGAAAAGAACTGCGAAGCAGTTACGGGGGTTGGTGAGCGATAGCGAGCAGGGGGCAGGCCCCCTAGTATGTTAAAAAAAATAAAACAAGAGTTCACTTCATAATTACGAGGAAAAAAGACATGATCGAGATGATAGGAGTTAGGAGAGCATGACATGGTATAGAGCAGGGGTTTCCAACTTCTAAGTACTCGAGAGCCGCAATCGAAATCACAAGTCAGGTAGCGGGCCGCAAAGTAATCTAGCTCCTTTTTATCCATGATATATTTTTCAAGGGTAGAGTCTATAGAACTTTTCCAGCAAGAGAGCGACGAAGGTTATTTATATATTGTGAAGGTACTACTGTATTTTTAAAAATTTCAGAGGATATGCAAGTTTTCAACACTAAACATAGTATTTTAATACTGAATATTAATTAAAGAGGGGTCTTCCAAAAAATGTTTGTGAATTTCCCTAAAAAATAGTGCTTCACCTAATTTTTGGATATTCCATTAAATCCCTCCTCGGGATAAAAGATCACCTAAGCCTTTATAACCCCTTTGCTATACGCTCAGGGGTAATTTCAGGGTATCAATCTCCATCTCGAAAACCCAAACTTTAAATTTTTATCCATATAAAACTCCCGACTAAAGCTAATCCATAATATATATATTATGGATTAGCTTTAGTATTAGTATGGGTGCTTCTTATATAAGAAGTAGATAGGGGGGTTTGGGCGTTTGGCCCGAAAAATTTTTGAATTTTAGTATGCTAAAAAATGTTCTAAAGCTACTTTATGGGGGGTTTTCAGGGAGCTTCGCGGGCCGCTAGTTGGAAGTCTAGTGACATAAGGAGAGGGAGGAAGGGGGACAAGGGGGTAAAAAATCTGGAAGGAAAAGTGTATCATTGATGTACGGCATCTATCCATGGGCTTGGGCACCCATGCATAGATGCATGGGGCATAAGGGCAGAGGGGGGCCCGGGACCCCCCTTGAGATGGAAAAGTTACGTAAAATTTTTTAAATAAAATTTTGTTTATATTATTGGCGATTTTTTATTGAATGGGATAGGCGGATAGGGGCTGTTTAAGGTTGAACTCACTCTAAAGACGACTGGATTACTGGTCCCAACTAGTCCAAATTCCAGTTTGATTTGATGCGGCGCACGCGCATTATAGCCAAGAATAGACCTTGCACCAGTAAAAATACAAATCCCATCCCAGTTCAGACTTATTTCCTATTCGGTTACTTTAATTTTTCTGTCACAGGTGTAATAGTAAGTACTGCTAATTCTGATTAAATTTTTCTGTGTTCTTATTTGGGATATTATCTGGCCTCTGTCAATCTGGCAACACTTTTCTTCTTTGTTCGAAATCCGAAGCCGAACTAAACAATCGTTTGTTGGTTTGGTAGTTTGGTGGTGCATTTGAAACCCAAACCACTGACGTTCCTTTTTTAAATTCTTATGGTTTTAGAATATTATTTCCGGATTAAAATTTGTTGCCTTGGTTAGAACCCCTAAAATATTTATCCAGATAAGGTCATCTTAACGTTTTATTTATCTAATTTTCTTTCTTACTCTTTTCTTAGTTTAAGTTTCGTTTTGTATATGTTTACCCATCCCATTCCTTTGGAATTAACATACTTCGAGTACTTTTACTACATAATTAATTTTCTATGTGTAAATTTTGTATATTGTTTCGTTTATTATAACATTACTCCTTAGTGTTTTTAAAACTTTAGAATTTAATGTTTCTGAAATCGAAACTGGTCGCTGTCATCGTCGGTTTATTGGAATGTTACATTGTTTTCACAAAAATTAAATTAAGTTGGGAAAACCTACAATTGAATGGGTGAGCAACTTTTTTTATGAACTTTCTTTAACAAAGAAAAACCTTTGTTAGAAACTACATGCAATGTTCTCTATAATCATTACTCAGATGGGTTTGAAATCAAAAGTTGAATGTTTAATATTGCTTGTAAGGAATATTGTGGTGCTGTGTTACAATCAAGTGTCAAAATCTTTTAGACTTTTTTTTGGTGCTACTCTTGGAACCATAACCTACTCACTTGCAACTGGCTTGCTTGATAATGAATTTTCACCCTAGTAGGTGTAGCCAAATCAATATAAATGATTTGGTTGTAGCATGTAACCATATTATTTTTACACATTCTGTTAAAACAATCTCTCAACTGGTTCATCTGTATATAAAAGTAACAATTATCTTTTCTTAAGTAATAAGACTTAAAATTTGACAATAAAAATTTTTGTAATTATTTGACATTTAAAATAACACTCAAAAAAAGTTAAATTATGAGTGAAATATTAAAAATGTCCAACTCAAGAATTTAAACTAAATAAATTATTGTACCGTTCTGAATCCTAGTATCTACTATATGAAATTTATGCAAAAGCTATGAATTGACAATTAAAGTTAGTACAGTGTCCATAAAATTTCAACCTTAGTTCTGTTATATACCAACTAAAGTGCATTATTCAATAATCTTGTTTTACAAATTCATTGAAAATCTTTATTTTTAAAAATTAAATAGGCTGGTCAGTTAAAACATTTTGTAATCGCCACCCAAGGCTGTATTTAAACGATGTTTCAGTATTTTGACAGTTTTACATTATTTCTTCAACTTTCTTTTAATCGATTTGCTATTTTTTAGCAAGCAATATCACATTTTCAACTGTATTTTAATACTACCTCTACTTTTCAAATTTTCTGGGCTCTAGTTCCCAATCAAGAAAATGTTTCCAGTAAATCCTTGTCAGTTACTCAAATTTAAGCAATAGTCAGAAATTATTCAAGTATAGGTTAAGAAAAATTTTATTTCTAAAACACTTTTACCACACATTTAAAACACGTGCATATTAAAGACAATAAGAAAGTTGATAGCTATTGCTCATTACCATTTCCAGGAGTAGTCCTTGTATTGCGAATAGATTTCAGAAGGTGTTTGAGCAATAGGAAAACCATTACTGTAAGAAACAAGGCCATGCCACTCCAGACGAAATAAGTGACATAGGTATGGAATGTCTTGTCACAGAAATGTTTACTACTCGGATCATAACTTGGAACCACCAGTAGTATGATCATAAATTCTGAAAAAGTTATTATATTATTGAAAAATGTGTGGCAAAAATTATAAAATGTCAAATTTTAGCTGAAAAAATAAACTATAAACACAAGATGTTTAACTAAATTGGAAAGGTAATACATGAATCCATTGTGTACAGAGATTTCAGTTGGCCAAAATTATATTTTATCTGTTACAAATTTAATTAAAAAGTAAAGTTTTGTACTACAAGCATTAGTAGATTTCCAATTTGTAATATATAGTATAAACAAGTTAATTTAAACAACTGGTTAAGAGATCACCAGGAATGATGTTTGATGGTCACTGAAAAGCTAGTACCTGCACACTTACAATTGTGCGACTACCTGCCACAAATTCTATAGGAGAAACCATGGATTTCAGCCGGCAGTGACTAGTGTTGCAATACCAGAAAGAAAAATAAATAGTGTTCAAAACTTTACATTTTATTTGAGGACATTTTCTCCCATTAAATCCTTACTTAAAGGAGGGGTTGGAAAATATATCCCCCCCGTTGAATGTAAAATTTTAAATAACCTCATTCTATTTTATTTGTATTAACCTAATTTTTCTTTGGGTTTCATGGGTCACAGACAGTACCACTACTTTTTTAAAACAATCGCCAATTTTCAAAAATTCTAGAAATTTTCCAGTTAGCAATTCATCAGAGTAGGAAAGTTAGATATAAAGCATGTCTCATCCCTATAGGTAGTAAGTAAATTGGGGGAGGACACTTGTTAACTCAACCAGTATGAAACTTATGATAACTGCCAAATTTTAGTTTATGAGTACTATACTTTCCTACTACTTTCATAATTTTTAAACTGTAACTTTATTTTGTTTCATCAGTGGTTAAACCCTTTGTTGTAAAAACAACTCATCTTCTTACCTTAAACTTAAATTTAATCCAAAACTAGTTATAAAGGAATTGATAAGATACAATTTTCTCCGAGCTACTTCTGTGCAAATTTAATTTATTCAATTTTGTGGATAATTTTAAGTTTAACTTAAACTCTGCATTCTCTCAAAACTTTGAAATTAACGAATTTTTGTTAATTTATTATCATTATGAATCATTACTGGAATCTCAAAATAATTTACCCAATTTTTAAATAGTTTCAGAATGAATAATCACAGTTTGAATAATTAGGATAAACTCCAAGTCTTTGATAGTTCAAAGTGCTAAAGTTGTCCCTTCAACTCTGATTGGTTTGGTTTTTGTCTTAAGGTGCAAAACTGAAACTACTTGTACTCACAGCCATCATCGTCAAATTCTTGATCAAAAAAGATTCCACCAATCAAAATTGGCAAAAAAGCCAATTTTCTTTCTTTAGCTGCTGGTTAACACTGACGCTGATGGCTGTGAATGTAGCTGTAAGAATCTCTTACCTGTGATGAGTATCATAAGGGTCAATATTGCTCCCGATAAAATCAAGTCTTGGCAACTTAATTCTGCAGTAATACGGTAGAGCTTGCGAACTAACGCCACCAAATAACCACCTGCTGATGCAAAGCCAGTAATTCCCATCATAAACAACAAGAGTGGAATCATCATGTGAACATCGCATTTGTTTACATTTGCAGCACCTGTAAGATGTTCCAATTAGTGCTATATAACATTTGTTAAAGTTTCGGCAATATTTGAAAAATTTTAACTGGCTTCCAATACAAACTTTTTAATTTGCTTACCCATATAGACAGCAGATATAAACGCTGGTAAAAGTAATACTTGAATGAGAAGTAAGCATTCTGAAAAATAAATGAAACTCGTAGTTATGACAACATTATTTAACTAACATTTAAATATAAGCAAGCTTTGAGTCATTACTGTGAAATTCAATGAAAATTAACATTTTGCAGTTTGGGATATACTGACTAAGAATGTCAATGTACCTAAAGATTTTAGAGTAATACTGCTATGTAGAAACTTAACTGTTTTGTGACACACCAAGTACATATTTTTATTATACCCATTAGATTAATAAACAGAATAGCATTTGCAAGATCAATTAAAATCCACATTCTTCAACTAAAAAAATTCAAATTGTTGGCCTACAATTTCTGCTGTAATTGTACAATTTGCTTACTAATATCTGTATGAATATGTATGTATCTGATATGAAAAATCTGTCTTTGATATTTTTTACACATTGTAATTCACCCTCTTTTCACTTTTTCCATCTTAAATTTTCAATTACAGTAGAACTCTAAAATTCGTAAAAATAATTACAAAATCCTCTTAATCACAGTGTAAAACAAAAGTTTTTGCTAGCAAAAATTAGTTTGAGAATAAATTTATTGCATAATGTTAATTAACTGAAATCAGAGTAGCACTTATTCAGGGGATTGCATAATATAATACCCTCGACTTAAATACGAATTAGTTACTAATGAAATAACCAATTCTACCTATCAAATTTATTAAATTGAAAAAATTAGTTGTCTGAATTAAGGCTGCTATAAATTAAGAAATTAAAAATTTGAAGAACTCAAAAAAGGATCAAAAAACACTCATCAAAAGTTGATATACTTTTACCTATCAATTGTACATACGCAAGTAATTAAAATAAGAAATCTCAAGTTACTACACTTTCATTGTCATCCTTGTAAAAAATTCACTGCAGTTAATAAGGCAAATTTAGGCATTTGCCAGTTTTTATCTCTGGACAAAATGCCCAACCTTGCATGGGTGATGTAAAAACTGACTATCTATACACCCTTTCCAAAAGTTATACTATGTCTTGTATGGTTTGGCATTTTGCCTGCAAAGCAAATGGGTATATTCCAGGACAGTGACAATGGACAGTCATTATAAACCTTGATTGTCGACTGGAAATTATTAAATGAGTCATCAATGTTTGCAATCCCCAATAAGACTGCTGAACAGAATTCAATCAATTTGGTTTGGTTGGGAGCTACTCTTCTGCCGTGGTTTCAAGTTAGCCTCAAACTATTGAACATAAAATAAAATCAAGCAATAGAATTGAGATGCTTAAGAGCCCAAAAGTGTAAGCGTACTGTACGGACAGATTTATTAGGAGAATCTATAGGGTCTTTTGAAAGATTGTATACTGCTGTCCCTGATTACATTGAAAGCATCCAATAGCAATATAAATATGCAGTATGAAAATGTTGTAGCGCATAGCTCTTCCGTGCCACAGGTCCGGGGTTCGATTCCCGGCTCCCGGGCTGGGCAAGGTCCACTCAACCTTTCATCCCTTGAGTGGGTCGATAAATTGAGGACCAAGCGTGCTTGGGAACTAAACACTGGGGGTCTTGCGTTAGACTGACCACCTAACCGGGACATATGCCTTGGGCCCCAGGTCAAGAAAACTAAGATGGGCATCGTAGGACTTGGCCCACTATAGGGCTGTTGCGCCGAAGAGTTTAGTTTTATGAAAATGTTAGGGTTATTGCTCCCATTACTTAATAGCGAACGTAATGTAATATGTAGAACAATTTTTCTTGACGCGAGGCCCACATCAAGGCTTAATACGCCAAACAAAACAGAATATACTTAAAATTTAAGAACTAAAAGCCTTAGTCCGATGTAAGCTATACATCAAGTGCAATAAATGTTCATTTTAAAAATATTCGAATTAAAGGCGATTAGTAAAACCAGCGAGATGGGTAAATTTAGGTACGAGTTTAAAATCTGGGGAATTTGAAAAAAATTTGTGATAAATTAAAATTTCTAATTTAAAAATAAGATCTCGTATCATTAAAACATGGACATCCACACAAAACACGCTTAACAGAAAATACGGTGAGAACAGAGGTGTCATTAAGTAAGCTACTTACTCAACCCCAGATCTTGGGTCATAATACGGCAACAGTGGACGAGACACCATTCGGCTCGAGTGAAGTTTGGAATGTCTTCCGACGATTCCCTTTCTGCACTTTCATCCTGTACTACGGCGGTTGAGGCAGTTGAGGTCTCACTTCTGCAGCTCTGACAGTCTTCTGCAGATGGCTTGAACTCTCCGCTGGTCGCAACTTGTGTCGTCGCAGGTATCGACACTGAAGTCGGTGTTGCGTCGGCTATGGGGAAAAAAACAGTTCCCACTTTAACGATCTCAGTTTGATGACAGGGCTAGTTACGAATTCAATCTAATCTAGCAATAGTCCAAATATCAAAATTTTAATTGTGGAAGTATTTAGCTACACCTTATGTAAAATAGCAATGTAAACAGCAAAATCTTTTTTTTGTTGCTGCATCTAAAACTTATGCGGCGGCTTTATTTTTTAACTTTGTTGCATTTAATTATCCCAAGTTGGTTATGATCCCACATTGGCGTCTTGGGGGAAAACGTAACGCCGCTGGATATCGCAGGCGAATGGCTGGGATTAGAAGGATACTACTTATAATTTAGCGAAGTTATTCTCTGAAACCAAAATTGAACATTTTTCTTTGACCATCTTTATAAGGTAACACACAGACATATGTTTATTTTCCTACAGCGGCCTCCTATTTATTTTTTCATATTCTGAAAGACCACTCTAAAAATCCCCTAGCTACGAAGGGACACTTTCCTTGGACATTAAAAAGTTTGGTTGCAAACAAAGCGTTTTCTCGATCTGATGTTATTTCTCAGACTTTAAAAGCTATAATTAAAAGCTACCCATTTACACTAGTCCTTCCAAATAACCAAATATTTTTTACTTACCTGGTGCTGACTCCTCCCTCGGAACTCTGCCTTCATTCGGAGGGGGCATAGGAGAGGCCTGGGGAAAAAAACAAAATTTTAGGAATAAAGACACACGAGTTATAACGATCAATTGAAAACAAAGATGTTCAGAATTAGCTTCTGTGCGTTAACAACAGCTTCATAAATTCTTTCGTGATGAGTACTTCTTTGCGTTTCTCATAGATATTCTTTGATTACCAATAATTACTAGTAATAGTAACTATGAAATATAATTTTGTTTCATGATAAAGATGTAAACAAGATCAGTCTCTTGAATAGTTTACAATATAGGATAAACATAACCTACCTCAGTTATTATAATTTTCGGCGCTTCGATGGACGACATCCTTAGACCAGTAAAAATTCCAACTATACTTACTCTCTTACTTCTAGTCCTATTTAATAAGCAGAACCAATGACGCCTTCTATTACGTAGTAAAAATGTGATTGGCTTGTTCGGAATTAACATATTTCATCCAGATTTGATATCGAAATAAAATTGTAGCTTTTGCCAAAAACGTTACGAGTTCTATACCTCTATACCTGTAGTTGAACCAATATCGAGGAACACAATAAATTGGTTGGTTTTTCCAAAAAAGGGGTTGTGGTAGCCCGTCTTGTTAGACTCACTGGATAAGGTTTCCAAGGAATTATTACAGCAGCATTTAATGCATGGAAGTAAAACTATGAAGTATTAAACATTTTACACGATCTAATCTCCTTTTGCAATTTGTAATACTCTTTCCCAACAAATAAAATAAAAAGATTAAAAATGAGTCATTTTTAATCTTTTTATTTTTATTATTTTATTTTAATTTTATTATTTTATTTAGTCATTTTAAATGACATCACAAAATGTTTACATTTATTCACCCAAAATAAGCTTGTCGCCGTTTAATAAATCAATCAAAATAGATCCCAGGGAGTCGGGATAGTCAACTTGGTGGGGTTTAGGGCTCGAGCAAGGGCCTTAATCGGCCAGTCTGCGCCAGACATCACACCAGTGGCGTAGCCAGAAAAAAGTTTCGGAGGGGGATATTGATATCTGGGGGGATATGGGGTATTTTAAGTGGTTTTCTATGGTCAAAAAATTAAAATTTCCAAGTTTCGGGGGGGGGATATATCCCCAAATCCCCCTCTCTGGCTACGCGCCTGCATCACACTAATGTGTAGTATTATTTTCAAGGTCAAATTCTATATTTATACGCGCTTCGTATGGTTTTTGTCGATTTATAATGTCAATTAAAGGAGATTAATTAAATTAAATCTTCCTAGTCTAATTACTTTGAATCGAAGGTACTCGGACAAAATATGCTTAACATCTAAAAATCCGCGATTCCAGCCTAATACTCGCCCTCTGGTGGTAGCCTTTGATTCATAGCTAGTAGGAATTACAAACTGGCAGGATTCGTGGGCTTGTTATCCCTGTTGGAAAAGCGCTATCTGTAGGTACTTTGAGTCGCGTATTTCCTTAGTTTCGGAAGAAGAGTGAAAGAGAAGAGTTTCTTAGTTAGAACTTGAAAATCTTTATCCCATGTACTCTGCCAAGTCGAGTTGATCGAGTTTTTATTCTACTTCTGAATGTCGCAAATTGGTACAAGAAGAGTTAATTTGTTGAGTTGCAGTTTTTGCAAAGGGACACATGTTTGGTTCCTATAAATCATGGTACATCTGTAACTATTCTGAGATGTCAGATGCTCCTGTCCTATGGGACAAACTTTTAGTTTAGAGAGACAGTTTTCTAAAGTATTAAAATTGGAATGTAAAATGTTACGTCCTAACTTAACTAGCAAAGTGGGGCGGGGCTCCATTTTTCATGAATATGATGTCAGACATTTTCTGTTTCTGTTGGAATTCTGGTACTACAACGTTGTCCCGCCAAAGATTAAAGTAGCGTTCCAACGTGACAGTACAGTTTTCCACCCGGTTTACGGCAAAGCTCTACAAAAAAGAATGGGTCCCAAATAAAAGAAGTGGTGAAACCACACTAAACGGTGACATGGGGAGAATGCAGGGACTTCGTTTGATATCCTCGGGGGTTCGATCTGGCTCAGATTCAACCATTCATTTTTTTTTACATCCCTATGAAGTGAAAAGTGGGCTTCATCCGTCCGTAGCATGTTCATCAACCATTGCAGTTAGCTCTCAATTTGCGCTTGGGCCCACGTCGCAAAGTGCCAACTTCCTTTTGTGTCCGCAGGTCAAAGTTGATGGAGTACTTTAATCATGTATGGATATAAATTGAGGATTCCGTGTATTCTCGTAATTCTCTCTGCTTCTCGCGTGCTACTACTGCCCATTGAGGATCCCGCAGCGAATTTTTCCATAACGTTTTTCACGATAGGCACGCGATCCTCTATCATAGATGGTCTTCTAGTACGAGGACGATCCTCTAAGCTTCCTTTTTACTCAAAGCGTTGAACCAAACAAAGAATTCCATGCAACGTAATGTTTTTTTTAACCGTTTACCCCTCTAGCAGTGCGAAATTTTCGCAACGCAAGTGTCGCGGATTCGCCATATGTGTTGAAGAGTTTAATCTTCAAGTTTCGATCTTTCATAGATATATAACATTATCCCGGTATATAAACTAGAGTTATGTGGAAGTGAAAGAACCATAGAGCTTATAAACAGCGGAGGGGGTGGGCTCGTTGAAAACCGTTCGGAAAAGTGTTCCAAGCGCAGGGGTATCATATTGATAGACATTAATATAATATATAAACATTCCTTGCAAGGGGGGACGTGAGGATTCATTAGCATTGGTGCAGGGGGATCGTGGCTAGGTAACCATAGGCATTATTCAGTGCATAGAATGAATTCTAGTGGCAACTTTCACAGTGTGGTTCGAGCCCAGAAGGAGGATCCACAAGACCCACAGTTACTTTAACTTCACAATGTGGAAAAAAGGCGACACTCCAACCAGGTCCACGCCGTCAGGCACCAAGTGTCAATCACCCCAAAGCGCGTACCAAAGAACCCTAACCTACAAGTGAACTTACAAGGAGAGGATCCCAACGTGTCATCACCGATTTGGTTCATTTTTGGTGTGCAAGTAGTGCATGACTAGGACATCAATTTGTGAAAATATTAAGAAGCAACTTTCAGAAATTTTGGAGAAAATCGCGATTAAAAATCTTAACATGTACTTATATATCTGATAAGATTCTAGTCTTGCAAGCAGATCTTGGTGTAGCGGTAAGGTCTGTGATTCCCAACCCAAAGGTCCCGGGATCGAGTCTCGCTGCATACCATAATTTTTATTTTTGTTTTCCACGCAACTAAGAGCACAGATATGAAATAAGGTAGTACATATTTATATTTATAATTATCAATTTTGAAACATTTTTTAAATATTTTTTTTTGTTTTTGAAGTCTTTTCATTCCTTGTTTCCCAAAAAAATAGTTATTAAATCTAATTTTTATGATCCTATTGTAAATATTATATGTTTACCAACAAAAATGTTTATTTTAACTATCAAATCAGACACATAACAAATCCTTTTAGCATAACATAATTGCATACTTTCTTTCGGATAGTTAGGGATAAATTAAGGTAAAACTTCATATATAAAAATATAAATTATTATTATTTTTTTCTTTTCTTTTTTCTTTTTTTGAAAATATCTTTTCATTCCTTGTTTCCCAAAAATATAAATTATTAAATCCAATTTTTTATGATCCTATTGTAAATATTATATATTTACCAAAAAATTTTTTACGCACAAGAAAAAATATTTTAAAATTTATAAATAAATATTATTATAAGTTTATTTCATATCTGTGCTCTTAATTGTGTAAAAAATTGAAATAAAAAATGTGGTATGCAGCGAGACTCGATCCCGGGACCTTTGGGTTGGGAATCACACCTCTTACCGCTACACCACGATCCGCTTGCAAGACGAGAATCATATCAAATATATAAGTGCATGTTAAGATTTTTAATCGCGATTTTCTCCAAAATTTCTGAAAGTTGCTTCTTAATATTTTCACAAATTGATGTCCTAGTCATGCACTACTTCCACACCAAAAATGAACCAAATCGGTGATGACACGTTGGGATCCTCTCCTTGTTAGTGGTGGGCATACCATCGCAATGCATTTAGTAATACAAGGATGTTTCCATCCAGGATTAGAACATTATGAACAGGCATACTGCTCCATTGCAATTTAGGATCAAGGAAAGACGATAGTAGGTATACTACTGGGATGCTTTAGTACAAGGGTGATTACAACACCCAGGTCTAAAAGGGGACAAGCAGGCATACTGCAGAATTTGCAATTAATCTCCCTTGGACCACGAAAAGAGGAGGAGGAGAAAAAGATCAACCAAAAGGGTGGAAGAGTTTGTGTTGTTTCATGACAAGTTGGATCTTGAAAATTTATTTTATTTTATTTCTGGAACCAAGTCAGGCATCACAGCAGTAGAGGAAGCTGAAAAGTATGTGCGACATGTGTGTATTATTTGATCAGTGAGGCGTTCCAATAGAAAGTGCATGTTGGTGCTAAAATAAAGATAGATCTCCGAAACCAGAGGTTAGAGGGGCCGTAGAGGCCAGAAAAGGATGTCAACCAAATTTTGCAAGCGCTGGACAACGTAGTGGTCAAGCAACACGCCAAAAAACCACTGGTCAAGCCTGAGTGACCAGTGGTCAGCACCAAATTAAAGTCGAGAATTAGTCGTTAGGTTTGACCCCAAACACGACCACCTTCCGACCACTAGAACCAGAGCTGACATTATTTCAACCAAGAGGCCAGTGGTCAAGCAAACTTCAAAATGGAGCTAGGCACACAAATGACATGCCAAATTGTAGATCTTGACTAGAGCTATTCATATCTATTTTACACTAGATGTTTAGGACACACCTATAGGGTCTAATCCAGTGGTCAAGCACGAGTAAAGAGGTATTTGGCCACTCCGTAGATGAACTATCTCCGTATAACGAAGAGATAGGCTCCTCTCGTGGGTCTTGAGGTAGCCTTGTTAAGAGGAGGCCTTGCCGCACGTTGGGCACTGGAAGGGGCGTTCCCCCATGTGAGTCAGTTCGTGTCTCCGCAAGTATTTCCTGGCGTTGAATACTTTTTGGCATTCACTACATTCAAATGGCCGCTCACCGGTGTCTGGCCAGCGAAGTTACCAATTAGAACGAATAGCGATTCGCTTTTTAATTAAAGTTTTAAAGCGCGCCGTGACGGAGAAGAGAGGTGCGATTCCCAGGCAAGTTACGGTAAAGTATGTTTCTTGCATCGGAATCTTGCTTATTCAGCTTAAACCCCATGCCAGCAACTTATATAGTTTGGGTATTCTTTTCAACAGTCTTCTCTTCTCGACCCTCTTCGATTGTCACATACTGCTGTCCGCCCAGATGAACAGGAATTCTGACTACTGAGTGACTCCGATTGTGTAAGGGTATAGAATTCAGCTTTCATCTGTGCCACGTATAGGCTGTCGATGTGTTTTTCTACTTCGTTTGATTCTTGGTGTTTTATCTCTTATCTTTGCTAAATTGTGTCCTGTATGGGTGTATTTGTTGATATACTTACCGATACACAGTAGTACTCAATGTTCAGATGGCAATCGAACTTCTTCAGTAGTACGTATTGTCAACTTAGCGGAGTTTTCCTTCTACCTTTGAAAGGTATAGGCATACATCTTCTCGGAGCTATCCCTACTCCTGTACTTCGGAAATCTATTCCCAGTCATATCCGTTTCGTCACTAAAGTGTTGGGGGAAATTCTTTGAACAAATTTTCTTTTCCGAATCACAGCAAAGACCGTCGGTGTGAGGTCCATGCATCATTTGTCAATATTGGTGATAACGAAGAGAGGGTCTTCAATATCTTGCGGTGACAATAATTTGCAATCCGTTCTTAGAGCAGTCAGTGTGCATGTGGAAGTCCACGTTTCTGGAACTCGATACATACTCGAATATACGTCGGAACACTTTCTTCAACAAAATCCTCCCGAGTTCAGTCACTTTAGTTTGACTGAGAGATATTTGTTACGACAGTAGTAATGTCGTTCGTCAGTCGTACGTTTAACTGTTTAGGCCACTTGGGATTGCAGGGGATAGTTTTGGAAAAATCCGGCCTCCCAATTTTACGAAAAATTGCCATGGAATCCTGGTACAGTTGCTACTATAAACATCTCGGTAATCCAATGTGCATAGCAGGAAAATTTACATCAGTGCCGAAACGCAATTCATTGGTTGTGTTAAAAGTGTTCTTTTTAAAGTGCTCGACTTACCCTAGAAAACATTCCATACGTAAAGACTGCTAATTATGACGAATGAAATCCAAGCGTTGATGTTTTACCATTACTTAATATGTGATAACATATTGTTGTGGCAATCTTCCAGCATTTAGCAAGTGGTTGAAGACTTCACCAGGGTGCAAAGCCAGTTGATGACCTTGATTCTTGCACCAGTCAACAACCGTAATATTTCTCTGGGGTTATTTTTTCCCGTGTTCATGAAGTCCATCCCAAATCACCGTAAGGGGACGTCATACGATCAACATGCTGTGATGTCTGCCGTAGTCGAGTATTTTCGAATCCATCTTCCTGATTTGGATAAACTTTCAAGTGTGCTTAAGGAACGCATCAATTGTAGGTGCGTTGTATCTACTCTTTTCGTCAAAGGCATAGTATAGGGGTAAAATGGATATAAGGATTTTAATAGTTTATATTTATAAAATTTAATGTTTTTTGGCAGGCTGATTTTTCTTGAGCCTCAATAAAAATCAGCATGCACAAAAAAATAATTTTTCTTCTCCAGTAAATCCTCTAGCTAGGAGGAAGTACTCTAAGAAGGGAAAACTTGTTTTTTATGATTTTTTTTTTAGAAAAATGAAGTACATATGGATCAGACGAAACTAGCACTCCTAAAGGAGTTATCGCGTGTTGCATGCTTTCTGCTCCATGATAAATGATTTAATGCCTGGTTTTCGACATGGGATAATAAGGTAGAACTTGACAAACAGCACACCTATCTTTAAACAAATTTTTTTTCAATAATTTTTAAGGAGCAATTAAGGGCCATGAGTATAATGTAGAATCAAAAGATTAAACTTTCATTACTTTCAGCTATTTTGGCTGATGAGGCAAAATTCTGCATATTTTGCTGTATTTCCATCGTTTGTGCTTCCGAAATTTTGTTTTGTTTATTTTGTGAGACCTGTATCTTCTCTAAAATTCTTTTGAATTATATTTTCCGGTCCTCTTAGATTTTGTTTCGTCATTATTCCAAATTTGTCACTTCCAAATGTTAAGTCTGTAACTAAGATGGAGAAGACGCCATCTGTTTGTTTTGTCGACAAATCAATGGGGAACTAAAGGCAGATGTTAAATCCAGGAGGATTCTTTTCCTTACAAATATTTTTTTACATCTGCTAAACTCTGTAGATGAATTATTTTGCAAAGCTAATGTTAAAATATAAAATTTGATTACTTAATAGAGTATTACTAACATTTGATTTATTAACTTCAATATCAAAAATTGCAAATAATTGCATCCAATTCTTATCAAAACAACGTCTGAAATCACCGCGTAATGTGATTGAATCTGATACTACTTTTTTGTTACTTAAACATTCTCTTATAAAACTATTTAATCGCTAAAATTATTAAAACAGATGTTAGGAGTTGTTTTTACCTTCAGGTTCAGAATCCAATGAAAAAAGTTGATTAAAACTATTTAAAGAACTTTAAATTCAGCTTCAAATGGAATGCCAAAATTTTCTCTTCGCTAACTTACAATTCAATTGATAGAAAACGCAAACTATCAGCTTTCAGAGCAAACAATATTATTGCATTAATGTAAAAATAAAAATGGTGTAAGATTCCAGGTACTAATAAGATTCGTTCAAATATTTTTTTTTAACTGTACAAATTAACTTTCATTTTTTTGGGGTTTTGGCTAGGAAATTCGGCTATTTCCGCCATGTACCGTGTGTATGGACTATGGAGGAGAAAAAAATATGAGAGGCGAGTTATATCCAGAGGGATTATTTATTATTATTTGTGCTTTCCCTTCTTCCCCTTCTTTCCCTTGCCGGCCGCCTTCTTGGCCTCCTCTGCCAGCCGATGGCCCTCCAACATCTTCTCCATCAGCATTTTCTCCCATTGAACGGCGAGGATGGTGCGGTACTTGGTGGCCGTCTCCTGCAGGCTGTGGTGGAGCTTGGCGAAGTCCCGTTCCTGCCGGAGAGAGGGAATTGTTTTGAGCTGCAGGGTTTAAGCTAGAGAAAACTCCTTCAGCCAAAAAGCTTAAACGGAGATTTGCTTGTTATTAAAAAAAATGCTAAAATAACAAATTGGTTTGATAGATCAGTTTTTAGGTGGATAAATCAACTCCAGTCAAACCTGGATAAGTGGAATTTACTGTATATTAAATGGAACAGGGAGCTTTCCTGTTTGCACCAAGTGCAATCTAGGGGAGGCTACCGCCAAACATCTTTTGGATTGTATTGGACTGGCGAAGGAGGAACTCCATAAAAATCCTGGTTTGTTGTTGGAAATGTTAAAAAAGAACTATGTTATGGATCTGGTCTGATCAAGACCAGAGGGATAAGGAAGAAGAAGAAGCCAGCAGTCAAACTTCTGACAGGCAGTTAAAACTAGTGAGATTTGACTGCCGGTAAACCGTCTGTCAGGTTAGCGGTGAATATGGCCGTAAGTGGGAAAATATTCTAGTTTATCTAGGTTTGACTGTTATAACACTCAGACCTCATGGGTTGCTAGGAGGAGTTTCGGTACGCAAATCGTGATAAAAAGACGCTATATATATATATATGTTATTGGCAAAGTGATTAATCGGGCATTATTAATAATGCCCGAAGTGGAGGCAGGCAAAGTGATAAATTTCATTCATAAATTCCACTGAATTTATCACATTGCCCGTAACATATACATGGGTTTAACAAACTAATCATATTTTTAAATTGATGTTCTAAATTTCACTCAAAATTTAGACACCGCGCTGGGAACTACTTTGTTTTGTTTCTTCAGGATCAAGTAACGTTGCAGTCATAAGTAAAGTGAGGCCCTTGACATAACGCGACGCTACCCGAGGTTCGACGCGTCCTCTGAAGGAAATGCGTTAAGTCTTGGCTGAATTCATGGCCGAATATGAAACTAGTAGAAGTTTTACTCATCATAAAGGGACTAAAACCATTCACAAAAGAGCTTACCTTCGGTATAATATTTTCCGAGATGAAAATGGACAGGTAGTTATTCTCGTTCTGTGCTATTTGGAGGTCAGTCTGACGAGACCAAAACATCGCTCGATTTGATCGGTTGTCTGTGACGACTAGGGAACTTCTGTAGTACAAGAAAGATAAAAATAAAGTTATAAACAGAGAAAGAATATTGAGCTACACTTGAAAATTCTTTCTTTAGAAAAAAAGCGTAATGCAGAATATCAGACTAGGCTAATATTTTTTCAGATAATGAAAGCTTATGATTTCCATCGCCTGGTTTCTAAATTAAGTTCCTTCGCCCTCTTACAAAGGTGCTTTTCCGAAGAAAGAAAAAAAAAACCGGAAACCGTCCTCAAAGAGAAGGTTTGGCTGAGACAGATCAGAGGGTGAAAAAAGTTAAGATGCTTCTCAGGGGTAAGGGAGGAAACATGAACTCTTTCAGTGAATGGCTCACAACGATTTAAGTGTTGAAAGCGCTACGACTGCATCAAAAACCTAGATTGATATTTGTTCTTAATGGTTTTTCAATTGGTTTGACGTTTGTAACAAGGGTCTAGATAGACAAAATTAGTCACTTTAGTATTTAAAGATGAACCAAATTTAGATTTATAGAATGATGAACGATAAAATTTGTTATATAAAATAAATTAAGATTAAATTTGAGTTTAAAATGAATGATGAAAAAATAATAAAGGTGTATTTAGTTTTAAATTTGAAAATGTAATGAATTCAGAAATGAAGAATGAGAAATTAATAAAAACTGAATTAAGTTTTAAAAAGAAGATATTAGTTTAAAGTTAAAAAATAAAGAGTTAAATTAAGATGAATCAAGTAAAAATTTATGATGAACTGAATTTATACAATTAAAGAATGAAAGATTAATAAGAAATTATGATGTTGAATTAAGTTAAAGTTGAGAGATGAACTGAATTTAGAGTTATAGAATGATGAAAGAAAGTATTTGTTATTTAAGATAAATTAAGATTAAATTTGAAGGTGAACTAAATTTGAGTTTAAAATGAATGATGAAAAAATAAAGGTGAATTTAGTTTTAAATTTGAAAATGTAATGAATTCAGAAATGAAGAATGAGAAATTGATAAAACTGAATTAAGTTTTAAAAAGTAGATATTAGTTTAAAGTTAAAAAATGAAGAGTTAATTGAGATGAATCAAGTGAAAAATTTATGATGAACTGAATTTATACAATTAAAGAATGAAAGATTAAGAAATTATGATGTTGAATTAAGTTTAAGTTGAAAGATGAACTGAATTTAAATTCAAGACTATAAAGAATAAAAAATGAAGAATTTAAAAGCTGAACGAAGTTTATAAAAGATGTAATAAATTTAAAAATAAAAATTAATAGAGAAGAATCAAGTTTAAACTTAAAGATGAATTTATATAGGAAGAAAGAATAAAAGATTTCAAGTGTAAATTTGAAGTTAAACTGAATTTAAGAATTAAGTTCAACAGATGAGGAATTCATCCGTACTTTCGTCTCAAGCAGTCCTGGGGTGCAGGCAGGAGCTCCAGTTTCTGGCAGCCGGAGAGGTTGACCAGACACAGCCTCTCTATTCCCAGGATGCGTCGGGTGGCGAGGTCTATGCTGCCGTTCAGGAACACTATGTGGTGCCGCATCTGATCCATTTCTTTCAAATTCGCCGCCCACATCCCCTTGTACTTCGCGGAATCGTCTACTCTTGCTTGTGGTTCTGCAAGTACAAATATGTATCACAATGTCTTGTTCGAATTTTGAGCTCTGCTCTGTAAAATTCGAACAAGTTCTAAGAACGAATTCGAACAAGTTCTGGTTCATCCAGGTTTTCTGCCAAGATCCTGTTTTGAGAATTTTGTGAAAAGTTAAATGGAGTTATGTGAAAAGGAGTATCGAGAGTCCGTAGTACAGAACTCAAAATCCGTCAAATTCCATTCTAAAAAGAAGACATTCTAAATACAGGGTTAAAACCACTTTTGATGTTTGCTGCACTTTTATGAATAGTGTAAAAAACTCACCCTAGTCCTACGTTTTTTGGGAATCAAATTTTTGGGAAACGTTTTCAGGGATTCATCTGAAAAAACATTTTCAGATGAATCCCTGCAAGTACTACTTGTAATGCACCAACTTGTTAAAAAAGGGTAAAATTTTCAGAATTGAAAGTAGAGTAAAACAGTGTATAATGATTTCATGCTTTTCAGTGAACTACCATGTTAAAAACACTAGCTTGGTAAAAAAAAAAAAATGAAGAATCTATGTACTAGTAATTTTTACTATTTAATACTGTTAAAAAGCAATTTAGAAAAATCGTAGTAAAATAAAAATAATCATACGGAAAAGTATTTTTTCTATAAATATTCTGAAGGAAATGTTTCTTGTCGAAGAAAATCATACAAGATTTGTAATATATAAAAGTACAAAGTTAAAAAGTTCACAATTTTTTTTTAAATGTCATGAATTATTTAATCTTAAAACGTAGTATTCATTGTCAAACTAATTATTCTAAATTTAATAATGATAATAGGGATTCATACCTTCAACTTCAGGTGTTAGAATTTCTAAATGAAGTTGAGGTCCGTTATCACTTGGACCCTTGTCCATTTTGAAAGTTGTTAAAAACTTCATGAACTTTTTATCCTCCTTAGCCTTGAGTTGAAGGTCCTCCAGCTAAAGTCATTATAAAAGAAATTTTAAGCCATTAAACTAACACATGTTTTTATTTATTTACTTAACACACTATTTAAGGTAAGTTACATTTTATTTGTTGAATTTTGGCTTTGACATTTACTTAAATACAGATTATAGTTGAACTGAAAAAGAATTCCTGTGCTATTCTTTACTGTTGAAAATATTTTTTGTGTGTAATCTATAATAATAAAAGAGCTTTACCACTCACTCACTCACTCATCAACGCACAGCAAAATCTACCGGGGCTAAAGACTCGAAACTTGGTAGGGTCGAAGACCTTACGGTGTATACGCGCACTAAGAAGGGATTTTTCGAAATATCTTTTTTCTGACCCACAGGGGGGTTTGGAGCGTTTTCGAGCCCAGCGGCGTCCCAAATGACCCCAGGTCTTTGTTATTTCGCAGGAAGGTACCTAGCAACAATTTCTAGAAAGGCATTTTTCAGATTTTGGATATTCGAATTTTAAGAGGTCTGAAAATTCCAAAACCCCGTTTTTGCTGAGCATAAGCAAAGTTTTATATTTTCGAAGAAAACAATACCGAGAAATCGATATTACGAATTGAACTGTTGGTAATACTTTCTTGAGAGAATTTCAAAGAAAGTAATTTCTGGATTTTTCGATATTCCATTCTGGAGGGGGTGCACAGGGGTTTGAATATTCACTCCCGTTTTTAGTTTTTGGATCCTAGCACCCACATTATTAATGTGATAGTTATGAAATTTTAGCATGTTGTTCCTCACACAACCAGGAAGGTTTGCGAAAAAGAATTTTCTGAATCAAAACATTCCAAGGAGCCTTTTTGGTCCCTTTTCTAAATTCTTATGCTTAGCCTTCAATGTTAAATTTATTGCGGTTATTGCTCCTTCCAAGTGATGCAAAACCTCTATTGTTGGAAATATTTACTTAAAAATGTTTTACAACAGGTGAATTTTTTAAAACTCTGATAAAGAAATAATTTTTGAAGATTAAATAATTTTTTTATGATAACCAAAAACCGTTCCACTGAAATATTTCATTCTTTTTTCTATTTAATCAAATTTAAGTATTTCCAGCAAAGTTCAAATTAAACAATATTTTATCAGAGGCATTTTCAATAGTAAGTGTCGATTCAAATAATGTTTACTTTTATTTCATGTTTGAAATTTCTTTCAATGAATGAGTTGGTGATGATAAATAAACAAAGGGGGGTTCAGGGGGTCTCCCCCTGATTTAAAAAAATCTTATTATTTAAAAATGGTTATAAACACTAATTCTAAATCGATTTTTTATAAGGTTTTGCTTAAGATCTTAAAAAGTATACATATTTAATTGTTTTGTATTTTATAAAATTTAGCGGGATGAGGGGGAAATAAGTTTCATCTATAGAAATTGCTGTTCAATAATATTTTATTTTTTACCTACCTTTATTTAAAGCGAAGGCGGAGAAATTTGCCTCAAATATACATTTATACCAATTATTTAGAAATGGATGGAGGGAGAATAGGACAAAAGAGAAAAAAAAATAAGGGGGTTCAGAAGGTCCCCTGACTTTTTCCTATTTTGAAAAGCGGGGATGGGGATTTCACACGTTAAACCTAAATAGGTGGTATTTTTAAAGGTTTTTTTTACATCTTAAAGAAGTAGTATGGCATCAAAAAAGAATCCTAGCGGGAAGAGAGTTGACTCTATTGCATCTAAATGACTCCTCGGAAAGGAATACAGCAAAGAAAATAATTCTTATTTATTTTAACACACAGTTTGATAAGCCTTTTATCCCCCGAGCAACGGCGGGTATATCAGCTAGTGTACAGATAAAACAAGGTTACCTACCTTTCGCTTTATGGCTTTGATCTCTTCGATCATTGCCTGGTTTTGCAACAGCTGTGCCTCGTAATTGCTTCTCATGTCCAAATATGCCTTAATAGCCACGGGGACATCAGAGCTCTGTACGTATTGAAAAAAAAATATGTTTAGTAAAACGCAATAAAATTTCACAAAGAAGAACTGTTGTGAGGAATTTATAATTGAAGTACAATAAATGTTAAGAGTTCCCATCCCTGCTATGAAAGTTTTTCATATAGTTTTTTTTTTTACTACTTAACTACATTTAAAGGTTTAGCAACGTGCAAGGTTCAGCAATCTACAATATCATTTGTATCAACAAGGAAAGGTTCCCCGGCTAAACTCACAGAAATGGACGAAAATTTTGCAGGGGTTAGTAGATGACTCAAAACACTTACTGTGAAAAAAAGCTGCGTAATTACAGTAGAAAAGCAGTAAAAAAAAATCTTAAAAATAATAATTTTTAGCGCCAAATGCAACCTTACTAGGCCAAAAGTGCAGAGAAAGCGCCAAATGCTTAAAGGAACTGGCCGCTTTTTCTCTGAAGCAGTTTTAATCGACTGCGGTGATCCAGACAAGTCCGTGTTGGCCAGTAACTCAAGGAAGAGATCACACAAGATAATAATAATGCAAAGGGTGAAGTATTTAAAAAAAAGTCGTTGTTCATGCAAATAATTGACTGCTGTTAATCTGTATAACATAATTTTCATAATTTAATCCTGTAAATAAAATAGTTTATTAATCCACCTTCTGATCACTGGAGTATGCCGCAGTGGAGACCCGCACGTGATTTAAATAAGCCTTAGTTCTCTAATTACAAAGTATCATAGAAAATATGTTGGCGCTTAACCATGGGCCTTGCGCCACTAACAACCAACCATAGATTATAAGACAAATTTAATTACATAAATTGCAACTGAATTAAATGAAAAGTAATTTCTTAGTGCAGAATTTTAAAATCAAGCCATTCAAATGCACCCTTCTTCAGAATACTTCAGCGAATTACTTCATGTTTTCTCTAGCTCAAAGCAGCTGCCTTTTACTTTACGATCTGTGATTGCTCCAAACAGCAACTTGTGAACTCCAGGAACTGTTGTGCTCAAAGCAGCTATCTTATCTGTATTATTTGCCATTCTACCTGTTTATTTTTATGCCAGAAATAAAGCTGAATTATTTTAATTACATTGCCTTCCTTCTACCACGAGCCACACACAGGTATAATTTCCTATAGCAGTCCTCTTCCCAAATCGAGGCAGGAACATTTGGATTCATATTTTTTTTTATTTTTAAAAATAGTGTTTGCAGAAACATTATGGAAAGTAAAAATTTAAAAGAATGTAAAATTAAAATACACTGCAAAAAATAATATAACTAACTGTATTTGATATTAGGTCTTAGAAGTTGTTATATACCCCGTTAGCCATCTATGAAAAATTTTTGTTAGTTTTATCCCCTTATGTTTGTGTAGCGCTGCCTTTCAGCACTAAAATACCACCTGTCGATATTAGCTGTTGGGTCAAAATCTTTTAAAGAGGGTCCATAAGTGGAAATTCTGAGCAAATCCTCCAGTGTCTCAGTCTTTTGCTTACAGAAACTCACTATAGTGAGTTTCTGACTGAGAGCAGTTGTGGCAACTGAATCCTCTTTCACAGGAAGCTGTGCTTCCTGGTAAAACAGCACAAGCTGTAAGACACTGGAGCATGTTGGGAAATCTTGCTGAACAGTTTTCCTGGCAAAACTTTTCCAGCATCTCTTTTAATGTAAGTGAAGGGAACGTAAACTTGAATTCAGCCCACTCTGTCTTTGGTAGGCCAATCCATACTGTCAAAAATGTGCATGGAAGCATTTTTTATTTTAAACAACATTTTTCAGGGTAAAGAAGTTTCTCGCCAGCCTTAAGACGAGTTGGCGAGCGGAAATTTCGCGCCCTGAGTTACTGTAAGTATACCATACCGTTCCCGAGCAGACGTTGAAGTTGTGATACATCTCAATCATGCAGTTCATCTGCCCCGGGGTCAAGAGAACGTCTCTGGCCGATGACAGAGTGGTGGGAACGGCCTCAGGGTCGTAGTGGAATTTGGGATCGACGTCTTTCAGAACGTCCACTAGGGTGATAAGTTCGGACTTGAGGTAGTCTTTCTCCATTGACCTACCTGAAATAACGATGCATGATTTGGTTATTTCAATGATGGTAAATAACTTCTGTAATGTCTAAATTACTCTGCATATGGACTTTATATTTAATACATATGATAATGCAAGATTCTTTAGTTATGCAATATTAATAGTTTTACTTATGTATTATTTCAACTAGAAAACAACTAAATAATCGAAATAAAAATTAATTTACCATGAAAGTGTTTTTTATAACCGCTGTGAATGTTACTATAATCTACCTTGATCGTAATTTTAAAAGTAACAAAAATGCAAAATAATGTTAATGAAACGTCTACCAAAGTTATAAAAAGATAATGGTGAAAAACTTTTCATAAAGTAAGAAAACCTTTTATTTCAATTCTACTTTATAAGGATAGAGTAAGTAGCATGGCCTTAATAATATTTTTGCCGTGCATTGTGTTTTACCTGGTGGCTGAAAAAATAGATAGCAGACAAAAAATGAATTTGTAGTGATAAATTCCTAGTGATTAAGGAGTACAGCTATATTAAGTTTTCAGTTATCAGGAACTTGTGTCTTAAAGAGACTACAGACGATCTACTTAGTTGCCAACTTAGATTGTCATCATTAGATTGAAAACTATGTGGGAAGTTGAAGATTCAAATTTCAGGGTGACGGTTTTGTTGACAACTTCTTATTCTTTGTGGGCCCAGCTTCATCAGAACACTTTACAAATGTTAATAAAAAATTAAATTTAATTAAAAAAACCCTAATAATAATTTTATAATTTCAGCATCCAAAGAAAATTTAACAAAAGCTAATCTTATATTTACAATGCTCTGAATATAAAAGAATCATTTGATAATTTTAGGTTTTAGCTTACAACTCGGTTGTTAACAAAGTCTTCAACCTGGTTGACAACCAACCAAGTTCAACGTCTGGAGTCTCCTTAAAGGACCGCTTCCATTTTTGCGTTTGGTTCCGGCGAGGCCAATGGACGAGATAAGAAAGACAAAAATGACACCACTTCATCCGGTCATGAACCAAAACCCAATGCAAAAGTTGAAGAGCTGTCATTCCTACGCCAGAGGTGCATCTGGGTACGGCTTACTAGATGCTATATAGAGATAGATGTAGTTCTGCCTACTATTTTGCGTCATCATCGCATTTTTGAACCACAGCGCAACTCCAGTTCAGTCTGAAGACAACGTGCAAGATTCCGGACTGGAGTTGCGCTGTTGTCAAAAAAAATATGATGACGCGAAATAGTAGGCAGAACGTCGCTCAAGATTTCGAGCTTATCTGGCCTTATGAGTCTAGGTGGCCATGCAACAACTCGGGCTGGACAGCATCGGTCACCTACTTCTCCATCCCAGCTCGATGTCGATAACCTCGTCCGGTTCGATGTCCACTCCCAGCTCCCTCTTGAGGATGATCTGGAAGAGCACCTTTTGTCGCCGCATGTTGACGATCTGCTCCGTCGCGACGCGGATCTTGTTCCGCGTCGACTCCAGTTCGCGCCGCATCGAGTCGCTCCGGTTCACTGGAATGCAAAGTGTTGCTTATGAGAATACATGGTGTTATTGGGTTCCATATATTAGTCAAGCTTCCTGCTAAACTGAAATAGTACAATAGCAAACTTTTCCCATAAATGATGTTACTTTTGTACGGGAGGGATTAATCAATCTTTGGCAGTTTGTAAAGGGAGAGAGGTAGTTTCGAGAAATATGATAACCACTGCAACAACCATCTGTGCCTTAAAACCCCAAACAACCCAACCCAAACATTGCATTTCAAACAACATTTATTTTAGGAAAACGTAATTAACTCAGAAGTTCAATTCCGTTATCTGTATCATAATACCTTGTGTCTGGCGCGGAATGGCCGAACCTTGCGCCATAAAACCCCACCAACCAACCATTATCTGTATCATAAAATATCGCCACGTTTTTTTGGTAGCCAAGGCTAAGTATTCAAATATCACCTAATTTTCATGATTGCCATTGATGGAACTGTGCGTTTTATTCAAATAGTTTGCAATTTTTGACAGTAATATTTCTAATTCTTTGTGACCAACCCAGCTAGGGAACAAGCTTCATTCGGTCATGGCATTGATCACTCCTCGCCGAGATTCTACTTTGAATCGACGGGAGGAAGTTTTAATCAGCAGACTCCGAATTGGCCATACCCGGTTCAAACATCGTCATATATGCTTTTTGGGGAGCAGGCTCCCTTGTGTCATCATTGCAACGTCCCCTTTTCTGTTTTGCATATCATGTGTGAATGTCCTATTTTAAATACCCAGGAAAACTTTGTTTTTAAACTCTCAAATTTTAACTTACCATAAATTTTATCCCATTCATCAAATTTTAGACTTGTCCTTAACTTCATTCGTCGTATTGGTTTTATCCATCATGTATAAGTTATAACTATATTTGTTTCATTACCTTTTATTATACATATTTTATTTTAAATTATTGATATACATGTATTTAGAGTACATCCGACAAAGGCATTTAGCCTTAATTTGTCTTGTCTGGCGCATAACTTTGAGGGGGGGATAATCAACATTATTTTAAAAAATGTCTTTTAAAATAAAGTTCACTTTGAAATCAAGCGGTGGCTTGAATAAAAATGTGTGGTCACAGGTTCTTACAGTTCTTACCAACCCAAGACATTAGACATAACATTATTAACTTACCAAAAAAATTGATATCCCTCATTTTGTTCATGATTGAATTTTTCTTGACAAGATTATTACAGTCTGAAACTGGAAAAAATTCAAAGCGTAATAACAATAGGATGAAGAATGGCACACTTCTTAAAAGCTACATAACGTTAAAAAGCAATTAAAAGCAATTTTTATCCATTAAAGATTAAAAAAGAATCGGACTATTATTCTAGTTTAAACGGTATAATGAATGCAAAGAAAAGACTTCACAGTTCAGCCAAAAATACCTTTCAAACTTAATAAAAGTTGTGTGCAAAAATATTAGTTGCTGAAAATAGGAAGCTCTTTTTATTAATATTTTTAAAAAACTGTGTTATTCACTGGATAATGATTGTATTTGGAATTAGAATAAAGATGAAAATTTCATGTGTGGCAAGTAAATTAATAATTGTTTTGTGTTTTTTTTAAATTTTGTATTTAAATAAATTTAAAGCAGGTTTTTAAATGAAAATTAAATTCCCACAGCTACAAATTTCAAAAGAGAAAAATATTGCTAAAATTAATAAATACTCACATAATTTTGAAATTTCTGTTTACTAAGCCATAAGGCCATTATGAACATGTTTTATTTTATTATCCGTTATTTTAATTTTCTTCATGAATTGTTTGCTTTTACCAGTCTATTTTCTCTCCTTTATTTGTTACACTGATTAAGGACTGGTGTCTTTCTAAATAATATTTGATACACACACTTGATATCCGACTACAGCTTTCAAGCCTGTTTTAGTGTTTGGTTTGGAGCAAGACGGTCTTACTTGGCACAATAGTATCTCACTTGATTTTTCTGCCATAATAACTATTTTTAAACGAAACAACTTAATAGGTTATTAAGTTTGATGAATTATATTTTTGTTTCAAAGAGAAATCAAATTTAATATTTGAAAAATCCCTATTGTATATTGTTTTCCGTATTAAAAATACGTACTAAATGAAATCCTTCCCATAGAGCATTTTCAATCACATGATTCGGACCTAACAACGGCCTTAGCAACAGAAGTGTTACAGTTTTTTGCCCTACAGAGGTTAACAGTTACAGAAAATGACTAGCCGTGGAATTCTTCTATTGGAGCATTTGCAACCACGTGATCCCATACCTAAAAACCGGCTTAGCAACAAATAAACAAAGGCCTTAGCAACAGTTAAAAGAAAATAACCGGTTGTGACGTCACCTGAAAACACTCTATTGCAAGAGTGGATCTGGTGCCATTAAACCCTAAACCAAACCAAAACCCATTGCACTTAGTATAGGGTTCTGCTTTTAAAACCTTAATAATGTTTTCGTCTGTTTTAAGTGTGTATGACTTATTTAGGGGGGTCCGTGGAGGACCAAGCACTGCGACCTGAGGTCTATTGTACTATCCCCTGGAAGTAAATCCCTGCCCCTAATTAAAAGAGACCAGTGGCCGAAGCGAAATTCAGCAATGACCTTACAGGAACGTCCTGGAGCTCCCAAGGCTTAAGCAAATGACTCCCTAGGTGCTCAAATCTGTGAGCAGAGAAATTCACACAGAATATGGATAACAGTTTCTTCACTGTCCCTGCATCCTCTACATAATAGATCGTTTAGCACGTTCATGATTGTGAGATGCCTCCGTAGAGTACTATGTCCAGTTAGTAAACCTACGGCTCTGCGAATACCATTACGATTGAGCTTAAAAAGCTCCTTTTGACGAGAACTTGGACAGCCTGCATTGAGCTCTCTGGCTTGTCTTTGGTCTGTCGAGTGACGCCACTCATTATACTGTTGATCCCTAAAGATAGAAAGTACAGTTCCTCTGATAATTTCACTGGAAAGTCCCAAGGCTGGCTCTGGACCATAAAAGGGAGTACCAGAACCTAGTCTGGCCAGTTCATCAGCCATTTCATTACCTGGAATCCCTGAGTGACCCGGAACCCAATACAATGAAACATTATTGTGGGCAGCCAGATCACAGAGTGTGAAGGTGAAGTAAAACTGGATTTTTGCAGAGCCAAAAGGGCTGCCTGACTATCTGAACAGATGAGTATACAATTGTCACGATAGCCCCTATGTATGCATATTTTACAGCACATGAGGATAGCATATATCTCAGATTGAAAAACTGTTGAAAATTCACCCAGTGGATAGAACTCTTTAGTTTCATCCAGAGGACAAAAAACACCAGCTCCTGTAGAGTTGTTCAACTTAGATCCATCAGTATACCACACAATGGTATTGGTGTTAATTGGCAGATCTATTTTCCATTCAATCCTTGTTGGGAAGTGAATCTTAAAAGGCTTATGAAAGCCAAATCTTACAGTCATAACATCACAAGGCATGTTAAACAGATGATGCTCAGTAACCTTGGTGTTTAAGTCGCCCCAAGAGAGATATTTAGAGTAATCCTTCCAGTGACCTAGATTTTTTAATCTCTTTACACATATGAGAGCCTCAGCTTCAACCCTCATATGTAGTGGATGCATCCCTAGAAGAAGTTCCAGAGTAGCAGTGGGAGTGGTTCTTATGCAGCCAGAGATTGCAACACAAACCATCCTTTGAATTCTGACAAGATTCTTTTTGCAGATTTGAGATCTAGTCCTAGACCACCATACTACTGATCCGTAGGTGAGGATAGGACAAATAATCATCGAATAAATCCAGTTGAGAATCCTGAGATTAAGTCCCCAAGTTCTCCCAATTGCATTTCTACAGCTCCAAAAGATTCTCTTGGCTTTGTTGATGCAGTACTCAGAATGTTTTGACCAGCTAAGCCTCTTGTCAAAAAAGACGCCTAAGAACTTAACTTCATCAGAACATATAAGCGTCTGATTGAAAAACTTGATATTGATATCCAGTGAAGTAGTCTTCCTAGTAAAAGCTACCATAGTGGTTTTCTGAGGATTAACAGAGAGACCCACTCTGTGACACCAAATTTCAATGCCACGTAGGGCTAAATTCATCACATCACAGATTGTGTTAATAAATTTGCCCCTGGTGACAATTACTACATCATCAGCATAGCCAATGCAAGAAACGCCAGTTTGCGTTAAGATCCCAAAAAGAGAATCTACAACCAGACACCACAGAATAGGGGATAGGACTCCTCCCTGTGGGCACCCAGCAATAGCTTGGGACAGTAGAGTGTCGCCAAGAAGTGTAGCTCGTACATGTCTTGTCTTCAGAAGACTACTGATCCAGTTAACAATTACCTTGTTAACTCCTTTTAGTTCAAGAGCTTGAACAATAGATGAAATAGGAACCTTATCAAAGGCACCCTCAATGTCTAGAAAGATAGCAAGTGCAATCTCTTTCTCCTTTACATTCTTTTCTAATATATATGAAAGATTGTACAGAGCAGTATCAGTGGATTTACCAGGCTGATAAGCATGTTGAAAGACTGACAGAGGTCTCTCCTTCAATACATTCTCTCTAATATACTTATCAATGAGTTTTTCTAAAGTTTTAAGTAAGAAAGACGTAAGGCTAATTGGCCGAAAGGATTTAGCCTCATAATAATTTTCTTTACCGGCTTTCGGTAGGAAGATTACCTTAGTCTGTCTCCATGAAGAGGGGACAAATTCATATGCTATACAGGCTCTGAATATTCTACATAGAATAGGAACCAGTACCTTTAAACCTTCTTTCAGAAGGACTGGAAAAATCTCATCTACGCCTGGAGATTTATAGGGCTTAAATGAGTTTATTGCCTATACAATTTTGTCGTGACCTTTTTTGCAGTATCCCAATGATTTTTACTGCATGTAGGTGTAGTCTGATTATGTGTAGCTACCATAACTACCTCTCTGGAACCCGGAAAGTGTACTCTGAACATTTCATCCAGAATTTCTTTCCCGGAGGAGGCATAATTGCCATTTGCCAGCTTGACTGTGTTAAGACCACAACTCTTGTCTTTTGACATTAGTTTGACAAGTTTTGATGTAGCAGATATATCATCTATGCTATCACAGTATGATTGCCATGACTTGATTTTTGCAAGCCTGACAGCCTTATTATATTCAGTGAGAGCAGAACGATAGACATCCCACTCTCCTGTCTTTTTTGCTTTATTGAACAGCTTTCTGCATTTGCAGCGAAGAGTAGTAAGTTCTTTGCTCCACCACGGAACAATTTTGCGAGTGGTAGTGCGAGAAACTGTACAATTATTATAGTACGATTGTAGAATAGCATGTTGAAGTTTATCCACAGCCAAGTCCACTTCAGTAACAGTAGAGAACTTACCAAAATCCTCTCCAATTTCTTCCACCAGTGAAGTTCTGTAGGAATCCCAATCGGTCTTCTTTGGATTCCTACCTTCATTTAAGGTCCATGATGGACCTAAAACTGAAAAAACAATTAGTTTGTGGTCAGATAAAGTGACTTCATCTGATACCTTTCAATTGTTTACATACTCTGAGCAAAAAGAATTGCATAGAGTGATATCAATAACTTCCCTTCGTTTCACATTAACAAAAGTAGGTTCATTGCCTTTATTTAAAATAAATAAATTATGTTTAAGAATATACTCAATAAGTTCCTCACCACGTTTGTTGCAGTCATTGCTGCCCCAAAGAATATGGTGAGAATTTGCATCAAAACTAAGAATAATCTTAGTACGCGTCTCAGTACAATGGTAAGATACCAATAATTGTATTTGAGAGCGGATCAAGTTCTTCATAAGGGAGATATGCCGACAGAAAGACCATCTCATCCTTAAGACCCTGAGGGGATTTGTAGATTACCTTAATGGCAACACAATCACCTGTAAGGTAATCAACTAAGTTGATTACATTTAACTTAGTGCTCACTAAAATGCAAGCTCTAGGTCTGTCACATTTTCTATCATATATGATATTGTAACCTTTGGCACCTAGACCCATAATGTTACCATTTCGAGTCCAGGGTTCCTGCACCAGTGCAATGTCAACCTGACCCATAGCCAGCCTTCTACTAAGAATAGCAGAAGCAGAACGGCTATGATGAAGGTTTATTTGGCATGCATCGATACCTTTACTCATTAGAGTAGGGTGGAGCAGCCAGATCACAAGAGCTTATATATTAGCTCCTTTAGGCTCCTCTTCCAAAAGAGTGGAGTCACTGACCTCAGATCCAGGTGAAGAGGGGGGTTGTAGTGTACCCTCAGAGCCGGTATCAATTTCCAGCTCACCTAGCAAAAGAAGTTCCTCACTTACCGATATAGAATCAGCTGCCTCAGAGGCAGAAGGTGTACCTACCTGAGAGGTGGATGCTTGTGCAGTTGTCGTGTCCTTCTCTTGAGAAGAGGTGGACGCTTCAGCTGCAGGCCTTTTGGTATTTGGGTCATCAAGGATCTTGAAGACCCCTCTGTCCAGACCGGTGTAGGCTGCACATCCTGCTGCCTTTATTGCTTCCGCAGACTCCAGTCCAACTTCGAAAATCCATCGGACGGAGAGCGGTTCCACAAGTCTGTGTACCACTCGCCATTCCATTGATTTCAGATCTTGGTTGAACCGGTCCATCCGCTTTAGCAGTACACGCTTCCAAGGTGAAGATATCCTTAGTTTTGAAAGCAACCTTCACCGGCTTGGGAAGGTCGCTGGCACTCATAACTTTCAGGGAAAGTCCTGGAAACAATTCTTTGTTACCATGGATTTTGTTATTGACCCATTCCACGGTTTCAGGATCGTCACACTGGATGACAAGGGCTCCTGTAATGATTACAGAGCCCTGTATCTTGGGCAGATGATCTCCGTCCTTTATCTTATCGATAAGGTTCAGAATATGCATCTGAATGCGATCTACCTCCTCTTTGGAGATCTTGTCTGTGGGGTAGGCTTCCTTCACAATAGCAAGCTTTACCCCCCTCACTGCATTGGCAAAAGACTGTGGTCCTGTGTCGATGCGTTGCTTCTTCTTCCGAGTTGCAGGGTTAGGGGATGGTGTAGAACCAGCAGACAAAGCTCTTTTGGTACTTCCACCACTCCTTCCCTCCTCGGCTACATCTGCCTCCTTGGTTGCATCTGCATCCTTGGCTGCATCTCTAGCCAAAGCCTTTTTCTTTGTCCTTTTCAGGTTTCTTTTTTGGTTTTTGGTGAGTACTACCTTGAACCCACCATCAGTCTCCGCGGTGTGTCCGCTTGCGCAGACATCACCACTTCCACCGGCGGTATGGAGCAAGGTTTCCTCCTGAGGGTGATCCGTCTCCATAGGAGTAGGACACCTTGATCTAGTATCCCTTGATTGGGAACCCGATCCTTGTTTGGGGGTTTTGGATGAAGCGTTTTTAACCTTATCTTCTTTTTCTTTGTTCATCATTGGTTTTTAGAGTTTTTGGGGTTAAGGAAACTCCCCTCCAATTTTCAAAGGGCCCGTGAAGCAGGGCTAGCCCCAGAGTCAACAGTCAGCGGGTACGGGATTACTAATACGGGAAGTAATTACCGGGTGTACTGTTAGGCCCTTCCATATACAGGGTGATTCAGTTAAGTGTTTCATAACTTTTAGGGGAGGTAGGGTACATCAAGACGAACAAGAATTGAAGTAGGTTACGGGGTCGCAAGTGGGGTCTAAGGGGTTAAAATCACGAGTGAAAATTAGCAAAAAACCTCGCATATCTGGGCAGAAAGAGATACAATTGTTCGATTCCGACATTTTTTACATTCAACCAATTCAAATTTTTCATCTAAAAACGAGATGCAAGTGTTTATTCTAATCAAAAACAGACCAATAATTGAATGAGGCATGCATTGTAGGTAGATTAAAGTTATAATTGTCCCTTGGTCATACTTTAGTTCTTTGCACCATATAACTCCAAACAACCAACAAAACTCTAGTATTAAGATGTTTTTGTCGTGACACATTCTACTACAGTCTATCAACTTACAACGCATGCCTGTTTCATTTATTGGTCTGTTTTTGATTAGAATAAACACTTGCATCTCGTTTTTACATGAAATATTTTAATTGGTTGAATGCAAAAAATGTCGGAATCGAACAATTGTATCTCTTTCTGCCCAGATATGCGAATTTTCACCCTTGATTTTAACCCTTTACACCCCACTTGCGACCCCCTAACCTATACCGATTCTTGTTCGTCTTGATGTACCCTACCTCCCCTAGAAGTTATGAAACACTTATCTGAATAACCCTGTATACTAGTCTATCATTGGTGGCCAAGGGTGCAGAGTTTGATGTGTATCATATGGAGGCCTGGTGGTGCATTTCGTGACTAGTTTATTAATCTTCTCAGATAAGCTTTCAAACCTTTTTAAAGTAGACGTGAATAATTCACGAACTACTCCTCGTCTACATCAAATGGCCAAATCTTTTACTGTCGCCACTGAATTCTGCCTGATTTCCGAATAGATCTATTTGAGCCCTTAAACGGAGTGCCGAGTCTAATACAGGTAATGGTTTTGCTCTTTTGGGGATCGAATTTCAAACGTTTAGGAGACGCAGATGTTAGGTCGCCGCTGTGGAATATGTATGGGGCGAGTGTCAAAATTGTGTGGACTTTGAAAGCTTTTAGGTTCACATTGGGTTGTTGTTAGTTGTGTTACTTTTTTAAATCAAATTTGTGTTTATTTAACTGATTTCTGTGTCCTTAATTAGCTTAAAGACAATGAATTTATATTTTATCAGCTAGTCTTCATAAATTTTGAGAAGTTATTTTGAAACCGATATTAGATTGCTGAATAATCGTATTTTACCCTCAAAAGGGGCTAAAGTTTATAAAAAATAACTTGCAGAAAGTCACTTTATCTTGTTTAGTTTTAAAATGTTCAAAATTAATAATGTCTAAAATAAAATATGTTGAATTATACCTTCCCTAAATTGAAAAGTATAATATTCTTCCTAACTTAAAATACATAGAAAACTACGTTAAAATCTTTCCACTTTGACCAACGTAATGTTCTTTATTTATCTTGAACTTCAAAATACTGCCTATACTCCATTTTTTTTACCAAAAGCCAGGGAATGTGTTCTTACTTGGAAGAAAAAAACAAATTTCAGTAACCTCGACCGCGTTCAGTGATAGAGAAACAATCCTAACTCAAATCGAACCATCCATAAATATTTGCATACCACCCAGGGATAAAAGAAGTAGAAAAATCCCTCCCTTATGAAACAAAAACCGCTGGTTCACGTGATCCACTGCAGAAGTCCATCGATGATTAAGTGGTTCAGTCCTATAGAAAGATGTGGATCGGGAAGAGATGTCTTCTCTTTGAGTGTCGGATCAGAGGTAAAGCTGATTGGAACAAATGCAAAAGAGCCTATGGGGGCCGTCTACTAAACTACGCTATTTCAGTAAGGGGGTTAAGTTTTCAGAGTGCGTGATTTGCTATCATGTCAATTGGCGATTTATGCCATTAAAAACTGTCGTTTTTGCTTATCTCCTACATGATCTGACGAATTCATGTAGGAATCAGCTGATTAAAAACTTACAACCGTTGATTCCTTGAGCCATGGATCTTTTCTCTCGATTTTGATAAAGGGCCTTTATTTATTTAAATGTTTTTCCTTTCAACACTGATTTGAATTGCCGGGAGGAAGTGTTAATCAGCAGACTCCGAATTGACCATACCCGGTTTACACATAGACATTTACTTTTTGGGGAGCAGGCTCCCACGTGCAACCAGTGTAATGTCCCATTTACCGTTCTCCATATCATGTGTGTGTCCAGCTTTTAATAATCAAAGAAATCATGTTTTTAAACGCTTAAATTTTAATCTATCAGATATTTTAACAAATTCATCAAATTTTAGATCTGTACTCTACTTCATTCATTATATTGGTTTTATCCATCATATTTAAGATTTTAACTAGTATATCTGCTTCACTACTTTTTATACCACAGACATTTTAATTTTTGTACGCGATTTTAACTGCTTTTACATATTGATGTACAGAGTTCATCTGACTAAGGCTTTTGCCCGCTAAAAATATAATTTTTTTTGTCTTGTGTTTGGCGCTCTATGTCCTGTCATGGGCGTTGCGCCATAAAAAAATCAATCAACCAACCAACCTTTCAACACTGACTTGTTTGGTCATAAAAAAGGATTGTCGGCAGTATGTTATGTAGGTCTGGGCTAGTATTCTTAAAGTTATGTTGAATGACTTACAGCCATATACACAGCATTCAGCGTCGGTGTCAAATCCTTGGTCAAAGAAGGATTCCACAAATCAGAGAGTTAAATTTTTCTTTCTTTAGCTGCTGGTTAACCGCGACGCTGATGCCTGGGAATATGGCTATTAATTTCATACAATAAATAAAGAAATAAAAGTTTATTTGCATAGTTTAATTGTTACATAGAGAATGGAGAAGAAACAAATACATAATTATCTGGGGTAGATTTTCGCATTTAGATTATTAAAAAGAAGTTACACATGAAATGAGTTACAAATAAAAACGTTATTTACAATATACAAATAAACACAAACATATAATTACAAACCAATACTTACTCATGAAACATAACAAAAAAAAAGTAAAACATTGGATTTAGGTTCACAAAAAAGAATAGTTCATATAAACTTACCAAATCTTTAAATGCGTGTTTAAAAGTTTAGCATTTCTTTAATTTTGTAAATTAACCCTTACTTAAAATTTCTTTTGATCTCAATTCCTTTCTAGACTCATTTATTTCAAGTTTCCTTCTGCATCCGTGTCGCAATTTCAACACCAGCCCCCTTCACTGGAGCGGGTTGACAGGCAGAGCATAGGCCCTATGGTTTTTCATTTGCATGGGGCTGTCCTGCTTTACGTACGGAGGTCGTAAAAAGCCCCCGCTTTGCCCATAATCCCTTGCACTCTGCCACCTGCGCCCCGCACTCACTCAAATGACGCCCCGTTGCGGGAGGCGGGACTCCTCTGGGACCGCCTCTTTTCTTCGGGAAAGTTGAAAAGCACGGCTGGGGAGTCATTTAATTTCATCTCGGAGGATGGCTACTCCTTTCTTTAAAATTAAAACGAGAAATTCTTCATTATGATTTTTAAAGGATTGGACGAAATTGACATCAGTTTTCGATTGGTGTTTCCACAGGTCAGGAAAGACCTGGAAGTGACCAAGTAAAAGTGAGAGAAAATTGCTTATATTTGCTGAAACCTGGCAAATTTATACAGAATTTTGTAGTCTGCTTCTCATGTCTACCTCTGGAAAAGACAAATTTGTACTACATACATTGATTGTTTCCACCGGATAATTATTTGCAACTAAGCGGGGAAAATCTTATAATGGTAGGGAGTTAGTTAATTTCTAAAATCGAGTGGGAATTCTGTTAGATTACTTCCTTAGGTATCAGACTCCAATACATTCACAGCCTTGGGCTATTAAATCAACCAATCAATATATTCAAATCTTTAAAAGGATCTTCATTCGAAAAGCCTTCCTAAAATGATACCACATCGTAGATTTAGGAAATTTAGACTGAAGACCTCCACTTCTTGCAACATACAATCCCCCTATTTAATTGCTGGGGCTGGAATAACTCCGAAATGGAAGTACTTCTTCCATTCTCCCAACATTTAATTTATAACTGTTTTATCAGAATTATAATAAAATACTTTAAAATCTAATGTGAGAAAAACTTATATATTTCCTTTTTTCCCCCTTCTAAGTTACAAGTTATGTTTTATGTTTTTCGAATGAATGCTGTGTTGCTTTAAAGGTTTATTCGTATTGTCTCAGTTGTAATATAATAATGTATTCCTTTTTATAATAAGTTAGTTTTTTGGATACTTTTTCAGTTTTTCGTCCTTTTCTAAAAGTTTCTTTTTGGTGTACCTATTGCTCTACTATATTGTATTACAAAATCGATATAAGTTATAAGTTGGAAATATATACAGTGGAAGCTCTTATAACGACCTGCTCTTATAAAAATCCTCTCTTATAAAGACCCAAAAATTAGTCTCTATAAGAGCACAAAAGTGCTCTTGTAAAGACTAATCTTCGAATCGATTCAGCTTATCGAATACTTTTCTGGATCGGTTTTTTTGCGTCACACATGAATTAGCCAATAAACGAATATCAGAGTATGACAAACAGCACCAAGTAACCATCGCATATTCTTCTCGCTTGCTTTCGCCCGGGGTAACCGGCTAGAATCCCAAAACGAAATCTTGCGCTACCCAATGCCTTTGTTGATTTAAGACTTATTTATTATTATTATTAGCGTTTTAGTTTTATGTAAGCATCCGAACATTCTAAGGAAGCTAAGCTACGCAATAAATTAATATCAAAATAAAAATTTAATAGCAAACACAAATATTTAAACTTTGTAAAATATTGATCTTAAATTTCATAGCAAAAAATAAGGTAATATAACATTAAATTGAAAGTATCAAGAATTCATAAAATAATAAATAATTGCTTAAAATGAGGAAAAATCAATTGGGTGATTCGAACTGTGTTCTAAATCCCAACGATCTAGTATCCTACTGTTTGGATATAATGGTAAAATATACAACCAAGGGTTTCAGAAAAATGTATCACGGGTAACTGCAATTTCCATAATCCATCCCTTTGCCTTTGACGATTGAGGGTTGGTGATCGTTTTCAGGTTTAGATTTCCTCCAAACTTTATAAACTAATATACTAAAAATATATCTTTGAGGGAATCGAGTCCACCTTCCCGAAAAGCATCAAAATTGATAGTTTAGTTTAACGAGTTTATTACTTTTAAACGAGTGATATTCTACACTCGAGTGTATCACTCGAAGTTTGCTCTTATAACGACAAAAAACTCGGTACGGATTAATCTCTCATATAAAAGCCCACGTCACTCACTGACTCACTGACTCACTGATTCTGGAACGCTCGCACACTATGATGCCATCTCGCAATAATAATCATAATCATCAGAAAAATATAAAAGCCCACGTCACTCACTGACTCGATGCCATCTCGCAATAATCAGAAAAATAAATAAATAAAAGTAATTAAAATTTTAAAATAATATAATAGCTTTTAAATAAATATCTTTCAAGAAAGTTGGTTTACTTAATAAAGGTTAAAAAGTTACTTTTAGGGAAGTTGGTTTCTAATTCAACAATAATAAATTATTAAAGTTAAACTTCTTATTTAATGTATAATTAATAGGAACTTGAAGTAGTAACGAGCGAAGCTCGCATAAAAGGCTAGCCTAGCTGTAAGACCCGGCTTTGCCGGGTCGTAACAGCTAGTTACGTTATAAGAGCTTCCACTGTATTTACTACATGATTTTAAAGTGTAGTGGTTGATTGTTACAAAAGTTTCTTAAATAGAAAAAGGGGATTCCAAAACCATTTTCTATTCATTGTGGTTTTGCCATTTGAAATTTCGTGTTTAATAAAATAAGAAATTTTCTTTACACACTTTTTTATGCTTGAACTAAGTTTTCTTTCCAAAGAACACAAAGGGTTCAGCTCTAAAACGTCCTCCAAATCTACTTCCATAAACTTTTTATCCCTCTCGACTCAGTCTCCCACCTGAGTCTCGGATACGCCCCCAAGAAAAATGACGTTTGATCCGTGACCAATGAGACGTTCTGACGGAATGATTGAAGGATCGAAAGTCCTATCAAACATCAGCTGTGGGCGTGGAATGTGACGTTATATCTCCTGGAATTCGAAAGTTTCGAAGTTTTCGGGGCGATTTCATCGAAAGTTGCGCCAGATCTTCTTTCATGGATTCAGGGAGCAACTTACTGAGGAGCGGATTGGAGAACAGAGGTGAATTTCCCTATGTATATAATTCGGTTTTTAAATCGTTAAATAATTTTAATCTTCGAGAAGAAAAAATTGGAGGCATTTGTTCTAATAAAATAGTTTTGCAAGCTTAGTCGGATTTAGAAGGAAGACTAAGAAGTTTTGGAGAAATTTGCCTGATTTGAGATGATATTCATCGGGAAAAATTTGGAAAAAGTTTGGGGACCTAAAAATCCCCCATGAGTGAAAGTACTTTCATAATTTTGTGTTTCGAAATTTATTAACTAATTTAGCCAACCATCAAATGATTCTTATTCACATTGATTTCGCCAAAAAATTTATTTTTCGTTCAACGGTTTCAATTTTATCGTTGGTTTCTAAATGTAGAAATAAATGTAGCTTTGGAAGTTAATTAGGATATAGAAAAAAATATAAAAAACTAAATTGTGTGTGGCATATGTTTAACTACTTTACTTTAGTTCTAGGATAGTGCTCTTTATAAGACTAAACAAATTATCAAAATCTATAAATCAAAGTATTACATTAATCCAGCTATAGTGTTCAAATCAATACAGTGTCTCTCTTGTGTCTGCCTGGTCCATTCATCTTCATGTTGGTTGGACAGATTAACAATATCTTCAAAGAGCCAATCATGACTGTATAATGACTCGTATAATGAAGTCGTACACAAATTTAAGGTTATTGATACAAATTAAGGCTGGTGATATGTGCCGGTTTGGTAAGTGTTTCAGAATCCTTTAATCACCAGGCAATAAACTGTAAATATAGTAGGCACAATAAAAGTGTAAAATGTTTAGTTGTTACAGGAGTAAATTCGATGAATGATCAGTTGATGCAATGAGTTGTTCTACCCTTTTCAGCCATTTTGTCCACATGAGAGTGCATTCATTGACTTTATTTAAACTTCCAGGCCTCCTCTTCTTTCCGCATCAGGAGCGCAGCCTGCGTCCCCTGCGCTGCGTTGTCTGCGGCGACGCGTCGAGCGGCAAGCACTACGGCGTGCTTGCCTGCAACGGCTGCAGCGGCTTCTTCAAACGCAGCGTGCGCAGGAAGCTCGTCTACAGGTGCCAGGCCTCCAGCGGAAGGTGCCTGGTGGACAAGGCGCACAGAAACCAGTGCCAGGCCTGCAGGCTCAGGAAGTGCCTCGAGTGCGGCATGAACAGGGACGGTGAGAAGTTTTTTTTTTTATTCCCGTGTCAAACCTCTTGCCAAGTGGTAAAGCGAACTCTCGCGAAGTTTCCTAATTCAGTGAAAATATATCTTAACATTCACTTTACAGATAATCTCGAAACTTTGCCTTCCATCAAAATACAAGCCTTTTATCTTTAACATTAGCATCTGTTTGGTTAAGAAGAGAAAATGATAACTTTCTCTTTTCTCTGCATACCTCTGAGGTGTCTATTACATTTTCCCTCCTGTTTGTTGTTACTTGTCCAATATCCTCCATAAGGGATGAAGCCAAAAGTACAACATTTCTACTAGATGTTTTAGTTCTATAAACTGCAGTTGAGAAGGCGGGTCTGCAATCGCATTTGTTAAACTGGCTTAGCTATTTGTTTTGCACGTTTAGGAGGGATATGGGATATAGTCTTCATCTAAAGTTGGACTTAAGTTTTCAGTACTACCCTCAACTTCCATTTTTTTACACAGATCTCGCTGAGCATCTCGTTGTAATTGTTTAATGCGTCGAGTCGAGTGGTTTCACGTTTATCTAAATTTCCAATCGTCATTTTTCTTTCTGTGCTTTGATCCAGCAAAAACAGAACTTCCATCGGGGTACCTTTTTTTGTTTTTCACACTTGCAGCAGGAAGGATTAGCACATTTACATGAAGCTATGTCAAAGAGTGTTTTCTTAGCAAAACTCTGAAAATTTTCTATTTTTCTAACAATACTTGAATTATTATTTTTCTGGGATTTTTGAAGATTTCGGGCTTATTCTCTCTGAAATATCGGTGTAACAAAACAGCTTGATGATGTTTAACACGACTTTAAATGTAAATTCAAACAATCTGGCAAAGGTTTTTTAACTGGGGCTATCAACCCTCAAGTAAGTTTAATTTAAAGTTAATTTTCAGCCAGTTGATATACAAGATACATGAAGTATGTTAGTGAGTCAAAGGGGCAAGTCTTCAAAAAAAAATTCGTGGTAATTTATCTTAACAAACTTTTTTGAACAACAGTTGCATTTAAAACTAACACTAAGAAACAGTAATTGAGCACATTGAAAATACCTCGTAACTAAATTGATATTCAGTGCATATCTATTGAAGCCATATTGAAATAAACATAAAATGTATACTTTGAATGGGGTAGATTGAAAAATATACAGAACTTTCAAAAAAGTTTTTCACACTATAGTGATAGTGACTACTTATTCCTATATATCGCTTTAGCATTATGTATGATTTGGCGACAATTAGTGAAACGCCAATTGTCATGTAATCCCCCACAGCTAGCCACACTCGTATTATAAGTTTTTTCATTCTACGGACAGTACTGTCACGTTTAACATCCCATTTAAGACCTTCAGAGTTCACGTGGCTGGTGTCAAAGTAAGAGAAGACGATGTCGAAAGCGGTACGAATTAACCACGGTGGGGTAATCGAACCCGCTCCAGTCGAGCATCACATAATTTCCTCCATCATTCTTTAAGGCCATCTCGTTAATATAGCCCATCCCTTCTGTGGCCATCTCGGCTTGGTAAGCCACTGGCACATATTTTTCCATGGTCTGGACCCAACTCATGTAGGGTATTACAAACCTGTCTTCTTCAAGGATCACCTCGAGTGGGTATCCCCAAGCCCAACCCCATACAGGACGAATTTTACTCGTATTTTTGTCAACCGGGCATATCTGGGCTGTTATAAAAGCACAGCAATCTGGCAATGTTACTCTGTTGCCGTTGCCGACTTTCCCCCATGTTGAAAGCCAAGTCTTCCTGTTTTCAGTATCTTCAAGCAAGTGTAGCCGAGATGCTTCCACGTGCGGAAGGCCGGGAGATTTGTCAGTCGTCAGATCTGCATGCTTTTCCGCAGCTCCAAATCAAGGTGTCAAATGTAGCAATCATATCCATCCCATGAAATGTTCCTTCACCATCTATTGTCACAGCATTGTGATCCACATTGTCACCAACAAACAACCATGTAGAATCAATAAACTCATTACTTTCTAAAAACCAGTCGGGTGAGCCACAACTAGCAGCATTCTTTTCGAATCTACGAAACTATTTTTTTTATTCTTCGTCACTGTTCACTTTTGAATCTTCGTAAAAGGTGTGAAGTATATGCGATGTTTTTTCAAAACGTGTTAGTGGGGTAAGTAAAGAAGCGGGGGCAAAATCCTGCCGCACGCTTCCACAACCATGTCGAACACATCAGCATCAACAAGCAGTGGGGTTGTTGTTGTTGTACCCACCCCTGCTTCGTATAGTCGTAAAGAACATTTCTAGATGATATTGTGAAAGCTTGTACATAGGATGGTAATATTTTAATTATTTTGTCTCGACAAGAAGATTCGTGAATAAAGCTTTTGCTGATGAAATACACAATAAAAATCCCCAAAAAAACAGTTTTTCGATAACTGTCTACTAAAAGAGGGCTGTTTCGAGTGGTTCTTAAATTTCTGATGTATGTTTTAGCGTATGAGAAAAATTTCTAAAAGGTTTCTTTATTTTGTTAGTTCATAGGAGCTTTGAACCCTTTCCCGAAAAAATTCCCACTGTTAAAAATGTCGGAAGAGTTTGTTGAACTCAACTGTTGCATCACAGCTCTGGAACTCAGGAAGCTTAGCATCATATGCTAAATACTTCAAAGCATCAGCTACACTAGCACTCAAAACTTGTGTAGCGAGTTTTACCTTCATTTTTTCTCGGTACCATTCGAAATGTCGAGTACGAACTTAAGTTGCAACTAGCAACCCAGCTTGTTTTTGTACTTTTACTGAAACTACTTTTGATAAAAGCAGAATCTTCTATATTACAGAGCAGCGCATTTCCTATAGAACCAAAATTTTGTTCTTGATTAGGCTAGCACAGCCATAATGTATCCAGTTTAAGTAACGATTGCACGAAACAGTGAGAGTCACCGCATTCTAAATTACATGAGTTACAACTCCAAACAACAGTTTCTCTTTTCATTTTTACAACTTCTTGTAGTAGCTTCCATGCATCATCTGTGAGGTTTCACAACCAGATTTACACATTCATCTAAACAAGAATTCGGGACATTTGAAGGAATTACTTCAATGTGATGCTCCTCAATTTCAGTTTTATTCTTTAAACACTTTTTCTTTTTCTTCGGATGTAAACCATCCAATGATAAATCCGTTGTCAATGGTAGATTCACAAAGGCAATAGGGTTGTTCGTTTTCCTTTTCTTACCCGCAATGACAACAATCCTATGCTTCAAAAGGGTATAATAGGTGAATTAGTTAAAAAATTTCAATATTTAGTTGATATCAAAAATAATACACTTGATTATTCCTGTCCATATGGGCAAATTTGGTTGGCGCTCTATGCCCTGATATGGGCCTTGCGCCGTAAAAATAAATTACCTATCAATATCTTGCACAGATTTGGTTATTGCCTTTTAATAATAGACTATTCAATATTAACTGGTTGATTTTCGTTAAGCTTCACATTCTGTCCGAATTCGGTTTTAAAATTTCTCTACTACCACCTTTTTAACTGAAATGTATTGAACGATGAACTGCATAAACAAGTTCTAATGAAATAATACCAAAGATATGTTATGTTTTATAAGATATGTTATGATAAAGGTGCTTTCTCATTTGACCCTTATGTGAAAGTCTCTCGCTTCTTCATCTCTCTTCCTTCATCTATATGAAACGCACTTGTTGAAAAGGACTCTCTAATAATGCTTGTGTTTTATGCTGAATTGCGAATTGCTCCCTTCACATGAACATTCAAAAGGAATAAAGACTTTAGCCATCCATCTTGCTTGGTGCAAAGCTCCTGGTGGTGTAATTATAAACGTTGAATCTGAATTACTTCCAATAAATATTATACACTATTCAATTATCTTCCGAAGATCGTATATCATTTTTTCGTCCTTTTAAATAATGCTCAAAATTTCCTCTTTACTTTGATGTTTTCTTCAAAAAGTTTGCCATTTAGGATATCTAAAATATATTAAAGGAATAAATTGCATTTGCAATCCATCTTGCTTAATGGAAAGCTCCTGCTGGTCTAATACTGGAGGAATCTGAGTTACTTCCTATAAATATTATTGATCTTCCAACTAACGTATATCAGCATATAAGTAAAGCATGGAAATTAAAAAAAAAAAAAAATAAAATAAAGAATTAACCATCATATCGCTGTCCTCCAAATAATCTGGCACATGGTTTTCACAATGTGTAACTTGACAAGTTCCACAAACAGCTGAATGGGAGGCCACTTTTTTACAACTACAACGTTTAGGTAATATGCAGCCAGTTTTGCAGTTGCAGTGAATAATTTATAGTACATTTTCATAAAATGTAAAATTATTAAACTTAGTTTCAAGTAATGTAGTACTTATTTCAAAAGTGTAATCCATTTTAGTAATATTGGAAATATCTGATACATGTATTTCTGAAACTTTTTTCCTGCTCACTACATATTTGCTCTTAACCCCAGGTGTCAATGTAGCAATCATGCCCATCCCATGAAATGTTCCTTTACTATCTATTGTCACAGCAATGTGATCCACATTGTCACCAACAAACAACCATGTAGAATTAATAAACTTATTACTTTCTAAAAACCAGTCCAGTGAGCCACAACTAGCAGTATTCTTTTCAAATCTACCAAACTCTCTTTTTTTTATTCTTCGTCACTGTTCACTTTTGAATCTTCTTAAAAGGTGTGAAGTATATGCGATGTTTTTCAAAACGTGTTACTATGCTATTTCTCTTGTGGCTCTCAGAAAATGTAGATAGTATCTCCATAATATTCAAGCAACTTTTTTTTTATACTAGGGGGCTACCGCCCTCTGCTCTTTACTGCTCGCCAACCCCTGGGGACCGCTTACGCGGTTCCCATTCGGATCGCTTCGCTAGCTTGCCATACTATAATAGTCTAGCTAGCTAAGATTACCCACAAAATTGAATTTACTTCTCGAATTAATGAATCCAGCTGCCTCATGAGAATTTGTGAGCACCCTTCATTTTTCCCATTCTTTGATTTGTGGCCTCACTGGAATCAAAAATGTACAACTGGCCGTATCCTGCTTTGTGCTCATTCACTGCCGGCATATAGTGGTGATACCATATGATATATCTGCCCAGCACATTTTTCGCAAACTTTCTAATTTCTTCATTTCTTCTCTACATGATCAAACCTAAATGTAGGTCTATCTATGAATAGGCTAATCCTGGTTCGTGTATACTACCACCATTTAACATGACTTGGTAGGGTGTTGCTTAGCACTGTCACTAGCAGTTTCAGAGGGCAATACCACTCCTTCTCTTTTGACAGTGAACCTGCGAATTTCACATAATTTTAGGTGATCATTTTCGTACTCTAAATCAGTGATTCTATTTCAACACTGTTTTTGCTTAGTGAGTTGAAGTAGGTAGTAGTATTTACAATAATCAGTAATTGAATAAAAGCACAAATAAGACATAATAAAATGTAAAAATAGTTATTCTAAAAGCTCATAAAATGAAATTGCATTTCATCACTGATTTTGCTTAGTGAGTTGAAGTAAGTTGTAGTACATATATAGTATACAATATAATCAGTTGTCTACTTTGATACTAAATTTTGTTATAAATAAATTGAAGTAATGTCCAATTCTCTAGAATTGTTTCATCGCTCAGAGTGTTAGCTTCATTTAAATATTTTCGGGCCTGTACTCTAGATGGTGTTTAAGAGAACTAGGCTGTGAAACTTTAGGAACAGAACAAATTGTTTTTTTTTTCTCAAACTGTTCACAAGCGTTTCTCAGGAGATCATGCCTGATGAGTAGACAAGATTTAGTAGGTCATAGAGTTCAAATTAATGCTAAAATTTTGGGTGGAGGTTTGAACCCCTAACCCCCTTTGGATACCCCATGTCACAAGCAAACACGTATTTTCATTTTAGGCTCTAAGATTTAAATCCTTGTCTTGTACTTATTTCTCCATCTTAAAATTTTGTATGTTTGAGCTAATAAGTCTAACATTCTGTCTTGTGCAAGACCGTCAAAATTTACATAAATGTAAAGATGCATGATGAAACGTATCCTATTCCACGGTAGTTATCCTTATTGCTGTGTCCATTTTGCAGCCGTGCAGAACGAGCGGCAGCCACGAAGCACTTCCACAGTTCGCCCCCACAGTTCATTCGAAGCTCCCCCAGAGAGGGGTCGGTCGGGGGATGTGACAGTCGCTGCTTTCCCTACCCTCCTCGCTATCCACCCTACCAGGCCTCTATATACCCAACGAATAGGAACTGAACCTAAAGCTGAGAAAAGCAGTGCAGGTCTGTTTTTAGGTGGTGTTATTAGTTCTATGTGTTTATTTGAATGTAGTAGTTGGTAGTTGCTTATTGGACCATGTTTCGGTATTTAGTGTGTAACACATGACGCACATCTATTTTATCTCTTACTATAATAACCGATGGAAGACATTGTGCAAGAAATGTTAAAAAAAAATTATTTTCGTGTAACCAGACGATGCCCCCCAATGCATTCTGTGATTCAAAAACTCTGAAAGGATGAAGAAGACAAAAGCGATCATACTCGGTCTGCGAACGTCTCTAAACAGTTCTATAAATTTTATGTTCCGCACACAGTATCTAACAAAAAATAACTAGTGCCTTACACATTGAATAAATTTACATTGTGTTAGTAAAAGCGCAATATGTAATTGATGAAAAAAATAATAGTAAATAGATAAATCGTGGTACAGTGGCTATATTAAGGAAAACAGTTAAATCAAATTCTTAAGAATATCAACGGGTTATTATGGAAATGCTTCAAATTATGATAGATTTGTGGCCACCAGCAATTTCTGAGATAGGTTGATCCGAAACCGAAAGTCATGCAATTCAAACGTATACTACTAAGGGATTATAATCGTTTCTGTTTGTCTTAATACTGCATTTGAATTGTCTTAGTATTACAGTGATAGGCTAATTTTCATCCTTTTCTATTTTCACCCCTAATTTTCTTTGAATTTTTGGTTGCTAGAACCTTTGACTCTGGTACCCCTTTTTACCATAGTTTCAACAAGAGGTGTATTATGTGTATTATGTGACCAAACAAAGTTTTCTTTACATTCTAAAATTTTAACTTGACATGTCAGGCGCATGATGTCTTAATATGGACCTTGTACCATAAAACACCCACCCGTCTTTTTTGGTTTTGAAAAAAATCAAGATTCTTCAGCGTTAGGATCTTGTTTTGTTCTCTACATGAGCTCTAACCGATATTCAATCAAATAATAATCATACTCTTCGCCAAATCATCGTCCCTACTAAACGTTGTTTACAGATGCTCTAATCACGGTTAAGTCTGAACTACACGCATTGAAATGGATGGGATCTTACTCCTTTGACCAAGCTCAGTCGCTCTCAAATTTATTTTCTCTGTAGCATATCCTTAAAAAACTATGTTTAAGTAAGTCATCAGAAGTTTAAGGAAAACTTTCTCTAGCACTTAGTATCCATTCCATAATACAATAAAACCTCTCTTGAGTGACCATCCTCTGTTCCACGAAAAATAGGTCGTGAAGAGTAGTGGCCGATCAGACGGGGTCACCTTAAAAATAGAAAGAGATTGCTTTACAACTTAATCAAAACATTTTTCAAACTGTTATTGATAAAAAAAACAGTACAACAGCTTATTATGTACCTCCACTGATTCCACTGGAGTCGCCCGATTTAATCATCATGCTTTTATTAGGCAAAACTCTAAAAACAGCCCAGTCTTATTAATCCATGTTAAAAATGTCTTTGTGTTCATAGCCAGCTAAAAGCAATGGTAGTCTCATTTTCCAATCTTGACAGAGATTTTCATCAACGTAGGCTGCTCCGCATAACGCGCTTTGCACATTTATTTTTTTCTTTCCTCGTTCATATTAGGAATCAATAACTGCTATATGCTGCTCTAAAGTAAAACACAATCTCTTCTAAGACATCTTCAAAGTTCATTGTAAATAACTAATAACTAAACAAAAGGCCAGTAAGTGAATATGAATACAAAAGCTCAAATGAAATATTTTCTTGGATACGTTTAATTTTCATCAGGACTTTGCTTCTCTGAGTTTCTCTAACCTAAAGCATACTTGAAAAATCTTCTGATAACGTATGAAGAAAATCTTTAAATTTCTTGTTAAAATATCAACTGTGATTTTAAATAACTACTGAATTATCTCAATGTACTCAAATGATGTATACGTATTTATATGGAATTGATTTATTAAATGAGTGAATTTTTAGAATTCATCATGTAGGTACTATACTTGATTCTCAGTAAAAAAATTGTTTTTAACTTTCTGCCTTTTGATTTAACAAAATCATCTTTTTTCTCAATAACATTCGTATCTGATTGGGAAAAAAGTATCAGAACAAAATAAAATAAAAAACGTTTTGTGAATTAAAAAAAACTGATCGCTCGGAGGGGATTTAATGGTTGCTAATTGGGGTATTTTAACATTATGAGAAAAAATCGCTGCCTTCAAAATCCTGTCGTTAGAAGGGGTGGTCGCTCAGAGAGATTTTACTTCCGTGACTTTTTTTTCTTGTTATATTGTGGTCCTTTCGAGTGATAATATCTCAATGTTGTTGTACTTTGCTTAAAGCATTAAAACACAATCCAAAAAATTACCACAACGTTGAAACTAACGTTATGTCCGTACAATGCCAGGATTTTCTTTAATGACTATATGCGGAGTACCTGCTCGTTAAATCTGTGTATCCGAAATTCCTATGGTCGGTGATGTCGCAGTTTACCTTGGGCCCAGGTCATCTGGAGATTATTTCCATCCCCTTCACAGACATGGTAAAAAAAGATTTAATCAGAACACTCATTTAAAATATCTAAAAGAAAATTGATGAATTAAAATGAAAGAATGAACAAAAGAAAATATTTTCTTCCTTTTTATATTTTGAAATTCTAATTTAAATGACTTCTAACTTCTAACCCATCACTAAATTCTGGGGGTTTCTTGGTTTAGTGCTCTCAAATATTAATCATCTTTATGAACAAAAGTATAAAAGGAATACAGAAAAACATGATACGCCTAGGGGAAATAAATCCCATCCTAGCTTAATAGAAAGTGTTACATTAATTACGCAAAGGAAATAAAAACAACAGAAAAAGTAGGTTGACAAAAATCTGGGTAATATTAAACCTTAAAATATGCTTCAATGGAAGGAGAAACGCAGGTTCGATGTTTATTTGAAATCTTTTGAAGTCAGTGTAACTATTTGTATGAATTTGTATGAAACTAATAACGTTTGTTAACTACAATATTACCACAGGACCTGTTTTTCGTTTTGTTATGTCTCCTTTTTACATATTGATGATTTTTGCATCTTTAGCGTTCGTAACGTCTCGTTTTTTTGTATCCCATTACAGACGCATCAGTTGATGAAGCAACGCAAAATGAAACGTTCTGTCCATACAATGCCGGGATGTTCTTTAATGAGAACAGGAGTCTAGTTTGCGATAGAAAAGATTCCTTGTACGAATCGTCAAAAAGGATTCTCCTTTTGTTCGTTCGTTGGGCGAGAAATCTTCCTTCTTTCTCATGTCTTTCGATGCAAGACCAAGTAAGTGTGTCATAACTGGTTACCTTCAAAAAATAACCTCAAGCACGTCATGAAATTTTCAGGAAAATTAGGGATATAGCAGAGTCACCGATTAGGTGATGTTTGGCACAGACGTTTGACCCTATCGGGTCTTGTGCCAAAAACAATTATGTAACTACAAAATATCTTGAAACTATTCAACTAATTGATTCTTGCAGTGTTGTTTAGTAGATACTAGTTGATATGCCCGGCCTTGCACGGGTGAAGTTAGATAATTTTTCTTTAAAATTTTCAATACATTTTATATTTTCTTTTGTTGGATGAAAGGTATTTTAAACGATTTCTAGATTTACCACATGACTTCCATGAAAAACTAAAATTATATGCATGAGAAAAACTATTCTCCTAAATTATTTAATATGCTCATTTAGAGCCCTTGATTATTCATATCTTCATAATTTTAATTAACTTTTTCAGTGAAATAATAAAGCATGATCCATTTTACAATTAAAAAAAATCAATATTTTCTATTTGAAAGGCTTTAAACATATTCAATAGTTTTTGGTTTGTTAGCCATCTTTTTTAAAAGCTATTTAAATCCTCGTTTCCATGGAGACTATTTTAACAACAACGTTATCCCATGAATCTCAAAATAAAATTTTAGGACTCAAAGAAAGTATTCTTTCGCTGAGCGAAAATTAGTATTTTAGATATATCACAACAGCCATTGACTAAAAATATAAAAAAGATATTTTTAATTTAACCTTTTCTCAATACTTTGAAATTTTGGACTCAATTAGCCTATTAACTACAATTTAAATCCCAAAATCAAAGCTATTCCTCACCGGATGTTATTTTAAATTGGCTTACACCATGTAATAATTTAGATAGATATCAACTGATTTCTAATATGGTTGAATTTGTAATAAATTCTAGGCTCATAACTTTATAATTATTTTAATCTTGGACCTTCTATTATTTTATTGATAAAAGAAAAGGTTTCTCTATCTAATCAGAATTATTAAACACAAATAACTTTTCATTATTAGGTTTTTTATGTCTAATAATTACCCAATTTGCAAATTCAATTTTTATCCCCTTAACTTAATATGTTCTATGTTAAAATATGTTTTTCTATCAGCAGAATTAATAAATTTAAATTCACAATTTTACTGCTAAAAATTTAGGCTGAAAATAAATATTATCAAAACAAAACACAATTGAAAAGTTTACATTTAATGGATTCCGCTCTATAGTTTGGACAATACAATGATCTGATTACAAAGATTTCAACAAAAATTACACTGAAGCTGTCTTGCACTTTTTCATTTGACTTTTCTTGGTGCCATATCGCTGAATTTCGTATCATCTGTCATTAGGACACAACTTCTAAGTGGGCTGAGCGGAAGTCTGTTGCGGTCGTCTCATTATTCAGCAGGAGCTTTCTTGCTCTTCTTCTTCTTGCCTTTTGATTTTTTGCTCTTCTTGGCACTTTTCTTGGCCCTTCTCTTCTTGCTTTCCGAAACCTTGAAGTCTCCCAACTGGCCCAGGGTCGACTTGATATCCTTCCCGAAGAGCAGCATCGGCAGCAGTCCGGCTTTAGGAACAGCCGACTTGTCCATCGTCACGTTCAGGACAGCGTTAAATGACTTGGCTCCTTCCATTTTTGATTGTAGTAGTTGATTTACTGATAGAAAATATTGGTAAGAAAATTTTGACTGAAGTAGAATTTGAAATAACAAGAAATGATTTATAAATGAAAATATTTCTGAAAGCGTGAATAATTTTCAACGTAATATCTCGAGGTTATATGTCACGCAAAATTAAGGATGACGCATTGCTTGCATTTGTATTGTTGTTTTTCATCATTATTTAAGCATTAATTTAGTCTTGAATTACTGAAGATGCAGCATTTAAATCAAACATCAGAAACATGTAAAAAAAAAAAAAGCATTATTCATTCAAAATGTGTGATAAAAAATTCAATTTTAAATGTTTGCAAAATGTGTTAAACGTTTACTAATGTCTAGCTACTAGTGATTCAGGTTTTAAAATCTTTAATGCTCTTCAAGCTTAGTACTAGTAAAAGTATTAATTTTGTCATTTTAAAAAAATAAACAATGAAAGTAAATAAATTTTGTTATTTCTCCTCACATTTTATTCAACTCAAGGTATTGCGTAGAAATCATTCCCTATCACAAGATCTCGACATTAAAGAATCGCGATTATTATTTAAATAGTATCCGTAATTATTTGAATTTATTTTTAACTCTCATTACCCACTGCAATCTTAAATGGAAGGAACCTCGTCATTTAACGTTTTCTCCGCCAACAACGCCAGGAATTTCATGATGATGGATGAGTTGGCTGTTCCTAATGCTGGACTGAGGATGCTCTTCGGGAATGATATCAAGTCGACCCTGGGCGAGTTGGGAGACTTCAAGGTTTCTGAGTTAAGAAGAAAAGGACAGCCAAGAAGAGCAAAAAATCGAAAGGCTAGAAGAAGGGGAGAAAGAGCAAGAAAACTCCTGCTACAGAATAATGGGATGAATGCTGCAATGGCTTTTGATCCATTCAGTTTAATCTTTTGGTGATCTAATGATAGTATGAAATTCAACTGCAGATGTCCAAAGTATTTTAGCGGAATTCAGTAAAATTATCACTAATCTATTATGTGTTTTATTCACTTATTTTTTTTTTTTTTTTTGCTCTACTTGCGTTAAATTGTGAAATTGTTTTTAATATTATCTCTAGGTGTTTAGCAACACACCGTTTGAAGATACAAATCAATATAAATAATATTAACGTTTAATAATGATATATTTCTAATGTATTTATTCTTTTCATCTGCCTATCCGTAGAGCCCACCTTTGACCTTTCTATAATGGCTATTGAGATAGAATCAAAATTTATACCAGTTTTACCACCTCAAGCTTTTTAAACTCTCAGATCTCAATAATATAATCGCAAATTTTTGTTGTATTTAAAATATAACTTTGTTTTTATCTTTGTTTACATGGAAAAAGTTTTATAAGTATCTTTAAACAACCAAATTAGAAAAGCTTTTTAAAACAGACAAAAAAAAATTGACCGAAAACTCCTACAAATTTAAAACAAGTATAGATTAAAAAAAATAACATTTGGGTAAATCTTCTTTAACCACTGTTCTATTTTAATTGTCGAAACGGTTCAATTCCGTTAAGAGTCCCGGCTAAATATTGCCGGGTTATTTTAGACAACAAAAAGTAGAAATATTCATAAATAATTTCAAACTTCTGAATTAAAATGTTTAATTATATCAATGACTATTCAGTTTATTAATAAAAGTCGGAAAAATTTGTTGATATTTGGATATATTTAGCGATTTGGATATTGGCTATATTTAGCGGGGACTCTACGGAATTGTACCATCGAAACTAAGTAATAACGGAACAAATGGCATTTGTGTCATTCAGTTAACAAAAAAAAAACAGTTTTCCCCCTTTTTAGTCTAGACTCTAGAGTGATATTAAAAAGAACATAAGTGATATTTCGGAATTTTGTCTATGAATTTGCACACCTTCTTAATCGCATATTTCATGTCATTTTTAATGTTTCCAATATTACGATTGTCACAAGTTTTAACAAAATGTTTACTAACAACACATAATTTCTATCTTGATGCTTCCTTCCATAACTGTTGTGGGCCTTGTGGCATAAAAAAAACAATCAACGAACCTTATCATTGATTCAGGAGCAAATATACAAATGGATACTATCTGGTCTAAAACTAGCGAGGAAAAGCATTCGATAAACGGTCTTAGGGCAACTGATATATGGTCTCTGCATCTTGCAAGGAAGCATCTTTAATGTATTCCGGAGCATTCTGTTCGCCCTTGATGGTTTGACACCATATTCAGAAAGTCTACGGACAGATATCCTCAAATTAGGCTCCACAGCTGCAGCAAGTGCCGTTCTGGGCCTTTTGAAACTTTTAATCTCGTCTGGGAACTTATTGTGGTAGAAAGGCTGGTGGAACTCTTTAACGGCCGTATTTACCACTACCGTAACCAAAGCGATTAACCGGAATCAAGCTTTTCCTACTACTCTGTTTGGCTTAAAACTTGTTTCCCGTTTTCAACTACAAATTAGAAATTTTGATATCAGGTTAACCTTAAGTTAGGTTTGTGGTGGTGAATACGGCCGTGAAAAGTTTAAAGTTTGGGGCTCTTTTTTGAAACACCTTATATGAAGTGCATACAGTTATTAACATGTAAGTGGTATCCAATTTTTCTCGTTGAGGGTAGATGTTATTATGCCCAAAAAGTATTAACAAATTATTTTTACGCATCTTCTTATGAAATCGACACTGAAATCTCAAGAGTTGGCTTCCCTTCCCTTCAGAAAAGCTTGTTAACATGTTTTCTTTTCTTTTGGATTGCAAATTTTTACGTTTTTCTTCCTTTTTATGTGATTTAATCGATATGATAACGACGATATACGATATATACACGATCGATATGATATGATTGTCGTTTTTAAGCCTTTGTCCAGTATACTAAGATAAGGTTTTTACACCCTGTCGTACAAAATTGTTCTTCCTCTTTTATTAAAAATTTAATTAATTTCTTTAAAACGGTAATCAAAATTTTCTTCGAAATTTTTTTTGGTGAAATGGGCAGTCCTCCCAAGGCTCTTCCATAAAATAGTATAGCGCAAGACCGCTCAACATTCTTAAGGTCTCTGAAACTCAGCTCAGATTCATATAACTCATAACCAGTCCTGTAAGTGCGCTGAAAGAACTTTTTGACATGGACTCTCCTGAGGTACTGATTGTTGCTCCATACTTAGGGTAGGCAATTTATCATTGGCCTCAGCCATCATTCCACGGACTTTTTTCTCCATGCTTGAGACTTCTACACCATCAAGGAAATAAAATTTTCCATATACAAGCATTTCACTACTCGCAAAGGTCTTCTGGGGTTTTAAAGGTTTTCCCAATTCATTTTCTGGGATTGTTGGTCGTGGCTTTTGGACTTTAAATCCATACGTTTCTCCCTCTATGGTATTTTAATTAATTAGTGCTTTCCAAACTCTGAGCTCTCTCTCGATGCTGCGGGCTCAGAGAGAGCAACTGGGGTCTCCGGCTCTCTGTGCTGAGGATTTGGGGGAAACAGTTGATGACTGCTCTTGACTGGCTACGTCCACATCCATTGGAACAGACTCGACGGACGGACGAGTCATTTGGTGGTACTGGGTCGGTTGTCTCTGCATGCCGACCGGTAGAGGAAACCTCTGTCTCTATGAAAGAGATTGTCCATATGGTGTTGCGCTTTATCCAGCCAGTTTTACGATGGTGTTAGTTCTGTCAAATCTTCTAACCATCTGTCTACATCAGACATGAACAAATTTTTTAAGGGGAGGGCCAAATAAAATAAAGAAATATCTAGGCGGGCCGAAAACAAAAAAATGAACAAAATGTTTACGAGTGATAATTTTTAAATTTGATCTTTCCCAGGTAGCACGCTATCTATATATATAATTCTCTTACGTACGTGGCTTACGAATTTGGTAGTATTTGTTTTCTCCCGTTTGCAACGGTTGGTTTGTTGTGGTTTTGTGTTTTGTTTACGTTTTGGCGATCAGATGTACAAGATGCTAAGCCCCCTAGTATCAATATATATCCCTACGATATCATCCAATGACTTAAGTCATCAATTGATATTAATTGATATAAAATGATATAGCTGTGCTACCTGGGACATTACACGCAACGTATATTATATGCTACAACAATGGTAAACAACTTAGAAAAAAGTTACAAAAACTGATTATTCTTTAGAAGAGTATGAAGGCGCATGTGACAGAACGCTGTTTTTGCGAAGCTTCATAGTAGAAAACACCTGTTCTGTTCACAGATGTTAGGTAGATGCAAACATCGCAATTATCATCTGAGTGTTAAGATTTCAGTTTTGGGAAACTTGATTTTGACAGGGCCTTGTAGAACGTTGAAAAACGTTAGAAACGTTGAGGAATAGTTGCTTTAATTCATTGTTACATTGCGAAGGAAACCGTTATTCTATTCTAAAAATGCAGAAAATATATTTTGTTCTAAGTGTAATTGTAGGGGTTATTCGATCAAAACCATATCGCTGGCCGGATTGACTTACCCGAAGGGCCACACTTGGCCCGCGGGCCGTTTTTTGCCCATGACTGGTCTATATATTCTAGAGGGAGAAACTCTACAATCTCAGAAGCTAATTTGGGATAAGTGAGAGATATTGAGATAACACCATTAGTTAAAGTGGTTTTCATATTGCTGAACCCATAGTAGAAATTACTTTTGGGGTTATGTACAGATTAATTCCTAATCCCTTTATGAGAATCTAGTACCGAAACTGTTGTGATTTACGTCTTTTTTTTCCAATTTAATGTTTTTTAAAAATCCTTCGTTGTTTTTATAGGTGACTTTGATTGAAGAAACTTGGTCGGAATTGTTCCTTTTATGCTGCACACAGTGGAGCATTTCTCTTGAAACTTGTCCGTGGCTGGCTTGTGCTGAATCTACATCAGTTTCCACTAGCCAATATCGTAAATATATTCTCTCTCTGCATAGGATGTTCAACCGTTCCAAGCTTCTGGCAATTGACCTCGCAGAATTTGCTTGCCTTAAGGCTGTTGTTCTTTTCAGGCCGGGTAAGTTTTAAAATCCTCTTCTGAGAACTAACCTTTTTTTGGTTCATAATCTGTTCTAGGAAATCACTGGACTTTTAAATACACCCTATTAATTCGTTTTTCTTCAAACCCATTCATTTAATAAGAAACTGTGTGTAGTACTCAATTTTGGAGATATAAAAAGAACAATAACAATAAACTGGAATTATGAGCGTAAATTCGGTTTCTTCTTATTTCAAAGGGCTGAAAATAATAAAAGCTGACAGTCTCATGTTTCTGAGAAAATTCATTTTTAAGCCAGTATTTTCTTAACTCTGATTCCTTAAAAAGGTTAAATCTGTTTGAAGCAAGATAAGAAATTTCTGAAATTTCGATATATTGTCATTGATATCTTTTTTGTCTACTTACCTTCACGATTGTGAAATACTAGAGATTAGAGATGTATTTTCTAGTTCCACTTGATTCTCATAATTTTACAAGAGGACAAGTTTACAAGTTAATTCTTCTCCTTTTTGTAAATTCCTCGATTTCGTTATTAGTAAGAATTATCAACCCGATCATTACCGATCATAATAGAGAAATCAACCCGATCATTACTTATAGAAACAGTTGTTTTAATTTTTCTTTAGATAGCTTTTTAGAATATGATTATGTGGTAGGTTAGGTTTAGGAATCAGGCCTATATAAAATCTATGAATCTGTGGGGGGGTTTTTTGCGAGAAATGTTCTATGAGGTCCTGGCGATGGCGCATCAAAATAAAATATTTCTGTGTGCTATGTGTACTAATTTTTATCAGGTTCAATATTGGTAAACCGTTTATACCAGTGTTTCCCAACTTTTTTCGGTCCATGCCCCACCAAAGCCTTTCTAAATTTTCCATGCCCCCCATAAGAGATTTCACATAAATTTTTACACTCAAAAATGTAATATTCAATTTAAAAACTTTTGTTTGAATTTTGATACTTTTAAATTGTGTCCTCACAAAGCCATGCCATTAATCCTTTAATATTAAACAGAGCTTTCATTGACTCGTCATTTTGCAATTCCATAAGTTCATCTTGATACGTTTCCTACAAAAATCCACCAACATTAGCTGCACAATCCAAGCCAGGAAATCTAGTTGTTTCCTTTCAAATCGGAAAATCTCTTTTAAAACTGATTATAGAAATATAAATGATTAACAATAACACCTATGGTGGAATCTGTAACTTCATACTTTAGCAACCACTCAAATTTCTATTCTGAATGTATTTTTGACTTATCTCAGTGAACCTAATAAAACCAAACATCTCAGCTTTTGAATCGACACGGGTTTTGTACGCTCCTTGATATTGGTTTCATTGAGTTTTTCAAATATATCTGCTAAATAACTAAAATGCCTTGCCGTAAACCGTTAAAAGATATTGCATTTTAGGTTTTTCTTTTAAAAACCCTTTTAGTCTAAGAGCCCATGGCCGGCTACCTGTATGTATTTGACCAGACCTGAGTTTTTGTACGTTAAGGCCCCTATACCTACCATACATAAGTAGGGGACTCACTAAGCTCAAAGTGGTGGACGCGTCGAGCGCTCAGGTAAGACAAGTATCGATTTTTGACTAATTTGAAATCTATTTGACCACGTCTGCCGTTTTAAAATTTGAAAATATATTATTATTACTATCGGAAAATAAGAATGGCAGACCATTATCGCGCATTTTACTTTGTGGCAGACAATTTTGAAAATGCTAAAAAAAATAAAATTTTGAAAGTATTTGACTAGATCTGCCATTGATATATTTTATTTATTATAGTCTTAAATCACTTAAATTCAAAATTTTGAATTTTTTTTTCTAAAATTTTCATTGATGTCTGAGGCTGTTGACGAATTGTTGGAACCTTCCATCATCTACATCATTAGATTTTTTGGCATTGTATAGCTGGCAAGTGAAATGTTGAATGATGTTAAATAGCTCTTGTAGCTGGTCCTCTGTTAAATTTTCTTCACCAAGAGTAGTAGCAAATGCTTGTTGGTATTCAGTATTCTTCTTTAGCAAAGTAAAAGGTCTTTTCTTCCCTTTATTGAAGAAAGCTGGATTAAAATCACATCCAGTAAATGCATGGAAGCCGATTAAACTTTTAGCTAACAACTCACCAAGCTCTCTATAAATTTTTGTGATGTCAATATATCTTTCATTATTTCCTGTTCCATTGAGCATCCAAATATTAGAATGAGAGTTCTTTAATTCTGTCATATTACCAATCATTATAATTAATATATCGGTATCAGAGACTCTGATAACAATATTCGACTGCTCTGCGATATTGCAAGCATGATAGATTATTTTTGTATCCGCTTATTCATGTGAAGTACAACATAAATCTTCAACAACACTCGATTGTATCGTATCATCAACCACTTGATACAATTGACAATTCCGGAAATTTAAATAAATCTGTCGGTTACCCAAAAATGATTTTATTTCCTCACTAGACCAATGCTTTGTCAAAAATTCAACAAAAGCTTCCTTAAATTTTGCGTTTTTTAATTATTTTGCAAAATCCGACGGTCGCACCTGTTCAGGCCCAAAAATTTTGTAATCAATCAAAGATGCTTCATGCCGTAGGCATCTTTCACTATCTTTAATTGATGGATACAAATATTGGTCAAAGATGACATCAATTCGTCGGGCCGAATATTTTATTATCATTTGAACATACTATAAGAGATTAACTACAGAACATACTATAGGTTAGAATGAGTACAATAGTAATACATAAGAAAAAGAACAGAGATAGCTGTGTAAAATCTGTGCCAACCATCTGGCCGGATAGTAGCTAAGATTTCATTATTTGTTGATGTGTGTACGCAATGCAGACGTCTGCCGTGTTCAATATAAGATTTTAAGACTATAATAAATAAAATATATCAATGGCAGATCTAGTCAAATACTTTAAAAATTTTATTTTTTTTTTAGCATTTTCAAAATTGTCTGCCACAAAGTAAAATGCGCGATAATGGTCTGCCATTCTTATTTTCCGATAGTAATAAGAATATATTTTCAAATTTTAAAACGGCAGACGTGGTCAAATGGATTTAAAATTAGTCAAAAATCGATACCTGTCTTACCTGAGCGCTCGACGCGTCCACCACTTTGAGCTTAGTGAGTCCCCTACTTATGTATGGTAGGTATAGGGGCCTTAACGTACAAAAACTCAGGTCTGGTCAAATACATACAGGTAGCCGGCCATGGGCTCTTAGACTATTTCTTTTAAAGGAACCATAGAAACCTGGTCTCAAATTTTGTGTTTTTGAACATGGACCACTGTCATTCTGAGCTACTCAATATCAACTGAACTGTTATAATAGATTTTCTACTAATTTCAAATGAAAAAAAAAAAGAAACGTATATTACTGGACTTTTTAAACACACATGATTCTATAAAATGAGTTATTCTATTTATAACTTGACCAGGATATAGGCTAGTTATAGAAAGGATTTAACTTTTTAATGAAAACTATTATTGGGTTTGTTAAGTGAATGTTTTTTTTTTCATAGCTCTTGTACAAATACAATTGTTATTTGAGGTAATTTATTTCAGTAAGGCACATTTTCTCATGCTTGTTAAGTAATAATAATTCAATCTTAGAAGTATACTGTGAATATGTAACAGAGGCAATAACAAAAGTATTTTACAGAGAAATGTTCTGCAAAGTTACCCATATCCAAGCCTTTTCTTAAAAGCCAAATTTTGTAAAAAAAAAATTCCCAAAATCCAATGAATGAAAAGATTGAAAAACAATTTCCTGTTAATAGTATTGTTTCATAATGATATGCTCTATCTTGTGTAGTTTTGACTTTCACCAATGTAAGGAAGTAAGTTAGAGTTGAGAATTTCAAATATTCCAAACTGGAATATGTACTTATGATAGACTGCAATTTTGATGTTCTTGAAACATAAAAGTAAGTTATATTTCACTTTATATATTCATATCATTTAATTGAAAAACAATAATTCCTGAAATTGGATTTATAATTTCAAAATGTCCTGGTTAATGGTAAATATATCAAAACATATGAAATAATATGCACTTTTACCATGTCTGAGGGGTCAATAGAAGGGATACTGACTTTCTTTGCACCTGTTAAAAAATGATAGGTATGATGTAAGTAACAAGTGATGTAGGGAACAAGGTAGAAATCAAAGGGTACACTATGTTTAAAAACTAAACTAAACTTACATTCAGCACTTCCTACCTCTAGGAAACCCTCGCTGTCCTCCTTTGAGGGTAGAGGCTTTCTTACAGCTCCTAGAGCACACAATCTCATATCTGTTGGCGAAATACTGTCTCCGGGTCCACCACCCCCAGTTGAAAGGGAACTCACTCGGTCCTTGCCTGAATTCGAAGTTGCTCTTCTTTTCATATTTTTATACAATCCGTGCAACTGTTTGCTAGTGCAGGGCGATACGCCTGGTAAAGCATTAAACTCATCAGCTAGTTGGATCCACGTCTGGTTCTTGATTGCGTTAGAACATCCAGAATTAGTTTCTTTATTTTCCAGTACTGACTTATATTTGTCTACACAAATTAAGAGATTTTCCTTTTCCCGGGGAGTAAAGAATTTGCGCTTCATTTGAGCCATTACTACCTGCTCTGAGAATATCCTAATACCAATTACCAAATAAAGCTATTCTGATTAGAATGTTGTTTTGATTGATTTAAGGAAAATCGTTTGCGTCATTTTTATTGGTACGGAACATTTATTTTCCAATACTTAATTTTATTTAATGATAAAATTTTGTCTAATATCTGCTAATTATGCTTCAAAAATTTCATTAAGATCGAGATTATCGTGAATTTGAGTTAAAATTAAAACTATATTGCGTGTTGTTAATTACCTTTTATTAAATTAGTTTAATAAACCTTCATTTACCTTGGACATGTAAAATCAATTCCCAGAATAATACCCCAAAATTCATTACTCGATGATAGTTTGTAAAGTTGAAGTTTCTAGTAGTTGATTGGTTTTTGCCTTTGAGTTTAATAATTTTTAACACCTCAGCAAAAGTACTAATTACCAGATAAATATATTGGTATAAGCCTGTTTATAAATGTATCATCATGTTACATTAAACACTCAGCAATTTAATTTGATACATAAATAGTTATACGATTGTATTAAACCTAGCAGTATTTTTATTTCTGTCGCTCGGCCAACGTAAAGCATTGCCACGTGTTTTTATTTACAAAACAAACTCGTTACGAGTGACGTGATTCTCTCTAGCCAATCAGAGAAGACCTTTTCAGCGCGAAACACCTTCGCCAAGGCCAGCATCGGAATCACTTGATCCGAGTACTATGAATACGGATCCACTGCTGACACGGTGCTATTACGACCTCACGTTAACACTAGTGTTGAATGACTCTGATGTTCACTCGGATGCAGTGAGTACGGCCGTTAGAGTATCAAATAGTTCCATGAATCTCTTCAAACAATTTCCTTTTGACATATTTGGCATTGGCTTTAATGACATGGATACATTTTATTGCTGATTTAAGTACTTCATTCAATAAGGGTGAAATATTTTCGCAATTAAATTTTCTCTTTGAATGACACAGTGGAGGTAAACATTTTTGGGATTTTCATCCTTCATCAGTTTCAAACATCCATTTTCTTTTCCATCATAACGCCCCATTAGTTGCACAAGACATAACATTTTATTGGTATTTGATTCACATCTAAAAGTAATTTTTGAGCTTTATACATCTTTGGAGGTGGTGGTACTTTCTAATAATTTACAAAATGTAATCATGTAATGCGAAGTGGTCCATGTGGTCCAAAAATAAAGTGGTCCATGCCCCACCTGGGGGGAAATTTCATTGAAAATTTTCAAATTGTCCCCTTTAGAAAAGCAAATTGCCCCCACGTTGGGAAACACTGGTTTATATACTTCTTTTCCTGTTGTCAGACAGGATTTTGTGTTTTTTAAAGCCGTGAAAAGGAATTCAATAAACAACATCTTGAACTGACTTACCCGTTCCATTTTGTACTATTAAAACTATATTCTATTGAATATTTTTTTTTATTCGTTATTAATAAATATTTCTTCATGCAGAAATCGGAAGGCTGAAAGATATCCACCAAGTAGAAATTTACCAAGACCATGCTTTGCTAATGCTTGCTCACCACATGAAAACACAGCATTTTGATTTCACTTTCAGGTAAAATGATATTTTTTGAAACAAAACATTCCTATTTTATGAATTAATCTAAAATTACTCAAAAACCTTACCTTTCTTGCAGGTTTGGTAGACTTATGCTTCTCCTCCCTATGTTGCGTGAAGTTTCGTCAGATACTGTTGAAGCGGTTTTCTTCAAAACCTCTTCGGAAGCAAACCCCGTATTAAAATTGATACACGACGCCTTTAATGCTGATATGAATCAACAGAACAGATTATAGGTTTAAAAAATGTTTTTGGGCATTCTGAGAGGTATGTAACCTCCGTTACGTTTCACCTGTAGAATCGTTATTTTATTAATAAAGTATAACCAGTGCAGGTTCATCCTGATATGGCATCTATCCCACCATTCATACTTTTGAAAAAGCAACTCAAACATTTCTATCACTATTACTGCAACCATGTGTTGTTTTATTTAATGCATATAGATGGTAATTAATGACTCAAGACCGCGTCAACCAATAATTTCCAAGGAAAATATATTCTATTGAAAGTGAGAAGTTTTTCTAGGCATAGTAACTATTGTTATTCTTGTCTCTGAAAATTTTCAAATTCAATTTTCCTTGCATCGGAGTTGTACTTATTGTTATTATACTAATTGTTCTTAATTATTATTGTGTAAAAGCACAGTTTTGCCTTTCCAGCGATTATCCGGCTACCTCTACCCAAAATTATATTGAATGGACGTCTCCTGTAGATTTTTAGCATTTGTTTTTGCTTAAAAGAAATAAACAAGTATAATTGAGAGATAAAAAAAACGAGTCAAGCATGTGTTTGCTTAATCTCATTTATATCGTTACAGTTTAAGAATAGAACTTTATTTATTTGAAATTGAAATTAAGATATATTTATCTGGCTTACATATTAGCAAAACGGTTATCTTAATCCTTTCTAGGTTACGGTTATGAAATTTTACTTAATTTAAAGTAGCATAATCTACTTCAGAGGTGGCTAACCTTTTTGTAAAGAGTGGCACTATTTCGCAAAAAGAAATTATGCTTTCCATTTCCAAATTTTTGTTTGGAGCAGAATGTCCTAATATAACCCAGTGGCTTTTATTTGATTTTGAGTGTAGAATGAGGCAGAAGTTCATTAACTTTTATTTGAATAATCAGGTGAGTAAAAATTAACATCTTGTAGAGAATTTGAAAAAGGATTAGTGAAAAGCATTTTTTGTATAATTTTGAAACTCCGTTAAATGAATTCTACAAGGATGAACATTGAAATAGAATATGACCAACAAAGGAGGAGAGGGGAATATAAAATCTTTCCCTGTAAATTTAACTTTTAATTATTTTACTCAGACCTTTGAAACTAAAAATATATTCCTATATTTTTAAATTTCTTCGTGTGTCACAATTGGACTAAACGCGCCTTGCTTGGCCAATGGCCATCCCTGATTCACGTAATCTGTCCAACAATGGCGGACCACAAACACTATATAATACTTTAATTATACACCAATTATCTGTAACGAAAGTTGGTAACTTTTTTCATGATTGAAAATTGTCAACGAGTGTGTACGAATAGGCCTTATTCTTACTATCTTATCTTGCATTTCGTTTGAAAACTTTTCAATATTTGGTTGCAAAGAAGTTAATGCCAATCATTCAATGCACTATCCAAATTCAATAAATGGTTTCAATGTTGATGTCTTAATAACACTGAATGAAGAAAATGCTTTTTCACAAAGACACGCGTTTGAAGAAAAAAAAGGAAAAGTTTTTAAAGGCTCTTTACTTTAGTTTTAGTTTACTTATTAGGATCTTATGCTAAAAGAAAAATAATTCGCATATCATAGTTAGCGAATCTTCTTCAATAGAAAATGGTTAGTTAAGAGTTAGGCTTTCAGTTTACCGAAAGAGTTTCTGAAATATAATAATAGAAAAGAAATATAATACACTAATACATTAATCACTTTTAAACTCAGTTTAATTTCTCTCTTATAAAGTTCACATTTCTTGAGGTCTCTTCCGCATATTGAGTCTTTGAGGCTACCCCTTTTTTGTAAGAGGTCGTGTAAAAGTTCAAGAACATGATGAAAAACACAGCACCTTTGAAAAGGTTGACAAGAATCAGTACTTTCGAAACTTTGCATGTGGGATACAGGTATAACTGAGACATGAAGATCAGAGCGATGATAAATTGAAGCTGCAAGAGAAGATAAAAATGAATTATGTAAAAAAAGCTGAATTCGTGTAAATGATTTATATGTTTAGCAAGATTTTTAATATTTTAAGTTATCACGGTACGAAAAATGATGAATAATATTTAAAGGCCTACCAAAATTCGGTGTTGCTCTAAACCGAAAGTTTCTTGTGTAATGTCAAGAACTAAAGTAAATTATTCGCTCCCCTTAATAATTTTCAGTGTGATGAATACAGGTATACAGGCACGGTTGGTTGATTTGTTATGGCGAAAGAAAATCATATAAAGGAAATACAGGCACGTAGGCTGAATACTTGGCACGTCCAACTCACGACTGTCAGGTCAGACGAACTTTCAAAATAATTTCTTATTTATTCACGTCATAGAATTTGTATATATCATGTTTTAAGATTTTATCCAACCCAATATATCAGTACAACTAGAAAGATTCCAACAACCAAAAGATTCTAAGATTGAGTGTTAAATTCGTACTTTATACCTATTTAAATGTTGTATTAAAATGTAATTATTAAATACTGCTATTTACCATTTGTAGCTTGGTTAAATATTTTTTCCACCACAGGTATTTCTGAACTGATGGTCCCAGGGCTGCTAACCCGTAGTACAAATACATCCATATGTGAACAAAAGAGTTTAATAATGGAAAAATAGTATTGTATCCACCTAAAGAGAAGTTTAAAAGATTGATAAACTGCCCTTACAACTTTAAAAATGTTAATTTTTCTTTAAAAAATTATCAGTAATACCTGCCCCATATTTGATTCCAATCCAAGTTGTGAAAGGTACCAAAGCATGATGAAACACATGAAGAAAAGTTATTTGAGAATCTTTTTTCCTCAGAACAAAAAATACCTGAAAAAATATAATGTATACCTGATAAATAAATGTAATAAATACCTGATTTTTTTAACAAATGAATCTGGCATAATTTTAGGTATTATGACTACAGAATACTGTATATGCACGTGATTAGCGGATATTTTATTTGTGTTACGAGAGGTATATCCATTTTTACAAGGTGTACTATATTACCAAAGAAAGTTATCTGGGAATAATTTTTAAAAAAGAATTTGAAGTATGCTTACTGTATCAGCAAACTCTAGAAATTTTCCTATGAAACAGACCCAACAGACTTCAGCTATCTGTAAAAGTAAAAACAAACATACATACAATCATATCTAAATAACTGTAGTCTCAAATCATATCTCAGAGAATTCTCACCCTAATTGCGTCTGCATTGTAGGAGAAATCAATTGGTTCACATCTCCAGCTGTACTTTGTGAACCATCCCAATCGTCCCAACTGCAAAATATAAAAGCTTTGGTGTAGTAGTTTTACTGTCTAGGAGTTTAACTTAAAGTAGTAGAAATTGTATTTTGGCAATGAGAAAAAACATTCCAATTTGGAAATTATACATCAATCCGTCAGTTATGTCTATGATGTGATGTTATTCGTAATAAATTAGAAACAAATTTACCCTCATTTCAACCGAAAGAGAAGTATGTAATTTACAATAATTTTGGATAAGCATTTAGGTAGTAAGAATCATTGATTTCAATTGGAGTCCTCTCTAAGATTACCTTGTGTTTGTCCCATTATGCCCGTATGGACCGTTATGTGTCATAAAACCCTAACTAACCTCTATATTAACCTAAAATTAAATTTTAACTTATTTTCATCGTCTTCTCTTTTGGTGCTTAGTGGTTAAAGGCCTTCAGTCTTGTCTCCCTTTTTCTCCTGTCTTTAAATCATTAAAAAAGATTTAATTTCACATTAAATATCATTACATCATCCTGGAGCGATACATCCAGGTCACCAGTTACTGTAATTGCCATTGTTTAATGGAGATGAGTGCTACGGAATTATTATTTACACTACCATCAGTTATTACTCCAGAAAAACCAATCATCCTGTTATTACCTCCTTTGACTCGCATTATCTTCTGTTTATGTACGCATATTTACTTGTTTTCTAAAAATCATTAAATCATTCGACTAATTCACTTTTACTTATAATTGTTTCGTCAAGAAACTGAGATAAACCACTAAATGTTGTGTGGCGCTCCATGTCCTTATATGGACTTTGCCATTTAAACTGAAACTCGTTTAAACCGTCACCAAGATGTACTTACGTTTATAAATATCCATGCGCTTAGAGCCACTTGGAAAAAATTGTGTGTAATCATAAGAAACTTCAGATCGTACGGTTTTCTATTTTTCATCCATGCTGGGCCTAATCTCTTGACAAAAATCAGGTAAACTGCCACCAACATCGCAGTTTTCGTTGGGTTGTTCATCAGGGGCCATCCTGCTACTCTTGGATCTATAAAAGAATATCCAGTTAGGTAGGATAATATAATTCCAAATATTTTTTATGGTATGCAATATAACTGAAAACACAGGGGAAAGGATTTTAGGCCTAGCTAAAAGCCTAGCGATGTCTGTCCCATATATTGTCACACTGGAAAGAAATATCTTGGAATAAAACTATTTTGGACTGGAACGCTGAACTCTTGGCTTCACCAAAAGCTGTGTGGACTATGAAATTCCTTCCAACTATCTTTCAGAGGTTAAAGTGTAGGTAATTTTTTACTGACTTTGTTACCTCAGATTTTTACAGGACATGGAAATTTTAATAGCTATTTGTTTAGGTTTAATTTAGTGAATAGTTATCTTTGTTCTTGTGGTCAGGACATTGAAACTGTAGAGCACATTATATTTTATTGTAATCTATATCCTAACCAAAGAGAAAGTTTAAAAAAGGAGTTGAGTTACTCAGGTTTTTCTTGGCCACATGTTTTGTCCTTGTTTGTTAATTGCACTGAAAACCTAAATATTTTACGCAATTTTATTTACAGTTTAAACTTTTAAATTATTGTTCTGTTTCTATTGCAATTTACATTTCATTTGTATTTTAACCACTTACATCTGTAAACCTCATGTGGAGCATGAGGAGTTATGCAATAAATATTAAATAAGAAAAAATCGGTTTCACATTTAGTAGCTAAATACCTCTTTAACGGCTTATAAAGTGCAAACTTCAATTGCGCTGAAATAAGAAGAAAATGTGGGGAGGAATATCAAATTTTCATTAAATGCTGAATATTCCCCATTAGTATCAACTACGAATTACATAAGTCAGTTTAGTTATTACCTGGATTGTTGAAGAAATCTATGAGCTCTTCCTTAAACGTCATCTTCATAAACGCTAGAAAAGAACTAATATGTATTAGTTTTTCCATAAAAAATTTCACCCTTCAACAGAGTTTTGAATGAGTCTAAAAACTAAAGTGATTTGGGAAGTAAATTTAATAATATGTATTTACCTATTTTGTATATCTTAATGAGTGCTCAAAAAAGTACCCGTGGAAAAGTGTTAAACGCTTTAGTTCTTCGATCATAAATGTAAAAGTAAATAATAAAATGACTTTTCTCCATTATTTAATTATTTATAATTAATCTCAATGTCACGAGGAGGCAGATACAATTCACACTGCTATTATTTCATTTTTAAAAGTTGCTATAATAAAGTGTTTTAATAATAGGTATAACTTTTTCCCTTTAGGGAAAAAGCTGATAATTAAATATATTAAAAGTGTTGTGAATAAGCCCCCGTATTCTGCTAACATCAAATAAACTATGAATTTCCAATGGGGAGAATGATGTGTCTTAATTTTATTGGAGCGTTAAGCAATGGTTTGTCATTATCCAGGGTAATTTAAAAATAGAGGATAAAAATTATAGAGATTGTAGGGTAAACCTAAACGCGACTAAGAATAACATTCGAATATGAGTTGGAAATTCGAGTTGGAAATGCACCCATAACACCCTCGTTTTTTTATTAAGGAGGCATGGGAGGCTAAATATTCCCGTGTGGAAATTGACACTTAGCCTTTTAAGGTCGGATTAAAACCATCAAAATCGTTCGATTCCTGCATTTATTACACCGAACAAAAATAAGAGCTGATAATTTCTGATCCGCCCAATCGTAATTTTTCAATATTGATTCCTTTTTAAATTGACGACTTAAATTATAAGCCTTTAAGATTGATAATTTACTATTGCGCAGGTTTGGCATTTACTTATATGTCAGCTTGTGTTTTTCTTCATTGTAATAAATGCCGGAATCGAACGATTTTTCTGATTTTAAAGGGTTAAGTGTAAGAATGTAAAAAAAAAAATTGTTTTTTTCCTTTTCTAAAACTGGTTATTTTTGACCCGGGTTTTGGTTTGGCCTTTTCGAAATTCAACAAGCGGCGGGGGAAAAACGGATGAAATTCTGACTGAAAAATTTTAATTTACTACACTCTCTTAAACCCGGAGAAACATGACGGTGTATATCCGGTTGTAAAAAAGGACGGTTTGTGTCCGGTTTTATTAAAACCTACGGATTTTGTTCGATGGTAGGATTTAATAACAATTAAACCTATTAATTTAACAGAATAAATCCCTGCGCGCGATTTAGTTTTAATTTTTAAAAACCTGGTTTTTCCGGTTGTATAGTTAAAAAAACAATTCAAATTGTAAAAATAAATGAAAACATACTATTTTTATCCGGTTGCAGGACCAATTTAACTTCTTAATCCGAATACCGATGGGTTTTTTTTTTCATTGATTAAAGGTGTAGCTTTTTTTTTCTTTTTGAAAATCTATTTGCAATGCATAATATATTAATTATATAATTATATTATAATTATATTATATTTCAAGTATAGAACGAACCAAATGTTCTATTTTTTAAAGAGGAAAAATAAACTGGAGTGAACTTTGACATCTTTAGTTGTCAATTTCCCCTCAGGATTATCCAGCCTCCCACAGCCCCTATAAAAATCCCCAGGTTGTTATTGGTGCATTCCCGACCCCCCGATTCCTAGTATACTTGCCCCCTACAACCTGTAGTAGTCCTCTAGTTTGAATCACCCTGCATATTAATTTCGAAAGATACAAGTTGGAAAGATAATTGCGCATTTTGCCAACAACATATTCGTATAACAAGCCCCAACTCCGTCTTCCCGGCTGAGAACACTTCACATGATCCGCTAACATCATTATCCGTTTCCGCCACTAAATCCTCCTTATTTACCTCCCCCATCACCCCATCTCTGAAACGCACTTTTAACTCCCTGAGCCCTCCCTATACCAACACATTAATCCCGCCTGGGACCTTACGAAAGTTTTTTTTTAAACGCCGTGGAAAACGAAGAAAGTGGAGTGCTGGGATTTACGACTTGGCAGGGATTCCAGAAGAGTTGTTTCAAGAAGGTGTCTGTTTTGAGAGTTACTCGAAGGACAGTAGCTGTCCTTATTAGAGTTAAATCTGTTAATGTTAAAATCTGAAATCTTTGTTTCTTTCCCAATCATTTTCTCAGACTTCTTAAGGTTTTAATAAGCGTAATATGTTATAAGTCATACCTAATCAGTATAAAATTATTACTGACGTTTCATCTCTTCACTAAGAGTATGCAATAAAAGTTAGAATCGAACGATTTTGTCGGTTTCAAGTCCGATATTAATGAGCAAATTTCCACTTATTATTCAGCCTCTTCATGTCCCCTTGCTATAAAAAAAAATCCAATGTCGTCTTAATGTACCCTACATTTACTAGCATCCCCCCCTCTAGTTTTAAAAAACTCTTTACGACTGGCCTCTAAATAAGTCTTTTAAGAAGATTTGTTGTATGACACGGATCAGGAATTTATAAGTAATTAACTCTAATTCGATAAATGTGAAGTTTAATTATCAGTTGTACCTGCATCTGTGTAAACCGATTATTTATTTAGTATTTTATTGACGAAAAATATTTTTAAAAAAATCAAGTTCTACTTAATTTGTTTATTTGAGAATATTCATTTAGGTTTAAAATTTAAACTATCCACGACCCATAAATAAGCTGAGCATCTCATTTTTAAACTAACCAAACATAAATATTTTGTGCACTTTGCACTCCAAAAAAAAATAATTCAAAACACACAGCAAACGTATTGCTTTTCCGAAAACTTCCGATGCGCAAGTCAGTTACTGCCACTACTCTCCAGATGTGTTAGCGCTTGTCAGCTACATTGCAGACAGAGAGAGGCTTGCCCGACAGAACTCTTGGGCCACAGTTGAGAATCGGCAATCGGGACTGTAACTGGTCATGTTCGGTAGATCCAGAATCAGAAAATATCGTGTATGGGATCGCGGAGAAGCTGTTTACAACGCGACATATTTTGAGAAGGTTAGTGTATTGATTTTTTCTCTCTTTAGTACTGTAGCCCTTTATTGTGTTTTATTTAGCTTCTGTATCTAGAATTATTGAATTGATTTAGACAAATCGTCAATTATAGTGAATTTCTATGTTACTTAATTATGCTATTTGGGCTTAATTGCCATTATTTTCTTACTGTGGAATACTAAGATCTTGTGAATTGACAAAAAGTATTTCTACAGAATACTCCTGAAAAGTTGTTCCAGTCTAGTTCGAAGGGTTCCCCTTCAAAAATGTTCGGAAGTAATCCTTCTATAGCAAGGATTCCCAAACTTTAGAACATCGCGACCCACTTTTTATAAACAAAATATAACGCAACCCATTTATCTTCAGTTAAGGTATTAATGTAATTTATTATCTTCAAAAGCTTAAGAACAATTACAATTTTGGTTATTCGACATAACCAAAATTTTGTTAATATACTACGATTTCTTTACGATATACTTTTATTAGACTTGTGTTTTTGACTCGATATCCAAACTTTTTTCCACAACTCGAATAACTCACTTAATATGCGTGAAATGGCACGGAAATTCTTTAAGATGTATATTTTTAAGTCCTCTTTAAGAATATGTCAGAATAAGGACGGCAGAGTAGTCCTTTGTGAAATTTATTTTTGGTTCAATTTTGAAATTATTTATCCAAGAAACATGAGATTTTCAAAAATGCAGTCTACCAGAAAAAGTTATAATTTGGGTTTTCTATTATTGAAAATTGAAATAAAAGCGGGAAAACATCTGCTGTTTCTTTTTTTTTTCTTTCCAATCTTCTAAAAGTTTGTGATTGGTCTGAGTCATAGATGGTGTGGTGACCATGTGACCAGGTTCTTGGAAGTAGGGAAAGGAAGAAGGATATCAGATGCCTCAAGGGCAGATGAGGTTCGATCTTTTTTTTACATTTTGTTATGATTTGCAATCATAAAAGTTCATAATGAAAGAAACAATATATCAATGCTATATGTTTCTTAAACTACGAGGATCCAGATATGATCAGGTAGGGGTGATATTTATAATTTATATTACAATTATCATCCAGTTAAATTGAATAGTATGTAATTAAATTTAAAAATTATAAATCTTAATTTTACTATTTATACTCTTTTTATTAACATATGAAAAGAACATAAATCAAGAATAATTGAGAAACTTTAATAACAGGAAAATGTTGAGAAAATGTTACATCATAAGAAAAATTTGAGAAAAAATTACTCCTAAGCTTATTGTTACATTTGATCTCATAGCATTGGTAAATGAGCACTTTAAGATAAAAATAAAAACATTATTTTTTAGAAAACTGACGAACTTTGAAAAACCCACTTAACTATGGAAAAACTGACTATTTTGACAGAAAACATTTAACATAAAAGAACTCACTAACATTTGAAAAAACCCACTTACTACTGTCGTACCGCGATCGCGAATGAAAATAAGATAATCATATTTTATTAAACTACATTAAAATATAGATTATCTTTGAAATTTCTCGTTAATAAAAATCGAAAATACCTTTATGCATGAAACATTTTTGTTCGTTTAATATGCTTTTATATTGCTATTTTGAGTGATTTAGTTACATTTAGTTTTATATAAAATAGCTCATATCACTTAAATTAATAATTTTATAATTTAATAATCCTACTTGAAATTTAAATAAAGCGTTAAAAACTTGTAAAGAGACAAAATATAGAAATATTTATTCATTTATTTTTTTTTTAAATATTTTTACATATAAATACAATCTAAAGCAATTCATTGTCACTAGAACTGCAATCACTATCAGTGTTTGACAAAGATTCTGAATCGCTGTCTGACAAATTAATCACTAATTCGTCAACAATATCTTCGATCAGCCCATCTTTTTTCCAATAATCGCTTTCTATATTTTGAACGTGTTGACAATGTTTTTTCCATTCAAAAGGTGTTACATTCAGGAAAGCTTTTTCAAGCAATTGTTGGAGATTGGTTAAACTTAAATCGCCCGTGATATTTTGATCTCGAATGCTTCTTTTTACAGACGACCATACAAATTCAATCGGATTCAAATCGCAATGGTAAGGAGGAAGTCTTAGGACTATTCGTTAAGTTAAGTACTATTCGGTCCACTCTATATGTAGGTGATTTAGGCGCATGTTTTGAAATAATCTCAAAGAGTTCTGCTTTTCGCATGGTTGAGGTATGAGGGATATTTTTCCTTTCCAACCATTCCAGCATCGCTCCTTTGGTTGCATATTTACTTGGAATTCGATCCGCTTTTACTGTGTGATAAGGAGCATTGTCCATGCAGATCACACTATGATTAGGCAAATTTGGAAGCAATTTTTGGACAACCCATTTTTCAAATTGGTCTCCATTCATCTGTCCATGGTAGTCACCACTAGTTGTTGAAGCTTTGTAAACAAGTTTAGCTCCCTCAACAAAGCCATCTGATGAACCCGCATGAACCACTATGAGACGATTTTTTGAGCTAGTATTTGTTAGTACACCCTCTGTAAAATCATCTATCCAACATTTTCCATAGGTTAAATTCCCATCCACCCAAGTTTCATCGATGTAAATTAAACAACGATTTTCTTCCCTGAACTTCTTTATTTCTCTTAAATACCTACACCGCCAAAACACTATATCTTGCCTCTCGATTAAAATCTTGCGTGAACTTGCACATTTCCTCCATCTAAAATTCATCGAGTGCAGAATGCGCCTCAAGGACTCTCTTTTCCATTCAAAATTAATTTTTTCTTTTAAAACTGGGAGAAGTTTTTTAACAGAAGGAACACATTTTTCTCAATCCTCAAAATATTTTATCCTCTTAACTGATGACTCTGAAACTCCCGTTGCTTGGGCAGTCCTCTTGATGGAATTTGCAATGAGCACTTTTAGTGAATTCGTGCTTTTTTCATCTTCAAAAAACTCCGTGACATTGTGAACTATAGCACGTGCTTGAGAATTCAAAGTCTTTCCACTTTTGAATGTTGTCATTTTAATAATAAATCATATAATTATAACTACATAATAAGATAAACAATAATCAACAGCAACTTAAAAGTTAAAAAAAAAATAAAGGACAAGGTGCAAAACTTTAAGGTGCAAATAAATGCAAAAATTTACAAAATTTCTAAAATCAAATCAGATCAGATATGAAATAGATCAGAATAGTTGATGTAGATCAGATCTAATAAAATTAAAGGTATCTACTTGATCGGATAAATGATAAGCAACTTGAGAGTTTAAAAGAAAGATTAATGAACACGGTATCTATAAATTCAAAAAATTACAAAGTATCCAAAATCAAATCAGGTAAATTGATGGAAATCACATAACATAATATCAAATTAAATAGATCACCCAGATCAGTTAAAATATATAAGATAAATTGAAATAAGTCAGATTAGAAATATTTAATCAAATCAGATGTAATGCGAAAGGAAATTCAAAAATCCGCGATTCTAAAGTCGAAAGATAGCCACTCAGATTTGGCTCCAAACATTTATTTCAGCGCCAACACTCCAACGTCAACTCTCCAACACTCCCAAAATTAAGTGGAATGATCCGTTTCTATAACAACCGCAGCATCATCGTATGACGTCAATAGCTCTTCTCCTCGCGGTATGACAGTATGTAGAAGAAAACCACTCAATTTTGAAAAAACCCACACTTTTTCTGAAAAAACCCAGTTTTATATGGGTTTTTTCAGGGTTTTATTGAAAAAACCCAACGCACTTGGATTTTTTAAAAAAAAAACCCGGGTTTTTGCCAACCCTGACGAAGAGCCATTTGTGTTCAAATATACAAGGATCCTGGTCATTTCATTGTTTACCGATTTCTTTGTCAAATTTCACAGCACAATTTCCATATTTTATTAATTCTTACGTCTGATTTTCATTTACACATTTCAGCGCAAGGAATTCGACGATCCCGACTTTTCTAAAGAATTGCTGAGGCAACACAACCATTACAGAGCTCAGCATGGGTGCATGCCTCTTCATTTATCATCCACGGTAAAACATTTTTTTCGCTTTGCTCTAGTGCATTTTTTTTTCAAATGGAAATCGTTTGGTGCAGATTTTTTACTATCAGCAGCTTTCCTGAAAAGATGCTGGTTAAAAATTACAATGGTTGAAATATTGCGCTTGCTAGTTAATTTGCTTATGAATTCTAACTTAGATTGAATTAATTATAATAATTAATTATATTATGAATTCTAACTTAGATTGAATATACGATTTGTCTCAGGGGAGCATATCAATCATGGGCAAAAATATGATGGAAGATAGACCTGGATGAGCATTTTCCTTGTGTATCAAATTAATCATTCCCTGTCAGTTAGGTGCTGCGGGCTTAGAATTGAATGAAACTTTCCAGAAGGTATCAATATTTGCAGAAATGCCGTAGTCTCTAAAAATAGGTCTTTGATAGTCTCAGTTAATATTAGACATCTCTGTTAAATAAATTTCGAATTTTTTCCTCGGCTCACTGTATATTTTCGCTTTAATTCAGGGGTCATTGTAGAAATCATTCCCATTCCATGAAATGTTCCTTTCCCGTCTATAGTTAAAGTATTGTAATCTGCATTGTATCCAGCAAACAGACTTGTTAAATCCAAAATCCGTTATCTTCTAAAAACCAGTCTAGTGACCCACAGCTAGCAGCATTTCTCTTAATAATATAAATCGGCATGGTTCTTTATAAGATGAGCGGTACCCCATTTTTTCTCAGAGTATCCTGGAGAAACTTAGAACGATAGTGGGGATGCCTCTGTACACCAATAAAGGAGCAGTTAAGCTTTAAGGTGTTGCTGCTTGTACTATGGCTTGACCTATGCTAGCAACTTTCTATTGAATGTGTGTACAAAAAATAGTTTGTTCATCATAATTCGCAATGTTAACTGGAAATCTAAATTCTTTCAAATTTTCAACTTTCGGGCAGTAATCAGAAGCATATACCTTTTCTTTGATTTCGCTCAGGATCAGTCTTGATGCCGCATCAGTTATGGCTCTTTGGTAACTACTCTTCGGCACGGTGAACTCGTGAGTTTTGATTAAGTATGCGAAAAAGAGTTTTAGATATGTAGACTGTATCTCCGTATTGTTCTATTAGCTTCTTCGTAATGTATTTTCTGCTATAAAATGATGCGTCATCGTTATTCTAAAATCCCTTCATCTTATCTTCAAGGTCTGAAAGTGATAATTGTTCCTTTTCGTTTTCTTCAAGAAAACCACACATTTTAAAAAAAGCTTGCCCTTGAGGAAAATCTTTTAGACCCCTCCCCGTTTATTACGGTTTCTCTTAGAATCGGATGTATCTTTCTGAAATTTATAAAAAAGATCATGACCTGTGCGTGAAATGCACACTATATACTCCTACCTGATGGTACACGCAATTAGCTGCATGAAGATCTCCACTGTAATAACAGCTGAAAAAACTTGTTGGAATTGTGCCGGGTTCGGCCTTTTTTTTAGGTATCCCCCCATTTATCAGGATGCGAATAAACCTATCTATACAAAATGAGAAGTTAAATTGTGCATCGCATTATTACTTAAAATACCGGATACTTTTAAAAGTTGGGTCTTCATTGGCGGTTTTTCAAAAGGTGCAGAGTAGCAACAAAATAAAAATTTCATGCATTCAAGCTTGAAGCAACATTAATCAGTAGACCCTACTTTAGACAAATTTAACTGCGGAACCTACATTAAAATGTTTCAAGTTTTCCTTCTCCATAATAGTCTGAAGAGGAATTTCAGCTATATCCTTTATGATTTGGGTACTTTTTCATGTCACTAATAAATCTGCAAAGCAGTTTTGTCCATCAGTAGTAAATAGCAATTAACTCTAATTCTAGTTGACTTTAAAGTTATTTACAAATCTACGCGTAATTTCACATTAAGTGAATAAATGTTTTCAGCAAATTTTTAACCTTCAAATATCTGCTATATACTTTATGTTTTTATCTAATTACATTTACTGTAATACCTGCTCGTGGTGATACTCACAATTTAAGGACACAATTTAACTGTTAACTAGAAAAATTTCTCAGAAAGTTGTAATACCAAATATTGAATCTATTGAATACATTATTTTCATAACTCTTTTGAAGTAATTGCGAATATTATATACAATATCTAAGTTTCAAAATCCTTAATCATAACATTTACTCTAAAAAAACGCATTATTATATTTGACTATACTTTTGTGTCATAACGCTGGAGGAAAATAACATATCCGTTAACTTACGTAATGCACGATCAGTTTCTGGTTCACGAGTGTCAAAGCCATGAAAACTTCCTCACGTGTGAATGAGAAGTTATCTGTAAGAAAAAAAATAGGATTCGACCTTACATAAAAAGGTTTATACCCTCTGAACGTTATCAACTCGGATGTCGGCCTTTGCTTAAAAGGGGCCGTATCTCTAAATAGACTTTACGCTTGATATGTCTTGTTTATATAACTTTCTCGTTGAATATCTGATATCGATTGTGTTGTTTTGGGAAATCGGCCATTGTTTCATATAAATTATGAAAAATGTGAATTATAAAGATAAAAAGTATACAAGGTGTCCACTTTTGAAGTGAACCGATAGCCAACGTATGTTATAGATATATCCAGTTACAAAAAGGTTCAAAATGAAGCAAAAAATCATATTTAAAGAATTTTGTTGTAATTGTTTTTTTACTTTTAAAATGCGTCATGTAATGTCCTCTTATCTTATCAATCATACTATTTAAAAAAAGTATTCTTTTTATTTTTCCAAGCAAAAAAGTTCCATGCTTCGACTATACTTCCAAACAATTAGTACTCTATTTTTTCTTGGGTTTATGTTTTGAATATCATTTTCCATTTCATACAGGTTTTATTATAATGCCATTGTTAACTGTAAAGTGCTCATTTCCAATACTGGCAGTGTTTTATCCGAGTGCCCCCGATTCCGAATAATAAGGGAGCAGAGATTTGGTGTAGCATATTGGATAGCATTCTTGCATTCTTGGAGATGTGCCTCATAAAAATGTATTTCTATTCCTAATCGATATAAATTTAATAAAACGCATATAAATCTCGAATTGAAGTCATAGAACCTTGTGTCTGGCGCGGAATGGCCGAATAGGGCCCTTGCGCTATAAAACCCCACCAACCAACCAATACTGGCAGTCTATCAGTACCACCATCAATGCTTGTATCGTTCAAAGAAGTCCGATGACATGATTCCGGAACTGAAGGTGGCATCAATAGTTGAACGCAAATGGAGATAATGATTTTAGTTTTTTTGGTATGAAGTTTATTTCTTAAAATCTGAAATGCCAAGGTAGAATACTTTTAGATTTTAATATTTTCAGTGCATAAGGAAAGCCTGCTTAGCCAAAAATACCCCATAAACCTTGCATTTCGATTTCGACAACGCCAGACCTATGATTATAGGGGTTTTGATTCTTCATCCTCATAGTCCTTTCTTACTACTAAAATCGGGACTTTGAATATACCCGGAGGTAACACTTTGTAGGTGTTGATTATTTTTTTACTGAATCTTTTTGAGCTAAAAATCTTAATGTGTTTCCAATTCAATTCGATTTCATATTTTAGTTCTTCTAAAGATACGTTGGTGGAATTTATCTAAATATGTTGCTTTCAGTTTGAATCGTACTAACCAACCTGTTTTGTACCTGTTTTGTGATTATGGAATTTACGGATGCTAGTTTGAGAGCAGTCTTTTTGTTAGTGGTGATGGCTAAGATTTTTCCGTTGTTCGTGTGTATGATCTCTTGAACATGTTTTATGTTGGTAATTTTTATACTAAAATTATCCTTGATAAGCTTGGGATTGTTCGTTCTTTGAAGATGGGTATTTGGTGTGATGTCTTATTCCTTTGGGGGGGGGTTCGTGAAACGAGCTGTTTCCATATTTTCTACCCCCTTGAGTGGTCAATGCGTAGATGCATAGTTGCCAATCCTTCCGGTTTACCCGGGAGTTTTCCGTTTTTTCAATCATTTTCCGGTTTTACGGCCGGAAACGAGTTTTTCCCGGTTTTCATAAAAAATACTATAAAGCATATAAAGATACAGATGCTGTTGAATTTCAATTTCTTCAAAAATCGAAGCTTGGTTTAGGTAGCAAGCATAAGTTTCTTCTTCTTCGGAATCGCGATTTTTTACTTTTTCTCAGCTCTTTCACTTTTTCATCAATTTGCTACCCGCGAACTAATTTTGATTTTTTCAGATAGTCTCTACTTTTCATTCTTTTTATATCCGAGAAAAACCACAAGTTATCGTGGAAAAAAGTCGGAAAATCGCGACTTCTCGCGCAAGTTTCGTTTTGCTCGCGGAGTCTATCTCCCGCGATGTTTTCTTTCGGGCGCGGACGACGAGTTGAAGTCGGATTCCTATCGCGTAATTAAAGTGATGTGGAAAAAAAATTACCGTGGTCAAAAGCCATAAAGTCCGGTGGTGTTCCGAAGAAAAATAGCGATTTTTCTCGAGAAAAAAAAAGTTCCGTTTTCCCCGCGATTTAACCGATTTATTATAAAATATCAATGTGTGTATAAGAATCAAAAATCTTCTGTTTTTATTCCAAAATCTTCTGTTTTTTGAATAAACTCAGTTGGCAGCTATGGTAGATGTCTTTTCATTGAATTTTTAACTGAGGACGACATTGTCCCGGAGTAGGCTTTTGAGCAGGGACTCGACGGGACAGGTCAACACGCTGAGGAAAGGGAAGTGAAATCTTATGATGGCCCTATCACCGAAGAGTGTGATAGCAGGGGTGTTATTACGTTCCAATGGAGGCATTAAGGGGTCCTCAGCGTACCACCTCTCCGGTGAGAAAGGATCTAATGGAATGGGAGAGGGAGCAGCACATACCCCGAGTATATTAAAGATGTCCTCGGTCATGTCAGGAAAGGGTCAAACTTCCAGAAGTGAGCCGTAATTTCTTCTATAGGAATGGGACAATGGGGAGAAGAGCCATCTAAGATGAGCCGCTTTCCGCGTCTATTGTTGTGGTATTTCTTTTGAATGAAAGATGCGTCGTCGGGGTTTGGAGGTGGTCCTTGAGGATTAGAAGAATTGCTTAGACGGATTTTGTCACCTGAGGCAACTTGCTCGACTGTGATTAGGTCAGCATCGAGACTTCCCTGTATCTCGAGGGCCCTCCTGTTGTCACAACTCGTAAGATGATGTCGGCGGAGATTACCCCGGCCGATGTTGGTGGCAGTGCGGTACTCACGTCTGAAAATCGTGCCCTTTGTCGTCTAGAGGTACAATCTTTATTTATCTAAACGGATCACTTTTGGTCGATGTCTGTACAGTATGATCGTCAGCAATATCCATGGTAAAAGAACCAACAGCAAAACGCAGGAGAAATTCCCAGCAAACGGGACTTGAATCATTGTCTTTTATCAAGACCCTTGAATTTAAAGTTTTGTCTGTCGCCATATGCATTTGTTTGGGGCTGGTGCCTTACTTAAAACACCAACTAGCCATCTAACCCCTTGAGAAAGGGAGGTTGAATATCCAAATAAGGCGTTACATGCATTTGTAAGCAAGAGTTTGCGTTTACATGAATTTGCGGCGTACTTCGAGAGCGTGACACCCGCGCGCTCCTCACGCTAGGTCAAACCCCGGTGACGACGGGATCTGGCAACGCTCCCACCTCAGGGGAAGTTCCAGCCCTGAGACTACAACTTTCACTCCTTACTCGACCGGTGGTCGCACTACTGACTAATGACTATCTATCTCTCCCGGCGAAACAGTATGCTGATTAGGCCTAACCTAACACTGATGTAATAAGAAGAATAAATGTTAAGTTTTATCATTCAAATATACAAACGGTTTGGTCTATTATTTAAGTAAACAGAAGGTGCAAATGCCCCTCCTGTAAATTTTTAAAAATCTTGTATGGCGCTAAATGCTCTTATTTGGGCCTGGCGCCTTGCGGTCATGCTGCCATATTGTAAAAATGCCTCAATTTGCAGCTATGTTGTTCTTCCTCCGAAGATTCAATGTTATGAATGTTTGCTAAAACATCCTGCATTCGAAAATTTCAGGATGTTTGCTAAAACATCCTGCATTCGAAAATTTCAGGTTTTCTCACTTTTGAAGTAGTTTCCATTTCAACTGGATTAAAAAGTCCAACTCTATATACGCGAGTTCTTTGGCAGATTTGCAATATAGATGTATCTTTCAATAAAATTTACATAAATCTATAGAATAGGAGCCAGTAACTAACTAAAGGAGGGCCAAACTATTGGTTAAAAGGTAAAGATAAGTAAAAAAAAAAATAAGTCAGGTGGATGCGCAAAGCAGCAATGAGTTATATGCCTTACTATACGTATATCCAAATCCAGATACGAAATTTCACTTTTTTTTTAATTCAGTGTAATGGATAAATATATTGCAAAACTTCAAAATTGCTAAAATTAAAAACTGTAAGATCATCAATATATCTAAAAGCTTTAATTTCCTTTTTTAATCTAGAGGTGACCTGTGAGACTTTGTAACGTGACAGACAAAACTACACGATCAAAAGATTAAAATCATTTATTTAAAAACATCTTAAAAACCAACGACAAACCCTAACGGCAGAGGGGGAAAGGGATCTGCCACCAACAGCTTCCGTAATTTGCCTTTATATAGTAGATCAAAATGAGGTGATGTAACGAAGTGTGACTCGACAGTGTTCTTTTTCTTCCTTCAACAGGATCATATAGTGGTTATCTTATTCCTCTGTACACGGGATCGTCACATACTCCCCCCACGTTCGTAAAATGAAGCTTGCCTTCTTTTCCTCTGGCAGCCTAAACTCTAAAAGAAACACTGCAGACAAACAGGACGACTAGTGGTCCCAGTAGCCACGCCAGTTGCTCTAAAATTGGAAAACCAAACCAGAAATTAATACCCAACAAAAACAAAAAAGCAAAAAGAACAAAAAAATAAAGCGAGCACCAAAACATCACCACCAAAAACCCTGTGAAGACCTAGACAGCGCTAAATCCAGCTTCTCATCAGTCGACCGAAAAACAAACAAAACAAAAAATAGTTGAACACTCTAGACCACAACCTATTCCCCAACCACCTGACCAACTAAGTTGGCGCGGAATGTCCGATACAGGGACCTTGCGCCATAAAACCCAAAACAACCAACCTGACCAACTAAAACTACATAAAAAATAAACCAACTCAAAGTTACACAAGATCACATAAATACAACAAGCTAAAAACACTAAAAACCTCTACCGCCAGACTCAAAACAAAAACACACAAAAACTACATCTGAAACTCTAACTCCTCAAAGCCTAAAACTCCAACTCTCCCCCTCACGAACAAAACAACATAAAAAACTAACACTAAAAGATCCTTTACAAGCAATTCAACAACTCCCCCCCCAAAGCAAAGCACAACCCCCCAAAACTAAACAAAAACTATTCCCCAAAAACCAAACTACCGTACCGACACAGGACGAAAACCAGCCAGCCTCCTATAATCCAACCGTGGCCTCTCTCGCCTGGATCTCCTAAGTCCCGGACTGGGACAGTGGTCCGCAGAGGAACTCTGCTTGATCTCGTCTCCGGAATCCGAGGGCTCCTCAACTGGCTGCAAGACATCCAGGTCGTCGTGCGCCTTCTAAAATAGTTTATTTTGTCTTGTCTGGCGCATAATATCCTAAAGTGGATCATGCGCCATAAAACACTAACGAACCAACCAGGTCGTCGTGCAGGTCCCTCTCCTCGGATGAGGTGCTGGTCGTAACTGCCGGGCTCTGTTCATTTGAATCCTCCAGAGTGGCGAGGGGATCATCCACCGGAAAGTCTCGGCCTGAAAAAGTCTTTAAATCCACAACGTTATGTGACCCAATCATGGCGCCCGTGTCTACCTCTTGTAGTTCATAGACCAAAGGGGAAAACTTGACGATAATGCGCAGGGGCCTATCCACCGGGGCAGAGGTGTTCTTAAAACCCAAGTGTTCGCAGATGGAGATCATGAAACTAAGTGATCACAGCTTTAACCAGACCTCTCGGGATGGCAGTTCTCCATGCTTCTGTCCTTTGATTCTGGAACTCCAGCAGCCCTTCCCGCAATCTGTACCGTGCAGAAGGTCCGATGATCATGGCAGCCATAGCCGGATCCAAGGGTTGCGCACCACTCCCGAGATAGACCACCATCTCCCGATACCTAGGGTCAAGCTTCTGATATTTGACGATATCCTCTAGGTTTACACTTACACACTGGGCCACTAACACCATAGCATCGGGAACCGTGGTCCTCTCCGGGGGGTCCAACGGGATTCCGTGACAAAGTATCTGCTCTGCGATCACCATCTGGGTTCCCTTCCCAGGGGTTATCCGGAAGTTATACTCTTGCAGCTGGATAAACACCGAGCCAATCGACGCTTCAATTCCCTCCTGGTCTGCGGCTAAAACAGCAAGCAAGCAGATCTGTCGCAAGCCCAGACAAGAGAAAGACACTCCTTTTCGCACGGGGTGATCGGGATCAATGAGAGTATGGGGGTGTCTAGACTTATCATCCCAAAGAGTTACCAAAAAGAAAAACAAAAGGATCAAAATCGCAAACAAAAATCCTCTGATAACCAATTCAGGCAGTCCTGCTGACGAAGCGCGGCTTGGGTGATGGTGAAGATGATGACGAGGATGATATGTTAACTGTAGGGCATGATGAGTATCTATTGGGGATTGGATTTTTGTGGGTGGTACTGAATTCATGTCAATAGCTCTCCTTGCACCATCTGGGGAGGCGTTACCGTTGTCGGGTTCGTATATCGGAAGTAAAAGCAACAATTGCTCGTAGTGCGCACAGGACTTTTTTTGCCCTCATTGCTCCATCACCTTCTGTTAGCAAACTTTTGTTATATTTGACCGCTCTACAGAAGGCACTTCTCATATTATGCCATTTCGTCTTCATTTTGGCAACTGCTTTGTCTTTTCCTTCCGAAGGTAGCGAATTCCAGTTTTCAAACAAGCTATGGCCGATTTCGTTCCATAAACTAGTCCTGAGGTTTGAATCATAATAAGCCCCTGGCACTCCCACATCATACAATGCAGGACGTTTTTTAATTTCTTCAATTAACTTACCAGAATCCATTGTTTCGTAGTTTAATTTATTGGAATAGCACGTAGACCACGTGCTAACCGACAGCTGGACGCGACGAGCTTCTTTCTTCCCTCTCGAATTCTCTTTGTGGACACTCCGCTTGCCTACAATAAAAACAAACAGGCCTGTTCCGCTGTGGAAAGTGACGGTTTGCACTGAAATTGTTTATTTCCCCAGAGTTTGTACTGGCCTGTGCTCTAAGGGTTTGTACTTCTACGCCCAACTTCGCGATCTGATCGTTCAAGCTGTCCAACAAATCTCTACTGACCCCATTATTACTTACTCTATGACGCTCTGAATTCTGACATATATTTAAGTTTTCCTCTTTTTTTTTTTGCCGTATCAATTGCTTCTTCCAAAGGCAATGTTTTTTTATTTTTTTTTAAAATGGGGATTCATGGGGGAAGGAAGGCGAATATGCCCTATTTGTTTATGAAATATTATTTAATAGTATAAATTGCAAACATTAATTTTTTAGAAAAAAATTTATTAGATTTAGAGGAATTGAGGCACATATGTTTACTTCACTTCATTGCAGTGATTCTAAAATTTTTTTACGGTTATGTCTGTTTCGTCTTCATTGTCCTCAAAGTTTTTTTCACTTAAATTCTCATCTCCAGCGTTATGATTTGAAAGATGTCCTTCTGTTTTCTGCTTCGAAAATCGATAGAATAAGGATTTTATTTGAGTTCTGGAAAGATACTCTTCAGGCTCGAATCTCTTTTTTCCTTTCCCTGTCTCCGTTCTCATGGCATACTGAACTTGCTCGGGTGTTTGCTCCCGACCTGTTGAACATGTTTTGTTCTCTTGAACATGTTTTATGTTGGTAATTTTTATACTGAAATTATCCTGGATAAGCATGGGGCTGTTCGTTCTTTGAAGATGGGTATTTGGTTTGATGTCCTTTCCTTCCTGGAAAGGAAAGGAAGCAAGAAAGGAAGGTTTGGTTGATTCCTTTGGGTTTTTTTTTACACCCGAGGCGTTTACATATTCTCTACCCCCTTGAAGTTGTCTTAATCAGAGCCGTATTAAATCTTGCCCTTTGTAGTCTAGGGATACAACTTCATAATCTTTATTATCTTGACTTTTGGTTAATGTCTGTTCAGTATCATCGTCAAGGAACCAGCAGCAAAACGTAGGAGAAATTCCCATCAAACAGGATTTGAATCAGTCCCTATAACAAAGACCCTTGATTTTCATGTTTTGTCTGTCGCCATATACACTTGTTTGGAGCTGTGGCCTTAAAACACCAACTAGACAACCATCCCTTGAGCAAGGGAGGTTGAATATCCAAATAAGGCGTTACATGCAGTTGTAAGTAAGAGTTTGATTTTACATGAATTTTTAAAAATCTTGTATGGCGCTAAATGCTCTTATTTGGGCCTGGCGCCTTGCGGTCAAGCTGTCATATTGTAAAAATGCCTCAATTTGCAGCTATGTTGTTCTTCCTCCGAAGATTCAATGTTATGAATGTTTGCTAAAACATCCTGCATTCGAAAATTTCAGGTTTTCTCACTTTTAAAGTAGTTTCCATTTCAACTTGGTTAAAAAATTCTACTCTATACACGCGAGTTCTTTGGCAGATATAAAATATAGATGTATCTTTCATTAAAATTTACATAAATCTATAGAATAGGAGCCAGTAACTAACTAAAGGAGACCACACTATTGGTTAAAAGGTAAAGATTTTTAATAAAACGTATCAAATGATACAGGTCAAAAGCTTCTAACTGAGCTGAACAAAACACGAGTTTCAATATATAACAAGATAACAAGCACACGCGGTGACGCAGGCGCGTGCGGGATTCACGATAGTTGTCTTCTTCTCTCGGTAATACGTCATTCCCATAAATCAATACAATCTAATTATGTATACTGCATGGAATCTTTCATGTCTAATCGGGCCACCTAAAGGGGGTTGGCGAGCCATATGTTGTTCTGGCTTGGTCTTATGCAATCATATACCGGGAAGAAAATGACATACCAAAATCTTTCATGAATAATTGAATTTTTATTTTTAGGTGTCATCCTTTTCACAACAGTGGGCAGAAACTCTGTCACGCGAGGACCATTTTCATCACAGTCACAATCCACATTACGGCGAAAACCTTTTTTGCACCTACTTGAGTGACAACACGTTTCCTATGGCCACTGGTAAGTGGACGATAATATTCTTGAAAGAAATTGGTCCGAAGATGCTTCGGTCATCATGTTACGTTAACTAAAAACATGATTTGTTTCGATTCAGGCAAACAGGTGGTCGATTCCTGGTATTCTGAACACGTGTTTTATCCGTTTGGACAACACATATCCAGGGATATTGTAATGAAAGCGGGTGAGTTATATTAACTTTTATTGAACACAAATTAGGGGGGGTTTGTGATAGTCACCTAAGATTACAAGATCCATGTAGGTGAACAAATATTTAAGTATATTAAATGATGAAAATAATAAGCAACATAAGCGGATGAAAAATAACATAAATGCTATAGAGATGTATTTAACACCACAGCGGAAAACTCCTGTTTGAGAGTTAGTCTCTGATCCTGACGATGATCTCTGTGATATCCAGATATATGTCGTGACTCAAGAAACTACACTAAGTTTAAAACAAATACAACTTTATTAAAATATCTAAAATCAGTTAAAATATCTAAAACCAGCAGAAATTCCAGAATTCCCGAGCACACAGCCTTTTATACCCAACATGACCATCAACAGCTATCATCACCGGCTACTTTGCTTCTTAATAAAATATACTCAACGGGGTTGAGTGGGCGATTCCTCACCTATATATGGGTGCAACTTTTTTTTATTGCATTTTCACCGAGTTGTAAAACATTTATGATTATGTCTAGAATCTTCATACGAAACTGATCTATTCAAAGCTGACTTCTCACAATCTAGTTAAGACCTTATCAGGGCAATAAATTCAAAGAGTCGAGACCAATAGCGTGTAAAAGATTTTACGTATACGGACCTCGCGCCATAAAACCCAAAACAACCAACCTATTTCAACAATAATGGCATTGAAGAAGGGTTCACTATTCCCGCGATGTCTGCTACTGCCTTCCTTCTTGAAGGAGACTGATTTCTTTCAAAAGCGTCTGTAACGTTTTCGCGTTGAAACCAGCGCTATTCCTTCCATTTTGATCTTGACTTCTAATACGTTGTATTGGAGTATTGAAGGAATTTGAGTGATATGTCCGGGCCTAAAGAATAAAATGAGTGAGTTTAAAAAAACATTTTAATTTCTGCAATAAAAATTAAAAAATTTAATTGTTAATCAATATTAATTGTTTTTGATCTAAAAAATTTAAGAAGTATCTGAGATCCTTACACTAAAGCCTTAAAAATCTTAAAATTGAGAGCATTTTTGTTTTCGTTTTTACTTTTCTACCTAAGATAACATAAAGACATTTAAAATCGAAAGATAAACTATTTACTGTTAGCAGTCAAAGATAGGTTACACTCGGAGTCGAAAACTCTTTTTACTTCATCTAAAATATTAAATTGGTCATGAAACTAGTCAAGAAATTATCAGAGAGTGGGAAAAAAAGCGGTTAAGTAGTAAAAAGGTTTTCTGGATTTTAATATATAAAAAAATTTTCATCTCATTCAAAACAAGGAAAGTTCTTAGTTTTATAGTTAATGGCTAAAATCTTCTAAAAATCACGTTAAAAAAGGAAAACAACCAATTCTCGAAATATTACACATGCGATACTATTAGTGCAGAATCGACAGAAAAAATCGAAATGAAACAATTTATTTTTCGTTCCACTTGAATATACACTCTAATTTTACTTACTTGAGTCCTCGGATCATTCATTGCAAAATTCCTGTTAACGTTAACTCCATTCCATCCAGGTTGAGCTTCGCTGCCAGCCCATTGTGTTGGATTATTATGGGATGGGATTGCCCCCATATATTATCCGGCTTAAGTGCTGTATTTTTGCAGAAAGGTTGGCTGGAGTAATATTTCCGGACCTAAAGAACAAAATGGAGGCGTTAAGAAACATTTTAATTTGTGCAATCAAGATTAATAATTTGGTTAATCAATATTAATCATTTTTGATCTACAAATATTAAGAAATATTTGAGATCCTTACAGTAAACCCTTAAAAATCTTAAAATTGAGAGTATTTTTGGTTACTTTTCTACCTAAGATAACATAAAGACATTTAAAATCGAAAGATGAACTATTCACTGTTTGCAGTCATAGATAGGTAACACCTGGGTAGGTGAAAACTCCTTTTACCACATCTAAAGTATTAAATTGGTCATGAAACTAGTCACGAAATTATCAGAGAGTGGGATTGTCTATTGGAAGTGTCTATTTGGGATGCAAAAACGGCAGTTGGCGCATGCGCCGTAGGTCTCGCGGTTACAAAGCAGTCCCGGCGCTCCAATCAGAACCGTTGCCGGGTAAAAAAGAGTAGTTTACTTGTATATTTGCCGGCCAAATAGACAGTGCCGGGTAAAAAGGGGGAAAAGTTAAGTAGTAAAAAGGTTTTCTGGATAATTGTATAGAAAAAGATTATGATCACATACAAAACTGGCGCACTATACTCAGTCTTGGGTCATGCGCCATAAAACCCCAAACAACCTACCACATACAAAACAATGAAAGTTCATAGTTTTAGTTAATGGCTGAAATCTTGTAAAAATCACGGTAAAAAAAGAAAAACAACCAATTCTCGAAATATTACACATGTGATATACTATTAGTGCCGAATAGACAGAAAAAATCAAAAGGAAATAATTTATTTTTTGTTCCACTTGAATATACGCTCTAATTTTACTTACTTGAGTCCTCGGATCATTCACTGATGCAGATTTCCTATTTCCATCAACTGTATTCCATCCATTTTGGGCTTCACTTCTATCCCGTTTTGTAGGAATATAGGATGGCATAATATGTGTTGGGTCACATGTTGAATATACGCTCTAATTTTACTTACTTGAGTCCTCGGATCATTCACTGATGCAGATTTCCTATTTCCATCAACTGTATTCCATCCATTTTGGGCTTCACTTCTATCCCGTTTTGTAGGAATATAGGATGGCATAATATGTGTTGGGTCACATGTTGAATATACGCTCTAATTTTACTTACTTGAGTCCTCGGATCATTCACTGATGCAGATTTCCTATTTCCATCAACTGTATTCCATCCATTTTGGGCTTCACTTCTATCCCGTTTTGTAGGAATATAGGATGGCATAATATGTGTTGGGTCACATGTTGAATATACGCTCTAATTTTACTTACTTGAGTCCTCGGATCATTCACTGATGCAGATTTCCTATTTCCATCAACTGTATTCCATCCATTTTGGGCTTCACTTCTATCCCGTTTTGTAGGAATATAGGATGGCATAATATGTGTTGGGTCACATGTTGAATATACGCTCTAATTTTACTTACTTGAGTCCTCGGATCATTCACTGATGCAGATTTCCTATTTCCATCAACTGTATTCCATCCATTTTGGGCTTCACTTCTATCCCGTTTTGTAGGAATATAGGATGGCATAATATGTGTTGGGTCACATGTTGAATATACGCCATTCTATTTCCATCAACTGTATTCCATCCATTTTGGGCTTCACTTCTATCCCGTTTTGTAGGAATATAGGATGGCATAATATGTGTTGGGTCACATGTTGAATATACGCCATTCTATTTCCATCAACTGTATTCCATCCATTTTGGGCTTCACTTCTATCCCGTTTTGTAGGAATATAGGATGGCATAATATGTGTTGGGTCACATGTTGAATATACGCTCTAATTTTACTTACTTGATAATAATACTTGATAATTACTTGATTATAATATGTGTTGGGTCACATGTACTCTCCGGCTTTTATTCTGACTAGTGACTGTTCTATAAGACTCCAGAAAGAACACGGAAGGTATACCAAATCCTTTATTTGAGGACAGCATAAGACGATGCAGGATAAGCAGATAAGATAACAGATTAACAAGTTAAAATTAGTGAGCTATATATACAGTATTTACAATCATTACTTCTCTTCAGTTATCATAGGGGGATCAAAATATAAGTTCTAGACCAGACTTGGGCAAATTTTTGTAAGGCCTGATAAAATAAAAAAAATATCTATGCGGGCCGGAACAAAAAATTTAACAAAACGAATTTTTATGAGTGAGAATGTTTAAAGTTGATTTTCACATCACATAAAACTTATATTATATTCTACAATGGCTTTAGAAGAGTATGAAGGGGCATGTGACAGATGAAACTGGGATACTGAGCTTCTAAAATTGTGAAGCTAAATGGTTGTCATATATAAATAATTTTGTCCACTGTGTAATTAATTGTAGGATTATCTTGGAATCGAAAACCACAAGTCCCTCGGCATCGAAGTTGGGGTCCGATTTTCAGGGTTTTCCTTGCTATTCATCGCCAGGGAACAAACCTTGTAGTTTCCAAAAACCATCCGCATTCCAAATCCAGTCGGGATTAATTTGATTCCATCTCAAATTATTGGTCGATGGAAGCTTCGATATCTCAATTCTCCTACTTGCGTAACACAACATACATACTTGCGCCGTACCATTATATGCGAAATGTATTGTCTAGTCTCCTGTTTCTTTCTCAGCTTCTTTTTGTTGTATCGATCTTCCAGTTTCTCCATGTCTTCAAGTGAATCGAACTTGTACGTATTGCAGATACTACATTGGTCTTTTTCAGGTTTGATGAAAGAAAATTTCCCCCAAATAGAAAACTAACGACACACACAAACTCCTGTAATTTAACTTCATTGATTTTAAGATGTAATTCTGGTTCATAACTTAAACCGAGGAAATTTTTAAGCTGTAGAATTCCCTGTAGGAAGCCTAACTGTGTTTTTAAATTTTTTGTCAGGTCTTGATTGACTTCTCTCCACAGTGTAAAACATCCATGTACTCTAGTGATCCTTTCCCAGAGGATACCAATAGAGGTTCGAAAGAGAACTGAGTTCGTTCGAAAAAATTCGAAAGTTGCTTATTTAATTTGTAGAATCCGATTGGAGCAGATTGTTTGTCCCTCCACAATTAGACCACCTGGTAGAGAGCCTCAGTTTTGTTTGCAGCTGCTAGCCATGGCGTGGGGTTTTGATTATTTGAAATTATCAATTGTGAAGTTGAATCCTTCTAGTCCGCTTACCATTGGATCTAGTAGTGGGTGAGGCGCCCTAAGAATGGAAAAAATCATTTAGGAAGTGACATGTAAATACTATATCCAATTAAAACGTAGTTTGAAGCTTTGAAATAGTTTAATGGTGTAGCTTTATAGCCAAAAACGTGCATTCTGCATCGCTATTTATTATTTTTTTGTTGAAAATACTGTAGTTTTTACCGAGGAGGCTGGTTTAAAAATCATGGTGCCCCCCAGAAGTCAAACCGGGATCCGCCCCTGGTCTATGGCTATGACTGAAAGGGATTAAATACTATTTTGGTGTATGGGCCAGTAGGCATTTTTGCCTATAAATCTTTAATAAATATATTTATAGATACATTCTACGTCACAAAACTTAAATCGTTTCGGTTCCTTTTGCATGGTATGGTTTGGCGCATAATATCCTAGAGTGGATCATGCGCCATAAAACACTAACGAACCAACCAACCAACCTTTTGCATGGTAAATTTGCATAGTCCAACAGACCTTGTGCACCAAAAAACCCAAAATTACTAACCAACCAACCCTTTTCAGGACACTTCACCCAGCTGGTCTGGAGCAGCAGTCGCGAGCTGGGGGTCGGACGAGCCGTGAGCCGCAGCAACCGCGTGTACGTGGTCGCTAACTACTCCCCGGCCGGCAACGTTCTCAACAAGTTTCACCAGAACGTGCCTCAGAGGGTGCACTCACACCATTCGCACCACCAGCACTACGATCACAGGGTCTTCACCAGGATTTGCAACCTCTTCACGGACTGCGTTCGCTGATTGTCTGCACTACTTACTGTCCGTCTACCACAAGATGAGCTCTCGCCTAGTTTGTCTGGTTGTGGCGGTTGCTATAGAAACAAGACCGGTTCATTTTTAATTAGGGATAAACTGTATTATGATTTGGTGGGGATTAAAGCTGAAAGAGGATTATTGGTCTTCTCGGGATTGATGCAGTTGCACGCATATTAAGTTAAAGGAGTTAGAGGCTAAGGTTAGTAAATTGATAAAATAATACACAAAGAGGACCAGTGATTCAGTGCAACAATTTTCCCCGTTGAAAATGAGGAGAGTCCTGTTGCCTTGGCAGCAGAAATGTAAACGAGAGCTCAACTTGCGATACAGACAGTAAACGGTGAAGCGGGCCAAAATATACCATTAAAAGTTCTAGCTGGACAAATGTTTTCCGTGCTCCCAAAGATGAATGAAACTGACTTTTTTTTCTCATGATGTGATCATCTCATGTTGTTAATCAGGCCTTGTAAGGGTTCGCTGCCTCTGGGCCAAATATTTAGGCATTTGCAAATCAATATATTTATTTATGTAAACTGAAAAAGAAGAAATTCAATAGAAGTATTCCAAATCTCGACATCTAAAGGGGAAGCCTCGTTGTCAACACCACTGCAGTATTTATAGCATACAAAATCGCATCCCCATTCGCTTTCTTTTGAAGTATGAGGATGGCTGATAGCACCAACTCCCGATTGATTTCACATCTCATATCAGGCCCGTTCAGTCTTGACAATGAGTACCCTAATTGCAGGTGCGGGCTTATAGTCAGAGGGGCGATTCGGGGATATATATTCCACCTTAGAAAATAATTAAATTTACCTCATAACCCACCCCATCATTAATTTGATCATCATCGTGTGGCGTGTGGCATCTGGATGTTTTTCGCTTTCAACTTGCGGGAGTTTTAATTCTAACTGCTATATTCACCACTAACTTGGAATCAAGCTTTTCCGACAACTCAGATTGGCTTAAAACTTGTTTCCCTTTTTCAACTACCAGTTAGTAGTTTTAATTCCAGGTTAACCTTAGGTTAATGGTGAATATGGCCGTAAATTTCTCAAGTTTTTGGCAAGTTTGTCCGTATCATTGTAAACTCAAGCTGATAAGATAATAGCGAGTTTTGCCCTTATGTACCGTACCTCACATTCTAGAACTTTTGTAAATTGTTTGTTTAAAAAAAAGTTTTTGGAAAAGGTTCATAGGATTAAGAATATGCAATAATATATTGGAACATGATAAAGTTCAGAATATGTATAGTATATTGTGTGGATATATTTTTTTTATCTTTCTATTTTCAATAGTTGTAATTAAAAATTTCTGTTATTTTCAAAGTAAATAAATAAATTATTTATATTTAAACAAATTGCATCCTAAAAATTATAACGATTATTTTGTTGTTATTTCTACCAATAAAGTTATTCCACATTCTTAAAAAAATTAGGGGGACCTATTATTTTCAGATGTACCTTACCTCTTATACACTCCTGTGCACAAATTAAGGACGAAACTGTTTTTTAAATAAAACGCCTAGTAGAATTATTTTTCATCCATGAAAATCATACCAAGAGATGTTTAATGAGTGGGAATATAAGGCATGTAATCAAATTTTTCCTACCGATAGTTTAAGGGGGTAAATGGGCCCTCTATTGATAGTGGAGTTCCATTACACATTTGGAGCAGTGACAGAAACGTCTATTAGAGAAGTATTAACCGAAAATTTTTTGTTGTTTGAAAAAATAGGATTATTCTTGAACTCAACGCATGTTTTTAAACGTTCTTTCAGGGATTTTCAACTGAGTGCCCAGATCCATTTATTTTAAGACCCCTAGACTCTAGGTTTAAAAATTTATTTCATAATGAATATAAGTTTTAATATTAAGACCCCTTGTAAGAAAGCAACTTAGCTCAAGAGTCAATCCAACCGTGCTAAAAAGTCCCCAACCCCCCGGATTTATTGAAAATAAAATTAGAAACCTAGGTAGGTGTAAAAAACCACCCGTTATTATTCCTAACAAACCAGGAATGTAAAAGGACATACAAATAACAATAAACAAAAAAACATTTAAGACAAAAGACCCATTGTCAAAATTATAACAAACAAATTATTCATTACTTTCAATATTCCAAAACATTTATTAAATTTAAGTCAAGTAAAACTTGTGAAAGAATAGCAATTATTAATATAAAACGTTGTGGATTAAACGTTGTTTTATATTAATAATTTATTAAATTTACAAGATAAAATGGTATTTACAATATAAAAACAATATATTATTTTACATATAAGGTATAAAACTAAAATCTTTAAAATATTAAATTTAACAAGTATTAGGAAATTATTTAAATGTATTAAAATTAAAATTCTTTAAAACTAAGGTGAATCACACAAAATTGATCTTGGTCTTTTTGAAGTCATATGAGGAGATCATACTTAGGAATTGAAGCTATTGATGGATTGTCCGTTGTGTCGATGCCCCTGAAAAATTTTAACGCAAGTGTCTGAGAAAAATGTTTTATTGTAGGTATGTTTAACTCTTCTCTGATGTGGTTATTTCGGTAAAACCATGGGTTTTTGGTTATTATTTTGAGATTGAGGATCCCTTAACTGCATCTTCCGGTTCATCTTCTTCGGTGACGTATGTAGTCTACCCTTTTTTACAGCAGTTAGGACCATCTCTCCTTTCTTTGCTGAGACTTTCGCCTCTCCATTCTGGAATTTCACCTGAAATCCTTTTTGTTCTATTCTTCCCACTGCTAATAAGTTGCCTCCGAGTCTGGGAACGTAGAGTACATTTGAGAGAGTGACTGTTTGCTCATCCCCTAGGGATAAGGTTAAGTTTCCAACACCAGTCGCCTCTATTCTCTCAGATTTAGCCTCTGATTTTCTCTCCCTGGTTTATCTAATGATGATATAATGATAATACTAAATTTGTTTGTTGTTAAAAACCCCTTTTATTAAATCAACATGTCACAGCAAATGCTCGAAACAGGTACCACCAACAATTATGCACGATTCGCATGGACTGGTGGATACTAGCATGAACACCGGCCTTGTTCTGTACATCTCCTGCTGCAATCGCCAATCTGCCCACGAGACGAGATCGACGTTGGACTCTACTGGGGTATCGTAAACGATACTTTTCAATTGACCCCACAGAAAGAAATCTAAGCAGGAGAGATCCGGCGATCGTAGCGTCCAGGTAGTTCCTAACATCACGGCGGTTCGTGCCGGCGACCCATCGAGCTGCAACCAGCAGTCCCGGCGAGACCAGTTCCAAGAAGATGAGGTATTTTTGGCCGTCCAAGTGACCATCAGGTAGGATGCAAGGCCCAATCAGGTATTCGTGCATAATTCCCGCCTACACTTTGCTCTAAATCCCTGCTGGTAAACATGAGGTCTTGTAGCATGCGGATTTTAATATCCCCAAATGAGCATCGTGACTGTTAAATGGCCTTCTCTTGTGAACGTTGCTTCATCCGTGAATAAAATTTTCCATCAACAGCACACGACGTGGAATTTGTTCCGGAATGATGACCACTTGGAAACTCCTATGGATAAGAATATATTCAGGCTTTAGCTTCAGGGAAACTTTCAACGATCTGAACTATTTAATGGCTAAAGTTCCACTTAGCATTAATACATCGACGTGTTTAATCTTCTTCGAGGACGTGCACACCTAATTTGAGAAACCACCAACTTAGTCTTGTACCAAGTAGTGGGTAACACTACCTTTTGACTCCAAAGTAACGACGGACCAATTAGTTTAAAACTAATCTCTTTATTGACACTAAAATTCACCACTCTCAATAAAACACAATCTCATCAGACATTTATACAGCCAATCTGACATCTCTCTAACATTACTCTAACATCCCGACACTCAATCTCACCAACGTATTTATACAAATCAATTCCAGTGAACTCACTTTACTTCAAGAGACTTTTTAAAGTTTAAAAATACACAGCTCGCTACTTAGCACGAACACCAAGACCAAGTTCTTTAACTTTTCTCCATATAAGCATTTCTATGGCATTTTAGCCTAAAATTTTGTATGTTTTGTCTTGTTTGGCGCAGACTGTCCTAATAAGGACCTTGTGTCAGAAAACTCCAAATAACCAATCAACCATTCAGCAGGGCGTCTAAGAAAGATGTTGCATTACTTTGTTGAGGAAGGTTGAAGAAGGACTCAAAAAATACTTGAATGAGAAATTACGGCGGAACTGGTTAGGTAAAATAGTCACTTACATTGTAGATCTCATCCCTTTCACCTTTATTATCTTCCTCCATAGACACAAGTATATTTAACTTATACATATATTTTAAACTGGGATCAGTAAGGCTGGCTGCTTTGCTTCTCCTTTCTTTTACTGCTGTTTTTTTGCAGAAAAATTGCTGGCCTCAATCTCCAAGATATTAAAAGGGGAATCCGTGGCACTGCGCAGCTGTCGTACGACGGATGGAAAAATACTCTCCTATATTGCACATCATATCCCTTTCGCCTTTTTGCTCTGTTTGAATTCTCTTTCTCCATGGACACAAGTATATTTAACATGACAAGTATATTTAACTTTGATTACTTTCGCATGAAACAATAAAGAAGCAATAGCAAACATAAATTTATTATATTTAAGTACTAAAACTAAAATCTTCAAGTCTTAAGGGTCCAATACGGGCTAGCTCGTAAATGTCAGGGTAGGACATTTTTCGTTCTTCCCAGAAGGACAGAATGTTCGTTTGTCGAGGAAGTCACTGCCATGCTTCGATATTTTCTAATTCGACAGATATTTCTCTGGTGTTTTCCATTAACTTAGAGATCCTTTCCAGTTCCCGTTGTCTCAGGAGCTTATCAATTGGATCTTAGTCCTTCAAATCCATGTTAACAGACGAGTCAACAGTGGAAGATGCCATCTCGCCCTTCAGTTGTTTGATAGTTTTCATTTCCAAACCGCTTGTAGATGATACTTGGCCTTCTCTTCGTCAACTGAATGTGGTAAGTCCATGTAAATTGCCGCACAGAAAGCCGGTGTATTTAGCACATTTTTCTCTTTACTTTCCATAGCCCAAACTATTAAAAGCAATGGGTAACTCTATTTTCTATGTTTCGAGCTTGCAGCGTAGCCAAACTCCATAAAAATCTCTGGCCGTCAAATGCGCTGCTTTAAACTCTTTTGTGGCATTTCTATAGCTGGTCCAAGAGAAACATGAAAAGTAGACAATGTATCCCACTCTTATTCCGAGAGATTTATTTCTTTAACGGATTTACTCCCTCTTTTAGCTTTTTGCTGTTTTTCGAAAGCAATACATAATCCCTTAGTTAAACACATCATATAACGAGTTCCATCTCGTTACTACATCAAAGGGAGGTTTCCTCAACTTTGCATCCCTCAAAAGTTTTGAGTCGGCGAAATATACATTAAATATTAATATTAGATCATATAGTTATTGATTTCTAAAAGGACTGCAGTTGCTTCGACAAATCTAAGATTAGGAATATGAACCCTGGAGTGCGGAAGCTACGACTTAATAACACAGCAGTTCCTCCCCCGAGTCCCTCTCTTGGATTAGAATAAAAATCGTAATTAGGAATTTTCATATATTCGGCTGTTCTGATTTGGGTCTCTTGAATTAATAGTATTTCAGGAACCATTTACAAATTGTTTCAGCTCATGCATTTTATTACGAGTGCCTTGGGCATTCCAGTGGCACACTTGTAGCCTGTCAATAGGACTATTTTCCATGGTATCGGAGTGCTGATATTAGGGTGTACAATTTATACCAGATAAATTGCAGGAGCAAATGCCGGTGTGGACAGAAGAGTATTTTCTCTCTTATTCATTGAAGCGGTTATTTCTTGAGAGAAATCATTTTGCTTTTTCATAATTTGAAGTTTCCTATCTAGCCACGCCCCATAAAAACCACCCACGGTAAGCTGCTGCCCCTGCATTATTTTGGTAGCAATACAAGCAGGCTTTGATGTCTCGCCTAGTTCTTCAATCTCTGCCCACTCTGAGTTAGAGATATTTTTAAAATTTTTGCAAATCGTAGCTTCCAATTTTTTTCCAAAATATAGTGAGACATCCTGGTCTTGCAAAGACATAAGCATTTCATACAGATAATTCCACCTAGTTACCTCTTCTTTGGATACTTTGTTGTAACCGATTCATTTTAACTCAGTGGCCAATGTTTTGAAGCGTGTCATTTTGCACAGATTTCTTGCTTTAGTTAGGGTTGGAAGATACTTTTTGCAAGCCTTAAATGAATCTTCATTAGATTGCATCGTATATGCACCACAGTGAACGCTATGTACTCCGGGCTTTAAATACGACGCACTATACTATGTCTTGGGTCATGCGCCATAAAACCCCAAACAACCAAACCGGGCTTTGAATATATGTTCTTTATAGTTATGCATTCCGAACAAGGCAGAAGGGCATCTGATTCTAAGAGGTCACATTCTTCTTGGTCACTTTCATTTCTAAGCTACAATCGCACAGCAATAGATTTAATGTTACCCAATATGATATTAAGTATATTATTGAACTTCAAGAAGGACTTCTTTCCCTTTCTTCTACATCTACTGACTTTCATTGCTAGATCTTGAGCTAGCACTTTCTTCGTAAGATTCTGGACAAAAGAGCTGGGTGTCTTTCCGTAGCCTGCATCGTATAAATATCTCTCCTGGAAAGCAGAAAATAATATAGACTAAGTTAACTTTACTTCAATTTTCATTCATTCATTTACCAAGCCTCTTTTATTTAAAAACTAGCGAGCAAGCGCGCTAGACCCGGCTTACCTTTACCTTTTTGAAAAAATGTTACTCCAGAGCTTTGGGATAAACTATGTTTTTGACTCGTCCTTCTGGTGGAGCATAGATGAAGAGGTTATCCGGACTTCCGAGTCTCGAGCAGGCCACGTATAATTGACCGTGGGAATAGCCACTGACGTTCCAAATTGATCCCTGCTATACCGAGAGACTGCCCTTGAGATTTATTAATAGACATAACAAAAGCAAGTCGCACAGGGAATTGCAACCTTTTAAATTCGAATAGCATTGTGCTGTCGCTCAAAATCAAAGGAATCTGAGGGATGTAGACGTCATCTCCTGCAGAATTTCCTGTGAGAATTGTCGCTTCGATAACGGTTGGTAGATTTTTTTTATCGCAAGCTACGTGCCATTGCATAATTTAGGTTGGTTGGTTCGTTAGTGTTTTATGGCGCACGATCCACTTTAGCATATTATGCGCCAGACCAGACAATATAAAACTATTTTAGAAGGCCGAAGGCCTTTGTCAGATGAACTCTGTACATCTCTTACTTAAAAATCTAATAAAAGGTGATGAAACAGCCATAGTTACATGAAACAGCCTGAAACATGAATGCCATGAACAGCATGAAACAGTTAGATGAAACAGCCTCAACCACTGCAAGCGTCTCTAGCTCGTTACTGCCTAACTTTTCCTGTACTGGGGTGGTTTTTCTACTCATGTAGCTGATAGGATGTAACGTTTTGTCATCTGCTTCCTGGAGGAGTACCTCTCCAAACCCGAGACTACTCGCATCTGTGTGTAATTCCAGTTTAGCTCCTTGTCTAAACATGTGCAGAACAGGTTTACGGGCAAGTATGTCTTTCAACTGTCTATTCCGTTTCGAACTTAAATACGGCATCATTCCGTAACAGATCACTTAAGGGTTTTGCTATTTTTGCGTACCCTGGGATGAATTTACGAAAATAACCCGTTAGTCCTAAGAAACTTTGTAATTGCTTGGTTGTCTTAGGCTCGGGAAATCCTGTAACCGCCGCTTTCTTGTTAAGTGAAGGCTGTATTTTACCATCCTCGATGACAAATTCAATTCTTCTTTTGGGGAAATTACACTTTTTAAAGTTAATTTGTAGCCCGTACTCCGCTGCTACTCTCAGTACCCGCTCAAGTTTCATGAGACCCTCTTCCTCGGTCCTAGACGGAATTATAATGTCATCCATATAGATAACTAGCACTTTTTCCCTTAACAGTTCTGTAAAACTTCAAAAATGTATATCTGAAAAACGTTGGCACTGGTCTGGTGCACAAACCGAAGGGTGTTTTCAAAAATTCATAGTGACCCTCGTGTGTAACGAAAGCAAGGTATTTTGTTGAATTTTCCACTACATCTACATGAAAATAAGCATTCTTTAGATCTAAGGAGTTTAACAGTGGCGGATCTATGGGGGGGGGCTATAGGGGCTATAGCCCCCCCCCTTGGGACTTAAGTTTACACTACATAAAATTGAACTTTTTCGAAAAAAAATTAAGTTTTTAAAAAATTTTGTTTAAATTTTCAAAATTGTAAACTTTTTTTCAGTTTTTTGTAGCCTTTTTCACAATTCAAAGGGTCTACAAAGCATTAAGCCCCTTCCAAGATCTTTAGCCCCCTGCATTTTTATAAACTCCATTTACTATTTAAGGATTTCTAGAGGTTTTAGCCCTTACAAATTATTAGCCCCCTGCATGTTTGAAGGTTTGATTCGTAATTTAAAGGGCCCAATGAGCTTAGCCCCTAAAAGCATTAGCCTCCTTGCGTTTTTTTGTTTGTATACAAATGAATGAGCTTTAGCCCTATGAAACATTAGCCCCCTCCATGCTCTTTAATAGCCTTTACAAATCTTTTAGCCCTCTTGCGTTTTTAAATATACTATTTGGTTCACTATTTAATGAGCTTTAACCCTTATGAATCCTTCCATGATCTTTAGCTGAGTTTGTGTAGATTCAATTCACAATTTAAAGGGGCCAATGAGTTTTAGCCCCCATAAAGAATTAGCCTCCTTGCGATGTTTTATAGTATTTAGTTCGCAATGTAATGAGCTTTAGCCTAAAAGCGTTAGCCCCCTCCAAGATCTTTAGCTTTCAGCACTTTAATATAAATGCGATTCAGAACTTGTAGATTCCAATGAGCTTTCTAAGCCTTACAAAGCATAACCTCCAAAATACTTAGCCCCTTACATTTTTATAGATTTGTTTCACAACTTAAAGGTTATGAGCTTTAGCCCCTCTGTAAGATCTTTAACTCCCTGGTTTTTATAAGATTCACTTTTAAAAGTGTCTAATGCGCTAAGTCTCTTACAAAACATTTACTATGTGAAAATAGAGACGGGGTTAGGGGGTTCAAACCACCCCCATGAAATCTTATATCTTACAGTTTTTTTCCTTTGAAAACGAGTACAAGAAATCATCTTTTTCGTGTGACATTCAAAGGGTCCCAAATGACCAAAAATGAGTCAAAACACAACTTTTTAGGGTCAAATTTTCAAAAAATTTCTTGGGGGAGGTTCCCCCAAACCCCCCTTATGCCTCGGGATGGATGTATTATTCGCTAAACATTGAAATTAAGTGCACGAAAATTCACATTTGATCTATATTCTTGGAAAAAAAAATATTTGACTCAATTCATCGTAAAAAAACCCCTCCCGGTTGACACACCCTTATTAATATTTTGATATATTTAATGATTAACTAATTTAATTTTCTAATTAATTAGTTATATTTAACAATACTAGTCATTTACATTCAACACTGCCCTCAATATTTAAGACATTATGTAAAAACAACGAATGTAAGACAACGAATATTGTAAAAAGCACGGCTTGTTACTTCATTATCATCCTCAATCAGATTAAGTTAGCCCCCCCTTGCTCATGTTCTAGATCCGCCACTGGAGGTGAAACCCCTTGATCCGTCTAGTTGATCTAACACATCTTCAATTAATGGCAATGGGAATCTGTCCTTGATTACTTTTTTGTTTAACCTTCTGAAATCTATGCACAACCTGTATTTGTTGTGCTTTTTCTTACAAAGAACTATAGGTGCAGAAAAATCTGAACAACTTGGTCGAATTATTCCCTCCTCTAACCATTTTTTAATTTCATCTTCAATTATCTTCTTTTCAGCGATCGAGACGCGTCGGGGCCGTGATACAACCGGCGTGTCGTCAGCCAGAACCGTCAACTTGAGATCTGTACTAGAGAAAATATTTGAGTCACCCGCCGCGACACAACAGTCTGGTTACGGCCCTGAGGTTACTTAATTGATAATTGCTTATAATTCATTATTCATTCTATAAAATATTGGATTTACGACAAGCCCACTCTTACAAATGATAACTTCAGTGTCTGTGAAAATGTGGCTTTTCCCAAGAAAGCAGAGTGTTCCTGATGGACAAATTAGTATTCATATTCATTCACATACTACTGTTAGATATTTGATAGTTCATTTCATTGTTTAATCAACAGCACTAACGACCAGTTTCACTTCCAGTGTATGAAAGGGAGATTCGGGTAATTTGAATATTCAGTGAATATCGTTCTACTTTCCAAAGAGATCACTTCGGCGTTTACGTCACACCATTGCCTACGGTCACTAGTGAATGAGGTCAGTGAACAATCGTTCGAACCCTTTCTCTTTGGCAAAGTGCGAGCTCAGAGGACCGCCACGAGACCTGCACCGGGTAAGTTCGAAATCTATAAGCCCTAGTTGCACAGCTCATCCCAAATATGTAGAGTTAACGTTACTGCAACTAGAAGTTATAACTAAATTGGGCCCAACATCAAATAATTGAACAGAAAAGCCGCGAAAAATAGCGATGGGAAAACTTATTACGATCAAAAACCTAGAAATTTCATTTAAATTACAATGCAATGTGCAAATGTGTTCCTTTTTTAATCTTCATTTAATATCCTATATCTCTTTATGTTACGAAATAGGTATTGGGAATATTTATATTTATCTGTTGGTACCCTAGATTGGACCAATTAAATTTCTTTGGCTCAGTTAAGATTTTCCATAATTTGATAGGTAAATCACAGGTAAGTTTTGAAAGCTCCGTTTAAATTTCTTTCAAAATCTAACATTTCACAACATCCTTATATTTACGATTGGTTTAGTCTATTACTCATATAAGTTTCGGCGTATTTTTATAAACACATGGTTCAAAGAAAGTATTTCATTCACGTAAGCTGCTGCTAGAATGGAAGTTCTTTTCTCCCCTTTCTTCCACTCAAGAAAAAGAAACTTGAGAAGATAGAGATATTAACATGGGCGTAGCCAGGTTCCATGTTAGGGGGGGGGGCCAGGATACTTACCTTTGCCCCATGACATGGTCTCAGGTACCCCCATGGGGAGAACTTTTACACGTTAAATTTTAGAGTAATTACACGAAGGGTTTGAACTTTTGCACTTTGCACACTTAACGTAAATAATAGTGTAATTAATGTGTGCTCTAAGAAAAATGGGGGGGGTCTGGGGGTCCTCCCCCAGAAAACTTTTTAAAATTTGCCCCTTAAAGTAGTGTTTTAGCTCATTTTTAGACTCTTTGGCCAGAACAGAACCACCTCTTGTAAGTTGTAAGCCACATACTTTTCTAGGAAATTTATGTGGCTAATGACTAAAAGTATAATTTGTAGAATCGAATCGAGTTGAGTTAAATTCAATAAATTTTATCTATTTTATTTTATGTTACCGGGTGAAACTTTCGTATGTTTGAACATTAAAAAAAAAACATCAAGCTTTAGGAAAATACGCAACTGCTTTAATTACATAATAATTTAGAAGAGAATAAAGAAGAATACAAAGTTACAGTTAGTCTGAAAATAGTCCGAGCAACTTTGTATCAACTGTTCAAGTTGTTGCAGTTACTTGAATAACCATGATATAAGATATAACATTTAACAATAACCTTAAAATGTAAAAGTAAAACCATCCTGCTTTCTCAAATATTATTTAGCTTTTTTTCACTCTTAAAGAAAAAATTCTCTTATTAGATATTTTAAAACAAATAGTTTATCCCCCAAAACTAAGATGCAATACTAAATTCAACTTACTTTAATTGCTGGTGATAGTGCTGGATTAAGGCTTTACATAATACGTCTAGATATCAATATGGAGGACTGAAATACGTACTCTTTTTAAGTTCAATGCTTGAAAACTAAATCACATATCTTAGTCTAAAGGGTATTTTCTGCAGGAATAGCCAATGACCACACGGCTTTCTTTCTATTCGTTGAAAGGTCAGCCGAAGCTTCGAAATAATAATGGCTGGGTTCACAAAAGACCCCTCTGTTTTGTGTAAACACTTGAGAAACACGTTGAAACAATTTCCTGACACACCCAGACACCTGAAGCCCCCTTGCTTGTTTGAGTTGTTGAGTGCCGAAGATTTATGATACCCTTTCACACCCTAATCCATTGTCAAAGGCAGAGGTGTACGTAAAATTGGATTTTGTGGTTTGGGAAGAGCATTTCCCCCTCACCCCCATTTCTTCTCCAATTAGGACAGTAGAGGTAGAGGACAACATAGGAAAGAGGTAGCGTTCACCCCCCGCTGGCTCCTGTACGTGAACAACAGGTGTGACCAGTAACGAGTTTACTTTACCCTTATCTTATCTTGGGGCTGTTTGTCAGCTCTTCCCATTTCAACTCTTCCCACTCCGCGGGAGGTGGTCAACTGGGGTTGTATCTTATCTCGTATCTATGAATTTGTCGAATATTTTGACTGGCCCGGTCGTTTGGGGAACTAAAAATGCTAAATGAAATGAATTCTGCTTGAATTCTTCCGCCACATCTCACATATAAGCTCGTTTTTTTGGCACATATTTTCAGCTTTAAAAAAAATTTTCAGAAAAAAAATTTTAAAATGTTTTTCAATTTTACAGAAAATTATTTTGGGGGAAAATTTCTGAAGAGTTAAGATAAATTTAGGGGGGGCAGCTGCCCCCCCCCCCTGCCGCCCCCTGGCTACGCCCATGGATATTAATGTGAGAGGGTCTCCTTAATTAGGTATACATTAAATAAACTCGTTGCAGCGTTTTATTATGTATTTTAATTGAATACAAATTCTAACATTTATCATACACTTTCTGACTTTTCTTCACACTGACGAAGAGGATCCAGGTATCTTCGAAACAAATTTTTGCAATGTTTTAAATTGATTTTAACGTTTTGCAATTAAACCCCGTTGTTTTAGCTGGACTTTGTATAAATTCTAACATATACAGGGTGATTCAGATAAGTGTTTCATAAGGGACTTTAAAAATTAAAAGAGTCATATTTATTAGTCTTCTCAAAAATCATAGTAAAAATAGCAAGGTTCTACAAGTTTGAATCTTTTGCTGTAATTTAAGCATCAAGCATCTTTGATGCTTGTATTTAATCGTAGTTATTTTTCACCATAAACTTTTAAAAGAATCCTTTCTTTTAAATTTTAAATAGTACTTTTAAGTGTGTTTTAACAACTTTTCCTCCTAGGGGAGGTAGGGTACATTAAGACGAACAAGAATCGGTGTAGTTTAGGGGGTCTAAGTGGGGTCTAAGGGGTTAAAATCAAGGGTGAAAATTCGCAAAAAAAACTCTCATATCTGGGCAGAAAGAGATACAATTGTTCGATTCCGACATTTTTTGCATTCAACCAATTCAAATTTTTCATGTAAAAACGAGATGCAAGTGTTTATTCTAATTAAAAACAGACCAATAAATGAAACAGGCACGCGTTGTAAGTTGATAGACTAGTAGAATGTGTCACGACAAAAACATCTTAATACTGGAGTTTTGTTGGTTGGTTGGTTAGAGTTATATGGCGTAAAGAAGTAAAATCTGACCAAGGGACAATTGTAACTTTAATCTACCTACAACACATGCCTCATTCAATTATTGGTCTGCTTTTGATTAGAATAAACACTTGCATCTCGTTTTTACATGAAAAATTTGAATTGGTTGAATGTAAAAAATACCGGAATCGAACAATTGTATCTCTTTCTGCCCAGATATGCGAGGTTTTTTGCTAATTTTCACCCGTGATTTTAACCCCGTAGACCCCACTTGCGACCCCGTAACCTACCTCAATTCTTTTTCGTCTTGATGTACCCTACCTCCCCTAGAAGTTATGAAACACTTAGCTGAGTCACCCTGTAGAAAGACAATATTAATTATAGAAAACATTGGTATCTTTATTTACCTTTTTATGCGTGAGAGTTCCTGGTTCTCTTTAGAAAACTTAACCAGTTTCCCGTTTAGAGGAGCTTATTTGCAAAAAGATTAAAATTGAAAGGAAAACGCATAATGAAAGATTTCATTATGCATTGATGTTGATTGAAGAAATAATGATTTTCAAACAATATATATCTCATTGGCACGAAAATGAATCGTGAGTGATTGATTAAAAAAGCTAAGTGTTTCAATATTAAAGTATAAAACCCTTCAAATGGAGACAGAAAGAAAGGACATAATTTCTTAATGGTTTACTCCAAACATTATGATTGACATTTTGGAGGCCACAGGTGGTCAGCAGGTCATGGACTTATTCTCACCCCCCCTTTTTTTGTCACTAGTGATCCAGGGTGTTTAACTATTTTTTTGAACCCGAGGTATTTTTTTTAATTTCAATTAATAGTAGATTTTTCTCGTTTCAGATTATGTATTCTCGAAACTTCTTGACTAATAATATGGGGCCGATGGCTCAAGAACTGATAACATCAATTACACATTCAGGTAAGTAGGTAATTAAATATTCTTACGGAAATTTACTTAAATTTCACAGTAACCGGTTATTTTATATTAAGCTCGCATGTGTTTTTTTTTTTAATTTTATAGCATTTAAATTAGTACAAGATTTTTAAAGCCGGTATTTATGTTTTTATTAATAATATAAATGACCTGAAATTCTGACCCGCCTAAGTCTTTTCTTGCTCCAATCCAGCCAGCGGAACATTTTGAAAGAAGTCATTCAGTCATGGTTAAATTTAGGTGTTTTTCTGTTTTGAATTTTTAGTTTTCATCAGTAGTATGAAGTAGAAAATATGCTGCGGTTAGAGTGCTGTATCCAATGTACGCAATAAAAAAACAAAGAAAAATTACTTAAGTCTGAAAATGTTTAAATTTGTAAATAAAGAGTGTCGGAATCTAAGACAATACAGTATAAATCCGAATGGTTATAAATTAATAAAAATAGTTGTTACTCTCAGACAGTTAATGGTTTTAGAAAATATGTTTTCTTTTCCATTTTATTTAAATTCGTCATAACTTAGGTATACTAAAAAACTTTTTTTTTTAAACAGCAAGTCTTCAGAATACCTCTTCTAAAAATCGCTAAATAAATCTTTTAGTTATGATTAATTAATTCAAAAAATTAGAATTATTCACGTCGAATCCATAGAGGTATTTAAATTTCTTCTGGGGATGAACCCCCAACCTTCTTAAAATGCGGTTGCCCCCCCCCCTTAGGTCCAGGCAGGATCCGCCACTGATGGACCCCCTGGAAGTTGCTGTGGACCTGGGGGTCCATATGGACCACTGCACTAGACTACTTCCGTACCGGAGGAAAACGGGTGTCAGCTGTCAGTAGATCGACCCCTCGAGTCCCCATTAATCTCCCCTGTCTTCATCTTTATCGTTTTTCTTATCGTTCACGGCGTACGCTCCTCCAGTGTGGCTGCAGCATTACACGTTGCATATTACGAAAGAGTTTAATCACGTGACATTCCGGAACCGCTCTCTCTGGTCTCTGCTCCCCTTGCTCTTATGCAAAGCTCTTATGTAACACATATTTTTTGTTCCAAAAAATCCTCGGCTTATTGTGCTTCCTCTTCGGGTAAACTCTGAAAATTTAAATGGCAAATTCTTCCGTTTTAGCTACAGGTATGTTCCATTTTGTGCTTGTGTGCGGAATTGCTTTTCTTTTGATTGTTTGTTTTGAAGATGACTCGCTGTTTTTTGTTTGTTTTGGTTTTGTGGGGAAAGTAAAAAAAAAAGCGCTATTAAGCGTTATATCATCACTGTTGTTTGAACAATAACATTTTTAGGAAAGAAAGTTATTCCATTATAAATTGATAATTTGGGAATCGTAGTTTATGTTGGGAAAAAATGTTAAAATAAGTAAATACACTGTTGAAATATGCTATTTTGAAATAGTGATTGTTGGGATTTATTTTCAAGAGTTTTTTTTTAGTGTTTAAAGGTCTCAAAGCAGTAGAATGATTATGGGATCCTTCAAATCAAGCTATAACAATTATGTATTATTATACTATGAAAACTACACTAATTTATTGAAGTCTCTTCACTTTTTGAATCACAAATATTTTCTCAGTATATGAGGTTTTAATCTAGTTTATTTTCCCACAGTTAAAATTGGTTTTTGTAGAAGAATATTTTATAATTAATTTTAAATCATTCAAGTTTATGACTGTCTTTTGAAATAAAAGTTTTCATAAATGCACTTTTGACTTTTATACCCACTCATTTCTTAAGCACTTAACATGGAGACATAAAAACATAATATACTTTTGAATGATAATTTAGTTGCTTAAATTGAAATAGTATTGAGACTAGAAAACAAATTGTTGAATTTGCTTATTTTTTTGAGTAAATTAATGTCTTACAAGTGCAAAAATTCCAATTATTACCTGTGTTGAATTTTTGTTTTGAAAAATCATTCATTTGCTTTGAATTAAATTATTATGCTGTACTTTTATATCAACTGTGCTTCAATTTTTAATTCAAATCTGAAACATTTTAGGTGGTGTTCGTCAGATGGCCAATTCTGCTCGAAAATGTCCTTTTATATCTGGTTTATCACCAATCTTTTTAAAAAACTATGGCTCGTCTATGATGAAAATGTATGCTGACCACTGCCCATTTATGCGGCATTATGCTTCATCTTTTAAAAATTCTGAAAATGTTGGTAAGTTATTTAAGCTCTTTTTGAAAAATTCTGTTTTGTATAGCAGTTTTTCTTTCAAACCTCAATATCACATTAAAAGATGAAAATTCAAACCCTTAACTTGAGGTATTTTAATTTTTTGGGAATTAAATTTTTATTATTGAAGGTATATGATCCATAAATAGTTTGCATCTTATGGATCTTGATATGTGAAGATGGGTTTTAAGCAAATAAATTTTAATGATTATAATAATTGATAGGGTGAACCGCCCAGTGAATGAACACTTAGCATTTGGGTTTGCGATTTTCCCACTTCAAAAATTTTTTTCAGGGCTTTTTCTTGGTCAATTTCTAAAAATAAGGTATGTTTCCATACTGGCTTTTTCTTGGCAATATGATCGAAGTATTTCCAGATCTCAGAAATCAATAGTTTTGAAGGAATCCTGATTTGAGTGAAAAAAGTGTGATTGACCCAGTGAATGAACAAAGTTTGCCCTAAGTATGAACAGTGTCTTCCAGTAAATGAACACTGAAAAATACCAGGATTTTTTTTCAACTGATCAGCCTGCGTTACATAAAATAGAAAATGTTTTACTAAGAACTCTAAAATTTCTTCAATACACACACACACGCACGCACACACACAAAAAAGGAACTTAGGATTAGGTGGGTGCAAATCTTGCCAGACATAGATTTCGACGTTATACTAATTGCATATGCCATCTTAACACAATTAATAATCAATACCTCCTAGCACGGACGTAGCTATAGCTTTTACAAGGGGGGGGTTCAAGAAACTTCTTTCAGGGGTCGCAATGGGCAATGAAAGTGTATCTAAAACAGGGTTTTCCAACTGGCGGGCCACATGCGGCCCGCGAAGCTCCCTGAAAACCCTAAAATGTAGCTATATAGAAGACTTTTTAGCATACTAAAATTTAAACATTTTTGGAGGAGGACCCCCGAACCCTATTTACCCACTTTTTCATTAAGGAGTAACTTTGGTTGGTCATTTTCTATGAAGAAAAATTTAAAGTTTGAGGTTTCGAAAGAGGGGTTGTATACCTTGAAATTTCCTCTGAGCGTAGCAAGGGGTTATAAAAGCTTAGGTTAACCTTTATCCCGAGGGGGGACAAAATGGAGTATCATAGGCGTAAGTTCAACTTTTTGATTGGGGGGCAAAACCTATAAGACCGCAGGACCAAAGGAGGCGTCACTAAACTGTTTTGAAGGGATTCTGGAACCCAAAATGTTTCTAATAGTTTTCCCTTTCCGAGTAAAATGTAGGGCAAATGTGAATTTTTGTGAACTTAATCACAAATTTTTGTGGTTAATACATGTCCTCAAGCAAAAGAGGGGTGTCTGGGTCCTCTCCCAGAAAATTTGATCCAAAAAGTTGTATTTTCATTCATTTTTTGGTTATTTGGACAGGAACCTTTTTGTTTGGCTGACATAAGGTTTAGGCTATTGGGGAGGGTCTGGACCCTCTAACCCCTTCCCCTTATATATGTCCATGCCTGTTGTTTGGGACCATGGGTTCCTATGCAATTCTGAACCCTTATGATGTCTACCTCCCCTAGAATTTTTCCCATTCATAATGATACACCCTGTATAAACCTAGACTTTTAAATTAAAAACTTATTCTATGGAAAGACAATACTGATCTTTATTATAACCTAGTCCTAGTTTAAGCTGTCAAATAAGCCTATAGGTCTTTTGGTTCACGAGATAAGCAGTTTCTCAGAGTATGAAGGTTGTTCATTTACTGGTAAATCTTAGTTTAATTACTCTTTCCAGTATGTGAACACTTGTACTTTCTAATCAACATACCCCGTTCATTTACTGGAAGGACACAATTTTGATCATCGCGCATGTTTACATAGTTTAGCTTACATCATTATGAATCAAATAAAACTATAATCATGAGATTCTACGAAATATGCATTTTCCCCAGTAAATGAACACCTGTTCATTCACTGGGAAATCTCAGTTTGCACTTCCAGTAAGTGAACACCCCCTTATCTATCGCAATTTCAAAAGTACAGCTTCCTGAATTATGCCATATCAAAGATTAAGTCTTTAACTCTGCCATAGGTCAGGCTTGCCTGCACCTATGCCGGTCCTAAGCCCGGATAAAATGAGGAAGGTTGTGCGATGGGCTAAACACCCATCCACGTAAAAAACCCTAGTTTACTGAAACCGCAAGCAATGTTATTATTCCTGCTTGGCGGGGTGCGGCGTCCTGTGGTCCCCCTGCTGATGACTTCCTTAGGGAACAAAAAAAAAAAAAAAAAAAAAAAAGATTAAGTCTTTAACATTTGATAAAAAACAACAAAAATCATAATAAGCGCAATTATAAGTTAGAAAAATATGAATGAATCAAGTCAAATCTTAACTTACCGGAGACTTTTTCATGGGCCTGAAGCTCGATCATCAGTAAAAAAATTTACACAGACTGAAATCGGAATATTCGGTTAAATAAACGATTGCCTGGCCTCTAGGAGGTCTCATTGCAACTACTGAATTTTTGTAATAGTCTTTACAGAGTTCAAATAGCTTAATAATTGAGATTATACGACCATGTGTTCATTCACTGGGAGTGTTCATTCACTGGGCAACCCACCCTATAATAATAATGATTATAATACAATATAATTTTCTTAATCTTAAGTTATAACTTTTTAAATTTTAGTGGAAAATGTGCCTGTAAACAAGTGTCCTTTTCTTGAACACGTTAAGCCATCTGTAAAAGCTGCAAGCATCGAAATGGAACATGATATTATTGATCTTACTGCAAAAAATACTGGTACGCCTTTTAAATTGTTTTTAAAATCATTCAAGTAATAGAGTAAATTTTTTGAACTTAGTTTATGTTTATTTACACATCTGAATGTTCTAACACTACCTTTAAGGTTTTAAGTTAAAATCCTTTTTCTTTATTGTAACTTAATGTTTTAATTTATTTCACATTTAATTTAATCACATAATATCAAAAATTAAAGTGTTCATCTGTTTGTTTGTATTGTATTGAATGAATTAAAAAGTTGTTGAATTTATTAATTTTTATTCTATGTAAAACTTTTTTTAGGTAAAAAATTTCAATATGAAGACCATTTTCTGCAACAAATTTCAAAGAAGAAACAAGACCATTCATATAGGGTTTTTAAAAAAGTGAACAGATTAGCTGATAATTTCCCGTGTGCGAATGAGTATACCAATGGGGAAAAGCAAATTATTGTTTGGTGTAGCAACGACTACTTGGGAATGTCTTCGCATCCTGAAGTTAAAAATGCTGTAATGTATGTATAGAATTTGTTCATAAGATAATAGTTTAAATTCATTTAGTGGATTTAATTCTAATCTTGTTTCGACTTTTCAAAGTTATTGTTTCGAATGAATTTTTTTAATTATTTAATTTTTGAATTTTAGCCAAGCTGTTGAAAAACATGGATCAGGAGCTGGAGGTACCCGAAATATTTCTGGGAACTCAACCTTTCATGAAAATCTAGAAAAAGAGTTGGCATCTCTTCATCAAAAGCAACGTGCCCTGTTGTTCACCTCATGCTTTGTTGCGAATGACTCAACACTTTACACATTGGCAAGGCATCTTCCTGGTAAATGTGAAAAAAATTATACTTTTGTAGCTGTTAGAAACTCATCTTAGAGAAAATATCAGGTGGTTGTCCAAAAATGTCTTAGTGTATTGGATTTTGTGACTAAAAGTAATTACACTTTCTTTTATTTAGCATGTTTTGACTGTTGCATGCTAAATAAGATTTTCATGGTTTGGGTTATTTTACTTAAATTTTATTTTGAAATGACTAAATGTGGTAAAATTTATATTTAAAAAACTTATTGAGTATGTGAATTCCGTCAATCTTTTCCTGTGTTAACAGTATGCTTTGCAAAATATATTTTGATGCCAAGCATTGTTTGAAAAGGAAGTTTGCAACTTTTTTTCACTTTTTATTTTGTATACTTAAATAACATTGAATAGGTTTTGCGAGGATTAAATTGATTGAAATAATAATTTTGTTTATTTAAGGGTTAATTTGCAATGGCAAAAGATACTAACATGGTTTGACTTATACAAATGAATGAAATCATTAACTACTTTCAATCATTCTTGATTTCTAAGTCCTATGGAAGTGAACCCTATGCCTATGACTTTTGTAATTAAAATTACTTAGTCATTCTTTTTCACTTTATTTCTTTTGCAATTTTTTATCATGTGAAACATTTTTGCTTCATATGTGTTGTAATCTTAGTATTCATTTTGCATGTAGGAGATTTAAGTATTTTTATTAGCTCACATATTTGAATATTGTTAAAATAAAATAGTCTTTTTGATTTGTACTGTAGTTTTAGTTTAACAATGTTTAACATAAGGTATCTAAAACTACTTTAAATTTATAGGAAGATGAAAAATGTTGTATTATCCTTCAGATTTTTAGTTTCATTAGTCTATCAAATAATTTTTGCTAGAATTAGATTTGCATATTCTATTTTACTTTTATACTCATAGTTTTGTATTAATAAATTGATTTGGTTTGATTTGTTACTTTTTAATGAATACTACTTATGAATTCGTCAACAGGTTGTGTGCTTTTTAGTGACGAAGGTAACCATGCTAGCATGATAAAAGGCATTAGAGACAGTGGAGTTCCCAAGCACATTTACAAGCATAATGATCCTGTAGATCTGGAAAGGAAACTTCAATCTGTTGACCCAAAATTGCCGAAAATAGTAGCTTTCGAAACGGTCCATTCAATGACGGTGAGCATACAAATAAGCTTCATTAAACAAAAAATATGATTAGAATATTGTGAAAGAAACGTTTGCTTTTATATAGACTATCATAAAAATTAATGTATTTATTACATTTATGTATTGGATTTTTGTTTATAGCTTACATCTTTTTTCTTGTGCAGTACTTTTTTCAGTAACTTTAAATAGTTAACATTTCTCTGTTTGATCTTTTGTTAAATAGAAGTCAGCTATAAATGTATTCTAATGAAAATTTTTATTTATTGCTTTGTAAAGTATCAAATATTTAAATTTTATATTAATTTACTTATAGTGGGAAATTGTAACGGAGCTTATGCATGGTTTTGAATTTTTAGTAAATTTTTTGACAAAAAACTGACAGATGGGCTTATGCATGGAAATATATGGTATATTAATGCTACTAACCTCTTTCTAATAATCTTCATTTATGTATTTTAGGGTGCTGTCTGTCCGTTAGAACGTTTGTGCGACATAGCTCATAAGTATGGAGCTCTCACCTTTGTTGATGAGGTCCATGCCGTAGGTATGTATTTTTCCTTTCCCTCTGTTTCCTTTTTGTGCTAAAGCACGTGGGTATGTTTTTTATTTACTTCTGGCGGCCATTGTGATTTTGTTTCTTATGTTCTTTTTGGCTGCCGGCATTCCAACAGTAGTTCCAATTGAGTGAAGATGTATGCTATGTCTGTCAAATAAATGCCATTTATAATTAAAACTAAATGCTTCATTCCTTCGCATCTCCTACTAGGTCTGTATGGTCAAAATGGTGCTGGAATAGGAGAACGAGACAATGTGCTGCACAAAATAGATATCGTGTCAGGAACTTTAGGTAAGTGCAGTTTTTAAAATTGAGGCGGTTGCAGCAACAATGTGTGTGTGAGCTTACTTTAATGTAAAGTTGTTTGGATAAAGCTGTAGGAGTTAGCTTTTGGTTGCTGCAAGCCCCTCAATTACTTAATTGCCCTGTATTATTCTAGATAACTTACTATGCTTGTTAAATTTATCTAAATTTGTCTTATTAAATACAGTCGACACTTGTTTTTACAAACATGAAAACAAACTGTAAGCTTATGCAAACAAAATTTTCAAAACCTCTTTTTTTGTTGACTCATTTCTTCCACTTCACCAGGCTTTATTGACACAAGATAATGTTAAAAACTTTTTCTCTATGAAAATATTTAAGAAATTTTGGGATGGGGGAAATTCAGGTGTGTAGAAAGGGTTTAATTGACTAGTGAATCCAGTCAAACATCTATATAAGCAAACAGTATAGAATAGGGAGAGGGTTATTTAGGATGAAGGTTCTGTAATAATTATAATCTTTATTGCTCAATCTGTCTTTTCTGATCTTTATTTGGTAATGTATATTAAAATCTTTAAAAATATTTATTCTTTTAAGGAAGGAAGTTTGATAAAAGTAAACTCAATATTTTATTTTGCAAATTTAAATACAATTTTGAAAAGTTTTACAATACTGTTAGTGTATCCCCTTAAAGTTTTTGAAAATGAGTATTAATTTTACTTAAAAATGAAGGTAGGAGTAAAATTATTTTTAACTAAATTCTTACTAAATTCTAATTCTTTACTAAAAGAAGTTGCATTGAGATAAGTACTCTTAACTTAATATTTAAATAGGATTTTTACTCAATTGTAATTAAAATATTTTTATCTATAACTCACTTCTGTAAAAAATCTACTTTTTTAATTCACATGTATTTTTTTTGACAAGATTTGTATTTTTCTTGTTCCTTAGGCAAAGCTTTTGGTAACATCGGAGGCTACATTGCCAGTACTGATACGATAGTTGATATGGTTCGAAGTTATGCTTCTGGATTCATTTTTACTACTTCACTGCCACTAACTGTTTTAAATGGGGCTCTTGCGGCTATCAAAGTATGCATACTGCTTTTAAAAATTAGACTGTTTTTATCTTAGTTTAAATTGTCTTTTTTATCTGATGAGCCTTTAACTTTAAAATTATTTTTTTATGATATTTAGGTCCTCAGGAGTGATGAAGGCAGAGAGTTACGACAAAGGCATCAAGAGAATGTTAAGTATCTTCGGAAATCACTTCAAGCTGCTGGAATTCCTGTTGTGCATTGTCCGAGTCACATCATACCAGTTCATGTAGGATTTCATAGTTCTCTCATAAACATTAACATTTTGTGTTTAAGTGATTCAGATTTTATAGCAGGGTTCCCAAAAGCCTTGACGCCTGCATCTTATAAGCCTTTTAATAAGTTTCATATTTTTAATATTGGTTGGAAACATACATGACTCTTAATTTAAATATATTTTTAACTATTAATCTTGTGTTTGGCGCAGAATGTCCGATATAGGGACCTTGCGCCATTAAACCCAAAACAACCAACCAACCAACCCAAAAGCCTTGAAAGTACTTGAATTTAGTGCTAACAAGGAAACGTTCTCAGGGTGAACTCACAGAATTGGATGAAAATTTTACAGGCATAAGAAGATGGCTAAAAAAACTTACTGTGAAAAAATTAGCTGCTAAATTTCATTAGGAAAGGAGTAAATTAACTTTGAAAATTGGGTTCTGAGATGCCAACCACATTCAGTTATCACTACTTGGCGAATTTTCTATCAGATGGAATGATTAAATTTGTATTTAACGTGAAATTGAGATATTTTGTTAAAAGTACTTCAGAATATCCATTAAAACAACAGTTTTTTAATTAATTTCCTTTCCTTTAATTTAATTTTCCTCCTTTAATTCATTTTTAATCCTTTTTTGCATTTGATGAACCTTTTTTTTTTATTATTCGCTCATTAAAACTACTTCAGAGAAATCGCGGCCAGTTTATTCTAGCATTTTGCACAGAGCCAAAGGAAGCATCCTCGCCTTAGTAGGGTTACATTTGGCATTAAATATGATAATTTTTTACAGCTTTTCTACTGTAATTTAGCAGCCAATTTTTTTACAGAAGGTGTTTTGAGCCAAATACTAACCCCTGTAAAATTTTCGTCCAATTCTCCGAGTTCACCCTAGAGAACGTTTCCTTGTTAGTCCTTAAAAGTCCTTGAATTCTATTTGGAATGTTTTAATATGGAATCCTTTTCAGTTGGAACGTAAAAAAAGTTTTCAAATAGTTCATATCTTGTTAGCTTCTTAAACACAGATGAGATTTTTAAAAATTGTAGAACAGGTATAACTTGGCTACTTTTACTTAAACTTAGCAACTTTCCTAAAACAAGTGAACTATAGTAATATGTTTGAAATTGTAAAATATATGAATGGTAATATAATGTAGTCTTTTCTATAAGAAAGGCTTTTCAGAAAAATTGAATTCTGAAGTAAGGGTACTAAAGAGAACAAGTTTTGTTGCTTGTAAATGGCTTTTCCTCCTTCCTATGTTAGTCCATGAAAAATTAAGAATGAACCTTAAAAAGTACTTGGGGGTTTTTTCCTCACAAAAGAGTGGGAACTATGTATAGACAAATAATTAACTTTAAAGAGTACACATTTCTTCAAGTATGTAATTTTGATTATTTATTGGTAGGTTGGTGATCCTAGGTATACCACTCAAATTAGTAATGAGCTCATAGAAAGGCATGGACATTATGTGCAGGCGATCAATCATCCGACTGTTCCAATTGGTGCCGAAAAGCTAAGAATCGCTCCAACTCCTTTCCATTCAAAAATGTCAATGGATAAATTTGTTTCTGATCTGGTTGACACTTGGACACATGTTGGACTACCATTAAAAGAAGAATTTTGCAGTCAAGTGAGGATTATTTTATTAGATTTCATAGTCCTTAAAACAATTATCTAAATACTAAATAATGCAATTTTATATCCTAGTCTTTAAATTTTTAAATGTTAACAAAACTGCTTCCTTAGTTTTCTTTTAATATGTCTGAAAATATAATAGAAATAGTGTTTTGAGCACTTTAAAAAACAAGTTTTTAATATTATTTTTAACATATGAATTTACTAGTAGAAGTTGTAGTTTGTGTAACCTAGTTGATTTATAAATGTGCAAATTTTATTTTTCATCCAACTTTTCAAGTGCAATTCTTTTAATATCAGCTAAACTTTTTTTAAAATTTGGTTTCCTTGTTTGTTAATTCCTATGTATTTTCTCTAGGCGTGTGAATACTGTAAAAAGCCTGTACTTTTTGATCATTTGGAATCGAGAGTTTTTCCTTGTGGTGGTGAGAAAGCTTGTCCCCAGATTATGGTTCATTGAATGAAATTAACTACATAACATACAGTCCATTGAAATCATTCTTAAACCAATTACAAAATGCTGCAATTATAACATCTATGACCTTATTCTTGTTTTAGATAAGTCTTTTTTTGATTGTAGGAATTCAGTAAAAATTATTCTATAAATTGAGGACACAATATGAATTTTATAAGCTTAGAACTATGCATTTGAATTATAAAACTGTGTGCCAAAAGAAATAATTTTTATTAATAATGTGTCTCAGAAATAAACAGCAGTATTTTTTCCTTGTATTGCCTCATCCAAGACCCCACCTCACCAGTCCAAAGGTCCTCGAGGAGTTCAAATCCCCGCTCCCAATGCTAGTTTCCCTAGGGTTGAGCCACAGAGAAATATCCTAACAGAGGGTCCACGAGGCTATTTTCAAATGTGTTACTGATGTGAGGGCGTCACACTAGAGTCTAGAACGTATGCCGGCCGCTTAAATCTCTCGCCAAATTAGAACTCAGCGCATGCGCAAAAAGGTGTTTTCGATTTCCCATAGCCAGCCGGCGAACGATTCAGACTGGATCCAGACGCTAGTGAGTTTAGTGCGATCCCAGCGCCACAATTCTCCCAACCTGTAACAGGATGTCATGATTTTCGATTTCCATTATGGCCTATGGCCGTGGACTCTCTGTTCTAGTACTCTGTGGGTTGAGCAGTCCGTTGGGTCGTCATATAAGTTATAAATCATCAGACCCAACCTCATCCCACTCAACCCAGGTATGCCACAGGACTTTGCGTTGAAGGTTGGCCTATAAAAGGCACAAAAACCACTGGGGCCCCGGGGGCGCAACCGCGCAACTCCCTGCCACCCATGGGTGCCACTTTTCAAAATTTGCAAGACGGAAATTTAAAGTATCGTATTAATTATTTTCATCCAGTCTAGCATTTTAATTGCATGAAAATTCATAAAATATCATGAATAATCATAGTTCCTTAAATTCTAAATCAAGATAAAGCTGTATGCGAGTAAAACCATGTTACTTGTGGTTAAAATGTGCGGTTCAATTCCGTTAATGTTCCCGCTATTTACCGCTATGCTCTTTTGGATACCAAAAAAGTAGTAATATATTGCTAAAACAATTTTACTCAGATGAAAATGTTTAGTTAGATCAAAAACTATTCATATTTTCAATAAAAAAAAATGTTGATATTTGAATCTATGGCATTCTCAAAAGCATGGCAATATTTAGCAGGAACGGATTGGAACCGGAATTGAACCAAATGTGCAATGTAGGTATTGGAATTTAATACTAATTTTGCATTTCGTAATATACCTGGGATGGAATTCCGTTCATTGAAATTTTAAAAAGACAGAATTCCGTCCGGGGGACGGAAGAGTGGCACCCATGCTGCCACCTAAGTAAAGTGCCCCTGAGGGGGTGGAAGATTGGCCTTTTAATAAGGCACCAATACACTGGGGTCCCTAGGGATTGTGCCCCTGAGGGGAATATGAATATAATAACTTATGAACGTTCAGCTCGTATCTTAAACCTTTCAGCAAAATACATTAAAATTTCTAATGTTAAAGCTGAAGTTGTTGACATAGTAACATATTTCCAAAACAAGCTTCAAGAAACAGGTGCTAAAAAACTAAAGATGCCATCTGATATCAGGGGGAGTTTTGTTAATCCATTTTCAATTTTAAAACTTAATTTAATTTTTTTAAATTTCTCTGTTGAGGTACTGGGTCTCCCTCCTGGGTAGGACCCTCTGTCGAGGGGAGGGTAAAAAAAACAAATAAAACATTTTAAACAAAGCAAAAGTTTTTTTACAACCCTGATCCTTTCTGCTATACAGTAGCATATACCGTAACATCTCAGATGGCCATTTTGGTTTTGTTTACTTGAGAGTAACTCGCGAAAATTGGGGAGTCAAGTGACTTATTAGTAACTTAAAAGTTAATCATTCATAAACACTTTCCTGTTTTCTTTTATTTTATTGACATATATTACACAAGTGGTGAAATATTCACAGATTTCGCCCTACGGTTGAAGTCACACGTCCGAGTTGTGAGTAGGCCATCCATAATAGAGGGGGGTATAATCCAACTCAGAACTCAAGTCTGAGGAAGCGCTTCATGAGAGGCGGTAGATTTAAAGCGTTGATTCCTTCTGGAAGCTGGAAATTCCTTCCCAAGCGCTCCCTTATAGCTTGCCGACTCAGTTGTTTCAACGTCGGCAGAACTATCTCATCGCAGTCGGTGGGATGTAGTACACCGCATTCCTCGTAGAGTTCAATTATTTTGTCTATCATTGTACCGGTGCACACATATGGCAGACCCTTTCGAACGATGGCGGAGGGTACGGACGGTACACAGAGGGAAAGGAACAGCTTCCGGAACATCTCGATGAATTGATCAATGTCGGTGAAATCGCCAAACGCATGGTAGATGTGAGAAATAAACCACAACAAGAGTCTGTTCGAGATGGGTCTAAGCGAGATCCCAATCTTATAATGGCTATTGAAATAATGCAGATTTTCATATACAATGCCATCACTGGAAAAAAAAATTTACTTCACAAAAGAATATAGAGCAATATAGTAACAAAAAAACTCAAAAAAATGAAAAAATTTGTATTACGAAATCCTTTCTTTTGATTTCAGAATCTGAAAGAGCATAACAAACTGAGAACCCCTTTGTCCAAAGTTTCACGTAAATACCATCAATATTAAACGCTTGAGAGCCTGTTAAAGTTTGTTTATGAGTGCGAAAACAGCTATAGAGCATTTTCAATCACATGACTTTACCTAACAACGGCCTTAGCAACGTTGTTTATTCGTCCAAGTGATGTCATGTGCGAATGCTGCTATTTCCCGCCCCTAACAACAGCCTTAGCAACGTTGTTTATTCGTCCAAGTGACGTCATGTGCGAATGCTCTATAGAAAAACAATACAAAATAAAATTTTGGCAGGTTTTTCAATTTTTTTTTTGTGATTTTTCTTTCTAATTGTTTGGTAATAAACAAATTTTAAAGTGAAAACTTATAAGATAATTTTAAAGATCATATTAAACCACAAAATTTGAGACCATAATTAAATTTTTACCAATAGTAGTTCTTCTACAAATTGAATTTTTCAATAATTATTTTGGGTTGTTGCTCCATTTTTAAATTATGAATGAAAATTGGGTTGCCAATAATTGAAAGTTTTAGAAACACCGTTGTACTGAGAATAGTAAAGTAATAAAATGTAATAAGTACTACAGTAATGTAAATGCGATAATTTAGTAAGATTTATCTCGGGTTGAATCGTTATACAGTCGGTTCCGCTTAATGTGATCATTTAGTCCCAGAGTAGAATAACAACAATATCTGATTGATAATAATACGCGATTTTATACCAGAAAGTTTCAAACAGCAGTCCCAATTGAAGTATTTAATCGATTACGTAGAATTATTTTGCAACTATATTTACATTGTTAAAGAAAAATATGAGAGGGGAACATATAACACTTGTAAATTAATGACTCATTTTGTATGATTACACTGTTCAACAAATTGGACCTTCAAAATTTTTTCCTTTATGAAAACAGTCATTTCTTATAGATTTTGGGTCGCTGAACACGAAAATCACCATCAAAATTCTCAGTGAGCTCTGGTTTTCTGGGGAACGGCCCCTCCCCCTTTTTACATTTTTTGATGACGAAATTTTGTAGCAAATGGATAGGTTTAAGGGGTTATTACCCCCCTAAAAAGGCAAAAAATTATAGAAGTTATTATACGATATTTTTTACTCAATTCACCTTTGAAGGGTCCTAACCCTTCCCCAAGGACCCAAATTTGATGACAATATACAGCAATAATTTTTACTAAAAGCGGTTGAGGTGTTAGAGCCCCAGAAGCCCCCGCGGAAGTGTCCGAAAGATTGCATTGTCACTCGCGCGCTCTGGAATTAACATTTATGCTTTGAGAAGGTTAAAATAGACATGAGGACATATAAATGCATTATACAAATACAAATACAAAACTGACGACCAGCTACAGGCTCATAGCCCAACAAGGCTGGTCCTATGATTATGAATTCCCCAATTCCCACAGCCTATCCAGTTGCCTCTTAAACTCAAACACTCCCTTTGAATAAACTATATTTATTTTCTGGCAACGCGTTCCATATGTCAATTACCCTATTAAAGTAGTAGTACTTCCTTAAATCCCGATTGACATGTGTCTTATTTAGTTTATACCCATGGCCCCTTGTTCTGTTATCCTTGCTGAAACTTAAGCCCTCCGTATCCCCTTGCTTTACCAACTTGAATAGCTGAATCAAATCCCCCCTCTCTCTTCTTTTTTCCAGTGAATACATGTTGAGCCTGCTCAAACGTTCATTATAATCCAGATGTGTTATCCCCTTAATTATTTTTGTAGCTCTGTGCTGTACCTTTTCAATTACCTCTATATCCTTCCTCATATATGGAGCCCAGAATTGTACTGCATATTCAAGATGAGGTCTTACTAATCCCTTGTATAAAGGCAATATTATATTCTTATCCCTTGAAGTTACAGTCCTTTTTATGTACCCTAATAACCTATTTGCCTTTTTACCCGCAGCTGTACATTGATGACCCATTTTAAAGTCCCTATGTATTAATACCCCTAGATCCTTGACTGATTCTCCCTTCTTTACCTTTACTCCTTGTAGACAGTACTCAGTTTCACTATTCCTGTAACCCATATGCAGTACTTGACATTTTCCTAAATTGAAAGACATGCCCCATTTTTCAGCCCAATCAGATATCATATCTAGGTCACCTTGTAAATTCTCTATCTGTATCTTGGTATCCACCTTCCCCCATATTTTTAAGTCATCTGATCCCCTGCCCTATATCATCTATGAATATTATAAATAATATTGGTCCCAATACTGATCCCTGAGGTACCCCACTTGTTACTTCTGTCCATTGTGAATAATGTCCCTTTACCTGCACTCTCTGTTTTCTACCCAATAGCCAGTTCTTAATCCAAATCAATGTTTTCCCTTGAATCCCCATCCTTTCCAATTTAAACAGTAGTGCCTCATGAGGTACTTTATCAAAAGCTTTCTGAAAATCTAGGTACATGATATCAACCCTACTCTTATTGTCCAGCTCCTCAGTAATTTTCCCGTAGAACTTTAATAGATTTGTGGCACATGACCTTCCCTTCCTAAACCCATACTGATTGTCTGATAGCAATCCCCCCTCCTCCAAGAATAACATTATATGCTTTTTTAGCAAGGATTCATATATTTTACATATTACTGAGGTTAGACTTACTGGTCTATAGTTGCCCGGTTCACTTTTTATTCCCTTTTTGAATATTGGAGTTATATTGGCCAATTTCCAATCCATTGGTACCAAACCCGTGCTATATGTTGTATTGAATATCATTAGAATTACATCCCCCAACTCTTCCGCGCATTCCACTAGTACTCTTGGATAAATTTCATCTGGCCCTGGTGCTTTAGTTGGCTTTATTCTTTTCAATTGATGTACTATGTCTTCCCTATTAAATTTACATTCTTTGATTGTACCTCCTGCAAAGGCTCCATCCCTAGGTTCATCCTGTAATCCATAGTCACTATTGAAAACCCCCAGAAAAAAGTTGTTTAGCACATTTGCCATTCCTACTTCATCCTGTATTAATTCACCATCACTCCCCTCCAATGGGCCTAATGTAGTACTTAGTTTATTCTTACCCCCTGCATATGCAAAAAAATTTTTTGGGTTTGTATTTATCTCCCTTGCCAGTCTTTCCTCCAAGGATACCTTTTGCTTCCTACTCATATTTTTGAAAGCCTTTCTAGCTTTCAGATATGCCTCCCTATCTCTATCCCTACCTGTGCTTTTATATACCCTGTAAGTTCTTTGTTTTAACTTTAAAGCTTTATGTGTTTCCCCTGAAAACCACATAGGAAGCAAGTTTCTAGTTTTGAACCTTTATTTAATTATTAATATTGAACCTTTTAACACTTAGCCACTAAATCAGTCAAACAGGGTGTTGGGATTACGCAGGCGGAATAGAACTGGTGTAGAGATACACTGCATATGAAATTTTAACTTAAAATTTTTTTAGAGATGAAAATAGTCATTTCTTACAGATTTAGAGATGAAAATAGTCATTTCTTACAGATTTAGAGATGAAAATAGTCATCTCTTACAGATTTTGGGTCGCTAAAGACAAAAATCACCCTTAAAATGCTTAATTAACTCTGCTTCTTGGGTAATTCAATTTTTTTTTTTTTTTAATTTTTATTACACTATTTTTGTGTTCAGCGATCCAAAATCTATAAGAAATTACTGTTTTCATGAAAGAAATTTTTTCGTTGTTGAACAGTGTTATGTATTAAAATTGACCTTAAAACGGAAAAAAGAGGTTTGATAATATTAAGCGATATATTGATCACATAGAGTGATACATTTTGCGTAAGTGACCGGTCAATTTTGATAGCATTAACCATGATAATAACAAGCGACTGTAGTATTGAGAATAAAATTTAAAAAGTATGAATACTTACTCTTCCCATTTAACCATATTTTCAAATTTGAATCCATAGTCAATCAACAAGGATATCCAGTCACAACAATTCCATTCATAGTGATCAAATATTTTTTCAGTGATGTAAGTTTCACTATATCTGATGCCCCAGAAGTCAAACCTTGATGTGTTTGCGTCTTTGAGCATTAACTCCAGATGCTCCTTGTCTGGCACGTATTTGAATAGTTTGGCTCTGGTGCGGAAATTAAAACCAAACGCATCCAGGAGTTTCTTCAACAGGAAGGGGTGCTCACTCTTTTTTTTGTAAAGACCTCTCAGAAGGTCAGGGTAACTTTTCCAATAGAAAGAATGGAGGTTCGGAATATCCTGTGTCATTTCATGGTGATCTGGTAGTTTATGCCACTTCTCGACACCGAAGACCGTAACCACGTTCAGAAAACGGACAGCCAATTCTCCATCACAGTCCATGGAGAAGTCGGTATTTTCCAAATACGAAATAAATAATGACCTTCCCACAAAGTCCACTTTAATTTCTGTAGTATCGCTTCTGCGGTCACACCCGACGCAAGAGTCGTCGAGAAAGAACCTTTGCTTCTTCTTGCAGACTTCAATGGTGGTCAAAGCGTCGCTTTTAAGCCATTCATTGTCCGGAAAAGGCTTACCGAAATGAATCTTGGGGAGTTTTCCGTTTGGGACGGCCAGGTCAAGGTAATGGAGTCGCGATGTAGCCCATTCTTCTCCGTGCACCAGGAGGCAGCGTATGTAAGCGGAAAGAGTTCTCTCAGTGACGGTCAATGATGCGACCATGGTTGGTTTTAATCCGGAAACAAATGAGTCTAATAGATAGAAATGACGAAACGCAGTCCCACGCGGTTCTTTGAGGAGGAAAGGAAAGTAGCTAGCTGGCTATCTCACGAAACGCACTGCCTTATCTTAGGGATGGGCAAAAAGTATCGATATAAAAGGTTTCGATATCCGATATTTTGGATCGATACCAGAGCTAGGTATCGATACTCAAAGGGTGAGTATCGAAATTTCGATACCGGCGTTTTTTCGATACTGTAACGTCTTGGGGAGAAGCCCCCCTAAAGATGACTCGTCCCCTACTACATTTTGGGGAGAAAACCTTTTCAAGGAACTTGGCTCCGGAATGCCGGCGGTCACCCGATCTCTGGACATTCTACGACCGAGAGAACCGGTTTCGGGGACGCTGGGAGTGAGCCAGGGTTCGGCAGAGAGAGAGAGGTCGGGTGTCGGGTCGCCTTTTTTTGGTGGATGTATGGGACCCTCTCAAAATAGCACCGCCATCGGTACTGTACACGATACCTGTACCTGTAATGCTGTTTCGATAATTTGACAAAATTTTGAAATGGTATCGATACTTCTTTTTTCGATACCGCATTGCATAGCATTTCATTACACCACTTCAGTGGCGGATCCACGGGGGGGGTGATTGGGGTGATCACCCCCCCCAACAAAGTGACCTCGCCGAATTTCCGGCAGAAAATCACATCTCCGATAACATAGCGATAAACTTGACTTGTGAATAATCTCTACTGAGAAACCGCTGTCACCATCTGAGCGAGTATTTTTTCCGGTTTCTCGCAGTGCCCCTTTTCGGCAATAGTAGCAACTCGTTAAATGATAACTTCAATGCATCGATCACTTTTCAGAGGGCTCCCTTCCCGAGCCCTGATAAAAGGGTTGACAGAGTGGAGTTCGGTACTCTTTGGTCACCGGAAATTTCAGCCGGTGTTAGAAATCTGTATCGGGGTGAATTGAACCATATCGAGGCTGATTACTGGTATAATTGCACACAAAAACCAGAGCGGGCGGCTTGTTTGTATATTTTCTAATCTCACTGTTTTTCAACATCTATTTAAGGGCCAATCAAAACTTTTTCAGAGCGATTGGCAATCCTATATTGGGAGGGGATAACAGCTATTTGTTGGCAGTGGGATAGTCAAAACTTGTGGGCGGAGCATGTCGTACATATGCCAAGCTGTACTAGTAAATTTGCTGTTTTATTAAAATTTGGCGTTTTACTATCTCAAAAAATGGATTCCGGAAATAGTGAACATGGTCGTGCTCAGAAACGAACAGTGGAACTCAGCTTTCGTTTTTTAAGAAAAAGCCAAGAAATGATTTTTTTGAAGATAAAGCTGAGGTAGTTTTGCCATTTTCTGCAACTTTTCTTTTTTTTAAACTATGTTTCGATGTTTTATAATTTTTTAAACTCAAGTATATCACTGTATCAATTATTAAGAAAAATTGCTATTTTAAATTTTCTTCTTGGTTGCTAAATTCGGAATACATATACAAAAGAAAATTGTTTTTATCATTTAGTAATAGATTTAATATTTTGTATGTACATTTATTAAGTTTTTATTATTATTTTGAGAACTTAACAGGGCAGCTTTCAATGTCATTATTACTTATCATTTCAAGGTTCTAATGATTTAATCCGGTTTACTAAATTTTAAATTGTGAAAAAGCTAAAAGAAATAATTATAAACAGCAAAAAGGCATTCGTGGCTTTGCGGTAATTTTACTTTTAGTGACTTTTCTGTTTCTCTAATTTTTCTTTATTTTGGTCTGTCTTGTTATATATTAGTGTATACTTTATGCATTTAAGTAGAAGTTCCATTTTAAAAAGGGAAAATGAATTATTTTAATCATGCATTTAATGGTTTACAATTAAATCAGTAGAAAGTGGAACTTTCCACCAAATATATTTTGTGTCTTCCTCTTACGAATTGAATGTAAAAGTGAAAATTGATTGTAATGTCGAATGCGCATGTAGGTAAAATCACCCCCCCCAAACCAAGTCTCTGGATCCGCCACTGCACCACTTTTAATAATTTCAATACAAAAGGAGTATCGAAATATTTTCATTCAAACCATATTTCATTTCAAACCATTTCGATACCTTCTTAAATAAAAGGTACATCTTGAATCGGTAACGATACTTCAGTTACAATTTTCCCTGGGGAGAATTAAAATGTTTTCGATACCAGCAGAGACGAAGAGTAAGTGATAGTATCAAACAACACTATTTCGATGCGGTACCTTGATTGATGCAAGAAATAAATGTTGCGATGGTATCGATACTTCTTTTTTCGATACCGCCGATGCTTCAGTTACAATTTTCCCAGGGGAGAATTTAAATGTTTTCGATATCGATACCAGCAGAGACGAAGAGTAAGAAATAGTATCAGAAAATTCGGTTTCGATACCTGGATGCTCAAAAAAACTTGAATTGGTATCGATACTCAGTTTTTCGATACCGCACCGCATAGCATTTCAATACCTCTTTTTATACTTTCAATACCAAAAAATAGTATCGAAATATTTTTAACATCATTTCGATACTTTCTTATAAAATGTACATCTTGAATCAGTATCGATACTTCAGTTATTGTTTTCCCTAGGGAGAATTTAAATGTTTTCGATATCGATACCAGCAGAGACGAAGAGTAAGAAATAGTATCAGAAAATTCGGTTTCGATACCTGGATGCTCAAAAAAATTTGAATTGGTATCGATACTCAGTTTTTCGATACCGTGCCGCATAGCATTTCAATACCTCTTTTTATACTTTCAATACCAAAAAATAGTATCGAAATATTTTTAACATCATTTCGATACTTTCTTATAAAATGAACATCTTGAATCAGTATCTTCAGTTATAGTTTTCCAAAGGGAGAAGTTAAATGTTTTCGATACCGATACCGATTTGAAGTAAAACGAAAATTCTTTGACCCTAAATTATGAACGTAATATGGAGACGGTCCCCTAAAAATTTTTAATTCCTGAAACCGCTTTCGATAAGCTTTCCAACGATATAAAGCACTTTACTGCAGTCAAAAAGTAAACAAACCTAGAACTCAAATCTGGGAAATATTCCCGTGTCGTTCCCGTTAAGGACCAGTAAACTCCATTCTACTTCAAAAAATCCTGGATGACATCAGAATCACCATGGAAACCCGTAATTCTGGAAGAGTCCTTTACTCATAAGTAAATTCGGAAAAAAAAAATTTAAAATAATAATTATCGATTTATTAGCAATTTGCGGACTTGTTTTTTTCGAGTAAACAGGGCTTTTTTTTTTCAAACTCTTAAAAAGTATATAAATTATTGCGCGATTTTAACCAAATTTTAATAAGTTGTACATCTGGTAGTATACTACAATATACCGTCAACTATCGATCGATTTATTACATATTATAAGGTTTTTTAAGGATATTACGGACAACCTTCGGACGCAATTTGAGGTCCTTCTTAAGAAGCGAAACCTTAATACTTACTCCGTTTTAATTGTCTATCAAAGGCGCATAACATTCAAATTTCAAAAATATACATACCACAAGTACAAAAAAAGTTATTCGATAAAGGATATTTTACAGTTTTCCTACATTAACTCAAAAACCAATAATGACACAATGTTCCTGCCTCGATTTGGTAAGAGGACTGCTATAGGAAAATTATACCGGTGTGTGGCTCGTGGTAGAAGGAAGGCAATGTAGTTAAAATCATTCAGCTTTATTGCTGGCATAAAACATAAACAAGTAGAATGGCAAATGATACAGATAAGATAAGATAGCTGCTTTGAGCTAACAACAGTAAGATAGCTGCTTTGAGCTAACAACAGTAAGATAGCTGCTTTGAGCTAACAACAGTTCTCGGATCTAATAGGTTGCTGCTTGGAGCAATCACAGATAGTAAAGTAAAGCTGCTTCTTTGAGCAAGAGAAAACATGAAGTAAACCGCTGCTTGGAGCGAGAACACATCATCCAGTGAAGTCGCTGCTTGGAGCGAGATCACCTCTTGAAAAGTTGAAAAAGTGACAGACAACAGTTCAAAGCCAAGGCTAAACTTGATCCAGCCAGCACGTTTCACTTCGTTTCACTGTGTCTGGTAAGGCTTTGACACTGGCGAAAAGATCAAAAGAGCCGACGTGATCCATCTCTCATCGCTAGAGGGCGCTACCGTAGTGCCAAGAAAATCTTTGTTTACCATTGGATTACATTGAAAACTTGTGCTATTTCTTCGTAGATTTTTCGATTGAATTAGTCTTAAAAAGTTTAAAATTGTTTGAAGAGCAAGATGGTGAACTGTTGCGTTCCTATATGCACCAATTATTCGAGCAAGACAAAAAAAAGTCAAGCAGATGGAGACAATTATATTTCCTACCATGAGTTTCCTTGCGATATCTCTCTCCGACAAGAATGGCTAAAAGCCATCTCCAGTTCTCCAGAAAGGATTATGTCATCAAACCCTATTGTAAACTGGACCTTTTGCTATATTTTTTTGTTCCTCCATGCACCATAAGACAGTCATACAAAAGTACCTACTTTTCTTAAAACTTTTGTTTTACAATTGCTCTGAAAGATTTAGTCCTTATTCCAGAACTCTTATAATTTTGGTGAAAAAATCCTTGTACGTTTCCGCTTTAAAAAGATAAATGAATTTTTGGAATGTGTTCAAAACAACTTTCTCTGAAGTATTCTACTCATAATTTACTTGTCACAGCAAATCAAAAAATGTTACAGGGGTAAAGATGTTAATATTTCTTGCTGCATGAAAGTAGAACTTGGATATTTATTTTATCAGAAATGCATATTTTCAAACCATGTGTAGATTAAAAGAAAAGTGGTTTACCAAACCCTTTGCCAGCTATTTAAGTTCTAAGTATCAATGGAAAACAGATTCTTTTATCATACATCTCCATAACATCATAATCATTCCTTCGAAAATACTAATTTAGCTGAATGTAACCTGTGAGGTCAATTCTGGTTTCTTTCTCAACTTTGAAAAAAAAGCACCTGATATTCCACATCAGAGCGGCTACTATGAACATTTCCATGACAGGACTTAGTGATACAAGGTAAAAAGAAAAACTGAGTGATACAAAAAAATGTTAAAACCCCTATTGTAAATTCTACTAAAAGCTTTGAAATTTACTAGATTTTAAACTTTCTGTTTGTATGAAAATCTTAAGTTTGGAAATTCCTCCAAAAAATGTAATGACAGGTATGTATTAATTGTACTGCTTAGGGATGTGTTAAATCAAGGTTTTTGATTTTTCCAGAAAGAATCCTTACCACTTGGTCAGTCAATTCTAAATACTCTGCTAGTGATTACAACCTTGTGTGGTGGAATAAATTAGTCTTGTTGGCTTTGTTAAAAAAAATGTCAAATTATCCAAAATTTAAACAGTACTTTATTTTTATAGAGTATATTAATATTATATAAGTAAAGACATTTTGCAATCATCATAATTCTCAAAATGTGCCTTGAATTCAGTAACTGGTCTGTGATTGAATTCAGTAACTGGAAAGATATTTCTTCAGCTAGAATGGTGTTTGAATATTAAATTATATTTATGCTACTTTGATTTTATAAAAAACATGCTCACATTTTATAACTGTTTTTTGTGTGAATGTAAATAGTTTGTTTCTATAAATGTTTCTATGGCTTGCTTTATTTTGACTAAGTATTGTAAGCAATTATGAAAAAAATTGGACTGTGTTCTGTCAATCTTATTAAATACGATTTATCTGTTAGATTATTGTAATTACAAATTTACTGTTTGGTAAATGCACGGCTTCTCCATGAATACTGTTTTACAGTTAATTTCCTCAAAAAACTTGCCCTGTTTTAAGATATATAAAATGTATAATAAAATCATTGTTATTTTTATTTTTTATCTTATTTTTTAAAATGTTTAAAACTTTAACTCAATAAAAATAGTACTAAAAAGTTTGAAAACCATTTGAGTGTGTAAAAATATGTGAAATAGTCCTTATTTCATTACCAAATGTCTTTTATGTGTATTATAAGAATGAATAAAATTTTATTTCATAGAGTACATACAAAGTTGAGATTTGTAGTCATTAATTATTTTAATTTTCTTTCAATATTAAACTGTAAAATATAATTTAACAGTTCTAAAACTTTCAGTTGTATGAAGTTAATGTCTTTCAGAAACATACAGTTTCTATATAGTGTGTATAATTTGATAAAATAACTCGTATTTCAGGTAATTTTAAAATCATTTCTTCTAGGAAAATTAAATAGCTAATGTACAAAAAATTCCAACGATAAATTAAACTATTTTGTTATGTTAATGCGGTAATAGGTTTTTTTATTTTTATTTACACATTTGACCATGAAAACAAATAAATAATTTCATTTTTTTAACTTGAATATAAGAATAATATATTTTAATATAACAATTTTGGTGAAATTTTGCTTATTTCATTACAATAAATTTGCAAATAAAAACATACATTTACATTTTCACTGCAATATTATTTTGTTAAAAATTGTAATAGTTAACTTAATTTATAATTAAAATCCGATTCTACCTTGCAGTCCTAAATCCGTTTATATAGTCTATTTTGCAATTTAATTTCAGCTTGTTATCAAAATGGAATATCCCACCCCAAAAATTATTTCATTCATGGAAAGTTGTTTAGGTGGAATGTTATTTATTATGTATTTCATTCATTTTCGAAAATAAAACTCTGCTGTCTAAATCTAAACCGTTGTCCGTTAATTAAAAAGTACAGCAGTTTGGTTTCTCGTTTCTGCAAAAGATGGCGCTACCGTCGTGCCAAGGAATATGTTCCTTCATTTTCCCCTAGTGTCAAAGCCTGTACACCCACGGTTACGATCAAGTTTAGCCTTGTCAAAGCAAGCGAGGAAACTTCGGGTAGGCAAGGTTTAGTTGTCGGTTGCCTACTGCGCTCCAACACACAACTTATAGTAACAAACTTTTTCCGAAAGCCCTTTCGATTTGATGACCTATCCAAAAATGTAAAACACATGTATATCCAATAATTATTAGATATAGTAGATACTAATTAAAGACCCATCTTAAAAAGTACCACAAACCGAGTACGCTCGTGTCGCTCTTTACTATGCCGCGTCGTCGTCCGTTTGCGCGGCATGGAGAGTAGAACGAATCACCGGTGAAGAATTTTTTCTGGGATGTACAGTAACAATTGTCTATAAAAAACCCTTTCCTTTAGATATCGAAAATTGTAACTGGAGTATCGATACTGATTCAAGATATAATACCTTTTATAAGGAGGTATCGAAAAGGTATTGAAAATATTTCGATATTACTGAAAATATGAAAAGTGGAATTGGAATGCTATGCGGCGTGGTATCGAAAAAACGAGTATCGATACCATTTCAACATTTTTTTTTATCATCAAGGTATCGAAACAGAATCATTGGTACTATCACTTATACGCTTCGTCTCTGCTGTAGTATCGAAAAAATTTAAATTCTCCCCTGGGAAAATTGTAACTTTAGTATCAATACTACTGATTCAAGATGTACCTTTTATAAGGAGGTATCGAAAGGGTATTGAAAATATTTCCATACTTTTTTAGTACTGAAAGTATAAAAGGTGATATGGAATGCTATGTGGTGCAGTATAGAAAAAAAGAGTATCGATACCATTTCAAAATTTTTTTCTAGCATCAAGGTATCGAAACAGAATTGTTTGATACTATTACTTATTTTCGTCTCTGCTGGTATCGAAAAAATTTAAATTCTCCCCTTGGAAAATTGTAACTGGAGTATCGATACTGATTAAAGATGTACCTTTTATGATATCGAAAATCTTTCAATCCTCTTTTAGTATTAAATATATGAAAAGAGGTATTTAAATGCTATGCGGCGCAGTATCGAAAAAAGGAGTATCGATACCATTTCAACATTTTTTTTATCATCAAGGTATCGAAACAGAATTATTGGTACTATCACTAATACTCATCGTCTCTGCTGTAGTATCCAAAAAAATTCAATTCTCCCTGGGAAAATTGTAACTTAAGTATCGATACTACTGATTCAAAATGTACCTTTTATAAGGAGGTATCGATAGGGTATTGAAAAAATATTTCCATACTTTTTTAGTACTGAAGGTATAAAAAGTGATATGGATATGGAATGCTATGCGGCGCAGTATCGAAAAAAGGAGTATCGATATCATTTGAAAATTTTTTTTTAGCATCAATGTATCTAAACAGAATTTTTTGATACTAACACCTAACACTTATTTTCGTCTCTGCTGATGGTATCGAAAAAATTTAAATTCTCCCCTTGGAAAATTGTAACTGGTGTATCGATACTGATTAAAGATGTACCTTTTATAAGAAGGTTTAGAAATGGTATTGAAAATCTTTCTATCCTCTTTCTCCTATCTAAAAGATGTATTTAAATGCTATGCTTCACGGTATACGAGTATCGATACCATTTCAACATTTTTTTTTATCATCAAGGTATCGAAACAGCATTTTATTGTTGAATTCTATATTTACTCTTTGTCTCTGCTGGTATCGAAAAAAATTTAAATTCTCCCCTGGGAAATGCTAACTGGAGTATCGATACTGATTCAAGATGTACCGTTCATAAGAAAGTATCAAAATAGTATTGAAAATATTTCGATACCCTTTTATTGGTCTTGAAAGTAAAAAGAAAAAGAGGTACTGAAATGATATGCGGCACGGTATCGAAATTGGTATCGATACCTCTAGTATCGAAATTGGTATCGATACCTCCAGTATCGAAATTGGTATCGATACCTCTAGTATCGATACTTCAAGACCGATATTTAATGGTATCGATATCAGGGATTTCGATCCGGATCGATACTTTGACCGATTTTGCCCATCCCTGCCTTATCTGTCCTTGTCCAGGCAAGGCTAAACTTGATCTGGCAGCACGCAGGGTTGCCAGGTGAGAGAGCCCACTCAAAGCCAAATCGGGTTCGAAAAAAGGCCAAAAAAAGCCAAACTTTTTCAGAAGCGAAAAATAGCTTAAAAATACGTTTATTTCAATTATTAGTAAAATTGGCGCAAGTTGCGCTCAAAAAATGAAAATATTTACTAAAAAATAAAAAATTTCATCTTCATGCTTGTTCTGAATCTGAAATTCACTGGAAGCCCTCACAAAGGGAATTAGGAGCCAATGTAACAAAACGTTTGTCTCAGAAAATTAATAAAAACGTTATTTTGAACTACTAATGCCTATGAACTACAGAAAAATTGTGGCAAAATGGGGAAAACTGCTAAAAAAAGTCAAATTTTCAGGATTTAACAAAAAAAAGCCAAACGAGTTTGAAAAAAGCCAAATTTCTCGAATTTGGCCTTAAAAAAGCCAAACTGGCAACCCTGCACTGCCTTATCTGTCCTTGTCCAGGCAAGGCTAAACTTGATCAAGCCAGCACGTTTCACTGTGTCTGGAAAGGCTTTGACACTAGGGGAAAATGAAGGAACATATTCCTTGGCACTACGGTAGCGCCATCTTTTGCACAAACGAGAAAACAAACTGCTGTACTTTTTAATTAACGGACAACGGTTTAGATTTCGACAGCAGTTTTATTTTCGAAAATGAATAAAATACATAATAAATAATATTCCACCTAAACAACCACCTAACAATAATATATGCTATATCATAATGCTTTGGTACCTTTAACATGCTTTATGCGTTTTCCGAAATTCGTAATTAAAGTCTGTCTGTCCTCGCTTGGCACGAGTGGCAAACCTAAAATCAGTACCCACAGCAGAAAAAACAGGGTCGAGTGCACTAAAAAAGCCATAAAGATGGTTATCTCACTTCTATTAGATACCCGATTCCCTGCACTCGCCTCGCCACTGCTTTTCCTGCTGTGGGCTGTGGGTACTGATTTTAGGTTTGCCACACGTGCCAAGCGAGGACAGACAGACTTTACCTGTTTATTAGTGCTTATAACGTGCTTTAATTATTTATTGCTTGCGTGCTTATTTTGTGCTTTAAACGGAGCCATGGTTACGCGTTTAAGTACTATCATTCGAGCCGTGGTAAAACATGGCGGCCGTTTTCATGGTCAAATGTGTAAATAAAAAAAAAACCTATTACCGCATTAACATAACAAAATAGTTTGATTTATCATCTGATATTTTTGCACTTTAGCTATTTAATTTTCCTTGAAGAAATTATTTCAAAATTACCTGAAATATGAGTTATTTTATCAAAGTATACACACTATACACAGGGGCGTATTTAAGCAGAATTCATTGGGGGGGCGTATATGACGAATTTGCCGACTAATTTTTTTTTTAAATTACTAGGGGGCCTGCCCCCTGCTCGCTATCGCTCACCAACCCCCGGAACTACTTCGCAGTTCTTTTTAGATCGCTTCGCGATCTCAGCGAGCAAAGATCGCTTGTTCCATCTTACCAATCACCCCGCTGGTCGGCTTAATTAATGCTCCTTTACAACGGAAACTACTTATCACTCTTGCTGATAAATAATTTAATCCAAATCATCCCGAAAAAAACTATTGCTGAAATATTACTTTCCTAACTTAAATTGAAAATAAAAGAAATCACACATAGTGAGCTATCGCTCACCAACCCTCTTAACTGCTTCGCAGTTCTTCTCAGATCGCTTCGCGATCTTAGCGAGCAGAGCTCGCTTGTTCATCTCAACAATCCAGCAGAAGCCTTTTCTCGGCTTAATTAAGCCTCTTGTAATACCGTAAATACCTCTCTCTTACTTATCAATAATTTAATTGAAATGTTAAAAAAATATTCAGCAAGTCTACTAATAACCATCAACCACTTTGTAGAAAAAAGCATTGTTGAAAATAAAAGAAATCAGACTCATCATAAAACACGCATAAAACTCGTCTGTTTCTCTAGTGAACGGCGAGAAAGAGAAGAAAAAATTGAAACTTTGAATCTTAATCATTCTAAAACTTATTAGAATTTTTGAAAAAACAAAAAGCCAATATTTTTATAAAAATTATTTCTATGTGTCTTTAGAATATCATAGTTCTACTGTGATTAGTTTTGCTTTTATAACGAAAAAACAGAAAAATCGTCAAAATTTTCGAAACTTTAAAACTTAATTACTCCAAAACTAATTCGAAATTCGAAAAAAGGGCGACGTGCAAAACTGCACATCTAAGAGTATGTGTCTGCAAAAAATCATATTTCTGCTGCTAATAGATTTTGCTGGGGGCGAACTCGCAGCAGAAAAAAATAATTTTCGACTTTGACATTAAATAACTCTAGAACTAATTATCTCATCTATTAGCTTTTAGAACGAAAACGATCCTCATACATTTGTCTAGCAATGTTTAAAATTTCACAAATTTCCGTGGAATAGTTTTTGCGTAGTGAGAGTTCAAAGTGTTCCAAAATAAAATTTTCAAAAGCAGCGGCGGCGGCGGCGGCGGCGGTCACTGTTACTTTTTTTTAATATAGAGAGAAATCTTTAAAAATAGTATATGTGTCTGTATATATTATGTCTTTGTAAAACTAGCTGATATTACCGGTCTTGCACGAGTGGATTAATAGCTTTCTTCTTTAAAATTTTTAATGAATTCTTTACCTTACTTTATTGAGTTAGATGTATTAAAATTCATCTAGTTATGATATGAAGCATGTAAAGGTTTGAACGATTTCAACATTTACCACATGACCCCCATGAAAAACAATAAGAAGTATGTATTAAAGAAATATTCTCCCAAAAATTACTTAAAATGTACATTTAAAGTCCTGGATATCTTTAGGATTTTAATTAACTTTTTTTAATCCAATTTGAGAAAAATCTATCTTTCATAGTTGCTTTAACATTTTTAATATTCCATGGAGACTATTTTAACAACAATGTAATTCCATGAAACTTTTTACTTAAGAAAATTAGATAAACTCTCAAATAAAGATATTTTAAAACCATAATTGGCAGATTAAAATTTTAAATTTCTTAGAAATATATTTTTAAATTATTGGTATAAAATTTAAGTAGACGTGTCTAGTTTTTCCTTTAAAAACTTGTTATTCTGCTTATTTTTTCTTTGTAACAATGGGGCAAGCATATTTCTTTTTGGGGAGAAATAAAGCTATTTCGGCAAAATAACTATAAGGGTAAAAAATGATGGTCAAGGGGTCATTTATGGTTTTCGAAACATAGCCTATGTTTTTCTTTGAAATTTTCTACGTTCGTATACCAAGTGTTTTGCAGATCGGAAGAAAACTAGATTTGTATAAAACACACAAAGACACATTGACAGAATTATTAATCAATTAGGATAAAATTTTGCACTTTAGAACTTTTAATGCGTTACACATTAGAATGTAGCAGAGGCACACGACACACCACCCACTTGCGTTCAATTGCTGTAAATATTCCAGTAAAATATTTTGATAAAAAAAATCTTTATTTTTAGCAGTATGCGTGGACGGAAATTCGTGAATCTGATTAAACAGGATGAAGTTTTCAGTAAAATGCCAAGTTAAACTTATAAATATTTAGCTTGTTTATTTATATTTAAGGAATCAAATTCATTGTTTCATTTCTTAACATTCATTTATCCAACATTAATTTTAACCCGTCGCTTTTTTAGATGAGCCCATCTAACCACCACAGCGCCCAAATCTAAAATGTCCTTCTCACACGTAAGCATCATAGGATCAGTCATTATTGTTCGAAGAAAGTTTTTCACAATTTTTAATTTGCTAAATGTTCTTTCATTTGAAGAAACTCTATTCTATTCTAGTGATTTCAAACTCTAAACATTATAAACATTTGAAATTGTTTAAAAGTAATAAAAAGATTTTTTAAAAATATTCATCATATACATTAATTTTGTTCACTGTATTTTGTTAAAAAAATGTCCAAGAAAACACAACCAATTTGTTGTTAAAACCATATATTAGAAAAGGTATATTTAAAAGGAAATTATATCAAAGAAATTACTTCTGTTCTTAAATATATTTTTCAAATTATATTAATTTGAGAGACTTGGTTTTATTTGCTAAGCCAAACTTCAAATGGGGAAAAAATCCATAAGTATTTAGCAACGAAAAACTAGTTAAAGCGGTCAAAAATAAAACAAAAAACTGTTAAAAGATAACGTGACATCAAATCGAAACCTAAATCAAGCAATTAAAGAAATAGAGCATTTTCAATCACATGACTCGGACCTAACAACGGCCTTAGCAACAGAAAAGTTAGTTTTTTTGCCCTACAAAGGTTAACAGTTACAGAAAATGACTAGCCGTGGAATTCTTCTATTTGAGCATTTGCAATCACGTCATCCCATACCTAAAAACCGCCTTAGTAAGTAACAGATAAACAATGGCCTTATGAAAACACTCTATTACGTGATGATCAACACATGATAATTTCAGGTAACACATTATAACTTAAGACAATTTTAGAATCAAGAAAACCAGGATTTCATTTTACTTACCCAAAAATTTGATCGTAATGTAAATGTAACAATAATGAACTGCTCTAACCAAAACGCACAATATTCTTCTCTAACACCTAACACTGCCAATTATGACACAAAAAAGCAGAGGGCGTTGGCGAAGGTTTGAAGCTGTCCCACGACTTGGGGGTGTCCTTGGGCATTCATTATCTCCCCTTTCAGAGGACATCTGGATCTGGGCGACAGTCAGTCGGTCGGTCACTTCTAAACAAAAGAGTATGCTATGTTCCCATGGTCTTCTCATTTTTCCAGGAAGGACCGGACCGTATACACTTGCAGCTCGTGGAGATGGACGGGGGCTTTCTCCCTCAACGGCGAAAGGAGGGGAAAAACGAAACCATCGACACTGCTCGCGAAGCGCGGTCTCGGTGATAAATTGAATCGTACAAAAATCATAACTTTATGACAAAATAGTCTTTTAGACCCCCGCGCCCAAGAATATAAGGGCGCAATCATAACTACTTTGGAGCTACAACCATAACTTATAAATCTTAAGCATTAAAAAGGCAGGAATTCATATTACCAGAGATGCTCTTTGCTTGAACAATAAGTAACCAACAAAAGTCATAAAAGTTCAATCGAATTGGTTGGAAAGGTGGTTTTTTCCATTTAGAACTCTGAATTTATTGATTATATGATTGTGTTTCTTTTGAGTTTTTTGTTCCATGGGGCCGTCCATAAATCCGAAACCCTAATACATCTGTGGTGATAAAATTCAAACCGTCTTTTTTATCCAGTTTAAGAAATGTAATTAGTCTTTTATCAGAGAAAACCAAGAATATGATTGTTAGTATCGTACAACCGGAATAAATTCATGTTTTTATTTGGTTTAAAAAGTTTATTTGTTCTTGAATGCCATTACCCCGTCTATTTTTATTTAATTTGAAAAAAGTTCAATTACTGGTATTAAACTCTATAGATATAGATGAATAAAACCGACGGTTTTACATAAACTGGTAGTTTTTATTCGGTTTAACAAGTTCATTCCGTTTCAGTTCCTAAAATCAAAAGTAGATAGGTTTTTATACAACTAGACAAAACAGGTCGGGATGTGTTAATGTTTAATTGGTATTAAATCTATCAACCGGATAAATACACTTAAAAAGTGTATTTTTTTAATTAAAATTTACTATTTATAGGGCATTGATTTTAATGTGTTTTTGTGCTCTGAATTCAAAAAGGATATTTTTTTGTTCTGGAATGCCACTTTTCCCGAAAATTTCGATAAATTTGTAAAATAAGCCTTTATTTTAATGTTAAGGAAAATATGTTCATAAAATATATTTTTGTTTTATAAATTCTTCATGAAAATCTTTATATAACTAAAATAAGCTCATTTACAACTGAATTAAAGCCAATTTTTCCTCCTTATGAGGCTTCTCTTAGTACATTTACCCTCGGGAGTAGCAACAAGAGCCTCTTTTCAACTACATAAAAAAAATTCGTCATTATGGGGCGATTAAATCTTCCCTGGTACTTTCTTTCCATCTCTATTATGCCCTGATGAGATAGTTTACTATGTGCATCATTCACAGCTTCTAATTTTAAAATGTAAAGGAGTCAGAAATGCTCAAAAACTATGAAAAATGCACAAATTCGAAAATAAATTGGCAATTTGTGTCAAATCCTGACGTATAGGATTTTTTTCAATATTTTTTTCGTAATCAGCACACTAAAATACATAGAAAATCACTATAATTCATCGAACAGCTTTTTCATTGCAGACCTGTGTAATTCTAGATACCTTCATAAATAAAGGAAAATAACACATTATTAGTCAAAACAAATCTATATCAATCAAATTTTTCGGGAATTAGACCTATCAGGATTTCAACCTGTCGGGATTCTGACTCTGTCGCGTCGGGATTTCGACGTCGGGAACCAGATTTGTCGAGATTCTGACCGGGATTTTAACCCAGTTGGGATTTCGACCTGTCGGGATTTTGACCCAGTGAGTATTTTGACCCAATCGGGATTTCAACCTCTCAGGATTCTGACCCTGTCGAGATTCTTACATGTCAGGATTATGACTCTGTTAGCAATATGACCCAGTCGGGATTTCCACGTTGAGAACCTGATTTGTCGGGATTTTGACTTAGTTGGGATTTTGACCCAGTTGGGATTTTGACCCAGTCGGGATTTTGACCCAGTCGGGATTTTGACCCTGTCGAGATTTTGATTCAATCGGGATTTCAACCTCTCAGGATTCTGACCCTGTCGGGATTCTTACATGTCACCATGTCAGGATTATGACTCTGTCAGCAATTTGACCCAGTCGGGATTTCCACGTTGGGAACCTGATTTGTCGGGATTTTGACCTCTCGGGATTTTGACCCAGTTGGGATTTCGACCTGTCGGGATTTCGACTGTTGGGATTCTGACCGGTCGGAATTATGACCCTGTCAGGATTTTGACCGTTTTAACCGGTTATTTTGACATCTCTGCTGGCCACTCCCCAAACAATTTTACGACTTTTACTCCGAAAATTGTGGAGAAGGGAGATGTTAAAGAAGAAAAAAAGCTTTTTTTTAATTGCCAACCTAGTTTTTTTTAAGAATCTAAAAACCTAGAATTTGCCGACTATGATCGAAATTGCCGACTTTGGGGGGGCGAGACGCCCCCCCACGCCCCCCCAGTAGCTTCGCCCCTGACTATACAGAAACTGTATGTTTCTGAAAGACATTAACTTCATACAACTGAAAAATTATATTTTACAGTTTAATATTGAAAGAAAATTAGAATAATTAATGACTGCAAATCTCAACCTTGTATGTACTCTATGAAATAAAATTTTATTCATTCTTATAATACACATAAAAGACATTTGGTAATGAAATAAGGACTATTTCACATATTTTTAAACACTCAAATGGTTTTCAAAATTTTTAGTACCATTTTTATTGAGTTAAAGTTTTAAACATTTTAAAAAATAAGATAAAAAATAACAATGATTTTATAATACATTTTATATATCTTAAAACAGGGCAAGATTTTTAAGGAAATTAACTGTAAAACAGTATTCATGGAGAAGCCGTGCATTTACCAAACAGTAAATTTCTATAATTACAATAATCTAACAGATAATCTTATTTAATAAGATTGACAGAACACAATCCAATTTTTTTCATATTTGCTTACAATACTTAGTCAAAATAAAGCAAGTCATAGAAACATTTATAGAAACAAACTATTTACATTCACACAAAAAACAGTTTTAAAATGTGAGCATGTTTTTTTTTTAAAATCAAAGTAGCATAAATATATTTTAATATTCAAACACCATTCGAGCTGAAGAAATATCTTTCCAGTTACTGAATTCAATCATTAACGAGGCACAGTTTGAGAATTATGATGATTGCAAAATGTCTTCACTTATATAATATTAATATACTCTATAAAAATAAAGTACTGTTTAAATTTTGGATAATTTGACAATAAGCCAACAAGACTAATTTATTCCACCACTCAAGGTCGTAATTTCTAGCAGAGTATTTAGAATTGACTGACCAAGTGGTAAGGATTCTTTCTGGAAAAATCAAAAACCTTGATTTAACACATCCCTAAGCAGAACAATCAATACATACCTGTCATTACATTTTGTGGAGGAATATCCAAACTTAAGATTTTCATACAGAAAGTTTAAAATCTAGTAAATTTCAAAGCTTTTAGTAGAATTTCCAATAGGGGTTTTAACATTTTTTGTATCACTCACTCAGTTTTTCTTTTTACCTTGTATCACTAAGTCCTGTCATGGAAATGTTCATAGTAGCCGCTCTGATTTGGAATATCAGGTGCTTTTTTTTTCAAAGTTGAGACCCGATTGAGTTAACCCGATACTATCATTGATTATCTCGCCGTTTAACTAGTCTTTCATTTTCCCCTATACCTTTTTATTTTTATTGTCATGGAGAGGATGTCTAGGAGGATAATCAGAAGTACCAAAATAATTGGAATTAATTTTCATGTCTGCATAAATGTCTTCACATTCTATTTCGTAACATAAAGAATCTGTATCTGTACAAAAGGTTAGCTTTATCACCATACATCTTTGAACTCAACCTGACACGACTTCGTATCGGACATACATATTTTGGTGCGGTATACCCCAATGGGTTTTTTTGCCATTACTCTTACCAAACCATCTTTGAACTCCCCCAAGGCTTGCATGATGATGTGTATCATAGATTTTAGGATTATGCAAAAATGCTGGTATTTTCAAACTTAATTTAAAGTTTATATTACAGCTATTGTGAGCAGCCCCCCTGAATTTTTCGGTTAAATGGTCGTGATCGCAAATCCTATCTATTTTTAATTCTTCCCCACAAGTATTAACTGCACACGATACATACCAGTACGCCTCTACACCTTTGGTATTAGCCATTAACTCCAATTTTATGGCTGGGTACTTGGCTTCGGAAGAACTTAGCGATTTAGAAAAATAAGATATGGGGTGAAGTCCATCTAAGTTTTGGAGAAGCACAGCCACAATGCCCTTTTTGGAGGCATTGGTGTTTAAAAGAAAGGACTTAATCCAATCAGGGTGTGGCTTTACCACACACACAAAAATAAAAATCAATTAACTGCCATAAACTGTTTCTAATTTTAAAAATAAATACTGCTGAAATAACAATTTCAACAGGAACTAGGATCCAAGATTCGCTGCCATATAGTAAAACTGATATTATGGTTGCTTTAAATATTTGTAATTTAAGGTTTGTTTTTATATTTGTGCTTTTCCATATTCTCTGCAATTTCCTGTAGGCATTCTGCGCTTTCTTTATTCTTGTTATTATGTCTTCATCTGTTCCCCCTTCTATAGTTACATTCGCTCCAAGGTAGGTAAAAGTCTTGGTTTCTTCAATACTTCTTCCATTTATGAAAATATTATCTTTTTTATTACTGTTTATTTTGAGTAGCTTAGTTTTCTTTTCATTTATGTGAAGCCCGACCTGTTTTGCTGTTTCTTCCAATCTGGTGGTCTTTATCTTCATATCTTCTATTCTAGATGTTAAAAGTACAATATCATCTGCATAGTCAAGGTCTTCAAGGCAATCGGTCACGTTCCATCTTATACCGGTTCTTTGATCTTTTAAGGTGTGTCGCATTGTCCAATCTATTACAATGTTAAACAGCATTCCCGACATCACACATCCCTGTTTGACTCCAGTTTGAATATCAAAATTCGTCGTGTATGTTCCATCCACTAGGACTTTCCCATTACTGCCCTCGTAGAGATTTCTAATTATGTTGACAATTTTTTCTGGGAAACCATATATCTTTAGGATTTTCCAAAGGCATACTCTATCTATGCTATCAAAGGCCTTTGCGAAGTCGATAAAGTTTAGGTACAAAGTTGAATTTAATTCAACACTCTGTTCAATGATGTTTCTAAGAATGAAAATCTGGTTCATTGTTCCTCTTCCACCTCTGAAACCAGCCTGTTCAATTCTGAGTCTTTTATCAATACTGTCTTTTATCCTGTTCATTAAAATTCTTGTAAATATTTTATATGGCACAGACAAGAGGCTTATCCCTCTCCAATTATTGCAATCTGTGAGATCACCTTTCTTCGGTATTTTAACTATTTGTGATTCTTTCCAGGAATTAGGGGGGGTTTCCTCTTTCCATATTAAATTAAAAAGTTTGTGCAAAATCTTTGTAGTTACTTCCAAGCTGTGCTTAAACAGTTCAACATTTAAATTATCATTTCCACTTGATTTTCCATTTTTCTGCATTTTTATTGCTTTAGTAATTTCTTGCGTCGTAATTTCATTCATATTTATGTCTAGTTCTTCAATATCTTCATTAAAAGGAGAAACAATATCTTGATTAATGAGGTCTTGCCTCACATTCAACAGTTCTTCAAAGTATTCCTTCCATCTTTGGTTAATCTCCTTCTCCTGTGTCAATAACTTTCCATTTTTATTCCTTACACCACTTGTGTTTTTTGCATAACCTCCGCTAAGTTGTCTAATTATTTTGTAAACCTCTCCGGTATTTCCAGCCTCACTCGCTCTCTGAGCGTCTTCAGCTAGCACCTGGTAGTGGTTTCTCTTATCCCTCTTAGCTTGTCTCTTCACCATCTTATGAAGTTCCCAGTACTTCTTTTGATGTTCATTCCGTAATCTGTCAGACTTGCAGTCGTTTATTTTTCCCTTCATTCTCTTCCTTTCCTCAATGAGTTTTAGAGTATCTCCTGATATCCATTCCTTGTTAACCTTCCTGCCCATCACTCCTAGAGTGTCTTTAGCAGCATTACTGTAGGTTTCTTTGCATGCGTCCCACAATTTCTCAATCTCATCCTCTCCTTCTCCAATATCACTTGAATCCTCCAGAACAGCAAAGCGGTTCCTTAATTCGGTGACAAAAACCTTCTCGATTTTCTTTTCCTTGAGTTTTTGTATGTCATATCTGATCTTTTTGGTTTTCCGGTTTCTGTTTGTTTTTGCTAGTTTTAATTTAATTATAGCGATTAACAGAAAGTGATCAGATGCCACGTCCGCTCCTCTCTTAACTCGGACGTCTTGTAGTGAACTCCTAAAGGTGCCGTTAATGGCAATATGATCTATTTGGTTTCGTGTTTTCCCATCAGGCGAAACCCATGTTACCTTATGTATATCTTTATGCTTGAAAAAGCTGCCTCCAATAATAAGATTATTTAGTTCACAAAAGGAGGTAAAAAGTTCCCCGTTTTCATTTTGCTCTCCATTTGCCTCATGTCCTATAGCACGTTCATCATCAGTTGTTCTTTTTCCAACTTTTGCATTTAGGTCACCCATTAGAATTAGCATATTCCGTTTGGGGACTTCATCCACTACTTTCTGAAGCTGATCATAAAACTCCTCCTTCAGCTCCTCTTCAGCATCATTTGTAGGTGCGTATACTTGCAAAACAGTAAGTTTCTTGTATTTGGAGTAGAAATCCGCCTTTATTATTCGGTTGTTTATAGGCCGCCACTCTAAGAGGCTTTTTCTTGCATTTTCACTCATTATAATAGCTACTCCTTTTTCGTGTTTTGTTTCATCACCTGAATATATTATGTGATGTTTATCGTTTGTTCTAATCTCTCCAAAATCTCTCTCAAAGGTCAGTTTAATGCTGAGAGTACAGGGCCCAAACAATGGGGCATTGAAAATTGTACTTCCATATCCATTCTATTATTTGAAAAAGGCAGAGAATGGAGTTCCTAAATCCTCTTCATTATCTGTTGAAGAGGCTTGCTTCCTTTACGAATGAGTCGTTTCAAGGATTGAAGATGATTATCAAATGGTAATGAGCTTGATATGTCCAGGGATTCAAATCTATAAGTTTCCGGGTAAATGAATAAGGTTATGGAAATGATGAGTTATGCACTTAGTGTCATACAACTGTTAGGTTGTTAGAATAAAACATTTATCAAATCTGTAGCTTGAGTATAAAAATTTGGGCACACTAAAATGGACATTGATATTGAAAAAGTGGTTGTACAGGAGCAGGTATTCTTGCTTAAAAATCGTTTTTTAAAGCAACACGACCGGTGTATTATAGAAATTGTCTTAATTCTGAGCTTAAAAGTTAATACATGAATGCTTGAAAAGTTATTAAGTTACAGCAACAAAAACATAGCCAAGGGGGTAATTTGGGGGATATATCCTATGTGAAAGTCGGAAATAATTTTCCTATTTGAAAGACAGAAATTTCCATATCTCACTCTAAAACTTTTTTCTTGCTATGCTACTAAACAGAGGGGAAGGTTATTATATAGATACAATCACTCTATAAAAGATTTTTTAACCATTTGATATTTTCATATAAAAATTGACATCCTTAAACGTAGTGTTTTGTTTGACATAGAACACAATGGTCATTGGATCACCTGGCCCTTTTACATGGAGAGGAACTGTTTTCACCAACAGTGTTGGCTTAAAACTCAATGACGACAGGAGATGGTATTTTGGTCCACTGATGGAAGAGACATCTCCTGTGGACAAATACAGTTATTTGGGTAAGTTTTTAGTGGTATTGTAAGATCTAGTTAAAAAAAAACTCATGTCATGTAGGAGCTGGCAGGGCAGCTTGATTTTTAATATATTTTCTTATAGTCTTTTAAATACATATTTTAGTTCCTCTGTAATCAAGATTTTTCATTACATAGGAATGTCTGTAGCAACTGGAGTCTTTACCATTTTCAGCGTCTGATAGTATTGACTCCTCCATCATGGTTGCATCTAGGCTGGGCAAATATCCCACAGCGTCCTGAATAATGGAAAAAAAATTACTAAGTCCAAATTTCAGGAGGGGCCGGGCTTTGCCTCGCACCAACCTTCTGGAGGCCCCACAGTTTGAGAAACGCTGTACTATAGATGTATACAAAGTTTGAAGCGAATGTAAAATTTAAACACCGCATCGCATAGTCATGCAAGTGACACTTGCCGAAGCCAGCCTCATCATAATCTCAAACAAAAAGTATATTCTAACAAAAAACATCTACACAAAGATTAAAGTAAAAATGAAATAACAAATAAAGCATAAAAATTTGATATGAAAAAATACACAATCAACACAACAAAAGCGTTTGTTGTTTTCTCTATTTAGAATCTTTGTTCGAATTATGAAGAACTTAACATAAGATGTTTTTATTCAAACATTAACTAACAAAAAAATTTCTCAATCTTATTTTTACGTATTTTCTTTTCTGCCTGGGGGGTACAAATGCACCCCCTTGCATCCTGCTGCCGGTGCCCATGAGCATACAGAATCATCATTTTTAAAGGCTAACTTGTTAATAGTATTTCAAAAAGTATCAGTGACTTCAGATTAAACAAAATGGTACGAATATAAATAAGATGATAGACAAGGCGAAGATATTTCAGTTCTAGAGCTAATAACTAAACCCAATGTTATTTGAGATTGTAAGCTGAGTGAAGATTGCTTTAGAATATTAGTTCTACCACAAAAAAGAAAAAATGTAAATAATACTAAGAAACACTGCAGTCTGAACCTGATTGTTGACTGAAACTAACAATTATATTATGAAAACTAGTTGACGTACCTGTATTTCTTCAACAGGTTTTCAATTTTTTTTTTTACCTCCTTGCCATTACGAGAAAACCCATCGGCCCTCATACCGAAGGCAATTTCATCATATAAAATACGCCGTTGATTTTTTCGCACTTCATTGCGTGCTTTCTTATATAACATAAGAAGACACTGTTTCACCATCATCCCATTTACTTCTGCCCTTCCTAAAAAAGACAAATCTGGACATGTAGATCTAAAGGTTATCATACCATAATTGCTATTAATTTAAAAATTTACTGGAATAAAAACAACCACATTTTGCTGGAATAACAATGTTATTCATTAGGGTGGAGCGAAAAACACGAATTTCGGATATTGAAAACTCCTATGGTGGGAATAGCTGTGGACAACCATGCCTATTAATAATCCAAAATATGAGCTCAATCAATTAATATCTTCAGATGCCCCTTTCACTTTGAAATTTCGAAATTTTGCCAATTTTTTCATATAAATAACAACAACGCATCCATAAAATATTAATTCCCCCTATTACGAGGCATGGGAGATGAAATGAACTTCCCTGAATGTATAAAAAAAGTTTTAGCCTTGAAATAAATTTTTTGGCCTCTTTTTTAAAGCATCTAACGCGCGCGACCACGCTTCTGAACGGACCTCCCAATGGTGTTCCTCGCAAGTGCGGGCGGTGGTACACGGGCGCTGCCCTTTCATCTCGTTGTTTATAAGGGGGTAAACAACTCGTAATTCACAACTTAGAGGTGTCTGGATCTCTTTAGATGCCCGCCCCTTTTTTGGTAAATATCTAGTAATAGAATTAATGAAAGAATTAATGCTGCACTAAAAGATATGGGAATGATTTCCACAGATGATATGTCAAATATAGTTGATAGGAGCAAAATTCGAAGAGAAAGAGTAAAAACACGTAGCTATCTTAAAAAGGAAATTGAAGAAATACCAGGGGAACAAGGGATATATTTTGATGGAAGAAAAGATAGAACATTAGTAATGATTAAAGAAGGGGAAAGGAGTGCTAGGAAAACCATAACACAAGAACATATTGTTATAGTAACAGAACCAGGGTCAACATATTTGGGACATGTAACACCTGCCACTGGCACTTCTCAAAACATTAAAACATGTATTTTAACATTTTTAGAAAAAAATTTCAATCTTTCCAAGTTAAAAATTATAGGTAGTGATGCTACTGTAGTAAACACAGGAGTAAAAAATGGAATAATTCGACAAATTGAAGTATTTTTAGAACGGCCTGTGCATTGGTTTATTTGTCTATTACACACGAATGAGCTACCTTTATGCCATTTGTTACAACATTTGGACGGGAAAACCACCGGGCCAAAAGGATACAGGGGAGATATAGGAAAACTGTTGGAATCTTGTGAGAAATTAACAATAAAAAACTTTGAGAAAATTGAAACATTTTTACCAGATATTGACCAACAGGATCTAAGCACAGATCAGAAATACCTTTATGAAATGTGTGTCAAGGGATTGCAAATAAATATATCCCATTAAGCTTATCCCAAAGAGATCCGGGAAAGCTAAATCACTCTAGATGGCTGACAACAGCGAACAGGATTTTAAGGTTATATGTTTCAATAGAACATCCAACTCATAATTTGAAAGTATTAGCAGAATATGTTATGAAGATATATGCCTCTATGTGGTTCAAAATTAAAAGTCAACCATGGTGTCAGTATGGAAGTGTTCATTTTTACAATATCGTAACCAAATCGAGATTTTTGACGGAGGATTTTAAGAAGGTAATTGATCTAACTTTGCAAAGAAATGCTTACTATGCCCATCCAGAAAATATTCTTTTGGCAATGTTGGCGGATGATCGAAAACACGTAAGAGAATTGGGACTTGAACGAATTTTAAAATTGATGCAAGAAAATGAAGCTCCAAATAATATTAGATAGTTTAGAACACCCAAGTTAAACTTTGAGGCAGTGTCTCTTTCAAATTATGAGATTCAGTCTTTAATTTTAGACGATCCAAGATATAGTGATCTTTTTAACTTTCCATGCCATTCCCAAACTGTGGAAAGGTGTGTTAAGATAGTTACTGAAGCATCAGGTGCAGTCTGTGGAACAGAGGCACGGGATGGGTTTATACGAGCGAGAATTGCATCCAGAGTTTCTTTGCCAAGGTTTGAAACGAAAAGCCAATATAAACCACTTTTAAACCAGTGACTTAAAATTTTTGGAGAGGTAAACACAGTTAAATTTTATTTTTAGTGGGAGGGGGGTGGGGTGGGGAACTCGATATGCAGCCACCTTCTCGTGGTGAGTTCTGGGTTGTTTTCATAATGAAAACAAGCGAAGAGCTGCAAGGGAATTGCGCGCATTCCACGAGGTACGCTTTGGGAGGTCCGTTCGAAAGCGTGGAGGCGCGCGTTAGATGCTTTAAAAAAGAGGCCAAATTTTAAACTCAAAAATTTATTTCAAGGCTGAAACTTTTTTTATACATTCAGGGAAGTTCATTTCATCTCCCATGCCTCGTAATAGGGGGAATTAATTTTTTATGAATGCGTTATTGTTATTTATATGAAAAAATTGGCAAAATTTCGAAATTTCAAAGTGAAAGGGGCATCTGAAGATATTAATTGATTGAGCTCATATTTTGGTTTATTAATAGGCATGGTTGTCCACAGCTATTCCCACCATAGGCGTTTTCAATTTCCGAAATTCGTGTTTTTCGCTCCACCCTATTATTCATTTATTTCAGAAGGGGATTTGATTTAATGGTAAACAAAGAAGTGAAAATTAGATGAATATCCGACTTAAAATCTGAAAAGTACTCAACCGTTGAATATTGTTATGCTTTGTTAAAAAGGATCGTAGTTAAATCATCTACACTACTAAAACAAAAAAACATTTCCAAAAAACTAGTACTAGATTCGTTAAATGCCGAAAGAAAGCAGGCAGAAATTTGAAACAAGTCTATACAAGAATCTATACATGTGAAAAATCGTAGTCTATCATTAATACGACTTTACCTGTTCAATCGGCAAAATACATTCACAGAAGAAATAAAAATGATCAGCATTTCCTTAAAAGTTTGCTAAAAATACTTAAAAATTAAACTTACTTGATGACGGTCGTGTTGTTCACATCCATGGGCGCCGCCATCTTTGTTGTTTAAAGGACCTTTTCGCAGTGGATGGGGCGATTTTCGACCACACTTTAGCATGGGACGCTTCTGGCTCCGCTAAAGGGTGTTTCGACGCCGATAGAGGGCGGAGCGGAAAATAAAGGGCCCTTAAACGGTGCAGTGCGAATAGGGTATTATGGACACCTATGGAGACAACCCTAATTTCTAATTTTCTCGGCCCCCTCGCTTCATGGAAGGCTATATTTTAAATCAACTAACATTGATACTATTTGTAATTGCAGAAATAAATTTGGCTTTGATATCTTTTTTTCCCCCTTCTTGGTGTACCATTTTGGTTGGCTAGCATTGTATTTCAATTAACTAATAAAAAAATAAGAATTGCTATTATTTATTGCATCATCAAGTAATTCTAGAATTTCATTTTTTTCCCTGACAAATTCAGTTTTTTTTATATATTCTGATTAAAATAAGAAAAAAAAATTTAAAAAAAAAAAGCATTTGTTTTTTTTATTCTGAAATATCGGATCCACAATAATCTGAAAACGGAGATCCGATTTGTTCAAAATGTAAGTACCGCCCACGGTAGCAATTTGCATGTGCACTTCTGAATCATGCGACGTTTGGCCAAACGTCCAAACAAAATTTGGACTTTGGGCCAAATGGCACTTAACAACGAATGTGATGTTTCGGCGACAGGTTGACACAAATTATCACCGAATGCATGTCTAAAAATGTAATATTTTAATTTGTTCTTTTAGAGAACAAATTAACCTGTCGCCGAAACATCACGTTCGTTGTAACGTCCCATTGGGATTCCCAGCTGGAGAACAAGCTTCATTCGGTCATGCCATTGATTGCTCCTCGCCGAGATTCTACTTTGAATCGACGGGAGGAAGTGATAATCAGCAGACCACGAATTGGCCATACCCGGTTTACTCATCGTCATCTACTCTTTGGGGAGCAGGCTCCCCAATGTTCTCATTGTGGGGTACCATTTTCAGTAGAGCATATCATCTGTGTTTGTCCAGTTTTTAATGCCCAAAGAACTCGGGTTTTTAAACGTTCAAATTTTAATCTATCAGAAGTTTTATCTTATTCATCAAATCTTAGACTTGTTCTTAACTTTACCAATCACATTGGTTTTAAATATCATATCTAAGTTTTAATCCATGTATATTTCATCTCTTCTTATCCAACTTATTTATTGAAATTTTTTAAACTTGGACATTTTAACAATTTTATCTACCGATGTATAGAGTACATCTGACAAGAGCTTTCACTCACTTATATTGAATTTGTCTTGAGTCTGGCGCTATTTGTCCTACTATGGGCCTTGCGCCATAAAAAAACAATCAACCAACCAACCGTAACGTCCCATTCGGCCAAATGGTCTTTCGGATATGTGGCTTTCGACGATGTCCCGGACATCTAGTTGGTAAGTACGCTGTAGTTACTGCTGCGAGTGTCCTTTTATTGACTTCCTAATTCAATAACTAATTATCTTTAAAAAATATCCGACATTCGTAGCATAAAAAGTATACGGGTGTCTTGTCTAAAGGCTTATAACGGCCTTTACTCCTGAACACCTGGAGCTATTTCCACCAACATGGTGCCTAACCCTAGTAAAACGCCTATGTCCTTTCCGATGATACCTATTTTAACGCCCTCTAGAGACAAGTTTAAGAGTTAGCGTGCTTATCTTAAAAACTATTAGAGATACGAGAGAAATGTCAATGATGAAGTTGTAGAGCATTGTCGATTTTATACAAAATGACATTAGTAGTACACAAAAATGACAAGAATAAATCCCGAAAAAATTACGTTTTTTCGTCCGCGTTTTCATACACTTAACCCCATGAAACGCAACAATGACTTTTCAACAATGCGTTAAATAGGGTTATGTGTACGAAAATACGGATAAAAAGTGTACTTTTTTCGGGATTTATTCTTGTCATTTTTGTGTACAAGATATCATTTTGTATAAAATCGACAATGCTCTATAACTTTATCATTGACAATTGTCTCGTATCTCTAATAGTTTTTATGATAGGCAGCTAACTCCTAAACTTGCCGTTAGGGGGCGTTAAAAGCTGTGTCTTCGGAAAGCGCATGGGCGTTTTACTAGGGGTAGGCACCGCTTTTGTGGAAACAAACTTTGAATACAGAATTTGGTACTAATAATTATTAAACTTGTTTGAAAGCCTTTTGTTATGAATTGTAGTTTATTTTTCAGGTACAACCAGTGTTGCGAAAAACACATTGTATCGTAAATGGTTTGAGGAAAGGCCTGTGGAGTGGAAACAAGCTTCTGTAAGGTTTTATAAGAGCAATAAAATATTTTGTTGGTGAAATAGAGTGTTATTCTTTTTTTGGAATTAAAGTTATTAAATCTGCTACATTTTCAGGTTCACCCCCTCTCCTCTAATGTGTCACTTTTTTCTTTCTATTATTAAAGGTATGCAGCAATTGTTTGTGTGTGCGATGTAAGTTTTTTTTAAGTATGTTGTGTAATTATGTATGTTTATTATGTAAATGTTGTTGCTTTATTTTTGCATATATTTATTATGTATTCTGGTGTATGGGCCGGAGGCCTTTTTGCCAATAAATATTGTTTACAAGGAAACGTTCCCAGGTTAAACTCACAAAAAATTTTTTTACAGGGGTTAGTAGATGACTAAACACTTTCTGTGAAAATAAATAGCTGCGGAATAACAGTTGAAAAGCTGTAAAAAAAAATTTTTTTTCACGCCAAATGCAACGCTAAGTCGAGCTAAATAGGTTTGTTAACTCAGAACCTAATTTTCTACATTGATTTACTCCTTTCCTATCATGCATCATAAAACACCAAACAACCTACTCCTTTCCTATTGAAATTCCGCTGCTAATTTTTTCACAATAAAAATTTTGTGTCATGCCTGTAAAATTTTCGACCATTTCTGTAAGTTTAGCCAGGGAACATTTCCTTATTAAGGGGCCCACAGACGAGCAACTTGGTCGTCAACCGGGTTGTCAATTTGCGAAGTTTGCAACCAAGTTGGCCGTCTGTAGCGAAGTTGATGATTGAATTTCAGGTTGATGATCTGATCATCAACTTGGTGGGCGGAGCTTAATCGGAACATGTTATTAGGAAAATAAAAAACTAAACATTAAAAATTAAAAAAATATAATTCTAGCACGAGAGAATAATTAAATAAAATATAATTTTGCATTTAAAGTACCAAAATATATTAATTTGTTACATTCTGATTAATTTTTTCTTCATTGTTTACATTCTGGTTGACGACCAGGTTGGCGATATGTTAAGAAATCGTCAACCCGGTTGATGACCAAGTTGCTCGTCTGTGGGCCCCTTTAGATGGAACATGCACCAGGCCATGTGTTCGAATCTAGGTGATCGATGCCGTTTAATTTCTTAAGATTTTATCCTAATTTTTATAAATATAAAATTCACTATTATTAAATGACAGCCTAGGTGTGCGAGCTAATGGCTCAGTGGATGCATGTGTGGTTTCCATGCACCAGCCCAGGGTTCGAATCCAGGTGATCGATGCCGTTTGAAGTGTAAGATTTTATCCTAATTTTTAATAAATATTAAAATTCACTATTATTAAATGACAGGCTAGGTGTGCGAGCTAATGGCTCAGTGGATGCATGTGTGGTTTCCATGCACCAGGCCGGGGTTCAAATCCCGGCCATAAGTTCTCAAGGGATGCGTGGTGTGCCTAGAGTGCATTAGAACTAGGTTCGGGCCTAGATGTGTAGAACAAAACTCTCATAACTATTTTTATCACTAAATGCTGACAGTTACGGTTATAGTTAAGTATTAAAGCGCTTTTTTTTCTCGTTAATTTGTGGTGCTCGAAAAAGGGTTAGGCTTAGTGAAAAAACGCAACCTCATAACTCTGACCGTTACGGTCACAGTTAACATATTTTCGCCAAAAAATTAAAATAGCAAAACCAGCTCCCCAATGGACCCTTCTCCACTATGCCCCTGGAGCCCTTGGCGACTTGGGGGCGTCCATCCCAAACCCCCAAGGCCACCAATTCGTCCAGGGGGAGCAGATAAGGTCCGTCGAGGTGACCCCAACTGGTCACCGGATTTCCTCCCCTTGGCAAGTGCACATCAGATACTGAAGGGAAAGAGATAAATTTAATTATTAATTACATTTATATTATTACAGCAGTTATAGTTAGGAAAGAGGGTGTTAGGTTAGCGGGGTTTGAACTGAGGACCTTCTGCACACAAGCCACGGCTCTACCAACTGAGCCATCAGGGCACGGACATACTAGATTTATTTCTGAATTTTTGGTTAGGAATATTTAATTTGTTATAATTTCTATTATTTTTGAGCAAAATTGGTTTTCCAAGGCTGGTATCGAACCTAGAATCCTTGAACCCACTAGATAATCAGGCATCAGCCTCTACCAACTAGGCCATCGGGATGCTTTATGTTTTGGTTCATTTTCATACTGAGAAGTAAGAGTATATTCTATTTAAAATTATAAAACTACTTTTGGGGTGAAAACATTAACTATCAAAGCTGGGATCGAACCAGGAACTATTAGATCGCCCATCAGACAACCTGTCACCAAGCAATAACTATATCAACTGAGCCACCGGGATATATTCGGCTTTGGTTCATTTTCATACTGGATAGTAACAGAATATTTTATTTAAAATTTTAAATGCGATACTTCTGCGGGAATACATTTTCTACCAAAGCTGGGATCGAACCAGGATCTATTAGATGGCCCATCACAGACAACCAGTCTCTAAGCAACAACTATATCAACTGAGCCATCAGAACACAGACACACTGGGTTTATTTTTCTTCTTACAGATGCCCAACTGAGGGGCGACCAGTGTCAACTATACTGGGAAGCCAGGACTCATCTCTTTGAACTCCAGCATAATGTTCCTGCTTGAGACTGTTCATGTTTTCTGTTATATTCCTTTATATGTTAACCCAGACTCTTTTTCTGTATGTATTTGCCATTTTCAATGGATTAATATTTATTCCAATAAAGCCATATTTAAAAAAAAAGTTCTTCTTACTTGTAGTAGATTATTTCGTTTATGTATTACTTTCTGGTTACGGATTTACTTACTTATGAAACTTTTTCTAGAAAAATAAATTTCAGGTATAGAATTGAACAATTCTATCTTTAAACTTTAATGACTATATAATATGCAAGTTTTATTGCTAATGTTTACTTTCACATGAATTCACTGCAATCAAACATATATAGTGCTGTCCTTTAAAAACAACCCACTCCAAATTGTAGCCTAAAAACAACCCATTGAGATTTTTTAATTTCATAATTAAAATAATTTTACCATCTCATATACCCTGTCCTTCTATGCCTCTTAGAGTGTCAGGGATGTAAAAACTGGTCCAAGAACGGTTTATTTACGTATTTTTTAAACAAGCTGAGATAATGTAGATTTACAGATTTTGTAAAAATGTATGTTTTTAAGACTTTAGAGCATTTTTATGTTATCGCATTACTATGAGAATAAAATATTAAAGTTTTAGCTCAGTCCGCCAATTAGAGTCCTTCTAGGAAAAAGTGGATTTTTTTCAAATTCTTACTTAATTGACTGCCAATTAGTAATGGATTATTGGAATTAAAAATGCTAAGCACTAAAATGTTAAGGAGGACGAGCCGTTACAACAGTTTTTTGTTCGATTTAATTATCCTTTTTATTAACCTTTTAATGGAGAAAATATTAAACAGTGAGTTGTTTTTAAAGGACAGCACTATAATATTTTAAAAAATTAATGAATCCATATTTTTAGTGTGGTTAATTACTTTCGGGTTAGATTTTTAAAGTTATGTTTATCAAGTGAAAAAACTAACACCATTAAACTATCAGAATAAATTTTATTGGAATGCAGGGTGTTTCAACAAGTTCGTCCAAACTTTGCACAGCCAGATTTCTTGCCGGATCCTCGTCAGTTGTCGTCTTGAATAACTGATCCATCTGTTTAGAAAGACACTGAAAAACAAAATGTAATTAAGTACATTAAATACAATCTAAAAATGAATGCTCTTTAAATTTATTAAGAATACATATTTAACAAACAATTAACTTTTTTAAAAATTTAAAATTACAATATACGCTTGTAATACATGTTTATAGGTTGTTTTTTTTAATTACATAAAAAAATATTTTTGCAATAAACATTGAAATGGTCTTCAAAATTTTAAAGTTTTGGTTGGTTGGTTCGTTAGTGTTTTATGGCGCACGATCCACTTTAGGATATTATGCGCCAGACAAGACAAAATAAAACTATTTTAGACAGCCGAAGGCCTTTGTCAGATGAACTCTGTACATCTCTTACTTAAAATAATCTAATAAAATGTGACGAAACAGCCATAGTTAAAATTCACACATGATGGATTAAACCAATACGATGAATGAAGTTTAGGACAAGATTAAAATTTGATGAATGGGATAAAATTTCTGATAAGTTAAAATTTGAGCGCTTAAAAACAAGATCTCTCTGAGCATTAAAAACAGGACACTCGCAAATTATATGTTTTATTGTAAAAATGACCCTACAATGAGAACATTGGGGAGCCTGCTCCCCAATGAGTAGATGGCGATGTGTGAAACGGGTATGGCCAATTCGAAGTCTGCTGATTAGCACTTCCTCTCTACGACTCAAATTAGAAATACGGGGAGGAGTGATCAATGGCATTATCGAATGAAGCTTGTTCCCCAGCTGAGTGTCCCAGCTGGACTGCCACTCGGAACGAAGCTTCCACCGGGCATAAGCTTTTAGGTCTGTGAAGGGGACCGGGAACCTATCTGGGTATCCAGTTGAAGTGCTTGCTAATTGGTCCGCCTCTTCATTTCCAGTTATCCCGGTGTGGCCAGGGACCCAACAGAAACGAATGTCAAACCCTCGTCTCATGAGATCGCTCAGTTCAATGCGGATGTCTATTAGGATCGGGTGTGCAGATGGTTGATGTGAAACTAAGGATTGCAAAACTGAAAGTGAATCTGAATAAATAATAAATTTAAAATGATATGTTTTTAAAAGTTCAAGCGCCATTCTAATTCCATGTAGTTCTGCTGTAAATGAAGATGTTTTTAATGGTAGGGCATCGCAGAAAGAAGCTTGATGGTATACAGCAGCCGCCCCGACATGGGTGTCAGACTTTGAGCCATCTGTAAAGATCGGAATGAAGTCTCCCAATGTCTCGCGATGCTCCTGGAACAGAACTCTGTATATATGATCTGGAGTTGATGATTTTCGATGGGAAGTTAATGAAAGATCTACATTTATTTCTACTCTTTCCCATGGGGGAAATGGCGCTATTGTGGACTGAGCTACCAAGTCTACAGAAATATCTAATTTCCTAAGTAGGTCTCGCATTCTAAAATGAAATGGTGGAGTATAAAAACGAGTAGAACGATGGATGATTAACCTTTGTAAACTAAAATCAAACAGGAACGAGAAGGATGGATTATGTCTGAGAGATCTAATTTTAAAATAGTGTGATAATGATAAGTACGAACGGCGGTTATGCAATGACGGTTCGTACGCCTCCGCGTATAGAGATGGTATGGGAGATGTGCGGAAAGCACCGAGGCACACACGAAGAGCCTGGTGATGGACAGTATCAAGTGAGCGTAATGTAATTAAATTTAAAATTACAATATACGCTTGTAATACATGTTCATAGGTTGTTTTTTTAATCCTATTACATAAAAAAATATTTTTGCAATAAACATTGAAATGGTCTTCAAAATTTTAAAGTTTTGAAAAAATTCTTAATTACGTTGAACTCGTCTTGACACCTGAAACAAATTGTAATAAACGCTTTTTCAATTGATTTCACTTAGAAATCCTAAAAATCGGACAATGGGAAATTTAATTTTTAATTAAAAAAAACCAGGCATTCTGGAACAAAAATATTAATTTTTTTCCTCCAGAGGCATGTAATACATGTTTATAGGTTAATTTTCTATTGTGATATAGAAAAATTTTATATTTTTGCAGTAAAGTCAGTATTCTAAACAATTTGTCTTAATTTATGCAGGTTTTTTTATTAAATTTATTAAGATGGGGTTACTCCTATTATTTAATCAGGGAATTAGAAACATAAATGCATTTTAGTAGATAATATTTTTTGATACTTAAAAAATATTGAAAAGTATCAAAAACTATTCTCTACTACACCAATGCATTCATGTTTTTAATTATCTGATTAAATAATAGGAGTAACTTTATGATAAAACAAATGCACTAACTAATTTTATAACTAACTATGACAACTAACTTTCGTGACAAAACAAATTAAAAATGGTGCTTCTGTTATTTCATTTTGTGGGACTTCTAAGTTATTTCCCCCAAAATGAACTATATTGTTTATAAATTGAAATTGTTTGTCTTATAATACTCACCGTTTTCGAGAAAATGAAGAGGGAAAAAAAAGTGGTGTTTAACATATTTCAGAAATAAGTGATTAAATTTTGTTGGTTGGTTGGTTGTTTGGGGTTTAATGGCTCAAGGCCCCGATAGGGACATTTTGTGCCAACCAAGACATATCAAAAAATAAAACAAAATGAAAGATTAGGCTGAAAAAACCCTTGTCGAACGCACTCTATGCGTAAGAATAAAATTTCATTTAAAACATTTTAGTTAAAATTTAAACATGATGCATAAAACCTATGGCACGAATGTACCTGAAAACAGGTCCAAAATTTGATGATCGGTCTAAAACATCCAACAAATTAAAAGTTGAGGTTTTAAAAACACGGTTTCTAACACCATTAAAATGAGGGCACTCACACATAATATGAAAAACTGAAAAAACTGTAGAACAATGACTGCAAATGGGGGCCTGCTCCCTAAATAATAAGTGACGATGAGTAAAACGAGTATGGCCAATTCGCAGCCGACTGATCACTACTTCCTCTCGGCGATTCAAAGAAGAATCTCGACGAGGAGCAATCAGTGGCATGATCGAATGAAGCTTGTTCTCCAGCTGAGTGTCCCAGCTGGTCTGCCACACAGAACGAAGCTTCCACCGGAGAAACGCTTTAAGGTCAATGAAGGGGACGGGAAAACGCTCAGAATTTCCTGTAGCTGTCTTTGCCTGCTTGTCAGCCTCTTCATTGCCTGCGATCCCGGCGTGGCCAGGGACCCAACAAAACATGACCTCTTTCCCAGTCCGTATTAAATTGGACATAGAATTTAAAATGTCGTGAACAATGGGATGATTAGATGGGTTATGCGACACAATGCCCCTGAGTGATGACAATGAATCTGTGTAAATGACCACTTTTCCGTGCGAGGACCGGGATACGTGTTCGATGGCAAGCCTGATTGCGTGCAGTTCTGCAGTATAGATGGAGGCTGTAACAGGAAGGGCATCGGTTAGGGTTTCGCACTGACAAACGGCAGCAGACCCTACGTGTGAATTGGACTTTGACCCATCCGTAAAGATTGGGGTGAAGTCCGAGTACGTCCCTCGATGCTCCCTATATAAGGCTTTGAACACATAGTTAGGGAGTGTCTTCCTGCAGCGGGAAAGGGAGAAGTCTACCTGAAGGGGAGCTCGCTCCCATGGAGGAAGTAGCGCTGTGTTAGTTTGAGCTATCTTCTCAAAAACAATATCCCAGTCAGACATGTATTGTCTCACACGGAACTGAAATGGAGGTGGGTTTAGGCGTGAACTGCGATGGATGACGAAATAATGTAAGCTTAAGTCAAACAAAAATCTAAAAGCAGGCTGATGACTCAATGATCTCACTTTAATGAAATATGAAAGGGCCAGGAAATTTCGACGCAAGTTCAAAGGAGGCTCGTCTGCTTCAGCATAGAGAGATTCTACCGGGGACGTGCGAAAAGCACCCAAGCAAATCCGGAGTGCTTGATGGTGAACCGGATCCAACAGACGCAGCAGAGACTTGCAAGCCGAGCCATACACGACCGAACCATAGTCCAGCTTAGTCCGTACTAATGAACGGTATAGCCGGAGCATGGACGTCGTGTCCGCTCCCCATCGAGTGTTAGATAACACTTTCAACAAGTTGAGGGCTTTTAGGCTTCTCGTTTTAAGATCCTGTATATGGAGGTGGAAACGGAGCTTTCTGTCAAAGATAACCGCAAGAAATTTCGCTTTTTGGGAAACCTGGATGATAGTTTCCCAAGCGCAGCTCTGGATCAGGGAAGAGACTCCTTTTTCGGCTGAAATGAACGCATGAGGTTTTCTCCGCAGAGAACACGAAACCATTTTCTAATGCCCATTTATTCATTTTATTGATAGTGCATTGTAAGTGGCGTTGAGCTATGGCCAAAGATGATGATGAGTAGGAAATTTGAATATCATCAACATATAGTGAACACTGAATATCTTGGTTAATGAGATGAGTGATGCCATTCAACTTGATGATGAAAAGTAAAACACTTAAAATGCAACCCTGCGGAACTCCTTGTTCCTGAATAAAAGTGTTAGAAAGAAATGATCCCAGTCGCACCTGAAAGGTGCGATGTTCTAAAAAGTTTTTGATAAAATTGGGCAGGACGCCTCTTATATTAAAATTATACAAGTCTTGGAGGATACCTCTCCTCCATGTCATATCGTATGCCTTCTTAATGTCAAAAAACACGGCCAATAGGTGTTTCTGACGAAAGAAGGCATCCCTTACGGCTGTTTCTAGCCTCAGCAAATTGTCATTAGTTGAGCGGTGTCTGCGGAAGCCGCTCTGTAGTGGCGAAAGTAAACCTCTGCTCTCAATGTAAAATAGAAGCCTAGCACTAACAATCCTCTCCATCAGTTTGCACAAACAGCTCGTCAGAGCTATTGGGCGGTAATTAGATGGGGATGTAGGATCTTTACCTGGCTTTGGAACAGGTATTACGTGAGCATGTCTCCACTGAACTGGGAAAATTCCAGTTTTCCAGATTCTGTTAAACAGACTCAAAATGGAGAGAAGAGAATCGTCGGACAAATTTTTCAGCATGGCATAGTGGATTCCATCAGGACCTGCAGCTGAGTTCCCGGAGCGATGCAACGCCACGCGAAGTTCGAGCAGTGTCAGCGACGAGTTGTAATCTTCGGTTGAAGAACCGAAGTCCAATCTCGGTCGCTCTGCTCTCTGCTTCAGCGCTTGGAACGCAGGAGGGTAGTTTTCGCTTTTGGATGTTGAGGCGAAAGACTCTGCTAGTGCATTAGCAATGTCAGGGATATTACTGACTGTAATGCCATGGTTTTCCAGCATAGATATAGGCTGTGAACTAAATTTGCCACTGATCTTCCGGATTCGGTTCCAGACGTCTTTAGAAGGTGTGGACGACGTTACGCTGCTGACGTATGCCATCCATGATTCCCTCTGACTCTGTCTTCGAATTTTCCGAAAGTATGCTCTTGCCTTTTTGAGTGCTAACAGGTTGTCCGGAGAAGGATACCGTCTAAACCTGTTCCAGGCTTTATTTTGAGCTTTTTGGGCTTCCTTACATTCGTAATTCCACCATGGTTTGGGGAATTTAGGTAACCTAGAGGAACTCTTTGGGATGAAAAGATGAGCTGAATTTAAAATTGTAGATGTCACAGATAAAACCGCCTCTTCAACAGTGCCAGATAACACCATACTTTCTGTAATGACAGCATGATTCTTAAAATCTTCCCATTTGGCTCGCTCCAGTTTCCACCTCGGTGGGCGGGTAGAAGAACCTGCAGTAGGAGCAGCAAAGGAGAGCACAATGGGGAAGTGATCGCTTCCTAGAGGATCCTCATGGACCTGCCACGTAAGATCCAAGAGAAGTGAAGGTGAGCAGATAGAAAGGTCTATGGCACTAAAAGAATGTGTAGGTGAGTGAAGGTAGGTGGGGGATCCGTCGTTAAGCAGGGCTACGTCTAGCTCTGTAAACAGTCGCTCGACGATGTGCCCCCTAGCATTAACATCACGACATCCCCACATTACATGATGAGCGTTAAAATCACCAACTAAAATAATGGGTAATGGAAGTTGAGAGATGAGATTATCTAAATCTCTGAATGAAACTGGTACACCAGGTGGTAAGTATACGTTGCAAATAGTGACGGCCGAGGTCATAGTGAGCCGCACTGCAACCGCCTGCAGAGACGTCTGGAGATCGACGGGAGAAAAGGGAGCCGAGTGGGCGACTAAAAGCGCCACTCCACCACAGACTCTACCGCCAGACTCACAGTCCTTGCGGAGGACAGAGAATCCCCGCAAACGAACCGAGTCGGAAGGCTTCAGGAAAGTCTCCTGCAAGGCGATGCACACTGGTGAGTGAATATTGGCCAGATGTTTCAAGTCCTCTAGGTTAGGGCGGAAACCACGAATGTTCCACTGAACTATTTTACCCATCCTTTTTTTGGGTGTTTTTTGAATTTTTGGGACCTAATGGGTTGTACGAACTCTTTGTGAATTTTGGTTTTTTTTCCTTCAATAGAAGGTCCTTTTGCTGGAGAGACTGCACATAGACTGCAGCTTCCACATCCTCCAAAGAGGTCAAAGGGGCATTGGGTGGGCTGGGTGGGACTGTTTTTTTTTTAGTTTTTTCATATTCTTTTATGTTAGTTTCTGAGGCTGAGCGTTTCAAATTAGTTTGGAAATCCATGTCCTCTGCTGAGTTTTGAGACTTTGCAGTGGTGGATTGGTCAGGCGTTTTAGATATTGTTTGGTTTATTGCGTCTGTTTTATCAGAAGGTTTTACTATAGTTGGTTTAGATTGTCTGAGGGTTAAGAATATGGAAGCATCTGTTTGTGTGGCCATAGTACGAGATGTTTTTACAGCGGCTGCATATGATTTGGAGGGAAGCTGTGGCATGAGGTTCTGCACACGCTTTTTAGCCTCACCATATGAAATTTTCTCATGAGCCTTAACTCGCTGGATCTCTTTCTCCTTCAGCCACTGTGGACACTTCCTTGAAGATGCAGCATGTTCTCCGTCACAGTTCACGCAGTGTTCTTTTTTTGCGGAACAAAAGTCGCCGGTATGGTCCTCACTCCCGCACTTCTCGCAGGTAGGGACACCGCGACACGACGCAGTTCCATGGCCAAAGATTTGGCATCGGAAGCAACGCAGTGGGTTGGGAACATATGGTCTAACTTTTAAATTGAGGTATCCGGCTTTGATATTGCTAGGTATATTGGGGGTATTCAAAGTTAATGTGTATAGGGGCAGTGTGTGGGGTTTTTTGTCTTTCATGACTGTTATTTGTTTAACTTCTGTTACATTTTGGTCTTTTAATCCATCTTTAATTTCTTCTTCAGTTAGGTCTGTAAGATCAGGACAGTATATCACGCCTTTCGAGCAGTTCAAGGTAGGATGTGGTGCGACTATTATTGGAATATGAGCTAGTTTATTTGAGTCGAGGAGGCATTTTGATTGATAATTAGTATCTGTATTGACAAGGAGATCACCTGAGGGAAGCTTTTTAACAGATTTGACATTACCGGCTAGTCCAGAGATTGCTTTCGATACTAGGAATGGGGAGAGAGAGGCAAGTTTTTGTTCATCGGAATGTAGAATTAAAAATCTAGGTAGAGCATTTATGTTAAACGATGTCGAGAGAGTCATTTTTAAGGCATTGTCACCTTGGTGCTCCCCGGAGGGAGAGGGGTTGGGGATTTTGGGTACTGCGTTTTCACCCGAATTACTTTTTTCTTTTTCCATTTTCATTTGGTTTGTAGGGGAGGGAGGAGGAGAATCCCTCCCGACTTCCAGAGGACCAGTTTGGTGGGGCTAGCCCCAGAGTCGACAGCCAGCAGTGGCCTCGGGAAAGCCCCCCGCTCTGCCATGCAGGACCCCATCCAGGCACCACCTGGAACTACAAGACAGGTGGGATTATTCGCCAGCTGGTGGAGCAGCCAGGACATTGCTGGTTAGGCAGCCCCGGGCTCCTGTACTATCTGGCGGCCTGAGACGCAAAACTCAGTTTTTGACCTGTACCCTCTACATGGCTGCTTCCTCCAAGACCCCACTTCACCAGTCCAAAGGTCCTCGAGAAGTTCAAATCCCCGCTCCCAATGCCAGTTTCCCTAGGGTTGAGCAGTCCGTTGGGTCGTCATATAAGTTATAAATCATCAGACCCAACCTCGTCCCACTCAACCCTGGTATGCCACAGGACTTCGTGTTGAAGTTTGGACTTCAAAAGGAGGCACAGATACACTGGGATACCTCGGGATTGTGACACCCGTCACACCCTAACGGGGTGTGCCCCTGAGGGGGACTTTTTTGTGGAAACTGAAGTTTATGTATTTAGAAAATTATGCTATGAAGGAGTAATTGGGATGGACGTAATTAGTAAATTAAACATCTCAATCAGTAACAAAGGAATAGAGATTTTAGGCTTAAGAAAAAGTTTTCAAGTTGGCTATGCCGTAGTTGAAACCGAAACCACATCCGCTCAAGACTCTCAGGAATGCAAAATAAATGAAGCGCGTGAAGAAAAACAAAACAAAACTCGCGATGAAAAAGCAGAAATCACACCTGCCATTGAGACTAGCTGTCTCCGGCCGCCCGAAAAAGGAGAAAATAATTTTTTGTTTTGTTTGGCGAATGTAACCCAAAACGAAATCGATCTCACACACATAAAAGAAAGAAAACACCAAGACGAACTTTTATCGCTTCTTAAGAAATATATGCCTAACAAAAATAAAACAGTTGATGTAAAAATGAGCATCCGCCTTTCAAGTGATATACCGATTAGTTCCAATCCTAGGCGTTTGCCTCTAGTAGAGAAAAAAATTGTCGACGAACAAGTAACCCAATGGTTAGAGCAAGGAATTATTCGTTAAAGTGTTTCCGAATACAGTTCCCCAGTTGTGCTAGTAAAGAAAAAAGACGGCTCTGCAAGGTTATGTATTGACTATCGTCGCCTAAACAGAATAACTTTTCGAGAACATTTCCCCCTTCCATTAATTGACGACATTCTGGATAGTTTGCAAGATGCTAAAGTTTTTACCACATTGGATTTAAAGAATGGTTTCTTCCATGTGGACGTCGAGGAAAGTAGTAAAAAGTACACAGCTTTTGTAACTCACTCAGGACAGTATGAATTCAATAAAATGAGCTTTGGATTGGCTAATAGCCCCAGCGTCTTCCAACGTTACGTTCATTACATTTTTAGTGACCTTTTAAAAGAAAACATCGTAAAGATTTACATGGATGATTTGATCATTCCGTCAGAAGATGCAGATCAGGGATTAGAAAACCTAAAACGTGTTTTGCAAGTCGCTTCCGACCACGGGTTAGAACTTAATATTAAGAAGTGTCAGTTCCTCCAAACAAAGATAGAATTTTTGGGACACGTCATTGAAAACGGGAAACTATCCCCATCCCCGTCAAAAGTAAAAGCTGTTTTGAACTACCCTGAACTGAAAAGCACTAAAGATGTACAGCGGTTTCTTGGTCTAACAGGCTATTTTAGGAAGTTTATTCCAGCCTATTCTGCTATTGCGAAGCCCCTCAGCGACCTACTTCGTAAAGATGTCCCTTTCCAATTCTCTCCTTACCAGAAGGCTGCGTTCGAGAAACTTAAACAGGTTCTATCTAGTAACCCTGTTCTTGGCCTATTCTGCCAGAAAGCCCCAACAGAAATACACACAGACGCTAGCATAGATGGTGTGGGTGCTTGTTTAATGCAGAAATCCATGATAGACAACCAACTACATCCGGTTTACTACATGAGTAGGAAAACGTCCGAAACAGAACGCAAACTAACAAGTTACGAACTAGAAGTTATGGCTGTAGTTGAAGCCCTGAAAAAATTCAGACCATACGTGTTAGGTATCCCCATTAAAATCATCACAGACTGTAATGCTTTCAAACAAACGATGACTAAAAGAGACCTTTCAGCGAAAATCGCTCGGTGGGCCCTTATGTTAGAAGATTACGATTATACCATCGAACATCGTCAAGGTACGAAAATGCGGCATGTAGATGCATTAAGTAGGAACCCAGTTTGCATGCTAATACAAGATAGTCTATTACTACAGATAGGTAACTCCCAAAACACAGATGAAAAATCCCGAGTAATTAAAGAACTAATTAAAAGCGGTAAACCATGCGACGATTACATAATGAAGGGTGACCTCCTCTACAAGACGGTTAAAAGTAATGACGTAATAGTTATCCCAGAAGAAATGCAGATGTCCCTTATAAGAAGTGCCCATGAGAAAGGACATACAGGGGTTAAAAACACAGAAAAGCACATCGAGGATTACTATTTCATTCCCAAGCTTAGAGAAAAAATAGAAAAGGTCATTTCAAATTACGTACACTGTATTCTTGTGAACCACAAACGCGGAAAGAAAGAAGGTTTCCTTCATCCCCTCCAAAAAGAAGACGCGCCTCTTAACACTTATCACATAGATTTTCTAGGACCCTTAGAGAGTACCAACAAAAACTACAAACACATACTAGCCGTCATAGACGCATTCACTAAGTTTGTATGGATCTACCCTACGAAGACAACGACGTCCGCCGAAGTCATAGCTAAGTTAGAAGTCCAAAAATCTGTCTTCGGTAGTCCCTCCCAGATAATATCAGATAGAGGTACAGTTGGGGAAATAAAAAACGACTCAGTTGAGTTTTCTGACGAACCACTTGGGTTAGGAAGACAAATAAGGTGTCATTTTTCATGTCATGAAGTATTCTTTAAATGGAAAAAATTTCGAGTCCTTAGGGGGTCGTCTTCATATTAAACGAAACACTAACTTTTGTTTTTCCTATGGGGACCCCCAATTATTATGCGTTTTTCTGAAAGAGCATCCCCATAAACCCCCAAATACCAAGTTTCATCCATGTAAGTATCCAAATGGAAGCATAATAAATTTTTGAAATGTCAACCATTCAATGTGAAATTTATCAAAATGTATTCGGTGTAAAAATATGAAACTTTGAATTTAGATCAAATTTGTGTCCCCAAACAAAATAATTATGCTTTTATAGCGATATTTAATGGTTAATAGATAGATAATTAACATCTAATTTTGACCCAAAAATTAAATTTTAAAATCTTTTAATATTTTTATGGTAATCGATTCTGGTAGTAATTTTATGTGGAAAACCAAAATTTCAGTTGATTTCATTTAATAGTTTTGGAAAAAACCGAATTAAACTAAATTCCCACTCTTTAAGGGACCATATACCGCTGCCAAATGTATACCGGCAAATGCTTTTTCTGGAAACAGTCGCCTTATTTTAATCACCATAACTTGAATTAAAACTTAAATTTGATATAAAATTTCATTAAATTACTTATAAACTTTTTGATAAACAATAAAGTGGTGAGTGAAAGTCTTGCTATCCCACCGTTTTTCAGAAATAGTGTTCACAGAAAATTAACCCTTCTCACTCTGGAGACGACCCCCAAAACCTAAAAGCTTTATTTACCGCACGATTTGAATGAAACTTGGTATTTGGGGGTTTATGAGGATGCTCTTTCAGAAAATCGCATAATAATTGGGGGTCCCTATAGGAAAAACAAAAGTTAGTGTTCCGTTTAATATGAAGACGACCCCCTAAGGACTCGAAATTTTCCTCATTTAAAGAATACTTCATGACATGAAAAATGACACCTTGTTTGTCTTCCTAACCCAAGTGGTTCGTCAGAAATCTCAACTGAGTCGTTTTTTATTTCCCCAACTGTACATCTTTCACCTCAACTGAATTTGCTGACTATTGCTCGAAAGAAGGCATCAAACATCACCTGATTACAACAGGGTTGCCTAGAGCCAACGGTCAGGTCGAACGGATCAATCAAACAATAATAGCCGTTCTCGCAAAGTTGTCTCTCGAGAATCCTGCCCAATGGTACAAATATACTAACGAGCTACAGCAAACTATTAATTCAACGTATCAAAGAAGTATCGATGCTACCCCATTCGAACTACTCGTCGGAACTAAAATGAAAACAAAGACGTTAAACTTAAAAGACGCCCTTGAAGCCGAATTTCGAGAAATATTCAACCAAGATCGAGAAAAATTACGCAAAGATGCAAAAAGACAAATAATAAAAGTACAAGATCAAAATCGAAAAACCTATAATCTAAGAAGAAAACAACCGAAAACCTACAAGTTAAACGACATAGTCGCTATCAAAAGAACACAACAAGGACCTCTTAATACAACAACTTGTTCTGAATATATTAAACCTTGGAATTGTCCTCTTTAGAGCCGGAGCTGCTGCTTTTTCGTTCTCTTTTCAGAACTGCAGTCCTCCTGTCTGATGTCCATCCTCCTATCTGATGTCTGTCTTCCTTTTCCTGTCGTGTCCTGTGAACTCTTCCTGTATCTACCCGTGATCCTGAGGGCAGAATCCATGTCAGGAACGGCCGAAGTTGTGGTGCCTCACCAACACCCAGAGGGCGCCACCAGGACATACCTAGAGGGCGCCACCATGACACTCTGCTTATCCACTCCAGCTGCCGTGGGCGGGAGTGGAGGGAGACGGGACTAGCCAGACGACCAGACGAGCGAGACGCGCTTGTCTTACGACGTGTAACTTGACCTATGTGTAATACCCACTCTTGTATATAGTCTCCTAATATATATCTTTATCACCCAATTTCGTGTCTTATTTTGAACCTCCCACATCTTTAATAACTTTTAATTTAGTGTTAAGGTTATCATGTATATATTTAAAGGGGCACTTAACTTCCAAGATGGGAAAAAGTTCCATCATCATGATAAATAAGTCCATCAGGACTGCCCCCTAACAGCCCAGACTCATGCAACCACAGACCCGATTCTTGGACTCTTGCTATTAAGGCTTTCTGAAATTAAAGTACAGCTTTTTTTCATTTTGTATTCCCCATTGAACCTGCCTGACATTTTTCAAATCATAGCTTCCACTCTATCTCTTGAATAGGGATGGAGGAAAGCTGTTCCTTCGAATAGCTGCAATTATATGACCGAAATTACTTGCTGTAAGCCTGAACTTCCTTTACTTGGCTTGCTATGCCATGTACATTGCTGTCGGGGAAATCTGAAGTGTTGGTTGGTTGGTTGTTTAGGGTTTTATGGCGCAAGGCCCCTATTGGGACATACTTCGCCAAACAAGACCAAAATAAATAAGTAAATTACTAAAAATTAAGCGAGCGAAAAGCCCTTGTTGGATGTACTCTATACATCAAAGTTAAAAACCTTAAAAACACAGGTTAAAATCTGAACAGGGGTATGAAACAAAACCGGTTAAAATGTCAGACATGATAGGTAAAATTGATGATATGAATGAACTTGAGAACAAGTTTAAAATCAGAATTGTTGTTTAAAACATCAGACATATTAAAATTTCTACGTTTAAAAACATGAAATCTTTCAGCATTAAAATGGGGACATTCACAAATAATATGACGGATTGTAAAAGAGACTTGACATACATTACACACAGGAGCCTGCTCCCCCATCAGCAGATGACGGTGGGTGAACCGAGTATGACCAATTCGAAGCCGACATATTAGAACTTCCTCCCGACGGTTCAGCGAGTGAACGCGGCGAGGAGTTAACAGTGGCATAATCGAATGAAGCTTGTTCCCCAGCTGGGTATCCCAGCTGGCCTGCCACTCGGAACGAAGCTTCCGCCGGAAAAATGCTTTCAGGTCAGAGAAAGGTACTGGAAAACGATTACGGGCACCAGTCGCTGTACGTGCCAGCACGTCAGCTTCTTCGTTACCAGCAATTCCGGCGTGGCCAGGGACCCAACAGAAGCGAACTTCATACCCACGTCTGTTCAAATAAATCAATTTGTTAAGAATGTCTATGAGGATGGGATGAACGGAAACTTCATATGAAGTCAATGACTGTAACGCTGAGAGTGAGTCTGAGTAAATAATAAATTTAAAATAATGGGAACGTTGAAGATGTTCTAGAGCCATTCTAATGCCATGGAGTTCAGCTGTATATGTTGATGCATACATAGGCAAGGCATCGTGAACTGAAGCTTGGAGACAAACAGCAGCAGCCCCTACATGAGTGTCCGACTTTGATCCATCAGTAAAGATTGGAACAAAGTCCTGGAAGCACTCTCGATGTGCTTCAAATAAGGCACGATACACTGACTCCGATGTGCAAGACTTTCCATAGGTTGTGAGTGAAAAATCCACTTCAGGCATGACCCTTTCCCATGGAGGGAATGGCGTTATGGTGGACTGGGCAATCCGACTAACTGTTATGCCCAAATCAATCAACAGGTTCCTAATTCTAAACTGAAAGGGTGGTGTATAAAAGCGTATGGAGCGATGAATTATGAGTCTATGCAAGCTAAAATTAAATAAATAAGTAAAGGATGAGTTGTGACGGAGCGACCTGATTTTAATGAAGTGTGACATTGATAGGTACTTGCGGCGCGAATCCAGCGAGGGCTCATGTGCCTCAGCATACAATGATGCAATGGGCGAGGTACGAAATGCACCTAGGCAAATTCGGAGACCCTGATGGTGGACCGTGTTCAGCGACCGCAACAAAGATGTACATGCCGATCCATAAACAAGACAACCATAATCAATTTTTGAGCGAATAAGCGCGCGATACAAGCGTAACAGCGACGTCTTATCCGCCCCCCAGCGTGTGTTGGATAACATTTTTATGATATTCAGTGCCTTTGTGCACCTTGTCCTAAGGTCTTTAATATGGCTATGAAAACGGAGTTTCCTGTCGAATATAACCCCGAGAAACCGTGTCTCCTGTACCACTCTAATGGGAGTACCTTCTAGTTGAAGCTCTGGGTCAGGGAAAAGACCTCGCTTCCTACTAAAAGGGACACAGACAGTTTTCTCCGCAGAAAAGGAAAATCCATTCTGCTGGGCCCATCGGTTTAGCTTGTTGATGGTCAATTGAAGCTGTCGCTCAGCAACAGATAAAAATGGTGAAGAATACTATATTTGAAGATCATCCACGTAGAGGGAACACTGAACCCCATGATTAATATGTTTAGTGATGTCGTTAAGTTTAATTATAAATAGTAAAACACTCAGGACAGAGCCCTGAGGCACCCCTTGTTCTTGTATAAAAGTGGATGATTGAAAAGAATGAAGACGAACTTGAAATGAACGAAAATTTAAAAAATTTCTGATAAAAATAGGCAGGTTTCCTCTAAAACTCATGTTATGCAAGTCCCTGAGGATGCCATACCTCCAGGACATGTCGTAAGCTTTCCTAATATCGAAAAAAATAGAGATATTATGAAATTTCTTCAAGAAAGCTTCTCTTATTGCGGTTTCCAGCCGCAATAAGTTATCATTTGTTGATCGAAATTTTCGAAAACCACTTTGCAATGGAGACAAAAGGTTTTGAGACTCAACATAGTACATCAACCTAGCACTCACAACTCGCTCCATGAGCTTGCACAGGCAGCTCGTGAGTGCTATAGGTCGGTAGTTCTCAGGTGATGTCAAATCCTTCCCAGGTTTTGGGAATGGCAGAATGTGCGCGTGGCACCACTGTGACGGAAAAATTTGTGTGCACCAGATTCGGTTGAACAAGGCCAAAAGGGAGAGTGTAGAACCATCTGAAAGATGTCGAAGCATTATGTAATGCAGCCCATCAGGTCCACATGCTGAATTCCCCGAGCGGTGAAGCGCCGTGCGTAGCTCTAGCAGGGTTAGCAGCGAGTTGTAACCTTCTTCGTTTGAAGAGGCGAAGTCCAACGTCAACTGCTCTGCTCTTCGCTTGAGCGCTTGAAAGGCGGGGGAATAGTTCTCGCTACTGGATGTTCTAGCGAAAGATTCTGCTAAAGTGTTGACAATATCAGGGATGTTGCTGATTTGATTGCCATTACTAACCAGCATGGATATAGGATGAGTGGTATACTTGCCGCTGATTTTTCTTACTTTATTCCACACATCTTTTGTTGAAGTGGAAGATGTTACTCCACTAACATACTGAATCCAAGATTCTCTCTGGCTTTGTCTCCTAATCTTTCGGGCCAAGGCTCGAGCCTTATTAAATGCTACCATGTTTTCCGTAGTCTGGTATCGTCTGAACCTATTCCAAGCCTTCTTTTGAGTCTTTTTAGCCTCTTGACAGTCGCGATTCCACCAAGGTTTCGGGAACCGGTGAAATTTGGATGATGCTTGAGGAATTGATAGATGGGCTGATGTTAAAATGCACGATGTCACTGATGTTACTGCTTCGTCTACTGTACCCGAGAGCACCATCTCCTCTGTTATTTCCGCATGGGTCTGGAAGGTCGCCCAATCAGCTCGATCAAACTTCCAACGTGGTTGGCCTGACGGTACACACGCAGTTGGTGTTGTGTAAGAAACAACCACAGGAAAGTGATCGCTACCCAGCGGGTCACTCAGAACATTCCATTTTAGGTCTAATAACAGAGATGATGAACAGATGGTCAGGTCGATGGCAGTGAATGAGTGAGATGGAGCATGAAAATATGTGTGTGAGCCATCATTCAACAGGGCGAGGTCGAGCTCTGTTATCAGTCGCTCGATCGTCTGGCCCCTGGAGTTGATATCCTGGCATCCCCACAACAAATGATGTCCATTAAAATCTCCCATCAAAATAAAAGGGGGAGGTAGTTGATTAATCAGTTCCTCAAGCTCTCTAAATTGGATGGGTGTTGGTTGTTTGGGGTTTTATGGCGCATGACCCAGTAGAGAGTATAGTGCGCCAGACACAAGACAAAATTAAACCAAAAAATATTCCTTTAAAAACATAAATATAACTGGCCAAGGGCCATTGTCGGACGTACTCTATACGTCAAATTTAAAATGGTTAAAATATTGTTAAATGTGATGGGTAAAACCAATTTCATGAATATATTTAAAAACTAATGATAGATTAGAATGATTTAAAATTTGTGATAAGTTAAAGTCGGTTCGTTTAAAAATGATGTTTTTATAAGGGTTAAAGTGGGGGCAGACACTAATGATGTGTTGAACTGTTAAAAGAGTGTCACAGAAATGACAAGTGGGAGCCTCTTCTCCCCTTAAGAGGTGACGATGGGTCATTCTTGTGTGCCCTATTCGCAATCTGGAAAGTAGCACCTCCTCGCGACGCGTAAGATTTTTACGCAGCCGTCGCGAGAGAGATGGCATCACAGAATGCAGTTTATTGTTAATCTGCTGGTCCCATTCGGACTGCCATATTTCATGCAGTCTTCGCCGAAAAAGCGGTTTAAGATCCTCGAATGGGACAGGAAATCTTTCTGTAGGGCCTGTGACAGATCTAGCGGCACGGTCTGCTTCTTCGTTTCCTTGAATCCCGGCGTGACCGGGGACCCAACAAAACATTACTTCAGTTTGAGACCTAGATAGTGCGTCTATGATGTCATTTACAATGGGATGGGCAGATGAGTTATGCGAGACGATACTTTGGAGTGATGAGAGTGAGTCAGTGTAAATAATAAATTTTTCATGAGAGGTGAGTGAGATGTGTTCGATTGCCATCCTGATGGCATGCAGTTCTGCAGTATAGACAGAAGCTGTGATAGGGAGGGCATCGGAGAGGGTTGCGCACTGGCAAACTGCCGCGGCACCTACGTGTGATTCGGACTTGGACCCGTCAGTAAAGATAGGGGTATAGTCCGAATACGTCCCCCGATGTTCTCTATACAGAGCCTGGAACACATAGTTCGGGAGTGATTTCCTGCAGTGCGCAATTGAAAGATCCACTTGAGGGGTGGCGCGCTCCCATGGAGAAAATGGAGCGATGCTTGTCTGGGAAATTTTTTCACTCGAAATATTCCAGTCACTCATCAACTGTCTCATACGAAACTGGAATGGAGGCGGGTTTACACGTGAACTACGATGAATGATAAAATAATGCAAACTGAAATCAAACATGAATTTAAAAGCGGTATGATGACGCAGCGACCTCATCTTGGCATAATAAGAGAGGGCCAAGTAGCTCCTTCGTAAATGCAAAGGCGGCTCGTATGCCTCCGCATAGAGCGACTGAACTGGGGATGTACGGAACGCTCCCAGGCAGATACGTAGAGCTTGGTGGTGTACAGTGTTGAGTGAGCGCAACAATGATTGGCATGCAGAGCCGTACACGACCGAACCATAGTCCAACTTGGACCGCACCAAGGAACGGTACAGCCGAAGCATGGCCGTCGTGTCGGCGCCCCAAAATGTGTTCGACAACACTTTAAGCAAGTTGAGAGTTTTTGAACATCTATTTTTTAGATCATAAATGTGGCTGCGAAAACGGAGCTTTCTGTCGAAGATTACTCCGAGGAAACGAGTTTCTTCAACACATTGAATTTCTGAGTCCCCTAGTCTCAATTCGGGATCCGGGAAGAGCCCTCTTTTGCGACTGAAAGGAACGCAGACTGTTTTCTCAGCAGAGAACATAAACCCGTTTTCTAAGGCCCATCGATTCATTTTATTAATAGATGTTTGTATGTGGCGCTCAGCCACTGATAAAGAATGCGATGAGTATGAAATTTGAATGTCGTCCACGTATAATGAATATTGTACATCATGATTTATGAGATGAGTGATACCATTTAATTTTATGATAAAAAGCAAAACACTTAAAACACACCCTTGGGGAACACCCTGCTCTTGAATAAAAGTATTCGAGTAGAATGAGCCAAGGCGAACTTGGAAAGAGCGATGATCTAAAAAATTTTTTATAAAAATGGGTAAATTGCCCCTTAAGTTAAAATTGTATATGTCCTGGAGAATACCTCTTCTCCAGGTCATATCGTATGCCTTTTGTACATCAAAAAACACAGACAGGCAGTGCTTTTGTCTAAAAAAAGCTTCTCTTACAGCTGTTTCAAGCCCTAAAAGATTGTCTGTGGTAGAACGATATCTACGGAAGCCGCTTTGGTATGGTGAAATGAGGTTTTCGGTTTCAAGATAAAACATGAGCCGTGCACTTATTATTCTCTCCATGAGTTTACCAAGACAGCTCGTTAGAGCTATAGGCCTGTAATTACCTGGAGAGCTCGGGTTTTTTCCTGGTTTGGGAAATGGGAGAACGAAGGCATGACGCCACTTGGATGGGAATTCTTGCTTGGTCCAAATGCGATTGAAAAGGCTTAGAAGAGCGAGTAAGGAATCATCAGAAAGATTTTTTAGCATAATGTAATGTAACCCGTCGGGACCAGCCGCCGAGTTCCCTGAGCGATACAGCGCCGTACGAAGTTCAAGCATGGTGAGCGACGAGTTGTAGCCTTCGTTGGAATAACCGAAGTCCAACTTCGAACGCTCTGCTTTCTGCTTCAGCGCTTGGAACGCAGGGGGGTAGTTCTCGCTGTTAGATGTTTTAGCAAAATGCTCAGCTAGCATGTTGGCAATATCGGGGATACTGCTAACGGTAATGCCGTCACTCTCAAGCATGGAAACTGGTTGAGAGCTGAACTTGCCACTGATCTTACGGATCTTGTTCCAAACGTCTTTAGAGGGTGTGGATGAAGTTACGCTGCTGACGTATGCCATCCACGATTCCCTCAGACTTTGTCTCCGTATTTTCCTGAAATAAGCTCGTGCCTTTTTAAATGCAACCAAGTTGTCCGGAGACGGGTAGCGCCTAAACCTATTCCAAGCTTTGTTTTGGGATTTTCGAGCTTCCTGGCATTCATAATTCCACCATGGTTTAGGAAATTTTGGCAATCTAGAGGAACTTTGAGGAATAAAAGTTTGAGCAGCTGTTAAAATGGATGAAGTGACTGATGAAATTGCTTGGTCTATAGTGCCAGATGACACCATACTCTCTGTGATAACAGCATGGGTTTGGAAATCCTCCCATTTGGCTCTATCGAATTTCCAACGAGGTGTGCGTGAAGACGCACCCGCGGTTGTAGTAACGAACGATAGCACAATGGGGAAGTGGTCACTTCCCATGGGGTCTTCAACAACACTCCAAGTGAGATCCAGGAGTAATGACGGCGTACAGATGGAGAGATCAATGGCACTATAAGAATGAGTGGGTGAGTGGATGTACGTGGGAGAGCCATCATTCAGCAGGGCCAGGTCAAGCTCTGAAAACAGCCGCTCGACAGTGTGCCCTCTGGAATTAATATCGCGGCATCCCCACAATGAATGATGCGCATTAAAATCGCCGAGTAAAATGAAAGGTGATTGAAGTTGATTAAAAAGCAGCTCAAGATCTCTAAATGAAACCGGATTACCGGGTGGCAGATACACATTGCAAACGGTTACGGCTGAGGTGATGGAGAGTCGAACTGCTACAGCTTGCAAGGGCGTCTCAAGATCAACGGGAGAAAAGGGTATCGAGTGGGCGACAAGAAGCGCCACTCCACCACACACTCTACCGCCAGACTCGCAATCCTTGCGAAGGACCGAGAAGCCTCGCAAGCGGACTGAGTCAGAAGGTCTCAGAAACGTTTCCTGCAAGGCAATGCACGCAGGTGAATGTATATTAGCCAGATGTTTTAGATCCTCTAGATTGGAGCGGAATCCTCGAATATTCCATTGTATGATCTTACCTATTTTTCCTTGGAGATTTTGGCCCTTTGGACCCTATAGGATCATACGTAATTTTTTTGAGTTTGGTGAACTTGCTTTCTTTTTTTTGTAGCTCTTTTTGTTGGTATAGTTCATAGATATTTGCCTCCAAACTCCCCAAAAGACTGGACGAAGAGTCAGAAGGGTCTGGAGGTTTTCTTATTTTTGTCATGTCTTTCAGTTTTGATTCAGAAGCACAGCGTTTCATTGTGGCAGCATTAGTTTCGCATTCCATTGTTTCTACAGCAACAGGAGTCACTGTAGGGGTAGTTTGGACGGGAGCTTCTATGACTAAATTATTGGGAGTGGTTTCTATAGTAGGGGTAGTTTGTTCGGGTGCTTTTATATCTGAACTTTTGGGAATGGTATCGGTTAAAGGGTTAGCCGATTCGGCTCTGTCGGGTGTAGTAGAAACGGATATCTCTGTTTGAGTTGAAATGGTGCATGAGGACTTTACGGCGGCTGCATAGGAAGTCGAGGGGCGCGGTGGCACGATGTTGGGCACACGCTTTCGGGCCTCAGAATAAGAGATATTCTCAATGACTTTTAGCCGTTGAATCTCTTTCTCCTGCAGCCATTTTGTGCATTTTCTTGAGTAGGCCGGATGTTCGCCCTCGCAATTCACGCAGTGCGTCTTTGCTTCAGTGCAAAAGTCACCGGCATGCTCCGTACTCCCGCATTTCTCGCAGGTTGGAGTGCCGCGACACGCAGCGGTTCCGTGGCCGAAACGCTGGCAGCGGAAGCATCGTAGCGGATTGGGGATGAACGGCCGTACATTTAAGCTTATATAACCGGCTTTTATTTTTGATGGCATGTTGGGGGTGGAAAAGGTAAGTACAAAAAGGGGTGTTTTGATTTTTTCATTTTCTTTCTTGATGATGATTTGTTTTGCTTCGGTTACGTTTTGATCTTCTAAACCTTCTTGTATTTCGGTTTCTTTAAGATTAGTCAAGTCGGGACAGTATATAACACCTTTTGAGCGATTAAGTGTAGGATGAGGTTCACAAACTATGGGTATATGTGCAAGTTTTGTGGAACTAAGGAGATTTTTTGATTGAGAATCTGTATCTGTGTACACTAGAAGATCACCCGATGATAATTTTTTTACTGATCTAACGTTACCGGCAATTCCTGAAATAGCTTTCGAAACTAGGAAAGGTGATACATTTGCAAGCTTTTGTTCTTCTGAATGCAAAATAAGATATTTAGGTAAGGTATTTGGAGATGTCTGAGAAGTCATTTTGGTGGACTTACCACCATGATTAATATAAGACCCCATGAGGGAGAGTGGCGCCTAGGTTCTTTTTTGGTGCTTATGGTGGGCAGAGGGAGGGGTGAAGAACCTACCAAATGACAACCTCCCACTCCCACTACTGGTCCCACAGCTCCCACAGTGCGAACTCAGCAGTCTGCCTGCTGAGCGGGGCTGCACTGCTGCTGCAGGCGCTACGGCATGGTGTCCGCCAAGGTGGAAAAACGATAGAACCGACTGGGCAGCTCCCACAAACTGCCCAGCAAGCAAGGAAGCATATGGGCCGCCACATTGCTAAAGAGCAAGAGGTGACACAGCCGAACGTCGGTATGTTGACTAACCAGGAACCGGACGACAAATACAGGACAACACAACATTTAATGGTATCCTGGTCTCAGCTGCTTACCCATATGCCGCCCATCCAGAGCTCGTTAAACACTCCAGGGGAGAAGTAAATGAAAAGCAAGTGGGCTTATTGTGTTTGGGTGATCTGAAGAAATAAAAAACCAGTTTAACATTGAACTATTTTAAAAGAAAAAAGATTTGCTGTAAAGTCTCAAATCAAAATGGTGAAAGGAGAGTCAAAATAATACTACGTTTAATAAGATGGAAATTATGTGTAATTAAATGACGAACTTAATAATAACCAATCTTACCAAAGGTAATAAGATGTTAAAATAAAATTCCAGTGTAAAATGCATCTAATAAATCAAAACCAGTATCAATTTAACTATGGCGGAAAAGGAAAGAGGGAAGTACAGAGGAAAGAAAAAGAAGAAAGATCGCTTAGGCTGCCCGGGGTCGCGCGTTCCCGGTGGAAAGATGCACTTGGTCACCTAAAGGAGGTTCCCGTGCAGGTGGAAGATTGGCCTTTTAATTAGGCACAAAAACACTGGGGTACCTCGGGATTGTGACACCCGTCACACCTCAACAAGGTGTGCCCCTGAGGGGTTGGATGGGTGTACTAGGTGGTAAATAGATATTGCAAATAGTGATGGTTGAGACAAAAGAAATTCGAGCCGCAACAGCCTGCAACGACGTGCGAAGAGGGACGGGAGAGAAGGGCGTCGTGTGGGCTACCAGCAGCGCCACGCCACCACAAACTCTGTCACCTGTCTCGCAGTCCTTGCGGAGGACTGAATATCCTCGCATGTTAACTGTGTTTGCTGGCTTTAAGAAAGTCTCTTGCAATGTAGCACAAACCGGTTTATAATCATTTAAAAGAGCTTTTATGTCATCCAAATTTGACCGGAAACCACGACAGTTCCACTGCAAAAGTTTATTTATGTTTTTTGTTTTGGAGATTTTTGCCCTCCTTTGGGCTTTTCTGATTTAAATGTAATCGGGGATATTTTACCCGACAGATTTTTATTTAATCTGGTTTGAGACTGCGACTGGCTTCTACTTACTTTAAAAATTACTTTTTCCACCTCCGTCTGATCCACTCGGCTCAGCCGTTCAGATGCAGACGGATTAGGTGGATCGGGAGGTTTAGGTGCCTCCTCGATTGCCTCAGCAGCAGTACGCTTTCTTGCCTTGCTAGCTTCATCCACATCCATTGAGGTCTCTAAATCAGACAAATTAGGTGTTGGTTGGGTTATGGAAGGTACTTTGACTACTTCTGTATTATTAAGGTTTTGAGTGGTGGAGTTCTGAGTATGATCTTCTTGAACTACTGGATTGTTACTGGTATTAGAATTAGAGGGAGCTAATTCCATACTTGGTTTACTTGGTAAGGAAACATTGGTTTGGCAGGCAATTGAAGTTGTAGATTTTGCTACTAATGGTGTTTTAGGATGTTTCGGCTCTTTTACTACCGATGCGTAAGAGTCATTTGCTCTAGGTGGGAGAATAGATTGGGCTTGCTTGCGGGCGTCCGCATAGCTGAGTTTGTTCAAAACTCTTAGCCTTTGAATCTCCTTCTCAAACAACCATCTAGAGCAAAGCTTTGAAGAGGCCTCATGGTCTTTGGAACAATTTACGCATTTTGGAGTTTCTGCGGTGCATATTTCATCCGAGTGGTCGGATTCACCACACCTGGCGCATACTAGGGATCCACGACAAGTCGTATGACCGTGTCCAAAGCGTTGGCATCTGAAACATCTTAAGGGGTTAGGGATATATGGGCGCACTTTAATACTTAAGTAGCCTACGTTTATTTTTTGGGGAAGATCTGTGGTTGAGAATATTAATGTGAACAATGGAGTTTTCTTTACTGTTTTGTCTTTTTTGGTGGTTATTTGTTTTACATCTGTAACCTTCTGGTCACTAAGGTTTTCACGGATCTCCGACTCGGAAATATCCATGATATCCGGACAGTATATTACACCTTTTGAGGAGTTCAATGTGGGATGTGGGTTGACTGAAATTTTAATGTGTGCTAAGTGAGTGCATTTAAGTAAATTTCGAGATTGAGCTTCATTTGAGGTACACACAAGCAATTCACCAGAGTTTAATTTCTTTACTGATTTAACAGAACCTACCATTCCCGACAGAGCTTTCGAGATAAGAAATGGAGATACTTGAGTAAGTTTTGTCTCATCGGAATGGAGAATTAAAAAACTAGGTACAGTAGTACTTGTAACGTCAGTATTTGGATTGTTTGACAATTCTTTGGTGGACATACCACCATGATTTAACGGAACAGGAAACATGGTTGAATGGGCTGGTTGTTCATCACCGGTGCGCCCCTACCCACCGAGGAGCCCAACGAGGGGGAGGGGTTACCGGCAGTCGCCGCCGACCGCCAGTAGCCGACAAACGACTAGTAGCTGACAGCCGAACGACGAAAGAACTCGGGCCCCTCCAGAGGTGGCACCGGGATATAATGCTACAGACCCCCGCAGCACTAACCCTTACATCACTAAATCCATTATGGCTCCGACGCTACAGGGGGATGAATCGCCCTGAAGTGGTAGAGCCAGCAAGATATAGGGAGCCGATTGGCCGGTGCGGGCTCACACCGGCCGCCCGATCTAGCGGGACTCCGGGGCCAAAGAGACCGTATTGGGGGAATATACCCGCAGGAATCAAGCCATATGGTGCATAAACCCCCTCAAGCCTCCAGGATCCCCATCGCCCTGTTACGGGACGCCGCACACGGCAAACATGCAGCCACTAATTACAAAAACTCATAGGGTAGGAAGAGTAGAAAACTTATTTAAATGTAATGAAAAACATAGGAATAACATAAGACAAAACTAGCGGTAATGAAGTCTCAAAATAAAATTCCGTTGCAGTGTAGTTAAGAAATGATAACCAAGCTTTATTTTAACTATGGCGGAAAGGGGAAAAGGGAAGTAATAAGGAAAGAAAAAGAAGAAAGATCGCTTAGGCTACCCGGGGGCGCGCATTCCCGGTGAAAGAAAATCACTTGGGTCCCTTGGGGTCGTGAAGCCCATCACCTAAAGGAGGTGCCCTGAGGGCGAAATCTGAAGTGTAAAAATTAAATTTGCTTTTCATATTTTCGATAAAGTCATCAGTTAGAACGTGATAGACAAAAGAATCCGTATCCGTATATAGAAGTTTTACACCTTCTTGATATTGATCTTTCATAACGTTGTAATGAAAGTTAGTCATTAAAGTTTTCGATATGTCCAAAATGGACATACCTACACTTACGGGCTTGTTGAAGAAAAGTTTTGTTTTAGTCAAATGTACTGCTTGATCTGAAATGATAATAAATCATGAATTGACAAAACAATAAGGGTTGACCCCTCAGGGGCACACCTTGTCGAGGTGTGACGGGTGTCACAATCCCGAGGGACCCCAGTGTATTTGTGCCTTTTATAGGCCAATCTTCAACACAAAGTCCTGTGGCATACCTGGGTTGAGTGGGACGAGGTTGGGTCTGATGATTTATAACTTATATGACGACCCAACGGACTGCTCAACCCTAGGGAAACTGGCATTGGGAGCGGGGATTTGAACTTCTCGAGGACCTTTGGACTGGTGAGGTGGGGTCTTGGAGGAGGCAGCCATGTAGAGGGTACAGGTCAAAAACTGAGTTTTGCGTCTCAGGCCGCCAGATAGTACAGGAGCCCGGGGCTGCCTAACCAGCAATGCCCTGGCTGCTCTATCAGCTGGCGAATAATCCCGCCTGTCTTGTAGTTCCAGGTGGTGCCTGGATGGGGTCCTGCATGGCAGAGCGGGGGGCTTTCCCGAGGCCACTGCTGGCTGTTGACTCTGGGGTTAGCCCCACCAAATTGGGCCTCTGGAAATCTGAAGGGATTCTCCTCCTCCCTCCCTAATGAAATTTTTTTTATGGAAGTCGAAAAAACGAATTCGGATGAAAACGCTGAATCCAAAATCCCCAACCCCCCTCCTTCGTCGCATGGTGGTGAGTCCACTAACCCCTCTCCTTCAGTGGAGCAACCTAAACAAATAAAAATTACTGATATTAAATTCTTTATTATGAAACGAAAGGAAGGAAACTTCAAAGAAACATCTGCTATATTCATACATAAAAGTATCTTGGGCATGGTTGGACAAGTTAAAAACATTAAGAAAACTGCTGGAGGTGATCTTTTAATTGAAGTAGCAAATGCGAATCAAGCAAAATTATTAATGGCGCTAAACAATCTTGGAACAATAGAAATCGAAGTAACACCACACAAATCCCTTAACACCTGTAGAGGAGTAATCTCTGAACCAGACCTATACAATGACACCGAGAACGATATCCAATCAGAACTTGATAACCAAAAAGTAATAGATGTTAGAAGAATAGTCATTAAGAAAGAAGATAGAACAATAAAAACAAAGCATATAATATTAACATTTAGTACCACTGAGCTCCCCAAGTCTGTCAAAATAGCATACCTCAATATCCCAGTCCGCCAATATATCCCTAACCCCTCACGCTGCTTTAAATGCCAAAGATATGGACACTCAGCCAGAATTTGTCGTGGTAGAGCGAGGTGTGGCGAGTGCGCAAGTCAGGACCATACTTCTGATAACTGCGACTCACCCACTGTCTGCTGTGCCAATTGTGAAGGCGACCATCCTGCCTACGACAAATTATGACCCAGATGGACAATAGAAAAAGAAATTATCACTGTAAAATACGAAAATAATATATCTTTTCCAGAAGCCAGGAAAATAGTTATGGGTCGAACTCCTAATCCTAACCTTTCATATGCATCTGCAGTCAAATCTAATCTTTCGTACGCATCTGCAGTCAAATCTACAAGCACTAGAGGAACCCAGACAAATATTGTATGTAACGATAACACCAAGCAGAAATCAGTTGAACCAAAAATTACTCAAACTTTAATTTCAGTCTCCCCTTCAAACCCATCCCAAAAAGCAGCAAATAAAAGCCAACCTGAAAATAATTCAAATAAAAACAATGTCAATAAGAATAATGGAAACGGCCCGATACCAAAAACACATAGCCCACCTCAAAATGTGTCAAACCAACGCCAACCGGGAAATACTTCTAATAAAAATAGTTCACCTCAAATCATACCTCCTAGAATCAATAGAATAAACTCAAAACGAAAAGCAAACTCTAACCTAAACTTGGAAACTGACGAAGAAGATGTTTTAAGTTCTAAAGGCGGTGGTAGTAGAAGTAAAGCAATAAAACCTAAATTATTGGGACCAACATCTTAAATTGGAATTGTCATGGATATTATACTCATCTTGACGATATCAAATCATTGATTAACATTTTTAATCCCATCATCTTCTCTTTACAAGAGACATACCTGCTTCCCCACAATTCTGTGAGGCTGAAAAACTACAATCTATACCGGAAGGATTATACAGATGGTAGCCGAGCTTCAGGTGGCACAGCTATCCTTGCAAACAATAGCTTCCCTTCCTTACTCCTCAATCTGCAAACAAACATCCAAGCAGTCGCAATCCAAATAAAATTACATACCCTAACTACCATATGTTCCGTTTACTTACCTCCAAATGAAGACATTAACCAGCAGGACTTGAACAATCTCATTGCACAATTACCGTCACCTCTCATATTACTGGGAGACTTTAACGGACACAACCCCATTTGGGGAAGCAATGACACAAACGATAGAGGTCGACTGATCGAAAATCTTATAGACGACTATGGGCTTTGCGTTCTTAACGATGCAACCCCGACATATTTTCATTTCCCGTCAAGAACATACCATCACCTTGATCTAGCATTGTGCTCACCATCATTGCTGCCTTCATTGAATTTTAGAGTTCATGACGATCTACATAATAGTGACCACTTTCCTCTGATTTTGTCAGTTCCATCTAATGACCTACCACCGTCTAGAAGACCAAAGAGATTCATTTTAGCCAAAGCAGACTGGGTTTTTTTTCAGACACTGGCTATTATTACCTCTGACATGACCAATTTTGGTTCTATTGATGAAGCTGTAGAGAGGGTGACATCTGTCATTCTCACGTCAGCCGAAATGACTATTCCTAAAACATCAGGGAGACAAAGTAAAATTAACAAGCCCTATTGGAACGAGGAGTGTAAAGAAGCTCTTAAAAAACAAAAGAAATCGTGGTCTATTTTTAGAAGATACCCCACGACTGACAATTTCATTTCTTTTAAACGGGCCAAGGCGGAATTCCGCAAAGTAAGAAGGAGAGCTCAGAGAGAGTCATGGAAAAATTACATTTCATCCATCCATGGGAAGATTTCATCAAAGGCCCTCTGGGATAAAGTTAAGAAAATAGCTGGTCGTTTTGTTTCTCCTTCAATCACATCTTTAAAACTAAATAATGAAGTTATCTCTGATGTGAAAACGATTGCTGGTACTCTTGGGAAAGCTTTCTCCAGAGTATCGCATGAAATGTCATATCCAGCTGATTTTATTCCATACAAACGAAGTGAAGAACTGAAAATTCTTGACTTCGACACGTCGTCCTCTTTAGACTATAATCAAAATTTTAGCATCACAGAACTCAGACACTCGCTCAACAAATCACATCCAACATCACCTGGTCCCGATCACCTCCATTATGACATGTTTAAACATTTAAACGAAGACTCATTAACTAACATTCTATCATTGTTTAATAGAATTTGGAACGAGGGTGTTTTCCCGACCTCATGGAAAAGGGCTACTGTTGTCGCCATTCCAAAGCCTGGGAAAGATGCTACTGATCCTAGTAATTATAGACCCATAGCCTTCACGAGTTGCATGTGCAAACTACTGGAAAGAATGATAAACGCAAGATTAGTTTATTTCTTGGAGAAAGGACGACACTTGTCAAACTATCAGAGTGGATTTCGTTTTGGACGCAGCACAAACGATAATATGATTTTATTAGAATCTGCTATCAGAGAGGCGTTTGTAAGAAATCGCCATTTAATTTCCATCTTTTTTGACATGGAGAAAGCGTATGATCGAACATGGCGCTATGGTATCCTACGCGACCTACATAACATGGGCCTGAGAGGCAATCTTCCAACCTTCATTCGTAACTTCCTACAGACAAGAACTTTCAACGTTCGCATCAATGACAAATATTCAGACGACTGCTTTCAAGAAGAGGGGGTACCTCAGGGCAGTGTCCTGAGTGTTACTCTTTTTATTATTAAAATAAATGATTTTGTAAATAAATTGCCTCCTGGAGTCAATGGCACTCTCTTTGTAGACGACTTCCAGATATTTTGCAGTGGAACTGACATTAATTTTATGGAAGGACTCTTGCAAACTGCAGTAAATAATATTAGCTCTTGGACAAACGAAAACGGCTTCGTTATATCACCTCAGAAATCAGTCTGTATTAATTTCACTAGAAAACGAGGGATTTTTCCTGACCCCAGAATTTTACTTAACGGTAACCCTATCCCAGTTGGGACTCAGGGAAGGTTCTTTGGTCTAATCTTCGACTCTAAATTAACATTCAAGCCTCACATTAGTACACTTAAACAGCAATGTGTTAAGGCATTGAACATTTTAAAATTTTTGACAAGTACATCTTGGGGAGCTGATTCTAAATATCTTTTAAAGATGTATGACGCCACCGTCCGTTCTAAACTAGATTACGGTTGCTCTGTATATGGGTCCGCATCTAAGACTACTCTAAAAAGCCTCGACACAATCCATCACCAAGGATTAAGATTTTCTCTGGGAGCCTTTAGGACCTCCCCTGTGAACAGTCTTTACGTCATGGCTCGACAACCCAGTTTGCAGTTTAGACGTGCGAATATCCAACTTCGATATTATTTTAAAACGAAGTCTAACCCTTCACATCCCCTGTTTCAAGTACTAGAGTATCCCAAGTTTAAAACTCATTTTGCATTAAAACCATCCTTTACACCCTCATTTGGGATTCGAATTTTAAACTTGCTGTCGTTATTAGATATTGAAAACGTAAAAACTTTAAAAAATGACTCAGTAATCCCACCTTGGACTCCCAGAAGTATAGATTTTATTTCTGACTTTTGTGATTGGAGTAAATCCACGACAGCAAATATCGTATATAATTCTATTTTTAAGCAGCACAGACTAACATACTCCAACTACTCTGCAATATATACTGACGGTTCTAAAAACGGCACTCATGTTGGGTCAGCTGCAATTTATGACAATGGAGTTCTTTCCAGAAAACCTGACAAACGGTGTTCCGTGTTTACATCTGAGAGCTGGGCAATCCTCATTGCCCTAAATAAACTAAAATACTCCCGAAAGAAAAAATCCATTTTATATTCAGATTCCAGAAGTTGCTTAGATGCACTTCGCAACTATAATCAAAAGAGTCATCCTATCATTCTGAAAATCATTGACACGTATTTTAATCTAAAAGACAGGGGATTCTCCATCAAATTCTGCTGGATACCTGGTTGGTTGTTTGGGGTTTAATGGCTCAAGGCCCCGATAGGGACATTTTGCTGGATACCTGGATATTCGGGGATTCCTGGCAATGACAAAGCAGACTTGGCTGCAAAAACAGCTACTCTGCAAAACAACTCCTTTGTACCATTCTGTGATACTTTATGGTATATTAGAAACTCGATCAAGTCGACCTGGCAGTTGTCATGGGATTTGGAATTGAACAATAAATTATATCATATTAAACCTTCTATAACTGGCTTCCCCGAAACAAGACTAAGTAGATTTTTAGATGTGAAACTGACAAGACTCCGAATCGGACACACGTATTTTACTCATAGACACCTCTTTCATAGAGAACCTCCGCCGACCTGTCCATCTTGTGATGTAACCTTATCAATAAGACATATTTTATCAGAGTGCCCCCGATTCCGAATGATAAGACAGCAAAGATTTGGTGTAGCATACCCAGCACGTTGTGGAGACGTTTTGGACGTTCTTGGAGATGTGCCCCATAAGAATTTATTTCTATTTCTACTCGATATAAATTTAATAAAACGCATATAAATCTCAAATTGAAATCATAAAACCTTGTGTCTGGCGCGGAATGGCCGAATAGGGCCCTTGCGCCATAAAACCCCACCAACCAACCAACCTTTACTTGGCCCACTTCCAGTTCAAACTTTGGCCTCTTGTTTCCATTTCAATTGCAAGTATGTCTTGCTCGCTTAGTTTTGAGCTCTGTAATACTCATGTCTCATACTAATGTCTGTGAATATTAAGCTTCATAGACTCCTAGAACATATTTTTTCTTTCCCGAAGACACATCTGCTGCAACCACCATTGAAATTTAAGCACCATGTTCTGTCCCGACAGTCTGTAAAGGCAAACTGGAATGGTGAGTGTAGAGGGATTGACGATTGTAGTGTCATCCGAAATGTGCAAGAGTTCGTATTCCACCTCTTCTATTCGGCAAAAGCAAGATGAATTCCCAGCACATTGGAATATCTTATAAAAGTCAGTTGACCCATTGAAACTTTCTAAACAGTCGCAGGGATTAAAAGGAATGTCACCTCTTACTTCTTCAGTACACAAGTAAGAATCTTTGGCGCCTGTCCGTGTAGTAGGCCTTTCCAAAAACGACTTTGGGACAATGAGTTTATCATTGTTAATTATGAATGCTTTTTGTCCTTTCACGCAATGGTTACAATTTTGGTGGAAGCAAGAATTTTCTGGTAGATCGTAAAGTTCCATGGAATCCCGCGACAATTTTCGCACGTATAACGGGAAATGTTTGACGAGAAACTGCATAAGTGGCCTTGATGTGAGGACCCCACTACATTTATAAAACATGCCAACAAAAAGAGCCCGACTGAAATGGAAAGAAATAGGGGTTCAACAATATTTAAGTGACCATATAAACTGTAGTATTTAAAATGAAGTTAAAGTTTAGATGTAATAAGGTGAAAAATTGTATTAAATTTAAATTTATGTAAGTTAGGAGGATACTAATACTATGTATTTAAAAAAAAGTATGACACAGTTTCTCAAAGAATTCATTTTTGTTACAATTGTTATCAATGATTACCACTAAGTAAGGAGGTTTTCTTTTTTTTTTTTTTAAATTAAATTACTATTTATTTAACATGTAAATAAGGGTAAACAGTACCAAGTATAAATAGGGGCTTAAGCCCTTAAAACAAAGACACGTGATCTGTTAACTACATTTTATACATTAAGTTACATTATTATATATTACTGAAATGACCACACTGATGAAGACAAAGCATCTTACCTCCCGGTTTCGGTACCTCTGCCCTGTTATTTAAGTTTTAACTCTCTAAGAGGCGAGTGTGTAATTCCTCTCTGATTTCGCTATTACTAAACTTCAGTTTTTATAGCACCCTTATCCACCCTTCCAGAACATTTTACCTCGTGACGCTAAGTAAAGGGGTTTTATGAACAGTCACCCCTTGATAGAAAGTTTGGAAGGTCAAGGCACTCACTACTAGTTAATCATTATTTAAGGTGTTAATCTTATCTAAAAGAGTTAGGCTTTGGAAGTCACGTACGCCTTATTGGTATGCACTTAAAATTAGAATATTTAAATCTTAAAACTTATTAATTTAGAACTGTGACGACAGCGGCGTCACATTGGCCCACTTCCAGTTCAAACTTTGGCCTCTTGTTTCCATTTCAATTGCCAGTGTGTCTTGCTCACTAAGTTTTGAGCTCTCTAAAATCTCTTCTTTACTACCTGTTTTCAAGGAAAATAAAATATCTTCCATTGTCTTGTAACTTAGCACTGATGAGGAAGGTTCATCGGCCAAATCAATCGAAAACCAACAACTTCATTAACTACTATCTTCTTGTGAACCTCCTGCCTTATCTCCTCATTTGGGACTGATGAGGTTCCTTTAAAATCTTTCTTTTTAAATAACTCGTCCACTGTTTTTGTGTCCCCCGAAATTTTTGATGGTTTTTTAAAGTTCCATCTGCATATACTCTCTGTAATTGAAACATTATGGTGATCATAAATTAAAGCTGCAGCCATATGATGACATTTGTCCATGCCTCTTGAACAAGCACAATAACTTTTAATTTGAAATATATTGTTATCTTGTGTTTGGCGCCGAATGTCCGATATAGGGACCTTGCGCTATAAAACCCAAAACAACAATCAAAAATACGTATAACTCTTAAATTTGAGAAAGAAACATGATTTCATCAACGAATTCAATGCAAACAAAATGAAAAGGTGAAAGAAGCCTGGCTGCTAGAACAAATTTGGTAGCTGGATAATGACGAGCGCACGACTCTTGAAGGCAGGAAAAGAAAAGAGCGATCTTTAATCCGCCTATAGTCAAAGCAAAGATCACAGTCAAAGTGAACGATACTTGACGAGACGTCATGTAAGCCTTTAGCAACGTCACTAGCCTTTTGCTTGAGCCAGGATTTGAACATTATGGCTAGGTCCCGAAAGTTTCTAAGTCAACACGATCTCAGTAGTCCGCCATTTTGAATACACACACACTTTTTCGCCAAGGCAAACCCGTAGCTTTGGCTCAATGCCCCCCGTCGGTTGGTGGGTAGTACTCTCGGGTCCAGAGGAGGCAAAACTCACAGCACGGAATAGCAAAAGCTAAAAAAAAAGAGCGATTTTGGCTCGGATCAAGGGTGCCCGCTGAAACAGACTAATCCTGTTAGAGAGGGGGTTTCTACAATTTTTTCAGTTTTTCATATTATGTGTGAGTGCCCTCATTTTAATGGTGTTAGAAACCGTGTTTTTAAAACCTCAGCTTTTAATTTGTTGGATGTTTTAGACCGATCATCAAATTTTGGACCTGTTTTCAGGTACATTCGTGCCATAGGTTTTATGCATCATGTTTAAATTGTAACTAAAATGTTTTAAATGAAATTTTATTCTTACGCATAGAGTGCGTTCGACAAGGGTTTTTCAGCCTAATCTTTCATTTAGTTTTATTTTTTGATATGTCTTGGTTGGCACAAAATGTCCCTATCGGGGCCTTGAGCCATTAAACCCCAAACAACCAACCTGTTAGAGAGGGGATGTTTAGTGGTTGTCTATTCTAGGAGTTTCTATCATAGTAAGGAAAATTGGTAATAAAGCCATTGGACACCAGACCCATCATAAGGTGAATTCCTAAAAATACCTCCATCTCTGCCTTATATTAGTGTTTACCGAATTGGCAGTTTTCTGGCATGAGTACAAATTGGTTTGATCCGTTAAGTTCTCAATTATATTATCACTACAGAACATTTTATAATACATATATTTTATTTATTTATTCCAACACACAATTACTATTTACTATTTCAAAAGAAAGTATAAAGTGTTGTAAAGCCACTATTCAAAAATAAAGAGAGAGTGTAAATTTAACAAAACTTAATCATAAACAAACATAATACTAGACCAAACTAGTGGTAATTGGGTCCACAAATCAAAGTTTCTTGGTAGAATTGAAAAAACTCAAAACCAGCTCAATGACGGAAAGGAAAGGGGGAAGGAATGAGGAAGAGGAAAAGGGGAAGGAATAAGGAAAGAAAAAGAAGAAAGATCGCTTAGGCTACCCGGGGTCGCGCGTTCCCGGTGGAAAGATGCACGTGGTCACCTAAAGGAGGTTCCCGTGCAGGTGGAAGATTGGCCATTTAATTAGGCACAAGGACACTGGGGTACCTCGGGATTGTGACACCCGTCACACCTCGACAAAGGTGTGCCCCTGAGGGGACTGCAAATGGGGGCCTGCTCCCTAAATAATAAGTGACGATGAGTAAAACGAGTATGGCCAATTCGCAGCCGACTGATCACTACTTCCTCTCGGCGATTCAAAGAAGAATCTCGACGAGGAGCAATCAGTGGCATGATCGAATGAAGCTTGTTCTCCAGCTGAGTGTCCCAGCTGGTCTGCCACACAGAACGAAGCTTCCACCGGAGAAACGCCTTAAGGTCAATGAAGGGGACGGGAAAACGCTCAGAATTTCCAGTAGCTGTCTTTGCCTGCTTGTCAGCCTCTTCATTGCCTGCGATCCCGGCGTGGCCAGGGACCCAACAAAACATGACCTCTTTTCCAGTCCGAAATAAATTGGACATGGAATTTAAAATGTCGTGGACAATGGGATGATTAGATGGATTATGCGACACAATGCCCCTGAGTGATGACAATGAATCTGTGTAAATGACCACTTTTCCGTGCGAGGACCGGGATACGTGTTCGATAGCAAGCCTGATCGCGTGCAGTTCTGCGGTATATATGGAGGCTGTAACAGGAAGGGCATCGGTTAGGGTTTCGCACTGACAAACGGCAGCAGACCCTACGTGTGAATTGGACTTTGACCCATCCGTAAAGATTGGGGTGAAGTCCGAGTACGTCCCTCGATGCTCCCTATATAAGGCTTTGAACACATAGTTAGGGAGTGTCTTCCTGCAGCGGGAAAGAGAGAAGTCTACCTGAAGGGGAGCTCGCTCCCATGGAGGAAGTAGCGCTGCGTTAGTTTGAGCAATCTTCTCAAAAACAATATCCCAGTCAGACATGTATTGTCTCACGCGGAACTGAAATGGAGGTGGGTTTAGGCGTGAACTGCGATGGAGGACGAAATACTGTAAGCTTAAGTCAAACAAAAATCTAAAAGCAGGCTGATGACTCAATGATCTCACTTTTATGAAATATGAAAGGGCCAGGAAATTTCGAAGCAAGTTCAAAGGAGGCTCGTCTGCTTCAGCATAGAGAGATTCTACCGGGGACGTGCGAAACGCACCCAAGCAAATCCGGAGTGCTTGATGGTGAACCGGATCCAACAGACGCAGCAGAGACTTGCAAGCCGAGCCATACACTACCGAACCATAGTCCAGCTTAGTCCGAACTAATGAACGGTACAGCCGGAGCATGGACGTCGTGTCGGCTCCCCAACGTGTGTTAGATAACACTTTCAACAAATTGAGGGCTTTTAGGCATCTTGTTTTGAGATCCTGTATATGCAGGTGAAAACGGAGCTTTCGGTCGAAGATCACCCCAAGAAATTTCGCTTTTTGGGAAACCTGGATGATAGAGTTTCCCAAGCGCAACTCTGGATCAGGGAAGAGACCCCTTTTGCGGCTGAAGTGAACGCATGAGGTCTTCTGAGCAGAGAACACGAAACCATTTTCTAATGCCCATTTGTTCATTTTATTGATAGTGGATTGTAAGTGGCGTTGAGCTATGGCCAAAGATGATGATGAGTAGGAAATTTGAATATCATCAACATATAGTGAACAGTGAATATCTTGGTTAATGATATGAGTGATGCCATTCAACTTGATGATGAAAAGTAAAACACTTAAAATACAACCCTGCGGAACTCCTTGTTCCTGAATAAAATTGTTAGAGAGAAATGATCCCAGTCGCACCTGAAAGGTGCGATGTTCTAAAAAGTTTTTGATAAAATTGGGCAGGTCGCCTCTTAAATTAAAATTATACAAGTCTTGGAGGATACCTCTCCTCCATGTCATATCGTATGCCTTCTTAATGTCGAAAAACACGGCCAATAGGTGTTTCTGACGAAAGAAGGCATCCCTTACGGCTGTTTCCAGCCTCAGCAAATTGTCGTTAGTTGAGCGGTGTCTGCGGAAGCCGCTCTGTAGTGGCGAAAGTAAACCCCTGCTCTCAATGTAAAACAGAAGCCTAGCACTAACAATCCTCTCCATCAATTTGCACAAACAGCTCGTCAGAGCGATTGGGCGGTAATTAGATGGGGATGTAGGATCTTTACCTGGCTTTGGAACAGGTACTACGTGAGCATGTCTCCACTGAACTGGGAAAACTCCGGTTTTCCAGATTCTGTTAAACAGACTCAAAATGGAGAGAAGAGAATCGTCAGACAAATTTTTCAGCATGGCATAGTGGATTCCATCAGGACCTGCAGCTGAGTTCCCGGAGCGATGCAACGCCACGCGAAGTTCGAGCAGTGTCAGCGACGAGTTGTAATCTTCGGTTGAAGAACCGAAGTCCAATCTCGGTCGCTCTGCTCTCTGCTTCAGCGCTTGGAACGCAGGAGGGTAGTTTTCGCTTTTGGATGTTGAGGCGAAAGACTCTGCTAATGCATTGGCAATGTCAGGGATGTTACTGACTATAATGCCATGGTTCTCCAGCATAGATATAGGCTGTGAACCAAATTTGCCACTGATCTTCCGGATTCGGTTCCAGACGTCTTTAGAGGGTGTGGACGACGTTACGCTGCTGACGTATGCCATCCATGATTCCCTCTGACTCTGTCTTCGAATTTTCCGAAAATATGCTCTTGCCTTTTTGAGTGCTAACAGGTTGTCCGGAGAAGGATACCGTCTAAACCTGTTCCAGGCTTTATTTTGAGCTTTTTGGGCTTCCTTACATTCGTAATTCCACCATGGTTTGGGGAATTTAGGTAACCTAGAGGAACTCTTTGGGATGAAAAGATGAGCTGAATTTAAAATTGTAGATGTCACAGTTAAAACCGCCTCTTCAACAGTGCCAGATAACACCATACTTTCTGTAATGACAGCATAATTCTTAAAATCTTCCCATTTGGCTCGCTCCAGTTTCCACCTCGGTGGGCGGTTGGTTGGTTGGTTGGTTGGTTGGTTGGTTAGTGTTTTATGGCGCACGATCCACACTAGGATATTATGCGCCAGCCAAGACAAAATAAGACTATTTTAGCAGGCCAAAGGCCTTTGTCAGATGTACTCTATACATCTATCATTTAAAATAAAGTTTGTAATAAAAGGTGATGAAACAGCCATAGTTAAAATTTATACATGATGGATAAAACCAATACTATGACTAAAATTTGAATGTGATGAAACATACATAGTTAAAACTTACACATGATGGATAAAACCAATACGATGAATGAAGTTTAGGACAAGATTAAAATTTGATGAATGGGATAAAATTTCTGATAAGTTAAAATTTGAGCGCTTAAAAACAAGATCTCGCTGAGCATTAAAAACAGGACACTCACAAATTATATGTTTGACAGTAAATGGCACCCCACAATGAGAACATTGGGGAGCCTGCTCCCCAAAGAGTAGATGGCGATGAGTAAACCGGGTATGGCCAATTCGTAGTCTGCTGATTATCACTTCCTCCCGTCGATTCAAAGTAGAATCTCGGCGAGGAGCAATCAGTGGCATGACCGAATGAAGCTTGTTCCCCAGCTGGGTGTCCCAGCTGGACTGCCACTCTGAACGAAGCTTCCACCGGAACTGCGCTTTAAGGTCAATGAAAGGAACCGGGAACCTATCTGGGTTTCCGGTCGCTACCCCTGCTAGTCTATCCGCCTCTTCATTGCCTGCAATCCCGGCGTGGCCAGGGACCCAACAGAATCTGATATTATACCCTCGTCTGGTGAGGTTGATCAGTTCCATTAAAATGTCATTGACTATGGGATGAGGTGATGTTTGATAAGAAACTATGGATTCCAAAGCTGAGAGAGAGTCCGTATATATGCACCCCTCCATGTGATCAGATCTTCGCACTAGTTTTATAGCTATTCTGATGGCATGAAGCTCCGCCGTGTATATGGATGCTACAACAGGAAGGGCATCACACATAGAGTCTACAGGAGCTACAGCTGCGGCCCCGACGCGAGTGCTTGATTTTGAGCCATCTGTGAATATTGGCATCAAATCGTGAAATTGTTCACGATGTGCCCTAAACAAAGTTCTATATACCTGATCGGACGTGCATGATTTTTGGTAAGTAGTGAAAGAGAAATCTACATTTGGTTGGACTCTTTCCCAAGGGGGTAATGGCGCTACGATGGACTGAGCGACCCGTCCAAGGGTTATGTCCATTTCTCTTAAAAGGTTTCTAATTCTAAAATTGAATGGTTGTGAGTATGTGCGAGATGATTGATGACTGATAAAATTTTGAAGGCTAAAATCAAATAAATAGGAGTAGGCGGGATTTGTTTTCATTGAGCGAACTTTTAAAAAATGGCTCAGACATAAAAACTTTCTACGCAAGTCCAGTGGGGGCTCGTATGCTTCAGCATAAAGCGAATCCACCGGTGACGTGCGGAAGGCTCCCAAGCATATTCTCAGCCCTTGATGGTGGACTGGATCCAAAGTCTTTAAGAGGGATCTGCAGGCAGAACTGTAGACAACGCATCCATAATCCAATTTGGATCTAATCAGAGCACGGTACAGCCGAAGCAAAGAAGTTTGGTCTGCACCCCAGCGGGTATTTGACAATACTTTAAGTATGCTGAGGGCTTTGGTGCATCTGATTTTAAGATCCTTAAGATGGGCATGGAAGCGAAGTGTACGATCGAAAATCACCCCCAAGAATTTCACCTGTTCAACCACTTGAATGGGATCTCTATCAACAAAAAGTTCAGGGTCATGGAAAAGCCCACGCTTTCGGCTGAATGCTACGCAAACTGTTTTTTCAGTAGAAAAAGCGAAACCATTCTGTTGAGCCCACCTATTTAAGTTATTAATTGCGGTCTGAACGTGTCGTTCTGCTACATTAAGAAACTTGGAAGAGTACGATATCTGCAGGTCATCAACATAAAGCGAGCATTGTGTGCCGTGATTCAGGTGTTTGGTGATGTTGTTCAGTTTAATGATAAACAGTAAGGGACTTAACACTGATCCTTGCGGAACTCCCTGCTCTTGTGTATGTGTTGATGAAAAAGAAGACTGAATTTTCACTTGAAATGTGCGAGTTTTTAAAAAATTCTGAATAAAAATAGGTAAATTCCCTCTTAAGTGGATACGATGGAGATCCTGGAGAATGCCATATCTCCAGGTCATATCGTAAGCCTTCTTGATGTCGAAGAAGACTGCGACAAGATGTTGTTTGCGCAAGAAGGCCCCGCGAATAGCGGTTTCCAATCTTAAGAGGTTGTCAGTTGTACAGCGGAACTTTCTGAACCCACTTTGAAATGGAGACAGAATGTTATCAGATTCAATGTGGAACATTAGACGAGAGGTGATTAATCTTTCCATAAGTTTGCATAAGCAACTGGTCAAAGCTATGGGGCGGTAATTGTTTGGGTTGGTGGCATCCTTTCCAGGTTTAGGAAAAGGGAGAATGAAGGCATGATACCACTCAGAAGGAAAGGTGTGAGAGTTCCATATTCTGTTAAATAAAAGTAATATAGAAAGTAAAGAATTGTGGGATAAATTTCGAAACATGATATAATGTAGACCATCAGGTCCTGCAGCTGAATCCCTCGAACGTTGTAAGGCAGTTTGAAGCTCGAACATTGTAAACGGAGAATTGTACTCTTCTTCGTTTGAAGATGCGAAGTTTAATCTCGAACGTTCGGTTCTGCTTCTTGTTGCCTGGAACGCCGGTGGGTAGTTGGCACAGCTGGAAGTCCTAGCGAAGGACTCTGCGAGTGTATCAGCTATGGCAGTAATATCCGTGATGGTTGAGTTATTGTGCTGTAGCATTGAAATAGGATTGGAGTGGTATTTTCCTTTTATTTTGGAGATCTTATTCCAGACTTGTTTGGCAGGAGTGGACGATGTTATTCCACTAATATAATTTTGCCAAGACTCCCTCTGACTTTGTCTTCTTATTCTTCTTGCTGTTGACCGTGCTTTTTTAAAGAGGAAAAGATTATCCTGGGTGGGGTACCGTCTAAATTTTCCCCATGCTTTGTTCTGGGCCTTTCGGGCCTCTGAACAGGCGTGGTTCCACCAAGGTTTTGGAAACTTCGGAAATCTTGAGGATGTTTGTGGGATGGATAAATGAGATGCGCTTAAAATACAAGAGGTGACACATGAAACAGCTTGATCAATTGTACCGGATGAAACCATTCTCTCGGTGATATCTGCATGGGTCCGAAATACCTCCCAGTCGGCTTGGCCAAACTTCCACCGCGGTTGCCGAGATGTGGAGCACGCGGTTGGGGTAGTGAATGACTACCACGGGGAAGTGGTCGCTGCCTAACGGGTTTTCCAGGACACTCCATGTCAGATCTAACATTAATGATGGAGAGCAAAAGGTAAGATCGATAGCTGTGTATGAATGAGTGGGTGAGTGTAAGTATGTGTCGGATCCGTCATTCAGCAGGACGAGATCGAGATCGGAAAGCATCCTCTCAACGATCTGCCCCCTAGAATTGACGTCCCGGCATCCCCATATAGTGTGATGAGCATTAAAATCTCCTAAAATTATGAAAGGTGTAGGTAATTGGTCGATGAGATTTTCTAAAAGGTGAAAATGAATAGGTGTGCTAGGTGGTAAATATAGACTGCAGATGGTAATAGATGAGACGATGGTTTGACGCACTGCTACCGCCTGCAAAGGGGTATCAAGATGGACGGGAGAATAGGGCGTCGTGTGGGCGACAAGAAGCGCCACACCGCCACACACTCGACCGCCATCCGTACAATCCTTGCGTATGGTTGAAAAACCTCGCAATGCGACTGTATCCGCAGGCTTCAAAAACGTCTCTTGCAGGGCAACGCACACAGGAGAGTGAATATTGATTAGATGTTTTATGTCCTCAAGATTTTGGCGGAAACCACGACAGTTCCACTGTACTATGTTAATTATTTTTAATTACTGGCGATCTTGATCTCCCTCTATCTTTTTCTTCGGTGCCGAATGTTATAGATCTATGTCTGGGTTTTGTACGATGTTCTTTATTTTTTGTATTTTTACTTAATTCATGTATTTGTTTTTCTATGTTTTGTATAGGACTAGGTGATTCTGCTATATCTGAAGGTTTGGGTATTTTCGCTGGCACTTCAAGAGTGCCTGATGCAAGGCGTTTATTTGAATTTTGTTCCGCATCCATCGACACCACTGTATCTAATAACACGGCTGGGTCGGATGGTGGGGTATTGACAATTGGAGAAACCGGTGTCATGTTGATGTTTTGAACTCGTTTAGGCTTCGGTTCTAAAGGTTTTGCGTGTATATTGTCGGTTTGAGTAGCTATTGTGGTAGTATGCTTAACAGGAGCAGCGGCACTTGCATACGAAGTGGAAGGGCGAGGTGGCAAGATGTTGGCCACTCGCTTCTTAGCTTCGGCATACGAGATTTTCTCAAGTGTCTTGACACGCTGAACTTCCTTTTCCTGCTGCCATATGGTGCATTTTTTTGAGTAGGATTCATGTTCCCCCTTGCAGTTTGCGCATTTCTTGCTTTTGGCCGTGCACTTATCGCTGGCATGCTCTGTACTACTGCATTTATTACATGTAGGAGCGCCGCGACAAGCAGCAGTGCTATGGCCGAAAAGCTGGCAGCGGAAACATCTTAGAGGGTTTGGGATATATGGTCTGATTTTAACGCATAGATAGCCAATCATGATTTCATCGGGTAGAGTAGGCTTGCCAAAAGTTAAAATTAGTAAAGGTGTAGTGATAATTTGATCGTCTTTCTTATTGGTAATTTTTTTTGAGTCTGTAACTCCTTGGGAAGCTAGTTCTGAGGTAATTTCTTCTTCTTTAATTCCTAGTAGGTCTGGACAGTATATGACTCCTTTGGATGAATTGAGAGTTGTATGGGGTGTTACGGTGATAGGTACATGGGCTAGCATTTTTGTTTTTAGAAGATTTTGAGATTGGGCAGGGTTGGCAGTTTCCACTAGTAGGTCTCCTGATGGTAGTTTTTTAGTGTTTTTAACAGTTCCGGCTATGCCTAGGATTGCTTTGGCTACAAGAAAAGGTGATAAAGTGGTAAGTTTAGAATCGTCGTTTGCGTGTAAAACTAGAAATTTTGGTTGATAACAAGCAGTGGGTTGGGTGGGCTTACCACCATGGGCGGGGATTTTGGGTATTGCGTTTTCACCCAAATTCTCTTTTTCTTTTTCCATTTTTCATTTTTGAAGGGGAGGGAGGAGGAGAATCCCTTCCGACTTCCAAAGGACCAGTTTGGTGGGGCCAGCCCCAAAGTCAACAGCCAGCAGTGGCCTCGGGAAAGCCCCCCGCTCTGCCATGCAGGACCCCATCCAGGCACCACCTGGAACTACAAGACAGGCGGGATTATTCGCCAGCTGGTGGAGCAGCCAGGACATTGCTGGTTAGGCAGCCCCGGGCTCCTGTACTATCTGGCGGCCTGAGACGCAAAACTCAGTTTTTGACCTGTACCCTCTACATGGCTGCTTCCTCCAAGACCCCACTTCACCAGTCCAAAGGTCCTCGAGAAGTTCAAATCCCCGCTCCCAATGCCAGTTTCCCTAGGGTTGAGCAGTCCGTTGGGTCATCATATAAGTTATAAATCATCAGACCCAACCTCGTCCCACTCAACCCTGGTATGCCACAGGACTTCGTGTTGAAGTTTGGCCTTCAAAAGGGGGCACAGATACACTGGGGTACCTCGGTGGGCGGGTAGAAGAACCTGCGGTAGGAGAAGCAAAGGAGAGCACAATGGGGAAGTGATCGCTTCCCAGAGGATCCTCATGGACCTGCCACGTAAGATCCAAGAGAAGTGAAGGTGAGCAGATAGAGAGGTCAATGGCACTAAAAGAATGTGTAGGTGAGTGAAGGTAGGTGGGGGAGCCGTCGTTAAGCAGGGCTACGTCTAGCTCTGTAAACAGTCGCTCGACGATGTGCCCCCTAGCATTAACATCACGACATCCCCACATTACATGATGAGCGTTAAAATCACCGACTAAAATAATGGGTAATGGAAGTTGAGAGATGAGATTATCTAAATCTCTGAATGAAACTGGTACACCAGGTGGTAAGTATACGTTGCAAATAGTGACGGCCGAGGTCATAGTGAGCCGCACTGCAACCGCCTGCAGAGACGTCTGGAGATCAACGGGAGAAAAGGGTGCCGAGTGGGCGACTAAAAGCGCCACTCCACCACAGACTCTACCGCCAGACTCGCAGTCCTTGCGGAGGACAGAGAATCCCCGCAAACGAACCGAGTCGGAAGGCTTCAGGAAAGTCTCCTGCAAGGCGATGCACACTGGTGAGTGGATATTGGCCAGATGTTTCAAGTCCTCTAGGTTAGGGCGGAAACCACGAATGTTCCACTGAACTATTTTACCCATCCTTCTTTTGGGTGTTTTTTAAATTTTTCGGACCTAATGGGTGTACGAAATCTTGGTAAATTTTGATTTTTTGTCCTTCAATAGAAGGTCCTTTTGCTGGAGAGACTGCACATAGACTGCAGCTTCCATATCCTCCACAGAGGTCAAAGGGGCATTGGGTGGGTTGGGTGGGACTGTTTTTTTTTGAGTTTTTTCATATTCTTTTATATTTGTTTCTGAGGCTGAGCGTTTCAACTTAGTTTGGAAATCCATGTCCTCTGCTGAGTCTTGAGACTTTGCAGTGGTGGATTGGTCAGGCGTTTTAGATATTGTTTGGTTTATTGCGTCTGTTTTATCAGAAGGTTTTACTATAGTTGGTTTAGATTGTCTCAGGGTTAAGAATATGGAAGCATCTGTTTGTGTGGCCATAGTACAAGATGTTTTTACAGCGGCTGCATATGATTTGGAGGGAAGCTGTGGCATGAGGTTCTGCACACGCTTTTTAGCCTCACCATATGAAAGTTTCTCATGAACCTTAACTCGCTGGATCTCTTTCTCCTTCAGCCACTGTGGACACTTCCTTGAAGATGCAGCATGTTCTCCGTCACAGTTCACGCAGTGTTCTTTTTTAGCGGGACAAAAGTCGCCGGTATGGTCCTCACTCCCGCACTTCTCGCAGGTAGGGACACCGCGACACGACGCAGTTCCATGGCCAAAGATTTGGCATCGGAAGCAACGCAGTGGGTTGGGAACATATGGTCTAACTTTTAAATTGAGGTATCCGGCTTTGATATTGTTAGGTATATTGGGAGTATTGAAAGTTAATGTGTATAGGGGCAGTTTGTGAGGTTTTTTGTCTTTCTTGACTGTTATTTGTTTAACTTCTGTTACATTTTGGTCTTTTAATCCATCTTTAATTTCTTCTTCAGTTAGGTCTGTAAGATCAGGACAGTATATTACGCCTTTCGAGCAGTTTAAGGTAGGATGTGGGATGACTGTTATTGGTATATGAGCAAGTTTATTTGTGTCGAGGAGGCATTTTGACTGATAATTAGAGTCTGTATTGACAAGGAGATCACCTGAGGGAAGCTTTTTAACGGATTTGACATTACCGGCTAGTCCAGAGATTGCTTTCGATACTAGGAATGGGGAGAGAGAGGCAAGTTTTTGTTCATCGGAATGTAAAATTAAAAATCTAGGTAGAGCATTCATGTTAAAAGATGTCGAGAGAGTCATTTTTAAGGCATTACCTTGGTGCTCCCCGGAGGGAGAGGGGTTGGGGATTTTGGGTACTGCGTTTTCACCCGAATTACTTTTTTCTTTTTCCATTTTTCATTTTTTGTAGGGGAGGGAGGAGGAGAATCCCTTCCGACTTCCAGAGGACCAGTTTGGTGGGGCTAGCCCCAGAGTCAACAGCCAGCAGTGGCCTCGGGAAAGCCCCCCGCTCTGCCATGCAGGACCCCATCCAGGCACCACCTGGAACTACAAGACAGGCGGGATTATTCGCCAGCTGGTGGAGCAGCCAGGACATTGCTGGTTAGGCAGCCCCGGGCTCCTGTACTATCTGGCGGCCTGAGACGCAAAACTCAGTTTTTGACCTGTACCCTCTACATGGCTGCTTCCTCCAAGACCCCACTTCACCAGTCCAAAGGTCCTCAAGAAGTTCAAATCCCCGCTCCCAATGCCAGTTTCCCTAGGGTTGAGCAGTCCGTTGGGTCGTCATATAAGTTATAAATCATCAGCCCCAACCTCGTCCCACTCAACCCTGGTATGCCACAGGACTTCGTGTTGAAGTTTGGCCTTCAAAAGGAGGCACAGATACACTGGGGTACCTCGGGATTGTGACACCCGTCACACCCTAACAGGGTGTGCCCCTGAGGGGTTTGACAGTAAATGGCACCCCACAATGAGAACATTGGGGAGCCTGCTCCCCAAAGAGTAGATGGCGATGAGTAAACCGGGTATGGCCAATTCGTAGTCTGCTGATTATCACTTCCTCCCGTCGATTCAAAGTAGAATCTCGGCGAGGAGCAATCAGTGGCATGACCGAATGAAGCTTGTTCCCCAGCTGGGTGTCCCAGCTGGACTGCCACTCTGAACGAAGCTTCCACCGGAATTGCGCTTTAAGGTCAATGAAAGGAACCGGGAACCTATCTGGGTTTCCGGTCGCTACCCCTGCTAGTCTATCCGCCTCTTCATTGCCTGCAATCCCGGCGTGGCCAGGGACCCAACAGAATCTGATATTATACCCTCGTCTGGTGAGGTTGATCAGTTCCATTAAAATGTCATTGACTATGGGATGAGGTGATGTTTGGTTGGTTGGTTGGTTGGTTGTTTTGGGTTTTATGGCGCAAGGTCCCTATATCGGACATTCCGCGCCAAACACAAGATTAATAGTTAAAAAGATATTTAAATTAAAAGTCATGTCTGTTTAACCAATATTAAAATATGAAGCTTATTAAAAGGTTTATAAGATGCGGACGTGAAGTCCGTAGTCGAGCGTAGTCTATACGCCATTTTTAAAAGGTTGATAGGTTAAAAACAATTTCAGAGATGCCAGCATCTTTTCAATTGTACATATGATTAAATGTCGTGAATTATTCTAATGGTATTTAAAAACTGAAATAATGATGGATGATGTTTTTGACCTAAAAGTTCAGTTAAAACTGGTGATGGAGTTTTAAAATAGCGAACATAGTAAAATAATAAGTTAGGGCATGAGGTTAAAATGTGCTTAATAGTTAAAATATTCTGGCAATGAGGGCAAGTCGGTGGCGGTTCCCCAGCCAAAAGGAACCGATGCGTGACTCTGGAATGGCCTATTCTAAGGCGTGTTAGGAGGACGTCTAGCCGTCGAGATGGTAGTGGTGGTAGGGGTGAGATTCTTGGCTGTATATTGTAAAGTTTATTTTCAATTTGCTCACCCCAGTCCTCCTGCCATTCCTCCCATACGAATGTTTTGATTAGAAGTTTTATATCGTTGTATGGGACCCTTATGCCTAAGGGGGTCAACGCATTTTTCGCAGCGACATCTGCACGCTCATTGCCTTCTATTCCGACGTGACCCGGTATCCAAGAAAACTTTATATCATAGCCACGTCGAATAAGTTTTAAGTACATAAAAATTACATCAAATGCTAATGGATGATTAATGTTTGAGCACTTTAATGAGTCCAATGTGCTTTTACTATCTGTATATAAAATGAATTTATTTGGAAGCAATGATGAAATGTACTTTAAAGCCTTAAATATGGCTAAAAACTCTGCAGTAAAAATTGACACAATAGATGGTAATGAGAAGTTAAAAACTGAATTTTGGTGAATAAAAGCGCAGCCAACGTAATTAAAACTTTTAGAACCATCAGTGTAAATGGCTGAATGGTCCTTGAATGATTCTCTGTGCGAATGGAAGAGCTGACGAAATATAAAAGGATTGGTGTCTGACCTCTTAAAATCTGAAAATATATTTAAAATGGGTAAATCATAATTAAACCAAGGTGGAAACTCAAAATGAGGTCTGTCAGCAACTTCATAAAATCCGAAAGATGACTCTTCCAGAGAGATCTTCGAACGTGACCCAAATGGTTTGATGAAGGATGGACGATTTATGAACAACTGATCTAATGATGTGTCCATGAGCAAATCTTGCAGTGGGTGGCCGGGTTGACTCTGGATACGATAATAGAGTCGGAGCGACAGCAGACGCCTAGTGGATGCTAATGAGGGCTCATGGCAAACCACATACAAACTCTAAACGGGCGAAGTGCGGAAAGCCCCAGAGCATACTCTGAGGGCAGAGTGATGAATCGTATCGAGCCTACGCAACACAGATGGACGGGCGGAGCCATATGCTGCGCACCCATAGTCCAATCTGGAGCGAATTACAGCTCGATAGATTTTAAGCATTGAAGCTCTTTCTGCACCCCAGGATGTGTTGGATAAGACTTTAAGAATATTGAGCCTTTTCTCGCAAGACAACCGCAGCTGCTCGACGTGTGGCTGGAAAGTCAGTTTTCGGTCGAAATGAACGCCGAGAAACTTGACGCTTTCCGCCACTGGAATCTTAACACCACCCAGAATGATTTCCGGGTCTGGGTGAAAGTTCCGTCGTCGGCAGAAATGGACGCAGGTTGTCTTTTGAGGGGAGAATACAAAGCCGTTCTCGGCACTCCACCTCGTCAAGCGATTGACGGCAGTCTGTAGCTGTCGCTCGACAAAGCGCATGTCGATCCCGGCACAATGGACGCTAAGGTCGTCCACATACAAGTTGCCCTGGACTGATGGGGGAAGATGAGAAAAGATGCTGTTGATTCTGAGAATGAAAAGGGTCACGCTTAAAACACTTCCCTGAGGAACTCCCTCTTCTTGTATAAAAGTATCTGATAAAATTGAATTAATACGAATTTGGAACTGTCGCAGAGATAAAAAGTTTTTGATAAATATCGGTAGATTTCCTCTGATTCCTAATGAATGGAGATCGTTTAAAATCCCGTATCTCCATGTGCGATCGTACGCCTTTTCGATATCGAAAAATATAGAAACAAGATGATTACGGCGCACGAAAGCACAACGGGCAAGAGTCTCAAGGAACAGGATGTTATCTACCGATGAGCGGCCAACCCTGAAGCCGCTCTGGAATGGAGACAGAGCCTCGGTCGTCTCCAAGATGTAAACGAGACGACCATTAACCATCCTTTCGAAGAGTTTACACATGCAGCTAGTGAGTGCGATCGGCCGATAGTTGTACGGATTAGACAAGTCTTTTCCTGGTTTTGGAAAAGGTACAACTATGGCATGTCTCCACGCAGAAGGGAAGACATGCTCCTCCCAGATGCGATTGAATAGATATAAAAGGTTACGGAGAGAGGTGTTGCTTAGGTGTTGAAGCATAACATAGCTGATGCCGTCAGGACCAGGTGATGATCTCCTGGTGCGCTGAAGGCATCGCTTCAACTCATCTTCCGTAAACCTGCAGTTATAGGCAAGGGTAGAGGTAGAATTGAAATTGAGGCGACGGGATTCCGCTCGAAATTTAAAGCGTTAAAAGTCCTCTGCATAGTTGTTAGAAGCAGAGACCGCAAAGAGAGCACGCCCTATAGTGTTCGCGATCTCCGCAGTCTCTGTGATGCAGAGGCCATTTTCGCTCACGAACGAGATGGTATGTTCGGAGTATAACCCCATCGCCCTTCGCACTTTGTCCCATAACTGCTTGGAAGGAGTGGCTGATGTTATGCCAGAAACATAGTTTCTCCATGACTCCCTCTGGCTTTGACGTCGCACTCTGCGAGCGAAAGATCTGGCCCGCTTGAAGGCAACAAGATTTTCTGTTGTGGGGTATCTTCTAAATATACCCCAAGCCTTCTTTTGAGCTTTCTTAGCTGCAGTGCACTCTTCTGTCCACCATGGTTTACGATTTTTATGAAAGGACGGTGATGATTTGGGAATCGCCGAATGGGCAGCATTCAAAATAATACTCGTGACTGAGCTTACGCATGCATCGATATTACCTTCGACCATTTGGTCTGTTATATTGGCCTCTGATGTAAAATGAGACCAATCTGCCCTGTCAAAGATATATCTGGGAGGTCGGGTCACAGGACCATTTCCATCGTCAGACGTGACGAATATTGGAAAATGGTCGCTGTTCCTCAGATCCTTCCCGACAAAGAAAGACAAAGATGGTAAAAGACAGGGCGAACAGATGGCGAGGTCGATGGCATGGAAAGTACGGCTTGGCTCGTGGAAGTAAGTATCCTCACCGTCATTTAGCAGGCAGAGACAGTGATCTGACATCAACTGTTCGATCTGCCTGCCACGGGTATTGGTGTCACTACTTCCCCAAAGCCCACTGTGTGCATTCAAGTCTCCGAGTATGATGAACGGCGTCGGCAGTTGATTCACCAGTTCATCTAGGCTCTGTTGCTGGATGGCTATGCTTGGTGGTAAGTATAGCGTGCAGACTGTCAGTAATCTCTTTACTTGCACTCTCACAGCAACCGCCTGCAGTTGTGTGTTGAGCGGCAACGGCTGAAAAGGGAAGGCGTTGGAGGTGAACAAAGAGACTCCTCCAGAAGCTCTTCCATCAGCGTTAACGTTGTCCGCTCGAATGCAAGTGTATTGACGAATCCTCGTCTGGTCGCTAGGCTTCAGGAAGGTCTCCTGAAGTGCGAGACAGACAGGTTTGTAATCTGCTATCAGGGTTTTCACATCATCCAGCTTGTTTCGATAGCCACGACAGTTCCAAGAAATAAAATTAAGAGTCATGATTTAAAAGTTTTTCGCTCTGATCTACAGGCGACATGCTGATCTCTAATTCATTAATCTCTTCTTCTGAGACGTGTAAATCCCATACCTGCCAACTTTTCAAAAACAGAAATAGGAACAACACGCGCGACACATTTTGAATGAGTTCAAAGGGGGGATTGTTAAAAAAAGTTTGTAAGAAAAAATGATTCAAAGTTATATAAAAGGGGTAAAAAAGTATACTAAATGTGAAATTAGAGTATCAAAAAAATTCATGAATCAAATAATTTGTAATTAAGTTGAAAATAAACAAATGCTTTAATTTCAGGGATGTGATTGGCAAAAAGGCAAAAAAGAGGAAACCCAATATCTCAATAAAATGAATGTGCAAAGCACAAATTCATACAAAAGGCAACTTACAGAATAGACAATTAAACTACAGCATAATTAAATTGACTCTATTTTTATTCATTTGTTCAACAAAGTAAAGTGTTTTGCAAAGTAAATAATTTTACTATAAAGACAAAAAAGTAAACTATCTAAACAAAATTTCCATGCTGCGAGGACAATATTATGAGGAAACAATTATACCAAATCATTTAATAGTTGTATCGCCTATATTAAAATTATTTTCTCTACATTGAAAGGTTTTCTTGACTGAATAGTTACCAAGGTGTCAATAATTTAAATTACATGTATGACTTTTACTTTTAATATATTTTGAATATAAGAGGTAATGGTGCCTCAGTGTTGATTGGGTATCAAGGTCCACTTATAATTTATATTTATTATAAAAAATTTAAATAATGCTTAAATAATATTATTTACCTTAAACTTTTCATACACCCCATTATCTTCACACCTTGTAATTCTTTGTTTGAACCCTCAAGTTCAAACCATAAATTTCTATTTGCCTTCTTGCAAACAACAAGAAATTCCTCTAATATGAGTAGGTCGAAAATGGCAGGACGGGGCAGGGGGGACGAAAAATCGGGACATTTAGTACTGAAATCGTATTTTCGGAACAAAAGTGAAAAATCGGTACAAATACGAATTAATCGGAACGGTTGGCAGGTATGAAATCCAATGAAAAATCATCTTTCTCCCTAATATTTTCTCTAATTTGTCCTCTACGTAAATTTGCTCTGCTATTATTTCTCTCTTTAACGTTAACTTTTCTGTTTCTTACGTTGTAAGGTGGTTGTGGGAGGTAAGAAATGCGTCTTTGACTCTTGATTGTAGGTTTTAGTGTGGTGGGTAGTACGGGTTTCTTTTTCTCTTTAGGATTTACGTTGATATGAGTTGATGTAGAGGCTTGATTTGTTATTGTAGATGTGGATGGCTGGCTACTAAATTTAGGAGTGGTCGGTGATTTCTTTTCTTTTGGTTGAGTTGCAGGTAAGTTTAATATTGTAGGTGGTTTTATGGTTGTTTGTTTAACTGATGGAGTGATTTTAAGGGGAGCTATTGGTTCAGTTTGAGTCTGGATGGATGCTGATGTTTTCATGGCAGCTGCTGCGTAGCTTAAACCTATTTTTGGAGTTCTTGCTTCAACTTGTTTTTTAGCGTCTATATAAGATATTTTATTGTTTGTTTTCAATACTTGAATTTCTTTTTCAAACAACCACCTAGGACACTTCTTGTCGTACGCCGGATGGTCCCCGTTGCAATTGATGCAACAGGTTGGCGCAGCGCATTTCTCACCGCCATGGTCGGCACCGCCACAATTGGCGCAAGTGTCTGACCCACGGCAGGAAAACTTAGAGTGACCAAAGCGTTGACATTTAAAACATCTTAATGGATTGGGTATGTATGGTCGGATATGGCAATTTAAGTAAGCTATTTTAATTTCAGATGGCAGAGTTGGGGTGTCAAAGGTAAGAATTATGTGTTTTGTTGGAAATGTTTCCTTATCACGTTTTATCGTTATTCGTTTTGCATCTATTACATTTGAATTAATCAAATTTTCTTTAATTTCAGATTCTGTAACGTTGAAAAGATCAGCTTCGGATATAACACCTTTTGATATGTTGAGGGAGAAGTGAGGAGTAACTGTGATATTAAAGTCGCCAATTCTAGTACTATTTTGTAATTTGTGTGATTGAGCTGCATTTGAAGTTTGAATAAGCATGTCGCCAGATCTTAAGCGTTTAAGAGATTTTAAGGTTCCTATATCTTTTTCAAATGTTCTATTTATTTTAAAGGGCGAAACAGCAGAGAAAGAAACAGTCAATAAGGGAGGATTTTCAAGTTTAACTAAGAAATAACGAGCATTTTTTAAATTAACAATTCTTTGTTGCTCCCCTTGGGGAGAAGAGTTATCCCCGGAGGGAGAAGGGTTGGTGGGCTTACCACCATGAGAGGAAACCGAAGGGTTCATGGTTGGAAATGCAGGTGTTCATCCCGATGCGCCCCTACCCACCACGGAGCCCAACAAGGGGGAGGGGTTACCGGCAGTCGCCGCCGACCGCCAGTAGCCGACAAACGACTAGTAGCTGACGGTCGACAAGCGAAAGAACTCGGGCCCCTCCAGGAGTGACACCGGGGTATAATGCCACAGATCTCCATATGCAGCACTAGCCCTTAAATCACAAAATCAACAGCTGCTCCGACACCACAGGGGGAGAAATCACCCTGAAGTGGCAGAGCAGCGAGATAATGGGAGCCGATTGACCGGAGCGGGCTCACTCCGGCCGCCCGATCTAGCGGGACTCCGGGGCCAAAGAGGCCGTATTGGGGGAACATGCCCGCAGGAATCAAGCCGTATGGTGCATAAACCCCCTCAAGCCTCCAGGTTCCCCATCGCCCCGTTACGGGATGCCACACACGGCAAACATGTGGCCACTAGTTAAAAAAGTAGAAAAACTAATTAAACTATAACGAATAACATAAATATAACACGAGACTCAACTAGTGGTAATAGAGTCTCAAAATAAAGAGCCGAGTGTAGTGTAAGGCAAGAACTAAAAACCAGTATAACTTTAACTATTGAGGAAAAAACTCAAGATGGAACAGCAAAACTAAAAATCAAAATATCACTTGGTCCCCTATAGGAGGTTCCCATGCCGGTGGAAGATTGGCCTTTTAATAAGGCACAAATACACTGGGGTCCCTCGGGATTGTGACACCCGTCACACCCCGACAAGGTGTGCCCCTGAGGGGCCGAGGTCATAGTGAGCCGCACTGCAACCGCCTGCAGAGACGTCTGGAGATCGACGGGAGATTGGTTGGTTGGTTGTTTAGGGTTTTATGGCGCAAGGCCCCTATTAAGATCGACGGGAGAAAAGGGTGCCGAGTGGGCGACTAAAAGCGCCACTCCACCACAGACTCTACCGCCAGACTCACAGTCCTTGCGGAGGACAGAGAATCCCCGCAAACGAACCGAGTCGGAAGGCTTCAGGAAAGTCTCCTGCAAGGCGATGCACACTGGTGAGTGAATATTGGCCAGATGTTTCAAGTCCTCTAGGTTAGGGCGGAAACCACGAATGTTCCACTGAACTATTTTACCCATCCTTCTTTTGGGTGTTTTTTGAATTTTTGGGACCTAATGGGTTGTACGAAATCTTTGTGAATTTTGTTTTTTTTTTCCTTCAATAGAAGGTCCTTTTGCTGGAGAGACTGCACATAGACTGCAGCTTCCACATCCTCCAAAGAGGTCAAAGGGGCATTGGGTGGGCTGGGTGGGACTGTTTTTTATTGAGTTTTTTCATATTCTTTTATGTTTGTTTCTGAGGATGAGCGTTTCAAATTAGTTTGGAAATCCATGTCCTCTGCTGAGTCTTGAGACTTTGCAGTGGTGGATTGGTCAGGCGTTTTAGATATTGTTTGGTTTATTGCGTCTGTTTTATCAGAAGGTTTTACTATAGTTGGTTTAGATTGTCTCAGGGTTAAGAATATGGAAGCATCTGTTTGTGTGGCCATAGTACAAGATGTTTTTACAGCGGCTGCATATGATTTGGAGGGAAGCTGTGGCATGAGGTTCTGCACACGCTTTTTAGCCTCACCATATGAAATTTTCTCATGAGCCTTAACTCGCTGGATCTCTTTCTCCTTCAGCCACTGTGGACACTTCCTTGAAGATGCAGCATGTTCTCCGTCACAGTTCACGCAGTGTTCTTTTTTTGCGGAACAAAAGTCGCCGGTATGGTCCTCACTCCCGCACTTCTCGCAGGTAGGGACACCGCGACACGACGCAGTTCCATGGCCAAAGATTTGGCATCGGAAGCAACGCAGTGGGTTGGGAACATATGGTCTAACTTTTAAATTGAGGTATCCGGCTTTGATATTGCTAGGTATATTGGGGGTATTGAAAGTTAATGTGTATAGGGGCAGTTTGTGGGGTTTTTTTGTCTTTCTTGACTGTTATTTGTTTAACTTCTGTTACATTTTGGTCTTTTAATCCATCTTTAATTTCTTCTTCAGTTAGGTCTGTAAGATCAGGACAGTATATCACGCCTTTCGAGCAGTTCAAGGTAGGATGTGGTGCGACTATTATTGGAATATGAGCTAGTTTATTTGAGTCGAGGAGGCATTTTGATTGATAATTAGTATATGTATTGACAAGGAGATCACCTGAGGGAAGCTTTTTAACAGATTTGACATTACCGGCTAGTCCAGAGATTGCTTTCGATACTAGGAATGGGGAGAGAGAGGCAAGTTTTTGTTCATCGGAATGTAGAATTAAAAATCTAGGTAGAGCATTAATGTTAAACGATGTCGAGAGAGTCATTTTTAAGGCATTGTCACCTTGGTGCTCCCCGGAGGGAGAGGGGTAGGGATTTTGGGTACTGCGTTTTCACCCGAATTACTTTTTTCTTTTTCCATTTTCATTTGGTTTGTAGGGGAGGGAGGAGGAGAATCCCTCCCGACTTCCAGAGGACCAGTTTGGTGGGGCTAGCCCCAGAGTCGACAGCCAGCAGTGGCCTCGGGAAAGCCCCCCGCTCTGCCATGCAGGACCCCATCTAGGCACCACCTGGAACTACAAGACAGGCGGGATTATTCGCCAGCTGGTGGAGCAGCTAGGACATTGCTGGTTAGGCAGCCCCGGGCTCCTGTACTATCTGGCGGCCTGAGACGCAAAACTCAGTTTTTGACCTGTACCCTCTACATGGCTGCTTCCTCCAAGACCCCACTTCACCAGTCCAAAGGTCCTCAAGAAGTTCAAATCCCCGCTCCCAATGCCAGTTTCCCTAGGGTTGAGCAGTCCGTTGGGTCGTCATATAAGTTATAAATCATCAGACCCAACCTCGTCCCACTCAACCCTGGTATGCCACAGGACTTCGTGTTGAAGTTTGGCCTTCAAAAGGAGGCACAGATACACTGGGGTACCTCGGAATTGTGACACCCGTCACACCCTAACAGGGTGTGCCCCTGAGGGGTCACATGGACGGATCATCTCAAAATCCTGGGAGTCTTTTTATGGAAAGTTCTCCCATCACTTCAACTACGTCACCCAGAAATGTCTCCGTATTCTCAACGCAACAAAAGCCATAGCCTGAACTAACTGGGGTGTTAGACCCCACCACCTCAAATCCATAGTCAATGCCACCATTGGCAGCATTCTAGATTACGGCTTCACCAAAATATAGAACGCATCCACAACTCAGCCCCTCCGGTCTACCCAAATTCACCCCTATCCTCGTGCTGAGGAAAGAAACCGACTCCATCTCCCTATCCTATTTGCCCAATACAGGACTAAAGACTGTTCAATAACGACATTGTTTGCAAAATGAAGAAATGGCATGTGTTTTTTTTTATTTTATTTTTTTTTTGACGAAAAATCAATAGAATGGGAAAAAATAAGTGAAAAAAAAAACATTTCCTTTATTTAAATAAAGTAATTTTTTCACTTTAAATTTAAAATTTCCCTGGTTTCGGTTTCACTGAAGATCACGTGACTAAACGTCACTTACGCCAATCGGTTTATCAACAACCGCGAAGTTTATACTGTTCCTTGCATTGCATTATTTCATCTGATTTCATCGCTATTTCCTAATCTAATTCTTTATTTATAATCGTATACTTTTCTTCTCTTTATTATTTTCTTCATTTATTCCAAAGATGCAAGCCAGCTTTGTCGATTGCTCGAGTGACAATGTCCCAATCGTCACAGAAGTTATGATTGTAAACTTCTTCGATAACAATCCGGATTTCATATCTAGCGAAACACGCGGAGCTAAAGCAGAGAGGTAAGTTATATATTTTTTTATTATAAATATTAAATAATCATATTTACTTAAAAAAAGTTTGAAAATTCAATAAGCAGTTTCTATATAGAAGTGCATAATTTTAAGATATATTTGTGTGTATTGGGCGGTTTTAGTATGATGTCAAATTATTGTGCAGTTTTTGTATTGGTTGGTTGGTTGATTGTTTTTTTATGGCGCAAGGCCCATAGTAGGACAAATAGCGCCAGACTCAAGACAAATTCAATATAAGTGAGTGAAAGCTCTTGTCAGATGTACTCTATACATCGGTAGATAAAATTGTTAAAATGTCCAAGTTTAAAAAATTTCAATAAATAAGTTGGATAAGAAGAGATGAAATATACATGGATTAAAACTTAGATATGATATTTAAAACCAATGTGATTGGTAAAGTTAAGAACAAGTCTAAGATTTGATGAATAAGATAAAACTTCTGATAGATTAAAATTTGAACGTTTAAAAACCCGAGTTCTTTGGGCATTAAAAACTGGACAAACACAGATGATATGCTCTACTGAAAATGGTACCCCACAATGAGAACATTGGGGAGCCTGCTCCCCAAAGAGTAGATGACGATGAGTAAACCGGGTATGGCCAATTCGTAGTCTGCTGATTATCACTTCCTCCCGTCGATTCAAAGTAGAATCTCGGCGAGGAGCAATCAATGGCATGACCGAATGAAGCTTGTTCTCCAGCTGGGAATCCCAGCTGGACTGCCACTCTGAACGAAGCTTCCACCGGAATTGCGCTTTACGGTCAATGAAAGGTATCGGGAACCTATCTGGGTTTCCGGTCGCTACCCCTGCTAGTCTATCCGCCTCTTCATTGCCTGCAATCCCGGCGTGGCCAGGGACCCAACAGAATCTAATATTATACCCTCGTCTGGTGAGGTTGACCAATTCCATTAAAATGTCATTCAGTATGGGATGAGATGATGTTTGATATGAAATTATGGATTGCAAAGCCGAGAGAGAATCCGTATAAATGCACACGTCCATGTGACCAGATCTTCGCACTAACTCTAAAGCTATTCTGATAGCATGAAGCTCTGCCGTATATATGGATGCTTCTACAGGAAGGGCATCACACACAGTCTACGGGAGCTACAGCTGCGGCCCCGACGCGAGTGCTTGATCTTGAGCCATCTGTGAATATAGGCATCAAATCGTGAAATTGTTCACGATGAGCCCTAAACAAAGTTCTATAAACCTGATCAGACGTGCACGATTTTTGGTAGGAAGTGAAAGAGAAATCCACATTTGGTTGGATTCTTTCCCAAGGGGGTAATGGCGCTACGGAAGACTGAGCAACCCGTCCAACGGTAATGTCCATTTCTCTTAACAGGTTTCTCATTCTAAAATGGTATGGAGGGGTGTAAATACGAGATGAACGATTTATAATAAGTCTCAGCAAGCTAAAATCAAACAGAAAGGAAAATGATGGATGTTGACGTAATGATCTAACCTTGATGAAGTATGATAATGATAGATATTTACGGCGCAGATCCAGGGAGGGCTCATTGGCCTCAGCATACAAAGAGTATGGGCGAGGTGCGAAATGCACCCAAACATACTCTGAGAGCTTGGTGGTGCACTGGATCTAATGACTGTAAAAGTGATGTACACGCAGACCCATAAACAACTGAACCGTAATCGATCTTTGATCGAATGAGAGCTCGGTATAACCGTAGGAGAGATATTTGATCCGCACCCCATGTCGTAGTGCTCAAAACCTTCAAGATGTTTAAGGCCTTGGAGCATCTAGTTTTGAGGTCTTTAATATGACTGTTGAAGCGAAGTTTATTATCGAATATAACACCGAGAAATTTGGTTTTATCAACTACTTGTATTGGGGCATTACCCAGCCGTAACTCAGGATCAGGGAAGAGACCCCTCCTCCGGCTGAAGGGTACAACCACGGTTTTTTCTGCAGAAAAGGTGAACCCATTGTGTTTGGCCCATAGGTTCAGTTTATTTATCGAGTTCTGCAATTGTCGCTCAGCGACATTCATGTATTGGGATGAAAATGAAATCTGAAGGTCGTCAACATATAAAGAACATTGAATTCCTCTACTAAGATTATTAACAATGTTGTTGAGCTTGATGATAAATAATAAAGGACTTAAAACTGAACCCTGCGGAACTCCTTGTTCTTGAATAAAAACTGATGAGTAAAATGAGCGAAGGCGAACTTGAAATGAACGTTGTTTTAAAAAATTTTGGATAAAAAGTGGTAAATTCCCTCTTAAGTTTAGACGATATAGATCCTGGAGGATGCCATGTCTCCAGGTCATATCGTAAGCCTTCTTGATGTCGAAAAAGACAGCGACAAGATGTTGTTTGCGCAAGAAGGCCTCGCGTATAGCGGTTTCTAGCCTTAAGAGGTTGTCAATTGTAGAGTGGAATTTGCGGAACCCGCTTTGAAATGGAGACAATAAATTGTTATACTCTAGATAGTACATCAGTCGGGCACTGACCATACGCTCTAAAAGCTTACAGAGACAACTGGTCAGAGCTATAGGACGATAGTTGTCAGGTACTGTAGCATCTTTTCCTGGCTTAGGGATTGGGAGGATATACGCATAGTACCATTTAGATGGAAATTTACGACTAGACCATATCTGATTAAATAATATGAGAATGACTTTTAATGATTGATGAGATAAATGGCGCAACATAATATAATGCAACTCATCCGGTCCAGCAGCTGAGTCTCTTGAGCGACACAGGGCTGTGTGAAGTTCGAGCATCGTGAGCGGGGAATTATAGCCCTCGTCATCCGAAGAGCCGAAATTAATTCTCGACCGCTCCGCTCTGCTTTTCAAGGCCTGGAACTCTGGAGGATAGTTATCGCAGCTGGAAGTCCTTGCAAAATACTCCGCAAGGGTGTTTGCTATGCCGGGAATGTCATTTATTGTAGTGCCATTATGATTTAAAATAGATATGGGATTAGTCCCGTATTTTCCATTAATTTTGTGAATCTTCCTCCATACTTGGTGAGTTGGTGTAGAATAAGTAATGCCACTCACGTATTTTTCCCAAGATTCACGTTGGCTTCGCCTTCTAACTTTTCTAGCATAGGCTCGTGCCCGACTGAAAGCTATCATGTTTTCCTGAGTGGGATAGCGCCTGAATTTTCCCCAGGCTTTATTTTGCGCCTTTTTTGCCTCCGTACAGGCCTGGTTCCACCATGGCTTTGGATATCGTGGCAATCTCGAGGATGTTTTAGGGATAGTTAATGCAGCTGCCTTTAAAATGATGGATGATATATTTTCTACAGCTTCATCGACTGTTCCAGAAAGCACCATGCTATCGGTTAGCTGAGCATGAGTTTGAAAGGCTGACCAGTCAGCTTGACCGAATTTCCATCGTGGTTGACTCGTAGTCGTACACGCTGTTGGGGTTTTAAAAGTAACCACCAACGGGAAATGGTCGCTGCCATATGGGTCACTTAAGACTCTCCATGCCAAGTCTAACAGCAATGGGGGAGAACATAAGGTTAAATCGATGGCTGTGAAAGATTGGGTAGCTGGATGAAGGTAAGTTGGAGATCCGTCGTTTAAGATGCAGAGATCCAGCTCTGAAAGCATTTTCTCGACGGTCTCGCCTCTTTAATTTGCATCCTTACTTCCCCAGATGGGATGATGAGCGTTAAAATCCCCCAACAGGATGAAGGCAGCTGGTTCACCAGATCTTCAAGGTCTCTAAAGTGGACATTTGAACTAGGTGGGAGGTATAAACTGCATATTGTGATGGTTGAAACCAAAGAGACGCGAGCTGCGACTGCTTGCAGAGGTGTACGGAGCGGGATGGGAGTGAAGGGTGTCGTGTGAGCAACTAACAGTGCCACACCCCCACAAACTCGTCCACCCGTCTCACAGTCCTCGCGAAGGATGGAATATCCCCGCAGTCGAGTCTTATCTGTTGGTTTTAAAAACGTCTCCTGTAGCGCAAGACACACAGGAGAGTAAGAGTTTATTAGAGTCTTTAGGTCCTCGAGATTGCTGCGGAAGCCACGGCAATTCCACTGTACTAGTGTTATGATGAGGATGGAGGAGTTATTTCTTGGTGCCTGGAACGGCTTCTCGCTCTAATTTTTACATTATCTTTTATTTTTCCTTCCGTTTCGACACCTTCCATCCCTTCCTCTGAAGAATTAACTTCAGTAAGGGCGTTTTGTTTGGAAACTTTAACGTTAACCTTAATTTGATCTGTTTGATTTCTTTTACCTGCTGGATTTGTACTAAGGTTTCCTACTGGTTTATTTACTGAATTACCTAATAGATTTTTCGCTGCAGCAATGGCTGCTTGTTGCTGGATTTGTAGACTTTCTGGCGAGTCAGGTTTATTGCCCAATAAAGGATTAGGTGGTGTTAATTTTGTAAAATTTTCATTTAATTTTGGAGTGCTTTTTATTCCGGGAGTGGCTGTAGTTTGTGTTGAACTATCTTGATAAGTGATCTTAGGGGCTGTTTCACGGGTAGATTGATTTGAATTTTGTTGCGTACCATTAGAAACTATTGAGGCATAGGAATTTTGTGGTTTTGGAGGCATTAATTTTTCCATCTCTTTGCGGGCTTCCGGGTAGCTAATATTTTTTAAAACTTTCAGTCGCTGTACTTCTTTTTCAAAAATCCACTTTGTACATTTCTTGTCGTACGAAGGGTGGCCTTCTCCGCAGTTCAAGCACTTGGGGTCTTCTTTACAGTGGTCTGAAACATGGTCCGGTTCTCCACATCTGCCACATGCAGGAGAACCACGACAAGAGTTTCCACTGTGGCCAAATCTTTGGCATCTAAGGCAGCGGAGAGGATTAGGTACATATGGTCTAACATTAACGCTTAAATAGCCAACATGGATTTTGGAAGGTAGAATAGAGCTTGTAAATGTTAAAATAAAAAGTGGCGATTTCACAAGGTTTCCATCCTTTTTAATACTTATTTGTTTAACTTTCTCTATGTTTTGTTCTCTTAAGTTTTCTTCAATTTCCGTTTCAGGTATATCAGTAAGATCTGGGCAGTATATTACACCTTTTGTACTATTTAACGAAGGGTGGGGGTATGCTGTTATAGGGATATGAGCCAGTTTCTTACATTTTAACAGATTTTTGGTTTGTGCTTCAGTTGAAGTGTTGACTAGAAGATCTCCAGATGAAAGTTTTTTAACAGACGAAACTGTTCCAGCAACTCCAGAAATAGCTTTAGCAATCAAGAAAGGTGAGACTGTAGATAACTTGGTTTCAGGTAATTCGGAATGTAAAACTAAAAATTTTGGAAATGGAATGGACAAAGTGGTGGACTTACCACCATGATTCGAAGAGGAAGCCATGGGGTATAGGGGAGCCTAGGTTCTTTTTTGGGGCTTATGGTGGGCAGAGGGAGGGATCAAGGACCTACCAAACAACAACCTCCCACTCCCACTACTGGTCCCACAGCTTCCACAGTGCGTACCCGACAGTCTGCCTGCCAGGCGGGACTGCACTGCTGCTGCAGGCGCTACGGCATGGTGTCCGCCAGGGTGGACAAACGATAGAACCGACTGGGCAGCTCCCACAAACTGCCCAGCAAGCAAGGAAACATATGGGCCGTCACATTGCTAAAGAGCAAGAGGTGACACAGCCGAACGTCGGTATGTTGACTAACCAGGAACCGGACAACAAACACGGGACAACACAACATTTAGTGGTATCCTGGTCTCAGCTGCTTACCCATATGCCGCCCATCCAGAGCTCGTTAAACACTCCAGGGGAGAACAACTAAAAAATAACATGGGTAGATATTGTGTTTCGATGCTAGGTAGAAATAAAAACCAGTATATTACTTTACTATTTCAAAAGAAAATATAAAGTGTTGTAAAGCCACTATTCAAATTGGAGAGAGTGTAAATTTAGCAAAACTCATAAACAAACATAATACTATACCAAACTAGTGGTAATCGGGTCTAAAAATCAAGGTTCCTTGGTAGAATTGAGTAAACTCAAAACCAGCTCTATGACGGAAAGGAAAGGGGGAAGGAATAAGGAAAGAAAAAGAAGAAAGATCGCTTAGGCTGCCCGGGGTCGCGCGTTCCCGGTGGAAGGATGCACTTTGTCACCTAAAGGAGGTTCCCATGCATATGGAAGATTGGCCTTATTAGGCACAAATACACTGGGGTCCCTCGGGATTGTGACACCCGTCACACCTCAACAAGGTGTGCCCCTGAGGGGGCAGTTTTTGTATTGATATATTCTTATGAATCTGAAAGGTTTTAATTGTATCTTATTTATATCTTAGGTCAGCACGGCATTCTTATGGAGATAATGCTATCGGGTATGTGCAAGTGAAGAGGGAGAGCCACTTATGCACAGTACAGGCAAAGGTAACTCCTGAACACAAGGTTCGAGGAAAGCCTTATGTTGTTACACTTGCCTGTGATGAAAAGGAAAGAAAGGTGGTTTCGGTGAAGTGCGAAGGGTGTGCTGCCAGTGCTGGGGGCTGCAAACACAGCATTGCAATGCTCTTTTGGACGCACCGTAGGTCGTCAGAGCCTTCCACTACTAAAACGACCAATTATTGGAAGAAGTCGACGCTGGCCACCATAGGGGGGGGGATCTGCTACAAAATTCCTCCACTCAACAGATTTGGGGAAAACTTCGAGAATTACCCTGCCTCCGAAGGATCCCTCTGTTATAGGGGGGATTTTTTGAAATTGGAAAAAAGTGGGGGATTATCAACTGAAAAACTGCTTCTCCCAAATCCACAAGCTTTCTCTGCACACCCAAAAGGTGAATTATGCAGCTAAATTTCCTAGGTGTACTGCAAATGACTTTTTAAATTTTTTAATGTTTGCCACTACAGAAGAGGATTGTGAAAGAGCTGCTCAGGAAACACTCGGACAAGCTCAGAGTCCTGTATGGCATGAACTTCGATTTGGAAGAATCACTGCTTCAAAAATCCATGAAGCAGCCCACTGCTCAACTCCGGATGGTTGTTTGGTGAAGTCAATATTTGGTTCTAAGTTCAAAGCTACAGCAGCCATGAGACGCGGGACCAAATTAGAACCAAAAAAGTCCTGAAGGAAGTTGGAAAAAACCACCAAGAAAAAATTGAACCCTATGGGCTTATTATAAGTTCAGAGTGCCCTGTGCTGGGGGCTTCTCCGGATGGGATTGCTCCTGGTTTTGTAGTGGAGATAAAGTGTCCATCCTCCAATGAAACTGTGAAACACTTTTACAAAGATGGTAAACTTACACAAAAGCCTCTTGAGCAAATTCAACTGCAAATGATGTTGTGCAAGAAGCCCAAAGGACTTTCGGTCATGGCCAGCCCAGATTTCGAAACAAGCGGTGGCCTGTTGGAACAGTGGGTGGAATATGATTCAAATTTCTGCTCTGAAATTGTCGAAAAGGCAACAGAATTTTGGTGCTCCAGTATTTTTCCAAGATTATCCAAGCAGTTGTTGATCATCAAAAGAAGTTTGTAAACCTTAACTTTGGATGGCCTGGATCGGTGCATGATGCACGAGTTTTTGTTAATTCAGAACTCCACACTCTCGGAGAATCTGTTTTTTTTTTTATTTTGGAAACCTTCATTGTGAACTGCCTGGAACGGTATCCACCGTCAACCCCTACCTTGTGGCAGATCCTGCCTATCCGCTAAAAAAATGGCTCATGAAGCCTTATAGTGGTAGTTTAAGTTCACACCAGATGGTGTTCAATAGAAAGCTGAGTCGGTGCAGAATTTTTGTTGAACATTCATTTGGTATGCTAAAAGGTAGATGGCGTTGCCTTCTGAAGACTAATGATACTTCACTGAAATATCTGAGAAATACTCTAATAGCTTGCTGCCTTTTTGTAAGCCTGTACCTTTTGCAAAACAAAAATCAAATTTTTAGGGTATGAGGTTTCTGAAGGAAAATGCTCGCCTAACGGTAGTAACATTGAAACTATAAAAAAAATTACTTCCCCTAACAGTGCAAAATCATTACAAAGATTTTTAGGTAGCATAAATTCATTCCTAACTATGCTAAGCTAAGATTACCATTAAATATACTCCTAATTTTAAAAACCAATTTTATGTCTTTTTAACCAAAATCCTGTTGAGGCTATAGGAGCTGTACTTAAGCAGGAACATCCAGATGGAACACACCACCCTATCTCTTTCCATTCTCGCCAATTCGGACCCTATGAAAAAAACTTCCATCACAGAGCTTGAATGTTTAGCTATAGGTGACGCTCTAGATAAATATCAACATTACCTTCATGGGCCACCTTTTATTATACACACCGACCACTTAGCTGCTGCAAGAAACACTCAACGCGGAGAGTTTCTGAATAACGCCGCTGGTAGCGTTGTTGCACGCGTCCCTTCGCTGGCGCCACACGTGTTTGTTTACCATTTTTTGTGAGCAACTTTTATTTTCCTACGATTTTGATATTTCGTTCTTTGATCTTTTTAAAGTCTTTTAAAAATATCTCATCTTTCTATAAGACAAAAAGAGTTCCTTCTTCTTTGCATAGCATATGAGGAGCAACACAAAAAAAAAGAATGAAAAAGTTTGGTGGGTACGGCCTATTTTTCAGAGAAGGGTGCGAGAATGAGTGTTTTTTGACGCAGTTGCACACCTTCGTGAAACTGATCCGGTGGGTTTCCAAAACTTTTAAAGAATGACGCCGGATTAATTTGATTTCGTTTTTTAATCTTATTGAAGATAAAATTGCTCCTTCAAGAAACTGCGTCAGGGAGCCTGTGGCTGCTAAACATACTACACTACCATTTAAAGTCAATATTATTGCCGAGAATCGTTCGGATGAAACTGCAAAAGCTGTTATTGCACGAATTCAGTATGAGTACGACTTAGTTACTGCTGAGGCTAAATATCCTCAATATTGTTAGGTCAATTTTATAAGGCCTCCCATAGGAATTTAGCAATGGTTCGTTTGTTGGGGTTTAATGGCGCGAGGTCCATAAAAGCGGACAAAAGCTTAATTTAGCAATGGAAGAAATATTTGCATATACCGAAAATAATGATGATTGCCAGTTTTCGTTGAAAGAAGTCAAAGATATTTGCATAAATGAGGTTCCAGACGATAAAACAATACGCGGAGAGGAAAAGTCTTGGCAACATCTGTAAATATTACGCTGCGAATAACACCATATTTCCTGTGCCTGCAGTAAAGACGCCTAGATGATTGAAGCATTTAGCCAAGTGCGGGAAGCTCTCTTCGGGGCGAAACATTTCTCTGACCCTTCCATCAGAAGCCTCTGTATTCCCAAAACGCTTTGGGGATATTTAAAACCAGACTTTTTTGATTGAAGGCCGGGAAGTGCTCTATCATCGGCTTACAGGAGAAAGGCACTTTTGGAGAATCTTTCGATAGCGGTAGAACGGTGGCAACGAACGAGGAAAATCACCCCAAGCTGAAGAGCGATTAGTGTATTTGGTAGCATTGCGTGGCGCAAAAGGGGGTGTTTATGCCATGTAAAACAACCACTAAATTAACAGTAGTTTTTAATACATCGACTGAGATTTCTAAGGGTAATTCACTAAATTCTATTCATTTACCCCCCTGAGAGGGTACTCTGTACCTGGTCCGCTTCCCCTCTGGACTCCAGCCTGCTCCTTGGCCGAGAGGTGATCCCGACTTCCCCCTCCATGGACTGACCTGGTCCCGACCCTAGAAGTGCCCGCTTGGCCGATGGCTTGCGGAGGAACCCGTGCCCAGTGGTTGAGGTCTACTCTGTCCCTGGCCCGAGCCGGCGGCTTGAGGCGGTAAGCAGAGGCCCATTCCAGCTCTTCCCCATCCCATTGTCCGGTTGATGGCCAGAGCTATGATATGCTCCTTATCTATGGGATATACGTCGCATAGGATGTGCTAGAGTTCCACTAATGCTGGGGATGAGGGTGTAATACGAAAAGACATATGATCATATGCTTAATTTTCGTAAGTATGTATTGCCGGCGGACATTCACAAAAGATGTGCCGTATGATTGATATACAAGGGTCAAAGACAACTGAAGCGCATTTTATGGAGGTAGGTTGGTTGGTGAGGTTTTATGGCGCAAGGGCCGTCCCCTTATGGATGTAAGAGTGCAAACGCCCCCGTCAAAATCTACGAGTTAAAAACAGTCACCTACGGCACAGTAAGTGCCCCATTTCTGGCCATGAAAACATCGTTTAAAAATAATTTACTAATAATTCTCCTGAGGAAGGACCTTGCTGACGATGTTGAGGAAGTTAATAATGTTTTGGCTCCTTTTGAGGAAATGGTTGGTTGGTCGATTGTTTTTTTTATGACGCAAGGCCCACAGTAGGACATGTAGCGCCAGACTCGAGACTTAAAATCATTCCTTTTGAGAGGAAATGACCACAACTGTAATTGGAGAGAAGTACATCAGCGGAAGCTTGGTTGTTGTCACGAAGACATTGAATGCATCCATCGCTTTGTTGGAGAAGACGATTAAGACAGTGGTGGCTAAAAAAAGTACTACAGTCCCTGAAAGATGGGATAAGGAGAAGTTTTCCACTGTCGAGCAGAGTTCGAGGTTCTCTATTTGCACTCTCCTAGACCCTCGATACAAGGATGGTATTTTTGGGGATGCTGTGGCACTGGATAAGGGCAAAAAGTGAATTTGTGAAAAGCTTATTGATTGCCAAAATAGAGCCAGTCAAAAAATAATCCTCCAGTACCACAATCAAACGCAGATACATCTCTTTCATAATGTGACCAGACGTCCCGCTTTTTGTCTCGGCGTCCCGCTTTTTCATTCAAGTCCCGCTTTTCCTACTAAATTTTATCAAGCGAGAAAAACTTAAGGAAAAACCTAGATTTATTCATTTTTTCGAGGGATAATCTTTCAAAAGTTCTTAATTGGTAGGCCGAATTATTACTCATTCATAAGTTGATATTTAGAAATTAAAAACACCTTTAAATTAATCATTACAGAAGGGTGGGCATTTAGGGTTCTCAAAAAGTTAAACCCCTTCTCGAAGTTATGTACAGTTTTTTCCCCTTCAAAAATTCTATTGCGTAGGGAAACGTCAGTCCATCTCAATTGTCTCCAAATGAGCTGAAACACTCTTTCAGAGTCAAATTTACAAAAGTTTCGAGGGGAGGACCCCCAGACCCCCCTTTTTATAGATTAAAGGTAATACCCTACAATTTATAGTAACCGGAACACGAAGTTTAAATAACCATGTTATAATGAGCTTAAAAACGTCTTTCACCTTAGGGGTGTGTGAGATCAGTGTTTATAAAGGGTATTGGTTTACCCTCATTCCTAAAAAAGAAATGTCCTGCTTTTTAAATTGAAAAATCTGGTCACATTACTCCTTCAGCATCTACAGGCACTGTAAGTGCACTAAGTGTGTTGAGGAACTTTGTAGGAGATGTGGTTCCTACAGCTAATTCTACCTCCATTCAAATCTTACCCTCGGAGACGGTTCGAAATTTAGCACATAAAATCAGAAAGACTTATTTAAAAAAAAAAAAAAAAACAGAAAAAGTTGCAGAGATGTTAGCTTGATTTATATATTTTTATTTTAAATTATTTTAGGTCTGAAAGAGAATCATATGGAGATAATGCCCTAGGATATGTGCAAGTGAAGAGAGAAGGTGACCTCAGCATTGTTAAGGCCAAAATTACTCCAGAACACATGCTCAACTCAAAAGCATATTCTGTATATGCCGTTGTTGATGAATACACAGCCACTGTTAAGAGTGTCTTGCGCAGGATGTGTTGCAGGGTTAGGTGGCTGCAAGCATGCAGTTGCCTTTTTAGCATGACTCCATCGACGTAGTGAAGATCACCCAGTCACCTCCGTCAGATGCTACTGGAAAAAATCCAGCTTGTCATCCATAAAAACTGCTAGCTCCTTTTTATGTTTTGCAAAAAGGTAAATTCTGACAGTTAAGTTTTTCATTGTACTTAACTAAGTTTAATCAATAATTATTTAGTTTAATATATGGTTTAACAATTCAAGATTGTGTTTTTCTTATGTGCGACATATGGGAGTAGGGAGTTCTGTGAAGTGTGACATTTGTAAAATAGGGGAGGGAGGAGATCAAAAGTGTTGAAAAAAGACATCTTTTATAGGATTGACCCTTCCCTTGCACTTAATATGTATTGCTTTGGTATTGTCCAATAAATGTTCATTTTTCAAAAGGTTCGGACATTGCCACCAGGTGATGGAACTAACAGGGAAGCATTTGTGCAATCATCCAATAAGAACATGGGAGATACACAAATGCCTACCTATTTCGACTCTGCTTTGGACCTGAAGAAGCTTTCCATTTATCAAATGTTTCTTGAATTTCAGAGTACTGGTGTAGTATTTAAATTTTTAATTAGTGGTTTGTTATTTTTTATACACTTGTACAAACATTCATGTTTTATCGCTACACCCTGTAGCACACACATTAGTTACCTATAGCGAACTCATCAATGTGTTGAACCAACCGAAAGTCCGGGCTTTAGGAGAAATAGGACTTTACCACGACTGGAGTTCTTGCAAGGTGCCTGCGAGTCCCCCTCCCCCCTTAGAGGGTGCTTAGCACCTGGTCTTTTCCCCTCTTCCTCTCGTCTGCCGGCACGAGGAAAAGATCTTGGCCAACTGGCCCTGGAGGGTGAAGACTGTGGTTGAGAGAAGGCCATCCACATAAAGCTCAGCACTACGATGAGAAGACAGAACAAGATCTAAGCGATGTGTTGAACAAACCGAACTTGGTGAGAAGGTGGAGAAGCAATTAAGGAAACTTTACAATAGCATGCGGCTGAGAATTGAGGAGTTGGATGTGAAGAAATATGGACCCAGGGGACATCCTCTCGCAAGAAAAAGACCGGCTAAATACGCTATTTCCATTGGAGATCTTAGAATTCTTTACAATGGGTTGCAGAAGCCCAATTTCGATTATGAAGTAGTAGGAATTTGAGATCACAAGGAAAGTTACTGAAAATAACACTGTGGTTGAATTTAACGTGATATTCATTATAAGTTTTCTTCCGCTGCATTAAGAACAAAAAAAAACTTGTAAATCACATGATTTTAGGGTATATAATTTTAATTATCTTCGAGCATTGAAAGAAATAAAAGAATACATAGTGTGTACAACGGGCAATTACTTTCGTGGTAACACCAGTTGTTTCCTTGCATGGGCGTCATTTAGGGGGGGCAGGGGGGGGCAATTGCCCCCCCCAAGGTTTCCACTCTTAAGTGAAAAATTGCTGAGAGTCCCTGGAAAATTTTGTAACTTCCACAAGGAGCAACAGATTTAACTTAAAACATCCCAAAAGCAGTTAAAGCACTACTTTTGAGGGTCTAATTTCAAAATTTTCTGGGGGAGAACCCCCAATCCCCCTCCTGACCTTTGATGTATGTTATACAATTTGTCTCCCTTGAAAATTCTGCCGCTTACAAGAAGCAGTTCCCTTTGGGAACCAAAGAGTTTGAAGCCCCTAGGAATCTGGTTTAAAGGGGAATTTTCAAAAATTTTTACTGGGGGAGGATCTCCGCCCCCCCTTGAAAATTTCACGTTTATTTATAACTTTTTTCCCCCCTAGAAAATTCTATGCTTTACAAGGAACTGTTCTTTTTGAATGTAACCCAAAGGACCTCAAAATGAGCTGAAACACTACTTTAAAGAGGCAAATTTCAAAACATTTTCTGGGGGAGGACCCCCAGACCCCCCTTTAAAATTTTTAAATATATATTATGTTATACAGTATATTTTCCTTGAAGATTCTGCCACTCACAACAAGCAGTTCCCTCTGGGTGCTCCTCAACGAGGTTGCAAGGGAGATAAAACCCTAGTTTAAAGGGAAATTTTCAAAAAAATTTTTGAAGGAGGACCTCCGGCTCCCCTTGAAACTTTGACGTTTATTTGTAACTTTTTTCTCTAGAAATTATGTGGTTTACAAGGGGCTGTTCTCTTCGGATGTAACTTAAATGTTGTAAAAATGAAGCAAAATTTAAAAATTTTTCTGGGGGTCACCCCCAGACCCCCCATTATTACTTACCCCCCCCCCCAAAAAAAAAACAAGTCTGGTTACGGCGTGGCTCAGCCCCACTTAAAAAAAAATCCTTGCCCCCCCCCAACCAAAAGTTGAAATGACGCCCCTGTTTCCTTGCATCCTCCATGTGTGAAGAGATAAAGGAAAATTGGAGCGATAAGCACCCCTGGAAGGTGAGGACTGTGGTTGAGAGAAGGCCCACCTTAGGAGACCCGTGATCCCGTTGTTGCTGGTGGCCGGCGGACGTAGTCGAACAGGGATTACCCATAGACTACAAGATCCAGCCATGCTTTGTTTCAGCGATACGTGAAAAAGTGGATAACGAAGTTCCTGAACCTCTTTTTCGGCCTCACCTACGTGGTGACAAATCACAAGGATTCCTTGACCATCCTCTGGTGTACGGAGCCTTCAGTTGTCATCCACATAAAGCTCAGCACTACGACAAAATAAAACAAGATATCAGCGATGTGCTGAACCAACCGAAAGTCCGGGCTTTAGGAGAGATAGAACTGGATTATTCGAACAGGGGTTACCCGGAGACTACAAGATCTACATGCATTGATTCAGCTATACGTGGAAAAGTAGATGCGGGAGTTCCCGAACCTTCTCCTCAGGCTCACAAACGTATTAACATATCTCAAGGCGACAGATGTCCAGGGAATTCACCCGCAGAATCCCTCTCTCCCGACTGTTACTGGTTGGTTTCAGTTTAATGGCGCGAGGTCCATAAAAATGGACAAAAGCGCCAGAACCCGATCGTTGCTGGAGAATGATGCTAATTGCTTCATCACCGAGATCTCGTCAAGGTCACCAATGAAGGAATATAATTCATATATGAGATTAAAGACATTATTTGATTAGTAACAAGACGAAAGAATAATGCCTGCTCGGCTACAACACGGAAGCCTGTAGGTTTTAGGTTTAACTGTGGTACAGATACTCATCTTGCCAAACCCGGTGGACTGTTAAATCATCTTAATGCTATCCTTAAGAATATTTTTGATAAAGATTATACCTTGATTATTAATAACAATAATGGTATACTTTAGGAACAATATTAGACTCTGTAATGACTTTTTACTCTAGCTTATCTTCAGATAAACCAGTAGTAAAACCTAAGGATTGGTTTTACCCGAAAGACGAAAACACTATATTATATTGGGTTTTAAAACTCGAGGAGCCATTAAAGTTAAAGAAACGTCCTCCACTATTATCAATATGAGGGAAGTAAGTTTTAGGGTTTTACCAGGAATCTTAAATAATTTAAAGTTAAGAAAATCTTAGATCCAAAAACCTATGAGGTTGACTCATACGACCTGTGCCGTCACATCACCAGGAGAACCACTCCACGATATACCAACTTCAAGCATGAGAGCACTCTCATCACAACTGCATGTTAGGTACATGTTGGTATGGGGCATTTTGAATGAACAACATATGCATCCTTCCCACCTCCATAGGGTACAAGCTCTTGAAAAAAGACCATTGGATGTTGGTTAGGTAGAGTTGAATGGCCAAAACCCCATTAGGGCATACTGCACAAACAAGACCAGTTGGATGTTGGATACAGTGACCAATAACCCATCAATTAATTACAACATGCTGTTCACAGATGAGAACATATACCCAGAGGGCTGTTAAACAGCCGCAATGCACATATTTGGTCGGTGAGTAATCCCTATGGCATTGTGCAGCATAGAAATCAAAGGCGGTTCAGCGTAAACATCTGGTGTGGAATCGTAGGGGACAACCTGGTGGGGCCATACTTGCTAGTTTAAGATTTCACAACGCAAATTGATTAAAAAAATAAGTTTCAATGATTTGATGTATAATTAATTAGTACTTAGTAATGTTTCCTGGAGAGTTAAAATGGCTAATAAGCTATTATTTGGAAACTACACTTGTTTGTTCTTTGAAAAATACAGAAAAAAGACTTGCAACTAAATGGTTATTTGCAAATTGGGAAATGTCAATTTTGGTAGATTAATTATGCATTGCCAATTATTACTAATTAGACCTGACTGCACATAAAACCAAAAAATTGGGTGGTGTGTAGATGAAATATGAACAAACAAATGCTTGTTCACATAATACAGCCATACCTTGGAGGATTATACAAGAGGCCATACCTTATAGTATATATTATACTTAGAGGCCATACCTTGTAGTATAATATATTCCATACCTTAGAGGATTCAGTTACGTGTGATATTCTTGTCGGCGTCAATTTTTTGCCCACATGCTTCAAGTTAGTCAATTGTAATTCTAAACTCCTTTCAAGTGTCATCATTTGCAATATGGCAGGCTCGGTTGAAGTGCATTCTCTGCGATATCTTCAAAGTTTGATCAACCCAACAGCGCCTGAAGGACGCATTTAATCGAGACAAGTCCCTGTGGAGGAGACATGCTGTGCGGGACGCTGAAAGGACTAATGGAGGAGATCCAGATCTGCTCTGCGTCACCTCATCTGTGGGGTTTGTGGTGTCCACCTAAGGAGTCCCACCAAGCTACTCTGACAATTTACGGTGTAGTTCACCTGTGAAGTGCTTCCACCCACTTGCAGTGGATGTTTCGAGTTCCTGGCAGATCCTTTCACCATACAGGAGCACCTCCAGAGCCGTGCCTGCCTCCTCCTCAGAAGCAGTCGGGGCAGTAACTGAAATAGCAAAAAATGCTTTGTGTGTTGAATATGCTTTAAATAATTCTCTCTCGACTCCTATAAATGTGGCCGTCTGCATCAGAAATGCGATGGAAGTGATGAAATCTGTCATTTCATTTTTAATTGATTGGTTTAGGTTGGTTGGATGCTTTAGATTTTTATTATGGCATAAGGGCCAGATTAGGCCATTTTATTGATTGGTTCAGGGTTTAATGGCACCAGATCCACATAAGGATATATAGTGCAAAACAATCCATGAGAAGAGACATCTTCTCATGGATTTAACCTGTCGACTAAGAGAAATCCAGTCCTGAAGTCATGATAGGAAACATTGTTGCACCTAAGGAGTTGACATGGGCTGGGCCTATGAAGGTGCTTTTCCCTCCCTCTCTCCCCCAAGCATTTATTGGTAAAATGTTGACTGTTGTCACAGCCAAGTGTTTTTACATTAAGTCTTGTGTGCCATGCTGGCAAGTTAATTTTTTCAGAGGAGTCATTGTGCCCTGTTGGCAACTTTAAGTGTCTTTGGAGATGTTAAGTAGCTTTTCTATTTTTGTTTACTTGTTTTTTTAATGCCTTACTATTGTGGTTAAATAAATCTGTTTATAGTCAACTTGGATTTCCTTTCATGCATCCCACAATTTCACTCTGCTACTATTAGGTTACCTTAATAGTATTAAACCAGGTCCAAGAGATCATGTCACAAAAGACACTAAAGTATTAGGGTGGAGCGAATAACATGAATTTCGGAAATTGAAAACGCCTATGGTGAGATGTGGATTACAATGCCTATTAATAATCCAAATTATGAGTCAAATCGATTAATATCTTCAGGTGCCGGTTTCACTTTGAAATTTCATCAAATTTTCATAAAAATGACTTTAAAATAATTCTACTCCATTTTACTTCTATTTTAAAACCATACAAACTTTCAGAATTTACTTTTTTTACTCTACAACATTCAATCAATAAGTTGTGATTTTAAATTATCCCACCGAGCTACTCGGACACATCGTGTCGTAAAAAAAATGGGGGGGAAAAGTCTTATTTTCTTATCATAACCTCATTATCAAATTTGTGGATCCAATATTATACTCTTCCCAGATCCAGGCAGAGTAATACTAGAAACTGAGGAATATGAACATTTATATTAACAGTTCAAACCAGTTTACAAGTCACCCTGCCTTTGAACTTACTCATGTATGGATTCACCACCTATTTGACATATGGGTCATTCCAAAGTAACTAACGTAACATTTAGACCACATTTCATTAAATCTTTTGCTTAAAACAAAAAATTCAGATTATATTTTGTACCTATTAAATGGTTTTTTTATGTAAGTATGATTTTTAATGATAAATTAACACTATGTTTAAAAGGTCTATGTTTCTTTTGTTTGCCATTGATAGAATTTTATGTTTTTACCCCAATCAAAGGATATTATTGAAATGCTTGTTTTGTATTGATTTTCGACCCATCTCCTAAAGTTTGCAGTTGAAAATCCACTCAAAGGCCACCATTTGGATCAAATAGTTGGTCTTGTTCTCTGTAAGGTAGTACTAGTGAACTGTACTAGTAACTCGTAACTCAAAAACTACAGCACGAGATGAAATAAATAAATATCAGATATTAAAAGAACATGGCTGGGGACTCAAAATGTAAATAGCGCATGTAATTTAGTTAACCTGAATAAAGAGTATTTTTTTTACTTACGTGTGGTCACATATGCTAAATTCTCAAACCCATTTTAGCATAAAAAAAAAGACAGCAGCCCCATACTGTAATGAACTCCCAAAAAAGAAAGGACTCAAATAAATTGATTTTTCCACTGAAGTTATATGATTTTGTATAATTACTTTGTTACGCTAGTCACACAAATTAAATTTTAAAATTCACCCTAAAATAATGGTTATAGATTTATTTAATCAAGTAAAAACAGTAAAGCCACCAGTCCCTCGTGACAGATGCCTTTAGCTGTCAATGCCGCCCCAACAACCAGGAGGAAATTAAGAAAACCTGCACCAAGCGCCCTTTGAATTGTTTTATGGTATGGTCACTCACGGAGAGAAATAAGGTGGTTACCACAAACACAACAATGCACAACTCAGAGATATAAAAGTACCTAGGAGCACGGTAGGAAAAACTGAGGGATGAAGACAAGCGCCCATTCAGAAAAGATTCAGAGTTGAATTGAGGTCGATAATTGGTATACATTAGGTCCGGTGTGCGACCTTTTATACACAGGTTTATTATTTCTTCCCCTGGAGGTTCCTTTTCTTTCAGCGAGAGTTGTTTCCTCAATGTTAGGCTTTGGTGGTGAATTGACTTTTTATGGTGCATGGCCAACAGTATGGCATTTTGCGCCAAACACAAGTTAGGCTTTGGAATGACACAGTAGCTGTTTTGGAACAGTACAATAAACTATTGGACACAGTGCGAGGGATCCTACCTTCATTGATGTCATAATTCATTAGCAGAAGAAAATAAATTATCTAAGTGCGAAGACCTTAATTTTCAATAACTAGTAACACAATTCATGTAAATTTTCAATGTGTAGAGTTCATAAAATGTTTAAAACTAAATAGTGTTTATACCCAACTTCACCAAATGTCTCTGTCGATAGGTAGTTGTTTAAATTCTTTACCATGTGAAGTACTTCATAATAAATAAACAAGACCACACTTCTACTATTCCGAAGACTATAAATAACACATTTTTGGGAACTGGGAAAAATCATAGAATCCCATGTTTTAGTTCGTAAGCCTCACACAGAGAAGTTTATCTCCGAATCACAGCATCAACATACCGAAAGTAATCCATACATTTCTTGAAAAATGGTAAAGCTTGGTTATCTCTCATCCTTTAACTTCGCTCTTAATGTCTTAACTTTTAAAGATAAAAATATTCGACGTCAAAAAAATTGAGACTGATAGAATTTCGAATTTCCTCCTCTCTCAGCCTCCTTCTTTGTTTTATTAAAAAAATTTAATTTAAATAATGGAAGGAAGAGTCGGAAGAGTTGAGTTGAATTTCGGTTAAACCTTTGTTGAAGAAAACCACAGAGTAAAGAAAACAAACGATTTTTTTCACAAGAGTCTGCGGTTTTCGTCAAGTCAATCCTCATCTATCATCTTATATCTTATTAGTCAATCAAATTAATAGAAAGTTCTCTTTTTTTTCTTTTTGAGAATTTAAACCAGTCACCATACCGATGGGGCCGTCCATAAATGACGTCACGTCACACTCAGAGGGGGGAGGGGGTTAATCAATTTGTGACAGTTTGTGACAATTGGGAGGGGGTTTCAAAAGTTGTGACATCACATCCTCCCCCCCCAAAAACTGAAAATCAACCAAATTTAACAAAAACAGAATTTTTTTCCAAGATTTTTTATCGAAAAAAAAAAAATTTTAGTTGCTTCTAGGAGAATGCCGAATATTCTACAAAAAATTATTACCGAGAATTTTACAACTCTATGGTATCAGACATATAGGGCAGTTACAATCAGCTGATTTTCCTGTAAACCGTAACTGAGAAAATTTCTTGGAAGACAAACAACATGGATTTCTCCATAGAGTTAGTATTGCGATTTGCGTTCGAAGTTGATTAAAGATGTATTCTGAATACTTTAATGTCATAAATTTTCATGCTAAGGCCCGTTATATCGACAAGATAAGATTCTTAATGGATTTGATCCATATACAGTGCCGAAAGCGGAATATTATCCACTGTAAAGGACCGTTTTCCAGATCTTGCATACATAGATACGGTGAACTACCTCGTATATTAATCGGTTGTTATACATCTGAATTTAAAGCTTACACAGCACTTTTATGCATAAGTGAATTCTTGTTCTAATGAAGTTATCTGATTCAAAATTTTGATTGTTTTTCGCTTTCTTAATCAAATAAAAACTGAGACACTGGACATAAACAAACTAAAGTGCCTATTTATTTCATCACAGAATATTAAAGTATTTTTCTTTGAATACTAACTATTGGTTTAAAGCATTTTTCTGAATAGATAAAGGTATGGTTTGTTTTATCAAGATATCAGCAAATGTTTGATTTTCTGCTTCATATTTTGTGATAAGAGGCTAGCAAGAGCCTGTTTACACTTTATTTGAAGAAGCTTTTATGAGAAATCTGTTATTTTAGTTTCATCTTAATATTGTTAACTTCATTGTTAGAAATATTTTATTACCATTCAGTCTTTATGCTAGATCAAAGTATTTATTTAATATTCAAAATGCTGTTCAACAAATATGTAATTTTGTGACTATAGTCATGTAAAATTTGATACCCATACCAGGGAAATTTTGGTTCCAAGAATACTTCGCAAACTGAAATTCTTTCTATTATTGGATTGAGGCACTAATTGGAAAGTGTATAATTTAGTTAGAATTGAAACTCAACATGAATAGGGAATGAAATACATACAACCCGTGTAAATATTATCAGGATAGTTCTGAACAATTTACTATTTATGTAGTTTAAACAAATTAGCATTTACATTCTGTTAGTTTTGGCAAGTTAGTAAAATTCTGAGTTTTAGACATTTGCTTATTTTACATATATCATGGCTGACACACTTATTTTTTATTACCCATTGGTTAATACCACTTCTTTTTTTTGCACAATCTTAAAAATAGTTTTTGTTAAAAAATATTGGTTTCCATGCTTTGTATAAATTTTATATTTGAAATAGAAATATTTTAGCAACATTGAGTATCAATTCGCTCAAAATTGTTTATAATAGACAAATAAGAGTGAACAAGTTTTTCCCATTCTGTTTTAGGTTCTATTTATTTAAATCAGAGAATTGCATCACATCCAAGTTCCAGCTCACAGGACGTTTTACAAATGTAATGAGAATGACCAAATGGCGTTTGGTTTTGGTGACCACTTTTGTGGCATCAATTCTAACCGTTTTTTGGTTGATCATTTAATTTGGACATCTATTTCTTTTTCTGTCTATGGTTTAATAGCTGAATTAACCCAGTCTACCAGATGTTTTTGGGAATGGCGACTTACAATGGAGTTAAGGTAAGCATCTTATTAAACGTCCTGTGCTCTTTCAAGGATCTGCTTTTGGATTCCTTCTTTACCTATCTGTAATCCTCTAAAATAAGCAATCATATTTTCTTTTTTAATATCTATGATATGGGAGTTTTGTGTACTTTAATTAATCCGATAAGTTAGATACCCACAAACTCTTAAAATGTGGCCCCCATTAGCTAACTGAATTTTCTCGGTAACTGCCCATCCTTTTCAACGAGATTTTTTGTCAACCTCTCGATTATATTTATCATGAAAATTTTTAATATTTTCTCAATCAATATAGAAGTTTTAATTTTTTTTTCTAATGGCAGGTAATTTTGAACAGTTACATCTGAACTAAGTTCATTAACCCAAGTAATGCTGGAAGCATACTTACTTTGCGTTACCTGTGTACCGAAGCCACAGAGGTGAAGTACTGTTGCCCACGCCACACATTCACAGCCACAGCCCCTTTTTACAGGGGGGCCACATTCATTCATCACACACAATGACAGAAACTAACATCCATGCCAAACGGGGATTCGAACCCCAGATGTATGGCTTTGCAGTCAGAGTCGGATGCTCTAGTAGTTTTATTTTGTCTTGTCTGGCGCATAATATCCTAAAGTGGATCATGCGCCATAAAACACTAACGAGCCAACCAACCAATCGGATGCTCTAGATATAGATTCTCTCTCTCAGATACTAGGCCAGTCCGTTTGCAGAAGGTTTTAATTAAAATTATAAAAATAAAGCATGATACATATATGCCATTCCACAAATATATATTTCCAATACTAAGGTATCACATGGGACCAGTGGTGTAGCCAGAAAAAAAATTTCAAAGGGGTATATTGATATTTTGGGAGGGGATATGAGGTAGTTTTAGTGATTTTCTATGGTCAAGAAAGGAAAGTTTCGAAGGGGATATATCCCCAAATCCCCCCCTCTGGCAACGCCCCTGCATCAAGCTATTATTGTAATTGACTAAACATTAAAGTTATCCAATAATTAAAAATTGTGTCTTGCATTTTAATGAAAATTTTAGGACTGAAAATTCAAGTGACCAGGGGGGTGCAGGGAGGGGCAGCTGCCCCCCCCTAAATTCTCAGTTTGTTAAATTTTTTTGAAAAACTTTATTAAAGCAATAGTACATAATTATCCTTGAAAACTGTGTGGCTTACAAGAAGCTGTTCTGTTCGGCCAAAGAGTCTCAAAATGAGCTAAAACACTACTTAGAGGGGCGAATTTTAAAAAATTTTCTGGGGGAGGACCCCCAGACCCCCCATATTTAAGCTCACATTCATTACCCATATTTTTACGTTAGGTGGGCAAAAGTTCAAATCAAAAAGTTTAAAGTTCAAGTATAAGTATCCTAAAATGTAGGGTGTAAAAGTACTCGCCATGGGGTATGGGGGGGCCTTGGAAATATTGAGTCAACCCCTAGTCACTAGTATTCGCAATCGCAACATCAAGAGCACAGGTAAGAATCCTTGCCCCCCCCCCCTAACATGAAACCTGGCTACGCCCATGCAAGTGACGTCTGCTTCTTCCAGCCGACTATGTAATTCTGCATCATTCCCAGCTTCTTTCTTGCTTGACTCAGCAATTACATATTATTTGGGGTCGGTATAGGATAAGGATTTTTTGACAGGATATTTGAACTTTTCAATTCAACAGGTTCAGTTTTGAAACATTACTGATGATTCTAAAAGTGTCTTTGTTTTAGTTTAAATGAATGTTATAGGATCTCCATGTTAATGAATATTTATTGCTAATTTGAAGTAAGAAACCAAAGTGGATTCTGCCAAAGGTGAGAGTAAATCCATAGATTGGTTTTAAGTAAGTGGTTTCTTTTTGGATTCAATGCTAGCCTTGGGAGGCTTCAGATAGAAAGTGTTAAAGGAACAACAGTATTTCCTTTGTATGTTTAGAAGTTTCCAAAATACGGAATTGGGAATATTTTCAACTATTTAAGTTATTTACAAATCAATTACTTATGGTCTAAGTAATAAATATCTGTCAATATGGATAGTAATCAGTTTTAAATGTCAGCCAGATACTGAGAAGATCCAGTCAGCTACTGGGGGCCACACCTTAGGAGCTTGTGGGTATCTAACTTATCTGGATTAATTAAAATACACTAAACTCCCACATCCTAGATATTAAAAAAGAAAATATGATTGCTTATTTTAGAGGATTACAGATAGGTAAAGAAGGAATGCAAAAGCAGATCCTTGAAAGAGCACAGGATGTTTAATAAGATGCTTACCTTAACTCCATTGTAAGTCGCCATTCCCAAAAACATCTGGTAGACTGGGTTAATTCAGTTATTAAACCATAGACAGAAAAAGAAATAGATGTACAAATTAAATGATCAACCAAAAAACGGTTAGAATTGATGCCACAAAAGTGGTCACCAAAACCAAACGCCATTTGGTCATTCTCATTACATTTGTAAAACGTCTTGTGAGCTGGAACTTGGATGTGATGCAATTCTCTGATTTAAATAAATAGAACCTAAAACAGAATGGGAAAACTTGTTCACTCTTATTTGTCTATTATAAACAATTTTGAGCTAATTGATACTCATTGTTGCTCAAATGTTTTTATTTCAATTCAAATAGGTATAAAATGTATAGGAATTGAAGTGTAACAATATTTAAACTAAAATACCAGATTTCTTATAAATTAAAAGCTTCTTAATATAGTGTAAACAAGCCCTTGCTCTCCCATGAATTATAGGCAGTTTGAGTAGATAAATCATAACACAAAATATGAAGCCTAAAATCAAACATTTGATGATATCTTGATAAAAAAAACAAACCTTTAGCTGTTCCGAAAAATGCTTAAAAGCAATGGCTAATTCAAAGAAAAATACTTTAATATTTTGTGTTAAAATAAATAGACACTTTAGTTTGTTTATGTTCAGTGTCAGTTTTTATTTGGTTTCTCTCTACACATGTGTTATGAATGGGAGCTGAATATTTTTGTCTTTAAATCTTAAAAAAAGGGAGCACGAAATCACACTGTTTTACTTTTTCATGATCAACGTTCCTCCAACTATGCAGAAAAGTAGTTTTAGCTAATAATTAATGATTGATATTTAAAATACAGGTACTATTTACATCGTTTCACACTCGCATTTTAAACCAATGGACCTGAAAAAGTTTTCGTTAAAATCTTAAAAAGTGGAGCAAAAATCAAAACTTTGATTATTTTTTAATGATTACCATACCTTTAACTATAAGGGAAAGGGGTCTATATGTTATCAGATGAGGAATAATATTTTTAAAAAAATATCTTAAAACCCCATGCAAAACTCCATAGGGTAGGGATTGGGTTTGTTTACTTCCAGCGGGTGGAAGAATCGAGGATGGTCACGTGATCATTCTCCAAGTTTGAGCTCGTGACGTCATATGTAACTTCCCTATTGAACGATTGAAAGCGTGACATGTGATATAGGGGAAGGGGGTATGGGGAAGTATGACAGTTTGTGACATAGGGGGGGGGGAGGGGGTCAAAAAAAGTGTGACATCATTTATGGACAGCCCCGATGAGGACTGGCTTAACTATGACTACAGAAATATTTTGGGGACAGGATGGCTTAGTTGGATTACGTGTTGCAACTATGCTAGCAGTCTGCGCACAGTACCTGTCGACGGTTTGATTCCGGCCTTGTGTGTCTGTCTTACTTGACGAAGGTTTATAAGCGGATCCTTGAGTGAGATCAGATTCGGAAGCCTTTTTTGATGGTTGGGGGTTCCCCTTTTTTAATGGGTCGGTTAAAACTTACAATCATATCCTTAAACACATTTTACCTCATCCATCCTATCTGAATTTTGGAAAGAGAGTCCTGAAACCTTAGGTCCCCTTTACTGCCCCCTCTTATAGGCAGCCACAGGGGTGCCGGGTTTAGAAAATCAAAATGGGTTTGATGAAAGTCAGGGCCGTAACCCGACTTTTTTTTTCGGGGGGTTCTGTTTTCACTAAACATTATTTTCAAGGAACCTGGGATCCCCTCACAAAGCATGAGTTTTTGTGTATCATGAGCCCTAAGTAAAGATAAGGGCTGTGTGGTTTCTCCTCCGGAGAAATTATGGAAATTTGATATAAAAGTAGCATTTTTCATATTTAGAGGGCGGCTTCTTGTAAGCCACAAAAATTTCAAGGAAAACATACATAAAAAGAAAGAAAAATTCATAAAAAGTCCTCCCCAAGGAAAATTTTGTGAAGCCAATTTCAAAAACTTTTGGCCGAGAGAAATACTTCTACTTACAAATAATCTGGGAGTAGGAAGCTATTTTAAAGATTATAGTAACATGGAATAAAATGCTTTTTGATGCAGAGGATTGTCAAATATTTCTTCTCCAAAAATACTTACTTTTAGCCACTGACCCTTAAGAAATCTGAATCACTTTTGAGTGTACTTAAATCCCAAGAGAACTTTTAATTATAGGAACTTTGAAAACCAAAATACTTGTTTTTAGACACTTGAAAAAATTGATTACGGAATAAATATTGGAGATTTCATTTAAAAAATTCCAATTTGGATACATTCTGATGGTTGTTTTTTTCATTAGTAAATAATTAATTTTTCATGCTTATTTTATTCTCCTAATTATTCCAAACTAGATCTTAAAAGTTAAAAACTTAACTTTTGAAGTAAATAAAGTTATTGCAAGTTATAAAAATGTATGATGTTATACCATAGGTAAAAAATTTGGAATAGGATATTCTACATCAATCATGGTATATTATAAGGAAATATGAACAAATATACTCAATAAGAAAGAAAAAAGCTTATGTTTAAAGGTTTAGGGAAATAGTCCTACCATAAAGGTTTAAAGTCTAAAATTGTATTCAAAATATTACTTTAAAAATATAATACACAGAAGGCAAACATTAATACAGAAAGTAGGGTTTTATTTGAAACTTTAAAAATATAACAGGAATAAGACTAGAATGACAAATTCAAAATGCAATAACATGATTTAAACTTTTCTAATAAAATAAACATTTTGATTAACAGATTTCACTTGTGTCAATATATGTACATTGAAAGAGTTTAGCTGAAAAGATTGGTAACACAAAATTGTAAAAACTAAGTTCACACAATCAGTGATGCAACTTTAAAAATTTACAAAAACAAAAATATTAATTATAGTAGATAAAATTTTACCAAGAAATCAATTTCAAACACATTCTTGGTTAAAATAGAAACTATAGTTCTGTGAACAAATTAAGGTGAGTTATCTCTGCATAAAAATTTACGTAGGTGGATTCTAATAATTAAGGAGACCATAAATCTTTAATGACATGTATTTTAAAAAAGAAAAGCACACATAAACAGCAGACTATGTATAATAAATGCATACAAATACATAAAGTTTCCTTAATTTAGAGCAACAAAAACATGCATCTTAATATTTACAAATAATAAATTCAAGACCATTCAATTCTATATATTTAGTTACTTTAAATAGGGTAACTAATTTCTGAATGGTGGTATACCTAAACATAAAGAAATATTTGGATTATGTTAATTGATAATTCTGGTCCCCAGTATATGATAAGATAAGGGGCAGTGTGGAATTAATAACGCAAATGGTCAACATACAAATAATAATTGAAAAATTGTAAACATAAGAAAATCTTCAAAAGATTGTTAAACATTTGAATTTATAAGAAAATAGACAGAACTTTTTACAGAAAAAATGTAGAAGCTAACAAAGACATTTATATTCAGTGGTCTGTCCAGAGCAATTTTACTTCCTTTATCCAGTACCTTCACAAATTCAGTTTAAGGGAAAAAAAGGTACCTTCACAAAATACATTTTTAAAAAAAGAAAGTTCTCTAATATTCTCTTAATTGCTAAATTTTTAGACATTCCATACTAAATTTTCTTTTATTTTTGATGCTTAAAAATTAGGTACATGTTTTTGCACTTAAATTTTCACAAATTAGCTCTTATTTTCACAAAATAGGTACCTTTTAAAAAGCCTAGACAGAACCCTGATATTGTTTCTTATAAAAATCAAAGAAACAAATTACAGATAAAATAGCAACAGTTTAAAGTCAAAAACAGACAAATTTCTAACATCTAGTACAACACATACAAATTCCAAATATTTTATGGGAATATTTTTCATTTTAAATAGTAAAAAAAAAATCTTTATAGTATTAGAAGAGATTCCAAATTCATAGATAAGATCAATCTTCAACAATCAAATGGTAAGCCATTACTAAATAAAATAAAGCTCCAATTAAACAAAAATCCAGCTCGTTTTGTAACATTATTGCACTAAGCTACCCTCATATTTATAGGGGTTATGCAATGGAAATAATACATTGTTTTCTAAATTCCTAAGGAATGTCTCACCCCTACATAACACTAATAAAATTAATAATCTTACATAAAAGCATATTTCCTAAAAATGTATTCATCAATACAAAGTAAATGGAGCAGCACAGAAAACTTCAATGTGCAAATTTAAAAACCCAGCTGCTTTCAATATATTTTGCATTAAAACTAAATACTTCCAGATTATTTTATAAGTATTTTTCTTAAGTAAATGGAAATATTACAGTCTGAGCATGCTAATATGGAAGTAATTTATATAAGTATGCCTTTTCATAAAGGTTAAGATTAAATTTGTACCAATGTTTAAGTATTCGCTTTGAGCATTCAATAAACTTTATTTAAGTGTCAGTAGACACACGTAATAATTAAGAACTTACCTCAGAGGTATTTGATTTGCTTTTTAAATAAGTACACAGAAATGTACTGCAAAATTATCCTTCATTTATAACCAAGCATTTTTGTACCTTTTAAACACTAAAATATTATATTAATAAAAGAAATGAAAGGTTGGATCTCTACCAAGAAAAAATATATACTTATTAATACTTTAAAATTGTATGCTAATTTAATACATAAAGAATTTTTTCCATATGAAAATCTGCACTTGTGTTACACAGGTTCAGTTTATTATAATTTCTCTTTAACCACTTCACTTTGTACACACAGTTAAAATTAATAAAAGAACACTAAAAATACTACTGATAAAATAAATATGTATTCTAAAATAGAAAGAAAGAGTGATAACTACACTTTATTTTTCAAATTGCTATGCTTCAGTCATTTGACCTTTACAAATGGGCAATACTCACAAAAATATACAAGTAAACCAATTCGAATATAATTTAACCAACCAGTATAAGAAAATTATTTTATCATTGCAAAAGCAATGCATCTTATCCTTGTGATATTTACAAAATTGTAAATGTTACAAAGATATTTAAAAAAATATTGATTTTTTTTATCCTTATGGATGAGAAAAAGTATACTTGTATACTTAAATACAACTTTAATGATTTTATCTTGAAAGTTAGTTTTATCACAGTACAACATTATAATAGAATGTTTCATTGAAAAATATCTCTTTGAGCTTTCATCATTAAAATATCTCCATTTTGAGAGAATTCTGCAATGTTTTTTTAAAATATGATTTAAAAATTCAGGATATTCATTAAAACTACTTAAAGTAGGGCTACGGACATGAAAATTACAATAATGAAAACCAAAACCACACAATAAAAGATAATTTCCTTTCAGAAATGTCAACTAATTTTAAAAATACAAATATGTAAAAAGGTAAATATTTCTAGTCTAGGGATATAAATAAATGTGTACGAAATAATAGGTAAATACACTACTGCAAATGTTCTTTTTCTCTGTATTCTTATCATACTAACATTTAAAAATGGTAAATAACCCACTAGGTTTGTTGTGCATTTCTTAAATTGAAATTTTGCCTTGGAATGATCTTCATATGTGGCGAGAGCTGGTGGAAACAGCACTCCCGTCCTTAGACCGAAAGGTCCATTGGCTAGGACGATACTGAAAATAAAAGAGCATTAAACACATTACTTAAATTTTAACAGTACCAGTGCTAATTTCGGGGGTGTCTGAATAGCTATGTCCACCCACTTAAACAAAGTAATTTTGTTAACTGCAGACATGCCAACTAACTTTTCAAATAGCCTGTCAGGAGCACTCATAAGACTATAACCGGCAAATAAGAAATCTTTTAAAAATTTAGACCTAAAAATTAATTCTGCATCCATGAATTACAATGGAACAGACAATTAAATATTCAAAATTAAATAATTTGTTTTAAATACTTTTCAATTATTCCTATCAATTTTAATAATTGAAGTAATATTAGTAATTTTGTTACCTGGATAGTAATTTACCAAAATTATTTAAGCTTATACATAAGAACTATAAGAATATGGTTTATGAGAGAATCTCCCTTATTTCTAAAATATTAAATAACCACAACATGTAAAGGTTAACAAAGATTTGCTGCAAAACTCAAGTGTTCCACCGGAAAAACTTTGAATTCTCAGTTGGACAAGTGATATTCTGGTAATAAGGTTTTCTAAGAAACATAATTTCTAAAATCATTAAAAAAAGTGGAGTATTTTGGAGTTTGACAGAGCATGCAGGCCTACCATTACATAATGGAGAAACTCCAGTCAGATCAGAGCAGTTGGCATGTCTGTAACTGACATTACTTTATTTCAATGTGTAAAAAAATTTAATTTAATACACAAGAAACACTAAAGAATGTATCCCATTTGTTTCATTTTTTAATAAGTTTTAAAGGGCATAGTTAGTAATACTAAGTTAAAATTCAATTCGTAGACTAATTATTAATTCTAAAATCTATTGGGTAAACTACAGAAAAAGCGTTAAATAAGTAATTGTTTATAGTATTCCCATGCACAAAATTTATCATCAGTAAAATTTATTCAATCAAAAGTAGCTCTTTAAGGCTCAAACAGAAATATAATATTTTTAAAAGAAGGGAGCAATTTAAAAGTTATGCTATGAGGTTTAAAAAAAATTCTGTACATTAGTCTACTTTTATTCATTAAAAACATTTTTGTCCAACAGATACATTGAAAATATTGATGTCAATGTTACTTTTGAAGTACATAATGAATAGTTAAATAGTACTAACTTTAATTAGGAACTGGCCAGATGAGGTTTGAGGGAACTTGTAGGCATAGCCTATCCAACCCAACACCCCTATCAGAGCTGCAATGAATATCACAATAGTGACAATGGCCCCTGAGGTCATGCTGCCATCTGTAATGGTTTCTGCAGAGAAAAATGCTAGTGAATATCTATAGAAATTTTAATTATAAAGCTATCAGTTATGCTTTTAAATAGAAAAATCAAACCTTTTCTAGGAGTCCTTTCCTAATGAAGCATTAAATTAAAAATAGTTCAGATTAGAAAAAGCAGTAAGAAGAATGTATTGAAAATAAAGTTTATAACTAATTAACAGACTCTTATCCAGCATGTTTTTAAGCAGTGCTTCCTAACCAGTAGTCCATGGATAGCCTTGGAAGTGGTCTGGTTGCACACATTTGTTTTTACAAAACTAGGAATTTGATATTAGGAACAATATAGGATAAATAATATCAGTGTATATGACTTTTAGCTGTTAAATTTGTAGGGATAACAATTACCACTACATTGATAATATTTTCTGATTCAATGTAATTAAACAAAGGTTTTATTTCTATAACGGCAAAAATTATAACTTTTTCTCTAATGATGCAATCAAATTAAATTGTTTTAAAATAGAGTTAAATTTCAGATCAAACAAACTTCTATACTAAATCGAGAAAATAAACTCACATCTTGAAGTTTTGCGAGGGTAAAAAATTTTTTAAGATAAAAAGGAAGAGGGGTGGTTTCAATTTTAGGCTAAGTGGTTAACAGATTTCTATGAGTTGGGAATCATTGTTTCTAAGTGTATGAATAAACAGGTAATGTATTATAAAAAGCTTAAAACCAATTTAACCATTTAAACCAAGACAATAAAACACAACTGAAGTTTTTCTTCTTCATGACACCTTATAAAAGGCTATGAGTAATATGTTTTATAGCGCAATAAAAGCAGTTTTAAATTTATTATATTAAAATATTTCTATGCAACTAATATTTTCCAACAATAGGTAATAGAATCAGAAGAGGTTATTTTTAAACTGATTCGCAAATGAGTTAGTACGAAGCCAAAGGGTTTAAGAGCCAATGGGGTGAAAAGATTCTGATACAAAGTAGGTTTGAAATCTTGAGGGAATTCTAAAATTTCCATAGATACAAAGACAAGTGTTTTTTAGCAATTTATTAAACCTATCCTTGTACACAAAATTTTACTAACATTGTCACAAACTCTTTGGATCCTTCTGATACACTTAAATGTGAATGGCTGTTCAAATTAATTCACACTCATGCCTGGTTTGAAACCCCAAATCATCTTTTAAATTCAAACCAATCAATGACTTACAAAACTAAAAAAGCACCCTTTTTGTGAATAATAATCAATATATTTACCCTGCACGAAATGAGCAGAACCCCCAATCCTGTTGTCTTCAGGACCCATATCAGGAAAATCAACATTGTATGTAGAAGTGGGCCCATATTTAGATCCTGATTTGTCAGTACTTGAGGGTATGTCTACTTCTCTACCAGACATGGTGGTGTCTATTCCTTTACTGGACATAGTGGATGAGTAATCTAAAGAAAAATTAAACCCAGTCTATAGAGAATGTTTCTAATGAGGAATTTGATCTCACTGAAATGAATCTTGGGTAACAAATTTTATAATAATGCATAGTCAATAATTAAGGCAGCTAATTAAAGGTATCTATCAGGTGCAGGATTATCAAAAAAAAACCTATATCAATTACATAAATTTATACAATACGCTTTGATAGTCCAAAGGCAATGTCTGTGACATCATGGGCCCATGCATCAAAAATCATTTCAAATATACATAAATATACTCAACAAATCAAAGCTTTCAGTCAAAGGGTATTATGCTTATCTTCTCTTCTTACATAAATCTTAAAAAAAAAAAAAAAGAATTTTTCTTATTGGTAAATCTCTTACCAGTAGAAATGGGTATTGGCTGGCTTTTGCATGTTGTGGCTTTCTGAAAATTAAAATTGAATCAATGATAAATGAGCTAAAAAGTTTGAGTGACCTAATATATAGTAGTAATAATATAAAAAATGAAGACAGGAAAAAATTTAATTTCCTTCAAATATTTTTCAAGGTTTAGGATCTAATGTACTTTAAATTTACCTCACTTAATTACTTTTGTAACTAATTTTTACAAACTATGTACCACTATAAGTTTTACAATCCAAAAATTTTATACTTTAAATCAAAAATTTTATAAGTTTCTTTAAGTGTTTTTAAATTAGCCATTAAAAGTTGTGTTAAAACTTTCTATCAACTGGTAGCCAACTGAAGTAATTCAATTTGCAACCAAATCTTAACCTTTTCATAAACACAAAAGAAATATTTCTCTATTGTACTGTCAATCCCAATCTCATAAATATAAAACCTCAAATAACATTCATTCTAGAAGAACAGCAGCTACACTAAAGTGACCAAGGTTTTAAAGTTGTCACTTCAAATATTATACACCTACATGTTTGTGTATAAGAGGAATTTCGCTGCAGTTTAAAAGTTTTTAAGGAATTGTTTTACAGAATAAAAATAAAGAGTAATAAGAAACAATTTTTAGTCTCATACATACAATTAATTTCCTAATATTTTACATCTCATAATATGAGATGTAATATATTAGGACATTAGTTATTGCCTTATATATGAGGCCCCTAGTTTCAAAAACGGACTCTTACCAAAAACAAAATTTTACAAGAGGGAGAAAAAACTGTCACCATGACTAAAACAAGAAAAATTTGAAATTATTTTCAATTTCAATTTTTTCTTGATTTAGTCATGATGACAGTTTTTTCTCCCTCCTGTAAAATTTTTTTTTTGGTAAAAGTCCGTTTTTGAAACTAGGGGCCTCATATTAGTTAATATATTAGGCAATTTGTGTTCAGCCAATGTTATGAAAGCCTGATACGACAATTGTAAGGAACACATAGTTCAATTCACTAAGATAGAAATTGGCTCTAAGATTAGAATTAGTTTATAAATATAAACAATTTGAAGAATATTTTTTGAATTAATTTACTAGTATAGAAAGTGTTTGTTCTAAATAAGCCTGTACAGATAGATGTAAATACTATAAAATGTTTTACAACAGGTAAGCTCTTACATCATGCATACAGTTACTAGACACCCAATTCTGCTTTTTCCTGTCCATTCCATTGGAGCACCTATCAACAGCACTGCACCAAGAGCAGTCCATGGATGGATCAGCAGCCAGACACGAGCTACAGTCCTTATACCCAGGACAGGCTGAAATAAAACAAAAACACAAGGATTGGTGCATCAAATAGCATATGATATTTTTTCAATGGTAAAGAAGGGTAGAAAAGAGGAATAGGAAGTTGTAAATAATTTTCCTTTTCAACATTTACAGAGTAACTCAATTGAAAGATAATTTATAAAACTAACTTACTAGGAAGAGCAACAAAATAGAGTGCAGTATTATTAGAGACTTTTTTCTTGAGCATATCAATCCTATGGTACTCAAAGATGGTTTTTCTTCTCACAACTGTAAGCAAAAATAACACAATTAATACAGATGAAGGTGGAAACTCTTCAAATTCAGGAAAATATCAAAATGCTTATACTTGGATGTGGAAGTTCATTTCATAGTACCATTTAACTAACTTTAAATTTTATCAGGGGCATTACTGTACAGATTGCAGTATAAGTTGAATCATATTACAAAGTTTAAACATTTTTAATCCAGCTGAAATACCCCCATGTATTGATTTATTTTTGATATCATAATTTATAGTACTTATTTCCAAGGCTTGATTTCTTGAAAGAAGTTTCAGAATGTTAACTTTGTTTGGGGAGTGGGACGTTTCAAATTTTTGCTTTTGATCCCTAAATACTCAAACTTTCATATTTTTAGAGAGAGAAAGTAGTAGATGTGCATCATACTTTTTTAAAATCAAACTATTTCTGGAGAAAAGTAAAATTAGTTAATTCCAGTGAAATTCTTAAACATGAGGGAACACATTTTCACAAACTCTTGATACACTTAGTTTATTTTAATTTAAAAAAATACATTTTTATTTAAAGAGAGGAACCATAGCTTTTCTACCTAAAACTGTGGTATTTATATCTATACCATAAAACAATTATTAAATTTTTAAAAACTCAATTAGTGTTATAAATGCATGACTATAGTTTCAAATCAAACCCTGGTTACTTTTTTGATACTTACAAAATATTGCTCTTTCCAAAATGTAGGCATCAGAAATCCCAATTTTCACAGGATGATGGGCATCAGATATGTTTGTAACAGGCACAGGAATCTAAAAAACAAATTTAAAATATTCATAATGCAGCATTTAAAAATGGGGAATGGACACTGGGGAAAACTTATGTATTTAAAGAAATATAGCAAAAAATGCTTAATGCTTACGTCTTTATAAGCAAAAACTATATCTCCATTTTTGTGCAAAGTGACCTGGAATGTAAAAGCGCCATCTGGAAGAAACACCTCAACATAGTTAAAGCATTGAAAAACCTAAAACTGCACAAGATTATCCTCAAACTTTAAATTACATTGAGTATTACTTTTTTACCTACATAAAATTGCAATTTCAACTTAAACTATACATGATAAGTGGTTAAACAAATTAACAGGTTTTAAATCCCTTTAACTTTTGTACTCCCCACAAAAAAACGTTAAAACACATATTAACCTTCCATTTTATTCTGTATATAGACATGATCCCACTGGACAGTAAAAGAAGTTCCTGAAAAAATAATTTGAAATTAGTAAAAAAAATATTACTAAGCAAACCTCATGAAAAATTGAGTGTTTTTAAAGTATATAAGCATTTATTCACATAAAATAATTGCAATATCTAACTCAAAGTAATAGCATTTAGGATTAATTTTGACCTAAAAGAAACATACATCTTAAAATAATTGTACTTGCATGTAAATATTTTATATGATTAATACATGCTCACATTATTGTGATTTATAAAAACAATTAAAAAGAACAAGTAAATGTAAGACGAACAATTTACTTACCATTATCTACATACTTGATGAAAGACTCATTTGATTGCTTGGTGTCAAAATTAGCCATAAGGGGAGCTACATACTGAGTAGCTGCTATCCAATTGTGCAAGTAGTCCCCCATATACAAGAATCCTAGTTAAGAGATGGGTATTATTGTCCATTTTTCCTTCAGTCTTAAATGCTACAGTACATTAGTTTTACTGATACTTACCACCCGTAGCAATTGTAATATTTCTTAAGAGATGTCCATAAAAGGGGAAATCAAAGGAAAGCTCAACTGTCTGGAAAAAAAAATATTTTTTTTGCATCAAAACTACTGATTTTTAGAGTGTTCTTCAACAAAACATGAGTTTTAGTTCAGATTTACAGATTATTAGTTCAGACTACATAAGTACATACAAACCTGGAAATCCATCTTGATTCAAATCCCCAGCATTCTCAATGGAAAACCCGTACCGAGACTCAGATTTTCCAGTTATTTTGATAGGTGTACCAAAGGAAGATAACCCCTAAAAAGTTCATAATACATTAGAACTCCAACCAAGACCTTAATGTATAACACATATTTAAATATTCCCTACTTACCTCAGGTGAATTCATGTAGATGTAAATCGCTCCTCCCTTATTCTTATCAAAATAAAAAGGGGCTCCAACCACTAGATCTAAGAATCTAAAATTGAAAAATTGCAGTCAAAATAAATAAAATAGATTTTATATAGAAACTAACATTTTAATTTTAAAAAAATATTTTATTAATAGATGAAATTTATTTGATTGAACTTAAGCAGCAATGTTAAATCAAGTAAATATTAAAGAATAGCCTAAAATGGTTAGATTTTACAGTATAAAACAGTTGATGTACCTTTGTACTAAACTAAAAAATTATTAAAATTTAAAAATAATTAATAAGTAAGAAAATTCTTTGATGACACAACTTTGAACCTACCCATCACTGTTAAGATCGATTGAAGTCAGAGAGTAACCAAATGATGATGCAAACCGTTCCCCATTCAATATTAACTGAACATCAAAAGTAACATCACTTGGATTTTTTGAGAAGAACACAACCTGTCCAGTTCCATTCGATCTGGGAGCTCCTCCAATAAAACTTTTCTTTCCGTCGAAAAAGACTCCAGTTGCTACAGACATTCCTATGTAATGAAAAATCTTGATTACAGAGGAACTAAAATATGTATTTAAAAGACTATAAGAAAATATATTAAAAATCAAGCTGCCCTGCCAGCTCCTACATGACATGAGTTTTTTTTTAACTAGATCTTACAATACCACTAAAAACTTACCCAAATAACTGTATTTGTCCACAGGAGATGTCTCTTCCATCAGTGGACCAAAATACCATCTCCTGTCGTCATTGAGTTTTAAGCCAACACTGTTGGTGAAAACAGTTCCTCTCCATGTAAAAGGGCCAGGTGATCCAATGACCATTGTGTTCTATGTCAAACAAAACACTACGTTTAAGGATGTCAATTTTTATATGAAAATATCAAATGGTTAAAAAATCTTTTATAGAGTGATTGTATCTATATAATAACCTTCCCCTCTGTTTAGTAGCATAGCAAGAAAAAAGTTTTAGAGTGAGATATGGAAATTTCTGTCTTTCAAATAGGAAAATTATTTCCGACTTTCACATAGGATATATCCCCCAAATTACCCCCTTGGCTATGTTTTTGTTGCTGTAACTTAATAACTTTTCAAGCATTCATGTATTAACTTTTAAGCTCTGTTAACTGTGTGTCCCTTATGCATTTTTTTCTGTGCCTTACACCAGTGTGTCTTAAGGGGGGATTATTTATAATATATAATTTCAAATCTTAATCCAGCAAGCAGGCTGTAAACTATTTGTTTCTTATTGTGGCCAATATTAACTTAAAACATTTAACTTCTGTCAATTCAATTCAATTCAATTCAGCACATAATATTGAAAAAAAATTAAATGAAGTTAGATTTTTACATCAGAAATCATTCCACTAGTTCCAGCTTGGCAGTAGCCATACTGCTCATGGGCCTTATTAACTGCTCGATTTCTGCAAGGCTCCCATGGTCTAGGGGACTTTAGGTTTTGCTTTAGGGAATAACAGATGCCTTGGCCCCATTGGAAGTCATCCCCAGCCAGGATGTAACGATGAGCACAGGACTGTAAGAAACAGAAAATAAATGTAACAAGTTTAACTCTGGCAAATATAAATAACTACACTCCTACAACATTTGTTATGCCTAGAGTAGGCTGTCTCATCATTTCTATTTTTTAGAAAGGAAATTTTATCAGGCCATGCTTTAAAAAGTCTTATATTTATACAAGTAAATTTCCCTGAAACTTTCAGAATTTCAGTATTATTTAAACTAAAGGCTCAAATAGGTTTCATATTTTAATTTTGACTAAGATTTAAAAACTTTTTTAGAGTATAAAAATAGAAGTTCGGAAATTTTTTACATAAGTTATGTATAGAGAATTTAAAACTATAAATTTTGTTATTGATAATATAAAGATATATATAAGGCTATAAATATTGCAACATGCATAATAATCATATATTGCAGATTATGGATACCAGCTCTGTATTTTAGATTTTTTTTCTTTAAAGTATTATTTTGAAGTAAACAAAGAAAATGTTTGATCTAATCATTAGAAAAATATTTATTACCATAACAAAACCTCCAGGTCCACCACTGTGAACAGTAACTCCTAGCCATTGGTCTTCTTTTATGACTTTGGATTTTGCATCTGCAATAAAAGAGAGAATTGTCATATCTAGAAAATTCATTTACAAAATGACAAAATGTTAACTTTCCATTATCCAATATCTAAGTCTAGTTCTAGTATTTATATTTAATTGGACTGTAGTTCTTTCTTAGCATGCCATTATATTTTCACAACTTAGAATTATCTAAAAAAGATTTAGAACTCTTGACTTTGATAAATAAATAAACTTTAATCTCAACTAAATTTCTAAAAGTCATTCTAAACATTCATGAGAACAACCTTCAAGATTATTATAAAGCTAAAGATACTGCAATCTAAAGTACATATTATGACTAAACTTGTATACATAAAATCAAGGACAAATACAAGGTTTCCACTCAATTCTGGAAATAAAATTCCGACTTTTCCAGGTTCATTTTGAAGATTTTCTGACAAAAACACTAGCAATCCACAGCATTTTTTCGGATTTTCTAGAGCACTAGAATTTATATTTTCAATTCATATTGTACAGTATTTTTTTCTAAGAGCCAAAACTGATCCAGACATAGAAAATTGACAATTTATATTCCAGGTGTTCAGTATGACTTTGCAGGTTTTACGCTAAAATAAGCAAATTTACCTGACTTTTTTGGTTCAATTAAAATTTCTTGAGTTTCCCAGGTTTTCCCCTGGGAGCCCTCAACAGAGCTGGCTGCGCTGCAGCACCTAAGAATTACATTTAAACGATTCTTCCCTTCTCATTTTTGTAAAATATTCTACACTAATTTGGCAAACAAATATTTCTGGATTCTCTAAAGAATAAAAGTAACAATAAAATTGCAAAAGTTCGTGATAACGATAGGAAATGTTATATCACGTAGTGCATTTAAATTAAGTGAGAAGAGATGTTTTAATATTCCAAAACACAAAATCTTAAAATTCCTTGAAGTGCAATTTGTTGTTTTTGATTACTTAATAAATAAAACAAATACCTGTAAATATACGATCAAAGCCAACCCAAAAACCACAAATATACAAACCAAACATCCCGCTAAAATATTTGAATTGAATTGAATGGGGGGGTTTGAGACATATACGACCTAGATACGGCCGTTTCGTCTACTTCTTCTAAAGTACTACAAAATATTTGTTTATTTTGATTTCGAACTAGGCGAAATCCAGTTTCTTCAGTTCATTTCTAATTCTGCGGTGATAGTTACATACGAATTCAGCATAGAAATCGTAATCCGTGATTCAAAGTAACGACAGATAACCAATGCAGATAACACTTTGCAAAAAGTAAATAAGGGGCCGTAGGTCGTTAACCAAGTCAAGTTCAAATCATTTTAAAGTTTGAAGACACCCAAAGCTAGATTTTTGCATCGGGGGAGTCTCCCCCGATGCGGAGAGTGGACACAAAATTATTTCTAATGGCGGCTTTACACCCCCGAGGTTTGCGATTTGCGATTTGCGGCGAAAACGGGAACCGCAGAAACTACCGCAGCGGCTGCCGCTAATGCCGCCGCGACAGTTTTGGTTCCCGCGCATTTTCGTGCTTTGTTGACATTTTAATTCATCAATCGTCAAGAAGGTAACCCCTTTTGCACTAACTCTTTTTGAAAAATAAAGCTCCGTTTTTTCTATAATCGTGGAGCATTTCAAAACCATAAAAAGAATAGAATCATCTTCAAAACTAGTGGTCGCGGCGGCATTAGCGGCAGCCGCTAGTGTCGTAAATCGATTCTAGCGCCCTCCTTCGAGCGGTCGCTGAGTTTCTGCGGTTCCCGTTTTCGCCGCAAAACGCAAATCGCAAACCTCGGTGGTGTAAAGCCGCCATAAGCCCCTCACATCCCTATTTAATAGGTTTAATGTAGGTTTTTAATAAATTTTTAAGGATTTCTTGATGAACTTGATGTGAGAAAAAATCGTGAATAACATCAGTGGCGGATCTAGAACATGAGCAAGGGGGGGGCTAACTTAATCTGATTGAGGATGATAATGAAGTAACAAGCCGTGCTTTTTGCAATATTCATTAATGTCTTAAATATTGAGGGCAGTGTTGATTGTAAATGACTAGTATTGTTAAATATAACTAATTAATTAGTAATTAAATTAGTTAATCATTAAATATATCAAAATATTAAGGGTGTGTCAACCGGGAGGGTTTTTTTACAATGATTTGAGTCAAATATTTTTTTCCAAGAATATAGATCAAATGTGAATTTTCGTGCACTTAATTTCAATGTTTAGTGAATAATACATCCATCCCGAGGCATAAGAGGGGGGTTTGGGGGAACCTCCCCCAAGAAAATTTTTGAAAATTTGACCCTAAAAGGTTGTGTTTTGACTCATTTTTGGTCATTTGGGACTCTGAGTGTCACACGAAAAAGATGATTTTTTGTACTCGTTTTCAAAGGGAAAAAAAACCTGTAAGATATAAGAATTTCATGGGGGTGGTTTGAACCCCCTAACCCCATCTCTATTTTAACAGAGTAAATGTTTTGTAAGAGACATAGCACATTAGACCCTTTTAAAAGGTGAATCTTATAAAAACCAGGGAGTTAAAGATCTTGCAGAGGGGCTAAAGCTCATAACCTTTAAGATGTGAAACAAATCCATAAAAATGTAAGGGGCTAAGTATTTTGGAGGTTATGCTTTGTAAGGCTTAGAAAGCTCATTGGAATCTACAAGTTCTGAATCGAGTGCTGAAAGCTAAAGATCTTGGAGGGGGCTAACGCTTTTAGGCTAAAGCTCATTAAATTGCGAACTAAACACTATAAAACATCTCAAGGAGGCTAATTCTTTATGGGGGCTAAAACTCATTGGCCCCTTTAAATTGTGAATTGAATCTACAAAAACTCAGGGCTAAAAGCCTTGTAGGAGCTAAAGATCATGGAAGGATTCATAAGGGTTAAAGCTCATTAAATAGTGAACCAAATATATTTAAAAACGCAAGAGGGCTAAAAGCTTTGTAGAGGCTATTAAAGAGCATGGAGGGGGCTAATGTTTCATAGGGCTAAAGCTCATAAATTTGTGTAACAAACATAAAAACGCAAGGAGGCTAATGCTTTTAGGGGCTAAGCTCATTGGATTGAATAGACCCTTTAAATTACGAATCAAACCTTCAAACATGCAGGGGGCTAATAATTTGTAAGGGCTAAAACCTCTAGAAATCCTTAAATAGTGAATGGAGTTTATAAAAATGCAGGGGGCTAAAGATCTTGGAAGGGGATTAATGCTTTGTAGACCCTTTGAATTGTAAAAAAGGGCTACAAAAAACTGAAAAAAGTTTAAAATTTTGGAAATTTAAACAAAATTTTCTAGTAACTTAATTTTTTTTTCGAAAAAGTTCAATTTTATGTAGTGTAAACTTAAGTCCCAAGGGGGGGGCTATAGCCCCTATAGCCCCCCCCATAGATCCGCCACTGAATAACATAGTTCCAAGTAAAAAAAGGGGGTCTGACTTAATAACCCCTTAAGTTAGTCCCGGCGCTTAGTGATGGGTAAGTTTAGTTGTATTGGCCGTCCAAATAGACTGCATACTTCAATTGAATCGTCAGTTACAAGAAGGAAATAAGTCCAAAAACGAAGTTTTGAGAAAATCGAAAAAAACTGTATAAGTAATGGAATTTTTATCCCATAGCCACCAAATTTTTACAGGAAATCCATGACACTGTTAAGAATACAGAACAATCATCGAAAAAATTATAACTGTATTTAAAAATGTTTTACACTTAAAAAAAGAGGATGGACTTATTCCCTTCTTCAACCTTATGAAATTTCAGCTGAACAAAAATCTTAAAAATCACTTAAATTGACAATTAAATTATATTTCTACTCAGTTCACAGTTCAAAAGTGAAAGATAGATACACTAAGACGAATAAAATTAAAAATTATTATGAAACTGCGTCATTAAGGCGCTATCAATGGAGTAAGTAACTACCAATGGAGTCAAACATTCATTGGTTAAAAAAAAAAGAAGAAAAAAACGCTTTTAAAATTAAAATCAAATTTTATTTTGGATAAGTTTACAGGCCAAAGAATAAGAAAAGAAAGACTAATTAATTTAAATTTCAAATTTAATCAAAAAATACTATGAATGGACACCGATTTCGCAAATTCAAGGGGCTATATCTGCCGATAGGGGGTAGTTATTTTTCCCCTCTTTGCACTCATGTGTAGAGCGGAGCTTGGAGATATTTTTGAGCAAAAAAAGTCAATTTGTCATTTTTTGGACTTATTCCCTTTTTAAAACTGACGATTCAATTAAAATTCCGAAAAAATATATATGTTGCGAATGAAAGGCTAAAGTATCGAGGGGAAATTGTTTCATTAATTTATTTTCATTCAATAAAGTTACAGGGTAAAAAGTACTAAAAGGTCCGAGGTACACTACACTTTTGAAAAGAAGATCAAGCCCCTATCATAAGACACTCCTTCTGTTCGGTTACTCTGTGGTTTTACCCACAGAGAAAAATCCTAACTGAGGGTCCACGAGGCTGTTTTCAAATTTTGTACAAGGTAGAGGGCAGCACGAGAAACTCAATGATTGACAGAGAGGTAGGCAGTACATTTTGGTGTTCAAAGAGCAGTGATTGGCTGTGACGTGTTTATCCAATCTGTCTTTTCGAAAGGCTATTGGATTATCAATCTTTTTTTCTCCGCCTTTCATGACGTCACGCGATCCCAGCGCCAAAATAGCCCCTACCTTATTCAATATTTCGATTTCCATTACCGCCTATGGCCGTGAACTCTCTGTTCTAGTACTCTGATTTTACCTTGAGAAAGCAAGCGAGAAGAAGACGCGGTTGATTTTTGGCCTTCTTCCAAGTCAGTGTGTTTTGATTGAGTACACACCCTCCTTTCACACACACACACACAAACAACACAAACAATATACTTACTTACTTAGACTGCTTAATTTTCTTTTGGTACTTTCTTTTGTACTTACTTTGTGTTCTTAGTACTTAGTACTTAGTAGTGGGTTTTTGTTATACTTTCTAGTATTTTGAGTGATAAGTTAGTGAGATTGATTATGGAAGATCAAATACTGATTAGAAGTATTGAGCATTACGGTTCTTGGAGGGCCGACATTCATGGCCCTGAAATACAAACAATTAATTTCACCCAAAAACAATTTAAAATTAAATTTTTTCCCAAAGGGCTGTCGGGGCATGAAAACAATGTTACATTAATTTTAGAAAGTGAACAAGAAATGATCGTGGGTAAAATTTATATTAGTCAAAATACTGAAATTTTATACCAAAATGAAATAAATCATCGTGGATCAACGCTTACATTATCAAACGGTCCAAATTACTATGCAACCAAACCAACCAATTACTTTACTGGAGATACACTGGAAATAAAATTTATTCAAAAAGGATCGTGGTATTTTAAAGAAGTTTTAACAACCACAATTCCAATTATCGAACATTATTTTACGATTTCACCTGAAGCTTTAAAATCGGCTTCCCTTGACAAGCACTTAGCAGCATCCATCAGTTTAATAGACAACGAAGGGGGAGATGTCGCATGTTTTTATTCCAAAGTTTCCGCTAATTCGTCAAAAATTTTAATCGATTTCAGGCGACGAAATACGTGGAGAGATGTATTTCTTATATATGAAATTTGGTTTGTTCTTGATGGCACAAATTATTCGAAGAACGAAACGTTACTTTTTACCAGTAATAGTTATTTGAAAGCAATAAGTTTAACTGCGACACAATTAGATCGGCTCAAATCCCCTGTCAGTGGAAACCTAAGATTAACTGTAAATAAAAGCATAACGCACAAATGTGACGTTGAGTTGCGGGTTTAGAATTTAATTGTGTTTGAAGTTATGTTCATTAGCGTTAATATTAACAAACCTTTTTTAAATTACGATTTTTAAACTTTATACTAAAAATATGGGGTACAACGTTGACCTACCTCCACGCACCTAGATTCTTTATCTAGTGGTGTACCCCGGGCAACGCTTTAAGCGGCTAAATGGTCAACAACTTTTGGGTAGAAAGTAGTGAACAGTCGGCTGCGAATTGGCCATACTCGTTTTACTCATCGTCACTTATTATTTAGGGAGCAGGCCCCCATTTGCAGTCATTGTTCTACAGTTTTTTCAGTTTTTCATATTATGTGTGTCAAGAGCAGGGAGTTCCGCAAGGATCAGTGTTAAGTCCCTTACTGTTTATCATTAAACTGAACAACATCACCAAACACCTGAATCACGGGACACAATGCTCGCTTTATGTTGATGACCTGCAGGTATCATACTCTTCCAAGTTTCTTAATGTAGCAGAACGACACGTTCAGACCGCAATAAATAACTTAAACAGGTGGGCTCAACAGAATGGTTTCGCTTTTTCTACTGAAAAAACAGTTTGCGTAGCATTCAGCCGAAAGCGTGGGCTTTTCCATGACCCTGAACTTTTTGTTGATAGAGATCCCATTCAAGTGGTTGAACAGGTGAAATTCTTGGGGGTGATTTTCGATCGTACACTCCGCTTCCATGCCCATCTTAAGGATCTTAAAATCAGATGCACCAAAGCCCTCAGCATACTTAAAGTATTGTCAAATACCCGCTGGGGTGCAGACCAAACTTCTTTGCTTCGGCTGTACCGTGCTCTGATTAGATCCAAATTGGATTATGGATGCGTTGTCTACAGTTCTGCCTGCAGATCCCTCTTAAAGACTTTGGATCCTGTCCACCATCAAGGGCTGAGAATATGCTTGGGAGCCTTCCGCACGTCACCGGTGGATTCGCTTTATGCTGAAGCATACGAGCCCCCACTGGACTTGCGTAGAAAGTTTTTATGTCTGAGCCATTTTTTAAAAGTTCGCTCAATGAAAACAAATCCCGCCTACTCCTATTTATTTGATTTTAGCCTTCAAAATTTTATCAGCCATCGATCATCTCGCACATACTCACAACCATTCAATTTTAGAATTAGAAACCTTTTAAACGACTTGGATATAGACTTTGGAAAAGTCGCACAGTCCAAGTTTTTTGAAGTACCTCCTTGGGAACGAATCTACCCCAATGTTGATTTTAGCTTGTCATACCATTCTAAGGCATGCACACCTGACAGTACGTTTAGAGCGCTGTATTTAGAGCACAGGGACCTTTTTGCTGATTATGAGCCAATCTTTACTGATGGCTCTAAGTCTGAATGCCACGTTGGCTCTGCAGCAGTCGCTTTGGAAACCACCATAAAAGACGCACTGCCAGTTTCAGCATCTATATATACCGCTGAACTTCATGCGCTTAGAATAGCGCTGGAGTATATTTCACTGTCACGTTCCAAAAAATTTATAATTTATACGGACTCCCTCTCTGCCCTTCAAGCCATTGTCTCATTTCATCCATCCTCCCATCCAATTCTCATGGACATTACTCACGCTCTCACTCAACTTGAATCTGAAGTCATGTTTTGTTGGGTCCCTGGCCACGCCGGGATCGCAGGCAATGAAGAGGCAGACAATCATGCCAAGTCAGCGACCGGGAATCCAGATCGGTTCCCGGTCCCCTTCACTGACCTTAAAGCGTGTTCCCGGCGGAAGCTTCGTTCAGAGTGGCAGTCCAGCTGGGACACCCAGCTGGGGAACAAGCTTCATTCGGTCATGCCATTGATTGCTCCTCGCCGCGATTCTACTTTGAATCGTCGGGAGGAAGTTTTAATCAGCAGACTTCGAATTGGCCACACCCGTTTCACACATCGTCATCTACTCATTGGGGAGCAGGCTCCCCAATGTTCTCATTGTGGGGTCACCTTTACGGTAAAACATATAATTTGTGAGTGTCCTGTTTTTAATTCTCAGAGATATCTTGTTTTTAAGCGCTCAAATTTTAACTTGTCAGAAATCTTATCCTATTCGTCTAATTTGAGACTTGTTTTAAAATTCATTCATAGTATTGGTTTTATTCATCATGTCTGAGTTTTAACCACGTTAGTTTCATATTTTAACCTTTTTGAATTTGACGTATAGAGTACGTCCGACAATGGCCCTTGGCCAGTTATACTAGTTGCTTTTATAGAAATATTTATTGGCTTAATTTTGTCTTGTGTCTGGCGCACTATACTCACTCTTGAGTCATGCGCCATAAAACTCCAAACAACCAACCAACCAACCTTTTGGCAATTCCACAAGTTTCCATACATCATTCTTTCTCAAGGACAGCATTTCTTCATCCATCGCCTTTTTCCACGGCACTCGCTCTTCTGGAGGAAGACTTTCAACATCCTCATATGTGATGGAATCCACATTACTTGCCACTGCTTCGTACACATAGTAGTCATCTAATCTTCTGGGTGGCCTGGTGTTCCTCCTTGGTCTTTGCTTCATCATCATCGGGGTTCACATCTTCAGAATTGTCGTTTTCAGGATCAGCAGGATTTTGAGCTTCATCGTCATCGTGTCCTTCTTCTAAATCAATGGTCTCTGGAATCGTTGGACTTCTGACTTCCTCATCATCATTCTCCATTTGCTCGATGGTTACTTGCATCTTTTCTTCGTTGAACCTCACACAGCGAGAAACAGTGATTCTCCCAGTTCCTGGATCCATCAGGCGATAACCCATACTTGAGTATCCAATAAAAGTAATCTTTCTTGACTTAGGGTCAAGCTTTTTCCGATGACAATCCGGAACTCTCATGCTATGTCCTGTCTTGGGCTTTGCGCCATAAAAAACCAACCAACCGGAACTCTCATGTAAGCGTCACATCCAAAGACCCTGATGTTATTCAGGTCAGGCTCCTTACCATGTTTTAAGGTGTAAGGTACCCCTTGGATGGACTGATTTGGTGTCCTGTTCTTTAGGTAAGCTGCAGTCTGGACAGCAAACCCCCAATAGGTTTTTGGTAATCTGGCATCATACAGGAGCGCTCTGGCTTTCTCAACCAGGTACCTGTTGGCCCTCTCAGCCACACCATTCAAAGAAGGAGTATAAGGCGGAGCGGGATCAATTGTCACACCTTTATCTCTGCAGAGTTTGGCCAATGCCCCAGACACAAACTCTTTCGCATTGTCGCACCTGATTTTACACAGTTGGGGATTTGCCTTCAGAAAGCAATTCAGCGTGTGAATGACATCACTCTTGCATCTCAACAGGTGTACTTCACAAAATCTAGAGTAGTCGTCTGTAAGTGTAACAAAATACTTTTCTCCATTGTTGGTGCAGGGGTCAATCGGGCCACATATGTCCATGTGCACCATCTTCATGGGACTAGATTCTCGGCTTCTTGGTCCCCTGCCCAAAGGTGCGTTAGAGTGTTTTGCAATAACGCATTCCTTGCAGAACGTCTCATCAAAAGGTAGACCCATTTCCTTCAGCACCCCATTGGACGGGTGTCCCAACCTTCTGTGCCAGAGATCACTAGTCATAGCAACATGGGCCGAAGCTCTTTCTGGTTTAAAAGAACTGATATATTGCCCCTTTTCATTTAAACTGGCAAGATTAAACTTGACCATGCCCTTTTGTGCAATAGCTTTACCATCCTGGAACACAACACTGAATCCACTGTCCTGGATGTTTTTGACAGCAATCAGGTCACCGTTGAGTTCTGGAATGAACAGAACATCAGTGAGTGTCACTTTTCTTCCAAATACACTGCCAACTATGGAGCCGATACCCTCAACCTTTAGGACATCAGTTTTGGAGGCACAGGCGACAGACCCAGATGAAGCCCTCAGGTCTGTGAACCATTCGCGATGGCTACTCATTTATGACACACAATGTCTCTCCGATTCGTGGAGAAAGCAGCGTTTCCCATGTCATCTTAACTTCTCTCCTCCCTGAGAGCTTCTGCGTTGAGTAACCTCTGAACGACAAAGTCTAGAGTCAACGTTTCATTTGGCTGATTCTCAATAGTTGCTTTTAAAATGTCATATTCGGCTGGTAATGACATTAAAAGATAAACAACAATGTCCATATCTTTTACCTCACCTCCAGACAGCCGCAGTTCATTGACTACTGCCAACACTTCATTTTCATGCCCCTGCATGGTCTGGTCTGGCCGCTTTGACATGGAAACCAACTTCTTCCTTGCTAGTATCTGGCTGACTGCGCTCGTCCTTGCATATATTTCTGTGCAAGACTCTGCCACATCTCCTTGGCGGTGTTCTCCTGTGCCATCGCCGCCAGCACCGTATCATCCAGATACGTCAAGAGCAGCGCGTACGCTCTCTTTGATTCCTTCACTTCAGAGTCTTTCGATTGGTCGCATTCCTTTACCAGATAGTTCTCCAGACATTTCGCCGCGAATACGGCCTCCACCCGACGCTTCCACAGCGGATAATTCTTCCCGCTGAACGGTTCTATTTGAAGCCGCGTGCTTTCCGCCATTTAGGCCTGCCTTTCGACGCCGCTCCTCTCACTCAAAGTAAACAATTCACCCGTTCCTCTTCACTCCAGCGTGTTCTTCGGAACCACGCTCTGCTCTTGAGAAAAAGGTTCAATCAGAGGCCAAATCTGGGTTAGAAATGGGTTTTTATTGAGGAGAGAGCACGAGAAATCTCACATCCACGCAGTAGGCTTACAATACAATACTGAGTGCAAGTCGAAGTTAATACAGCTATTGCCAGATTCTAGATTGCATATATAACAGTCACAGATTGATTATTTCTCCCAACAAATATAAAGTAAAAAAATTCAAGAAGTTAAGTGGTTAAGTCAGAGCAGAAAATCACGTCGACATCAGCATTCACAGCTGTTGCCACCTCCTTGCGAAAAATATTATTTTTGGAGGAGTTAATCATGATTTTGTAAAATCCTTCTGACGGAAATCCCAAATCCTTAGCCCCTCAGGGGCACACCTTGTTGAGGTGTGACGGGTGTCACAATCCCGAGGTACCTTAGTGTTTTTGTGCCTAATTAAAAGGCCAATCTTCCACATGCACGGGAACCTCCTTTAGGTGACCAAGTGCATCTTTCCACCGGGAATGCGCGCACCCGGGTAGCCTAAGCGATCTTTCTTCTTTTTCTTTCCTTATTCCTTCCCCCTTTCCTTTCCGTCATAGAGCTGATTTTGAGTTTATCAATTCTACCAAGGAGCCTTGATTTTTAGGCCCAATTACCACTAGTTGGGTCTTGTATTTAGTTTGTTCATGATTAAGTTGTTATATTTTCACTCTCTCTCCATTTTGAATAGTGGCTTTACAACACTTTATATTTTCTTTTGAAATAGTAAAGTGATATACTGGTTTTCATTTCTACTTAGCATCCAAACACAATATCTACCCATGTTACTTTTCAGTTTTTACTCCCCTGGAGTGTTTAACGAGCTCTGGATGGGCGATGCATGGAGTAGGCAGCAGAGACCAGGAAACCATAAATGCTTCGGCATCGTTTTTGTTGTACCGGACTTCCTGGTTAGTCAACGAACCGACGTTCTGCTGTGTCACCTCTTGCTCCTTAGCAATGTGGCGACTTTGTGTGTTTCCTTGCTTGCTGGACAGTTTGTGGGAGCTGCCCAGTCGGTTATATCGTTTGTCCACCCTGGCGGACACCATGCCGTAGCGCCTGCAGCAGCAGTGCAGTCCCGCCTGGCAGGCAGACTGTCAGGTACGCACTGTGGGAGCTGTGGGACCAGTAGTGGGAGTGGGAGGTTGTTGTTTGGTAGGTCCTTGATCCCTCCCTCTGCCCACCATAAGCCCCAAAATAAGAACCTAGGCGCCCTATACCCCATGGCTTCCTCTTCGAATCATGGTGGTAAGTCCACCCTTCTGTCAATTCCGACACCAAGATTTATAATTTTACATTCAGAAGACACCATGTTAACCACAGTATCTCCATTTTTAGTGGCGAAAGCAATATCTGGAATGGTGGGTTCAGTCACATCGGTTAAAAAACTCTTTTCTGGTGATCTACTGGTAAACACGGCATCTGATGCACAATCCAGAAACCTACTTAAATGTAAAAACCTAGCTCATATTCCTATTATAGCAACACCTCATCCAACACTAAACTCATGTAAAGGAGTAATATACTGTCCAGATTTGATCGACATACCTGAGTCAGAAATACGAGATGGTTTAAAAGAACAAAAAGTTGAATTAGTAAAACAAATAATGATTAAAAAAGATGATGAACTTAAAAAATCGCCACTTTTCATGTTAACTTTTTCAACACCAACATTACCTCCAAACATATTCGCTGGCTACATAAGTGTAAAAGTAAGACCATTCATCCCAAGTCCACTGCGTTGCTCTCTCTGCCAGAAATTCGGACATGGTCAAAATTCCTGCCGCAGCAAACCGGCTTGTGCAAAATGCGGCAAAAATGAGCACAAATCAGATCAATGCACAGCCAAATCGTACTGTGTGAATTGTTCTGGAGAACACCCAGCTTACGATAAGACCTGCCCTAGATATCTGTTTGAAAAAGAGGTACAACGCATTAAAACACTCGATAAAATCAGTTACCCCGAAGCAAGAAAAAAAAGTTGAAGCAATAGCTCCGATGCCTCCAATAGCAAAGAAAACATACGCATCAATAGTAACAAAACAAACCACATCATCACAAACCCAAACTGATCCCATAAATCCTACACCACCAAAACCGACAGTGCCAGGAATTCCAAATATACCTACTGACCTACCAAAGCTGCCTTTAAACACCTCAGACACAGGACCATCTACCTCAAACAAACAAAAGCCAACATTAGAAAATTGGGTACATTTTGCCTTACCTTCAGTAAATAACCCACCAGTCAATCCAATTTTAGACCAAAATAGGACTAACCTAGCAGCTAAACGACTACAAGAAGAACAGATAAAAAATAGTAATAAAATCCTTAAACCATTAGACTCCTCTTCAGACACAGAATCATTAGAAACATCCACAGAAAATAAAATGGAAATAGAAGAAGAAAAAAAAGAGAGAGGAAAAAGAGAAGGAAAGAGAAAGAAAAGAGAGAGAGAGAAAGAGAAAAGAAAAGAAGGTCAATCAAGAGGTAGAGAATCAGAACCTCAATCCCAGAGGTAGAGAAAGGAGCATTACCAGAGCACAAATAACGGGTCCACCATAGCTGTAGTTCAATGGAATTGTCGTGGACTCCGCGGTAATCTTGAGGACCTAAAATCTATCATTATTCTGTACTCTCCCGTGTGCTTTGCACTACAGGAGACTTTTCTTAAACCTACAGATACGACTCGACTGCGAGGATATTCCATCCTTCGCGAGGACTGTTCGACGGGTGGACGAGTGTGTGGCGGTGTGGCGCTGTTAGTCGCTCACACGACACCCTTCACTCCCATCCCGCTCCGAACGCCTCTGCAAGCAGTCGCAGCTCGTATCTCAATAACCTCAACGGTCACAGTGTGCAGCCTGTATCTGCCACCAAGCTCACACGTTAACTTTAGGGATCTAGAAGATCTAATTAATCAGCTGCCGACCCCCGTCATTTTGCTTGGGGACTTCAACGCTCATCACCCCAGTTGGGGAAGTCCTGACAAGAATTCAAGAGGGGAGACCGTAGAGAGACTGATATCAGAACTGGATTTCTGTCTACTCAATGACGGCTCACCCACTTATTACCATGCACCCACACAATCTTTTTCTGCAATAGACCTGTCAATCTGCTCTCCATCGTTGTTCCTGGATCTGAAGTGGCATGTTATTAACAATCCCTATGGCAGCGATCATTTTCCGGTGGTTGTGTCGTATATTGCGCCGGTCGCGTGTATGACATCTAGAAAGCCACGCTGGAAATTTGATAAAGCGCACTGGTCTGCGTTCCAAAATATCGCAGATATAACAGAGTCTATGGTGGTAACAGGAACAATAGATGAAGCCGTTGAAATTATCACATCAACCATTCTAGAAGCAGCTGAACTAACCATCCCTAAAACGTCCTCCAGATTGCCGCGATTTCCAAAGCCTTGGTGGAACCAGGCTTGTGCGGATGCACGGAAGGCACAGAATAAAGCCTGGGGTAGGTTCAGGCGATATCCTACCCCGGACAATATGATCTCTTTTAAGCGGGCACGGGCTTTTGCTCAGAAAATTAGAAGGCAGAGTCAACGTCAATCTTGGCAGGAGTATGTGAGTGGTCTTACATCCTCCTCATCATCCAAACAGGTTTGGAATAAAATCAGGAAAATTAACGGCAAAAACAATAGTTCTCCTATATCTATATTAATTCACAACAAAAGCACTATTAACACCATACCTGCCATTGCTGACACCCTAGCGGAGTCCTTTGCGAACACTTCCAGCAGTTCCAATTATCCTCCTGCGTTCTTGGCCGTTAAGAGTAGAGCTGAGCGATCAAGATTGAGTTTTTCCTCCACAAACGAGGAGAACTACAATTCTCTGCTCACAGTTCTTGAACTACGGACCGCCTTGCAACGATCAAGGGACTCGGCAGCAGGACCTGATGGAGTACATTACATCATGATCCGTCATTTATCATCCAACTCTTTACATTCAATCTTAATGCTATTCAACCGTATTTGGACCACTCGTGTTTTTCCTTCCAAGTGGCACCATGCATATGTTCTTCCTTTTCCTAAGCAAGGAAAAGATCCCACTATATCTGAAAATTATCGCCCCATAGCCCTTACAAGTTGCCTTTCAAAACTCATGGAACGAATAGTTAGTGCCCGACTTATGTACTATCTAGAGTACAATAGCCTTCTGTCTCCGTTTCAAAGCGGGTTCCGAAAATTCCATTCTACAGTTGACAACCTCTTAAGATTAGAAACCGCTATACGCGAGGCCTTCCTGCGCAAACAACATCTTGTCGCAGTTTTCTTCGATATCAAGAAGGCTTACGATATGACCTGGAGGCATGGCATCCTCCAGGATCTATATCGTCTAAACTTAAGAGGAAACATGCCAATTTTTATTCAAAATTTTTTAAGTCATCGCTCATTTCAAGTCTGCATTCGCTCACATTTATCATCAATTTTTATACAAGAGCAGGGAGTCCCTCAGGGATCAGTTCTGAGCCCTCTTTTATTCATAATCAAACTCAACAACATAACACGTCATTTGAATTATGGAGTACAATGCTCTCTGTATGTGGACGATCTGCAGATTTCATTCTCATCTCAATTCATAAACATTGCTGAACGTCAATTGCAGAACACATAAACAAACTGAACCGATGGGCCACCCACAATGGCTTCGTCTTTTCCGCCGAGAAGACCGTGGTAGTACCTTTCAGTCGCAGAAGAGGTCTATTTCCCGATCCCGAACTACGGATAGGTACTGTTCCCATACAAGTGGTAGAACGGGCCCGATTTCTCGGCGTGATCTTTGACAAAAAGCTTCGCTTCAACATCCATATCAAAGATCTGAAAACCAGATGCTCGAAAGCTCTTAACATTTTGAAAGTATTAAGTACAACACGCTGGGGTGCTGATCAAACGTCTCTCTTGCGTTTGTACAGAGCACTGGTGCGATCAAAGATAGATTATGGTTCAGTAGTATATGGTTCGGCATGTGCATCACTCTTACGGTCGCTAGACCCAGTTCACCACCAGGCGCTTCGCATATGTCTAGGTGCTTTTCGAACTTCGCCTGTTCAGTCCCTATATGCTGAAGCCAATGAGCCCTCCTTGGATCTGCGCCGTAAGAATCTCTCATTTTCATACTTTATTAAAGTTAGATCTCTTAAACACCATCCATCATTTTCATTTTTATTTGATTTTAGTTTAACTAGACTTATAATACATCGATCCACACGTACATATACTCCACCTTTTCAGTATAGAGTACGAGAACTTTTGAGAAAGATGTCTGTAGCACTCGGTAGGGTAGCTCAAACTACAATAGCACCTTTCCCACCATGGGAGAGAGCTAGCCTCGAGGTGGATTTTTCATTCATGAAATACCCTAAGGCATTAACATCTGACAATGTTTACCGTAGTTTATTCCAGGAACATCGGGAGCTATTTCATGACTACGTGCCCATCTTTACCGATGGCTCTAAAACAGAATCTCATGTTGGGGCGGCTGCAGTTTACTACCTAGCATCCGTCGGCGATGCCTTACCTGAGAACACATCTATATACACAGCGGAACTGCATGCCATTAGGATGGCGTTGGAACTCCTTCAACGATCCCATCACTTAAAGTTCCTCATATATACAGACTCCCTTTCATCACTGCAGGCTATGATTTCACACCAAGCATTCACACATCCTATAGGACTCCCTTTCATCTGCTACTTACTGACATTTACATTGAACTTTCCCATCTGATCAAACGTGGATACGATATTCGTCTTTGTTGGGTCCCTGGCCACGCCGGAATATCTGGCAATGAAGTAGCAGATTCTTTAGCCAAGACAGCTACCGGACAGATATCTAACAGATTCCCTGTCCCTTTCTCAGATTGGAAGACGTTTTTCCGGCGGAAGCTTCGTTCCGAGTGGCAGTCTAGCTGGGACACCCAGCTGAGGAACAAGCTTCATTCGGTCATGCCTTTGATTGCTCCTCGCCGGTATTCTACTTTGAATCGCCGGGAGGAAGTGTTAATCAGCAGACTCCGAATTGGCCATACCCGGTTTACACATAGACATTTACTCTTTGGGGAGCAGGCTCCCACGTGCAACCAGTGTAATGTCCCATTTTCCGTTCTCCATATCATGTGTGAATGTCCAGCCTTTAATAATCAAAGAAATCATGTTTTTAAACGCTCAAATTTTAATCTGTCAGATATTTTAACAAATTCATCAAATTTTAGATCTGTACTCTACTTCATTCATTATATTGGTTTTATCCATCATATTTAAGATTTTAACTAGTATATCTGCTTCACCACTTTTTATACCACAGACATTTTAATTTTTGTACGTGATTTTAACGGCTTTTACATATTGATGTACAGAGTTCATCTGACTAAGGCTTTTGCCCGCTAAAAATATAATTTTTCTTTTGTCTTGTGTTTGGCGCTCTATGTCCTGTCATGGGCGTTGCGCCATAAAAAAGCAATCAATCAATCAATCAATCAAACCCAAATCCTTAGCTCGTCCCCCCCCCATCTTGGTCCACATCCGACGCCAGACTGAATACAAAAATAAATTATGGAATTCTCTTAATTCCTAAGCTTGCTACTTAAAAGTCTGATAAATAATCTTCAAACTTTCCTATTACGTCTCCTTGTTCCATACATACATACATAGTGTGGAGTACACAGCGCCGCAAGGCGCTTTTGCTCCGCTATGGTCTCTTCGTTCCGGAACGGATTCACTTCTTATTGAATTATCACATTCTTGTTGTTGCCAGATTATTGTCTATAATAGATTAGAATGCTAATTTTGTATTGCCAGATTCTGTATCAATAATTGAATATTTACTTACTATAGAGTATTTTCAATCACATGACTGCCTAACAACGGCCTTAGCAACGTTGTTTATTCGCCAAGTGACGTCATGTGCGAATGCTACTATTGGATACTTCTATGTCCCGCCCCTAACAACAGCCTTAGCAACGTTGATTTTGTCCTCCAAGTGACGTCATGTGCGAATGCTCTATTGATTGATTAGTTGATTGTGGTCTGTGGTTGATTACTGCTGTATACCATTTTTTTTTGCCAATTTGTTTATGAAGCATGTATTGGTGCTTAATTAAAAGTAATAAAGTTTTTATTTAAATTTAACAAAAATTATTTATTGCTCCTCTTGATGACACTAATACTTTTAAGTTTAAAAATTTTATTCAATCGTGTTCTAAAATATTTATTTTGGAAATTCATTATTATTATTAAATATTTTTATGGTAAAATTTTGTTTTAATAATTTTTTATTTATTCGTATTTCTAACTAAATTTTTCACATCAGATTCAGAAAGCCAGACTATATCTTGTATATTGTCATTTCGATTAAAGTAAAGTTTCGATTTTTTGTAAAATTTTTGATAAAATTTTGTTTTAATAATTTTTTATTTATTCGTATTTCTAACTAAATTTTTCACATCAGATTCAGAAAGCCAGAATTTATCTTGTATATTGTCATTTCGATTAAAGTAAAGTTTCGATTTTTTGTAAAGGATTTCGTTAGTAAAGTAGGGAAAACCTCACATATTTAAAAACTTGAATTGTAAATGAGGATCAATTCCTTGAAGACCTGAGAGGTTTATGTAAATTTATAGGAAAATAAAGATTGATGTCACCTACATTTATGTGTTTTCCTTTGAATTTATTTATTGTCTTTGAATTTTTTACATGTTTATCCCATTTTTAAAATAGCAGATTTTCAGGATTTAGAGTCATTCTATACTAGGATGTTCATCTGTCAAGTAAAAAAAAAGAATAACCTGATACTATAGTCTGTTCATTTAGAACTGGCGCCTGAGACGAAATGTATTAGAAGCAGTTACTATTGTAATTATCATCGAAAGCATTTTCTTCTGCAATGACAAGGCAGCCGAAACAGAAGTAGTTAAAATACTGTAAAAAAACTCGGTCACTGAAGTTGTGTGATGACCGTTATGAAGCATTATTGAGCGTTTTCAGGTGTCAATTCTAAATAAACAGACTATAAATATCGAGTAAGGGCCCATCTCCGTGATAAAATTTGAATTTTCGCTTGCAACGATTTCACGAGTTAACCATAAATATCAAGAAAAAACAATTTCCGACATCGCTGCGACTTAAAAAAAATTGGGGGGGGGGCGGACCAACGAGAATCCCAAGCAACACTTTCTCAAATTGGCGCATATATCGTTTTCAAAAGTTCACTGCCTTGAAATCTGTGCCAGTTAAACAAAAGTAGTTTATCAGTCATGTTTAAAGATTCTTGTTGGTCATGTTCTTTAAAGCCCAATTCCCATGGGTTGCGTATTAAAATTCGTTGGCGAAAAACGCTTCCCTACTTTCCCTACATTTTCTGAGGAAGAGCAATCCTTTCTTTTTAAAACTAGATTCACATGATCACATTGTTATATATTTATTCACTAGTAATTGTTCCGATCTACTAGTTCTGTATTTAGTCAATATTTATTAATTTATATCTACTAGTCCAGTTTAAATAATGTAACAACTCAACTCTTTTCATGCTTTGTTTTAATATCTTTATAATTGGATTCTGATAGAACTTAACTTAATGTCTACAATAGAGCATTTTCAATCACGTGTCTCCGATCACGTGATCAAGCTGGCTTGGAGGATAGACAACTTTTCTTTAACATTAGGCTCCCATAGAGAATATGCGCTGCATTTAGTTTTTATAAAAAAAGTTCATTTAAAAAGATTCTTTAGGCTCGGTTAAAGACCGGAACGAAAGAATAATAGTTATTGAAGGTAAGTGCATAAGTTTTTGTGTTTTAATGGTAAGCTAAATTTAGAAAAAGACTTATTACGAGGTGACATGTTTTTGTTTACATTTGTTAGAACAATATGCGAGTCCGATACATCTGTAAAATACTTATAATATGCTACTGAAACTAAATATTGAATAATTAATAAATAATTAAGAATTTTAAAATATGTTAGTAGCATTGCGAATGGTACTTCCAATTAGAACACTGGCAGAAATGGTTTCAGCAATTAGAACACTGCTAAATATAAAATGTAGTATTATTGAATGACTTATAATATGCAGAGATGCCATTTTAGAGTAAATAAAGGTTACTTTAAAGTAAACTTTGGAGAAAAACATAAAACATCCTTATTTTTCAAAATTCACATCAAAAGTAAACAAATAAACGATGTGCATCCTATAGTTTTCCATCATACTGTCTGTCATCCAAGCCTCTGACGTCACAAGCCTGTGACGTCATGTGCGAATGCTCTATAAAATACCTATTTTTATAACAACCTTTGTCTTGACCATCAAGATACATAAGATGGTGTCAGAATAAACTGGTAAAATAAATTGGAGTGAATACCCAGGTAGCTTTTCTTCAAATTAATCAGTATTTTGATAAGCAAAAGCATGAATAATACCCTGGAGATGATGAAGCCCTTCATAGCAGGAGCCAATCCATCTGAATCTTGGCGTTTTTGGAGGCAAGACTTTTTAGATTTTATGGAAGCAGCTGACTTCATGGATGATACAGAAAGGAAAAAGACGGCCGTATTTCGACATGTTGGTGGCGAGGAGCTTAAAACTCTCTACAGAACGATGAGTTTGAAACCAAGTCCCCCGGAAAAAGAGATAACTCTCGACCAAATCCTCACTGAATTTGACCGTCACACAGTGGTCCCAAAACCCAAAAAGCTGGCCAAAAGTCGAAAGCGATTTGTTATTTCGATGAAAATTCGTATATAGGGGTTTTTGAGGTCGCTGATTACGAATCTGGGGTCAAATTTATAAAAAAACAAAATGGCGGCTCTGAAATGGCTGGGAAAATGTTTTGATGAAGAAATTAATTTCTTACTTTTTTTAAATCTTCTTCTTAACAATTTCCGGGTAACTGATTACAAATAAAAAAAAATATTTCCAGAAAACAAAATGGCGGATTCAACATCGACGTCTATCTGGTGAAAAGTGTTCAGATTTGCACGGAATTAAGTATTTATGACTTTTTAATGTTGGAGATGAATATAAAGTCATGTTTCAATAAAATGCGTTTAAAATTATGAATATGAATGCATTGCATCAACAATTTTAATATTTTACCAATGCAAAAAGGATTTCAATAAGTAATTAGTCGTTATTACAATTATATTTATAGTCCTTATATTTATTATAAATATTTATTTTCATATATTTTTCCAGTATATAATTTTACTAAGATAAAAAATAAAAAGCTAAAATAAGAATAGAATAAAAAACAATATGAACCTTTTATATGCTTATACAGGGTGTCCCGCCACCCCTTCAATTTTTGAACCCCTACAGATAGTCATAAAAGTGGTGTCTAAGTGATCATTCCCTATCCAATGCAACAACTTTCAACACTCTCTAGCCTCTAGCGGCAATGTTAAGAGTTACAATTTTTATTTTAAAAAGTTTTAGAGATATTCAAAGTCAGTTAATCAGTTACAAAGTTGTAGAGCAACATCGATTTAGTACAAGAAGACACCTTGTGCAGAGAAATTATTTGAATAGAACCCCTAAAAAGCACGCTCAATTAGGTAGAATTTCCCAAGTTTTTACCTCCTAAAACGGTCCTCGTATCGTGAAAATAAATTTTTTTTCATTTTGATGACTTAAATAAATGAATAAAAGTATTCTTAGATCATAAAAAAAGGAAAATTTCTCATTTCTTTTTTTTTTCTAAATATATGGAATATTTTTAGCTAAAAAAATGGCAAGGAGTAATGACCAATGACCGTAACAAATTAAAATGTATCATTATTGCCCCTTTTAAACATAATTATATACATATTCTTTATAAATATCGACTATCGAGACGCAAAATTGAAAGTTGAATAAGCTGGAATTCAATCGCGCCCATACATTGCCACATAGAAATCGCTCCAGAAGCCAAAATGGCACCTAAAGGCAGCCAGTTTTTTGTAGGCTTTTGAAGAAATATGTAATAAATAACTTCCACTTGGTTTCAGAGCAGGATCTGGCAAGAGTTTTTTTCTATTTTCTCTTTTTATCACGATTTCTAAGAAAGCTATCTAAAGAAATATAACTATCTTTATTGTTGATTTACTATTCAATATATTGCTATTATAAATTTCAAAAAATAGGTTTCATTTATGCGTATACTTTCTAAATAAGAATCCATTTTACAGAATCAAAATCGATCAATTTTTCACGATTCTATGCGCGTTCAAATATAATGAAGTTTTTGTGGCATTTCGAGATGGCAAAACAACGCGCTCGAAGCTCACAAACAAAATGATTTCCTGAGCCAAATAAGGATCCCAGCCATTCCCCAATGGTGTAAAGAGGTGCTAGATATATCCCCACAACTATTCCAATCGTCAAAAGTTCCGGGAAAAAACTTTATTTTTTCGACTTTTGGCCAGGTTTTTGGGTTTTGGGACCACTGTGCGTCAGTTCGAGGATTACCAGAATGAAATTTACGCGTCATTTCTGTTCTTGGAAATAAAACAAAAGCAAGGTGAGAAGTTTCAAGAATTTTTCTGTAGACTTAAGCTAGCGGTTGAAGACTGCAATTATGGTACAAATAGTGATCGTATGCTAAGGGATAAGATCATCCACGGGTTACAGGACAAACCCTTACAAGAAAGATTACTTAGGGAGACCAGCAGACGTCCCAAGACGCTTCATGATATCATTACTGAATGTCGGGCTGCGGAACAGTCAAAGAGCCAGGCGTTAGCGATGAATGAACACAACGATATTTATGCCATGGTATCAAACCATAGGGATAACCATCTAAAGAAATACGACTCGTGTAGAAACTGTGGTCGTAGCCATGAGCCAAGGAATTGTCCCGCATTCAACACAACGTGTAAAAACTGTGGGAAAAAGAGTCATTGGGCAGAATTTTGTCGATCTAAAGCGAAGCCTTTCAGAGGACATCCGACGCAATCGAGAAGAGTCCATGCTCTTGAGCCTGATTCTGAGTTAACTCTTGGTGAGTTGACGATAAACGAAGTCTCGACTCCTAACGAAAAAGAATGGTCCTACAAGATGCTTGTCAATGGGACAAATGTTAACTTTAAGCTTGACACAGGAGCACAAGTAAACGTGCTGCCCATCTGTCTCTTTGATAAGTTGAAGGAACAGCCAAATGTTCGACCATATGATACTCCTATACTGGACTACAACAAAAGTCCAATTCCTGTCATAGGCGTGTGCACTCTCCTCTGCAAAAGCAAATTTATCAGAAACCCCAAGAGATTAGAGTTCCTTATAACGAGCCTAAATTCATCTGCAATTCTTGGGTTGCAGGCATGCGAAAATCTGGGTCTGATCAAGCGAATGTACAATCTGAATACATTACCAACAAATCCGACGACTGAATCTTCTTTGCAAACTGTAGAAGAAATTATGGAGGAGTTCAAAGATGTTTTCACTGGAATAGGAAGGCTTAACAGGAAGGTAAGCATCAGATTAAAACCAAATGCTGTACCACACATAGCAGCACCTAGGAAAATTCCTTTGGCACTTCATGAAAAGGTCAAACAGGAACTAACAGCTATGGAGTCTCAAGGTATCATAGTCAAAGTTGAAGAACCAACTGACTGGGTTAGCAACATGGTTGTGGTCGATAGTCCAAAAAAGCTTAGGATCTGCATAGACCCAAGACCACTAAACGAAGCTATCAGGAGACCTCATTACCCAATTCCAACGACGGAGAGATTGTTTACAAATCTGCAAGGATGTACTGTTTTCAGTCTCTTAGATGCTAAGAATGGGTTTTGGCAGCTCCCACTTGATAACGAAAGCTCATACCTGACCACTTTCACAACTCCTTGGGGTCGCTACAGATTTTTAGTCCTTCCATTTGGTCTTAACAATGCTCCAGAAGAATTTCAGCGAGCTATGGAAGAAATCTTTGAAAACGAACCTTAAATCCAACCCTACTTTGATGATATCGCCTTGAGCTCTAAAAACAATCAAGAGCATTGTATTTTATTAAAGAAAGCACTAACCATAGCCAGAAAAGCAAACCTAACATTTAATCCTTCTAAAGCTCAAATCGCCAAGTCTTCTATAAATTATCTTGGGCACATTATCTCAAAAGATGGAATTCAACCTGATCCTATCAAAGTTCAAGGAATTCAAGACTTCCCAACTCCAAAGAACAAGGAAGAATTACAGAGATTTTTGGGAATGGTGACTTATCAATCCAAGTTTACTAACCACTTATCGGATCTTACTCATTCACTGAGACAACTCTTAAGGAAAAACACTGCATTCATCTGGGATAGCAATATGCAAAGAGACTTTGAAATTATCAAGAAAGCATTGGTCGAAGCACCATGCTTGAGTTTCTTCGATAATGCAAAGCCAGTTCGCCTCTCTGTAGATGCAAGTCAGAATGGTCTAGGAGCAGTTCTTATGCAGGAAGGAAGGCCGGTAGCATATGCATCAGCTGCATTAACTGAGGCTCAAAAGAGATATGCTCAAATTGAAAAGGAGCTACTAGCAATAATATTTGGGCTAGAAAAATTTAACTACTTCACCTATGGAAGACATGTTGAGGTAGAAACAGACCATAAACCACTACTGGAACTCAGCAAGCGATACTATGAGGATGTAACACCACGGCTGCAAAGAATGCTACTCCGTATGGGCAGGTACGATGTCACCCTCAACTATGTGCCCGGAAAGCAGTTGGTGGTCGCAGATGCACTCTCTAGGGCCACTAGCAGTGATATCTTTGAAGAATCACTAGTCTCTACCCCTTCAGTTTATAAAAGTGTTCAAGCACTCGCAACAGCTCCTAAGTGGCAACAGATTTCGGATATGACTGCTAAGGATTGTGCTTTGAAAGCAGTTTCTCAGTATGTCAAAGAAGGTTGGCCAGAAGAGAAGGCGAAAGTTAACCTAGCTGCAACACCTTTTTGGCATTGCCGAAATGAGCTGTATCTAACTGAAGAAGGAATTCTATGTAGGGGAAAACGAGTTATTATTCCTGATGCAGCAAGACTTGATACCCTCAATATATTACACACTGCACACAGAGGAATAGTCGCCTGCAAAGCAAAAGCTCGAGAACATCTTTATTGGCCTATGATGAATCAAGACATCGAAAACTTCATAGGAAAATGTGAAATTTGCCAGAAATATCAAAAATCCAATCAACAAGAGCCTCTGATTGAAAGGTCTCTACCTGAACGACCATGGCAAATAGTAGCTGGTGACTTTTTTTCTCTTAATGGAATTACATATCTGTTACTTATAGACTACTTCTCCAAGTACATAGAAGTTCAGCATATGCATGGGACATCAACATCAGCTGTCGTGAATGCTATGAAAGCTGCATTTGCTAGACACGGGATTCCAGAAGAGTTTGTAAGTGATGGAGGACCTCCGTTCAACGGTGAAATGTTTCAAACCTTTCTAACAAGCTGGAATATTGCTCACCATAAAACCTCTCCTCATTTCCCCCGATCAAATGGGCAAGTTGAGCGAGCAGTACAAACCTTCAAGAATGGGTTGAAAAAAGCAAAGGAGGAAGGAAAAGATCTTCATTTAGTTCTACTGGATTACAGAATCACTCCGGCTAATGGATTAAAATCTCCAGCTGAGCTGCTGATGGGTAGGCGTCTGAGATCCTTCATACCATCACACTCCGATAACCTTCTCCCAAACTTCAACATAAAAGAGGAAGTGGAACAACTTAGAAAAAACCAGCTAAGACAAAACCATTATGCCAACCAAGGCAAGAAAACGTTACCTGAGCTGGAAGTAAATCAACAAGTTTGGTTTCGCTTAAAGCCAACACATCCCAGGCAAAAAGCTAGAATTGTTGATATAGGACCCAACCCAAGGACCTACAAAATAGTTGCAGACAACGGTAAAACCTATGTGAGAAACAGGTTTTATCTTCGCCCTTGTAAAGATCCATCAATAAGTAAAGCAGAACCTTCCACAACAGTAGAGGACTATTGTAGCCCAGCGTTTGAGGACACACCTCGTCTCTCTCCACGGATGTCATCTCCCCATCAAAGTTTGAGTCGTCCCACTACCCAAGCTGCAAATAATCCCTCTACGACTACCACCCGAAGTGGAAGAACTGTTAGACAACCAATTAGATACGGAACCTGACATCAATGACTTCAATCTAAATTATTAAGTTCATCTTCTTCGTTTATAAAAAAAAGGGCATGTTATATATTTATTCACTAGTAATTGTTCCGATCTACTAGTTCTGTATTTAGTCAATATTTATTAATTTATATCTACTAGTCCAGTTTAAATAATGTAACAACTCAACTCTTTTCATGCTTTGTTTTAATATCTTTATAATTGGATTCTGATAGAACTTAACTTAATGTCTACAATAAAATACCTATTTTTATAACAACCTTTGTCTTGACCATCAAGATACATAAGAAGATAAAAGTCATAAAGAGTCCAATCATAGGCCTAGAAGAAAAAACGCAGCGCTCAAAATTCGCACGACTTTTTTCTTAGATTTAATTTAAGAAATTTGGGAAATACGCTTGCGTTTTTAGTCACATGATTTCCTCCAACCAATAAGAATGCCCTTATAAAACAAAACAGCATCCATTTTATTTTGATGGTTCAAAGCAGATCATAATCGTCTGTATCTCCGAATTTAAATTGTGCATCCTGAAATGTGAACTAATTAAGACGAGTTTAACTACTCACAAAGTTAATAAAATTATAAAAGAAGCCTCTTTGTTAGAATGAGCGGCTTCTACATTGCAGGAATATTAAAAAAAAAAAAAAAAAAAAAAAAAAAAAAAAAAAAAAAAAAAAAAAAAAAAAAAAAAAAACAGACGGCATGGGAATAAGTAAGCAGGAATTCAGGAGACAAGCGGTGAGTTAAATGTCTTAAAATGGTATATTTAAATTCGTAAAGAGAACTGTAGTTCGAAATAACTTTTCATAATGCTTTTCTGAATTGTTAGACTCCATATAAAAGCACAAAATATAAAAAAACCTTTATTAGAACCATAATTGTAATTTAAATTAATACTTGATAGCTCATTGGTATAACTATTTCTTCCCATGCCGTCTGTATTCTGCATATTTTTGTATTTTTCTTAGTAAGTTGTCTTTTTCTATTTTGATCCAAATCAGAAATAGCCCAAATTAATTCGAATGTTTGGAGATCTACTGTATTTTAATACAAATACATTACTTATCATGATTTAGATATACAGTGAAACTAATATTTTCATCAGAACATGTGAGGGAATAGAAAAAAAAGAGTCGATAGTCATGTGCAATCAGAATTTATTGATGTTCTTCCTGAAGCTTATGTATATGAAACTATATTTCCACCTCGGAGCTTCTCGATGTCTTATTTATGAATACACTTTAAAATTTTAGCAGTGATGCTTTAAATTGATTTAATTTTAATGGATACTACTAATTTTATGAAAAATGCATGCTTATAAAACTTAATAAAGTTGTTTAAAGTTGCTGTAAGTTTTGGCGCCAATACGATAGTAGGCAAAAGTCAGTGACCTCTAGTGAGCGTAATTAGAAACAAAGCGGGCAAAAAAGCTAGGGAAAAAGATCCTTCAAAATTCGCGACGAGTAAATTCGCTTGCGTATTTTCAAAAAACGCAACCCATGGGAATTGGGCTTAACGGAATTTTTCAGGTCGCAGTGATGCCGGAGATTTGATGTTTAACTGTGTTCTTAGAAATACTTGTGAAATGGTCATAGGCGAAAATCCAACATCGCTACGTCATCCACCTGAATTTGAAGGAAAGTCATTTTTTAAACTTTATTAGCAACCTGCCGTTGACTCTAAATACTGTATTGGTATTACTTATACTCCTTGGTCCCTTACGTATTATCCGGTCGCATCCATAGAACAGTCAATGATGGGCTTTGATAACGTTTTCGGATTCAGCGCCACGGTCGACAGGATAATACGTAAGAACCAATCCCTTTAGCTTTAAGAGTGTATAATAGAGTCTGGATCACAATGGTATAGTCTACAGGATGTTTCAAATGTCCGTTTCACGGTTTTATATTGGAACCATCGTCTCCTAGGGTCATGGAAGTAAGGTATACCCCTGGGTAAGTGACCATGGTGAATCTATTAAGATCACTTACAGCGCCCAAAACTTCAATAAGAAAATAGTTGGCAACATCATAAAAAAACGCGCAGTCAAGTTATGTCTTTTCTTTTTCTGGATTTCTTTTTCTGGAACTTATCATCCCGTCGTCTTTTTCATCCCAATTCTTAACTGTAAAAATATACCCTAACTCATCCCGTCCCGCATTTAAATTTGGCTGTTACCTTCGCTGTAAAGAACAATCAAATTGAAATCATCAGGTTTATCAAGTCTTTTTCTGGATTAGCAGTCACTTATCATCCCGTCACCCCCGTCGTGTTTTTCTTCCCGGTTCCTTACTTTGAAAATATACCCTAACTCATCCCGCCCCGCTTTTAACTTTGGCTGTTACCTTGGCTGTTAAAGAACAATCCAATTTAAATCATCAGGTTTATTGAGTTATATGGTTTTTCTTTTCTTGGTTAGCAATCACTTATCATCCCGTCGTCCCCGTCGTCTTTTTCATCCCGGTTTCTTACTGTGAAAATATACCCTAACGTATCCCGTCCCGCATTTTACTGTGGCTGTAAAAGAACAATCCAATTGAAATCATCAGTCTTTGGAAATTTATAGTTTAAAATCTTAAACAAAATTTCTATGAAGTATTGCCGATGTCCTTTTCAAAATTTACACTTCGGTTTTTATAAATCACTTGATAAAAACTTAGGAAGTAAAAATCACAACCCTCTTTGAGCCCCTTGGGAATAATTTCTTCCAGGATGTTACAAACCGTATATGAAGTTTCTATCGTTTTCCAAAAATGATATTAATCTAATCAAAAAATAATCCCTATGTGTAATTCAGTCAACAACTCCCGCCGCCAAAGCAAAATATTTAACTATACCTAATTTAATTTATATTCAAAGATGATAAAGAATCCATTTTTATTTGCATGATCCTACTGGATCCTACATCTCCAAAAATAAAAACATTTTTTTCAAAATAATAAAATGCTTGATAAATCTCATTTTCCTTTTATAGCCAACTTCTTAGTAAAAACGGTTTTCTAGTACTTCACAATAAAAATTTAGTGAATGGATAAGTCTAGTAAACCATGACCCATGAAATAATGAAATAATTTCAGCTCTGTTTCCATGGAAACCATTTATTTTAACCTTTCCATAAATATATTTATTTTAGAAAAAAATTAAAATTACAAATAAAGGAAAATGTTGTTTCAAAATTAATTATTTGAATTTGTTTCCTGAAAATTGTTATAATTTTGAAATAGAAATTTAAACTGTGTTTTTCGTCTTAATTTGTTATAAATTATGAACTTTTTGAAATTATATTTTAACATATGAGGCCAGACGAAACCTCAAGAGAGAAATAAACCTACTGCAATTTATGCATTTTAACAATGCATAATGCTATTTCAATGGGAAAAACGGAGTCGAAAAAGCGCCGAAAAACAGGGAAGGAGTCGTTCGATTAAAAAATCCGTTCTTAGTGCGCGTCGCATAGCTGAGAGGAACGTCTCTGTCAAATTTCAAAGCTCTGGGTCTAGTAGTTTCGGAGATTCCGTGTTGAGTGTTCCTTACTTACCAGTGAGTGAGTCAGTCAGTCAGTCAGTCAGTGGTATTTCGCTTTTATAGATATAGATTTAAAAAACCTAAATTCTTAAAAGATTCTCAATAGTTATTTTAAATTAATAGCATAAATTTTAATATGCGTGATTTTTTTAGAAAGAAAATAAAAAAGTAATTTCCATTTAAAAAAATTACTTGAAATTTGCAAGAAGAAAGTTTCGTTACGTGTGTGACTTTTCCGAGTCGCACTCGTAACGAAACTTTGAAAATTTATTTAAAATCATTGAATTGTCAAATTGTAAAACTTTTACCACTAAAATTTGCCTGCATGCTGTCTTATATCATAGTAAAAAACACTAACAGTTATTTTTATAATTTTATATAAATTTTCAGTGATATTTGCTAAAAACAGCATGAAAATGTCACACACGTACGCGTGGAATGGTCCCTCTATTCTATTTCCTCAACAACGCAGCAAAGCGCATGCGCGTAGCGCTGGTGCCTTTCACTGGGAGTGATTTCTAGACGCTCGTGAAAATATCTTCAATGTTCAAGGAGATATTAGCAAGTAATAAAAATAGCACTCAATCTGGCCTCAAAAAAAAAAAAGTTTCTTTGATTTTTAAGTTGAAATTTGCTTTAAAAAAAAAAACTTTAAAATTTAAAAAAAATTAAAAACTTAAAATTTGCGAATTTTTCTTTTTTAGGCTAAAAAGTGAAATTATTAATTAATAGTAGTTAAATATTGAAGATATCTTCATGAAGTAGTTTTTCTGCGTGTTTTTAAAATATTGCCAAAAATTTTTTTGATTGAAGTTTTTGTTCCATCTCCTTTAGTTCATTAATTTTAACTTACTTATTTCGCCGCTTGGTGCGCTGTAAGTCGAAGGATTCTTCGTGGTCGAATCCATGTACCTAGGGGTAAACCTTACTTTCATGACTCTAGATAAAAAATAAAGTTCAAAATAAAAGATGTAAAACGGACTGTAGAATTTTTGGGAACTGGAAGGTGGCATTTCGTAGTATGAGACCTGTACTTTAAGATACAATTGACAGAACTTTGGTTTTTTGCCCTGCGAGCACGCAAAACTTATTTTAGTTGGACATAAACTGGAGCTCAGCAGAGTCGCGCAACGCGCTCTTCGACGAGCGGCGATGAAACCGTACGTACGGAAAGCAACATTTCAACGTGTACCGCGCATTAGCTACAAAAGTAAGTTTTACGTGCTCGCAGGGTAAAAAACCAAAGTTCTGTCAATTGCATCTTAAAGTACAGGTCTCATACTACGAAATGCCACCTTCCAGTAACCCTTAACCAGTAACTCTTTGACCCTTAATGCTCTGAAATACAGGGTCACCAAATTGACATTTTTTTCGTTTTGTTAGTTACAAAAGTCAGTTTTAAAAAATCGCAGGGCCGAAAACCAAAGATCTGTCAATTGTCTCCTAAAGTACAGGTCACACTACAAAATGCCACCTTCCAGTTCCTCACTGACCCTTAATGCTCTAAAATACAGGGTCACCAAAATGACCTTTTTTTGCTTTGTGAGCTACAAAAGTAGCCATTTTTCGGCAGCCTTGAGGGTCAACGATGCAATAAATGGGCTAAATTAGTTAATACTGAGTAGTACTACACAAGTTAACCCCCAAACTGTGGTTGGCCCACAATGATGGGGTCCATAAGGGCTCAAATTTGGCGTTTTTTCACTTTCCGCGACAAAGTTTGGCGAACCCTTCCAGGTTGCACTGAAGATAAACCATGAAATTCACAAACGAATTTGTTTTATCTACCTAAGGACATGTTGTTACCACCAGAATTACTTTGATTGACCCTCAATGAACAGAGAAAAAGGAGTACAAAAAGATGTCGATTCGAGAAAAAATACTGGGTCGCGACCAAGTTTCGGAATTTTTGTAGGCCGAAAAAAATTTTTTTGGGGAAAAAGAAAAAATAGGGGTATTCTAAAATCATTAGAAGTACCTTCCATAAAAATTTCAGCAAAATCAAAAATGGTCACAATAGTGACCTGCCTGCATCTTATAAAATCTGCCTCTTAATTATATAAGGAAATTACTAAAAAGTATTTTCCCTATACTATCATAGAAGAAAGCCAAAATTTTAAAATGATTTATAAAATAAAAAAGACCTGTTTAGGGGTTAAGTTTCTAAAGGTTATTTGTTTTGTTTGAAAAAAAAACTAGTATTTAAAAGTAATTAGTTTAAATTTTATTTTTCTCTTGACCACTGTCTCTAGGGGATACAGATTCTAGCTCGTTAACAGATTCTTAAAACCATGCTTTAACTTCCTACAGGAACTTGGTGTAAAATTTTGAAGAGAAGAGCCAAAAAGAAAAAAAAATCTGGTACACCGGTCGAGCAGGTTGGACTTCTACAAGAACGCCGAGTGCCACAAAACAACGATTTGACTTTGGTCTGAAGGTATGGTGGTGGAAATTCGCATCATAAATCTTACAAAGAAGTCCAAAGAAAGGACAGTCAGAAACCTATAGGGAAGATGGGATGCGCGAAAGATGGAAAATAGCAACTCTGAAACAGTGGTAAAATTTGAATAATCGTGTATGACAATTTTAAGAGTGTAATCGTTAATATCGAAAATCTGGTAAGGCATGGAATCTCCAACATTCCTGGGGCCAGAAAAATACCATAAAAGAGCGGGATCATCGATGTCTGAAGAGAACCATTAAGCGTGGCGGGAGGACAACTCAATCCCTAATTGGGGCGCTACTTGTCCTACTGTGGGCCTTGCGCCATAAAAAATCAATCAACCAACCAACTATCCCTAATTGGTGCAAATTTTGATACTTGGAAATCAACAAGGTTCAAGACATTTCAATTTCACCAATTTGAGAAAGAGTTGCACATCTGTCCCATTAAGTAGTTCTCTTCAGTTGTCGATGGTTCCGCTCTTTCATAGTTGGAGATGCGATGTTTTACCGGATTCACGGTACACTCTTAAAATGGCCTGACTAATCAAATTTTATCAGTTTCAAATATGCTGTTTGTCATTTCTCGTGCATCCCATATTCCCTATGGATTTATACCTCCCTTATGAACTACTCAACAGAGATTTTCCTCCAGCATACCTACAGACAATAGTCGAATCTACGCCACGCCGCTTTGTGGCACTCTGCGTGTTTGCAGGAGCTCTACACGATATTAGTAAGGTGTACAACGTTTCTTTTTTGGCTCTAAGTGTATTTGTCTTTTTGGTTAATGTTTTTTTTCAGACTATGACCATTCTTGACAGTGACGTCACAGGTAGAAGTGAGGAGCTTTGACAAGACGCTACACTTTCTAGCTACCTAATTGGCGAGTCAGAGCCGACTCGCTCGCTGTTTTTATCGCCAATTAGGTAGCTAGTAAGTGTGGCTTTTAATCGAAGCTCCTCCCTGCAACCCGTGACGTCACTGACAAGAAGCGTTGTAATCTAGTATAGGGCCGAGCTATCGAGGCAAACAGCCTCGGATGATCGTAGTAAGTATCTAGTATAGGGAGACTGATCCTGATGTATCTTTTCATCTCTCCTTAGTTTATCCCAATAAAGAAATTTCACTGAATTATGTCTTTTTATTGATTTTTTACGGAACCGATTACGCTCAGACTAAGCATGCGCGTAAATTTAGTATGTAGGACGCGCAGGTATAAAGCGCATGCTGGAGCTCACCACGGAGCACAAGTAGTCCTAGTTATGTTAAGCTCAAGAGGTGGAATAGGTGAGTTAAAGTTCAAATGCATAGATTTACTTTGTAGTGTATATGCTAGTCAGTAAACGGGTTGAACAGGATTTTTAAGTTGGACTTATAGTTGACCAAAATTTGTAGGACCTTCTTATCAATTGAACTTGCGAATTTTAGTCAGCATTCAACCCGTTTTCTGACTAACAAAAATGCTACCAAGTTAATAAATGGAAGTGTCTATTTGGACGGCAAAACCGACAGTTGGCGCATGCGCCGTAGGTCTCGCGGTTACGTAGCAGTCCCGGCGCTCCAATCAGAACCGTTGCCGAGTACAGAGGACTGGAGTTAGAGTATATTTGCCGGCCAAATAGACAGTGCCTTAAGGTGCCTGCCTACCTATAAAAGCCGTTTTGGACCAAAAATTCCAATTATTTTTTATTACCTAATTTCAAAAAGCACATCTTTAGCTTTCCAAATCAGTTTAAATTTTGTGTTTATCTTTCTTAGAACCAAAGTTACACATATACCAAATAGGGTTGTAAAGGGTATGTTTATATGTTTCAATACTTCATTCGCGTTTTTCTCAGAATCACTGTTTTGCTATTTTCCTTCTCCGCAAAACAACATAACTCAAAATATTATAAGTGAATTTCTATAAAACTTGGGCACAATACTTGACATAATATGATTTAGGAGTCATACTATTTTTTTGGTTATAGGTGTAATATTTTTTATTTTATGAATAATATAATTAAAAACTTAGCTGAATTTTGGGGTTTTTTAAATATTTTTTTCAAGTTTAGTTCTATAACTTTTGATATTAAATATAAATTTAGACATAAAAATAGTAGGCCTCCTAAAACATGTATTTATGAGGATAATAAAGTTTACAAAACAAAAATATCTTCATATAAATTTGAGTTATGACGTTTTGCGGAAAGGCTGTTTTTTGGTGATTTTTATGCATAAATTCATCAATAATATGAAAATTAAAATTAATACAGGGTGTCCCGTAAATGATGTGTCACACTTCTAGGGGAGATAGTAGACACCTAGACGAGTCATAATCACATAGGACTTAGGGGTCCCAGACCCAATCCCAGGGAGTTAAAAATGGAGCGACACCCCAAAACAATTATTGAAGAGTTCAATTTGTAGAAGAACTACTATTGGTAAAATGTAATTATGGTCTCAAATTTTGTGGTTTAATATGATCTTCAAAATTATCTCGACAGTTTTCAATTTCAATTTTTTTTTATTACGAAACAAGTTAAAAAACAGCAAAAAAATGTGAAAAATATGCCAAAACTTTATTTTGTTTTCCGAAATCCTTTCTTTTGATTTGATAATCTGAAAGAGCATAATTAATTAACCTTAAGTCCAAAGTTTCACGTAAATAGCATCAGTATTAAACGCTTGAGAGCCTGTTAAAGTTAGTTTTAGGCGTGCTAAATCGGCTTCGGAAAACGAATGTTCAGGGAGAATCTACAAGTTACGGATAGATGTCTGCCAACTTTCATTCCTCGCCCGATTTGGCGAGACAGGAGATGAGTATGAAAATATCTGAAATGCGCCAATTGAACAATTTGGCGGGATGAAAATTTCAAAAGCGTAAACTGTTGATTCTTAATTCTTATTATTTTTAGGAAACAAGAGATTAATTAATTTAATTTAAAAATTTTTTGAACATAAAGAACAAACATGATTTTACTACTGATTTTTAGGAACTATCGATCTTAAAAATCAATAGTATGAATTGTTAGAAATTATCTGATAGTATCGATAGTTTTTTATTCAATCGATAGTTGTGTTGGTTTTACAAATGTATCAATCATGCAAACAGCATTACTACTTATTGCGTTTAATGAGAAAAACTGTACATTTGATAACTTAGGTAAAAAAACCAGAAGAATATATTATTTACAAACATGGTTCGTAAAATATCTTTTGTACATAGTTTTTGTGGTTATTTTCCATCATTATACCCCCGCTCTGGGATACGTCAGTCGGTGGATCCTCAATCGCTAGGTTCGTGATTTCGGGTTGCGATACAAGGGTGGTTCCTATTAATTAAAGAATGATATAATAAGCAAGTGGGTATGCAGGGTCTCCCCTCAACTTCCGATATAAGAAATTTGCAAAATAAAAGAATGCAGGTTATTGAAAGTTATGACAAACCTAAGATATTGCTTATCGGACGGTGAGTGGATAGCCCCCATACACTTTGCTTATTCCCATTGACATTTCTCGATTAATAGAAACCAACCTTGTATCGCAATTCGAAATCACGAACCCAGCGATCGAGGATCCGCCGACTGACCTATTCTAGTGCAGGGGTATAATGAAAAATAACGACGAAAACTATTTACAAAAAGTGTTCAAAGTTGGCATGGTTGGTTGGTTGGTTGTTTAGGGTTTTATGGCGCAAGGCCCCTATTGGGACATACTTCGCCAAACAAGACCAAAAGAAATAAGTAAATCGCTAAAAATTAAGCGAGCGAAAAGCCCTTGTCAAAGTTGGCATGGTGGTTCACTTTTTTATGGGATGGGAATTATTTTGAAAAAAAAATTAGTAAATTAATTAATTTACTTAAATTTTTGCCTTCGATTTCAGACCGTCACAGAAGTCTAGAAGATAAATGTTTATTGAACTTAACAAAACAGAGACTTAAGAAAAATAAGTTGTAACTATCCCTTTTGCTAAACAAACATTGCTTATTTTCATAGGTATAGTAACAATTTTTTCTTGAGTGTCTGATTTGATAGCTTGAATACATTTACCTTTTAGACTTCTAGTGACGATCAGAAAAATAAGGCTACACATCGCCAAGGAAGTTTGAACTATCTGTAGAAGCGTAGGTTGGCGAGGAATCTCGTATCGCAAATAATGTTGGGAAATTTGGCGAGCATCTATCCGTAACTTGTAGATTCTCCCTGAACATTCGTTTTCCGAAGCCGTTTTTGCTCCCATAAAATTAACTTTAACAGGCTCTCAAGCGTATAATACTGATGCTATTTACGTGAAACTTTGGACTTAAGGTTAATTAATTATGCTCTTTCAGATTATCAAATCAAAAGAAAGGATTTCGGAAAACAAAATAAAATTTTGGCATATTTTTTTGCTGTTTTTTAACTTTTTTCGTAATAAAAAAAAATTAAATTGAAAACTGTCGAGATAATTTTGAAGATCATATTAAACCACAAAATTTGTGACCATAATTACATTTTTACCAATAGTAGTTCTTCTACAAATTGAACTTTTCAATACTTGTTTTGGGGTGTCGCTCCATTTTTAACTCCCACGGATTGGGTCTGGGACCCCAAATCCTATGTGATTCTGACTCGTCTAGGTGTCAACTATCCCCCCTAGAAGTGTGACCCACCATTTACGGGACACCCTGTAGATACTATTTAGAGAGTGAAAGTCCTAAAATATGCTATAACGCCTGCAGATTACAGTACAGAGGGACGAATTTTTATGTAGGTTTTACTAGGAATTGCACACGGACTCCCGATTTTTATCATGGCGCCATATATTAACATCTTTATAAACTAAATTTTTGAATTGCCATACAAGAAACCCCGTGACAACACGATGCTGAGACTAAAAATAGTTTTTTATTCAGTTCAGTTCTCCCCACCGTGTAGAAGATTGGGCGAACAAAAGTGAAAGGTTAAGCTAATGCTAGATAAAATATGTACTATTCTCTAATAGCATAAAAAATTGCTTGAGATTGTACCATCATGGCTTAGTTGGCAGAGTCAGTTGCTTTGGGATGGAGTATCTGGGTGGCCTTAAGTTCAAATCCACCTCTGGAAAAAAATTTATTTTTCCTTTAAACTATTTCTAAATAAATAGTGAATTTATTGGGTAACCTTAAATAAATAATTATATGAGGCGTAACAGTGCCCTGATGGCTCAGTTGGTAGAGTCAGGTGCTTTGGGATAGAGTATCTGGGTGGCCTTAAGTTCAATTCCCACCTCTGGAATTAAATTTATTTTCCCTTTAAACTATTTCTAAATAAATAGTGAATTTATTGGGTAACCTTAAATAAACAAATATATGAGGCGTAACTGTGTCCTGATGGCTCAGTTGGTAGAGTCAGGTGCTTTGGGATAGGGAGTATCTGGGTGGCCTTAAGTTCAATTCCTACCACTGGAATTAAATTTATTTTTCCTTTAAACTATTTCTAAATAAATAGTGAATTTATTGGGTAACCTTAAATAAATAATTATATGAGGCGTAACAGTGCCCTGATGGCTCAGTTGGTAGAGTCAGGTGCTCTGGGATAGAGTATCTGGGTGGCCTTAAGTTCAATTCCCACCTCTGGAATAAAATTTATTTTCCCTTTAAACTATTTCTAAATAAATAGTGAATTTATTGGGTAACCTTAAATAAACCAATATATGAGGCGTAACTGTTTCCTGATGGCTCAGTTGGTAGAGTCAGGTGCTTTGGGATAGAGAGTATCTGGGTGGCCTTAAGTTCAATTCCTACCACTGGAATTAAATTTATTTTTCCTTTAAACTATTTCTAAATAAATAGTGAATTTATTGGGTAACCTTAAATAAACAAATATATGAGGAATGTCTGTGCCCTGATGGCTCAGTTGTTAGAGTCGTGGCCTGTGTGCTGTGCTGAAGGTACTCAGATCAAACCCCACCAACCTCCCTTAACACTAATCCTAATAATAACACCTTTTCTTAACACTAATTCTAATAATATATAAACTTGTGTGTAGGTGTAAAATAACTACTTGTGTGTATGCATGATTAATTAAATTTATTTCTCTTTCCTGAGTATTCTAATGCACACTGTCACAGGGGTCGAAACTGGTGTCCGACGGACCTTATCTGCTCCCCCTGGACGAATTGGTGGCCGGGGGTTTGGGATGGACGCCCCCACGTCGCCAAGGGTTCCAGGGGCATAGCGGAGAAAGGTCTGTCGGAACAACGGTTTTGCAATTTTAAACAAAAAAAATGTTAACTTTGACCGTAACGGTCGGTTTTATGTGATTGCGTTTTTTTTGCTAAGCCTAACCCTTTTTTGAACCTCCAAAATTATTGAAAAAGTTAACTTTAATCCTAACGGACTCCTTTAGTTGAAACCGTAACTGTATGCATGTATTTGTAAAATAAACTAACTCGTTTCCCAACATCTATTCCTAGGTTCGAACCCAGCACTGGGCACCCAGAGCTGGGACACTCGAGCCACGCACTCTACCACTGAGCCAACGACTCACACAACCGCAGGAACAAATAATGAATCTGCATTTTAATTTTTTAAAATTAAATAGAAAAACACTAGGATCGAACCCAGGGCTAAAGCACTCAAGCCACGCACTCTACCACTGAGCCATCGACTCACACAACCGTAAGAACAAATAATGAATCTGCATTTTAATTTTTTAAAATTAAATAGAAAAACACTAGGATCGATCCAGGGGGGGCTCATCTGGCTCTCCGATTACTTTCAGCCAGGATGACGTAATCGGCTGGAAGGCGTTGAAGTTTTGACAGGAGTGACCAATCAGGGTTACATAGGGAAATCGCGCAGCTTCTTATAGGGATTTTCTTACGTAGAAGGGAGTAATATAAGACGCGGAAGGGAAAATATAGACCTGTGAACTTGCCTAAGCAACAAATCATATATTTAAATATCAATACTTGTGATATATATGGGTGCATTCAATTTTTTAACTTCTGATGGGTTAAAACTGATTAAAATTTTTCATTGAATTAAATTATGAGTATCTTGTTTTCCTTCTCATAAGCAACTTGAAGAACAAGTTTATAGCTTACCAAATAGTGGATTAAATACAAACTATGAAATTTAAAACTGATTCCTATGCATAATTACGGAGGTTCATTACTTAAATCAATAGTGATCGATTTGTAACAATATTTTAAAAGTTAAACAAATCCCCACTACCTGTATTTTAGAAAATTCTAAATACAAAGAAAATACCGTTTTTTAAAGCAGTATTTAGTTACAATCCGATACTTTTAGATCACTAAAAAATCCTCAAATTGTGAGCTACTTTTGGGTTGTTCTTCTTTTGTATGTTTTGTATAAAATTGATTACGCTACTGATCGCTTTTATTACTAATTTATAAAAATTCAAAGTTAGTTTATTAGGTACTAATTAATCTGATCTCACTGAATTTATTATTCTAATGTATCTTATATTCTGATTATGATTGTAGTAACACTGATCTATCTAAGACATATTGATCAGTGTTAAAACAATCACATAATCAGATGATAATAAATTATCACTTAGATTCTAAGTGATAATTACATGAAGAAAAAATCAAATAATCTGTTGATTTCGAATTCAATTTTGATTAAACATGACAAACATGAAGGAGATAATTTATTGGGTATAAACCTTCACCAACTTGCCGCCTCCCACATACGATCGCCAAAAGAAACTCGAACTGAAACGGTTAGTTTTGAAGTTGGATCAGTGTTCCAAAGTTATACGATATGATCATTTTATAAGATCTCCAAGGTGAGGTCACATTGATCCTGTTTTAGTGTAAAATTTGAATAGTCTTCAAATTAAAAAATGACACATAATAATAATTAAAAAATGTTGCCAAGCTTTAATAATATAATCATTAAGTCTATAAATTGCTTTTAGTATTTTATTTCAACTCTTTTCAGTTTCCATGAAGGGAGCTAGAAATATATTGTCCCTCCCAAATCAAAATTAAAAGAAATTAATATGTTCCTAAAACCAATCTATGGATTCCCCTTGCCTTTGGGACGATCTACTTCGGTTTCTTACTTCAAATTAACAATAGATATTCATCAACATAAAGCTATAATATCAATTTAATCTAAAACGAAAACCCTTTTAGATTCATATCTTAAATGCTTCAAAACTGAATTGTTGGATCAAAGTTTAAATTTCCCTCTCTCCTGTCAAAAAAATCCCTATTCTATCTGACCCAATCGAAGGAGAAGCTGGAGTATCACGCGAATTACGTAATCGGCTGGAGAGCAGTACGTCACACGAATTTTCATTCCTATGTGAAGAGCCAACCTTATCTTATTCTATTAACCTTGGGATCGATCCCAGGACTGGGGCACTCAAGCCACGCACTCTACCACTGAACCATCGACTCACACAACCGTAAGAACAAATAATGAATTTGCATTTTAATTTTTTTTTAAAATTAAATAGAAAAACACTAGGATCGAACCCAGGACTGGGGCACTCAAGCCACGCACTCTACCACTGAACCAACGACTCACACAACCGCAAGAACAAATAATGAATCTGCATTTTAATTTTTTAAAATTAAATAAAAAAATACTAGGATCGAACCCAGGGCTGAAGCACTCAAGCCACGCACTCTACCACTGAGCCAACGACTCACACAACCGCAGGAACAAATAATGAATCTGCATTATAATTTTTTAAAATTAAATAGAAAAACACTAGGATCGAACCCAGGGCTGAAGCACTCAAGCCACGCACTCTACCACTGAGCCATCGACTCACACAACCGTAAGAACCAATAATGAATCTGCATTTGAATTTTTTTTTAAAATTAAATAGAAAAACACTAGGATCGAACCCAGGACTGGGGCACTCAAGCCACGCACTCTACCACTGAACTAACGACTCACACAACCGCAGGAACAAATAATGAATCTGCATTTTAATTTTTTAAAATTAAATAGAAAAACACTAGGATCGAACCCAGGGCTGAAGCACTCAAGCCACGCACTCTACCACTGAGCCAACGACTCACACAACCGCAGGAACAAATAATGAATCTGCATTTTAATTTTTTAAAATTAAATAGAAAAACACTAGGATCGAACCCAGGGCAGGGCTGAAGCACTCTACCACTGAGCCATCGACTCACACAACCGTAAGAACAAATAATGAATCTGTATTTTATTATTTTTTTTAAATTAAATAGAAAAACACTAGGATCGAACCCAGGGCTGGGGCACTCAAGCCACGGATGCATCCAATGAGCCATCGACTCACACAATCATAGAAATAAATAATGAATGTGCATTGAAATTTAAATAGAAAAACACTGGGTATGGATCGATGGCTAAATACCACATACTAGGTTAACGAAGTAGACATTTTAAAAATTCATAAAATCTAAAAAAAAAAAATAACCGAATTAAAATAAAGGTCTTCAGTTGCAGCATCTGTTAGTTGGGGGATATTTTAAAATATTAAAAAAAGTTAAGTTCAAAATTATAGTAACAGATGGCGCCAACGTAATTCACAGGGTTCCGTGTTCGATTCCAGAGAAGAAATCGAACACGAAACCGTGAATAATATACCACATCCAAGATAGGGCATAGGTAAAATGGTTTCTTGCGAAAGTATGGGTTTAATTTCGACCATGAGGGGATTTACAGAGGAGAGGGTCCTATCCTAACAGGGGAAATTATCTTTTGGAATATTTTGAGTTTTTTTTTAAGTTAAGTTTATGTATAAAGGAGATTCAATCACGTCCGGGTCACCTAATGTGGTTGTCAATAAATACCAACACGTAATTGTAAATATAACTTCATTCACCGAAAAGGAAAAATGATCAAATAATAATAAGAGCCGATCCACGTCTACACCTTGGTTTTTATACCGAGATCAATACGCTAGTTCAGTTCATTGCCGCCACAAAATGTTTTTAATGTTAATCATGTCATTAGTTTTCATATAATTTGTCGATTATGCTGCTGGACATTACGGTGGGTTACTTTCGAAATCGAACACGGATCCCCATGAATTATGTTGACGCCATCTACTAACATCATTTTAAACTACAATTTTTTAATTTCATAAAAATTTTATTGCAGCTTTTCAATTTGGTTGTTTTTCTAGATATTATGAAAATTTTAATTGCAGAGATGGTTTTAAATTAGTTTTTGTAATTAATTTGAAGTAGCTGCTTTACCATGTAAACATTCCAGAGGACCTAACTATAAACCTACGTGTTCTATTTACACCCTACGTTACGTGTTCTATTTATCAAAAAAAATAATACGGATTATCATCCCTAGATGGAATATTTTCACTCATGCTAAGTCATAAATACGAACTTCAGTTTAAAAGGACATAAAACATTTATTACTGCACTATAAGTTACAATCTAAACTTAAATGACATTTCACATAAATCTTTACGGTAGACATAAATTTTCAAGAGTACCACATGATTCTGAGCTTGCTTTGAGTTGCTTGAAGATTTTGCTAGCTCTAACACAGCTTGGAATGCTGTACCAGGATACTCATGCCATCTCAACGTACATTCACCGTCCGCTGTCATCTAGAAAGAAAAATACATAAAAAAAATAACCATGACACTTAATAATTTCAATAATACACAATTTAAGTTAATAATACAGGGTGATTTAAAACTAATTTGTAAAAATGATAGCGGGTGTATCACAATTCAGAATCTTCCTGGTTTGAGTGAGTGGTGAAGCAATCCTGAGTAGCTAGAGCGTGGAAGAAGCGAAAAAAAATTGGTTATTGTGGGCAAACGGTAGGGTTAAAATATAATCTAATACATGGGCGCCCATATGTTTGAATTCAGGAGGGGGCCCAAGAAAAACGTTTGCAAAACAAGATTCTTTTTAAGGGGGTTGGTTCATAATTATTTCAAAGGGACACCTCACGAGTCCTTAGCTAAACATTTTGTAAAAAAATACTGGAGTTTTAAGCAAAAAGGGGTGTCTAAGAGTCCTCCCCAGAAAAAGTTTCAAAATTTTATTCTTAAAAGTAGTGTTTTAACTCATTTGGGTGATTTCTGAAATAGGATCTCTCCTACGCCGAGCCGCAAAATTTCAAGTCAAAAACTAAAAGGAAGATTTTACGTAAACTTTCGGGCGCAAGGGGGGGGGGGCGGCCCCCCCCCCCCTTTGCCCTTATGTATGAGCGCCCATGATCTAATAATATAGAAACAAAGGATAATGATCATGTTTTAACTTGGTATTTTCATTTATTTAAACGGTCTTATATAAAATGCAACAGTAAAAAAAGGTAACGAAATTATTGGTCTCATTTTAAGACGACCACTCAAAGGGAGAAAAAAAACTTATGACAGTTTTCATAAATGAGCAAAAATATAATAATTGCCTTTTAAATTTCATATCTAAACCTAATCATTTCCACTTTTCATTGCTTTTGTCCACTCTCTATCCTCAGTATTGCTAGGCCGCCCACCAAAACCAGGGAGATTCTAAATCTTTCTTAGGGTAGGCCCATTCATTTTGTAACCCTTTAGTTTAGATTCTTCAATGTAAATGCATCTATTGACATAATTTTGATTCAGATTTGCACACAAAGAAAGTCTATGTTAAAACAGCTTTCCTAAAAGTCAATAGAAGATCGCCAACCTTAAATTAAACAATATTTTTGTGAAAATTAAATGAAACGTCCTTAATTAAGCTTAAAAAGAGCTTTAAAATGGATTGAAAGAAAAATAGAATTAAGAATCCTCTTTGGAAACCCTATTTAAACTGACTCAGTAGTAAAAATCGGTCAAAGTATCAATTTTGATTATTAGCATTCAAACCGATTGGATAATTCCAAGTTAAAAACTGGGGTTTTAAAAAGTATTGTTAACTGATTTTTTTAGTTTCGGTATTTTTAGTTAGTTTACATCTGTTTAAAAGGTTTAATATTATACAGGGTGTTTGTTTCAAAAGACCCTTTCACGGCTTTTATTTGGAAATGTCTCCTAGAGTCATGGAAGTAAGGTCCACCCCTAGGTAAGTGACCCTGGAGAATCAATCCATTGAGATGACTTACAACGCCCCTAGCGGTGACATAAAATGTTTAGGTTGGTTGGGTTTTATGGCGCAAGGGCCCTATTCGGCCATTCCATAAAATGTTTAAAAAATTAATTAAAAAAAAACTAAAGGAGATGGAACAAAAATTGCTGGCAAAATCTTAAACACAAAATCTGTGAAAATCATGAAAATTTCTTAAATACTCGAGGAAATTAACGATCAAAGTTAGCACTTTTTTTAGCCTTGAAAAAGGGGGCGTCTAAAATTAAAAAATTATCTCCATTTCAGAAATGGAATTTCTTTTAGGTTTGAATTCAAAATCGTTGAAAGCTAAAAAAGTGTTAACTTTGGTCATTTATCTCGTTGAATATCCAAGATATTTTCATGAGACTTTTTCATAATATTGGGAATAATATTTGCATTGAAGTTTTCGTTCTATCTCCTTTAGTTTTTTAATTAATTTTTTAAACTTTCGTTGCTAGGGGCGCTGTAAGTCATCTCAATGGATTCTCCAGGGTCACTAACCTGAGGGTAGACTTTACTTCCATGACCATACTTGCCAACCTTTTAAAGTAAAAAATGAAGAGAATTTACCGAAAAATCGGGGCTAACTCACACAAATTAATAGTACAAAACTCAAGTGAACTTTGGGTCAGTATGACCCACTCCCGCGGTATTAGATATACAGGGTGATTCGAAATTACTTGGACAAACTTCGCATGGGGGTAGAGGGGACCTAGACAAGCATATTTCGCATAGGAATGGGGGGACGCAGATGTACCGCTAAAGAGCTAGGACCTAATGTAGTGCGAGGACGTTACAAAAAGCGGTTTTCCCAAGGCTCGTTTAACGAAACAAAACATAATAGCATGACGAAAATTATTGCATGAGGTACAGCAGTATCCGTACAACTTACATCATTAATTTAATAAAAATTAGACCACTTGCTAAATCGTGGGGCGAGTTTTAAAACGTGCAATATTAATCCTTTTGCCAAAGAATGGAGTTCCCTTAATGGTACTTAGAAAAATGATGATCGGGGAAGGAATTTTCAATGATCATACAGTTTCAATGATCGATGTATAATCATTGAAAATTCCTTCCCCGATCATCATTTTTTAAATACCATTACACTAATGTAAGGGAACTACATTCTTTGGCTAAAAGATTAATATTGCACGTTTTAAAACTCACCCCACGATTTAGCAAGTGGTCCGATTTCTATCAAATTTATGATGTAAGTAGTACGAATACTGCTGTACCTCAAGCAATACTTTTTTTCATTTTATTATGTTTTGTTTCGTTACAGGGGCCTTGCCAAAACGAACTTTTGCAACGCTCTCGCACTACATTAGGTCCTAGCTTTTTAACGGTGCATCTGCGCCCCCCATGATTTTTTGAAATATGCTTGTCTAGGTCCCCTCTACCCCCTTGCAAAGTTTGTCCACGTATTTACGAATCACCCTGTATAAATATTCTAGGTCAAATTCCTGTAATTTAGAATGCGATGCTGTATCATCTACCTGTGATAAAATTAAGCGCATTGACTCTACTAAATACTTATGAGTTCCATTTTAAGTTACTATCAAATTGAAGTCCTAAGTTATTTGTTAAATAAATTACGGTTTATTAATTTTAATTTTTTTAGGTTTAAACGTATTATTGACCATAATTTGTTAACTACATTATATTTTGCCTGGGTTCAATCTTTAATCAATTATGGAATAACATGTTATGCTTCAGATTACTATAATAATATAGGACCTCTTAATCACTTGCAGACTGCAGAATAAAATCTTAGAAAGTCGCCAGACAGGAGGTAGGCTAGCCCTAGACTTTGTCTAGGTTCAAAGGGCTAATAGGGTCCGCAGTCGCCTTTACCCCCTCTGACGTCAACCCAATTAGAGGGAGGCTGATGACGTTGATAGCGACCGCAGCGCAGCGCCCTAATCCAACCCCCTAGACTTTGGGGTATAAAAGGTTTTTCCCGACTGTTTTCAGGGTTCTCTTTCGTTTTTGATCGAAACAAATCTAGTTCCTAACAAATCTTGCCACTCTGGGCCTCGGAGGCAAATTTCTCCACTGGGTTTCCCTTTCTGTCCATGACCGAACAGCCAAAACAAGATGGCGAGACGTCCTGTTCAGCCTCTCCTCGAACAACCTGCTTTTTACCCTCAACATGCAGGACCTTTATGAGGCAATCGACCCCAAGGTACTCTGTTTCATCTACGCAGACGACATCTACCTAATCTCTCGTGACTCCTCTCCTGACATCGTCACCAGGAGACTACAGAGAACTCTCTCAGATGTGGAGAAATGGGTCAAATACTGGCTCCTGTATTTTTGTCCTGGCCATGAACTTCTCCCGAAGAAAAATTGCCAACCTCCCTACTTTTCTGCTCAATTTCTCTCCTATCACATGGACGGTTGGTTGGTTGTTTGGGGTTTAATGGCTCAAGGCCCCGATAGGGACATTTTGTGCCAACCAAGACAAATCAAAAAATAAAACTAAATGAAAGATTAGGCTGAAAAAACCCTTGTCGAACGCACTCTATGCGTAAGAATAAAACTTCATTTAAAACATTTTAGTTAAAATTTAAACATGATGCATAAAACCTATGGCACGAATGTACCTGAAAGCAGGTCCAAAATTTGATGATCGGTCTAAAACATCCACCAAATTAAAAGTTGAGGTTTTAAAAACACGGTTTCTAACACCATTAAAATGAGGGCACTCACACATAATATGAAAAACTGAAAAAACTGTAGAACAATGACTGCAAATGGGGGCCTGCTCCCTAAATAATAAGTGACGATGAGTAAAACGAGTATGGCCAATTCGCAGCCGACTGATCACTACTTCCTCTCGGCGATTCAAAGAAGAATCTCGACGAGGAGCAATCAGTGGCATGATCGAATGAAGCTTGTTCTCCAGCTGAGTGTCCCAGCTGGTCTGCCACACAGAACGAAGCTTCCACCGGAGAAACGCTTTAAGGTCAATGAAGGGGACGGGAAAACGCACAGAATTTCCAGTAGCTGTCTTTGCCTGCTTGTCAGCCTCTTCATTGCCTGCGATCCCGGCGTGGCCAGGGACCCAACAAAACATGACCTCTTTTCCAGTCCGTAATAAATTGGACATGGAATTTAAAATGTCGTGGACAATGGGATGATTAGATGGATTATGCGACACAATGCCCCTGAGTGATGACAATGAATCTGTGTAAATGACCACTTTTCCGTGCGAGGACCGGGATACGTGTTCGATAGCAAGCCTGATCGCGTGCAGTTCTGCGGTATATATGGAGGCTGTAACAGGAAGGGCATCGGTTAGGGTTTCGCACTGACAAACGGCAGCAGACCCTACGTGTGAATTGGACTTTGACCCATCCGTAAAGATTGGGGTGAAATCCGAGTACGTCCCTCGATGCTCCCTATATAAGGCTTTGAACACATAATTAGGGAGTGTCTTCCTGCAGCGGGAAAGAGAGAAGTCTACCTGAAGGGGAGCTCGCTCCCATGGAGGAAGTAGCGCTGCGTTAGTTTGAGCTATCTTCTCAAAAACAATATCCCAGTCAGACATGTATTGTCTCACGCGGAACTGAAATGGAGGTGGGTTTAGGCGTGAACTGCGATGGAGGACGAAATACTGTAAGCTTAAGTCAAACAAAAATCTAAAAGCAGGCTGATGACTCAATGATCTCACTTTTATGAAATATGAAAGGGCCAGGAAATTTCGACGCAAGTTCAAAGGAGGCTCGTCTGCTTCAGCATAGAGAGATTCTACCGGGGACGTGCGAAACGCACCCAAGCAAATCCGGAGTGCTTGATGGTGAACCGGATCCAACAGACGCAGCAGAGACTTGCAAGCCGAGCCATACACTACCGAACCATAGTCCAGCTTAGTCCGAACTAATGAACGGTACAGCCGGTTGGTTGGTTGTTTAGGGTTTTATGGCGCAAGGCCCCTATTAGGACATTCTACGCCAAACAAGACTAAAAGCAGCACAAGTAGATCTATAAAAATTAAGCGAGCGAAAAGCCCTTGTTGGATGTACTCTATACATCAAAGTTAAAAACCTTAAAAACACAGGTTAAAATCTGAACAGTGACATGAAACATAACAGGTTAAAATGTCAGACATGATGGGTAAAACCGATGATATGAATGAATTTTAGGACAAGTTTAAAATCAGAGTTGTTGTGTAAAACATCAGGCATGTTAAAATTTCTGCGTTTAAAAACATGAAATCTTTGAGCATTAAAATTGGGACATTCACAAATAATATGACGGACTGTGAAAGAAACTTGACACATATTACACACAGGAGCCTGCTCCCCCATCAGCAGATGACGGTGGGTGAACCGAGTATGACCAATTCGAAGCCGACATATTAGAACTTCCTCCCGACGGTTCAGCGAGTGAACGCGGCGAGGAGTTAACAGTGGCATAATCGAATGAAGCTTGTTCCCCAGCTGGGTATCCCAGCTGGCCTGCCACTCGGAACGAAGCTTCCGCCGGAAAAATGCTTTTAGGTCAGAGAAAGGTACAGGAAAACGATTGCAGTCACCAGTCGCTGTACGTGCCAGCACGTCAGCTTCTTCGTTACCAGCAATTCCGGCGTGGCCAGGGACCCAACAAAAACGTATTTGATACCCACATCTTGTCAATTTGACAAGTTCCATGAGAATGTCGATGAGGATGGGGTGTTGAGATGTTTGGTAAGAAACCAAAGATTGTAATGCTGAGAGTGAATCTGTGTATATAAAAATCTTAAACAGATGGGAGCGTTGTAGGCATTCTAACGCCATTCTAATGCCATGAAGTTCGGCTGTGTATGAAGAAGCATGAACAGGCAAGGTGTCGTTAACAGCCGCTGGATGGCAAAAAGCGGCCGCCCCAACATGAGTTTCCGACCTGGATCCATCGGTAAAAATAGGATCAAAGTCAAGGAAGCGCTCTCTATGTGCCTGGAACAAAGCACGATACACAAAATTTGATGTGCAAGACTTTTCATAGGTTGAAAGTGAAAAATCCACTTCTGGCATGAGCATTTCCCATGGAGGGAATGGCGCTATAGTGGACTGGGCGACACGATCAACCGATATGTCCATCTCTCTGAGGAGATTCCTGACTCTGAAATGAAAAGGTGGGGTATAAAAACGGATGGAGCGATGAATAATGAGTCTCTGGAGGTTAAAATCAAATAAATACGAAAATGATGGGTTATGGCGAAGGGATCTAATTTTAATGAAATGTGATAATGATATGAATTTGCGCCGGAAATCCAATGAGGGTTCATAAGCCTCAGCATATAAAGATGTTACAAGAGATGTCCGAAATGCTCCGAGGCATATTCGGAGACCCTGGTGGTGAACTGTATCCAGAGACCGTAGTACAGTAGCGCAGGCTGAACCATACACTAACGACCCATAGTCAATTTTAGACCGGATTAGTGCCCGATATAAACGTAGTAACGACGTTTTATCGGCACCCCAGCGTGTATTTGATAACATTTTTAAGATGTTAAGGGCTTTAATGCATCGGGTCTTAAGGTCCTTAATGTGACTCTGAAATCGTAGCTTTCGGTCAAAAATAACTCCTAAGAAGCGAGTCTGCTCAACCACTTTAATGGGCGCACCATCCAGCTTAACATCTGGGTCTGGAAAGAGACCACGTTTTCTGCTAAAAGGCACACACACTGTTTTTTCAGATGAGAAGGTGAAACCGTTCTGCTGGGCCCATCTATTTACCTTATTTATTGATGTTTGGATTTGTCGCTCAGCAACAGGTAAAAATGGCGAAGAATAAGAAATCTGGAGGTCGTCCACATAAAGTGAACATTGAACTCCGTTACTAAGATTGTTAGTGACACCATTGATTTTAATAATGAATAATAAAACGCTAAGAACAGATCCTTGTGGCACACCCTGCTCTTGAATAAAAGTAGATGAATGAAATGAATGAAGGCGAACTTGAAATGAGCGATAGTTTAAAAAATTTTTAATAAAAATTGGCAGGTTTCCTCTAAGATTCATGTTATGCAGGTCCTGGAGGATGCCATACCTCCAGGTCATGTCATACGCTTTCTTAATATCAAAAAAGATGGAAATGGTATGACTTTTCTTCAAGAAAGCTTCTCTTATTGCGGTTTCCAGCCGCAATAAGTTATCATTTGTCGATCGAAATTTCCTAAAACCACTTTGAAATGGAGACAAAAGGTTTCGAGACTCAACATAGTACATCAACCTTGCACTCACAACTCGCTCCATGAGCTTGCACAGGCAGCTCGTGAGTGCAATGGGTCGATAGTTGTCAGTGGATGTTGGGTCTTTCCCTGGCTTGGGGAAAGGCAAAACATGGGCGTGGCACCACTGTGCCGGAAAAACATGAGTGTCCCAAATACGATTAAACAAAGCCAAAATGGAGAGAATGGAATTATCCGAAAGATTTCGAAGCATAGTGTAATGCAGCCCATCTGGACCTGCTGCAGAATTTCCCGAGCGTTGAAGCGCTGTGCGAAGCTCGAGCAGGGTAAGCAGGGAGTTGTATCCATCTTCATTCGAAGAGGCGAAATTCAACCTCCTCTGCTCTGCTCTGCGCTTAAGCGCTTGAAATGCATGGGAGTAATTGCTGCTGCTGGATGTTTTAGCAAATGATTCTGCCAGAGCATTCACAATGTCAGGGACATGGGTGACTGTATTGCCGTTACTGATGAGCATAGAGATTGGATGAGAAGCATATTTGCCACTAATTCTTCGAATCCTATTCCATACGACTTTAGTGGGTGTGGAAGATGTTACTCCACTTACATAATTTATCCACGACTCTCTCTGGCTTTGCCGTCGAACTTTTCTAGCATAAGCTCGAGCTTTATTAAAGGTCATCATGTTTTCAGGAGTCGGATAGCGCCTAAACTTGTTCCAAGCCTTCCTTTGGGCCTTTTTTGCCTCCTGGCAGTCTTGGTTCCACCAAGGTTTGGGAATCCTTTGCAACCCCGAGGATGTTTGGGGAATGGAGTGTTGGGCAGCTGATAAAATGCAAGCGGTTACTGAAGACACAGCCTCATCAACTGTGCCCGAGAGCACCATTTCCTGCGTTATATTCGCATGTGCTTGGAAGGTCATCCAGTCAGCCCGATCAAACTTCCACCGCGGCTGGCGCGTTGTCGCGCACGCGGTTGGGGCAGTATGTGAAACCACCACGGGGAAGTGATCGCTGCCCATTGGGTCTCCCAGTACATTCCAGGTAAAATCCAAGAGTAAAGTTGGGGAACAAAATGACAAGTCTATTGCCGTAAATGATTGTGTAGGGGAATGGTTGGTTGGTTGGTTGGTGGGGTTTTATGGCACAAGGGCCCTATTCGGCCATACCGCGCCAGACACAAGGTTTTATGACTTCAATTTGAGATTTATATGCGTTTTATTAAATTTATATCGATTAGGAATAGGAATACATTTTTATGAGGCACATCTCCAAGAACGTCAGTTAGTGCTGGGTATGCTACACCAAATCTCTGCTCCCTTATTATTCGAAATCGGGGGCACTCGGATAAAACATGTCTTATCGATAAGGTTACATCACAAGATGGACAGGTCGGCGAAGGTTCTCCATGAAGGAGGTGTCTATGTGTAAAATACGTGTGTCCGATTCGGAGTCTTGTCAGTTTCACATCTAAAACTCTACTTAGTCTTGTTTCAGGGAAGCCAGTTATAGAGGGTTTAATACGATATAATTTATCGTTAAATTCCAAATCCCATGACTTTTGCCAGGTCGACTTGATTGAGTTTCTAATATACAGTAGAATATCACAGAATGGTACAAAGGAGTTGTTTAGCAGAGTAGCTGTTTTTGCAGCCAAGTCTGCTTTGTCATTGCCGGGAATCCCCGAATGTCCAGGTATCCAGCAGAATTTGATGGAGAATCCCCTGTCTTTTAGATTAAAATATGTGTCAATGATTTTCAGTATGATAGGATGACTCTTATGATTATAGTTGCGAAGAGCATCCAAACAACTTCTGGAATCCGAATATAAAATGAAATTTTTCTTTCGGGAGTATTTTAGTTTATTTAAGGCAATGAGGATTGCCCAGCTCTCAGATGTAAACACGGAACACCGTTTGTCAAGTTTTCGAGAGAGAACTCCATTGTCAAAAATTGCAGCTGACCCAACATGAGCGTCGTTTTTAGAACCGTCAGTATATATTGCAGAGTATTCGGAGTATACTAGTCTGTGTTGCTTAAAAATAGAACTATATACGATACTTGATGTCGTAGATTTCCTCCAATCACAGAAATCAAGAATAAAGTCTAGATCTGTGGAAGTCCAAGGTGGCATTTTTATGTTATTTTTAAAAGTGTTTACGTTTTCAATATCTAGTAGAGACAGTAAATTCGGCATTCGAATCCCAAATGAGGGAGTGAAGGATGGTTTTAAAGAAAAATGGATTTTAAACTTGGGATATTCTATTGTTTGATATAAGGGGTGGGAAGGATTAGACTTGATTTTAAAGTAGTATCGAAGTTGGATACTTGCACGTCTAAGTTGCAGACTTGGTTCTCTGGCCATTACGTAAAGGCTATTGACAGGGGAGGTCCTAAAAGCTCCCAAGGACAGCCTTAATCCCTGGTGATGGATTGTGTCGAGGCTTTTCAAAGCTGTTTTAGAGGCGGACCCATAAACAGAGCAACCATAATCAAGCTTAGAACGGACGGTGGCGTCATAAATCTTTAAAAGATATTTTGAATCTGCTCCCCAAGATGTACTTGTTAGAAATTTTAAAATGTTCAGTGCCTTTGTGCAGTCCCGTTTAAGTGAATTAATATGGGGCTTGAACGTTAGTTTGGAGTCTAATATTAAACCCAAGAACCTTCCCTGAGTCCCAACTGGGATAGGGTTACCATTTAGTAAAACTCTGGGTTCAGGGAATATCCCTCGTTTTCTAGTAAAGTTGATGCAAACAGATTTCTGAGGTGATATCACAAATCCGTTTTTGTTCGTCCAAGAATTTATATTGTTTACTGCAGTTTGCAATAGTCTTTCAATAAAATCAATGTCAGTTCCGCTGCAAAAGATTTGGAAGTCGTCAACGAAAAGTGTACCATTGACTCCAGGAGGTAATTGGTTGACAATATCGTTTATTTTAATGATAAAAAGAGTGACACTCAGGACACTACCCTGAGGTACTCCCTCCTCTTGAAAGCAGTCGTCCGAGTAAGTATCGTTGATGCGAACGTTGAAAGTTCTTGTCTGTAGGAAATTTCTAATGAAAGTAGGAAGATTACCTCTCAAGCCCATACCATGCAGGTCGCGTAGTATGCCGTAGCGCCATGTTCTGTCGTAGGCCTTTTCCATGTCAAAAAATATGGAGGTTAAATGTCGATTCCGTACAAACGCTTCTCTGATTGCGGATTCTAGCAAAATCATATTGTCATTAGTGCTGCGTCCAAAGCGAAAACCACTCTGGAAATTCGATAGGTGACGTCCTTTTTCTAAAAAATAAACAAGTCTTGCATTAATCATTCTTTCTACTACTTTGCACATGCAACTAGTCAAAGCTATAGGTCTATAGTTATTAGGGTCAGAAGCATCCTTCCCAGGCTTTGGAATGGCGACTACGGTAGCCCTTTTCCATGAAGTCGGGAAGCCGCCCTCGTTCCAGATTCTATTGAACAATGAGAGAATGTTGAGTAGTGAATCTTCGTTAAGATGTTTTAACATGTCATAATGGATGCCATCGGGACCAGGGGATGTCGGGTGCGATTTCATGAGAGATTGCCTCAGTTCCGTGAGGCTGAAATCTTGATTATAATCAAGAGAGGACGCCGTGTGAAAGTCGAGAATTTTCAGTTCTTCACTTCGTTTGTATGGAATAAAATCTGATGGATATGACATTTCATGCGACACTCTGGAGAAGGCTCTCCCAAGAGTATCAGCAATCGTCTTGACATCAGAGATCATATCATTATTTATTTTTAAAGATGATATTGAAGGTGAGATAAAGCGGCCAGATATTTTCTTAACCTTGTCCCAGAGGACCTTAGATGAGATCTTTCCCTGAATTGACGAAATGTAATTTTTCCAAGACTCTCTCTGGGCTCTCCTTCTTATTTTGCGAAATTCCGCCTTGGCCCGTTTAAAAGAGACGAAATTATCAGTTGTGGGATACCTCCTAAATATACACCACGATTTCTTTTGTTTTTTCAGGGCTTCTTTGCACTCCTCGTTCCAATATGGCTTGTTTATTTTACCTTGTCTTCCCGATGTTTTGGGAATTGTTATTTCGGCTGCCGCGAGAATGACAGATGTCACCCTCTCTACAGCTTCATCAATAGAACCAAAATTGGTCATGTCAGAGGTAATAATAGCCAGTGTCTGAAAAAAATCCCAGTCTGCTTTAGCTAAAATGAATCTCTTTGGTCTTCTGGACGATGGTAGGTCATTAGATAGAACTGACAAAATCAGAGGAAAGTGGTCACTATTGTGTAGTTCGTCATGAACTCTAAAATTCAATGAAGGCAGCAATGATGGTGAGCACAATGCTAGATCAAGGTGATGGTATGTTCTTGATGGGAAATGAAAATATGTTGGGGTTGCATCGTTAAGAACGCAAAGCCCATAGTCGTCTATAAGATTTTCGATCAGTCGACCTCTATCGTTAGTGTCATTGCTTCCCCAAATGGGGTTGTGTCCGTTAAAGTCTCCCAGTAATATGAGAGGTGATGGTAATTGTGCAATGAGATTGTTCAAGTCCTGCTGGTTAATGTCTTCATTTGGAGGTAAGTAAACGGAACATATGGTAGTTAGGGTATGCAATTTTATTTGGATTGCGACTGCTTGGATGTTTGTTTGCAGATTGAGGAGTAAGGAAGGGAAGCTATTGTTTGCAAGGATAGCCGTGCCACCTGAAGCTCGGCTACCATCTGTATAATCCTTCCGGTATAGATTGTAGTTTTTCAGCCTCACAGAATTGTGGGGAAGCAGGTATGTCTCTTGTAAAGAGAAGATGATGGGATTAAAAATGTTTATCAATGATTTGATATCGTCAAGGTGAGTATAAAATCCATGACAATTCCAATTTAAGATGTTGGTCCCAATAATTTAGGTTTTGTTTTACTTCGACTACCACCGCCTTTAGCACTTAAAACATCTTCTTCGTCAGTTTCCAGGTTTAGGTTAGAGTTTGCTTTTCGTTTTGAGTTTACTCGATTGATTTTTAGAGGTACAGTTGTAGTTGAACCATTTCTATTAGAGACATGGTTATTATTTGCATTATTTCCAGGTTGTCGTTGGTTTGGTTGGTATGGTGCGCTAGTTGTTTTAGGTATAGAGCTATTTTTATTGCCATTGTTTTTATTTGTGCTATTTTCAGGTTGGTTTGGTTTTGCAGAGGTTTGGGATGAGCTGGTTGACTGGACTGCAGGTAAGGTTTGATTATTTTTTGTTTCTGTTGATGGTTTAGGGACATAATTAAAATTGAAGATTATATCAGTCTGGGTTCCTCTAGTGTTAGTTGATTTTACCGCTGAGGCGTAGGAAACATTAGGCTTGGGTGTTCTTTCTTGGACTATTTTACGGGCTTCTGGGAATGAGATATTTCTTTCGTATTTCACAGTAACTATTTCTTTCTCGAGGGACCATCTGGGGCACAATTTGTCGTAGGCAGGATTTTCGCCTTCACAGTTGGCACAGCAGGCAGTGGGTGAGTCACAGTTATCAGCTGTATGCTCAAGGCTTGCGCACTCGGCACACCTCGCTCTACCACGACAAATTTTTGCCGAGTGACCAAATCTTTGGCATTTGAAGCAACGCGAGGGGTTGGGAATGTATGGGCGGACTGGGATATTGAGGTAGGCTATTTTCACATATTTGGGGAGCTCAGTAGTATTAAAAGTTAGTATTATATGTTTGGTCTTAATTACATGATCTTCTTTCTTAATTACAATTCTTTTAGCATCTATAACTTTTTGATTTTCTAGTTCTGATAGGATATCATTTTCAGTATCATTGTACAGCTCAGATTCGGATATAACACCTTTGCAAGAATTTAAGGATTTATGTGGTGAAACGAGGACTTCCATATTACCCAAATTTTGTAGACTCATTATTAATTTCGCTTGATTTTCATTTGCTATTTCAACTAAGAGATCACCACCAGCAGTTTTTTTAATATTCTTAACGTTGCCAACCATACCTAGAATACTTTTATTGATTAATATCGGAGATGTGTCCTTGAATGTGCCTTCTTTTCTCTTAATGATGAAGAATTTCGCGTTGGTTACTTTTACTTTATTTTTTGGTTGCTCCACTGAAGGAGAAGGGTTGGTGGACTCACCACCATGCTCGGAGGAGGAGGAGTTGGGGATTTTGGTTTGAGCGTTTTGATCGGAATTTTTTATTTCGACTTCCATAAAAAAAATTTAATTTGGGAGGGAGGAGGAGAATCCCTTCCGACTTCCAGAGGACCAATTTGGTGGGGCTAGCCCCAGAGTCAACAGCCAGCAGTGGCCTCGGGAAAGCCCCCCGCTCTGCCATGCAGGACCCCATCCAGGCACCACCTGGAACTACAAGACAGGCGGGATTATTCGCCAGCTGATAGAGCAGCCAGGACATTGCTGGTTAGGCAGCCCCGGGCTCCTGTACTATCTGGCGGCCTGAGACGCAAAACTCAGTTTTTGACCTGTACCCTCTACATGGCTGCTTCCTCCAAGACCCCACTTCACCAGTCCAAAGGTCCTCGAGAAGTTCAAATCCCCGCTCCCAATGCCAGTTTCCCTAGGGTCGAGCAGTCCGTTGGGTCGTCATATAAGTTAGAAATCATCAGACCCAACCTCGCCCTACTCAACCCTGGTATGCCACCGGACTTCGTGTTGAAGATTGGCCTATAAAAGGCACAAATACACTGGGGTCCCTCGGGATTGTGACACCCGTCACACCTCGACAAGGTGTGCCCCTGAGGGGGTGTAGGGGAATGGAGGTAGGTTGGTGATCCATCGTTCAAGAGGGCCAAATCAAGATCGGATAGCAACCGCTCAACGGTCACTCCTCTCGAAATTGGTGTCTTGGCATCCCCAATGAATATGATGAGCGTTGAAATCGCCCATGAGAATGAATGGTGAAGGCAGTTGACTTATCAAGTTCTCCAATTCACTAAAAACAATTGGCACACTGGGTGGTAGATAGACACTACAGACGCAGAGCGAAGAGACTAAAGACACGCGGGCAGCCACTGCCTGCAGCGACGTGCGTAGAGGAACGGGGGTAAAGGGCGTCGAGTGGGAGACTAGCAAAGCCACACCGCCACACACTCGATCCCCTGTAACGCAGTCCTTGCGGAGTAAGGAGAAACCCCGCAAGCAAGCTGTGTCTATAGGTTTCAAAAACGTCTCTTGTAATGCTATACAAACTGGTGAGTGGCTATTCACTAATGTTTTCAAATCCTCGAGATTGCTACGATAACCACGGCAGTTCCACTGCAGGATTTTACCTATGGTGGTATGATAGGGTTTTTAGGAGGTTTTGACTTGCTTCTGCTCCGATCTTTTGTTCCAGGTTTGTCTTTAGGGGGTTTCCCTGAGCTTTCCTCTACTTCCATGTTATTGTCTTCTTTTGAAGGGTTTTCAGAATTTTCTACTGTATGAAGTTGCTTAGCTGGTTTATTGTCCATTACAGTTTCAAGAGAGGATGAATTTCTTTTAAATTGGGATGACTGATTTGTGGATAGAGTAGTTAAGTTGTTGCTTGATACAGTGTTTACTGGTGAGGGAGGTGGAGGAGTTTGGATGTTAGGTTTAAAAAATGATATGTCGGTCTGCACTTCTATTGAGCTCGAACTTTTCTTGGCAACAGAGGCATATGTATCTTTGGGGCGAGGAGGAAGGATAGTCTCAGCCTGCTTTCGGGCGTCTCCATAACTAAGGTTATTGACAACCTTCAGCCGCTGGATTTCTTTCTCCATTTGCCACCTGGTACATTTTTTCAAAGTTACTTCGTGTTCGCCTTCACAATTAACACAGAATTCCTTAAGAGCGTCACATTGTTCTTTAGCGTGTTCTTTGCTACCACACTTTGGGCAGGTAGCAGAACCACGGCATAATGCAGTTGTATGCCCAAATCGCTGGCATCTGAAGCAGCGAAGTGGGTTCGGAATGTACGGTCTGACGTTTAGGCTTAAGTATCCAGCTTTAATTTTGGAAGGTAACTTTGGAACTGAAAAAGTTAAAATAAATAATGGCAATTTTTTGGTGGTATCATCTTTTTTTGTAATTATTTGCCTTACAGCTGTTACTTTGTGTTCTCTAAGTCCGTCAAGAATTTCTTCTTCGGTAAGGTCAACTATGTCTGGGCAGTATATAACACCTCGAGATGAGTTCAGTGTAGGGTGAGGTGAGACTGACATGGATATGTGTGCTAGTTTGTTTGCTTTTAGGAGAAGTCTAGATTGAGAATCGTTGGAAGTGATAACGAGTAAGTCTCCAGATTGTAATTTTTTAACTGATTCAATGTTACCAGCAATACTACTAAGGGCTTTAGAAACTAGAAAAGGAGATACAGTAGTGAGTTTTAGATCTTCAGAATGTAGAATCAAGAATTTTGGAGATGATAAATTGGATATAATCTGAGAAGGTTTCAAAGGGGTGGACTTACCACCATGATTAACAAAAGACCCCATGAGGGAGAGTGGCGCCTAGGTTCTTTTTTGGTGCTTATGGTGGGCAGAGGGAGGGATGAAGAACCTACCAAATGACAACCTCCCACTCCCACTACTGGTCCCACAGCTCCCACAGTGCGTACCTGACAGTCTGCCTGCCAGGCGGGACTGCACTGCTGCTGCAGGCGCTACGGCATGGTGTCCGCCAAGGTGGATAAACGATAGGACCGACTGGACAGCTCCCACAAACTGCCCAGCAAGCAAGGAAACATATGGGCCGTCACATTGCTAAAGAGCAAGAGGTGACACAGTTGCAGGTACAGAGCGCTTGGAACGCAGGAGGGTAGTTTTCGCTTTTGGATGTTGAGGCGAAAGACTCTGCTAATGCATTGGCAATGTCAGGGATGTTACTGACTATAATGCCATGGTTCTCCAGCATAGATATAGGCTGTGAACCAAATTTGCCACTGATCTTCCGGATTCGGTTCCAGACGTCTTTAGAGGGTGTGGACGACGTTACGCTGCTGACGTATGCCATCCATGATTCCCTCTGACTCTGTCTTCGAATTTTCCGAAAATATGCTCTTGCCTTTTTGAGTGCTAACAGGTTGTCCGGAGAAGGATACCGTCTAAACCTGTTCCAGGCTTTATTTTGAGCTTTTTGGGCTTCCTTACATTCGTAATTCCACCATGGTTTGGGGAATTTAGGTAACCTAGAGGAACTCTTTGGGATGAAAAGATGAGCTGAATTTAAAATTGTAGATGTCACAGTTAAAACCGCCTCTTCAACAGTGCCAGATAACACCATACTTTCTGTAATGACAGCATAATTCTTAAAATCTTCCCATTTGGCTCGCTCCAGTTTCCACCTCGGTGGGCGGGTAGAAGAACCTGCGGTAGGAGAAGCAAAGGAGAGCACAATGGGGAAGTGATCGCTTCCCAGAGGATCCTCATGGACCTGCCACGTAAGATCCAAGAGAAGTGAAGGTGAGCAGATAGAGAGGTCAATGGCACTAAAAGAATGTGTAGGTGAGTGAAGGTAGGTGGGGGAGCCGTCGTTAAGCAGGGCTACGTCTAGCTCTGTAAACAGTCGCTCGACGATGTGCCCCCTAGCATTAACATCACGACATCCCCACATTACATGATGAGCGTTAAAATCACCGACTAAAATAATGGGTAATGGAAGTTGAGAGATGAGATTATCTAAATCTCTGAATGAAACTGGTACACCAGGTGGTAAGTATACGTTGCAAATAGTGACGGCCGAGGTCATAGTGAGCCGCACTGCAACCGCCTGCAGAGACGTCTGGAGATCAACGGGAGAAAAGGGTGCCGAGTGGGCGACTAAAAGCGCCACTCCACCACAGACTCTACCGCCAGACTCGCAGTCCTTGCGGAGGACAGAGAATCCCCGCAAACGAACCGAGTCGGAAGGCTTCAGGAAAGTCTCCTGCAAGGCGATGCACACTGGTGAGTGGATATTGGCCAGATGTTTCAAGTCCTCTAGGTTAGGGCGGAAACCACGAATGTTCCACTGAACTATTTTACCCATCCTTCTTTTGGGTGTTTTTTAAATTTTTCGGACCTAATGGGTTGTACGAAATCTTGGTAAATTTTGATTTTTTGTCCTTCAATAGAAGGTCCTTTTGCTGGAGAGACTGCACATAGACTGCAGCTTCCATATCCTCCACAGAGGTCAAAGGGGCATTGGGTGGGTTGGGTGGGACTGTTTTTTTTTGAGTTTTTTCATATTCTTTTATATTTGTTTCTGAGGCTGAGCGTTTCAACTTAGTTTGGAAATCCATGTCCTCTGCTGAGTCTTGAGACTTTGCAGTGGTGGATTGGTCAGGCGTTTTAGATATTGTTTGGTTTATTGCGTCTGTTTTATCAGAAGGTTTTACTATAGTTGGTTTAGATTGTCTCAGGGTTAAGAATATGGAAGCATCTGTTTGTGTGGCCATAGTACAAGATGTTTTTACAGCGGCTGCATATGATTTGGAGGGAAGCTGTGGCATGAGGTTCTGCACACGCTTTTTAGCCTCACCATATGAAAGTTTCTCATGAACCTTAACTCGCTGGATCTCTTTCTCCTTCAGCCACTGTGGACACTTCCTTGAAGATGCAGCATGTTCTCCGTCACAGTTCACGCAGTGTTCTTTTTTAGCGGGACAAAAGTCGCCGGTATGGTCCTCACTCCCGCACTTCTCGCAGGTAGGGACACCGCGACACGACGCAGTTCCATGGCCAAAGATTTGGCATCGGAAGCAACGCAGTGGGTTGGGAACATATGGTCTAACTTTTAAATTGAGGTATCCGGCTTTGATATTGTTAGGTATATTGGGAGTATTGAAAGTTAATGTGTATAGGGGCAGTTTGTGAGGTTTTTTGTCTTTCTTGACTGTTATTTGTTTAACTTCTGTTACATTTTGGTCTTTTAATCCATCTTTAATTTCTTCTTCAGTTAGGTCTGTAAGATCAGGACAGTATATTACGCCTTTCGAGCAGTTTAAGGTAGGATGTGGGATGACTGTTATTGGTATATGAGCAAGTTTATTTGTGTCGAGGAGGCATTTTGACTGATAATTAGAGTCTGTATTGACAAGGAGATCACCTGAGGGAAGCTTTTTAACGGATTTGACATTACCGGCTAGTCCAGAGATTGCTTTCGATACTAGGAATGGGGAGAGAGAGGCAAGTTTTTGTTCATCGGAATGTAAAATTAAAAATCTAGGTAGAGCATTCATGTTAAAAGATGTCGAGAGAGTCATTTTTAAGGCATTACCTTGGTGCTCCCCGGAGGGAGAGGGGTTGGGGATTTTGGGTACTGCGTTTTCACCCGAATTACTTTTTTCTTTTTCCATTTTTCATTTTTTGTAGGGGAGGGAGGAGGAGAATCCCTTCCGACTTCCAGAGGACCAGTTTGGTGGGGCTAGCCCCAGAGTCAACAGCCAGCAGTGGCCTCGGGAAAGCCCCCCGCTCTGCCATGCAGGACCCCATCCAGGCACCACCTGGAACTACAAGACAGGCGGGATTATTCGCCAGCTGGTGGAGCAGCCAGGACATTGCTGGTTAGGCAGCCCCGGGCTCCTGTACTATCTGGCGGCCTGAGACGCAAAACTCAGTTTTTGACCTGTACCCTCTACATGGCTGCTTCCTCCAAGACCCCACTTCACCAGTCCAAAGGTCCTCAAGAAGTTCAAATCCCCGCTCCCAATGCCAGTTTCCCTAGGGTTGAGCAGTCCGTTGGGTCGTCATATAAGTTATAAATCATCAGCCCCAACCTCGTCCCACTCAACCCTGGTATGCCACAGGACTTCGTGTTGAAGTTTGGCCTTCAAAAGGAGGCACAGATACACTGGGGTACCTCGGGATTGTGACACCCGTCACACCCTAACAGGGTGTGCCCCTGAGGGGTTTGACAGTAAATGGCACCCCACAATGAGAACATTGGGGAGCCTGCTCCCCAAAGAGTAGATGGCGATGAGTAAACCGGGTATGGCCAATTCGTAGTCTGCTGATTATCACTTCCTCCCGTCGATTCAAAGTAGAATCTCGGCGAGGAGCAATCAGTGGCATGACCGAATGAAGCTTGTTCCCCAGCTGGGTGTCCCAGCTGGACTGCCACTCTGAACGAAGCTTCCACCGGAATTGCGCTTTAAGGTCAATGAAAGGAACCGGGAACCTATCTGGGTTTCCGGTCGCTACCCCTGCTAGTCTATCCGCCTCTTCATTGCCTGCAATCCCGGCGTGGCCAGGGACCCAACAGAATCTGATATTATACCCTCGTCTGGTGAGGTTGATCAGTTCCATTAAAATGTCATTGACTATGGGATGAGGTGATGTTTGGTTGGTTGGTTGGTTGGTTGTTTTGGGTTTTATGGCGCAAGGTCCCTATATCGGACATTCCGCGCCAAACACAAGATTAATAGTTAAAAAGATATTTAAATTAAAAGTCATGTCTGTTTAACCAATATTAAAATATGAAGCTTATTAAAAGGTTTATAAGATGCGGACGTGAAGTCCGTAGTCGAGCGTAGTCTATACGCCATTTTTAAAAGGTTGATAGGTTAAAAACAATTTCAGAGATGCCAGCATCTTTTCAATTGTACATATGATTAAATGTCGTGAATTATTCTAATGGTATTTAAAAACTGAAATAATGATGGATGATGTTTTTGACCTAAAAGTTCAGTTAAAACTGGTGATGGAGTTTTAAAATAGCGAACATAGTAAAATAATAAGTTAGGGCATGAGGTTAAAATGTGCTTAATAGTTAAAATATTCTGGCAATGAGGGCAAGTCGGTGGCGGTTCCCCAGCCAAAAGGAACCGATGCGTGACTCTGGAATGGCCTATTCTAAGGCGTGTTAGGAGGACGTCTAGCCGTCGAGATGGTAGTGGTGGTAGGGGTGAGATTCTTGGCTGTATATTGTAAAGTTTATTTTCAATTTGCTCACCCCAGTCCTCCTGCCATTCCTCCCATACGAATGTTTTGATTAGAAGTTTTATATCGTTGTATGGGACCCTTATGCCTAAGGGGGTCAACGCATTTTTCGCAGCGACATCTGCACGCTCATTGCCTTCTATTCCGACGTGACCCGGTATCCAAGAAAACTTTATATCATAGCCACGTCGAATAAGTTTTAAGTACATAAAAATTACATCAAATGCTAATGGATGATTAATGTTTGAGCACTTTAATGAGTCCAATGTGCTTTTACTATCTGTATATAAAATGAATTTATTTGGAAGCAATGATGAAATGTACTTTAAAGCCTTAAATATGGCTAAAAACTCTGCAGTAAAAATTGACACAATAGATGGTAATGAGAAGTTAAAAACTGAATTTTGGTGAATAAAAGCGCAGCCAACGTAATTAAAACTTTTAGAACCATCAGTGTAAATGGCTGAATGGTCCTTGAATGATTCTCTGTGCGAATGGAAGAGCTGACGAAATATAAAAGGATTGGTGTCTGACCTCTTAAAATCTGAAAATATATTTAAAATGGGTAAATCATAATTAAACCAAGGTGGAAACTCAAAATGAGGTCTGTCAGCAACTTCATAAAATCCGAAAGATGACTCTTCCAGAGAGATCTTCGAACGTGACCCAAATGGTTTGATGAAGGATGGACGATTTATGAACAACTGATCTAATGATGTGTCCATGAGCAAATCTTGCAGTGGGTGGCCGGGTTGACTCTGGATACGATAATAGAGTCGGAGCGACAGCAGACGCCTAGTGGATGCTAATGAGGGCTCATGGCAAACCACATACAAACTCTAAACGGGCGAAGTGCGGAAAGCCCCAGAGCATACTCTGAGGGCAGAGTGATGAATCGTATCGAGCCTACGCAACACAGATGGACGGGCGGAGCCATATGCTGCGCACCCATAGTCCAATCTGGAGCGAATTACAGCTCGATAGATTTTAAGCATTGAAGCTCTTTCTGCACCCCAGGATGTGTTGGATAAGACTTTAAGAATATTGAGCCTTTTCTCGCAAGACAACCGCAGCTGCTCGACGTGTGGCTGGAAAGTCAGTTTTCGGTCGAAATGAACGCCGAGAAACTTGACGCTTTCCGCCACTGGAATCTTAACACCACCCAGAATGATTTCCGGGTCTGGGTGAAAGTTCCGTCGTCGGCAGAAATGGACGCAGGTTGTCTTTTGAGGGGAGAATACAAAGCCGTTCTCGGCACTCCACCTCGTCAAGCGATTGACGGCAGTCTGTAGCTGTCGCTCGACAAAGCGCATGTCGATCCCGGCACAATGGACGCTAAGGTCGTCCACATACAAGTTGCCCTGGACTGATGGGGGAAGATGAGAAAAGATGCTGTTGATTCTGAGAATGAAAAGGGTCACGCTTAAAACACTTCCCTGAGGAACTCCCTCTTCTTGTATAAAAGTATCTGATAAAATTGAATTAATACGAATTTGGAACTGTCGCAGAGATAAAAAGTTTTTGATAAATATCGGTAGATTTCCTCTGATTCCTAATGAATGGAGATCGTTTAAAATCCCGTATCTCCATGTGCGATCGTACGCCTTTTCGATATCGAAAAATATAGAAACAAGATGATTACGGCGCACGAAAGCACAACGGGCAAGAGTCTCAAGGAACAGGATGTTATCTACCGATGAGCGGCCAACCCTGAAGCCGCTCTGGAATGGAGACAGAGCCTCGGTCGTCTCCAAGATGTAAACGAGACGACCATTAACCATCCTTTCGAAGAGTTTACACATGCAGCTAGTGAGTGCGATCGGCCGATAGTTGTACGGATTAGACAAGTCTTTTCCTGGTTTTGGAAAAGGTACAACTATGGCATGTCTCCACGCAGAAGGGAAGACATGCTCCTCCCAGATGCGATTGAATAGATATAAAAGGTTACGGAGAGAGGTGTTGCTTAGGTGTTGAAGCATAACATAGCTGATGCCGTCAGGACCAGGTGATGATCTCCTGGTGCGCTGAAGGCATCGCTTCAACTCATCTTCCGTAAACCTGCAGTTATAGGCAAGGGTAGAGGTAGAATTGAAATTGAGGCGACGGGATTCCGCTCGAAATTTAAAGCGTTAAAAGTCCTCTGCATAGTTGTTAGAAGCAGAGACCGCAAAGAGAGCACGCCCTATAGTGTTCGCGATCTCCGCAGTCTCTGTGATGCAGAGGCCATTTTCGCTCACGAACGAGATGGTATGTTCGGAGTATAACCCCATCGCCCTTCGCACTTTGTCCCATAACTGCTTGGAAGGAGTGGCTGATGTTATGCCAGAAACATAGTTTCTCCATGACTCCCTCTGGCTTTGACGTCGCACTCTGCGAGCGAAAGATCTGGCCCGCTTGAAGGCAACAAGATTTTCTGTTGTGGGGTATCTTCTAAATATACCCCAAGCCTTCTTTTGAGCTTTCTTAGCTGCAGTGCACTCTTCTGTCCACCATGGTTTACGATTTTTATGAAAGGACGGTGATGATTTGGGAATCGCCGAATGGGCAGCATTCAAAATAATACTCGTGACTGAGCTTACGCATGCATCGATATTACCTTCGACCATTTGGTCTGTTATATTGGCCTCTGATGTAAAATGAGACCAATCTGCCCTGTCAAAGATATATCTGGGAGGTCGGGTCACAGGACCATTTCCATCGTCAGACGTGACGAATATTGGAAAATGGTCGCTGTTCCTCAGATCCTTCCCGACAAAGAAAGACAAAGATGGTAAAAGACAGGGCGAACAGATGGCGAGGTCGATGGCATGGAAAGTACGGCTTGGCTCGTGGAAGTAAGTATCCTCACCGTCATTTAGCAGGCAGAGACAGTGATCTGACATCAACTGTTCGATCTGCCTGCCACGGGTATTGGTGTCACTACTTCCCCAAAGCCCACTGTGTGCATTCAAGTCTCCGAGTATGATGAACGGCGTCGGCAGTTGATTCACCAGTTCATCTAGGCTCTGTTGCTGGATGGCTATGCTTGGTGGTAAGTATAGCGTGCAGACTGTCAGTAATCTCTTTACTTGCACTCTCACAGCAACCGCCTGCAGTTGTGTGTTGAGCGGCAACGGCTGAAAAGGGAAGGCGTTGGAGGTGAACAAAGAGACTCCTCCAGAAGCTTTTCCATCAGCGTTAACGTTGTCCGCTCGAATGCAAGTGTATTGACGAATCCTCGTCTGGTCGCTAGGCTTCAGGAAGGTCTCCTGAAGTGCGAGACAGACAGGTTTGTAATCTGCTATCAGGGTTTTCACATCATCCAGCTTGTTTCGATAGCCACGACAGTTCCAAGAAATAAAATTAAGAGTCATGATTTAAAAGTTTTTCGCTCTGATCTACAGGCGACATGCTGATCTCTAATTCATTAATCTCTTCTTCTGAGACGTGTAAATCCAATGAAAAATCATCTTTCTCCCTAATATTTTCTCTAATTTGTCCTCTACGTAAATTTGCTCTGCTATTATTTCTCTCTTTAACGTTAACTTTTCTGTTTCTTACGTTGTAAGGTGGTTGTGGGAGGTAAGAAATGCGTCTTTGACTCTTGATTGTAGGTTTTAGTGTGGTGGGTAGTACGGGTTTCTTTTTCTCTTTAGGATTTACGTTGATATGAGTTGATGTAGAGGCTTGATTTGTTATTGTAGATGTGGATGGCTGGCTACTAAATTTAGGAGTGGTCGGTGATTTCTTTTCTTTTGGTTGAGTTGCAGGTAAGTTTAATATTGTAGGTGGTTTTATGGTTGTTTGTTTAACTGATGGAGTGATTTTAAGGGGAGCTATTGGTTCAGTTTGAGTCTGGATGGATGCTGATGTTTTCATGGCAGCTGCTGCGTAGCTTAAACCTATTTTTGGAGTTCTTGCTTCAACTTGTTTTTTAGCGTCTATATAAGATATTTTATTGTTTGTTTTCAATACTTGAATTTCTTTTTCAAACAACCACCTAGGACACTTCTTGTCGTACGCCGGATGGTCCCCGTTGCAATTGATGCAACAGGTTGGCGCAGCGCATTTCTCACCGCCATGGTCGGCACCGCCACAATTGGCGCAAGTGTCTGACCCACGGCAGGAAAACTTAGAGTGACCAAAGCGTTGACATTTAAAACATCTTAATGGATTGGGTATGTATGGTCGGATATGGCAATTTAAGTAAGCTATTTTAATTTCAGATGGCAGAGTTGGGGTGTCAAAGGTAAGAATTATGTGTTTTGTTGGAAATGTTTCCTTATCACGTTTTATCGTTATTCGTTTTGCATCTATTACATTTGAATTAATCAAATTTTCTTTAATTTCAGATTCTGTAACGTTGAAAAGATCAGCTTCGGATATAACACCTTTTGATATGTTGAGGGAGAAGTGAGGAGTAACTGTGATATTAAAGTCGCCAATTCTAGTACTATTTTGTAATTTGTGTGATTGAGCTGCATTTGAAGTTTGAATAAGCATGTCGCCAGATCTTAAGCGTTTAAGAGATTTTAAGGTTCCTATATCTTTTTCAAATGTTCTATTTATTTTAAAGGGCGAAACAGCAGAGAAAGAAACAGTCAATAAGGGAGGATTTTCAAGTTTAACTAAGAAATAACGAGCATTTTTTAAATTAACAATTCTTTGTTGCTCCCCTTGGGGAGAAGAGTTATCCCCGGAGGGAGAAGGGTTGGTGGGCTTACCACCATGAGAGGAAACCGAAGGGTTCATGGTTGGAAATGCAGGTGTTCATCCCGATGCGCCCCTACCCACCACGGAGCCCAACAAGGGGGAGGGGTTACCGGCAGTCGCCGCCGACCGCCAGTAGCCGACAAACGACTAGTAGCTGACGGTCGACAAGCGAAAGAACTCGGGCCCCTCCAGGAGTGACACCGGGGTATAATGCCACAGATCTCCATATGCAGCACTAGCCCTTAAATCACAAAATCAACAGCTGCTCCGACACCACAGGGGGAGAAATCACCCTGAAGTGGCAGAGCAGCGAGATAATGGGAGCCGATTGACCGGAGCGGGCTCACTCCGGCCGCCCGATCTAGCGGGACTCCGGGGCCAAAGAGGCCGTATTGGGGGAACATGCCCGCAGGAATCAAGCCGTATGGTGCATAAACCCCCTCAAGCCTCCAGGTTCCCCATCGCCCCGTTACGGGATGCCACACACGGCAAACATGTGGCCACTAGTTAAAAAAGTAGAAAAACTAATTAAACTATAACGAATAACATAAATATAACACGAGACTCAACTAGTGGTAATAGAGTCTCAAAATAAAGAGCCGAGTGTAGTGTAAGGCAAGAACTAAAAACCAGTATAACTTTAACTATTGAGGAAAAAACTCAAGATGGAACAGCAAAACTAAAAATCAAAATATCACTTGGTCCCCTATAGGAGGTTCCCATGCCGGTGGAAGATTGGCCTTTTAATAAGGCACAAATACACTGGGGTCCCTCGGGATTGTGACACCCGTCACACCCCGACAAGGTGTGCCCCTGAGGGGCCGAGGTCATAGTGAGCCGCACTGCAACCGCCTGCAGAGACGTCTGGAGATCGACGGGAGATTGGTTGGTTGGTTGTTTAGGGTTTTATGGCGCAAGGCCCCTATTAAGATCGACGGGAGAAAAGGGTGCCGAGTGGGCGACTAAAAGCGCCACTCCACCACAGACTCTACCGCCAGACTCACAGTCCTTGCGGAGGACAGAGAATCCCCGCAAACGAACCGAGTCGGAAGGCTTCAGGAAAGTCTCCTGCAAGGCGATGCACACTGGTGAGTGAATATTGGCCAGATGTTTCAAGTCCTCTAGGTTAGGGCGGAAACCACGAATGTTCCACTGAACTATTTTACCCATCCTTCTTTTGGGTGTTTTTTGAATTTTTGGGACCTAATGGGTTGTACGAAATCTTTGTGAATTTTGTTTTTTTTTTCCTTCAATAGAAGGTCCTTTTGCTGGAGAGACTGCACATAGACTGCAGCTTCCACATCCTCCAAAGAGGTCAAAGGGGCATTGGGTGGGCTGGGTGGGACTGTTTTTTATTGAGTTTTTTCATATTCTTTTATGTTTGTTTCTGAGGATGAGCGTTTCAAATTAGTTTGGAAATCCATGTCCTCTGCTGAGTCTTGAGACTTTGCAGTGGTGGATTGGTCAGGCGTTTTAGATATTGTTTGGTTTATTGCGTCTGTTTTATCAGAAGGTTTTACTATAGTTGGTTTAGATTGTCTCAGGGTTAAGAATATGGAAGCATCTGTTTGTGTGGCCATAGTACAAGATGTTTTTACAGCGGCTGCATATGATTTGGAGGGAAGCTGTGGCATGAGGTTCTGCACACGCTTTTTAGCCTCACCATATGAAATTTTCTCATGAGCCTTAACTCGCTGGATCTCTTTCTCCTTCAGCCACTGTGGACACTTCCTTGAAGATGCAGCATGTTCTCCGTCACAGTTCACGCAGTGTTCTTTTTTTGCGGAACAAAAGTCGCCGGTATGGTCCTCACTCCCGCACTTCTCGCAGGTAGGGACACCGCGACACGACGCAGTTCCATGGCCAAAGATTTGGCATCGGAAGCAACGCAGTGGGTTGGGAACATATGGTCTAACTTTTAAATTGAGGTATCCGGCTTTGATATTGCTAGGTATATTGGGGGTATTGAAAGTTAATGTGTATAGGGGCAGTTTGTGGGTTTTTTTTGTCTTTCTTGACTGTTATTTGTTTAACTTCTGTTACATTTTGGTCTTTTAATCCATCTTTAATTTCTTCTTCAGTTAGGTCTGTAAGATCAGGACAGTATATCACGCCTTTCGAGCAGTTCAAGGTAGGATGTGGTGCGACTATTATTGGAATATGAGCTAGTTTATTTGAGTCGAGGAGGCATTTTGATTGATAATTAGTATATGTATTGACAAGGAGATCACCTGAGGGAAGCTTTTTAACAGATTTGACATTACCGGCTAGTCCAGAGATTGCTTTCGATACTAGGAATGGGGAGAGAGAGGCAAGTTTTTGTTCATCGGAATGTAGAATTAAAAATCTAGGTAGAGCATTAATGTTAAACGATGTCGAGAGAGTCATTTTTAAGGCATTGTCACCTTGGTGCTCCCCGGAGGGAGAGGGGTAGGGATTTTGGGTACTGCGTTTTCACCCGAATTACTTTTTTCTTTTTCCATTTTCATTTGGTTTGTAGGGGAGGGAGGAGGAGAATCCCTCCCGACTTCCAGAGGACCAGTTTGGTGGGGCTAGCCCCAGAGTCGACAGCCAGCAGTGGCCTCGGGAAAGCCCCCCGCTCTGCCATGCAGGACCCCATCCAGGCACCACCTGGAACTACAAGACAGGCGGGATTATTCGCCAGCTGGTGGAGCAGCTAGGACATTGCTGGTTAGGCAGCCCCGGGCTCCTGTACTATCTGGCGGCCTGAGACGCAAAACTCAGTTTTTGACCTGTACCCTCTACATGGCTGCTTCCTCCAAGACCCCACTTCACCAGTCCAAAGGTCCTCAAGAAGTTCAAATCCCCGCTCCCAATGCCAGTTTCCCTAGGGTTGAGCAGTCCGTTGGGTCGTCATATAAGTTATAAATCATCAGACCCAACCTCGTCCCACTCAACCCTGGTATGCCACAGGACTTCGTGTTGAAGTTTGGCCTTCAAAAGGAGGCACAGATACACTGGGGTACCTCGGAATTGTGACACCCGTCACACCCTAACAGGGTGTGCCCCTGAGGGGTCACATGGACGGATCATCTCAAAATCCTGGGAGTCTTTTTATGGAAAGTTCTCCCATCACTTCAACTACGTCACCCAGAAATGTCTCCGTATTCTCAACGCAACAAAAGCCATAGCCTGAACTAACTGGGGTGTTAGACCCCACCACCTCAAATCCATAGTCAATGCCACCATTGGCAGCATTCTAGATTACGGCTTCACCAAAATATAGAACGCATCCACAACTCAGCCCCTCCGGTCTACCCAAATTCACCCCTATCCTCGTGCTGAGGAAAGAAACCGACTCCATCTCCCTATCCTATTTGCCCAATACAGGACTAAAGACTGTTCAATAACGACATTGTTTGCAAAATGAAGAAATGGCATGTGTTTTTTTTTATTTTATTTTTTTTTTGACGAAAAATCAATAGAATGGGAAAAAATAAGTGAAAAAAAAAACATTTCCTTTATTTAAATAAAGTAATTTTTTCACTTTAAATTTAAAATTTCCCTGGTTTCGGTTTCACTGAAGATCACGTGACTAAACGTCACTTACGCCAATCGGTTTATCAACAACCGCGAAGTTTATACTGTTCCTTGCATTGCATTATTTCATCTGATTTCATCGCTATTTCCTAATCTAATTCTTTATTTATAATCGTATACTTTTCTTCTCTTTATTATTTTCTTCATTTATTCCAAAGATGCAAGCCAGCTTTGTCGATTGCTCGAGTGACAATGTCCCAATCGTCACAGAAGTTATGATTGTAAACTTCTTCGATAACAATCCGGATTTCATATCTAGCGAAACACGCGGAGCTAAAGCAGAGAGGTAAGTTATATATTTTTTTATTATAAATATTAAATAATCATATTTACTTAAAAAAAGTTTGAAAATTCAATAAGCAGTTTCTATATAGAAGTGCATAATTTTACGATATATTTGTGTGTATTGGGCGGTTTTAGTATGATGTCAAATTATTGTGCAGTTTTTGTATTGGTTGGTTGGTTGATTGTTTTTTTATGGCGCAAGGCCCATAGTAGGACAAATAGCGCCAGACTCAAGACAAATTCAATATAAGTGAGTGAAAGCTCTTGTCAGATGTACTCTATACATCGGTAGATAAAATTGTTAAAATGTCCAAGTTTAAAAAATTTCAATAAATAAGTTGGATAAGAAGAGATGAAATATACATGGATTAAAACTTAGATATGATATTTAAAACCAATGTGATTGGTAAAGTTAAGAACAAGTCTAAGATTTGATGAATAAGATAAAACTTCTGATAGATTAAAATTTGAACGTTTAAAAACCCGAGTTCTTTGGGCATTAAAAACTGGACAAACACAGATGATATGCTCTACTGAAAATGGTACCCCACAATGAGAACATTGGGGAGCCTGCTCCCCAAAGAGTAGATGACGATGAGTAAACCGGGTATGGCCAATTCGTAGTCTGCTGATTATCACTTCCTCCCGTCGATTCAAAGTAGAATCTCGGCGAGGAGCAATCAATGGCATGACCGAATGAAGCTTGTTCTCCAGCTGGGAATCCCAGCTGGACTGCCACTCTGAACGAAGCTTCCACCGGAATTGCGCTTTACGGTCAATGAAAGGTATCGGGAACCTATCTGGGTTTCCGGTCGCTACCCCTGCTAGTCTATCCGCCTCTTCATTGCCTGCAATCCCGGCGTGGCCAGGGACCCAACAGAATCTAATATTATACCCTCGTCTGGTGAGGTTGACCAATTCCATTAAAATGTCATTCAGTATGGGATGAGATGATGTTTGATATGAAATTATGGATTGCAAAGCCGAGAGAGAATCCGTATAAATGCACACGTCCATGTGACCAGATCTTCGCACTAACTCTAAAGCTATTCTGATAGCATGAAGCTCTGCCGTATATATGGATGCTTCTACAGGAAGGGCATCACACACAGTCTACGGGAGCTACAGCTGCGGCCCCGACGCGAGTGCTTGATCTTGAGCCATCTGTGAATATAGGCATCAAATCGTGAAATTGTTCACGATGAGCCCTAAACAAAGTTCTATAAACCTGATCAGACGTGCACGATTTTTGGTAGGAAGTGAAAGAGAAATCCACATTTGGTTGGATTCTTTCCCAAGGGGGTAATGGCGCTACGGAAGACTGAGCAACCCGTCCAACGGTAATGTCCATTTCTCTTAACAGGTTTCTCATTCTAAAATGGTATGGAGGGGTGTAAATACGAGATGAACGATTTATAATAAGTCTCAGCAAGCTAAAATCAAACAGAAAGGAAAATGATGGATGTTGACGTAATGATCTAACCTTGATGAAGTATGATAATGATAGATATTTACGGCGCAGATCCAGGGAGGGCTCATTGGCCTCAGCATACAAAGAGTATGGGCGAGGTGCGAAATGCACCCAAACATACTCTGAGAGCTTGGTGGTGCACTGGATCTAATGACTGTAAAAGTGATGTACACGCAGACCCATAAACAACTGAACCGTAATCGATCTTTGATCGAATGAGAGCTCGGTATAACCGTAGGAGAGATATTTGATCCGCACCCCATGTCGTAGTGCTCAAAACCTTCAAGATGTTTAAGGCCTTGGAGCATCTAGTTTTGAGGTCTTTAATATGACTGTTGAAGCGAAGTTTATTATCGAATATAACACCGAGAAATTTGGTTTTATCAACTACTTGTATTGGGGCATTACCCAGCCGTAACTCAGGATCAGGGAAGAGACCCCTCCTCCGGCTGAAGGGTACAACCACGGTTTTTTCTGCAGAAAAGGTGAACCCATTGTGTTTGGCCCATAGGTTCAGTTTATTTATCGAGTTCTGCAATTGTCGCTCAGCGACATTCATGTATTGGGATGAAAATGAAATCTGAAGGTCGTCAACATATAAAGAACATTGAATTCCTCTACTAAGATTATTAACAATGTTGTTGAGCTTGATGATAAATAATAAAGGACTTAAAACTGAACCCTGCGGAACTCCTTGTTCTTGAATAAAAACTGATGAGTAAAATGAGCGAAGGCGAACTTGAAATGAACGTTGTTTTAAAAAATTTTGGATAAAAAGTGGTAAATTCCCTCTTAAGTTTAGACGATATAGATCCTGGAGGATGCCATGTCTCCAGGTCATATCGTAAGCCTTCTTGATGTCGAAAAAGACAGCGACAAGATGTTGTTTGCGCAAGAAGGCCTCGCGTATAGCGGTTTCTAGCCTTAAGAGGTTGTCAATTGTAGAGTGGAATTTGCGGAACCCGCTTTGAAATGGAGACAATAAATTGTTATACTCTAGATAGTACATCAGTCGGGCACTGACCATACGCTCTAAAAGCTTACAGAGACAACTGGTCAGAGCTATAGGACGATAGTTGTCAGGTACTGTAGCATCTTTTCCTGGCTTAGGGATTGGGAGGATATACGCATAGTACCATTTAGATGGAAATTTACGACTAGACCATATCTGATTAAATAATATGAGAATGACTTTTAATGATTGATGAGATAAATGGCGCAACATAATATAATGCAACTCATCCGGTCCAGCAGCTGAGTCTCTTGAGCGACACAGGGCTGTGTGAAGTTCGAGCATCGTGAGCGGGGAATTATAGCCCTCGTCATCCGAAGAGCCGAAATTAATTCTCGACCGCTCCGCTCTGCTTTTCAAGGCCTGGAACTCTGGAGGATAGTTATCGCAGCTGGAAGTCCTTGCAAAATACTCCGCAAGGGTGTTTGCTATGCCGGGAATGTCATTTATTGTAGTGCCATTATGATTTAAAATAGATATGGGATTAGTCCCGTATTTTCCATTAATTTTGTGAATCTTCCTCCATACTTGGTGAGTTGGTGTAGAATAAGTAATGCCACTCACGTATTTTTCCCAAGATTCACGTTGGCTTCGCCTTCTAACTTTTCTAGCATAGGCTCGTGCCCGACTGAAAGCTATCATGTTTTCCTGAGTGGGATAGCGCCTGAATTTTCCCCAGGCTTTATTTTGCGCCTTTTTTGCCTCCGTACAGGCCTGGTTCCACCATGGCTTTGGATATCGTGGCAATCTCGAGGATGTTTTAGGGATAGTTAATGCAGCTGCCTTTAAAATGATGGATGATATATTTTCTACAGCTTCATCGACTGTTCCAGAAAGCACCATGCTATCGGTTAGCTGAGCATGAGTTTGAAAGGCTGACCAGTCAGCTTGACCGAATTTCCATCGTGGTTGACTCGTAGTCGTACACGCTGTTGGGGTTTTAAAAGTAACCACCAACGGGAAATGGTCGCTGCCATATGGGTCACTTAAGACTCTCCATGCCAAGTCTAACAGCAATGGGGGAGAACATAAGGTTAAATCGATGGCTGTGAAAGATTGGGTAGCTGGATGAAGGTAAGTTGGAGATCCGTCGTTTAAGATGCAGAGATCCAGCTCTGAAAGCATTTTCTCGACGGTCTCGCCTCTTGAATTTGCATCCTTACTTCCCCAGATGGGATGATGAGCGTTAAAATCCCCCAACAGGATGAAGGGGGAAGGCAGCTGGTTCACCAGATCTTCAAGGTCTCTAAAGTGGACATTTGAACTAGGTGGGAGGTATAAACTGCATATTGTGATGGTTGAAACCAAAGAGACGCGAGCTGCGACTGCTTGCAGAGGTGTACGGAGCGGGATGGGAGTGAAGGGTGTCGTGTGAGCAACTAACAGTGCCACACCCCCACAAACTCGTCCACCCGTCTCACAGTCCTCGCGAAGGATGGAATATCCCCGCAGTCGAGTCTTATCTGTTGGTTTTAAAAACGTCTCCTGTAGCGCAAGACACACAGGAGAGTAAGAGTTTATTAGAGTCTTTAGGTCCTCGAGATTGCTGCGGAAGCCACGGCAATTCCACTGTACTAGTGTTATGATGAGGATGGAGGAGTTATTTCTTGGTGCCTGGAACGGCTTCTCGCTCTAATTTTTACATTATCTTTTATTTTTCCTTCCGTTTCGACACCTTCCATCCCTTCCTCTGAAGAATTAACTTCAGTAAGGGCGTTTTGTTTGGAAACTTTAACGTTAACCTTAATTTGATCTGTTTGATTTCTTTTACCTGCTGGATTTGGTTGGTTGGTTGGTTGGTTGTTTAGGGTTTTATGGCGCAAGGCCCCTATTAGGACATTCTACGCCAAACAAGACCAAAAGAAATAAGTAAATCTAAAAATTAAGCGAGCGAAAAGCCCTTGTCGGATGTACTCTATACATCAAAGTAAAAACCTTAAAAACACAGGTTAAAATCTGAACAGTGGTATGAAACAAAACAGGTTAAAATGTCAGACATGATAGGTAAAATTGATGATATGAATGAAATTGAGAACAAGTTTAAAATCAGAATTGTTGTTTAAAACATCAGCCATATTAAAATTTCTACGTTTAAAAACATGAAGTCTTTCAGCATTAAAATGGGGACATTCACAAATAATATGACGGACTGTATAAGAGACTTGACATACATTACACACAGGAGCCTGCTCCCCCATCAGCAGATGACGGTGGGTGAACCGAGTATGACCAATTCGAAGCCGACATATTAGAACTTCCTCCCGACGGTTCAGCGAGTGAACGCGGCGAGGAGTTAATAGTGGCATAATCGAATGAAGCTTGTTCCCCAGCTGGGTATCCCAGCTGTCCTGCCACTCGGAACGAAGCTTCCGCCGGAAAAATGCTTTCAGGTCTGAGAAAGGAGCTGGAAAACGATTACGGAGACCAGTCGCTGTACGTGCCAGCACGTCAGCTTCTTCATTACCAGCAATTCCGGCGTGGCCAGGGACCCAACAGAAGCGAACTTCAAACCCACGTCTGCCCAAATAAATCAATTTTTTAAAAATGTCTATGAGGATGGGATGAACGGAAACTTCATATGAAGTCAATGACTGTAAGGCTGAGAGTGAGTCTGAGTAAATAATAAATTTAAAATAATGGGAACGTTGCAGATGTTCTAGAGCCATCCTAATGCCATGGAGTTCGGCTGTATATGTTGATGCATAGATAGGCAAGGCATCGTGGACTGAAGCTTGGAGACAAACAGCAGCAGCCCCTACATGAGTGTCCGACTTTGATCCATCAGTGAAGATTGGAACATAGTCCTGGAAACACTCTCGATGCGCCTCGAATAAAGCACGATACACCGACTCCGATGTGCAGGATTTTTGATAGGAAGTAAGAGAGAAATCCACATCAGGCATTATCAGCTCCCATGGAGGGAATGGCGTAATGGTGGACTGGGCAATCCGACCAAGCGTTATGCCACATAAGGCATGTCTTGGAGTAAGAAGGATGCTCCCCTTCGCAGTTGACGCAGAAGGTTTTGGCAGCCGTGCAGAACTCGCCAGCGTGCTTGGTGCTTCCGCACTTTTCACACGCAGCAACGCCGCGACATGCATTCTGGCTGTGGCCAAGCTTCTGGCATCGCCAACATCGTAAAGGGTTAGGAATGTATGGTCGGATTTTAACACAGAGGTATCCCACCATTATTTCCTCTGGTAGGGATGGCATTGAGAAAGTCAAAATGGCAAGGGGGGTTGTAATGGTTTTATCGTCTTGCTTCTTAACTATGCGTTTGATGCTTTGAACTCCTTGTGGAGCAAGCTCTTTTTCAATCTCAATATCAGCAATAGGAATTAAGTCAGGGCAATAAATGACGCCTTTAGAAGTATTTAATGTTGGATGTGGTGTAACGGTTATGTCTATGTGAGCAAGTTTATTAGCTTTTAAGAGATTACGTGATTGTGATGGTGATGCTGTCTCAACGAGTAGGTCTCCGGATGGAAGTTTTTTGACATTCTTTACAGTACCAGCTATTCCAAGAATTGCTTTAGCTATTAAAAATGGCGATGCAGTAGTCAACTTGAAATTTTCATCAGTAGCATGTAAGAGTAGAAATTTAGGCATGATATTCGTGAGATTTTTTTCTGAAGTGAGTAAAGGTGTAGTGGACTTACCACCATGATTCAAAAAAGAGGACCCCATGAGGGAGAGTGGCGCCTAGGTTCTTTTTTTGGTGCTTATGGTGGGCAGAGGGAGGAATCAAGAACCTACCAAACGACAACCTCCCACTCCCACTACTGGTCCCACAGCTCCCACAGTGCGAACTCAGCAGTCTGCCTGCTGAGCGGGACTGCACTGCTGCTGCAGGCGCTACGGCATGGTGTCCGCCAAGGTGGAAAAACGATAGGACCGACTGGGCAGCTCCCACAAACTGCCCAGCAAGCAAGGAAACATATGGGCCGCCACATTGCTAAAGAGCAAGAGGTGACACAGCCGAACGTCGGTATGTTGACTAACCAGGAACCGGACAACAAACACAGGACAACACAACATTTAATGGTATCCTGGTCTCAGCTGCTTACCCATATGCCGCCCATCCAGAGCTCGTTAAACACTCCAGGGGAGAAGCAAATCAAAACAAAGTGGGTCTATTGAGTTTGGGTGCTCTGAAGAAACCAAAAACCAGTCCAACTTTGAACTATTTTAAAAGAAAAAATATTTTCTGTAAAGCCTCTAATCAAAATGGTGGAAGAAGGGAGTCAAAATAATACTACGTTTAATCATAAGATAGAAACTATATGTAATTAAATGACCAACTCAATAATAACAAAATCTTACTAAAGGTAATAAGATGTTAAAATAAAATTCCAGTGTAAAATGCATCTAATAAATCAAAACCAGTATCAATTTAACTATGGCGGAAAAGGAAAGAGGGAAGTAAGGAGGAAAGAAAAAGAAGAAAGATCGCTTAGGCTGCCCGGGGTCGCGCGTTCCCGGTGGATAGATGCACTTAGTCACCTAAAGGAGGTTCCCGTGCATGTGGAAGATTGGCCTTTTAATTAGGCACAAAAACACTGGGGTACCTCGGGATTGTGACACCCGTCACACCTCAACAAGGTGTGCCCCTGAGGGGCCTGCTGGATTTGTACTAAGGTTTCCTACTGGTTTATTTACTGAATTACCTAATAGATTTTTCGCTGCAGCAATGGCTGCTTGTTGCTGGATTTGTAGACTTTCTGGCGAGTCAGGTTTATTGCCCAATAAAGGATTAGGTGGTGTTAATTTTGTAAAATTTTCATTTAATTTTGGAGTGCTTTTTATTCCGGGAGTGGCTGTAGTTTGTGTTGAACTATCTTGATAAGTGATCTTAGGGGCTGTTTCACGGGTAGATTGATTTGAATTTTGTTGCGTACCATTAGAAACTATTGAGGCATAGGAATTTTGTGGTTTTGGAGGCATTAATTTTTCCATCTCTTTGCGGGCTTCCGGGTAGCTAATATTTTTTAAAACTTTCAGTCGCTGTACTTCTTTTTCAAAAATCCACTTTGTACATTTCTTGTCGTACGAAGGGTGGCCTTCTCCGCAGTTCAAGCACTTGGGGTCTTCTTTACAGTGGTCTGAAACATGGTCCGGTTCTCCACATCTGCCACATGCAGGAGAACCACGACAAGAGTTTCCACTGTGGCCAAATCTTTGGCATCTAAGGCAGCGGAGAGGATTAGGTACATATGGTCTAACATTAACGCTTAAATAGCCAACATGGATTTTGGAAGGTAGAATAGAGCTTGTAAATGTTAAAATAAAAAGTGGCGATTTCACAAGGTTTCCATCCTTTTTAATACTTATTTGTTTAACTTTCTCTATGTTTTGTTCTCTTAAGTTTTCTTCAATTTCCGTTTCAGGTATATCAGTAAGATCTGGGCAGTATATTACACCTTTTGTACTATTTAACGAAGGGTGGGGGTATGCTGTTATAGGGATATGAGCCAGTTTCTTACATTTTAACAGATTTTTGGTTTGTGCTTCAGTTGAAGTGTTGACTAGAAGATCTCCAGATGAAAGTTTTTTAACAGACGAAACTGTTCCAGCAACTCCAGAAATAGCTTTAGCAATCAAGAAAGGTGAGACTGTAGATAACTTGGTTTCAGGTAATTCGGAATGTAAAACTAAAAATTTTGGAAATGGAATGGACAAAGTGGTGGACTTACCACCATGATTCGAAGAGGAAGCCATGGGGTATAGGGGAGCCTAGGTTCTTTTTTGGGGCTTATGGTGGGCAGAGGGAGGGATCAAGGACCTACCAAACAACAACCTCCCACTCCCACTACTGGTCCCACAGCTTCCACAGTGCGTACCCGACAGTCTGCCTGCCAGGCGGGACTGCACTGCTGCTGCAGGCGCTACGGCATGGTGTCCGCCAGGGTGGACAAACGATAGAACCGACTGGGCAGCTCCCACAAACTGCCCAGCAAGCAAGGAAACATATGGGCCGTCACATTGCTAAAGAGCAAGAGGTGACACAGCCGAACGTCGGTATGTTGACTAACCAGGAACCGGACAACAAACACGGGACAACACAACATTTAGTGGTATCCTGGTCTCAGCTGCTTACCCATATGCCGCCCATCCAGAGCTCGTTAAACACTCCAGGGGAGAACAACTAAAAAATAACATGGGTAGATATTGTGTTTCGATGCTAGGTAGAAATAAAAACCAGTATATTACTTTACTATTTCAAAAGAAAATATAAAGTGTTGTAAAGCCACTATTCAAATTGGAGAGAGTGTAAATTTAGCAAAACTCATAAACAAACATAATACTATACCAAACTAGTGGTAATCGGGTCTAAAAATCAAGGTTCCTTGGTAGAATTGAGTAAACTCAAAACCAGCTCTATGACGGAAAGGAAAGGGGGAAGGAATAAGGAAAGAAAAAGAAGAAAGATCGCTTAGGCTGCCCGGGGTCGCGCGTTCCCGGTGGAAGGATGCACTTTGTCACCTAAAGGAGGTTCCCATGCATATGGAAGATTGGCCTTATTAGGCACAAATACACTGGGGTCCCTCGGGATTGTGACACCCGTCACACCTCAACAAGGTGTGCCCCTGAGGGGGCAGTTTTTGTATTGATATATTCTTATGAATCTGAAAGGTTTTAATTGTATCTTATTTATATCTTAGGTCAGCACGGCATTCTTATGGAGATAATGCTATCGGGTATGTGCAAGTGAAGAGGGAGAGCCACTTATGCACAGTACAGGCAAAGGTAACTCCTGAACACAAGGTTCGAGGAAAGCCTTATGTTGTTACACTTGCCTGTGATGAAAAGGAAAGAAAGGTGGTTTCGGTGAAGTGCGAAGGGTGTGCTGCCAGTGCTGGGGGCTGCAAACACAGCATTGCAATGCTCTTTTGGACGCACCGTAGGTCGTCAGAGCCTTCCACTACTAAAACGACCAATTATTGGAAGAAGTCGACGCTGGCCACCATAGGGGGGGGGATCTGCTACAAAATTCCTCCACTCAACAGATTTGGGGAAAACTTCGAGAATTACCCTGCCTCCGAAGGATCCCTCTGTTATAGGGGGGATTTTTTGAAATTGGAAAAAAGTGGGGGATTATCAACTGAAAAACTGCTTCTCCCAAATCCACAAGCTTTCTCTGCACACCCAAAAGGTGAATTATGCAGCTAAATTTCCTAGGTGTACTGCAAATGACTTTTTAAATTTTTTAATGTTTGCCACTACAGAAGAGGATTGTGAAAGAGCTGCTCAGGAAACACTCGGACAAGCTCAGAGTCCTGTATGGCATGAACTTCGATTTGGAAGAATCACTGCTTCAAAAATCCATGAAGCAGCCCACTGCTCAACTCCGGATGGTTGTTTGGTGAAGTCAATATTTGGTTCTAAGTTCAAAGCTACAGCAGCCATGAGACGCGGGACCAAATTAGAACCAAAAAAGTCCTGAAGGAAGTTGGAAAAAACCACCAAGAAAAAATTGAACCCTATGGGCTTATTATAAGTTCAGAGTGCCCTGTGCTGGGGGCTTCTCCGGATGGGATTGCTCCTGGTTTTGTAGTGGAGATAAAGTGTCCATCCTCCAATGAAACTGTGAAACACTTTTACAAAGATGGTAAACTTACACAAAAGCCTCTTGAGCAAATTCAACTGCAAATGATGTTGTGCAAGAAGCCCAAAGGACTTTCGGTCATGGCCAGCCCAGATTTCGAAACAAGCGGTGGCCTGTTGGAACAGTGGGTGGAATATGATTCAAATTTCTGCTCTGAAATTGTCGAAAAGGCAACAGAATTTTGGTGCTCCAGTATTTTTCCAAGATTATCCAAGCAGTTGTTGATCATCAAAAGAAGTTTGTAAACCTTAACTTTGGATGGCCTGGATCGGTGCATGATGCACGAGTTTTTGTTAATTCAGAACTCCACACTCTCGGAGAATCTGTTTTTTTTTTTATTTTGGAAACCTTCATTGTGAACTGCCTGGAACGGTATCCACCGTCAACCCCTACCTTGTGGCAGATCCTGCCTATCCGCTAAAAAAATGGCTCATGAAGCCTTATAGTGGTAGTTTAAGTTCACACCAGATGGTGTTCAATAGAAAGCTGAGTCGGTGCAGAATTTTTGTTGAACATTCATTTGGTATGCTAAAAGGTAGATGGCGTTGCCTTCTGAAGACTAATGATTAGTGTTCGGCACTAGTTAACTAGAACTAGTTGCAACTAGTAGTTAACTACCGATCAACTAGTAGTTAACTAGTAGTTTAACTACTTTTGGTTTAAACTAGTTCAACTAGTAGTTGAACTACTTTTTTTAATAACTACTAGTTGAAACTACTTTCAAATTTTCAACTACTTTAAAAAAAATTTTGTTTAAAATTTCAAAAATATTTAAAATTTTTATCAAAATATACAAAAATTACACTGCTATTTATAACTACAGTGTCATGGTAGAGTACTCAAATACTATAACCAGAAATAAAGCGCCGGTTTGAGCGAAGCATAAAGTTTTTTGTGATATAGATAAGAAAGATGTATTAGAATTTGGGCAAAAAATAGGTTATGAAATTAAATAGACTAGTTAACTACTTTGGGAAATAGTTAACTACTAGTTGCAACTAGTCCCAGGAAAAAATAGTTAACTACTAGTTGCAACTAGATTTTTCCAGACTAGTTAGTAGTTGGTAGTTAACTACTTTTTGACCACTAGTTGCCGAACACTACTAATGATACTTCACTGAAATATCTGAGAAATACTCTAATAGCTTGCTGCCTTTTTGTAAGCCTGTACCTTTTGCAAAACAAAAATCAAATTTTTAGGGTATGAGGTTTCTGAAGGAAAATGCTCGCGTAACGGTAGTAACATTGAAACTATAAAAAAAATTACTTCCCCTAACAGTGCAAAATCATTACAAAGATTTTTAGGTAGCATAAATTCATTCCTAACTATGCTAAGCTAAGATTACCATTAAATATACTCCTAATTTTAAAAACCAATTTTATGTCTTTTTAACCAAAATCCTGTTGAGGCTATAGGAGCTGTACTTAAGCAGGAACATCCAGATGGAACACACCACCCTATCTCTTTCCATTCTCGCCAATTCAGACCCTATGAAAAAAACTTCCATCACAGAGCTTGAATGTTTAGCTATAGGTGACGCTCTAGATAAATATCAACATTACCTTCATGGGCCACCTTTTATTATACACACCGACCACTTAGCTGCTGCAAGAAACACTCAACGCGGAGAGTTTCTGAATAACGCCGCTGGTAGCGTTGTTGCACGCGTCCCTTCGCTGGCGCCACACGTGTTTGTTTACCATTTTTTGTGAGCAACTTTTATTTTCCTACGATTTTGATATTTCGTTCTTTGATCTTTTTAAAGTCTTTTAAAAATATCTCATCTTTCTATAAGACAAAAAGAGTTCCTTCTTCTTTGCATAGCATATGAGGAGCAACACAAAAAAAAAGAATGAAAAAGTTTGGTGGGTACGGCCTATTTTTCAGAGAAGGATGCGAGAATGAGTGTTTTTTGACGCAGTTGCACACCTTCGTGAAACTGATCCGGTGGGTTTCCAAAACTTTTAAAGAATGACGCCGGATTAATTTGATTTCGTTTTTTAATCTTATTGAAGATAAAATTGCTCCTTCAAGAAACTGCGTCAGGGAGCCTGTGGCTGCTAAACATACTACACTACCATTTAAAGTCAATATTATTGCCGAGAATCGTTCGGATGAAACTGCAAAAGCTGTTATTGCACGAATTCAGTATGAGTACGACTTAGTTACTGCTGAGGCTAAATATCCTCAATATTGTTAGGTCAATTTTAAAAGGCCTCCCATAGGAATTTAGCAATGGTTCGTTTGTTGGGGTTTAATGGCGCGAGGTCCATAAAAGCGGACAAAAGCTTAATTTAGCAATGGAAGAAATATTTGCATATACCGAAAATAATGATGATTGCCAGTTTTCGTTGAAAGAAGTCAAAGATATTTGCATAAATGAGGTTCCAGACGATAAAACAATACGCGGAGAGGAAAAGTCTTGGCAACATCTGTAAATATTACGCTGCGAATAACACCATATTTCCTGTGCCTGCAGTAAAGACGCCTAGATGATTGAAGCATTTAGCCAAGTGCGGGAAGCTCTCTTCGGGGCGAAACATTTCTCTGACCCTTCCATCAGAAGCCTCTGTATTCCCAAAACGCTTTGGGGATATTTAAAACCAGACTTTTTTGATTGAAGGCCGGGAAGTGCTCTATCATCGGCTTACAGGAGAAAGGCACTTTTGGAGAATCTTTCGATAGCGGTAGAACGGTGGCAACGAACGAGGAAAATCACCCCAAGCTGAAGAGCGATTAGTGTATTTGGTAGCATTGCGTGGCGCAAAAGGGGGTGTTTATGCCATGTAAAACAACCACTAAATTAACAGTAGTTTTTAATACATCGACTGAGATTTCTAAGGGTAATTCACTAAATTCTATTCATTTACCCCCCTGAGAGGGTACTCTGTACCTGGTCCGCTTCCCCTCTGGACTCCAGCCTGCTCCTTGGCCGAGAGGTGATCCCGACTTCCCCCTCCATGGACTGACCTGGTCCCGACCCTAGAAGTGCCCGCTTGGCCGATGGCTTGCGGAGGAACCCGTGCCCAGTGGTTGAGGTCTACTCTGTCCCTGGCCCGAGCCGGCGGCTTGAGGCGGTAAGCAGAGGCCCATTCCAGCTCTTCCCCATCCCATTGTCCGGTTGATGGCCAGAGCTATGATATGCTCCTTATCTATGGGATATACGTCGCATAGGATGTGCTAGAGTTCCACTAATGCTGGGGATGAGGGTGTAATACGAAAAGACATATGATCATATGCTTAATTTTCGTAAGTATGTATTGCCGGCGGACATTCACAAAAGATGTGCCGTATGATTGATATACAAGGGTCAAAGACAACTGAAGCGCATTTTATGGAGGTAGGTTGGTTGGTGAGGTTTTATGGCGCAAGGGCCGTCCCCTTATGGATGTAAGAGTGCAAACGCCCCCGTCAAAATCTACGAGTTAAAAACAGTCACCTACGGCACAGTAAGTGCCCCATTTCTGGCCATGAAAACATCGTTTAAAAATAATTTACTAATAATTCTCCTGAGGAAGGACCTTGCTGACGATGTTGAGGAAGTTAATAATGTTTTGGCTCCTTTTGAGGAAATGGTTGGTTGGTCGATTGTTTTTTTTATGACGCAAGGCCCACAGTAGGACATGTAGCGCCAGACTCGAGACTTAAAATCATTCCTTTTGAGAGGAAATGACCACAACTGTAATTGGAGAGAAGTACATCAGCGGAAGCTTGGTTGTTGTCACGAAGACATTGAATGCATCCATCGCTTTGTTGGAGAAGACGATTAAGACAGTGGTGGCTAAAAAAAGTACTACAGTCCCTGAAAGATGGGATAAGGAGAAGTTTTCCACTGTCGAGCAGAGTTCGAGGTTCTCTATTTGCACTCTCCTAGACCCTCGATACAAGGATGGTATTTTTGGGGATGCTGTGGCACTGGATAAGGGCAAAAAGTGAATTTGTGAAAAGCTTATTGATTGCCAAAATAGAGCCAGTCAAAAAATAATCCTCCAGTACCACAATCAAACGCAGATACATCTCTTTCATAATGTGACCAGACGTCCCGCTTTTTGTCTCGGCGTCCCGCTTTTTCATTCAAGTCCCGCTTTTCCTACTAAATTTTATCAAGCGAGAAAAACTTAAGGAAAAACCTAGATTTATTCATTTTTTCGAGGGATAATCTTTCAAAAGTTCTTAATTGGTAGGCCGAATTATTACTCATTCATAAGTTGATATTTAGAAATTAAAAACACCTTTAAATTAATCATTACAGAAGGGTGGGCATTTAGGGTTCTCAAAAAGTTAAACCCCTTCTCGAAGTTATGTACAGTTTTTTCCCCTTCAAAAATTCTATTGCGTAGGGAAACGTCAGTCCATCTCAATTGTCTCCAAATGAGCTGAAACACTCTTTCAGAGTCAAATTTACAAAAGTTTCGAGGGGAGGACCCCCAGACCCCCCCTTTTTATAGATTAAAGGTAATACCCTACAATTTATAGTAACCGGAACACGAAGTTTAAATAACCATGTTATAATGAGCTTAAAAACGTCTTTCACCTTAGGGGTGTGTGAGATCAGTGTTTATAAAGGGTATTGGTTTACCCTCATTCCTAAAAAAGAAATGTCCTGCTTTTTAAATTGAAAAATCTGGTCACATTACTCCTTCAGCATCTACAGGCACTGTAAGTGCACTAAGTGTGTTGAGGAACTTTGTAGGAGATGTGGTTCCTACAGCTAATTCTACCTCCATTCAAATCTTACCCTCGGAGACGGTTCGAAATTTAGCACATAAAATCAGAAAGACTTATTTAAAAAAAAAAAAAACAGAAAAAGTTGCAGAGATGTTAGCTTGATTTATATATTTTTATTTTAAATTATTTTAGGTCTGAAAGAGAATCATATAGAGATAATGCCCTAGGATATGTGCAAGTGAAGAGAGAAGGTGACCTCAGCATTGTTAAGGCCAAAATTACTCCAGAACACATGCTCAACTCAAAAGCATATTCTGTATATGCCGTTGTTGATGAATACACAGCCACTGTTAAGAGTGTCTTGCGCAGGATGTGTTGCAGGGTTAGGTGGCTGCAAGCATGCAGTTGCCTTTTTAGCATGACTCCATCGACGTAGTGAAGATCACCCAGTCACCTCCGTCAGATGCTACTGGAAAAAATCCAGCTTGTCATCCATAAAAATTGCTAGCTCCTTTTTATGTTTTGCAAAAAGGTCAATTCTGACAGTTAAGTTTTTCATTGTACTTAACTAAGTTTAATCAATAATTATTTAGTTTAATATATGGTTTAACAATTCAAGATTGTGTTTTTCTTATGTGCGACATATGGGAGTAGGGAGTTCTGTGAAGTGTGACATTTGTAAAATAGGGGAGGGAGGAGATCAAAAGTGTTGAAAAAAGACATCTTTTATAGGATTGACCCTTCCCTTGCACTTAATATGTATTGCTTTGGTATTGTCCAATAAATGTTCATTTTTCAAAAGGTTCGGACATTGCCACCAGGTGATGGAACTAACAGGGAAGCATTTGTGCAATCATCCAATAAGAACATGGGAGATACACAAATGCCTACCTATTTCGACTCTGCTTTGGACCTGAAGAAGCTTTCCATTTATCAAATGTTTCTTGAATTTCAGAGTACTGGTGTAGTATTTAAATTTTTAATTAGTGGTTTGTTATTTTTTATACACTTGTACAAACATTCATGTTTTATCGCTACACCCTGTAGCACACACATTAGTTACCTATAGCGAACTCATCAATGTGTTGAACCAACCGAAAGTCCGGGCTTTAGGAGAAATAGGACTTTACCACGACTGGAGTTCTTGCAAGGTGCCTGCGAGTCCCCCTCCCCCCTTAGAGGGTGCTTAGCACCTGGTCTTTTCCCCTCTTCCTCTCGTCTGCCGGCACGAGGAAAAGATCTTGGCCAACTGGCCCTGGAGGGTGAAGACTGTGGTTGAGAGAAGGCCATCCACATAAAGCTCAGCACTACGATGAGAAGACAGAACAAGATCTAAGCGATGTGTTGAACAAACCGAACTTGGTGAGAAGGTGGAGAAGCAATTAAGGAAACTTTACAATAGCATGCGGCTGAGAATTGAGGAGTTGGATGTGAAGAAATATGGACCCAGGGGACATCCTCTCGCAAGAAAAAGACCGGCTAAATACGCTATTTCCATTGGAGATCTTAGAATTCTTTACAATGGGTTGCAGAAGCCCAATTTCGATTATGAAGTAGTAGGAATTTGAGATCACAAGGAAAGTTACTGAAAATAACACTGTGGTTGAATTTAACGTGATATTCATTATAAGTTTTCTTCCGCTGCATTAAGAACAAAAAAAAACTTGTAAATCACATGATTTTAGGGTATATAATTTTAATTATCTTCGAGCATTGAAAGAAATAAAAGAATACATAGTGTGTACAACGGGCAATTACTTTCGTGGTAACACCAGTTGTTTCCTTGCATGGGCGTCATTTAGGGGGGGCAGGGGGGGGGGGCAATTGCCCCCCCCCAAGGTTTCCACTCTTAAGTGAAAAATTGCTGAGAGTCCCTGGAAAATTTTGTAACTTCCACAAGGAGCAACAGATTTAACTTAAAACATCCCAAAAGCAGTTAAAGCACTACTTTTGAGGGTCTAATTTCAAAATTTTCTGGGGGAGAACCCCCAATCCCCCTCCTGACCTTTGATGTATGTTATACAATTTGTCTCCCTTGAAAATTCTGCCGCTTACAAGAAGCAGTTCCCTTTGGGAACCAAAGAGTTTGAAGCCCCTAGGAATCTGGTTTAAAGGGGAATTTTCAAAAATTTTTACTGGGGGAGGATCTCCGCCCCCCCTTGAAAATTTCACGTTTATTTATAACTTTTTTCCCCCCTAGAAAATTCTATGCTTTACAAGGAACTGTTCTTTTTGAATGTAACCCAAAGGACCTCAAAATGAGCTGAAACACTACTTTAAAGAGGCAAATTTCAAAACATTTTCTGGGGGAGGACCCCCAAACCCCCCTTTAAAATTTTTAAATATATATTATGTTATACAGTATATTTTCCTTGAAGATTCTGCCACTCACAACAAGCAGTTCCCTCTGGGTGCTCCTCAACGAGGTTGCAAGGGAGATAAAACCCTAGTTTAAAGGGAAATTTTCAAAAAAATTTTTGAAGGAGGACCTCCGGCTCCCCTTGAAACTTTGACGTTTATTTGTAACTTTTTTCTCTAGAAATTATGTGGTTTACAAGGGGCTGTTCTCTTCGGATGTAACTTAAATGTTGTAAAAATGAAGCAAAATTTAAAAATTTTTCTGGGGGTCACCCCCAGACCCCCCATTATTACTTACCCCCCCCCAAAAAAAAAACAAGTCTGGTTACGGCGTGGCTCAGCCCCACTTAAAAAAAAATCCTTGCCCCCCCCCCAACCAAAAGTTGAAATGACGCCCCTGTTTCCTTGCATCCTCCATGTGTGAAGAGATAAAGGAAAATTGGAGCGATAAGCACCCCTGGAAGGTGAGGACTGTGGTTGAGAGAAGGCCCACCTTAGGAGATGGCGCGAGGTCCATAAAAATGGCGCGAGGTCCATAAAAATGGACAAAAGCGCCAGAACCCGATCGTTGCTGGAGAATGATGCTAATTGCTTCATCACCGAGATCTCGTCAAGGTCACCAATGAAGGAATATAATTCATATATGAGATTAAAGACATTATTTGATTAGTAACAAGACGAAAGAATAATGCCTGCTCGGCTACAACACGGAAGCCTGTAGGTTTTAGGTTTAACTGTGGTACAGATACTCATCTTGCCAAACCCGGTGGACTGTTAAATCATCTTAATGCTATCCTTAAGAATATTTTTGATAAAGATTATACCTTGATTATTAATAACAATAATGGTATACTTTAGGAACAATATTAGACTCTGTAATGACTTTTTACTCTAGCTTATCTTCAGATAAACCAGTAGTAAAACCTAAGGATTGGTTTTACCCGAAAGACGAAAACACTATATTATATTGGGTTTTAAAACTCGAGGAGCCATTAAAGTTAAAGAAACGTCCTCCACTATTATCAATATGAGGGAAGTAAGTTTTAGGGTTTTACCAGGAATCTTAAATAATTTAAAGTTAAGAAAATCTTAGATCCAAAAACCTATGAGGTTGACTCATACGACCTGTGCCGTCACATCACCAGGAGAACCACTCCACGATATACCAACTTCAAGCATGAGAGCACTCTCATCACAACTGCATGTTAGGTACATGTTGGTATGGGGCATTTTGAATGAACAACATATGCATCCTTCCCACCTCCATAGGGTACAAGCTCTTGAAAAAAGACCATTGGATGTTGGTTAGGTAGAGTTGAATGGCCAAAACCCCATTAGGGCATACTGCACAAACAAGACCAGTTGGATGTTGGATACAGTGACCAATAACCCATCAATTAATTACAACATGCTGTTCACAGATGAGAACATATACCCAGAGGGCTGTTAAACAGCCGCAATGCACATATTTGGTCGGTGAGTAATCCCTATGGCATTGTGCAGCATAGAAATCAAAGGCGGTTCAGCGTAAACATCTGGTGTGGAATCGTAGGGGACAACCTGGTGGGGCCATACTTGCTAGTTTAAGATTTCACAACGCAAATTGATTAAAAAAATAAGTTTCAATGATTTGATGTATAATTAATTAGTACTTAGTAATGTTTCCTGGAGAGTTAAAATGGCTAATAAGCTATTATTTGGAAACTACACTTGTTTGTTCTTTGAAAAATACAGAAAAAAGACTTGCAACTAAATGGTTATTTGCAAATTGGGAAATGTCAATTTTGGTAGATTAATTATGCATTGCCAATTATTACTAATTAGACCTGACTGCACATAAAACCAAAAAATTGGGTGGTGTGTAGATGAAATATGAACAAACAAATGCTTGTTCACATAATACAGCCATACCTTGGAGGATTATACAAGAGGCCATACCTTATAGTATATATTATACTTAGAGGCCATACCTTGTAGTATAATATATTCCATACCTTAGAGGATTCAGTTACGTGTGATATTCTTGTCGGCGTCAATTTTTTGCCCACATGCTTCAAGTTAGTCAATTGTAATTCTAAACTCCTTTCAAGTGTCATCATTTGCAATATGGCAGGCTCGGTTGAAGTGCATTCTCTGCGATATCTTCAAAGTTTGATCAACCCAACAGCGCCTGAAGGACGCATTTAATCGAGACAAGTCCCTGTGGAGGAGACATGCTGTGCGGGACGCTGAAAGGACTAATGGAGGAGATCCAGATCTGCTCTGCGTCACCTCATCTGTGGGGTTTGTGGTGTCCACCTAAGGAGTCCCACCAAGCTACTCTGACAATTTACGGTGTAGTTCACCTGTGAAGTGCTTCCACCCACTTGCAGTGGATGTTTCGAGTTCCTGGCAGATCCTTTCACCATACAGGAGCACCTCCAGAGCCGTGCCTGCCTCCTCCTCAGAAGCAGTCGGGGCAGTAACTGAAATAGCAAAAAATGCTTTGTGTGTTGAATATGCTTTAAATAATTCTCTCTCGACTCCTATAAATGTGGCCGTCTGCATCAGAAATGCGATGGAAGTGATGAAATCTGTCATTTCATTTTTAATTGATTGGTTTAGGTTGGTTGGATGCTTTAGATTTTTATTATGGCATAAGGGCCAGATTAGGCCATTTTATTGATTGGTTCAGGGTTTAATGGCACCAGATCCACATAAGGATATATAGTGCAAAACAATCCATGAGAAGAGACATCTTCTCATGGATTTAACCTGTCGACTAAGAGAAATCCAGTCCTGAAGTCATGATAGGAAACATTGTTGCACCTAAGGAGTTGACATGGGCTGGGCCTATGAAGGTGCTTTTCCCTCCCTCTCTCCCCCAAGCATTTATTGGTAAAATGTTGACTGTTGTCACAGCCAAGTGTTTTTACATTAAGTCTTGTGTGCCATGCTGGCAAGTTAATTTTTTCAGAGGAGTCATTGTGCCCTGTTGGCAACTTTAAGTGTCTTTGGAGATGTTAAGTAGCTTTTCTATTTTTGTTTACTTGTTTTTTTAATGCCTTACTATTGTGGTTAAATAAATCTGTTTATAGTCAACTTGGATTTCCTTTCATGCATCCCACAATTTCACTCTGCTACTATTAGGTTACCTTAATAGTATTAAACCAGGTCCAAGAGATCATGTCACAAAAGCAGGGGTGGAAAATCCAAAAATGGTTTTTGTATCAGCTTTAGGGCAGTTTTGTATCAAGTCAAAATGCATTTTTGTATCAGCTTTTAGAAGTTTTGTATCAATGCAAATTTCCTTTAATTTTTTTTTCAATCTTTATGATAATCTGGTGATTACTTTTTCTAACAGGATTGGTGGTAAGTACCATGGTACCGATAACAAGAAATTCAAAAATAAATTTACCAATGAATACAGCCAATTAAATTTCCAAAGGTTAAATCTGATCAAAAAATCAGGAAGAGTAACGAAAGAAGAGCAAATGTCAGGAAAAAGAATTGGTGTTTCAAGTTCAGAATTTATTACCCTTTTATCATGGATTTCAACAACCATTGAGTTATTTCAACTAAAGCCCTGGATGAAGACGTGAAGAAGTAACGTCTTCATCCAGGGCTTTAATTTCAACCACTCATCTCACAAATTTCGGACATACATTTTTAGGTAAGATTTCCATTTTGATAAACTTAATATAAAGAAAAAGTTGTGAATAATAAGAGTACAAAATACAAAAGGGGGTCTGGGGGTCTTCCCTCAGAAAATTTTTGGAAATTTGACCATAAAAAACAGGTTTTTAACTTGTTTTGAACACCTAGTCAGATTTTTTTTAGGAGGGGCAATGCCCCAGTTATTATATCTGAAACAGGTTATAACCTAACAAGATATTTAAAAACCACTGATTGTTAATTATTATCTTATCTTCAAGGACCTTTAAGTAAAAATTTACAACTTGGGAAAAATCCTCAAATAAGTTGAAAATACTACAAAAATACTATCTGGAAGTATCACACTAGATCTATTGGCTCCTCTGACCACGCTTAAGTTTTTTCTGTATCGCAATTACAACAAGAAGTCAACTTCAACTAGGGGCGGAAAAAAACGGAACTTTTTCGAAATGTTGCTATTTTCGACTTTTTCGGAGAATGTGACCCTGAACACCGAACTTTTTGGCTTCTGACCACTGTAAAGTTGTCTTTTCTACATCGCAATAGCAACGCAAGAAGAAGCCGACTTCAACTTGTCTACCGCGGCCGATCGAGAAAGTCGCGGGAGGAACGGAACACTCCACACGCAAAACGAAACTAGCGATTTTTCCCGACTTTTTCAGCGATATAACTAGTCCTCTTTCTTGGAAATAATCTGGAAAGTAAGGATTATCTGAAAAAAATCCAAATGAGTTCGCGGGCCGCAGGTTGTGCATCACTAGGGTAGAGCCCGGCCCAGTCCATAAAACACTGTTCAAGGACGCGAGGCGCCATTATATTCCAATCTTCCGGCCGGGCCGTTCAATCCGATTTTCCTTAGATCTCGAACTTTTCTGAAGAAAATTTAAAAAAAAAATCGAAAATGTTGAAATGCTAAAATATAAAGTCTGAAAATTCTTAGAGAAAATCGGAAAAAACTGCGTTTTTGGCGCAGTTTGGCGCAAAAATGTGAATTTTGCCGGTTTTGGCGCAGCTTGGCGCAAGAAATCAATTTTGGCACAGCTTGGCGCAATTGGCGCAGATTTTCCACCCCTGCAAAAGACACTAAAGTATTAGGGTGGAGCGAATAACATGAATTTCGGAAATTGAAAACGCCTATGGTGAGATGTGGATTACAATGCCTATTAATAATCCAAATTATGAGTCAAATCGATTAATATCTTCAGGTGCCGGTTTCACTTTGAAATTTCATCAAATTTTCATAAAAATGACTTTAAAATAATTCTACTCCATTTTACTTCTATTTTAAAACCATACAAACTTTCAGAATTTACTTTTTTTACTCTACAACATTCAATCAATAAGTTGTGATTTTAAATTATCCCACCGAGCTACTCGGACACATCGTGTCGTAAAAAAAATGGGGGGGAAAAGTCTTATTTTCTTATCATAACCTCATTATCAAATTTGTGGATCCAATATTATACTCTTCCCAGATCCAGGCAGAGTAATACTAGAAACTGAGGAATATGAACATTTATATTAACAGTTCAAACCAGTTTACAAGTCACCCTGCCTTTGAACTTACTCATGTATGGATTCACCACCTATTTGACATATGGGTCATTCCAAAGTAACTAACGTAACATTTAGACCACATTTCATTAAATCTTTTGCTTAAAACAAAAAATTCAGATTATATTTTGTACCTATTAAATGGTTTTTTTATGTAAGTATGATTTTTAATGATAAATTAACACTATGTTTAAAAGGTCTATGTTTCTTTTGTTTGCCATTGATAGAATTTTATGTTTTTACCCCAATCAAAGGATATTATTGAAATGCTTGTTTTGTATTGATTTTCGACCCATCTCCTAAAGTTTGCAGTTGAAAATCCACTCAAAGGCCACCATTTGGATCAAATAGTTGGTCTTGTTCTCTGTAAGGTAGTACTAGTGAACTGTACTAGTAACTCGTAACTCAAAAACTACAGCACGAGATGAAATAAATAAATATCAGATATTAAAAGAACATGGCTGGGGACTCAAAATGTAAATAGCGCATGTAATTTAGTTAACCTGAATAAAGAGTATTTTTTTTACTTACGTGTGGTCACATATGCTAAATTCTCAAACCCATTTTAGCATAAAAAAAAAGACAGCAGCCCCATACTGTAATGAACTCCCAAAAAAGAAAGGACTCAAATAAATTGATTTTTCCACTGAAGTTATATGATTTTGTATAATTACTTTGTTACGCTAGTCACACAAATTAAATTTTAAAATTCACCCTAAAATAATGGTTATAGATTTATTTAATCAAGTAAAAACAGTAAAGCCACCAGTCCCTCGTGACAGATGCCTTTAGCTGTCAATGCCGCCCCAACAACCAGGAGGAAATTAAGAAAACCTGCACCAAGCGCCCTTTGAATTGTTTTATGGTATGGTCACTCACGGAGAGAAATAAGGTGGTTACCACAAACACAACAATGCACAACTCAGAGATATAAAAGTACCTAGGAGCACGGTAGGAAAAACTGAGGGATGAAGACAAGCGCCCATTCAGAAAAGATTCAGAGTTGAATTGAGGTCGATAATTGGTATACATTAGGTCCGGTGTGCGACCTTTTATACACAGGTTTATTATTTCTTCCCCTGGAGGTTCCTTTTCTTTCAGCGAGAGTTGTTTCCTCAATGTTAGGCTTTGGTGGTGAATTGACTTTTTATGGTGCATGGCCAACAGTATGGCATTTTGCGCCAAACACAAGTTAGGCTTTGGAATGACACAGTAGCTGTTTTGGAACAGTACAATAAACTATTGGACACAGTGCGAGGGATCCTACCTTCATTGATGTCATAATTCATTAGCAGAAGAAAATAAATTATCTAAGTGCGAAGACCTTAATTTTCAATAACTAGTAACACAATTCATGTAAATTTTCAATGTGTAGAGTTCATAAAATGTTTAAAACTAAATAGTGTTTATACCCAACTTCACCAAATGTCTCTGTCGATAGGTAGTTGTTTAAATTCTTTACCATGTGAAGTACTTCATAATAAATAAACAAGACCACACTTCTACTATTCCGAAGACTATAAATAACACATTTTTGGGAACTGGGAAAAATCATAGAATCCCATGTTTTAGTTCGTAAGCCTCACACAGAGAAGTTTATCTCCGAATCACAGCATCAACATACCGAAAGTAATCCATACATTTCTTGAAAAATGGTAAAGCTTGGTTATCTCTCATCCTTTAACTTCGCTCTTAATGTCTTAACTTTTAAAGATAAAAATATTCGACGTCAAAAAAATTGAGACTGATAGAATTTCGAATTTCCTCCTCTCTCAGCCTCCTTCTTTGTTTTATTAAAAAAATTTAATTTAAATAATGGAAGGAAGAGTCGGAAGAGTTGAGTTGAATTTCGGTTAAACCTTTGTTGAAGAAAACCACAGAGTAAAGAAAACAAACGATTTTTTTCACAAGAGTCTGCGGTTTTCGTCAAGTCAATCCTCATCTATCATCTTATATCTTATTAGTCAATCAAATTAATAGAAAGTTCTCTTTTTTTTCTTTTTGAGAATTTAAACCAGTCACCATACCGATGGGGCCGTCCATAAATGACGTCACGTCACACTCAGAGGGGGGAGGGGGTTAATCAATTTGTGACAGTTTGTGACAATTGGGAGGGGGTTTCAAAAGTTGTGACATCACATCCTCCCCCCCCAAAAACTGAAAATCAACCAAATTTAACAAAAACAGAATTTTTTTCCAAGATTTTTTATCGAAAAAAAAAAAATTTTAGTTGCTTCTAGGAGAATGCCGAATATTCTACAAAAAATTATTACCGAGAATTTTACAACTCTATGGTATCAGACATATTGAACGATTGAAAGCGTGACATGTGATATAGGGGAAGGGGGTATGGGGAAGTATGACAGTTTGTGACATAGGGGGGGGGAGGGGGTCAAAAAAAGTGTGACATCATTTATGGACAGCCCCGATGAGGACTGGCTTAACTATGACTACAGAAATATTTTGGGGACAGGATGGCTTAGTTGGATTACGTGTTGCAACTATGCTAGCAGTCTGCGCACAGTACCTGTCGACGGTTTGATTCCGGCCTTGTGTGTCTGTCTTACTTGACGAAGGTTTATAAGCGGATCCTTGAGTGAGATCAGATTCGGAAGCCTTTTTTGATGGTTGGGGGTTCCCCTTTTTTAATGGGTCGGTTAAAACTTACAATCATATCCTTAAACACATTTTACCTCATCCATCCTATCTGAATTTTGGAAAGAGAGTCCTGAAACCTTAGGTCCCCTTTACTGCCCCCTCTTATAGGCAGCCACAGGGGTGCCGGGTTTAGAAAATCAAAATGGGTTTGATGAAAGTCAGGGCCGTAACCCGACTTTTTTTTTCGGGGGGTTCTGTTTTCACTAAACATTATTTTCAAGGAACCTGGGATCCCCTCACAAAGCATGAGTTTTTGTGTATCATGAGCCCTAAGTAAAGATAAGGGCTGTGTGGTTTCTCCTCCGGAGAAATTATGGAAATTTGATATAAAAGTAGCATTTTTCATATTTAGAGGGCGGCTTCTTGTAAGCCACAAAAATTTCAAGGAAAACATACATAAAAAGAAAGAAAAATTCATAAAAAGTCCTCCCCAAGGAAAATTTTGTGAAGCCAATTTCAAAAACTTTTGGCCGAGAGAAATACTTCTACTTACAAATAATCTGGGAGTAGGAAGCTATTTTAAAGATTATAGTAACATGGAATAAAATGCTTTTTGATGCAGAGGATTGTCAAATATTTCTTCTCCAAAAATACTTACTTTTAGCCACTGACCCTTAAGAAATCTGAATCACTTTTGAGTGTACTTAAATCCCAAGAGAACTTTTAATTATAGGAACTTTGAAAACCAAAATACTTGTTTTTAGACACTTGAAAAAATTGATTACGGAATAAATATTGGAGATTTCATTTAAAAAATTCCAATTTGGATACATTCTGATGGTTGTTTTTTTCATTAGTAAATAATTAATTTTTCATGCTTATTTTATTCTCCTAATTATTCCAAACTAGATCTTAAAAGTTAAAAACTTAACTTTTGAAGTAAATAAAGTTATTGCAAGTTATAAAAATGTATGATGTTATACCATAGGTAAAAAATTTGGAATAGGATATTCTACATCAATCATGGTATATTATAAGGAAATATGAACAAATATACTCAATAAGAAAGAAAAAAGCTTATGTTTAAAGGTTTAGGGAAATAGTCCTACCATAAAGGTTTAAAGTCTAAAATTGTATTCAAAATATTACTTTAAAAATATAATACACAGAAGGCAAACATTAATACAGAAAGTAGGGTTTTATTTGAAACTTTAAAAATATAACAGGAATAAGACTAGAATGACAAATTCAAAATGCAATAACATGATTTAAACTTTTCTAATAAAATAAACATTTTGATTAACAGATTTCACTTGTGTCAATATATGTACATTGAAAGAGTTTAGCTGAAAAGATTGGTAACACAAAATTGTAAAAACTAAGTTCACACAATCAGTGATGCAACTTTAAAAATTTACAAAAACAAAAATATTAATTATAGTAGATAAAATTTTACCAAGAAATCAATTTCAAACACATTCTTGGTTAAAATAGAAACTATAGTTCTGTGAACAAATTAAGGTGAGTTATCTCTGCATAAAAATTTACGTAGGTGGATTCTAATAATTAAGGAGACCATAAATCTTTAATGACATGTATTTTAAAAAAGAAAAGCACACATAAACAGCAGACTATGTATAATAAATGCATACAAATACATAAAGTTTCCTTAATTTAGAGCAACAAAAACATGCATCTTAATATTTACAAATAATAAATTCAAGACCATTCAATTCTATATATTTAGTTACTTTAAATAGGGTAACTAATTTCTGAATGGTGGTATACCTAAACATAAAGAAATATTTTGATTATGTTAATTGATAATTCTGGTCCCCAGTATATGATAAGATAAGGGGCAGTGTGGAATTAATAACGCAAATGGTCAACATACAAATAATAATTGAAAAATTGTAAACATAAGAAAATCTTCAAAAGATTGTTAAACATTTGAATTTATAAGAAAATAGACAGAACTTTTTACAGAAAAAATGTAGAAGCTAACAAAGACATTTATATTCAGTGGTCTGTCCAGAGCAATTTTACTTCCTTTATCCAGTACCTTCACAAATTCAGTTTAAGGGAAAAAAGGTACCTTCACAAAATACATTTTTAAAAAAAGAAAGTTCTCTAATATTCTCTTAATTGCTAAATTTTTAGACATTCCATACTAAATTTTCTTTTATTTTTGATGCTTAAAAATTAGGTACATGTTTTTGCACTTAAATTTTCACAAATTAGCTCTTATTTTCACAAAATAGGTACCTTTTAAAAAGCCTAGACAGAACCCTGATATTGTTTCTTATAAAAATCAAAGAAACAAATTACAGATAAAATAGCAACAGTTTAAAGTCAAAAACAGACAAATTTCTAACATCTAGTACAACACATACAAATTCCAAATATTTTATGGGAATATTTTTCATTTTAAATAGTAAAAAAAAAATCTTTATAGTATTAGAAGAGATTCCAAATTCATAGATAAGATCAATCTTCAACAATCAAATGGTAAGCCATTACTAAATAAAATAAAGCTCCAATTAAACAAAAATCCAGCTCGTTTTGTAACATTATTGCACTAAGCTACCCTCATATTTATAGGGGTTATGCAATGGAAATAATACATTGTTTTCTAAATTCCTAAGGAATGTCTCACCCCTACATAACACTAATAAAATTAATAATCTTACATAAAAGCATATTTCCTAAAAATGTATTCATCAATACAAAGTAAATGGAGCAGCACAGAAAACTTCAATGTGCAAATTTAAAAACCCAGCTGCTTTCAATATATTTTGCATTAAAACTAAATACTTCCAGATTATTTTATAAGTATTTTTCTTAAGTAAATGGAAATATTACAGTCTGAGCATGCTAATATGGAAGTAATTTATATAAGTATGCCTTTTCATAAAGGTTAAGATTAAATTTGTACCAATGTTTAAGTATTCGCTTTGAGCATTCAATAAACTTTATTTAAGTGTCAGTAGACACACGTAATAATTAAGAACTTACCTCAGAGGTATTTGATTTGCTTTTTAAATAAGTACACAGAAATGTACTGCAAAATTATCCTTCATTTATAACCAAGCATTTTTGTACCTTTTAAACACTAAAATATTATATTAATAAAAGAAATGAAAGGTTGGATCTCTACCAAGAAAAAATATATACTTATTAATACTTTAAAATTGTATGCTAATTTAATACATAAAGAATTTTTTCCATATGAAAATCTGCACTTGTGTTACACAGGTTCAGTTTATTATAATTTCTCTTTAACCACTTCACTTTGTACACACAGTTAAAATTAATAAAAGAACACTAAAAATACTACTGATAAAATAAATATGTATTCTAAAATAGAAAGAAAGAGTGATAACTACACTTTATTTTTCAAATTGCTATGCTTCAGTCATTTGACCTTTACAAATGGGCAATACTCACAAAAATATACAAGTAAACCAATTCGAATATAATTTAACCAACCAGTATAAGAAAATTATTTTATCATTGCAAAAGCAATGCATCTTATCCTTGTGATATTTACAAAATTGTAAATGTTACAAAGATATTTAAAAAAATATTGATTTTTTTTATCCTTATGGATGAGAAAAAGTATACTTGTATACTTAAATACAACTTTAATGATTTTATCTTGAAAGTTAGTTTTATCACAGTACAACATTATAATAGAATGTTTCATTGAAAAATATCTCTTTGAGCTTTCATCATTAAAATATCTCCATTTTGAGAGAATTCTGCAATGTTTTTTTAAAATATGATTTAAAAATTCAGGATATTCATTAAAACTACTTAAAGTAGGGCTACGGACATGAAAATTACAATAATGAAAACCAAAACCACACAATAAAAGATAATTTCCTTTCAGAAATGTCAACTAATTTTAAAAATACAAATATGTAAAAAGGTAAATATTTCTAGTCTAGGGATATAAATAAATGTGTACGAAATAATAGGTAAATACACTACTGCAAATGTTCTTTTTCTCTGTATTCTTATCATACTAACATTTAAAAATGGTAAATAACCCACTAGGTTTGTTGTGCATTTCTTAAATTGAAATTTTGCCTTGGAATGATCTTCATATGTGGCGAGAGCTGGTGGAAACAGCACTCCCGTCCTTAGACCGAAAGGTCCATTGGCTAGGACGATACTGAAAATAAAAGAGCATTAAACACATTACTTAAATTTTAACAGTACCAGTGCTAATTTCGGGGGTGTCTGAATAGCTATGTCCACCCACTTAAACAAAGTAATTTTGTTAACTGCAGACATGCCAACTAACTTTTCAAATAGCCTGTCAGGAGCACTCATAAGACTATAACCGGCAAATAAGAAATCTTTTAAAAATTTAGACCTAAAAATTAATTCTGCATCCATGAATTACAATGGAACAGACAATTAAATATTCAAAATTAAATAATTTGTTTTAAATACTTTTCAATTATTCCTATCAATTTTAATAATTGAAGTAATATTAGTAATTTTGTTACCTGGATAGTAATTTACCAAAATTATTTAAGCTTATACATAAGAACTATAAGAATATGGTTTATGAGAGAATCTCCCTTATTTCTAAAATATTAAATAACCACAACATGTAAAGGTTAACAAAGATTTGCTGCAAAACTCAAGTGTTCCACCGGAAAAACTTTGAATTCTCAGTTGGACAAGTGATATTCTGGTAATAAGGTTTTCTAAGAAACATAATTTCTAAAATCATTAAAAAAAGTGGAGTATTTTGGAGTTTGACAGAGCATGCAGGCCTACCATTACATAATGGAGAAACTCCAGTCAGATCAGAGCAGTTGGCATGTCTGTAACTGACATTACTTTATTTCAATGTGTAAAAAAATTTAATTTAATACACAAGAAACACTAAAGAATGTATCCCATTTGTTTCATTTTTTAATAAGTTTTAAAGGGCATAGTTAGTAATACTAAGTTAAAATTCAATTCGTAGACTAATTATTAATTCTAAAATCTATTGGGTAAACTACAGAAAAAGCGTTAAATAAGTAATTGTTTATAGTATTCCCATGCACAAAATTTATCATCAGTAAAATTTATTCAATCAAAAGTAGCTCTTTAAGGCTCAAACAGAAATATAATATTTTTAAAAGAAGGGAGCAATTTAAAAGTTATGCTATGAGGTTTAAAAAAAATTCTGTACATTAGTCTACTTTTATTCATTAAAAACATTTTTGTCCAACAGATACATTGAAAATATTGATGTCAATGTTACTTTTGAAGTACATAATGAATAGTTAAATAGTACTAACTTTAATTAGGAACTGGCCAGATGAGGTTTGAGGGAACTTGTAGGCATAGCCTATCCAACCCAACACCCCTATCAGAGCTGCAATGAATATCACAATAGTGACAATGGCCCCTGAGGTCATGCTGCCATCTGTAATGGTTTCTGCAGAGAAAAATGCTAGTGAATATCTATAGAAATTTTAATTATAAAGCTATCAGTTATGCTTTTAAATAGAAAAATCAAACCTTTTCTAGGAGTCCTTTCCTAATGAAGCATTAAATTAAAAATAGTTCAGATTAGAAAAAGCAGTAAGAAGAATGTATTGAAAATAAAGTTTATAACTAATTAACAGACTCTTATCCAGCATGTTTTTAAGCAGTGCTTCCTAACCAGTAGTCCATGGATAGCCTTGGAAGTGGTCTGGTTGCACACATTTGTTTTTACAAAACTAGGAATTTGATATTAGGAACAATATAGGATAAATAATATCAGTGTATATGACTTTTAGCTGTTAAATTTGTAGGGATAACAATTACCACTACATTGATAATATTTTCTGATTCAATGTAATTAAACAAAGGTTTTATTTCTATAACGGCAAAAATTATAACTTTTTCTCTAATGATGCAATCAAATTAAATTGTTTTAAAATAGAGTTAAATTTCAGATCAAACAAACTTCTATACTAAATCGAGAAAATAAACTCACATCTTGAAGTTTTGCGAGGGTAAAAAATTTTTTAAGATAAAAAGGAAGAGGGGTGGTTTCAATTTTAGGCTAAGTGGTTAACAGATTTCTATGAGTTGGGAATCATTGTTTCTAAGTGTATGAATAAACAGGTAATGTATTATAAAAAGCTTAAAACCAATTTAACCATTTAAACCAAGACAATAAAACACAACTGAAGTTTTTCTTCTTCATGACACCTTATAAAAGGCTATGAGTAATATGTTTTATAGCGCAATAAAAGCAGTTTTAAATTTATTATATTAAAATATTTCTATGCAACTAATATTTTCCAACAATAGGTAATAGAATCAGAAGAGGTTATTTTTAAACTGATTCGCAAATGAGTTAGTACGAAGCCAAAGGGTTTAAGAGCCAATGGGGTGAAAAGATTCTGATACAAAGTAGGTTTGAAATCTTGAGGGAATTCTAAAATTTCCATAGATACAAAGACAAGTGTTTTTTAGCAATTTATTAAACCTATCCTTGTACACAAAATTTTACTAACATTGTCACAAACTCTTTGGATCCTTCTGATACACTTAAATGTGAATGGCTGTTCAAATTAATTCACACTCATGCCTGGTTTGAAACCCCAAATCATCTTTTAAATTCAAACCAATCAATGACTTACAAAACTAAAAAAGCACCCTTTTTGTGAATAATAATCAATATATTTACCCTGCACGAAATGAGCAGAACCCCCAATCCTGTTGTCTTCAGGACCCATATCAGGAAAATCAACATTGTATGTAGAAGTGGGCCCATATTTAGATCCTGATTTGTCAGTACTTGAGGGTATGTCTACTTCTCTACCAGACATGGTGGTGTCTATTCCTTTACTGGACATAGTGGATGAGTAATCTAAAGAAAAATTAAACCCAGTCTATAGAGAATGTTTCTAATGAGGAATTTGATCTCACTGAAATGAATCTTGGGTAACAAATTTTATAATAATGCATAGTCAATAATTAAGGCAGCTAATTAAAGGTATCTATCAGGTGCAGGATTATCAAAAAAAAACCTATATCAATTACATAAATTTATACAATACGCTTTGATAGTCCAAAGGCAATGTCTGTGACATCATGGGCCCATGCATCAAAAATCATTTCAAATATACATAAATATACTCAACAAATCAAAGCTTTCAGTCAAAGGGTATTATGCTTATCTTCTCTTCTTACATAAATCTTAAAAAAAAAAAAAAAGAATTTTTCTTATTGGTAAATCTCTTACCAGTAGAAATGGGTATTGGCTGGCTTTTGCATGTTGTGGCTTTCTGAAAATTAAAATTGAATCAATGATAAATGAGCTAAAAAGTTTGAGTGACCTAATATATAGTAGTAATAATATAAAAAATGAAGACAGGAAAAAATTTAATTTCCTTCAAATATTTTTCAAGGTTTAGGATCTAATGTACTTTAAATTTACCTCACTTAATTACTTTTGTAACTAATTTTTACAAACTATGTACCACTATAAGTTTTACAATCCAAAAATTTTATACTTTAAATCAAAAATTTTATAAGTTTCTTTAAGTGTTTTTAAATTAGCCATTAAAAGTTGTGTTAAAACTTTCTATCAACTGGTAGCCAACTGAAGTAATTCAATTTGCAACCAAATCTTAACCTTTTCATAAACACAAAAGAAATATTTCTCTATTGTACTGTCAATCCCAATCTCATAAATATAAAACCTCAAATAACATTCATTCTAGAAGAACAGCAGCTACACTAAAGTGACCAAGGTTTTAAAGTTGTCACTTCAAATATTATACACCTACATGTTTGTGTATAAGAGGAATTTCGCTGCAGTTTAAAAGTTTTTAAGGAATTGTTTTACAGAATAAAAATAAAGAGTAATAAGAAACAATTTTTAGTCTCATACATACAATTAATTTCCTAATATTTTACATCTCATAATATGAGATGTAATATATTAGGACATTAGTTATTGCCTTATATATGAGGCCCCTAGTTTCAAAAACGGACTCTTACCAAAAACAAAATTTTACAAGAGGGAGAAAAAACTGTCACCATGACTAAAACAAGAAAAATTTGAAATTATTTTCAATTTCAATTTTTTCTTGATTTAGTCATGATGACAGTTTTTTCTCCCTCCTGTAAAATTTTTTTTTTGGTAAAAGTCCGTTTTTGAAACTAGGGGCCTCATATTAGTTAATATATTAGGCAATTTGTGTTCAGCCAATGTTATGAAAGCCTGATACGACAATTGTAAGGAACACATAGTTCAATTCACTAAGATAGAAATTGGCTCTAAGATTAGAATTAGTTTATAAATATAAACAATTTGAAGAATATTTTTTGAATTAATTTACTAGTATAGAAAGTGTTTGTTCTAAATAAGCCTGTACAGATAGATGTAAATACTATAAAATGTTTTACAACAGGTAAGCTCTTACATCATGCATACAGTTACTAGACACCCAATTCTGCTTTTTCCTGTCCATTCCATTGGAGCACCTATCAACAGCACTGCACCAAGAGCAGTCCATGGATGGATCAGCAGCCAGACACGAGCTACAGTCCTTATACCCAGGACAGGCTGAAATAAAACAAAAACACAAGGATTGGTGCATCAAATAGCATATGATATTTTTTCAATGGTAAAGAAGGGTAGAAAAGAGGAATAGGAAGTTGTAAATAATTTTCCTTTTCAACATTTACAGAGTAACTCAATTGAAAGATAATTTATAAAACTAACTTACTAGGAAGAGCAACAAAATAGAGTGCAGTATTATTAGAGACTTTTTTCTTGAGCATATCAATCCTATGGTACTCAAAGATGGTTTTTCTTCTCACAACTGTAAGCAAAAATAACACAATTAATACAGATGAAGGTGGAAACTCTTCAAATTCAGGAAAATATCAAAATGCTTATACTTGGATGTGGAAGTTCATTTCATAGTACCATTTAACTAACTTTAAATTTTATCAGGGGCATTACTGTACAGATTGCAGTATAAGTTGAATCATATTACAAAGTTTAAACATTTTTAATCCAGCTGAAATACCCCCATGTATTGATTTATTTTTGATATCATAATTTATAGTACTTATTTCCAAGGCTTGATTTCTTGAAAGAAGTTTCAGAATGTTAACTTTGTTTGGGGAGTGGGACGTTTCAAATTTTTGCTTTTGATCCCTAAATACTCAAACTTTCATATTTTTAGAGAGAGAAAGTAGTAGATGTGCATCATACTTTTTTAAAATCAAACTATTTCTGGAGAAAAGTAAAATTAGTTAATTCCAGTGAAATTCTTAAACATGAGGGAACACATTTTCACAAACTCTTGATACACTTAGTTTATTTTAATTTAAAAAAATACATTTTTATTTAAAGAGAGGAACCATAGCTTTTCTACCTAAAACTGTGGTATTTATATCTATACCATAAAACAATTATTAAATTTTTAAAAACTCAATTAGTGTTATAAATGCATGACTATAGTTTCAAATCAAACCCTGGTTACTTTTTTGATACTTACAAAATATTGCTCTTTCCAAAATGTAGGCATCAGAAATCCCAATTTTCACAGGATGATGGGCATCAGATATGTTTGTAACAGGCACAGGAATCTAAAAAACAAATTTAAAATATTCATAATGCAGCATTTAAAAATGGGGAATGGACACTGGGGAAAACTTATGTATTTAAAGAAATATAGCAAAAAATGCTTAATGCTTACGTCTTTATAAGCAAAAACTATATCTCCATTTTTGTGCAAAGTGACCTGGAATGTAAAAGCGCCATCTGGAAGAAACACCTCAACATAGTTAAAGCATTGAAAAACCTAAAACTGCACAAGATTATCCTCAAACTTTAAATTACATTGAGTATTACTTTTTTACCTACATAAAATTGCAATTTCAACTTAAACTATACATGATAAGTGGTTAAACAAATTAACAGGTTTTAAATCCCTTTAACTTTTGTACTCCCCACAAAAAAACGTTAAAACACATATTAACCTTCCATTTTATTCTGTATATAGACATGATCCCACTGGACAGTAAAAGAAGTTCCTGAAAAAATAATTTGAAATTAGTAAAAAAAATATTACTAAGCAAACCTCATGAAAAATTGAGTGTTTTTAAAGTATATAAGCATTTATTCACATAAAATAATTGCAATATCTAACTCAAAGTAATAGCATTTAGGATTAATTTTGACCTAAAAGAAACATACATCTTAAAATAATTGTACTTGCATGTAAATATTTTATATGATTAATACATGCTCACATTATTGTGATTTATAAAAACAATTAAAAAGAACAAGTAAATGTAAGACGAACAATTTACTTACCATTATCTACATACTTGATGAAAGACTCATTTGATTGCTTGGTGTCAAAATTAGCCATAAGGGGAGCTACATACTGAGTAGCTGCTATCCAATTGTGCAAGTAGTCCCCCATATACAAGAATCCTAGTTAAGAGATGGGTATTATTGTCCATTTTTCCTTCAGTCTTAAATGCTACAGTACATTAGTTTTACTGATACTTACCACCCGTAGCAATTGTAATATTTCTTAAGAGATGTCCATAAAAGGGGAAATCAAAGGAAAGCTCAACTGTCTGGAAAAAAAAATATTTTTTTTGCATCAAAACTACTGATTTTTAGAGTGTTCTTCAACAAAACATGAGTTTTAGTTCAGATTTACAGATTATTAGTTCAGACTACATAAGTACATACAAACCTGGAAATCCATCTTGATTCAAATCCCCAGCATTCTCAATGGAAAACCCGTACCGAGACTCAGATTTTCCAGTTATTTTGATAGGTGTACCAAAGGAAGATAACCCCTAAAAAGTTCATAATACATTAGAACTCCAACCAAGACCTTAATGTATAACACATATTTAAATATTCCCTACTTACCTCAGGTGAATTCATGTAGATGTAAATCGCTCCTCCCTTATTCTTATCAAAATAAAAAGGGGCTCCAACCACTAGATCTAAGAATCTAAAATTGAAAAATTGCAGTCAAAATAAATAAAATAGATTTTATATAGAAACTAACATTTTAATTTTAAAAAAATATTTTATTAATAGATGAAATTTATTTGATTGAACTTAAGCAGCAATGTTAAATCAAGTAAATATTAAAGAATAGCCTAAAATGGTTAGATTTTACAGTATAAAACAGTTGATGTACCTTTGTACTAAACTAAAAAATTATTAAAATTTAAAAATAATTAATAAGTAAGAAAATTCTTTGATGACACAACTTTGAACCTACCCATCACTGTTAAGATCGATTGAAGTCAGAGAGTAACCAAATGATGATGCAAACCGTTCCCCATTCAATATTAACTGAACATCAAAAGTAACATCACTTGGATTTTTTGAGAAGAACACAACCTGTCCAGTTCCATTCGATCTGGGAGCTCCTCCAATAAAACTTTTCTTTCCGTCGAAAAAGACTCCAGTTGCTACAGACATTCCTATGTAATGAAAAATCTTGATTACAGAGGAACTAAAATATGTATTTAAAAGACTATAAGAAAATATATTAAAAATCAAGCTGCCCTGCCAGCTCCTACATGACATGAGTTTTTTTTTAACTAGATCTTACAATACCACTAAAAACTTACCCAAATAACTGTATTTGTCCACAGGAGATGTCTCTTCCATCAGTGGACCAAAATACCATCTCCTGTCGTCATTGAGTTTTAAGCCAACACTGTTGGTGAAAACAGTTCCTCTCCATGTAAAAGGGCCAGGTGATCCAATGACCATTGTGTTCTATGTCAAACAAAACACTACGTTTAAGGATGTCAATTTTTATATGAAAATATCAAATGGTTAAAAAATCTTTTATAGAGTGATTGTATCTATATAATAACCTTCCCCTCTGTTTAGTAGCATAGCAAGAAAAAAGTTTTAGAGTGAGATATGGAAATTTCTGTCTTTCAAATAGGAAAATTATTTCCGACTTTCACATAGGATATATCCCCCAAATTACCCCCTTGGCTATGTTTTTGTTGCTGTAACTTAATAACTTTTCAAGCATTCATGTATTAACTTTTAAGCTCTGTTAACTGTGTGTCCCTTATGCATTTTTTTCTGTGCCTTACACCAGTGTGTCTTAAGGGGGGATTATTTATAATATATAATTTCAAATCTTAATCCAGCAAGCAGGCTGTAAACTATTTGTTTCTTATTGTGGCCAATATTAACTTAAAACATTTAACTTCTGTCAATTCAATTCAATTCAATTCAGCACATAATATTGAAAAAAAATTAAATGAAGTTAGATTTTTACATCAGAAATCATTCCACTAGTTCCAGCTTGGCAGTAGCCATACTGCTCATGGGCCTTATTAACTGCTCGATTTCTGCAAGGCTCCCATGGTCTAGGGGACTTTAGGTTTTGCTTTAGGGAATAACAGATGCCTTGGCCCCATTGGAAGTCATCCCCAGCCAGGATGTAACGATGAGCACAGGACTGTAAGAAACAGAAAATAAATGTAACAAGTTTAACTCTGGCAAATATAAATAACTACACTCCTACAACATTTGTTATGCCTAGAGTAGGCTGTCTCATCATTTCTATTTTTTAGAAAGGAAATTTTATCAGGCCATGCTTTAAAAAGTCTTATATTTATACAAGTAAATTTCCCTGAAACTTTCAGAATTTCAGTATTATTTAAACTAAAGGCTCAAATAGGTTTCATATTTTAATTTTGACTAAGATTTAAAAACTTTTTTAGAGTATAAAAATAGAAGTTCGGAAATTTTTTACATAAGTTATGTATAGAGAATTTAAAACTATAAATTTTGTTATTGATAATATAAAGATATATATAAGGCTATAAATATTGCAACATGCATAATAATCATATATTGCAGATTATGGATACCAGCTCTGTATTTTAGATTTTTTTTCTTTAAAGTATTATTTTGAAGTAAACAAAGAAAATGTTTGATCTAATCATTAGAAAAATATTTATTACCATAACAAAACCTCCAGGTCCACCACTGTGAACAGTAACTCCTAGCCATTGGTCTTCTTTTATGACTTTGGATTTTGCATCTGCAATAAAAGAGAGAATTGTCATATCTAGAAAATTCATTTACAAAATGACAAAATGTTAACTTTCCATTATCCAATATCTAAGTCTAGTTCTAGTATTTATATTTAATTGGACTGTAGTTCTTTCTTAGCATGCCATTATATTTTCACAACTTAGAATTATCTAAAAAAGATTTAGAACTCTTGACTTTGATAAATAAATAAACTTTAATCTCAACTAAATTTCTAAAAGTCATTCTAAACATTCATGAGAACAACCTTCAAGATTATTATAAAGCTAAAGATACTGCAATCTAAAGTACATATTATGACTAAACTTGTATACATAAAATCAAGGACAAATACAAGGTTTCCACTCAATTCTGGAAATAAAATTCCGACTTTTCCAGGTTCATTTTGAAGATTTTCTGACAAAAACACTAGCAATCCACAGCATTTTTTCGGATTTTCTAGAGCACTAGAATTTATATTTTCAATTCATATTGTACAGTATTTTTTTCTAAGAGCCAAAACTGATCCAGACATAGAAAATTGACAATTTATATTCCAGGTGTTCAGTATGACTTTGCAGGTTTTACGCTAAAATAAGCAAATTTACCTGACTTTTTTGGTTCAATTAAAATTTCTTGAGTTTCCCAGGTTTTCCCCTGGGAGCCCTCAACAGAGCTGGCTGCGCTGCAGCACCTAAGAATTACATTTAAACGATTCTTCCCTTCTCATTTTTGTAAAATATTCTACACTAATTTGGCAAACAAATATTTCTGGATTCTCTAAAGAATAAAAGTAACAATAAAATTGCAAAAGTTCGTGATAACGATAGGAAATGTTATATCACGTAGTGCATTTAAATTAAGTGAGAAGAGATGTTTTAATATTCCAAAACACAAAATCTTAAAATTCCTTGAAGTGCAATTTGTTGTTTTTGATTACTTAATAAATAAAACAAATACCTGTAAATATACGATCAAAGCCAACCCAAAAACCACAAATATACAAACCAAACATCCCGCTAAAATATTTGAATTGAATTGAATGGGGGGGTTTGAGACATATACGACCTAGATACGGCCGTTTCGTCTACTTCTTCTAAAGTACTACAAAATATTTGTTTATTTTGATTTCGAACTAGGCGAAATCCAGTTTCTTCAGTTCATTTCTAATTCTGCGGTGATAGTTACATACGAATTCAGCATAGAAATCGTAATCCGTGATTCAAAGTAACGACAGATAACCAATGCAGATAACACTTTGCAAAAAGTAAATAAGGGGCCGTAGGTCGTTAACCAAGTCAAGTTCAAATCATTTTAAAGTTTGAAGACACCCAAAGCTAGATTTTTGCATCGGGGGAGTCTCCCCCGATGCGGAGAGTGGACACAAAATTATTTCTAATGGCGGCTTTACACCCCCGAGGTTTGCGATTTGCGGCGAAAACGGGAACCGCAGAAACTACCGCAGCGGCTGCCGCTAATGCCGCCGCGACAGTTTTGGTTCCCGCGCATTTTCGTGCTTTGTTGACATTTTAATTCATCAATCGTCAAGAAGGTAACCCCTTTTGCACTAACTCTTTTTGAAAAATAAAGCTCCGTTTTTTCTATAATCGTGGAGCATTTCAAAACCATAAAAAGAATAGAATCATCTTCAAAACTAGTGGTCGCGGCGGCATTAGCGGCAGCCGCTAGTGTCGTAAATCGATTCTAGCGCCCTCCTTCGAGCGGTCGCTGAGTTTCTGCGGTTCCCGTTTTCGCCGCAAAACGCAAATCGCAAACCTCGGTGGTGTAAAGCCGCCATAAGCCCCTCACATCCCTATTTAATAGGTTTAATGTAGGTTTTTAATAAATTTTTAAGGATTTCTTGATGAACTTGATGTGAGAAAAAATCGTGAATAACATAGTTCCAAGTAAAAAAAGGGGGTCTGACTTAATAACCCCTTAAGTTAGTCCCGGCGCTTAGTGATGGGTAAGTTTAGTTGTATTGGCCGTCCAAATAGACTGCATACTTCAATTGAATCGTCAGTTACAAGAAGGAAATAAGTCCAAAAACGAAGTTTTGAGAAAATCGAAAAAAACTGTATAAGTAATGGAATTTTTATCCCATAGCCACCAAATTTTTACAGGAAATCCATGACACTGTTAAGAATACAGAACAATCATCGAAAAAATTATAACTGTATTTAAAAATGTTTTACACTTAAAAAAAGAGGATGGACTTATTCCCTTCTTCAACCTTATGAAATTTCAGCTGAACAAAAATCTTAAAAATCACTTAAATTGACAATTAAATTATATTTCTACTCAGTTCACAGTTCAAAAGTGAAAGATAGATACACTAAGACGAATAAAATTAAAAATTATTATGAAACTGCGTCATTAAGGCGCTATCAATGGAGTAAGTAACTACCAATGGAGTCAAACATTCATTGGTTAAAAAAAAAAGAAGAAAAAAACGCTTTTAAAATTAAAATCAAATTTTATTTTGGATAAGTTTACAGGCCAAAGAATAAGAAAAGAAAGACTAATTAATTTAAATTTCAAATTTAATCAAAAAATACTATGAATGGACACCGATTTCGCAAATTCAAGGGGCTATATCTGCCGATAGGGGGTAGTTATTTTTCCCCTCTTTGCACTCATGTGTAGAGCGGAGCTTGGAGATATTTTTGAGCAAAAAAAGTCAATTTGTCATTTTTTGGACTTATTCCCTTTTTAAAACTGACGATTCAATTAAAATTCCGAAAAAATATATATGTTGCGAATGAAAGGCTAAAGTATCGAGGGGAAATTGTTTCATTAATTTATTTTCATTCAATAAAGTTACAGGGTAAAAAGTACTAAAAGGTCCGAGGTACACTACACTTTTGAAAAGAAGATCAAGCCCCTATCATAAGACACTCCTTCTGTTCGGTTACTCTGTGGTTTTACCCACAGAGAAAAATCCTAACTGAGGGTCCACGAGGCTGTTTTCAAATTTTGTACAAGGTAGAGGGCAGCACGAGAAACTCAATGATTGACAGAGAGGTAGGCAGTACATTTTGGTGTTCAAAGAGCAGTGATTGGCTGTGACGTGTTTATCCAATCTGTCTTTTCGAAAGGCTATTGGATTATCAATCTTTTTTTCTCCGCCTTTCATGACGTCACGCGATCCCAGCGCCAAAATAGCCCCTACCTTATTCAATATTTCGATTTCCATTACCGCCTATGGCCGTGAACTCTCTGTTCTAGTACTCTGATTTTACCTTGAGAAAGCAAGCGAGAAGAAGACGCGGTTGATTTTTGGCCTTCTTCCAAGTCAGTGTGTTTTGATTGAGTACACACCCTCCTTTCACACACACACACACAAACAACACAAACAATATACTTACTTACTTAGACTGCTTAATTTTCTTTTGGTACTTTCTTTTGTACTTACTTTGTGTTCTTAGTACTTAGTACTTAGTAGTGGGTTTTTGTTATACTTTCTAGTATTTTGAGTGATAAGTTAGTGAGATTGATTATGGAAGATCAAATACTGATTAGAAGTATTGAGCATTACGGTTCTTGGAGGGCCGACATTCATGGCCCTGAAATACAAACAATTAATTTCACCCAAAAACAATTTAAAATTAAATTTTTTCCCAAAGGGCTGTCGGGGCATGAAAACAATGTTACATTAATTTTAGAAAGTGAACAAGAAATGATCGTGGGTAAAATTTATATTAGTCAAAATACTGAAATTTTATACCAAAATGAAATAAATCATCGTGGATCAACGCTTACATTATCAAACGGTCCAAATTACTATGCAACCAAACCAACCAATTACTTTACTGGAGATACACTGGAAATAAAATTTATTCAAAAAGGATCGTGGTATTTTAAAGAAGTTTTAACAACCACAATTCCAATTATCGAACATTATTTTACGATTTCACCTGAAGCTTTAAAATCGGCTTCCCTTGACAAGCACTTAGCAGCATCCATCAGTTTAATAGACAACGAAGGGGGAGATGTCGCATGTTTTTATTCCAAAGTTTCCGCTAATTCGTCAAAAATTTTAATCGATTTCAGGCGACGAAATACGTGGAGAGATGTATTTCTTATATATGAAATTTGGTTTGTTCTTGATGGCACAAATTATTCGAAGAACGAAACGTTACTTTTTACCAGTAATAGTTATTTGAAAGCAATAAGTTTAACTGCGACACAATTAGATCGGCTCAAATCCCCTGTCAGTGGAAACCTAAGATTAACTGTAAATAAAAGCATAACGCACAAATGTGACGTTGAGTTGCGGGTTTAGAATTTAATTGTGTTTGAAGTTATGTTCATTAGCGTTAATATTAACAAACCTTTTTTAAATTACGATTTTTAAACTTTATACTAAAAATATGGGGTACAACGTTGACCTACCTCCACGCACCTAGATTCTTTATCTAGTGGTGTACCCCGGGCAACGCTTTAAGCGGCTAAATGGTCAACAACTTTTGGGTAGAAAGTAGTGAACAGTCGGCTGCGAATTGGCCATACTCGTTTTACTCATCGTCACTTATTATTTAGGGAGCAGGCCCCCATTTGCAGTCATTGTTCTACAGTTTTTTCAGTTTTTCATATTATGTGTGTCAAGAGCAGGGAGTTCCGCAAGGATCAGTGTTAAGTCCCTTACTGTTTATCATTAAACTGAACAACATCACCAAACACCTGAATCACGGGACACAATGCTCGCTTTATGTTGATGACCTGCAGGTATCATACTCTTCCAAGTTTCTTAATGTAGCAGAACGACACGTTCAGACCGCAATAAATAACTTAAACAGGTGGGCTCAACAGAATGGTTTCGCTTTTTCTACTGAAAAAACAGTTTGCGTAGCATTCAGCCGAAAGCGTGGGCTTTTCCATGACCCTGAACTTTTTGTTGATAGAGATCCCATTCAAGTGGTTGAACAGGTGAAATTCTTGGGGGTGATTTTCGATCGTACACTCCGCTTCCATGCCCATCTTAAGGATCTTAAAATCAGATGCACCAAAGCCCTCAGCATACTTAAAGTATTGTCAAATACCCGCTGGGGTGCAGACCAAACTTCTTTGCTTCGGCTGTACCGTGCTCTGATTAGATCCAAATTGGATTATGGATGCGTTGTCTACAGTTCTGCCTGCAGATCCCTCTTAAAGACTTTGGATCCTGTCCACCATCAAGGGCTGAGAATATGCTTGGGAGCCTTCCGCACGTCACCGGTGGATTCGCTTTATGCTGAAGCATACGAGCCCCCACTGGACTTGCGTAGAAAGTTTTTATGTCTGAGCCATTTTTTAAAAGTTCGCTCAATGAAAACAAATCCCGCCTACTCCTATTTATTTGATTTTAGCCTTCAAAATTTTATCAGCCATCGATCATCTCGCACATACTCACAACCATTCAATTTTAGAATTAGAAACCTTTTAAACGACTTGGATATAGACTTTGGAAAAGTCGCACAGTCCAAGTTTTTTGAAGTACCTCCTTGGGAACGAATCTACCCCAATGTTGATTTTAGCTTGTCATACCATTCTAAGGCATGCACACCTGACAGTACGTTTAGAGCGCTGTATTTAGAGCACAGGGACCTTTTTGCTGATTATGAGCCAATCTTTACTGATGGCTCTAAGTCTGAATGCCACGTTGGCTCTGCAGCAGTCGCTTTGGAAACCACCATAAAAGACGCACTGCCAGTTTCAGCATCTATATATACCGCTGAACTTCATGCGCTTAGAATAGCGCTGGAGTATATTTCACTGTCACGTTCCAAAAAATTTATAATTTATACGGACTCCCTCTCTGCCCTTCAAGCCATTGTCTCATTTCATCCATCCTCCCATCCAATTCTCATGGACATTACTCACGCTCTCACTCAACTTGAATCTGAAGTCATGTTTTGTTGGGTCCCTGGCCACGCCGGGATCGCAGGCAATGAAGAGGCAGACAATCATGCCAAGTCAGCGACCGGGAATCCAGATCGGTTCCCGGTCCCCTTCACTGACCTTAAAGCGTGTTCCCGGCGGAAGCTTCGTTCAGAGTGGCAGTCCAGCTGGGACACCCAGCTGGGGAACAAGCTTCATTCGGTCATGCCATTGATTGCTCCTCGCCGCGATTCTACTTTGAATCGTCGGGAGGAAGTTTTAATCAGCAGACTTCGAATTGGCCACACCCGTTTCACACATCGTCATCTACTCATTGGGGAGCAGGCTCCCCAATGTTCTCATTGTGGGGTCACCTTTACGGTAAAACATATAATTTGTGAGTGTCCTGTTTTTAATTCTCAGAGATATCTTGTTTTTAAGCGCTCAAATTTTAACTTGTCAGAAATCTTATCCTATTCGTCTAATTTGAGACTTGTTTTAAAATTCATTCATAGTATTGGTTTTATTCATCATGTCTGAGTTTTAACCACGTTAGTTTCATATTTTAACCTTTTTGAATTTGACGTATAGAGTACGTCCGACAATGGCCCTTGGCCAGTTATACTAGTTGCTTTTATAGAAATATTTATTGGCTTAATTTTGTCTTGTGTCTGGCGCACTATACTCACTCTTGAGTCATGCGCCATAAAACTCCAAACAACCAACCAACCAACCTTTTGGCAATTCCACAAGTTTCCATACATCATTCTTTCTCAAGGACAGCATTTCTTCATCCATCGCCTTTTTCCACGGCACTCGCTCTTCTGGAGGAAGACTTTCAACATCCTCATATGTGATGGAATCCACATTACTTGCCACTGCTTCGTACACATAGTAGTCATCTAATCTTCTGGGTGGCCTGGTGTTCCTCCTTGGTCTTTGCTTCATCATCATCGGGGTTCACATCTTCAGAATTGTCGTTTTCAGGATCAGCAGGATTTTGAGCTTCATCGTCATCGTGTCCTTCTTCTAAATCAATGGTCTCTGGAATCGTTGGACTTCTGACTTCCTCATCATCATTCTCCATTTGCTCGATGGTTACTTGCATCTTTTCTTCGTTGAACCTCACACAGCGAGAAACAGTGATTCTCCCAGTTCCTGGATCCATCAGGCGATAACCCATACTTGAGTATCCAATAAAAGTAATCTTTCTTGACTTAGGGTCAAGCTTTTTCCGATGACAATCCGGAACTCTCATGCTATGTCCTGTCTTGGGCTTTGCGCCATAAAAAACCAACCAACCGGAACTCTCATGTAAGCGTCACATCCAAAGACCCTGATGTTATTCAGGTCAGGCTCCTTACCATGTTTTAAGGTGTAAGGTACCCCTTGGATGGACTGATTTGGTGTCCTGTTCTTTAGGTAAGCTGCAGTCTGGACAGCAAACCCCCAATAGGTTTTTGGTAATCTGGCATCATACAGGAGCGCTCTGGCTTTCTCAACCAGGTACCTGTTGGCCCTCTCAGCCACACCATTCAAAGAAGGAGTATAAGGCGGAGCGGGATCAATTGTCACACCTTTATCTCTGCAGAGTTTGGCCAATGCCCCAGACACAAACTCTTTCGCATTGTCGCACCTGATTTTACACAGTTGGGGATTTGCCTTCAGAAAGCAATTCAGCGTGTGAATGACATCACTCTTGCATCTCAACAGGTGTACTTCACAAAATCTAGAGTAGTCGTCTGTAAGTGTAACAAAATACTTTTCTCCATTGTTGGTGCAGGGGTCAATCGGGCCACATATGTCCATGTGCACCATCTTCATGGGACTAGATTCTCGGCTTCTTGGTCCCCTGCCCAAAGGTGCGTTAGAGTGTTTTGCAATAACGCATTCCTTGCAGAACGTCTCATCAAAAGGTAGACCCATTTCCTTCAGCACCCCATTGGACGGGTGTCCCAACCTTCTGTGCCAGAGATCACTAGTCATAGCAACATGGGCCGAAGCTCTTTCTGGTTTAAAAGAACTGATATATTGCCCCTTTTCATTTAAACTGGCAAGATTAAACTTGACCATGCCCTTTTGTGCAATAGCTTTACCATCCTGGAACACAACACTGAATCCACTGTCCTGGATGTTTTTGACAGCAATCAGGTCACCGTTGAGTTCTGGAATGAACAGAACATCAGTGAGTGTCACTTTTCTTCCAAATACACTGCCAACTATGGAGCCGATACCCTCAACCTTTAGGACATCAGTTTTGGAGGCACAGGCGACAGACCCAGATGAAGCCCTCAGGTCTGTGAACCATTCGCGATGGCTACTCATTTATGACACACAATGTCTCTCCGATTCGTGGAGAAAGCAGCGTTTCCCATGTCATCTTAACTTCTCTCCTCCCTGAGAGCTTCTGCGTTGAGTAACCTCTGAACGACAAAGTCTAGAGTCAACGTTTCATTTGGCTGATTCTCAATAGTTGCTTTTAAAATGTCATATTCGGCTGGTAATGACATTAAAAGATAAACAACAATGTCCATATCTTTTACCTCACCTCCAGACAGCCGCAGTTCATTGACTACTGCCAACACTTCATTTTCATGCCCCTGCATGGTCTGGTCTGGCCGCTTTGACATGGAAACCAACTTCTTCCTTGCTAGTATCTGGCTGACTGCGCTCGTCCTTGCATATATTTCTGTGCAAGACTCTGCCACATCTCCTTGGCGGTGTTCTCCTGTGCCATCGCCGCCAGCACCGTATCATCCAGATACGTCAAGAGCAGCGCGTACGCTCTCTTTGATTCCTTCACTTCAGAGTCTTTCGATTGGTCGCATTCCTTTACCAGATAGTTCTCCAGACATTTCGCCGCGAATACGGCCTCCACCCGACGCTTCCACAGCGGATAATTCTTCCCGCTGAACGGTTCTATTTGAAGCCGCGTGCTTTCCGCCATTTAGGCCTGCCTTTCGACGCCGCTCCTCTCACTCAAAGTAAACAATTCACCCGTTCCTCTTCACTCCAGCGTGTTCTTCGGAACCACGCTCTGCTCTTGAGAAAAAGGTTCAATCAGAGGCCAAATCTGGGTTAGAAATGGGTTTTTATTGAGGAGAGAGCACGAGAAATCTCACATCCACGCAGTAGGCTTACAATACAATACTGAGTGCAAGTCGAAGTTAATACAGCTATTGCCAGATTCTAGATTGCATATATAACAGTCACAGATTGATTATTTCTCCCAACAAATATAAAGTAAAAAAATTCAAGAAGTTAAGTGGTTAAGTCAGAGCAGAAAATCACGTCGACATCAGCATTCACAGCTGTTGCCACCTCCTTGCGAAAAATATTATTTTTGGAGGAGTTAATCATGATTTTGTAAAATCCTTCTGACGGAAATCCCAAATCCTTAGCCCCTCAGGGGCACACCTTGTTGAGGTGTGACGGGTGTCACAATCCCGAGGTACCTTAGTGTTTTTGTGCCTAATTAAAAGGCCAATCTTCCACATGCACGGGAACCTCCTTTAGGTGACCAAGTGCATCTTTCCACCGGGAATGCGCGCACCCGGGTAGCCTAAGCGATCTTTCTTCTTTTTCTTTCCTTATTCCTTCCCCCTTTCCTTTCCGTCATAGAGCTGATTTTGAGTTTATCAATTCTACCAAGGAGCCTTGATTTTTAGGCCCAATTACCACTAGTTGGGTCTTGTATTTAGTTTGTTCATGATTAAGTTGTTATATTTTCACTCTCTCTCCATTTTGAATAGTGGCTTTACAACACTTTATATTTTCTTTTGAAATAGTAAAGTGATATACTGGTTTTCATTTCTACTTAGCATCCAAACACAATATCTACCCATGTTACTTTTCAGTTTTTACTCCCCTGGAGTGTTTAACGAGCTCTGGATGGGCGATGCATGGAGTAGGCAGCAGAGACCAGGAAACCATAAATGCTTCGGCATCGTTTTTGTTGTACCGGACTTCCTGGTTAGTCAACGAACCGACGTTCTGCTGTGTCACCTCTTGCTCCTTAGCAATGTGGCGACTTTGTGTGTTTCCTTGCTTGCTGGACAGTTTGTGGGAGCTGCCCAGTCGGTTATATCGTTTGTCCACCCTGGCGGACACCATGCCGTAGCGCCTGCAGCAGCAGTGCAGTCCCGCCTGGCAGGCAGACTGTCAGGTACGCACTGTGGGAGCTGTGGGACCAGTAGTGGGAGTGGGAGGTTGTTGTTTGGTAGGTCCTTGATCCCTCCCTCTGCCCACCATAAGCCCCAAAATAAGAACCTAGGCGCCCTATACCCCATGGCTTCCTCTTCGAATCATGGTGGTAAGTCCACCCTTCTGTCAATTCCGACACCAAGATTTATAATTTTACATTCAGAAGACACCATGTTAACCACAGTATCTCCATTTTTAGTGGCGAAAGCAATATCTGGAATGGTGGGTTCAGTCACATCGGTTAAAAAACTCTTTTCTGGTGATCTACTGGTAAACACGGCATCTGATGCACAATCCAGAAACCTACTTAAATGTAAAAACCTAGCTCATATTCCTATTATAGCAACACCTCATCCAACACTAAACTCATGTAAAGGAGTAATATACTGTCCAGATTTGATCGACATACCTGAGTCAGAAATACGAGATGGTTTAAAAGAACAAAAAGTTGAATTAGTAAAACAAATAATGATTAAAAAAGATGATGAACTTAAAAAATCGCCACTTTTCATTTTAACTTTTTCAACACCAACATTACCTCCAAACATATTCGCTGGCTACATAAGTGTAAAAGTAAGACCATTCATCCCAAGTCCACTGCGTTGCTCTCTCTGCCAGAAATTCGGACATGGTCAAAATTCCTGCCGCAGCAAACCGGCTTGTGCAAAATGCGGCAAAAATGAGCACAAATCAGATCAATGCACAGCCAAATCGTACTGTGTGAATTGTTCTGGAGAACACCCAGCTTACGATAAGACCTGCCCTAGATATCTGTTTGAAAAAGAGGTACAACGCATTAAAACACTCGATAAAATCAGTTACCCCGAAGCAAGAAAAAAAAGTTGAAGCAATAGCTCCGATGCCTCCAATAGCAAAGAAAACATACGCATCAATAGTAACAAAACAAACCACATCATCACAAACCCAAACTGATCCCATAAATCCTACACCACCAAAACCGACAGTGCCAGGAATTCCAAATATACCTACTGACCTACCAAAGCTGCCTTTAAACACCTCAGACACAGGACCATCTACCTCAAACAAACAAAAGCCAACATTAGAAAATTGGGTACATTTTGCCTTACCTTCAGTAAATAACCCACCAGTCAATCCAATTTTAGACCAAAATAGGACTAACCTAGCAGCTAAACGACTACAAGAAGAACAGATAAAAAATAGTAATAAAATCCTTAAACCATTAGACTCCTCTTCAGACACAGAATCATTAGAAACATCCACAGAAAATAAAATGGAAATAGAAGAAGAAAAAAAAGAGAGAGGAAAAAGAGAAGGAAAGAGAAAGAAAAGAGAGAGAGAGAAAGAGAAAAGAAAAGAAGGTCAATCAAGAGGTAGAGAATCAGAACCTCAATCCCAGAGGTAGAGAAAGGAGCATTACCAGAGCACAAATAACGGGTCCACCATAGCTGTAGTTCAATGGAATTGTCGTGGACTCCGCGGTAATCTTGAGGACCTAAAATCTATCATTATTCTGTACTCTCCCGTGTGCTTTGCACTACAGGAGACTTTTCTTAAACCTACAGATACGACTCGACTGCGAGGATATTCCATCCTTCGCGAGGACTGTTCGACGGGTGGACGAGTGTGTGGCGGTGTGGCGCTGTTAGTCGCTCACACGACACCCTTCACTCCCATCCCGCTCCGAACGCCTCTGCAAGCAGTCGCAGCTCGTATCTCAATAACCTCAACGGTCACAGTGTGCAGCCTGTATCTGCCACCAAGCTCACACGTTAACTTTAGGGATCTAGAAGATCTAATTAATCAGCTGCCGACCCCCGTCATTTTGCTTGGGGACTTCAACGCTCATCACCCCAGTTGGGGAAGTCCTGACAAGAATTCAAGAGGGGAGACCGTAGAGAGACTGATATCAGAACTGGATTTCTGTCTACTCAATGACGGCTCACCCACTTATTACCATGCACCCACACAATCTTTTTCTGCAATAGACCTGTCAATCTGCTCTCCATCGTTGTTCCTGGATCTGAAGTGGCATGTTATTAACAATCCCTATGGCAGCGATCATTTTCCGGTGGTTGTGTCGTATATTGCGCCGGTCGCGTGTATGACATCTAGAAAGCCACGCTGGAAATTTGATAAAGCGCACTGGTCTGCGTTCCAAAATATCGCAGATATAACAGAGTCTATGGTGGTAACAGGAACAATAGATGAAGCCGTTGAAATTATCACATCAACCATTCTAGAAGCAGCTGAACTAACCATCCCTAAAACGTCCTCCAGATTGCCGCGATTTCCAAAGCCTTGGTGGAACCAGGCTTGTGCGGATGCACGGAAGGCACAGAATAAAGCCTGGGGTAGGTTCAGGCGATATCCTACCCCGGACAATATGATCTCTTTTAAGCGGGCACGGGCTTTTGCTCAGAAAATTAGAAGGCAGAGTCAACGTCAATCTTGGCAGGAGTATGTGAGTGGTCTTACATCCTCCTCATCATCCAAACAGGTTTGGAATAAAATCAGGAAAATTAACGGCAAAAACAATAGTTCTCCTATATCTATATTAATTCACAACAAAAGCACTATTAACACCATACCTGCCATTGCTGACACCCTAGCGGAGTCCTTTGCGAACACTTCCAGCAGTTCCAATTATCCTCCTGCGTTCTTGGCCGTTAAGAGTAGAGCTGAGCGATCAAGATTGAGTTTTTCCTCCACAAACGAGGAGAACTACAATTCTCTGCTCACAGTTCTTGAACTACGGACCGCCTTGCAACGATCAAGGGACTCGGCAGCAGGACCTGATGGAGTACATTACATCATGATCCGTCATTTATCATCCAACTCTTTACATTCAATCTTAATGCTATTCAACCGTATTTGGACCACTCGTGTTTTTCCTTCCAAGTGGCACCATGCATATGTTCTTCCTTTTCCTAAGCAAGGAAAAGATCCCACTATATCTGAAAATTATCGCCCCATAGCCCTTACAAGTTGCCTTTCAAAACTCATGGAACGAATAGTTAGTGCCCGACTTATGTACTATCTAGAGTACAATAGCCTTCTGTCTCCGTTTCAAAGCGGGTTCCGAAAATTCCATTCTACAGTTGACAACCTCTTAAGATTAGAAACCGCTATACGCGAGGCCTTCCTGCGCAAACAACATCTTGTCGCAGTTTTCTTCGATATCAAGAAGGCTTACGATATGACCTGGAGGCATGGCATCCTCCAGGATCTATATCGTCTAAACTTAAGAGGAAACATGCCAATTTTTATTCAAAATTTTTTAAGTCATCGCTCATTTCAAGTCTGCATTCGCTCACATTTATCATCAATTTTTATACAAGAGCAGGGAGTCCCTCAGGGATCAGTTCTGAGCCCTCTTTTATTCATAATCAAACTCAACAACATAACACGTCATTTGAATTATGGAGTACAATGCTCTCTGTATGTGGACGATCTGCAGATTTCATTCTCATCTCAATTCATAAACATTGCTGAACGTCAATTGCAGAACACATAAACAAACTGAACCGATGGGCCACCCACAATGGCTTCGTCTTTTCCGCCGAGAAGACCGTGGTAGTACCTTTCAGTCGCAGAAGAGGTCTATTTCCCGATCCCGAACTACGGATAGGTACTGTTCCCATACAAGTGGTAGAACGGGCCCGATTTCTCGGCGTGATCTTTGACAAAAAGCTTCGCTTCAACATCCATATCAAAGATCTGAAAACCAGATGCTCGAAAGCTCTTAACATTTTGAAAGTATTAAGTACAACACGCTGGGGTGCTGATCAAACGTCTCTCTTGCGTTTGTACAGAGCACTGGTGCGATCAAAGATAGATTATGGTTCAGTAGTATATGGTTCGGCATGTGCATCACTCTTACGGTCGCTAGACCCAGTTCACCACCAGGCGCTTCGCATATGTCTAGGTGCTTTTCGAACTTCGCCTGTTCAGTCCCTATATGCTGAAGCCAATGAGCCCTCCTTGGATCTGCGCCGTAAGAATCTCTCATTTTCATACTTTATTAAAGTTAGATCTCTTAAACACCATCCATCATTTTCATTTTTATTTGATTTTAGTTTAACTAGACTTATAATACATCGATCCACACGTACATATACTCCACCTTTTCAGTATAGAGTACGAGAACTTTTGAGAAAGATGTCTGTAGCACTCGGTAGGGTAGCTCAAACTACAATAGCACCTTTCCCACCAGCTTCGTTTCAAGCTTCGTTCCGAGTGGCAGTCTAGCTGGGACACCCAGCTGAGGAACAAGCTTCATTCGGTCATGCCTTTGATTGCTCCTCGCCGGTATTCTACTTTGAATCGCCGGGAGGAAGTGTTAATCAGCAGACTCCGAATTGGCCATACCCGGTTTACACATAGACATTTACTCTTTGGGGAGCAGGCTCCCACGTGCAACCAGTGTAATGTCCCATTTTCCGTTCTCCATATCATGTGTGAATGTCCAGCCTTTAATAATCAAAGAAATCATGTTTTTAAACGCTCAAATTTTAATCTGTCAGATATTTTAACAAATTCATCAAATTTTAGATCTGTACTCTACTTCATTCATTATATTGGTTTTATCCATCATATTTAAGATTTTAACTAGTATATCTGCTTCACCACTTTTTATACCACAGACATTTTAATTTTTGTACGTGATTTTAACGGCTTTTACATATTGATGTACAGAGTTCATCTGACTAAGGCTTTTGCCCGCTAAAAATATAATTTTTCTTTTGTCTTGTGTTTGGCGCTCTATGTCCTGTCATGGGCGTTGCGCCATAAAAAAGCAATCAATCAATCAATCAATCAAACCCAAATCCTTAGCTCGTCCCCCCCCCCATCTTGGTCCACATCCGACGCCAGACTGAATACAAAAATAAATTATGGAATTCTCTTAATTCCTAAGCTTGCTACTTAAAAGTCTGATAAATAATCTTCAAACTTTCCTATTACGTCTCCTTGTTCCATACATACATACATAGTGTGGAGTACACAGCGCCGCAAGGCGCTTTTGCTCCGCTATGGTCTCTTCGTTCCGGAACGGATTCACTTCTTATTGAATTATCACATTCTTGTTGTTGCCAGATTATTGTCTATAATAGATTAGAATGCTAATTTTGTATTGCCAGATTCTGTATCAATAATTGAATATTTACTTACTATAGAGTATTTTCAATCACATGACTCTGCCTAACAACGGCCTTAGCAACGTTGTTTATTCGCCAAGTGACGTCATGTGCGAATGCTACTATTGGATACTTCTATGTCCCGCCCCTAACAACAGCCTTAGCAACGTTGATTTTGTCCTCCAAGTGACGTCATGTGCGAATGCTCTATTGATTGATTAGTTGATTGTGGTCTGTGGTTGATTACTGCTGTATACCATTTTTTTTTGCCAATTTGTTTATGAAGCATGTATTGGTGCTTAATTAAAAGTAATAAAGTTTTTATTTAAATTTAACAAAAATTATTTATTGCTCCTCTTGATGACACTAATACTTTTAAGTTTAAAAATTTTATTCAATCGTGTTCTAAAATATTTATTTTGGAAATTCATTATTATTATTAAATATTTTTATGGTAAAATTTTGTTTTAATAATTTTTTATTTATTCGTATTTCTAACTAAATTTTTCACATCAGATTCAGAAAGCCAGACTATATCTTGTATATTGTCATTTCGATTAAAGTAAAGTTTCGATTTTTTGTAAAATTTTTGATAAAATTTTGTTTTAATAATTTTTTATTTATTCGTATTTCTAACTAAATTTTTCACATCAGATTCAGAAAGCCAGAATTTATCTTGTATATTGTCATTTCGATTAAAGTAAAGTTTCGATTTTTTGTAAAGGATTTCGTTAGTAAAGTAGGGAAAACCTCACATATTTAAAAACTTGAATTGTAAATGAGGATCAATTCCTTGAAGACCTGAGAGGTTTATGTAAATTTATAGGAAAATAAAGATTGATGTCACCTACATTTATGTGTTTTCCTTTGAATTTATTTATTGTCTTTGAATTTTTTACATGTTTATCCCATTTTTAAAATAGCAGATTTTCAGGATTTAGAGTCATTCTATACTAGGATGTTCATCTGTCAAGTAAAAAAAAAGAATAACCTGATACTATAGTCTGTTCATTTAGAACTGGCGCCTGAGACGAAATGTATTAGAAGCAGTTACTATTGTAATTATCATCGAAAGCATTTTCTTCTGCAATGACAAGGCAGCCGAAACAGAAGTAGTTAAAATACTGTAAAAAAACTCGGTCACTGAAGTTGTGTGATGACCGTTATGAAGCATTATTGAGCGTTTTCAGGTGTCAATTCTAAATAAACAGACTATAAATATCGAGTAAGGGCCCATCTCCGTGATAAAATTTGAATTTTCGCTTGCAACGATTTCACGAGTTAACCATAAATATCAAGAAAAAACAATTTCCGACATCGCTGCGACTTAAAAAAAATTGGGGGGGGGGCGGACCAACGAGAATCCCAAGCAACACTTTCTCAAATTGGCGCATATATCGTTTTCAAAAGTTCACTGCCTTGAAATCTGTGCCAGTTAAACAAAAGTAGTTTATCAGTCATGTTTAAAGATTCTTGTTGGTCATGTTCTTTAAAGCCCAATTCCCATGGGTTGCGTATTAAAATTCGTTGGCGAAAAACGCTTCCCTACTTTCCCTACATTTTCTGAGGAAGAGCAATCCTTTCTTTTTAAAACTAGATTCACATGATCACATTGTTATATATTTATTCACTAGTAATTGTTCCGATCTACTAGTTCTGTATTTAGTCAATATTTATTAATTTATATCTACTAGTCCAGTTTAAATAATGTAACAACTCAACTCTTTTCATGCTTTGTTTTAATATCTTTATAATTGGATTCTGATAGAACTTAACTTAATGTCTACAATAGAGCATTTTCAATCACGTGTCTCCGATCACGTGATCAAGCTGGCTTGGAGGATAGACAACTTTTCTTTAACATTAGGCTCCCATAGAGAATATGCGCTGCATTTAGTTTTTATAAAAAAAGTTCATTTAAAAAGATTCTTTAGGCTCGGTTAAAGACCGGAACGAAAGAATAATAGTTATTGAAGGTAAGTGCATAAGTTTTTGTGTTTTAATGGTAAGCTAAATTTAGAAAAAGACTTATTACGAGGTGACATGTTTTTGTTTACATTTGTTAGAACAATATGCGAGTCCGATACATCTGTAAAATACTTATAATATGCTACTGAAACTAAATATTGAATAATTAATAAATAATTAAGAATTTTAAAATATGTTAGTAGCATTGCGAATGGTACTTCCAATTAGAACACTGGCAGAAATGGTTTCAGCAATTAGAACACTGCTAAATATAAAATGTAGTATTATTGAATGACTTATAATATGCAGAGATGCCATTTTAGAGTAAATAAAGGTTACTTTAAAGTAAACTTTGGAGAAAAACATAAAACATCCTTATTTTTCAAAATTCACATCAAAAGTAAACAAATAAACGATGTGCATCCTATAGTTTTCCATCATACTGTCTGTCATCCAAGCCTCTGACGTCACAAGCCTGTGACGTCATGTGCGAATGCTCTATAAAATACCTATTTTTATAACAACCTTTGTCTTGACCATCAAGATACATAAGATGGTGTCAGAATAAACTGGTAAAATAAATTGGAGTGAATACCCAGGTAGCTTTTCTTCAAATTAATCAGTATTTTGATAAGCAAAAGCATGAATAATACCCTGGAGATGATGAAGCCCTTCATAGCAGGAGCCAATCCATCTGAATCTTGGCGTTTTTGGAGGCAAGACTTTTTAGATTTTATGGAAGCAGCTGACTTCATGGATGATACAGAAAGGAAAAAGACGGCCGTATTTCGACATGTTGGTGGCGAGGAGCTTAAAACTCTCTACAGAACGATGAGTTTGAAACCAAGTCCCCCGGAAAAAGAGATAACTCTCGACCAAATCCTCACTGAATTTGACCGTCACACAGTGGTCCCAAAACCCAAAAAGCTGGCCAAAAGTCGAAAGCGATTTGTTATTTCGATGAAAATTCGTATATAGGGGTTTTTGAGGTCGCTGATTACGAATCTGGGGTCAAATTTATAAAAAAACAAAATGGCGGCTCTGAAATGGCTGGGAAAATGTTTTGATGAAGAAATTAATTTCTTACTTTTTTTAAATCTTCTTCTTAACAATTTCCGGGTAACTGATTACAAATAAAAAAAAATATTTCCAGAAAACAAAATGGCGGATTCAACATCGACGTCTATCTGGTGAAAAGTGTTCAGATTTGCACGGAATTAAGTATTTATGACTTTTTAATGTTGGAGATGAATATAAAGTCATGTTTCAATAAAATGCGTTTAAAATTATGAATATGAATGCATTGCATCAACAATTTTAATATTTTACCAATGCAAAAAGGATTTCAATAAGTAATTAGTCGTTATTACAATTATATTTATAGTCCTTATATTTATTATAAATATTTATTTTCATATATTTTTCCAGTATATAATTTTACTAAGATAAAAAATAAAAAGCTAAAATAAGAATAGAATAAAAAACAATATGAACCTTTTATATGCTTATACAGGGTGTCCCGCCACCCCTTCAATTTTTGAACCCCTACAGATAGTCATAAAAGTGGTGTCTAAGTGATCATTCCCTATCCAATGCAACAACTTTCAACACTCTCTAGCCTCTAGCGGCAATGTTAAGAGTTACAATTTTTATTTTAAAAAGTTTTAGAGATATTCAAAGTCAGTTAATCAGTTACAAAGTTGTAGAGCAACATCGATTTAGTACAAGAAGACACCTTGTGCAGAGAAATTATTTGAATAGAACCCCTAAAAAGCACGCTCAATTAGGTAGAATTTCCCAAGTTTTTACCTCCTAAAACGGTCCTCGTATCGTGAAAATAAATTTTTTTTCATTTTGATGACTTAAATAAATGAATAAAAGTATTCTTAGATCATAAAAAAAGGAAAATTTCTCATTTCTTTTTTTTTCTAAATATATGGAATATTTTTAGCTAAAAAAATGGCAAGGAGTAATGACCAATGACCGTAACAAATTAAAATGTATCATTATTGCCCCTTTTAAACATAATTATATACATATTCTTTATAAATATCGACTATCGAGACGCAAAATTGAAAGTTGAATAAGCTGGAATTCAATCGCGCCCATACATTGCCACATAGAAATCGCTCCAGAAGCCAAAATGGCACCTAAAGGCAGCCAGTTTTTTGTAGGCTTTTGAAGAAATATGTAATAAATAACTTCCACTTGGTTTCAGAGCAGGATCTGGCAAGAGTTTTTTCTATTTTCTCTTTTTATCACGATTTCTAAGAAAGCTATCTAAAGAAATATAACTATCTTTATTGTTGATTTACTATTCAATATATTGCTATTATAAATTTCAAAAAATAGGTTTCATTTATGCGTATACTTTCTAAATAAGAATCCATTTTACAGAATCAAAATCGATCAATTTTTCACGATTCTATGCGCGTTCAAATATAATGAAGTTTTTGTGGCATTTCGAGATGGCAAAACAACGCGCTCGAAGCTCACAAACGAAATGATTTCCTGAGCCAAATAAGGATCCCAGCCATTCCCCAATGGTGTAAAGAGGTGCTAGATATATCCCCACAACTATTCCAATCGTCAAAAGTTCCGGGAAAAAACTTTATTTTTTCGACTTTTGGCCAGGTTTTTGGGTTTTGGGACCACTGTGCGTCAGTTCGAGGATTACCAGAATGAAATTTACGCGTCATTTCTGTTCTTGGAAATAAAACAAAAGCAAGGTGAGAAGTTTCAAGAATTTTTCTGTAGACTTAAGCTAGCGGTTGAAGACTGCAATTATGGTACAAATAGTGATCGTATGCTAAGGGATAAGATCATCCACGGGTTACAGGACAAACCCTTACAAGAAAGATTACTTAGGGAGACCAGCAGACGTCCCAAGACGCTTCATGATATCATTACTGAATGTCGGGCTGCGGAACAGTCAAAGAGCCAGGCGTTAGCGATGAATGAACACAACGATATTTATGCCATGGTATCAAACCATAGGGATAACCATCTAAAGAAATACGACTCGTGTAGAAACTGTGGTCGTAGCCATGAGCCAAGGAATTGTCCCGCATTCAACACAACGTGTAAAAACTGTGGGAAAAAGAGTCATTGGGCAGAATTTTGTCGATCTAAAGCGAAGCCTTTCAGAGGACATCCGACGCAATCGAGAAGAGTCCATGCTCTTGAGCCTGATTCTGAGTTAACTCTTGGTGAGTTGACGATAAACGAAGTCTCGACTCCTAACGAAAAAGAATGGTCCTACAAGATGCTTGTCAATGGGACAAATGTTAACTTTAAGCTTGACACAGGAGCACAAGTAAACGTGCTGCCCATCTGTCTCTTTGATAAGTTGAAGGAACAGCCAAATGTTCGACCATATGATACTCCTATACTGGACTACAACAAAAGTCCAATTCCTGTCATAGGCGTGTGCACTCTCCTCTGCAAAAGCAAATTTATCAGAAACCCCAAGAGATTAGAGTTCCTTATAACGAGCCTAAATTCATCTGCAATTCTTGGGTTGCAGGCATGGAGTTCTCTCTCGAAAACTTGACAAACGGTGTTCCGTGTTTACATCTGAGAGCTGGGCAATCCTTATTGCCTTAAATAAACTAAAATACTCCCGAAAGAAAAATTTCATTTTATATTCGGATTCCAGAAGTTGTTTGGATGCTCTTCGCAACTATAATCATAAGAGTCATCCTATCATACTGAAAATCATTGACACATATTTTAATCTAAAAGACAGGGGATTCTCCATCAAATTCTGCTGGATACCTGGACATTCGGGGATTCCCGGCAATGACAAAGCAGACTTGGCTGCAAAAACAGCTACTCTGCAAAACAACTCCTTTGTACCATTCTGTGATATTCTACTGTATATTAGAAACTCAATCAAGTCGACCTGGCAAAAGTCATGGGATTTGGAATTTAACAATAAATTATATCGTATTAAACCCTCTATAACTGGCTTCCCTGAAACAAGACTAAGTAGATTTTTAGATGTGAAACTGACAAGACTCCGAATCGGACACACGTATTTTACACATAGACACCTCCTTCATGGAGAACCTTCGCCGACCTGTCCATCTTGTGATGTAACCTTATCGATAAGACATGTTTTATCCGAGTGCCCCCGATTCCGAATAATAAGGGAGCAGAGATTTGGTGTAGCATACCCAGCACTAACTGACGTTCTTGGAGATGTGCCTCATAAAAATGTATTCCTATTCCTAATCGATATAAATTTAATAAAATGCATATAAATCTCAAATTGAAGTCATAAAACCTTGTGTCTGGCGCGGTATGGCCGAATAGGGCCCTTGCGCCATAAAACCCCACCAACCAACCAACCAACCATATGGCGTCATTTTCGTAGCTTTCTGAGTAACATTCTTCTTCAACTACTTCGTAAATTTCCTATTCAACATCATTTCAAAATTATAAAACATATACATATATTATCTATAAATTTGACAATTACAACTCAAAAAGTAATATTAAAACGTTATGGAACTATAGTACAAGCAATTAACACGTGTTATAGGAGCATGGTAAATATTCAGCAAAATATATAAGTTAAAACGCGCTGAAACTTGGAGCGTATACGCATACAAGTTATTTACTGTATAAAATTAATATTAAATAACCACTTAGTGAATTTTACTAGGAAATATTCAGCATTAAAACTATAATGTTACCTAAGTTAAAGAAGTTACATTTTAACACTTACAAAATATTCAAAACTAATGCAAATATAGTAGGGAGATATTGGAAAATACAAGTTCTTAAATGAGATCAACTCTACAGTATTTGTAAATGTACTTACCGACTCAGAAGAGTCCATTTTTTCATAAAAAAAGAAGTATCCAAAGTAGCTGCAACTTGGAAGCACAACTCAATCCCGCAGACTTTAACAAGTTGGCAATGCTCGCACCGGAGAAACTAGCCTTTTTATACTGCCTTACTTTCTCTGATTAGTTAAGAAAAAAATCCAATAACATTCCTTCCATCGTCCCTATTGGTCAAGGTGTGACCAATGAGACGGGGTACAACCCTCTATGGACGACAGGTATGATGCCCCAACATGGGGGATTCTGTCCATTTTTGCTCACTTTTTTTCCCATGCGTCGGTCCTTTTGATCCCAGCCCTTTTTAAACCCCCCTCGACTTGCATGATCATTGCTGACGAAATCTGCCCCTTAAAACCTCACGGACGAGGGAATGGGATACACCCCCATGTATCACGACCCATCCTTTTTGTTCACTGCACGGTGCTTGCGCACTTCCTCCATTGTGAGTTTTATCAGCTGGAGGGGTTTACCTCGTTTTCTCGATACTCTATGTAGCTTGTGATGTGTTAGTGTATCTCTTTTCGCAAAGTGGGCTGAAAATCCTGGGATGCATAGAGTTCTGACAATACCACCTCCGCGCCGAAACGCATTTCGGCCATGGGAACCGCAATCGTTAACCAAGCGGCTGTCAAAGTGTCCAGTTGGGATGAGTTGTTGACACCTATTTGAAAAGAGGAGGGATGTTTCAAGAAAAATAGGCGTCTGTCGGGACCTTTATAGGCCGTGGGAACGATAATCGTTAACTGAGCAAATCAAAGAGACATCGGCACATTAGATGCGTTAGAATTGACGAAAAAAAAAATTCCTTTCGATAACGAAAGTCTCTCCGAAAAGTTGATGAGAAAAATATAGTCAAGAATAGCTCCTTCAACCCTGACGGATTCTTTCCCAGTGGACTCCTGTAGCCCAGATACTTTTCAATGATTTCTTAAATATGTTTCCTAATATTTTATCAGGCTGGATAGCGCCATAATGAACACGGTCAAATCGTTTTTTAAATAAAAGTACAAGCAGTTGGAAAAAAAAACTTAAGATCTAAAATGTAAATGCACTGAAAAAAGTCCAAGTGTATGAGGATTTTTAATAAAAATAATCTCTTGAGGTTTTATATTAAAATTTTATACAGGTTATGCCTGTATAGTGGAAAATCCTTCCAAGTAGTAAGTGATCGTGGTCCAGTGGTTAGCGTAAGCTACTCACAGGTCCGCGATCACTTTAAGCATAGGTTCGATTCCACCTAAAAAACTTTTTGAAAAATACTCATTAATAATTGGTTATATATTTGTTTACTAGAGGGCAGCACGGATACTTTAAAAAATTAATTATTTCTAACAAATAACTCTTTCTGTTACCACTAGATGGCTGCATGAGCGCCAAAAAATCTAAGAGAAAAAAGTTAAAGTCCTAAATGTTAAAAAAATCCCGTTGCCACTACAAAAAACTGAAACTTTAAAAACTAAACTTAAAAAAGTACAAGTCCCGAAAACGAAACTAAAATTAGTTGCAGACAACTCCGGAAAACCGAAACTAAAACTAGCAGCAGCAGCAGGAAAACAACTAAACTCAACTTCAGCACTGCCACGCCCCCTTCCACCTACGTCATAGACCACACCCCCTCAATTAGGCTTAATTAGGTAATTAATTAATTAGGGATACGCCCCCTTAAGACAATAGGTGGACACGCCCCTTGGTCACGTGACGGCCACGCCCCTGTTTGTCCCTTAGTTACCCCCTTATACTACTATAGTGGCTTTACAACACTTTATATTTTCTTTTGAAATAGTAAAGAGATATACTGGTTTTCATTTCTACTTAGCACCCAAACACAATAAGCTCACTTGCTTTTCATTTACTTCTCCCCTGGAGTGTTTAACGAGCTCTGGATGGGCGGCATATGGGTAAGCAGCTGAGACCAGGATACCATTAAATGTTGTGTTGTCCTGTGTTTGTTGTCCGGTTCCTGGTTAGTCAACATACCGACGTTCGGCTGTGTCACCTCTTGCTCTTTAGCGATGTGGCGGCCCATATGTTTCCTTGCTTGCTGGGCAGTTTGTGGGAGCTGCCCAGTCGGTTCTATCGTTTGTCCACCCTGGCGGACACCATGCCGTAGCGCCTGCAGCAGCAGTGCAGTTCCGCCTGGTAGGCAGACTGTCAGGTACGCACTGTGGAAGCTGTGGGACCAGCAGTGGGAGTGGTTTAGTTTAGTAATACACTTTATGTTTAAATTTCCTATTACCTCCTAATGAGATCCTTTTACCTCCTCTTGATGCACCAGGACTAGTTATTAAAGATTCTAGAAGATAAAGAGCACTTTTAGTCACTGCCATAAATTATATATGTAGTAAAGTAACACAATAAGAATGATCTAAAGCACCAATACAGGCATAAACTTTACCTGAATGCTCAGACATCTCATCTTCATTCTCTGAACTCATATTACCATCCTCCTTGTCCTTATCACCTAAAAGATGGTTTGTTGATTAGATTTATATGGCAAAATTATTACCCAAAAGAACCAAGATAAACTGTATTTATTCAAATATTAGCTGAGAATTTTTGAATTTTTTTTATTCAAATACATACTTCTCAGCTTTACCTGAGCTCTGCCTTTTAAGGTTGATAACCAGAGGCTGAGGATGTTCTGGTTGGTAATTAGGCACATTCTCTAGATCAGTCTCGTTGCCTGAGCCTGACATGGCAGATGATGATGTGTAAGTCTTTTTGAATTTTAGTCGCTTACATCGACCACGTTTATCCGGATCTGAGGTGAGGTCCGAGGTAACTTTGGACTTTCTGAACCTCGTTATAATCATCTGTAGAAAAAAAATTTTATGAGCTAAAACCAGAGATATATCCTTATTTTAAAATATACAATTCTAAATCAATGGCCTACCACAAACTTTCAAAATATCTACACTGTATTTCGTCCATGTTGGACACGGAGGAAAACTTGTATATATGAGGGGCAGCACGCTCTGCTGGAGCTTTTTCAGCGGCCAAACGCACTGGCCGTCCTTCAGCCAACTGCTTGGGACAACTTTCTTCTTGTTTGTCTTTTCGAAGCACACAACAACAAACGCCATGCTAAATGCGGGAAAATTAAAACGGTTAGTTCAAGAAATAGCATTCAGACTTAATTTAAATTATAAAAAGTTGCCTACTACAGTCGACTCTGCTAATTGTGATCACGGTTAATGTTATCAATGGGATTAACTCTTTTAAAGAAAGAAATTCCTGATATTCAAACCATATATTGTGTGTAGCATAGATAACCACTTAATAGATAACCACTTGGACAAAAGTGATCACATTAAGGGGAGTCGACCGTATTAAATTTGGCACTTCTGTATAACCTGAAAACAAAAATGTATAGCCAAAGCCGGCTATTAACTGTGCTGCTGATATATTATTAATATATTACATTATAATTATTATTAATATATTACATAAGAACCTTTAAATTTTTTAACCTTAAGTATCAGTTAAATATTTTAAAAACTTAATTAAAATAAATTCTTGATCGTATGGTCATCCTATAAATAATTTCCAACCAAAAATATTATTTATAAATTTTATCCAGGATACTAACTTTTTTTTTTGAAAACACCCCTCTGGTGACTCTATGAACCCAGGTGTTTCTGAAACTGTGCCAAAAGATGGGTAAATGACCTCAGGCCATAACACCCAGCACTGAATTAAGAAATTTTTACACCAAAACACTATACTATGATGTCAAAATTAGAATCATAAAGATACTTACGAAATGCAAAGTAACAGAAAATGTTCACGTAATAAATAGAAAGACAAAAAAAGGAGATACCATAGGAGCTTCTCTACAGATTTTAAATATTGCCCCGTACCATATATATACCCGAAACCACTACCAAATTGAACAATTTGGCAATTTCGTTAAACATAATAATTAGGTAAAAAAATGCGTTTATCTTAAAATTCCAATGAAACTCATTCTTAAAAATTTTGGACTTGTACCACTTTTAGAATCAACAGCACATGATATAATATGGTTCTTGGGCAACAAAACAAGAGAATAATTAGTAATTTAAAGTCTATGTATTTGGATCAATTACATTATGTGTCCCATTAAAAATTGCAAAGATGGTTTGGCCACCAAGAAAGAAAAATATTGCAAATTCTTGTTTCCATTATTATAAGTCTACTTTAATAAGTCAGTTTGCAATTCTCAGCAATATTTTTGCAAGTTTGCACCTTAAACAGCTAGGGGATACTTACAGCCATATTCACAGCCATCAGCGTCGATGTTAAACCAGGATCAAAAGAAAGAATCATTAGCTTTTCGCTGACTCTGATTGGTGGAATCCTTCTTCGACCGAGGATTTAACACCGACACTGATGGCCGTGAATACGGCCGTTAAAGGGACAGGTAACACATTCGTAGATTATTACTTATTTCTCACAATGTAAAAGAGGGTAGATAATTAGACTATCAGAACGTTTTAAAGTAAAACATTTCTTTTCAATGCTACTTATAGGCCACAACAATTCATCAGACAATTTAGAAGCTTTTAATATTCCTAGAGTGGATGACTTGCAAGGTTTCTCATAGGCATCAGAAACATCTAGAAATTTTTTTCCAACAATAAACGCTTTTAAGTCTTCTTTGCCTTCCTCCTTCAGAATATTCGACAGTACAACAACACTACCATTCTTCAGTGCACAAACATTATCTGGAGGATAAGTACCGAGACTAAAGTTGGGGAATACTGCCTTTTTATATTCTTTGCTTTCCTTCGAAGAACTCTGATATTTTTTTAAAAGAACAACTGATTTGATGTTGGAAGATGTAGACTTGGGCATAAATTGGCGAATAGCCTTCATTTCTGCAATTCTGCGACTTAGCTGTTGCAAGGGGTAAGCAGCCTTTCTTATTTTTCTCTTAATCAATTGCATGTAATTTTCAAATGGGAACGCACTGAACTCATCAAGAGTACCAAAGGTTTGGTAGTCATTCACAAGGTGTAGTAAGCCATGGACATTGTATGAAACTTTTTGTTTCCCATAAATATTGCTGAAACATTTAACAAAGTAAGTAATGTTTGAGCATAGCTTATAAGAGGTAAATTGTTTTTAAAACTAGGGTTGCATAATATAAAAATTCCACAATGTAAACATAGAAAGTGGTGATACAACTTTTTTGGTAGATAGGTTAAGACCACTGGTCCAGTATATAATAAAAACTGACGAAATTCAGTGGCCTTCCACCTATCAACCTCTCTAATTGGCCTTGGTTTACGAGCAAATTCCATGGGTATGGCACAACGCAATTCAATAAGGGCCTCGGAAATATTACTAGTGGAGAGTCAAAGAACTTTTCTAGTTTTGTTATTGTATAGAAGAGTCTGATCTCTTGGGGGACTTGGTTGCCGTATATGGTAACAAGGATCGACTCTGATGGATCGGTTGTCCCTTTCCTGTTGAATCTCCGTATATTGCTAACCACTACATCGTTTGATGAAATCTCTTCTGCTAGAACACGTAGATCCAAATTGATTGCGATACCTCTGAGTAGGAATCTAGAGGTTATTTGCTCATATGGACATTTAGCGGTGACTGGAACACCCAAGATCTCTGTTATCCGACTGAGTTCAGACCGCTGGTTTGCAATAGTAATTTCCCTTGTCTTGTGTTGATAGCTTTGACAATCTCACCGTGGTGAGGGATTGATTCAGTTAAGTACACCTTTAGACTATAGGCGTCTTTAGGGATAGAGGAGACGTTGTCGATCGCCGAGTAGATTATAGTGAAAGATGTTGTTCCGTTGCCTGAGGCGAACTGAACTTGTCGAAGTAGGTCATCTTGTATTTCCAAATTTGAGACATCCTTGGATTTTCTTACGAGAACCTCTTCATTGACTTGCATTGATTCAGCCTCAACCTCCATTCTTGCGCATAGTGCGCAGGTGAGGCTAAATGGGATGCAAGGAAAACGAGCTTCGTTTTCAACGAAAATTTGAAATCCAAATGGGGGACTTATGGGGGACTTTTACATGACTCCCAAAATCAAGGTTTAACGACATTTTATTAATTTGAGGACAATAGTAGCAATTAAATATATAATCACTACCTATGAAAACACAATATGTACATTTAATTAAAAAATGTAGCAAGATTACAAGGTAACTTTCATAATCCAAGATATTTTTTACCCAATGACTGAAATAAAGAACAATTAAATATGGGTAAAAATTTCATTTTATTACAGAAAAAATTACAAAAAGGCTGACTACTGCTTGGGGATCATCAACAATCTTAGAACATTTTTATTTTTTTTTCTGCTGCCATAATTTGTGACTCTATATCAATAGCTTCCTGGTCTGCTAGTTCCAGTACTCTTTTTTTCCTTTCTTTTAAAATTTTTAATTCCTCTGCGACACGCTTTATTTCACAAGCTTTTTCGTTTTTGTTGGTTTTCTTTGCTTCTAAAGCTTGATTCCTTTTAGTACCAGCATGTCGCACTGCAGTTATCATATCTTTCGTTATGGGCACATTTGTTATGCCCCCATACGACAAAACTGCAGAGTACACGCAGCGTTGGGAAATCAAAGATTGCTCGTGCAAGTTCTCCACAAGACATTCTTTGTTTATAGAAAAACCACGCTCCACATCTGCATTGCCATGAAGCATTACAAAAATTTTTTTGGCAAACTTCAGAAATGCAGTTTGATTGTTTTCTGCAAGACTTAGGATAATATTATCTAATCTGTCTTTCTTCAATTCAAAGGTCTTGAAATGCTCGTGATTTTCTTTTTTCTCGCACATTGCTACATAATCTCTTTTAATGATGTCCGCTTCTGTAGGTGCCACTTGATTTTTTGAAATAAGCTCCTCAAGAGCTATTTTAATTCTTGTATTTCGTAATGTTGTATTCAACATTATAACAGGTGACAGACATGAAACACCTCTTACAAGTCGCTTGCGTAGTGCTGATTTCTTGTCGGTCAGTTTTGCGAACATAGAAATTAGGAAATCTCTATAATCGCGTCTGAAAACAATAATTTCAAGATCTTTTGCACCTTTGCAAGCATGTACTGCCCCAATATATATTTTTAATTATAATATTGTATTAATATTGTTATTGTGTATAATTAATAATATTGTTATTGTGTATAATTAAATATATATTTTTATCAACAGTAAAAATGAGTAGAATTTGTTTATTGAAGATACATCCACTCCAGCCATCTCGGCTATAAATCAGTCAGCTCGCTCGGTATTGAACGGATCAAATTTCACAGCAACTAATGCTTTTCGCAACAAATGCGTTGATTATTTAAAAGCGTGGCACTGGGTACATAACCTAATAATTATTGAGCTTAAAAATACTAATTTATTCAAAGATGGAGAAGGGTGGAAAAATTGGCGACACACGCCGGCACGAGCAACCCAAATTATATCAAGTACAAAACAATAATAACAATACACTTAGGTGATGCCAGATTCTAAAGTAAAACGTTGCCACAACAGAATTATATATTAAAAGATTTTAATGCCATTATCAGCAACCAGCCATCCATTTTTTGCAGGAGAAGGAGCGTCAACAACAGCAACAACACTTCTTCGATAGATAGAGGCCTGGTAATTAGTTCTTTTTATGTGTAGCAAAAGTGAGTCAAAATTTGGGGGTAAGGCTACATCAATTTTGAATTTAGTTTTGAAAATTTTATGTCGAAGTTTATTTACATTTTTTGTGGTACTATCACCGTACAGTTCACAAAAAAATTCTTCAAGGGTTTCTGTTAAGGTAATATTGTTTGTAATATCCCAAGAAGATCCAAGTTCTTTAAATGCTTTCACATACTTTTCACTGGATTTCATTATTGTGATGGGTCGAATCTTGCCTTTGCCTTTAAAAGCACTCACGGTGTCACATCCTGTGAATATATGAAGGCCAAGGAGTGCCGAACAGAAATCTTCCCCCAGGTGTTGGTGAATTTCTGATATGTTCACGAGGGTGCTATTGGAAGATGTCCCCATTAACATGAACATATCAGCTTTAATTGAAGAACCGACTGCCAGTGATATCATACACATCGGTATCAGAACTTTTAATAACAATTGTATCAGAGTCCTTAGATGCAGAACTGGCATGTAGAAATATTTTTGTGTCTGCTTCAATGTGGTCCGAGTACAGCTCGTGAACTTTCGTAACACACAGAACTCCACTTCTTGGTTTTAAACTGTGACATTCTGGACCATGTGATATATATAATGTAATATTTTCGAAGAAGTCTGGGTTGTATTTCGACCATTGTTGAAATAAAAATTGAATCAAAGATTCTTTATTTTTACCATTGGCCAGGAACTTCTTGTACTGTTTAGGCGTTTTTTGGGAGGGGCTTTGAATAGTTATAACTATATCACTTCCATCACCTCTTCTTTTTCTTTCATTTTCTTTGATGCAAAGTACAGGATAAGTATCCGTAACAAAATGAATAGTCTTGCAGTTGTATCTTTTGGAAATTGTTAGAATAGACTGAAAAATCCTTGGCTAAGTCACTAAATGTAGTTGCAATATTTTTCATTTGTTGTAAAACAGCCATGCCATCAAAAATAAGAGTAGTTGTACCTGACAAATTTGCACAAGTCGAACTCTTTTCACCTAAACCAAGTATATAGTGTGTTAAAGTTGCCTTGTTTGTTTTAACAAGAGACCCATCAAGGTTGGCTATAGCAGGGGGAAACTCGGTCAAATTAAAAGATGATTCATATCCAGTGATGTGGATTGCCCCATTACAATCAGCCGAGCTAATACATCAGTATTATTTTTGAGTGAAATTTTCTGAGCTTCATTCTTGTGAGTTTTTTTATTGAGGTCTGAAAAAGTGAGTAATTTTTGCTGAGGAATTTTTGAGTAAATGTCAATGCCATTATCTTTACAAAGTCGATCTTCACAGTAGGATTTAAATAAATTTACACCAGTTTCCTTTGCTGTCAACAGATTATTTTGTATATCCTGTGAGTATTTTGTATAAGTGACCAGCAGAGAAAGTTTGGCACTGCACAAGTTTTTCTCGCCTTTTTTTTCCACTGTGTTTTTCCAGGAAATATTTGTTCTGTTTACATATAACACAGGTGTTGGGAAAAAGTCTAGATTTATTTTCATTAGTTCTGGTTCGTTTCCGTTTTGAGCATCGAGGTTCAGTGTCTCTGTCTGTACTTGAATCACACTTCAGTCTTTTTTTTCTCCTTTCGATGTTTGTTTGGTTTGTGAAATTTATATAACATTTTTGATGTAAAAACCAATCGTTTACGCAACACTCAGTGCGATTAAATTCTGTTGATAGACTTAATTTTGTAGCCACATCTTTCTCTACACCGTCAAGCGATATCCAAGTAGGTATGCAGCTTTTAATTTTGGCATGGTTTTTAACTGTCATACACTTCAAAACTTCTACGGAATCATTGCAGATGTGTATACAGCATTCATTATTATTATTAGTGTCCATGACAAGAAGAAAAATAGGATAAAACACGAAAATTCAAAAAGAACATACCAACAGCTTTCAGAATTTTGCCAAGACCTTGTTTGTAAACAAACGAACATGACGCGTAAGAATTCAAAATCTTTTTAAATATTTTTCTTTCTTAGTAGCAAACTGGCTAAAATCTATTTTTATTCGATGTTTTTTTTTTCAATTAAAGAATTAGTTTTGCATTTTGCTTTGGATTTTTACAGTAATTTTTTATTTAAAACTTTAGAATATACCTTCGTAGCGCCATCTATTGAGGGCAGAAAATATATGTGCGTAAATAGGTCATGTAAAAGAGTGCGGTTTATAATGCCCATTATATAAAAATACACAGGGGGACATATGACAAAAACAAAATTTATTAATTAGCACCGTCAATGGTTAATATTCATGCAAAAATTACGTGGTTCCTTTGTTTGGCAAACGGATTGTGTCAATTTTCTACCTTGGCCCATAGTCTATTAGCGCAGGTTTGGCGCATGACATAAATTATATTAAAATGAAGTGAAACATTTTTTAGAGTCGAAATCGCTCCGGCTAAATGCGTAACTTTTTCGTGACTTGCGTGACCTTTTTCGCGATACGTGACTTTTGCGTGCTGTTAGACACCCTGTCTTGTATTAGTTGATTTGGAGCCTACGAATGAACTTGAAAAGGAAAAAGTACTAATATTTTATTAAGTCACAAAAACTCATCAATCTCAAAAATTAAGCTACCAAGTGTTTTAGTGGGATTTTTAACATTCAAGATACTCCATTAGAGTAAGGGTTTCCTGGGCACTTCAAAAAAACTAAAGGAGATAGAGCAAACTCTTCAGTGAGAGTATTGTTGCCACTGTTATAAGTAACTCACTGAAAAAAAATTCATGAAAATATCGTGAATATTCGCGGAGATATTAGCATGTGAAAATGGCACTTTTTCAGGCATCAAAAAAGAAAAAGTTCAAAAATTTGCAAGTTTTTTTTATTAAAATTTATCTTCATTCAACTAAAAAGATACAAAACTACATAATAACTCTGAAAAACTTGCAAATGTTTGAACTTTTTCTTTTTTGATGCCTGAAAAAGTGCTATTTTCACATGCTTATATCTCCGCGAATATACACGATATTTTTTTCAGTGAGTTACTTATAACAGTGGCAGCAATACTCTCACTGAAGAGTTTGCTTTATCTCCTTTAGTTTTTTAATTAATTTTTTTAACTTTTTTATTTCGCCGCTAGGGGCGCTGTAAGTCCTTTTAATGAATTCTCGAGGGTCACTTACCTAGGAGTAGACCTTACTTCCAGGACCCTAGGAGACGTTGGTTCCAAATAAAAGCCGTGAAACGGACTTTTGAAACACCCTGTATATTAGGGTGGCCCTTATTATAATGGGGAAATTTTTTTTTTCAATATTTTCTTTCAGCCCCCCCCTTAATTTTTTCCTTTTACTATACAATAAAAGTGTGCAAAAGGATTTTCCGATATTTTAATATTAACACGTGCCTCAGCGCGGTTTAAGTTTGGCCATAGCGCGCCATAGTTACAATATGGCTTACTATGGGAATAACGTCTCCGCTAACTTCCTCAGCAGGAGAATGAAAGATAATTTCATTAATTTCGAATTTTTATGAGTAAAGAAGATGGAAATATGACTTACGAATATTATTAGTATAATAAAATAGTTAAAAAGACAAAAATTTAACAAAAATTATGTTTATTGAAAATAAATTTCAAAAACATGTATACAATTATTCAAAATTGTTTATCATAAAACAATAATTATTTACACTTAACCATACAATTATAAAAAAAGTTCCAGTTTAAAAATTAATAATTTAAATACATTTATAGTAGAATATATTCTAACAAATTCATAAAAACCTAACTAACATCTTAAAAATATGAAAGATTTAATTCACTTTATTTGAACTATTTACATTCAAATTTACGCTTAAGAGTAGACTTTTTGCAATCGGGGTACTGTTTGACCAACAGAAATTTCTTCATCTTCAATACTAGATAATGATTACACTGTTTTACAAATTTGACCTTCAAAATTTTTTCTTTGATGAAAATAGTAATTTCTTATAGATTTTGGGTCGCTGAAAACTAAAATCGCCATCAAAATTCTCAATTGGTTCGGGATTTTCGGGGAACGGCCCCTCCCCCTTTTTACGTTTTTTGATGACTCAATGACTTTGAATTCGATTTTCAGTGTCAAAAAGCATTACTGAAGTCTTGAAACTACTCACAAACGGACAAGGAAGGTTTAAATTTATAAAATGTGAAATTTTGAAGCAAATGGATAGGTTTAAGGGGTCATTACCCCCCCCTAAAAAGGCGAAAATATAGCTAAAAATAATAGTGATTTTTATACGATATTTTTTCCTATTATTTTTTACGCAATTCACCTTTGAAGGGTCCTAACCCATCCCCAAGGACCCAAATTTGATGTCAATATGCAGCAATAATTTTTACTAAAAGCGGTTGAGGTGTTAGCGCCCCAAAAGCCCCCGCGGAAGAGTACGAAAGACCCTCTGAATCGCGTTGTCACTCGCGCGCTCTGGAACTCGCGTTCAATTCGTGTTTCACCCTCGGATAACGCGATTTATGAGACAGTCATATAAACAGAGCTAATACATGGTTTGGATGTTACCACTGGAGGTATGAACTTATATGGTAATGTATCTCCTTTTTTATATTCCGTTATTTATCTACTGCCACTACTTGAACTTTTTCGTAACTATAACGCCCCATAGAGTAATAAAAAAATTAATTACTCAAGAAGCAGAGTCAATTAAGCATTTTGAGGGTGATTTTTGTGTTTAGCGACCCAAAATCGGTAAGAAATGACTATCTTGATCTCTAAAAAATTTGACGATAAAATTTCATATACAGGGTGGTCCTCAATTCCTGGTACAGGTTTTTCCAGCCTGTGTGAAGTGTGCCGACCATCAGGCCACTCCTGACCATATTCTGGATTGCCTGGGACTGTCCAGGCTGGATCTGTTGACGGATCCAATTTTGGTTTTAGACTTTTTGAGAGTGATGGAATTCATGGACCTGGTTTAGCGTTGCTAAACAAAGGAGATTTGCAACAACAACAACAAACTTCTAGGGGTGTTAGAGTACACCTAGACGAACAAGAATTGGTATAGGAAGGGGGGTCGCAGATACGCCGTTAAAGATCTAGGACCTAATGTAGTGCGAGTGCGTTTCAAAAGGCCGTTTTTAGAAGGCCCGTGTGACGAAACAAATCATAATAAAATGAAAAACATTATTGCATGAGGCACAGGAATATCCGTACTACTTAAATCCTCAATGTGATAGAAATTGGACCACTTTCTAAACCGTGGGGTGAGTTTTAAAACGTGCAATATTCATCTTTTAGCCAAAGAATGGAGTTCCCTTACATTAGTGTAATGGTACTTAGAAAAATGATGATTGGGAAAGGAATTTTCAATGATCATACATTGATCATTGAAACTGTATGATCATTGAAAATTCCTTCCCCGATCATCATTTTTCTAAGTACCATTACACTAATGTAAGGGAACTCCATTCTTTGGCTAAAAGATGAATATTGCACGTTTTAAAACTCACCTCACGGTTTAGCAAGTGGGCCAATTTCTATCACATTGAGGATTTAAGTAGTACGGATATTCCTGTGCCGCATGCAAAAATGTTTTTCATTTTATTATGATTTGTTTCGTCACACGGGCCTTCTAAAAACGGCCTTTTGAAACGCACTCGCACTGGATTAGGTCCTAGCTCTTTAACGGCGTATCTGCGACCCCCCTTCCTATACCAATTCTTGTTCGTCTAGGTGTACTCTAACACCCCTAGAAGTTTGTACCATGAATTAAGGACCACCCTGTATAGTGTCTCTACACCAGTTCTATTCCGCCCGCGTAGTACCAACACCCTGTTTGACTGATTTAGTGGCCAATTAAGTTAAAAGGTTCAGTATACCATACATTTATATGCCCTTATGTCTATTTTAAACTTCGCAAAGCAAAAATATTAATTCCAGAGCGCGCGAGTGACAAAGCGATTGAGAGAGTTTTTCGGGGGGGGGACTCTTCCGCGGGGGCTTTTGGGGCGCTAACACCTCAACCGCTTTTAGTAAAAATTATTGCTGCATATTGACATCAAATTTGGGTCCTTGGGGATGGGTTAGGACCCTTCAAAGGTGAATTGCGTAAAAAATAATAGGAAAAAATATCGTATAAAAATCACTATTATTTTTAGCTATATTTTCGCCTTTTTAGGGGGGGGGTAATGACCCCTTAAACCTATCCATTTGCTTCAAAATTTCACATTTTATAAATTTAAACCTTCCTTGTCCGTTTGTGAGTAGTTTCAAGACTTCAGTAATGCTTTTTGACACTGAAAATCGAATTCAAAGTCATTAAGTCATCAAAAAACGTAAAAAGGGGGAGGGGCTGTTCCCCGAAAATCCCGAACCAATTGAGAATTTTGATGGCGATTTTCGTTTTCAGCGACCCAAAATCTATAAGAAATGACTATTTTCATCAAAGAAATTTTTTCATTGTTGAACAGTGTTATTCTTCAAATGAGTCTCGGTCATCGTCTCGGAACTATTGAGAGCCTTGGCCTGTCTCTTCTCTTCGTTACTTAATCTTTGTAAACCTCTTTCTTCGCGTTTTGCCAGCTTTACATCAATTCCACCTAAACATCCCACTCGACCCGGCTTTCGTTGATTCAGTAAAAATTGTCTCTTTTTCAATTTTTAATATTTCCGACGCATTCGCGGATGCAACAAAGAGATTGCTCAGGTAGGTTATCACAAACGCCTGTTCTAATTCTTTCTGGGAGTCTGACGGATGACAAGCATTTTGTTTTAAACTTCGCCAAGTGGAATAAATCTTCATAACTTTATCTGTGCATTTGTTAAATTGTCTAGTAGGGACTCTTGCTTTTTCCCCAAAAAAATGAGACACTCTCGCTCTGCCAAGCATTCCTGTTATCTGATGGCATACTTTTCCAATCAAATAGATATTTTTATCACTACTTCTTAAATTAGAGGACATAACTGCACAATTAACTGAAACCAATGCTTAAGAAGACTAGTTTTAAAATGCTGCCGTGTGGCAGCTTTTATTTTTCCCAGGCACTTTCTGACCCTCCCTAAACTCAAATACTATTAAATCACTCACCCCTGGGGTTGGGGCGGTCTGTTTTGTCTTTCGCCCACCCCCATCGTGCCGGGGACTTCAAAAGTCTGAGATAAAAACAAGCCGTCTTGGAGGAGAGAAAAAGGGAATGTGGGACCGTTTTCTCTTATGAGGTGAATGACACCAACTAAACAATCTAGCTCTGCTCCCTCAGACAACAAAATCTTTTTATTTCTCATATTCGTTTCCTGGATCTAAATAATACTAAAATTGTGAACTTTTACTAAGTTCCTCATATGTTTATCTACATTTCTTCATGACACATGCTCCTTCCTCAAATTTCATCTGTTCGTCATTCTGCTCTTGGGGAAGCGAGCGGAAACGTTATTCCCGTAGTAAGCCATACTAACACTAGCCAAACTTCAACCGCGATGAGGCAAGTGTTAATATTAAAATATCGGAAAATCCTTTTGCACACTTTCATTTTAAAGCAAAAGGGAAAAAATTAAGGGGGGCTGGAATAGATATATATAATTTTATATTTTTTTATTATTTCACATTTTGGTTAGTTCTTTCTGTTAAATGTGTTCTGTCAAAATAAGTGGGTTTTTGAAAGAAACCATTTGAAATTTAAAAAAAAAGTCCTCCTTAATTTTTTTTATATCTAGTTAGAACAGTAAACTTCCTAAATTTTGCAAAAAAAAAAAACAAGTTCAATAATAAAAGACCCAATGAATTATAAAAGAACCTATTTAATTGAAAAAAAAAATAAACTTTTGAAACTTGATTTAAATTTTGAAAAAGATCACTCAACTGCAGTTCTTTTTATGGTATTTCGTTTAGATGTTTTTCTTCAATATTAAAACTGCCAAAATCTTGATTTTTCTTGATCCCAGATTTCTATTTCTAAGGGATGATAACTCAAAATCTAAGAATCTAAGGATGATAATTCAAAAAATCTGCTTTTCAAGAAGGTTTTCCGATATATCTATATAATTTTTGGAATAGGGCCTATTGTTAACACTTGTAGGTTTTTGATACATTGTTTGGAAAAGTTGTTAATACCACTTCCTTCTTTCGAGGTATGAGGTTTTTTTCATCAGATATATATAGTTTGTTCACTACAAAATTTAATCACTTATTTCTGAAATATGTTAAACACCACTTTTTTTTACCTCTTCATTTCTCGAAAACGGTGAGTATTATAAGACAAACAATTTCAATTTATAAACAATATAGTTCATTTTGGGGGAAATAACTTAGAAGTCCCACAAAATGAAATAACAGAAGCACCATTTTTAATTTGTTTTGTCACGAAAGTTAGTTGTCATAGTTAGTTATAAAATTAGTTAGTGCATTTGTTTTATCATAAAGTTACTCCTATTATTTAATCAGATAATTAAAAACATGAATGCATTGGTGTAGTAGAGAATAGTTTTTGATACTTTTCAATATTTTTTAAGTATCAAAAAATATTATCTACTAAAATGCATTTATGTTTCTAATTCCCTGATTAAATAATAGGAGTAACCCCATCTTAATAAATTTAATAAAAAAACCTGCATAAATTAAGACAAATTGTTTAGAATACTGACTTTACTGCAAAAATATAAAATTTTTCTATATCACAATAGAAAATTAACCTATAAACATGTATTACATGCCTCTGGAGGAAAAAATTAATATTTTTGTTCCAGAATGCCTGTTTTTTTTTAATTAAAAATTAAATTTCCCATTGTCCGATTTTTAGTATTTCTAAGTGAAATCAATTGAAAAAGCGTTTATTACAATTTGTTTCAGGTGTCAAGACGAGTTCAACGTAATTAAGAATTTTTTCAAAACTTTAAAATTTTGAAGACCATTTCAATGTTTATTGCAAAAATATTTTTTTATGTAATTAAAAAAAACAACCTATAAACATGTATTACAAGCGTATATTGTAATTTTAAATTTTTAAAAAAGTTAATTGTTTGTTAAATATGTATTCTTAATAAATTTAAAGAGCATTCATTTTTAGATTGTATTTAATGTACTTAATTACATTTTGTTTTTCAGTGTCTTTCTAAACAGATGGATCAGTTATTCAAGACTACAACTGACGAGGATCCGGCAAGAAATCTGGCTGTGCAAAGTTTGGACGAACTTGTTGAAACACCCTGCATTCCAATAAAATTTATTCTGATAGTTTAATGGTGTTAGTTTTTTCACTTGATAAACATAACTTTAAAAATCTAACCCGAAAGTAATTAACCACACTAAAAATAGGGATTCATTAATTTTTTAAAATATTATAGTGCTGTCCTTTAAAAACAACTCACTGTTTAATATTTTCTCCATTAAAAGGTTAATAAAAAGGATAATTAAATCGAACAAAAAACTGTTGTAACGGCTCGTCCTCCTTAACATTTTAGTGCTTAGCATTTTTAATTCCAATAATCCATTACTAATTGGCAGTCAATTAAGTAAGAATTTGAAAAAAACCCACTTTTTCCTAGGACTCTAATTGGCGGACTGAGCTAAAACTTTAATATTTTATTCTCATAGTAATGCGATAACATAAAAACGCGCAAAAAATGCTCTAAAGTCTTAAAAACATGCATTTTTACAAAATCTGTAAATCTAAATTATCTCAGCTTGTTTAAAAAATACGTAAATAAACCGTTTACTTGCATTAAAGTTTGTTCAATTCTATACCTGAAATTTATTTTTCTAGAAAAAGTTTCATAAGTAAGTAAATCCGTAACCAGAAAGTAATACATAAACGAAATAATCTACTACAAGTAAGAATAAATTTTTTTTTTAAATATGGCTTTATTGGAATAAATATTAATCCATTGAAAATGGCAAATACATACAGAAAAAGAGTCTGGGTTAACATATAAAGGAATACAAGAGAAAACATGAACAGAGTCTCAAGCAGGAACATTATGCTGGAGTTCAAAGAGATGAGTCCTGGCTTCCCAGTATAGTTGACACTGGTCGCCCCTCAGTTGGGCATCTGTAAGAAGAAAAATAAACCCAGTGTGTCTGTGTTCTGATGGCTCAGTTGATATAGTTGTTGCTTAGAGACTGGTTGTCTGTGATGGGCCATCTAATAGATCCTGGTTCGATCCCAGCTTTGGTAGAAAATGTATTCCCGCAGAAGTATCGCATTTAAAATTTTAAATAAAATATTCTGTTACTATCCAGTATGAAAATGAACCAAAGCCGAATATATCCCGGTGGCTCAGTTGATATAGTTATTGCTTGGTGACAGGTTGTCTGATGGGCGATCTAATAGTTCCTGGTTCGATCCCAGCTTTGATAGTTAATGTTTTCACCCCAAAAGTAGTTTTATAATTTTAAATAGAATATACTCTTACTTCTCAGTATGAAAATGAACCAAAACATAAAGCATCCCGATGGCCTAGTTGGTAGAGGCTGATGCCTGATTATCTAGTGGGTTCAAGGATTCTAGGTTCGATACCAGCCTTGGAAAACCAATTTTGCTCAAAAATAATAGAAATTATTTTATTTATAATTATTATTTTTTCAATAATAATTTTAAAAATTGTAAAAATATGAAAGACAAATGGAAACTTGTAAATGGAATTTGTAACATAACTAAACCTTCTAATCTACCTCAACTGGTAAACGACTCTGATACAGCATCTAAATTCAATGAATATTTTTCTAATTTAACTCTGAATTCATATCTACCACAAAATGACTACATCTCCTATATCCTACCAAGTTTAAATTCATTTGTATTTCTTCCTGTGTGTGACTACGATGTTATTAGTGTAATTAATTCTTTTTCAAATATAAACTCTACTGATTATGATGGTGTCAGCATAAAGCTGGTAAAGATGTTTTCTGTAAAAAATATTGGTTTTATAACAAATTTTATTAACTTATCAATTAGTTTATCCTATTTCCCAAATTCATTAAAAATAGCTACTGTTACTCCAATCTTTAAATCCGGTAACAAAAACCTATTAACAAATTATCGTCCTATTTCTATTCTCCCTACTTTTTCTAAAATTATCGAAAAAGCATTATCTAATAAAATGTATAATTTTTTATTTCATACTAATTTCTTTGCTGAAAATCAGTATGGTTTTATTAAAGGTCGCAATACGGAAATCGCTCTCATAAAATTCACTAAATTTATATACAACAGTATCGATAAAAATAAGAAAACAGTGGCTATTTTTCTTGATATATCTAAGGCTTTTGACAGTGTGAATCATTATATATTAATAGATAAATTGCAATATGCCGGTTTTAGAGGAAACATTTTAGAATGGTTCATCTCATATCTCTCAAATAGGAAACAAAGAGTAAAAATAAAAGAATCCTACAGTGACTTTTCCACAACAAATCGTGGCGTTCCACAGGGCTCAATATTAGGACCATTATTATTTATAATTTTTATAAATGATTTTTGTAAATTAAATCTTTTTGGTGAAATGATAACTTATGCAGATGACTCAGTTCTATTATATTCTTGTCATGATTTAAATGAACTAAAAAGACAAATTGAATCTGATCTTATTTTAATTAGAAAATGGTTTTTGTCAAATGATTTAACTCTTAACTTAAATAAAACTAAATATATATATTTCACATTGCAGGAATGCTCTATTGACTTAAATTTCAAATTTCACAGTAACACCTGCAATGCTATTCAAAATTGTAACTGTTATTCCTTGCAACGCGTTAATACCATTAAATATTTGGGTATTCAAATAGATTTTAACTTGAAGTGGAAAACTCACATAGGTGATCTATGCAAAAAACTACGCTTTATTTTAATTAGATTTCATCACTTGAAGAATAAAGTGAATAAGTTGTTCTTAAATACATTATATTATTCTTGGTTTTATTCTCTATTAAACTACGGTATTATTGTCTGGGGAGGAGACTACAAAACTAACTTATCTCCATTAATCTCCCTTCAAAATAAATGCTTCAAAATTTTAAACTACAAACCTTCGACACCCAACCATTTAAAATCTATAAAACTTCTACCTATACGCTACATTGCTTTCTTTCGTATGATTTATTTTTTATATCGTAATAAAACAATATGTGAATATAAAAATCAAATTTCAGAACGGAGACCTAATGAAATATACCAAATACCGCGCTTCAATAAAGAAATCTTCCGCAAACATTTTTGTTATTTAGCACCTAAATTATTTAATGGATTAACTTTAGACCTACAAAACATCTCAAGTAATAAAAAATTTAAGAATTTGTTATTTGATTTCTTATTGGTCATTGATGATTTAGATGTCTTTTTTAAGTTATAGAAGCAACATGTAATTTTAATGCCTATGCTGTTTTGCCCTTTATCTCTTTGTATTTGTCATTTAAATTGTGTTATTATTATTATTTTTTTTTTTTTTATGTACATATGTATTGTGTATTAGTTATATTTTAAGACACTTTTTTTTTTCTTTCGATTTTATTTCCTCATCTGTACTAAATTTGCTTGTAATAATTTTTTTGGTCAGCTAAATGGGCATGTGCCCCAGTCTGACTAATATGCCTTCCCCCTATTTTCGATTGTATCGCTTTGTACAAAAATGAAATAAATTATTATTATTATTATTATTATTATTATAACAAATTAAATATTCCTAACCAAAAATTCAGAAATAAATCTTGTATGTCTGTGCCCTGATGGCTCAGTTGGTAGAGCCGTGGCTTGTGTGCAGAAGGTCCTCAGTTCAAACCCCGCTAACCTAACACCCTCTTTCCTAACTATAACTGCTGTAATAATATAAATGTAATTAATAATTAAATTTATCTCTTTCCCTTCAGTATCTGATGTGCACTTGCCAAGGGGAGGAAATCCGGTGACCAGTTGGGGTCACCTCGACGGACCTTATCTGCTCCCCCTGGACGAATTGGTGGCCTTGGGGGTTTGGGATGGACGCCCCCAAGTCGCCAAGGGCTCCAGGGGCATAGTGGAGAAGGGTCCATTGGGGAGCTGGTTTTGCTATTTTAATTTTTTGGCGAAAATATGTTAACTGTGACCGTAACGGTCAGAGTTATGAGGTTGCGTTTTTTCACTAAGCCTAACCCTTTTTCAAGTACCACATATTAACGAGAAAAAAAAGCGCTTTAATACTTAACTATAACCGTAACTGTCAGCATTTAGTGATAAAAATAGTTATGAGAGTTTTGTTCTCCACATCTAGGCCCGAACCTAGTTCTAATGCACTCTAGCCACACCACGCATCCCTTGAGAACTTATGGCCGGGATTTGAACCCAAGCCTGGTGCATGGAATCCACACATGCATCCACTGAGCCATTAGCTCGCACACCTAGCCTGTCATTTAATAATAGTGAATTTTATTATTTATTAAAAATTAGGATAAAATCTTACACTTCAAATGGCATCGATCACCTGGATTCGAACCCTGGGCTGGTGCATGGAAACAACACATGCATCCACTGAGCCATTAGCTCGCACACCTAGCCTGTCATTTAATAGTAGTGAATTTTAATATTTATTAAAATTTAGGATAAAATCTTACACTTCAAATGGCATCGATCACCTGGATTCGAACCCTGGGCTGGTGCATGGAAACCACACATGCATCCACTGAGCCATTAGCTCGCACACCTAGCCTGTCATTTAATAGTAGTGAATTTTAATATTTATTAAAATTTAGGATAAAATCTTACACTTCAAATGGCATCGATCACCTGGATTCGAACCCTGGGCTGGTGCATGGAAACCACACATGCATCCACTGAGCCATTAGCTCGCACACCTAGCCTGTCATTTAATAGTAGTGAATTTTAATATTTATTAAAAATTAGGATAAAATCTTACACTTCAAATGGCATCGATCACCTGGATTCGAACCCTGGGCTGGTGCATGGAAACCACACATGCATCCACTGAGCCATTAGCTCGCACACCTAGCCTGTCATTTAATAATAGTGAATTTTATTATTTATTAAAAATTAGGATAAAATCTTACACTTCAAACGGCATCGATCACCTGGATTCGAACCCTGGGCTGGTGCATGGAAACCACACATGCATCCACTGAGCCATTAGCTCGCACACCTAGCCTGTCATTTAATAATAGTGAATTTTATCTCTCTATACAGGGTGTCCCAAAACGACCGCATAAACTATGCATAGCTAGATTCCTCGTTGGGAGTGCATAAAAACTGCCCAAAGAAGTGCCCCTCTACGATCCATAGTTTTCGAGTTATAGGAAAAACAAAGTATGGCTGTTACCACTGTGGTCTCAGGTCAATCCGCATGCAATCCGGCAGCAGAAACATCAGGAACGTTGGTCTCTTAACGTATGGGCCGGCATACTCGGGGATCGACTGCTTGGACCATATCTGTTGCCTGAACGGCTCTCGGGACAGTCATACTTGGTGTTCCTCAATGAGGTCTTAACCGAGTTCCTCGATGACATACCTTTAGCGGCAGTACAGGGACTTTGGTTTCAGCATGATGGGGCTCCGGCGCATTTCTGTGCTAATGTACGTGGTTGGCTCAATATGGAATACCCCGGCCGCTGGATCGGACGTGGGGGTCCGGTTCTATGGCCGCCAAGTGGGGTAACAGCCATACTTTGTTTTTCCTATAACTCGAAAACTATGGATCGTAGAGGGGCACTTCTTTGGGCATTTTTTATGTACTCTCAACGAGGAATCTAGCTATGCATAGTTTATGCGGTCGTTTTGGGACACCCTGTATATAATGAAGGTGTCCCTGGGTTCCTGGGTTTGTCCGGAACAGATTTGGCTCAATTTCTCCAAAACTACCCGTCCGAATCGAACCAAACTTGGTACACATACGTATGGGGACGGGGGAAAGACAATGACATCATTTCCAAATTTCTAAAACCACCCCTTCACCCCCTTTTAGGCCTTTTTGTAAAAATCGCCTTACTTCTCCACTAAAGAAGATCTGTTTAACTCGCATTGTTGCAAATAATACAACAAAAACAATTTTAAACATAAAACAAAGTATTTAAAGATAAAACTTGGCTAAAATTGTTTCAAATGTTTTAAAAAGGTTATTAATAATTTAAAAAAATTAAAAACGGCCCTTATAAAAGACTTTATAACAGTATTTTCTTATTAAAAACTTCATTTTCCATGAAACTTTAAGTTGAAATAGAAAGTTTTAAGAATTAGACTGGTTAAAGTAAAGATTACATCATGCAGTTTTTTTAGAAAGTTGATGATAGAAACACAAGATCAATTTGTTATTTAACCTTATAATTTGTTTCTTTGGTGTAGATTAACGGGATTTTTTTTTTCAATTTAAACAGGGGGTATTTACAAATTTTGGGATTTCAAAAGTCTGTAATAATTTTAATGGATTTTTTTCACTTAGAATGGATAATTGGGTAACTGTCGTAATTAAATGTGCAACACCGGAACTGGATGGTTAGGTTAGATTTACACAGTTGGAACCGGGAGGGAAAAGGCACACGGAGCACGGTGATGAAAATGCACCGGGAACACCGAGATGAAAAGGCACCGGGGACACCAAGATGAAAAAGGCACCGGGATATGAAAAAATACTGGGAACACCGGGATATGAAAAACTACCAGGATGATTGGTAATTATGGTTACAGAAAATTAGGCATGTAACTTGAGAAAATTTTAATAAATTGATACACTCCACCCGTGCAAGGCCGGGCATATCAGCTAGTTATTTATAAAAATTAGGATAAAATCTTAAGAAAGCATCGATCACCTGGATTCGAACACATGGCCTGGTGCATGTTCCATCTAATAAGGAAATGTTCCCTGGCTAAACTTACAGAAATGGTCGAAAATTTTACAGGCATGACACAAAATTTTTATTGTGAAAAAATTAGCAGCGGAATTTCAATAGGAAAGGAGTAGGTTGTTTGGTGTTTTATGATGCATGATAGGAAAGGAGTAAATCAATGTAGAAAATTAGGTTCTGAGTTAATAAACCTATTTAGCTCGACTTAGCGTTGCATTTGGCGTAAAAAAAATTTTTTTTACAGCTTTTCAACTGTTATTCCGCAGCTATTTTTTTTCATAGAAAGTGTTTAGTCATCTACTAACCCCTGTAAAAAATTTTTTTGTGAGTTTAACCTGGGAACGTTTCCTTGTAAACAATATTTTTTTTTTGGCAAAAAGGCCTCCGGCCCATACACCAGAATACATAATAAATATATGCAAAAATAAAGCAACAACATTTACATAATAAACATACATAATTACACAACATACTTAAAAAAAACTTACATCGCACACACAAACAATTGCTGCATACCTTTAATAATAGAAAGAAAAAAGTGACACATTAGAGGAGAGGGGGTGAACCTGAAAATGTAGCAGATTTAATGACTTTAGAGATGTAAAATTCTCGGTAATAATCTTTTGGAGAATATTCTCGGGAATATTCTCCAAGAGGAGAATTTACGAGAATATTCTCCTAGAAGCTACTAAATACTAAAAGTTTTTTTTTTTTTTTTTTTTTTTTTTTTGAGAAAAAAATTATAAGGGATATATCAACTTCAAATTAGAAGAATATTAAAGGTTTTACAATGAGAAATTATCATAAATAAAAGAAAGCCAAATTAAATTGAAAAATATTTTAAAATCACTACTTAATTGATATGACAACATGTTTGATAAAGTAATTATTACAGATAATTCTAATGTGATATTCCTTCTTTTAAGAATATTCTCGTCTCCTAATTTTACAAAGTTCTATCAAAATTAACTAAATGTCAGGTTTAAAAGGTCCTTCAGTTTGACAACTATTGGTATTATTACATTTGCTTTTAACAACTATATAAAAATAATTTAGACTCCTCTTTTAATTGTATGAGTATTTTCTCCCAGTAAAACTTGCTTCTAATATTTTAAAAAATATTTTATATTCTATTAAATAAAATTAACTTATTTAAAAAAAAATTGCGAAATAATGAAATTACAGTTCAGAGAATATTCTCTGAACTGTAGGGTGACTTTTAAATGGTAAGTTTCATTGAATTTGTTATTATTTTCAGGTTTCTAACACTAATACTACATGACCATTTCATATTTTAAAAAATTTTTACATTTATTTCCATTTATCAATCAAAAAATAGAATATTCTCGATTATTCTCAAAATTCTCGCTCCTGGAGAATATTCTCAGAATATTCTCGACTCACATCTCTAAATAACTTTAATTCCAAAAAAAGAATAACACTCTATTTCACCAACAAAATATTTTATTGCTCTTATAAAACCTTACAGAAGCTTGTTTCCACTCCACAGGCCTTTCCTCAAACCATTTACGATACAATGTATTTTTCGCAACACTGGTTGTACCTGAAAAATAAACTACAATTCATAACAAAAGGCTTTCAAACAAGTTTAATAATTATTAGTACCAAATTCTGTATTCAAAGTTTATGTTTCCACAAAAGCGGTGCCTACCCCTACCATACACCGTAAGGTCTTCCACCCTACCAAGTTTCGAGTCTTTAGCCCCGGTAGATTTTGCTGTGCGTTGATGAGTGAGTGAGTGAGTGGTAAAGCTCTTTTATTATTATAGATGATATCTTGTACACAAAAATGACAAGAATAAATCCCGAAAAAAGTACACTTTTTATCCGTATTTTCGTACACATAACCCTATTTAACGCATTGTTGAAAAGTCATTGTTGCGTTTCATGGGGTTAAGTGTATGAAAACGCGGACGAAAAAACGTAATTTTTTCGGGATTTATTCTTGTCATTTTTGTGTACTACTAATGTCATTTTGTATAAAATCGACAATGCTCTACAACTTCATCATTGACATTTCTCTCGTATCTCTAATAGTTTTTAAGATAAGCACGCTAACTCTTAAACTTGTCTCTAGAGGGCGTTAAAATAGGTATCATCGGAAAGGACATAGGCGTTTTACTAGGGTTAGGCACCATGTTGGTGGAAATAGCTCCAGGTGTTCAGGAGTAAAGGCCGTTATAAGCCTTACGACAAGACACTCGTCTACTTTTTATGCTACGAATGTCGGATATTTTTTAAAGATAATTAGTTATCGAGGAAGTCAATAAAAGGACACTCGCAGCAGTAACTACAGCGTCCTTACCAACTAGATGTCCGGGACATCGTCGAAAGCCACATATCCGAAAGACCATTTGGCCGAATGGGACGTTACAACGAACGTGATGTTTCGGCGACAGGTTAATTTGTTCTCTAAAAGAACAAATTAAAATATTACATTTTTAGACATGCATTCGGTGATAATTTGTGTCAACCTGTCGCCGAAACATCACATTCGTTGTTAAGTGCCATTTGGCCCAAAGTCCAAATTTTGCTTTGGACGTTTGGCCAAACGTCGCATGATTCAGAAGTGCACATGCAAATTGCTACCGTGGGCGGTACTTACATTTTGAACAAATCGGATCTCCGTTTTCAGATTATTGTGGATCCGATATTTCAGAATAAAACAAACAAATGCTTTTTTTTTTTATTTTTTTTTCTTATTTTAATCAGAATATATAAAAAAAACTGAATTTGTCAGGGAAAAAAAATGAAATTCTAGAATTACTTGATGCAATAAAAAATAGCAATTCTTATTTTTTTATTAGTTAATTGAAATACAATGCTAGCCAACCAAAATGGTACACCAAGAAGGGGAAAAAAAGATATCAAAGCCAAATTTATTTCTGCAATTACAAATAGTATCAATGTTAGTTGATTAAAAATACAGCCTTCCATGAAGCGAGGGGGCCGAGAAAATTAGAAATTAGGGTTGTCTCCATAGGTGTCCATAATACCCTATTCGCAGTGCACCGTTTAAGGGCCCTTTATTTTCCGCTCCGCCCTCTATCGGCGTCGAAACACCCTTTAGCGGAGCCAGAAGCGTCCCATGCTAAAGTGTGGTCGAAAATCGCCCCATCCACTGCGAAAAGGTCCTTTAAACAACAAAGATGGCGGCGCCCATGGATGTGAACAACACGACCGTCATCAAGTAAGTTTAATTTTTAAGTATTTTTAGCAAACTTTTAAGGAAATGCTGATAATTTTTATTTCTTCTGTGAATGTATTTTGCCGATTGAACAGGTAAAGTCGTATTAATGATAGACTACGATTTTTCACATGTATAGATTCTTGTATAGACTTGTTTCAAATTTCTGCCTGCTTTCTTTCGGCATTTAACGAATCTAGTACTAGTTTTTTGGAAATGTTTTTTTGTTTTAGTAGTGTAGATGATTTAACTACGATCCTTTTTAACAAAGCATAACAATATTCAACGGTTGAGTACTTTTTAGATTTTAAGTCGGATATTCATCTCATTTTCACTTCTTTGTTTACCATTAAATCAAATCCCCTTCTGAAATAAATGAATAAAAGCAAAATGTGGTTGTTTTTATTCCAGTAAATTTTTAAATTAATAGCAATTATGGTATGATAACCTTTAGATCTACATGTCCAGATTTGTCTTTTTTAGGAAGGGCAGAAGTAAATGGGATGATGGTGAAACAGAGTGTCTTCTTATGTTATATAAGAAAGCACGCAATGAAGTGCGAAAAAATCAACGAAGGCGTATTTTATATGATAAAATTGCCTTCGGTATGAGGGCCGATGGGTTTTCTCGTAATGGCAAGGAGGTAAAAAAAAAAATTTGAAAACCTGTTGAAGAAATACAGGTACGTCAACTAGTTTTCATAATATAATTGATAGTTTCAGTCAACAATCATAGACCGGGAGCCAGCAACATATTTTGTCAGTCATTTCCTCTCAAGCGATATTTGGTGGAAAATTTCAGGAAGTTATATCATAAAGCCTGGTGAGCGTCAGCTGGCTGTAGGGCGGTGGAATAGACGTCAGCTGGTCGTTTAACATTTGGAGCGTCTTTCTCAAAGATTTATTGCTTCAATTACTTCATTTACTATTATATTGGCTTCAATTACGCGAGAGAAAAAGAACAAGAGGGAAACTCAGTGAAACTGTTATGTTTTTGTTTACATTTCGATTTGCTTTGTATTGAGGAGGTACGAAAGGGTGTGTGGCGGATATCGTTTTAAATCAAGATTTTGTAAATAATGTAAGATGTAAGGAACCAACAAACATGAACAAAAATTTATACTTTCAGTGATTTCCTTTCAACGTTTCCTGACTTCATGAGTCTCAAGTTGTCAACAAAAAACAATTCCCTTCTAGAACATTATTAATTAAATATTGCCAACTTAAAATTATCTGAAAAACAAATATCTAAAAAATTAATTAAAACAGTGTCCTTTCAAAAAGTTGGTTTGGTTTATAAAAAGAAATTAAAAGTTATCTTTAGGGAAATTGGTTAGTAATTAATTTTTAGAAGTAATAATTTATTGTTCTTTAAAGAAAGTTGGTCTATTTCCTAACAATACAAAGCAAATCGAAATGTAAACAAAAACATAACAGTTTCACTGAGTTTCCCTCTTGTTCTTTTTCTCTCGCGTAATTGAAGCCGCAAAGAATCTTTGAGAAAGACGCTCCAAATGTTAAACGACCAGCTGACGTCTATTCCACCGCCCTACAGCCAGCTGACGCTCACCAGGCTTTATGATATAACTTCCTGAAATTTTCCACCAAATATCGCTTGAGAGGAAATGACTGACAAAATATGTTGCTGGCTCCCGGTCGCGTATTTCCAATCGCGCACGTGGAGGAAGCCGCCAGAGGCAGCACTAGCGCTCAAAGAGGATCCGGAGAATCTGGCGCAAATACGGTTTGATGCTTTAGGCTCTTTATCGCTCCATTTGCGGTTTTGGCGATAAGTCTTTGAAAGAGGTTTTACGGTATTCTTTTTATAAGGGGGCGAACAAAAAATAATAAACAAGGATTTAAAAGGGCAACTAAAGGTGATTTAATGTAATTATTATTTTTTAACTTTAGTAATGTTCTATTTTCATCTTGTGGTGCACTAGTAATTATTTTAGATACTAGTACACTACAATTACAAGAGAATCTCCAGAGAGATTTCTCCAGTATTAGGAGAAATTCTTGTGGATGTGCTGTGTAACAACCAACGTCACAAGCTAACTCTTACCATTGTGAAAGGAGATAAACCTGCTCTTTTCGGGAAGGACTGGTTGGCGGTGTTTAAGTTAAATTGGTCGCAAATATTCTCAATATCTTCTGATGTCAGTACCAATAAGGAAGCACTTTTGAAAAAGTATGCCGATGTTTTTCAAGTAAGTGATAAACCAATTAAACATTTTAAAGCAATTCTTAAAATTGATCGTAACTGTCAGCCTGTATTTTGTAAGTCAAGGCCTGTTCCTTATTCTTTGAAACCTGCAGTAACTGACGAGATAAAAAAATCCGTTAGTAATAATGTTTGGCAGTTTGTTGAACATTCCAAATGGGCTACACCTGTAGTAGTCGTACCAAAAAAAAATAACGCTGTAAGGCTATGCGGGGATTTCAAGGTAACTGTTAATAAGTTTCTTGACCCGAACCAATATCCACTGCCAACACAACAAGATCTTTTTGCTACCCTAAGAGGGGGAAAGTATTTTACTAAATTGGACATGTCTCATGCATATCAACAAATCGAGCTGGATGCTGAGTCTCAAGAATTATTGACTCTAAATACAATAATGGGGTTGGTTCGTCCAAGTAGACTCATGTTTGGAATTTCTGCTGCTGCAGCCATTTTCCAGTCAATTGTAGAACAAATACTGCAAGGCATAGACAGAGTAATATGTTTTCAAGATGATATTTTGATTTCTTCTGCAACAGAACAAGAACACTTAAAGACCATAGAGTTAGTAATGAATAGATTGTTAAAATATAATGCTAAGCTAAATGTTGAAAAATGTAAATTTTTCCAGAAAAGTGTTGAATTCCTAGGCCACATAATTGATGAAAATGGAATACATCCTACTCAGGAGAAAATAGAGGCCATTCGAAAAATTAAGACTCCTGAAAATGTGACACAGCTCAAATCATTTCTAGGATTACTAAATTATTATTCAAAGTTTATAAAAAATTCATCTACTTTACTCTCTCCTTTGTATAACCTTTTGAACAAAAATGTACCTTGGTCATGGTCTACAGAGTGTGAAAGCGTATTTGAGAAGTGTAAACAACTTCTTACGTCTGATGCTGTGTTAGCTCATTACGATGAAAGATTACCTCTACAAGTATCTTGTTATGCCTCACCAGTTGGGGTAGGTGCTGTGTTATCACACATTGTAAATGGTGAAGAAAAACCAGTAGCCTATGCATCAAGAACGTTGTCTAAAGCTGAAGCCAACTACTCTCAAACCGAAAAAGAGGCTTTAGCAATAGTCTTTGCTTGTAAGAAGTTTCACCAGTATCTATATGGAAGGAAGTTTGTCCTGTATACGGATCATCAACCGCTTATCACCATTTTCTCTCCGTCGAAAGCCGTACCAACCATGGCTGCTGCTCGTTTACAGAGATGGGCGATACTGTTGTCTTCGTACGCATACACCATTAAGTATAAAAGGGGTGCGACTCATCAAAATGCAGATTCTCTTTCGAGACTACCAAATGATGACTGTAAAGAAGACATTCAACCATCTGACATATACAAAGTTTCTCATCTTTCGGAATTACCAATTACTTCGGAAAACATATCAAAGGCATCCAGAACAGATAAGATCCTAGGGATTGTTATCAAATATGTCCAGAGTGATTTTCCATCTAAAACTGATAATCCGGAATTAAAACCATATTTTCTCAGGAAAAATGAGTTGTCCGTCGACAGGAATTGTCTACTATGGGGAATGAGAGTAATAATACCAACGATCTACAGAAAACACCTGTTAGAGTTACTTCACGACACTCACCCTGGAATAGTCAAAATGAAAGCGGTGGCTAGAAGTCATTTTTGGTGGCCAAACTTAGATAAAGATATAGAAACCATGTCTTCTAATTGTGAAGCATGTCAACTGGTTGCTAAATCTCCACCAGCATCACCAATGCAATCATGGGTATGGCCCAAGGCACCATGGGCACTTGGAAGTTGCTGAGATGAAATCTACGACATCTGCAAGCACAATAGGAGTGTTAGAAAAACTGTTTGCCAGGTACGGTTTACCGTTAGAGGTTGTCTCAGACAATGGAACTCAATTTAGTTCAAGAGAGTTCCAAGCATTTTTGAAGTCCATGGGTATCCTGCAAACACTAACTCTTGCGTATCATCCACAGTCGAATGGTCAGGCTGAGAGGACCATCCAGACGTTTAAGTCACACCTCAGCAAGATGCTTGGGGATCGAGATGACCAATCTAGTCGCATGAATAAGGTGAATAGAATACTACTTAAATACAGGTCATCACCTCATTCCACTACAGGACTGTCTCCAGCAGAGTTGTTCTTGGGTCGGTGGGGCTCACCTGAGGGGCTCACCTTGGGGCTCAGCTGAGTGTCCCAGCTGGACTGCCACTCGGAACGAAGCTTCCACCGGGCATAAGCTTTTAGGTCAGTGAAGGGGACCGGGAACCTATCTGGGTATCCAGTTGACGTGCTTGCTAATTGGTCCGCCTCTTCATTGCCAGCTATCCCGGTGTGGCCAGGGACCCAACAGAAACGAATGTCAAATCCTCGTCTCATGAGATCGCCCAGTTCAATGCAGATGTCTATTAGGATCGGGTGTGCAGATGGTTGATGTGAAACTAAGGATTGCAAAACTGAAAGTGAATCTGAATAAATAATAAATTTAAAATGATGAGATGTTTTTAAAAGTTCAAGCGCCATTCTAATTCCATGTAGTTCTGCTGTAAATGAAGATGTTTTTAATGGTAGGGCATCGCAGAAAGAAGCTTGATGGTATACAGCAGCCGCCCCGACATGGGTGTCAGACTTTGAGCCATCTGTAAAGATCGGAATGAAGTCTCCCAATGTCTCGCGATGCTCCTGGAACAGAACTCTGTATATATGATCTGGAGTTGATGATTTTCGATGGGAAGTTAATGAAAGATCTACATTTATTTCTACTCTTTCCCATGGGGGAAATGGCGCTATTGTGGACTGAGCTACCAAGTCTACAGAAATATCTAATTTCCTTAGTAGATCTCGCATTCTAAAATGAAATGGTGGAGTATAAAAACGAGTAGAACGATGGATGATTAACCTTTGTAAACTAAAATCAAACAGGAACGAGAAGGATGGATTATGTCTGAGAGATCTAATTTTAAAATAGTGTGATAATGATAAGTACGAACGGCGGTTATGCAATGACGGTTCGTACGCCTCCGCGTATAGAGATGGTATGGGAGATGTGCGGAAAGCACCGAGGCACACACGAAGAGCCTGGTGATGGACAGTATCAAGTGAGCGTAATGTCGTTTTACAAGCTGAGCTATAAACAGCTGAGCCGTAATCGATCTTGGATCGAATTAGGGCTCGGTATAGCCGTAATAAAGATGTCTTATCGGCTCCCCAACGTGTATTACTCAGAACTTTCAAAATATTATTTGCCTTTAGGCATCTGTTTTTGAGGTCTTTGATGTGGCTATTGAAGCGAAGTTTTTTGTCAAAAATGACGCCGAGAAATCTGGTCTGCTCAACTACTTGGATGGTAGAAGAGCCCAATCGTAGTTCGGGGTCTGGGACAAGTCCCCTCCTCCGGCTAAATGGGAGAACTACAGTTTTCTCGGCGGAAAAAGCAAATCCATTTTCAATAGCCCAACGGTTCAGCTTGTTAATAGATGTTTGTAATTGTCTCTCCGCAACATTCATGAATTGGGATGAGAAGGAGATTTGTAAGTCATCGACATATAACGAGCATTGTATACCTCTGTTTAGATGGTTCGTGATATTATTTAGTTTTAAAATGAATAAAATTGGGCTTAAGACTGATCCTTGTGGGACGCCCTGTTCTTGAATAAAAGTCGATGAATAATGATTATGAAGGCGGACTTGGAATGAGCGATGTGCTAAAAAGTGTTTTATAAAAATAGGTAAGTTCCCTCTTAAGTTTAGATGATATAGATCCCGGAGGATGCCATGCCTCCAGGTCATATCGTAAGCCTTCTTGATATCGAAGAAAACTGCGACAAGATGTTGTTTGCGCAGGAAGGCCTCGCGTATAGCGGTTTCTAGTCTTAAGAGGTTGTCAACAGTCGAGTGAAATTTGCGGAACCCGCTTTGAAACGGAGACAGGAGTTTATGGTTCTCTATATAGTATACCAGTCGGGCACTGATTATGCGTTCTAGTAGTTTACAAAAACAACTGGTCAATGCTATTGGGCGATAGTTGTCAGGTGTGGAAGGATCCTTTCCCGGTTTAGAAAACGGAAGAACAAAGGCATGGTACCATTTTGAAGGAAAAACGTGAGAGAACCAGATACGATTGAACAGAGATACTATTGAATTTAGGGAGTTGCTAGACAAGTTACGGAACATGATATAATGCAGATCATCTGGTCCTGCAGCAGAATCTTTGCAGCGAAGTAAGGCAGTTTTGAATTCGAGAATTGTGAGTGGAGAATTATAGTCTTCGCCGTTTGAAGAGGTGAAGTTTAATCTCGATTGCTCAACTCTACTTTTCACAACCTTAAATGCTGTAGTATAATTCTCGCTACTTGAGACTTTAGCAAATGATTCTGCAAGAGTGTCGGCTATTGTAGGGATATCATTTATTGTTGTATTATTAGATGCTAATATTGATATAGGGGAGGTTTGGTATTTTCCAGATATTTTGCGTATTTTGTTCCATACCTGATTACTAGGTGTGGAGGAGGTGATAGTACTCACGTAGTTCTTCCATGATTCATATTGGCTTTGTCTTCTCACTTTTCTTGCATTAGCCCGTGCCCTTTTAAAAGTAAACATGTTTTCCTGGGTAGGGTATCGCCTAAACCTTCCCCAGGCTTTATTTTGTGCTTTCCTAGCCTCCGCACAAGCCTGGTTCCACCAAGGCTTTGGAATACGCGGCAAACTCGAGGACGTTTTCGGGATGCTTAATTCCGCTGCTTTTAAGATGGCTGAAGTGACAGTTTCTACGGCCTCATCAATTGTTCCTGTTTGCACCATTTGTTCAGTAATCTCTGCATGGATACGAAAGGCAGGCCAGTTGGCTTTCTTAAATTTCCAGCGTGGTTGTCGGGGTGTCACATTCGCGGCCGGCGCTGAATATGATACAACCACTGGAAAATGGTCGCTGCCGTAAGGGTTATTAAGGACCTTCCATGAGAGATCCAGAAACAGAGATGGAGAACATATAGACAAGTCTATTGCGGTGAAAGAGAGGGTTGGCGCATGATGATATGTATGTGAGCCGTCATTAAGTATAGAGAGGTCGAGCTCGGAGAGTAATCTCTCAACGGTCTCTCCTCTAGAGTTAATTTCTCTACTTCCCCAGATGGTATGGTGGGCGTTAAAGTCTCCTATAAGGAGAAATGGGATAGGCAGCTGGTTGACTAATTCTTCCAAGTCCCGAAAATTAATGGGAGTACCTGGTGGTAGATAAAGACTACACACCGTGATGGTGGATGATATCGAGACACGAGCTGCGATTGCTTGCAGAGGTGTACTGAGCGGGATGGGAGTGAAGGGTGTCGTGTGAGCTATTAACAGCGCCACACCCCCACAAACTCGACCACCCGTCTCACAGTCCTCCCGAAGGATAGAATATCCCCGCAATCGAATCGTGTCTGAAGGCTTGAGAAACGTCTCCTGTAGTGCAATGCATACAGGAGAGTATGAGTTTATGATGGTTTTAATGTCCTCGAGATTGCAGCGTAGACCACGGCAATTCCACTGAATTATCGTCAGGATGGAGGAATTACTGGGCGATGCCTAGATCGGCTCCTTCCTCTTTCTTTATCTCTTTCTCTTATTTGAGTTTCTTCTTCCCCTAGTTCCATTTTGTTTTCTAGTTCTTGGTTATCTAATTCTTCTCTTTGTTTAGGAATTTTTGTGTTACCTTTGATTTCCTCTGTTTGTCCTCTTTTACTTGATTGTGAACGTCGGACTTCTGGCAATGATTTTTGTGGATTGGATAGAGGTATAATTTGTTGACGGTTAGATTCTAATTGTTTGTTTAGCTGGGTTTCTGGTTGATTTTTTGCAAGAATGGCGAGATTTAACCACTTTTCTAGTGCCGGGTCATTTTTAGATGAACTTGAAGGTTTTGTAGTAGTATTAGTAGGTACTATGGGATCGGTTTGTGTTTGAAAAGATCGAGTTTGCTTTGCTGCTACTGATGCGTAGGTAGTTTTAGGTATCTGTGGTACTATTGTTTCAGCTTGTTTGCGGGCTTCTGGGTAGCTTAGTTTTTGAGTAACTTTTATACGTTGGACTTCCTTTTCAAATTGCCATTTCGTGCATTTCTTATCGTATGAAGCGTGTTCTTCACCGCAGTTTAAGCAGTGTGGTTTTGCTGAACAATCATCAGATTTATGGTCAGCTTTTCCACATCTGCCACATGCAGGAGATCCACGACACGTATTGCCACTGTGGCCGAATCTTTGGCATCGGAAGCAACGGAGAGGATTTGGGATATAGGGCCTGACATTAACGCTTATGTAACCAGCTAAGATTTTAGAGGGTAAATTAGGAGTAGAAAAGGTCAAAATAAAGAGAGGCGATTTTTTTAGTTCATCATCTTTTTTAATTGATATTTGTTTTACATCCGATACATTTTGAGTTATTAATTCTTTTTTAATTTCATTTTCTGATATGTTCATTATATCTGGGCAATAGATTACTCCTTTTGAATTATTAAGTGTTGGATGAGGTTGGACTGAAATGGGAATGTGTGCAAGGTTTTTACATTTTAAAAGATTTTTTGATTGTGCGTCAGAAGCGGTATTGACGAGAAGATCACCAGATGATAGTTTTTTTATTGATGTAACTGTACCAGCTATTCCAGATATGGCTTTTGCGATTAAGAAAGGAGAGGCTTCACTTAGTTTGCAAGGGGTTGAATTAGGATTCGTAGTTTCAGCGTGTAGAATCAAAAATCTTGGTGCAGATATAGACAGAACGGTGGACTTACCACCATGATCGAAATTAAATCCCATGAGGATATAGGGCGCCTAGGTTCTTATTTTAGGGCTTAAGGTGGGCAGAGGGAGGGATCAAGAACCCACCAAACGACAACCTCCCACTCCCACTACTGGTCCCACAGCTCCCACAGTGCGTACCTGACAGTCTGCCTGCCAGGCGGGACTGCACTGCTGCTGCAGGCGCTACGGCATGGTGTCCGCCAGGGTGGACAAACGATATAACCGACTGGGCAGCTCCCACAAACTGTCCAGCAAGCAAGGAAACACACAAAGTCGCCACATTGCTAAGGAGCAAGAGGTGACACAGCAGAACGTCGGTTCGTTGACTAACCAGGAAGTCCGGGACAACAAAAACGATGCCGAAGCATTTATGGTTTCCTGGTCTCTGCTGCCTACTCCATGCATCGCCCATCCAGAGCTCGTTAAACACTCCAGGGGAGTAAAAACTGAAAAGTAACATGGGTAGATATTGTGTTTGGGTGCTAAGTAGAAATGAAAACCAGTATATCACTTTACTATTTCAAAAGAAAATATAAAGTGTTGTAAAGCCACTATTCAAAATGGAGAGAGAGAGTGAAAATATAACAAAACTTAATCATGAACAAACTAAATACAAGACCCAACTAGTGGTAATTGGGTCTGAAAATCAAGGCTCCTTGGTAGAATGGATAAACTCAAAATCAGCTCTATGACGGAAAGGAAAGGGGGAAGGAATAAGGAAAGAAAAAGAAGAAAGATCGCTTAGGCTGCCCGGGTGCGCGCATTCCCGGTGGAAAGATGCACTTGGTCACCTAAAGGAGGTTCCCGTGCAGGTGGAAGATTGGCCGTTTAACTAGGCACAAGGACACTGGGGTACCTCGGGATTGTGACACCCGTCACACCTCGACAAGGTGTGCCCCTGAGGGGAAGGTACGCTGGTGAGCAAAAAAGGATCTAACACGTGGGTGGTCACCATTAACGAAAAAACATATTTGGCACACCTGGATCAACTGCGTCTGGCAAGTTCTGAGGTTCCCGTCATTTCTGATGAATCTACCTTTATGGACTGTGACATTTCAAGTCCGTCAACGCCCATTGTCTTGTCGGGTACAGAAGACTACCAAAGAAGAAGTCAGTCTCCGATACCTGAAGATCCAACAACACCAAGTTACAGTGGAGCCGAAGAAAAAAGACATTATCCACTCAGAACCAGGAAAAAACCTGATAGACTGATGATGACCTAGATGTCAGCTAAAGAGGGGATAATGTAGTGTACTAGTATCTAAAATAATTACTAGTGCACCACAAATAATGTTTAATACAACGTGTGCATGTGCACTCACTTTTGGTATTGCATTTGAAATTCAAAATCAGTATATATGAAGCCACCAAGTAGGAGGTTAATGGATTGTAAGAATAAAGATTATAGTAAGATTGGCTGTTAACTTATTTAGTGTTCAGGGACACGATACATCTGAAGTTGTATATATTTAAATAAGAAAATGTGCAACATTCTGTTTGTGTAATCTGCCTTTAATTGCCTTGAGCTTTCAAGTAATACATTTTAGCTGGATTTTAATTTTCTTTCAAGCATCAATTTTTTAAATCTTTTTTATCTTAAGTAGTTTCCGAGTAATAAAAACTTATGAAAATTTATAGCACGATTTATGTATAATAATATTTTATATAATACTTATTTTAAAATATAACAACTTTTAAATAAATATTAAATTTTACAGTTTATATTATTTTAAAATTCAGGTAAAGATGTAATAAATAACATTTGTAAAAATTGACCTTCTAGCACAAAGAGCCGAAAAATATTTTGAGATTTGATATCACCATTATTTAAGCGTTTTAATCAACTATTGGCCCCTTTAAGTTAAATTCTATGAGGACAAAAAATTTTCAATGAATAAACATATGCATGTGGAACTGAGAATAAAAAAAGAAAGAAAAGCTGGCTTCCTGTTCTATTTCATTTGTTCTGAGCATCATTTTGTTTCTTTTCCCTTTCACGCGTTCTTCTACAATCGGCTGGGAAGAAATTTTGGCCCAGGCATTTTAAATCAAAGACGGAAAAGTACTTCATTTTTTATGATGGGGATCATGTTGGAAAGGATTTTCCTATGCTCGAGAGGGGAGAATAAATTTATAAAATTTGTTGGTCTTGAAAAACTTATGTAGCTGTCGGCGCTGCAGCTCAAAAAACGGCCTTCGACGAACAGCTGCCCACCACAAGATCAGCCCTGCCTGATTGTTTATTTTATTTTTTTAATTTGTTCTTCGAAATTTCTTTTAACACCACATGCTTAAAAGCTATCAAAATTGCGTAAAGCTAATTCATTGCCTAAATGGAATAAAACAATAAAATAAAATGTGTACTCAGCTCTGAAAGTTTTAAAGTTTGTCCAGTGTGTGTCTGTAATTAGCTGAAAAGCATCCATGAACCTTTTCACCTCTTCCTCATTCTTGATTGAGCCTCTGATGCATTGAATATTGTTTTATTGGTCTTCTTATCAAAGACCAAATTGAAATCTTTTGGCATATCTTTTAAAATAAAAGACAAATTTTCCTCCATCGTGCTTAAGTTATAAAAACGATGAAAGAAAGATTCATAAGAACGCAGATTCGTATTGAGCGCCAAATCGCCTAAGAACATAAACAAATGCAAACCTACAGTCTTCAATTCTTATTGGCTCCTCCACCGAACGTCACACTTCCGCGCTAGTGCTGCCTCTGGCGGCTTCCTCCACGTGCGCGATTGGAAATACGCCTCCCGGTCTATCAGGTTCAGACTGCAGTGTTTCTTAGTATTATTTACATTTTTTCTTTTTCGTGGTAGTACTAATATTCTAAAGCAATCTTCACTCAGCTTACAATCTCAATTAACATTGGGTTTAGTTATTAGCTCTAGAACTGAAATATCTTGGCCTTGTCTATCATCTTATTTATATTCGTACCATTTTGTTTAATCTGAAGTCACTGATACTTTTTGAAATACTATTAACAAGTTAGCCTTTAAAAATGATGATTCTGTATGCTCATGGGCACCGGCAGCAGGATGCAAGGGGGTGCATTTGTACCCCTCAGGCAGAAAAGAAAATACGTAAAAAAAAATTGAGAAATTTTTTTGTTAGTTAATGTTTGAATAAAAACATCTTATGTTAAGTTCTTCATAATTCGAACAAAGATTCTAAATAGAGAAAACAACAAATAGCCCAGTAAATTTAGGGTTTTTTAGCGCACTAATTCCTAACTCGCTGAAAATTTCAGAATAAGCTCTCTATGATGTCTATATTCAACCCTGAAAAGTCCCCTAAAATCCCCCGCGGGCTTCCTTCGAAAATGGCGAATCAAAGATGGCCGCCAAGCAATCAAGGTTTTTTGCCATATCTCAGTCAAAAATCAATATTTTTTATTGCTTTAAAAGGCTATATACTCAGAATAAGACCCTTTATTAGTTCCAATCACTTTTCTTGGTAAAAAATTCGTATAAATATGGTTTAAAAGGGTGTAATTGACGCCAAATGGAAATTTTTTTGTTTCTTTTCACCTAATTTGCCCCCTGCCTTTACCCGCATAAAAATCCCCAAAACCAATCGAAGTATTTTCGTAAGTATTATAAATAAGGATTATTTCAAAGCAAAATTTTTGAAAATCCGTTTATAATTGGCTGAGATAATTGATTTTGAGTTAGTCGTGTTTAATGTGGATGAGCGGCCCTCTTCAATGGATGATCAAAAATGACGTTTTCAAAACTAATAGGTAGAAGTTTTTCTGGATGGTTATAGATGTTTTTTGGAGCGCTGAATCCAAATATCACGTTTTCTGCCATGAAGAAGGTTGGCTTCACGTGAAAAATCGAACAAAATCGAAACATTTTCGTTCTTTTTACAATTTTTTGTTTATATTTCAAAAAATATAAGTTTCACGAAAATATATTCAATTGCAAAAATAAAGTTGACAAAATTTCCTACAAAATGCATATTTTAACTTTGTTTTTGTGATGATTGGTTACACTGCTAGAGCGCACTGTAAAATGGCGATTTTGTTTGCCCTTACTGGAAAATAGGAAAAGACCTCATCTCCCACTCCCAACAACTTCTTTATCGAAAAAACGCATATGCTAGGTAAAAGAAAATTACATTTAATACGAAGTTCATTGGTCAACCTAACTTTTTGGCAAGGTTTATTACGTTAGAGCGCGCAGAAAACGCAGGGATTTTATGGCTCCATACAAATACATAAAAAGCACCCGCTCCCAAAGCCGATAAAACAAAACAAAAAGCATGGATGCTATCAAAAATTTTATTCCACCAGAAAGAAAATTATAATTTCTACAAAATACAAGTTCAAATTTAATGTCTTAAAGGAGACAGCCAGCTGAGTGAAAACTGTGAAAACAGCCATCTGCATTATTCCATCCCTACTGCATTATTCCACCGCTACCAAATATTACTAATTGAAGCTTTATTTTCAATGTATTACTCATAAAAGATGTTTGATTCCCTTTTCAGGGATGATTCTTTTAAGTTAAGGAGGAAATTAGTGTTAGAGATGGAAGGGTTCGTTTTGTCTGTAAAGTGAAGGTTGCTGTTCACGGAGTTTCAACTCCGCTGGGTCTCTTCTATAAAGAAATTTAAGTATTAAAAATGTATTTTGTCGAAATTATAATGTTCTTTCAGGTGGAATAAAATGTTGGATACCATCCATGATTTTTTTGTATTATCGGGTTTGGGAGCGGGTGCTTTTTATGTATTTGTATGGAGCCATAAAATCCCTGCGTTTTCTGCGCGCTCTAACGTAATAAACCTTGCCGAAAAGTTAGGTTGACCAATGAACTTCGTATTAAATGTAATTTTCTTTTACCTAGCATATGCGTTTTTTCGATAAAGAAGTTGTTGGGAGTGGGAGATGAGGTCTTTTCCTATTTTCCAGTAAGGGCAAACAAAATCGCCATTTTACAGTGCGCTCTAGCAGTGTAACCAATCATCACAAAAACAAAGTTAAAATATGCATTTTGTAGGAAATTTTGTCAACTTTATTTTTGCAATTGAATATATTTTCGTGAAACTTATATTTTTTGAAATATAAACAAAAAATTGTAAAAAGAACGAAAATGTTTCGATTTTGTTCGATTTTTCACGTGAAGCCAACCTTCTTCATGGCAGAAAACGTGATATTTGGATTCAGCGCTCCAAAAAACATCTATAACCATCCAGAAAAACTTCTACCTATTAGTTTTGAAAACGTCATTTTTGATCATCCATTGAAGAGGGCCGCTCATCCACATTAAACACGACTAACTCAAAATCAATTATCTCAGCCAATTATAAACGGATTTTCAAAAATTTTGCTTTGAAATAATCCTTATTTATAATACTTACGAAAATACTTCGATTGGTTTTGGGGATTTTTATGCGGGTAAAGGCAGGGGGCAAATTAGGTGAAAAGAAACAAAAAAATTTCCATTTGGCGTCAATTACACCCTTTTAAACCATATTTATACGAATTTTTTACCAGGAAAAGTGATTGGAACTAATAAAGGGTCTTATTCTGAGTATATAGCCTTTTAAAGCAATAAAAAATATTGATTTTTGACTGAGATATGGCAAAAAACCTTGATTGCTTGGCGGCCATCTTTGATTCGCCATTTTCGAAGGAAGCCCGCGGGGGATTTTAGGGGACTTTTCAGGGTTGAATATAGACATCATAGAGAGCTTATTCTGAAATTTTCAGCGAGTTAGGAATTAGTGCGCTAAACCCCCCCATTTTGACCTGAATTTACTGGGCTAAAACGCTTTTGTTGTGTTGATTGTGTATTTTTTCATATCAAATTTTTATGCTTTATTTGTTATTTCATTTTTACTTTAATCTTTGTGTAGATGTTTTTTGTTAGAATATACTTTTTGTTTGAGATTATGATGAGGCTGGCTTCGGCAAGTGTCACTTGCATGACTATGCGATGCGGTGTTTAAATTTTACATTCGCTTAAAACTTTGTATACATCTATAGTACAGCGTTTCTCAAACTGTGGGGCCTCCAGAAGGTTGGTGCGAGGCAAAGCCCGGCCCCTCCTGAAATTTGGACTTAGTCAAAAATGACTTAAAATCCTGTTTTAAGGGTTATAGCTATTTTAAATTTTTTTCGTGGGAGGACCCCAGACCCCTCTTTTGTACTTGGAACTCTGTTTTATCCTCAATTTTCTACATATCAAGTAATATAGATTCTGTAATTGTTTCTAGGGTAGAACAAGGAAAAGTGGGTACGTCTGGTGGGGCTCCATCAAAATGGAAATTTTTTTCCATTATTCAGGACCCTGTGGGATATTTGCCCAGCCTAGATGCAACCATGATGGAGGAGTCAATACTATCAGACGCTGAAAATGGTAAATATTTAATAATTATTTGTTCTTTATATCAGATTGCTAAAAGACAAGTTGAAACCCTAACTTTAAGAGTCAAATTCAAAATGTCAATTCTGAGGAAACACCCCCCCCAAACATCCCTTTTTTTATGGAGCTCGTTGCAGCTCTCGTAGTTAAGCTATTTGATCCTACACTCATGTTCAAATCTTTATTTGACTTTTTAAACAGTGAATTTAATGTCTTTTTGTCCTATCCTATATATTTAATGATCATAATAAATATTGATTTATTATTAGCGATTCAGCCTAACATTTGAGACTTGCATACGCTAATCTTAAAGTACCCCAATTTCTAAGAAACTGCTTCAGAAATCTGCTGTAAATTACATTGCATTAAATTTTATTTATAAACTAAATATGACTTCATAAATGTATTCAATTTTCTTTTAGAAGCAGTTGAACAATCATTTGTTTCAGAATCTTCTATGATGGACATGGTATGTAAATTAAAAGTATTTGAATGTTGACAAATATAAAAAGTGTTTTGCCATAAAAACTCATAATAATACTGGAGTATAAGTACTGGACAAATTAATGTGTGCCCTTATTAGTAATTTCTGAAAACTAGTGATTTTGATAAATAGCAATATACTTTCCTTGTAGCATAAACCTAGATTAAATTACCTTACTTCAAGTGCTTGAATACAAAATTAGCATGAAATACGGTATGAGGAAAATGACCCTGCATCTCAAAGTAATTATGGCAGGAATGGATTGCCCTGAATGCATAAATGGTCATTACTTGCAGTGTCTCAACTATTGCACTGCAGGGATTTTTGACAAATATGTTTTTGACAGTATTGATAATTGGAATATTTTGCTATAAATTTGTTATTCACTAGTCATTTAGATTAGTTTTATTTTTCTATTGGAACTATTTTTCTTATTGTAATATTAGATTATTCAAATTAATTGTTTGGTTTCGCTGTAAAACATGCATTCGCATTTTATAGGTATATAACATGTAATAAAATAACTTAACCCAAATTTAACTTGAGAGCCACTGAACCATTTTTTGCTTGCTTTATTAGATGTGGTGAAAGTTGTTTTTCCACAATTAACTTGTTGTAGTTTATTTGTAGGTTCAGGTTAGCAAATAATTCTAATGACATAAATTTAACAACATTTTCTGTTCTTGTCCACCTCATGCAGCTTTTTCAAAATGTAGCCAAAGCCACTAAAAGTTTCTTTAATTGTGATAATAAATTCACAACATCATACATACTGATATTGGTAATGTCAAGTGTTCTCTTTGATGCTTTTAGATTCAGCGAGTTTTGTGACATTTTGGTTAAGCCTCATAAGGTGGAGACAGAATAAAGCACAAGTAGCAATCTGTTTTTAACACAAAGCTGGTGATATCTGGTGATTTGTTTTGCGGTGAAATAAAAGGTAACCATAGTCACCAACTCAGTTGTACATTGCCGTAAAAAAGCACTAACTTGGAGACTAAATCTTGCTGCCACCATGGTAACCTCTTTTGATGTGGATTCTGATTTTGGAGTTAACTCCTTGTTGCAGCAAACACCTCAATTGTAAAAAGCATTCCTATATCTAGTATTAATGCTTTGATTTTCTAGTCGGCAGGATCTACATCTGGAGTTTTAAATGTTGGGCCAGAACTCCATGATGAATTGGATCCCGACGACCCAGGTGTTTCTTCAGTGGAACTGGAAGTTAATTTAAGTTATGAAATAAAATTTATTTTGTTTTCAAAATTTAATATACAGGATGTAAATTTTTTTTAATTTTTAAAAGCTAATAAAAGAACTACTGGTCAGAATGCATCAATATTTCTGAATTCTGTCCGTCTGACCAGTAGTTTTCACCCTGTATTTTGTGTTCTTCCCTAGCAATCAAAACCCAGGAGGGTGAAGAAAAATTCCCTCATGAAGGATTTCCTGCAAGAGTTCAAGAAATCAGAGGACGAATATAGAGAAAACAATCGAGAAATTAAGAGACTATTTGAACAGTCAGTGGCCAATGACAGATAAATCATTGGAATAATGAGGGAATCCCAAAATTTGCTACGACTTTCCTTACAGGTTTGGTTGTTTGGGGTTTTATGGCGCATGACCCAGGACAGAGTATAGTGCGCCAGACACAAGACAAAATTAAACCAAAAAATATTCCTTTAAAAACATAAATATAACTGGCCAAGGGCCATTGTCGGACGTACTCTATACGTCAAATTTAAAATGGTTAAAATATTGTTAAATGTGATGGGTAAAACCAATTTCATGAATATATTTAAAAACTAATGATAGATTAGAATGATTTAAAATTTGTGATAAGTTAAAATCAGTACGTTTAAAAATGATGTTTTTATAAGGGTTAAAGTGGGGGCAAACACTAATGATGTGTTGAACTGTTAAAAGAGTGTCACAGAAATGACAAGTGGGAGCCTCTTCTCCCCTCAAGAGGTGACGATGGGTCATTCTTGTGTGCCCTATTCGCAATCTGGAAAGTAGTACCTCCTCGCGACGCGTAAGATTTTTACGCAGCCGTCGCGAGAGAGATGGCATCACAGAATGCAGTTTATTGTTAATCTGCTGGTCCCATTCGGACTGCCATATTTCATGCAGTCTTCGCCGAAAAAGCGGTTTAAGATCCTCGAATGGGACAGGAAATCTTTCTGTAGGGCCTGTGACAGATCTAGCGGCACGGTCTGCTTCTTCGTTTCCTTGAATCCCGGCGTGACCGGGGACCCAACAAAACATTACTTCAGTTTGAGACCTAGATAGTGCGTCTATGATGTCATTTACAATGGGATGGGCAGATGAGTTATGCGAGACGATACTTTGGAGTGATGAGAGTGAGTCAGTGTAAATAATAAATTTTTCATGAGAGGTGAGTGAGATGTGTTCGATTGCCATCCTGATGGCATGCAGTTCTGCAGTATAGACAGAAGCTGTGATAGGGAGGGCATCGGAGAGGGTTGCGCACTGGCAAACTGCCGCGGCACCTACGTGTGATTCGGACTTGGACCCGTCAGTAAAGATAGGGGTATAGTCCGAATACGTCCCCCGATGTTCTCTATACAGAGCCTGGAACACATAGTTCGGGAGTGATTTCCTGCAGTGCGCAATTGAAAGATCCACTTGAGGGGTGGCGCGCTCCCATGGAGAAAATGGAGCGATGCTTGTCTGGGAAATTTTTTCACTCGAAATATTCCAGTCACTCATCAACTGTCTCATACGAAACTGGAATGGAGGCGGGTTTACACGTGAACTACGATGAATGATAAAATAATGCAAACTGAAATCAAACATGAATTTAAAAGCGGTATGATGACGCAGCGACCTCATCTTGGCATAATACGAGAGGGCCAAGTAGCTCCTTCGTAAATGCAAAGGCGGCTCGTATGCCTCCGCATAGAGCGACTGAACTGGGGATGTACGGAACGCTCCCAGGCAGATACGTAGAGCTTGGTGGTGTACAGTGTTGAGTGAGCGCAACAATGATTGGCATGCAGAGCCGTACACGACCGAACCATAGTCCAACTTGGACCGCACCAAGGAACGGTACAGCCGAAGCATGGCCGTCGTGTCGGCGCCCCAAAATGTGTTCGACAACACTTTAAGCAAGTTGAGAGTTTTTGAACATCTATTTTTTAGATCATAAATGTGGCTGCGAAAACGGAGCTTTCTGTCGAAGATTACTCCGAGGAAACGAGTTTCTTCAACACATTGAATTTCTGAGTCCCCTAGTCTCAATTCGGGGTCCGGGAAGAGCCCTCTTTTGCGACTGAAAGGAACGCAGACTGTTTTCTCAGCAGAGAACATAAACCCGTTTTCTAAGGCCCATCGATTCATTTTATTAATAGATGTTTGTATGTGGCGCTCAGCCACTGATAAAGAATGCGATGAGTATGAAATTTGAATGTCGTCCACGTATAATGAATATTGTACATCATGATTTATGAGATGAGTGATACCATTTAATTTTATGATAAAAAGCAAAACACTTAAAACACACCCTTGGGGAACACCCTGCTCTTGAATAAAAGTATTCGAGTAGAATGAGCCAAGGCGAACTTGGAAAGAGCGATGATCTAAAAAATTTTTTATAAAAATGGGTAAATTGCCCCTTAAGTTAAAATTGTATATGTCCTGGAGAATACCTCTTCTCCAGGTCATATCGTATGCCTTTTGTACATCAAAAAACACAGACAGGCAGTGCTTTTGTCTAAAAAAAGCTTCTCTTACGGCTGATTCAAGCCCTAAAAGATTGTCTGTGGTAGAACGATATCTACGGAAGCCGCTTTGGTATGGTGAAATGAGGTTTTCGGTTTCAAGATAAAACATGAGCCGTGCACTTATTATTCTCTCCATGAGTTTACAAAGACAGCTCGTTAGAGCTATAGGCCTGTAATTACCTGGAGAGCTCGGGTTTTTGCCTGGTTTGGGAAACGGGAGAACGAAGGCATGACGCCACTTGGTTGGTTGGTTGGTTGGTTAGTGTTTTATGGCGCACGATCCACACTAGGATATTATGCGCCAGCCAAGACAAAATAAGACTATTTTAGCAGGCCAAAGGCCTTTGTCAGATGTACTCTATACATCTATCATTTAAAATAAAGTTTGTAATAAAAGGTGATGAAACAGCCATAGTTAAAATTTATACATGATGGATAAAACCAATACTATGACTAAAATTTGAATGTGATGAAACATACATAGTTAAAACTTACACATGATGGATAAAACCAATACGATGAATGAAGTTTAGGACAAGATTAAAATTTGATGAATGGGATAAAATTTCTGATAAGTTAAAATTTGAGCGCTTAAAAACAAGATCTCGCTGAGCATTAAAAACAGGACACTCACAAATTATATGTTTGACAGTAAATGGCACCCCACAATGAGAACATTGGGGAGCCTGCTCCCCAAAGAGTAGATGGCGATGAGTAAACCGGGTATGGCCAATTCGTAGTCTGCTGATTATCACTTCCTCCCGTCGATTCAAAGTAGAATCTCGGCGAGGAGCAATCAGTGGCATGACCGAATGAAGCTTGTTCCCCAGCTGGGTGTCCCAGCTGGACTGCCACTCTGAACGAAGCTTCCACCGGAACTGCGCTTTAAGGTCAATGAAAGGAACCGGGAACCTATCTGGGTTTCCGGTCGCTACCCCTGCTAGTCTATCCGCCTCTTCATTGCCTGCAATCCCGGCGTGGCCAGGGACCCAACAGAATCTGATATTATACCCTCGTCTGGTGAGGTTGATCAGTTCCATTAAAATGTCATTGACTATGGGATGAGGTGATGTTTGATAAGAAACTATGGATTCCAAAGCTGAGAGAGAGTCCGTATATATGCACCCCTCCATGTGATCAGATCTTCGCACTAGTTTTATAGCTATTCTGATGGCATGAAGCTCCGCCGTGTATATGGATGCTACAACAGGAAGGGCATCACACATAGAGTCTACAGGAGCTACAGCTGCGGCCCCGACGCGAGTGCTTGATTTTGAGCCATCTGTGAATATTGGCATCAAATCGTGAAATTGTTCACGATGTGCCCTAAACAAAGTTCTATATACCTGATCGGACGTGCATGATTTTTGGTAAGTAGTGAAAGAGAAATCTACATTTGGTTGGACTCTTTCCCAAGGGGGTAATGGCGCTACGATGGACTGAGCGACCCGTCCAAGGGTTATGTCCATTTCTCTTAAAAGGTTTCTAATTCTAAAATTGAATGGTTGTGAGTATGTGCGAGATGATTGATGACTGATAAAATTTTGAAGGCTAAAATCAAATAAATAGGAGTAGGCGGGATTTGTTTTCATTGAGCGAACTTTTAAAAAATGGCTCAGACATAAAAACTTTCTACGCAAGTCCAGTGGGGGCTCGTATGCTTCAGCATAAAGCGAATCCACCGGTGACGTGCGGAAGGCTCCCAAGCATATTCTCAGCCCTTGATGGTGGACTGGATCCAAAGTCTAAGAGGGATCTGCAGGCAGAACTGTAGACAACGCATCCATAATCCAATTTGGATCTAATCAGAGCACGGTACAGCCGAAGCAAAGAAGTTTGGTCTGCACCCCAGCGGGTATTTGACAATACTTTAAGTATGCTGAGGGCTTTGGTGCATCTGATTTTAAGATCCTTAAGATGGGCATGGAAGCGAAGTGTACGATCGAAAATCACCCCCAAGAATTTCACCTGTTCAACCACTTGAATGGGATCTCTATCAACAAAAAGTTCAGGGTCATGGAAAAGCCCACGCTTTCGGCTGAATGCTACGCAAACTGTTTTTTCAGTAGAAAAAGCGAAACCATTCTGTTGAGCCCACCTATTTAAGTTATTAATTGCGGTCTGAACGTGTCGTTCTGCTACATTAAGAAACTTGGAAGAGTACGATATCTGCAGGTCATCAACATAAAGCGAGCATTGTGTGCCGTGATTCAGGTGTTTGGTGATGTTGTTCAGTTTAATGATAAACAGTAAGGGACTTAACACTGATCCTTGCGGAACTCCCTGCTCTTGTGTATGTGTTGATGAAAAAGAAGACTGAATTTTCACTTGAAATGTGCGAGTTTTTAAAAAATTCTGAATAAAAATAGGTAAATTCCCTCTTAAGTGGATACGATGGAGATCCTGGAGAATGCCATATCTCCAGGTCATATCGTAAGCCTTCTTGATGTCGAAGAAGACTGCGACAAGATGTTGTTTGCGCAAGAAGGCCTCGCGAATAGCGGTTTCCAATCTTAAGAGGTTGTCAGTTGTACAGCGGAACTTTCTGAACCCACTTTGAAATGGAGACAGAATGTTATCAGATTCAATGTGGAACATTAGACGAGAGGTGATTAATCTTTCCATAAGTTTGCATAAGCAACTGGTCAAAGCTATGGGGCGGTAATTGTTTGGGTTGGTGGCATCCTTTCCAGGTTTAGGAAAAGGGAGAATGAAGGCATGATACCACTCAGAAGGAAAGGTGTGAGAGTTCCATATTCTGTTAAATAAAAGTAATATAGAAAGTAAAGAATTGTGGGATAAATTTCGAAACATGATATAATGTAGACCATCAGGTCCTGCAGCTGAATCCCTCGAACGTTGTAAGGCAGTTTGAAGCTCGAACATTGTAAACGGAGAATTGTACTCTTCTTCGTTTGAAGATGCGAAGTTTAATCTCGAACGTTCGGTTCTGCTTCTTGTTGCCTGGAACGCCGGTGGGTAGTTGGCACAGCTGGAAGTCCTAGCGAAGGACTCTGCGAGTGTATCAGCTATGGCAGTAATATCCGTGATGGTTGAGTTATTGTGCTGTAGCATTGAAATTGGATTGGAGTGGTATTTTCCTTTTATTTTGGAGATCTTATTCCAGACTTGTTTGGCAGGAGTGGACGATGTTATTCCACTAATATAATTTTGCCAAGACTCCCTCTGACTTTGTCTTCTTATTCTTCTTGCTGTTGACCGTGCTTTTTTAAAGAGGAAAAGATTATCCTGGGTGGGGTACCGTCTAAATTTTCCCCATGCTTTGTTCTGGGCCTTTCGGGCCTCTGAACAGGCGTGGTTCCACCAAGGTTTTGGAAACTTCGGAAATCTTGAGGATGTTTGTGGGATGGATAAATGAGATGCGCTTAAAATACAAGAGGTGACACATGAAACAGCTTGATCAATTGTACCGGATGAAACCATTCTCTCGGTGATATCTGCATGGGTCCGAAATACCTCCCAGTCGGCTTGGCCAAACTTCCACCGCGGTTGCCGAGATGTGGAGCACGCGGTTGGGGTAGTGAATGACACTACCACGGGGAAGTGGTCGCTGCCTAACGGGTTTTCCAGGACACTCCATGTCAGATCTAACATTAATGATGGAGAGCAAAAGGTAAGATCGATAGCTGTGTATGAATGAGTGGGTGAGTGTAAGTATGTGTCGGATCCGTCATTCAGCAGGACGAGATCGAGATCGGAAAGCATCCTCTCAACGATCTGCCCCCTAGAATTGACGTCCCGGCATCCCCATATAGTGTGATGAGCATTAAAATCTCCTAAAATTATGAAAGGTGTAGGTAATTGGTCGATGAGATTTTCTAAAAGGTGAAAATGAATAGGTGTGCTAGGTGGTAAATATAGACTGCAGATGGTAATAGATGAGACGATGGTTTGACGCACTGCTACCGCCTGCAAAGGGGTATCAAGATGGACGGGAGAATAGGGCGTCGTGTGGGCGACAAGAAGCGCCACACCGCCACACACTCGACCGCCATCCGTACAATCCTTGCGTATGGTTGAAAAACCTCGCAATGCGACTGTATCCGCAGGCTTCAAAAACGTCTCTTGCAGGGCAACGCACACAGGAGAGTGAATATTGATTAGATGTTTTATGTCCTCAAGATTTTGGCGGAAACCACGACAGTTCCACTGTACTATGTTAATTATTTTTAATTACTGGCGATCTTGATCTCCCTCTATCTTTTTCTTCGGTGCCGAATGTTATAGATCTATGTCTGGGTTTTGTACGATGTTCTTTATTTTTTGTATTTTTACTTAATTCATGTATTTGTTTTTCTATGTTTTGTATAGGACTAGGTGATTCTGCTATATCTGAAGGTTTGGGTATTTTCGCTGGCACTTCAAGAGTGCCTGATGCAAGGCGTTTATTTGAATTTTGTTCCGCATCCATCGACACCACTGTATCTAATAACACGGCTGGGTCGGATGGTGGGGTATTGACAATTGGAGAAACCGGTGTCATGTTGATGTTTTGAACTCGTTTAGGCTTCGGTTCTAAAGGTTTTGCGTGTATATTGTCGGTTTGAGTAGCTATTGTGGTAGTATGCTTAACAGGAGCAGCGGCACTTGCATACGAAGTGGAAGGGCGAGGTGGCAAGATGTTGGCCACTCGCTTCTTAGCTTCGGCATACGAGATTTTCTCAAGTGTCTTGACACGCTGAACTTCCTTTTCCTGCTGCCATATGGTGCATTTTTTTGAGTAGGATTCATGTTCCCCCTTGCAGTTTGCGCATTTCTTGCTTTTGGCCGTGCACTTATCGCTGGCATGCTCTGTACTACTGCATTTATTACATGTAGGAGCGCCGCGACAAGCAGCAGTGCTATGGCCGAAAAGCTGGCAGCGGAAACATCTTAGAGGGTTTGGGATATATGGTCTGATTTTAACGCATAGATAGCCAATCATGATTTCATCGGGTAGAGTAGGCTTGCCAAAAGTTAAAATTAGTAAAGGTGTAGTGATAATTTGATCGTCTTTCTTATTGGTAATTTTTTTTGAGTCTGTAACTCCTTGGGAAGCTAGTTCTGAGGTAATTTCTTCTTCTTTAATTCCTAGTAGGTCTGGACAGTATATGACTCCTTTGGATGAATTGAGAGTTGTATGGGGTGTTACGGTGATAGGTACATGGGCTAGCATTTTTGTTTTTAGAAGATTTTGAGATTGGGCAGGGTTGGCAGTTTCCACTAGTAGGTCTCCTGATGGTAGTTTTTTAGTGTTTTTAACAGTTCCGGCTATGCCTAGGATTGCTTTGGCTACAAGAAAAGGTGATAAAGTGGTAAGTTTAGAATCGTCGTTTGCGTGTAAAACTAGAAATTTTGGTTGATAACAAGCAGTGGGTTGGGTGGGCTTACCACCATGGGCGGGGATTTTGGGTATTGCGTTTTCACCCAAATTCTCTTTTTCTTTTTCCATTTTTCATTTTTGAAGGGGAGGGAGGAGGAGAATCCCTTCCGACTTCCAAAGGACCAGTTTGGTGGGGCTAGCCCCAAAGTCAACAGCCAGCAGTGGCCTCGGGAAAGCCCCCCGCTCTGCCATGCAGGACCCCATCCAGGCACCACCTGGAACTACAAGACAGGCGGGATTATTCGCCAGCTGGTGGAGCAGCCAGGACATTGCTGGTTAGGCAGCCCCGGGCTCCTGTACTATCTGGCGGCCTGAGACGCAAAACTCAGTTTTTGACCTGTACCCTCTACATGGCTGCTTCCTCCAAGACCCCACTTCACCAGTCCAAAGGTCCTCGAGAAGTTCAAATCCCCGCTCCCAATGCCAGTTTCCCTAGGGTTGAGCAGTCCGTTGGGTCATCATATAAGTTATAAATCATCAGACCCAACCTCGTCCCACTCAACCCTGGTATGCCACAGGACTTCGTGTTGAAGTTTGGCCTTCAAAAGGGGGCACAGATACACTGGGGTACCTCGGGATTGTGACACCCGTCACACCCTAACAGGGTGTGCCCCTGAGGGGTATGACGCCACTTGGATGGGAATTCTTGCTTGGTCCAAATGCGATTGAAAAGGCTTAGAAGAGCGAGTACGGAATCATCAGAAAGATTTTTTAGCATAATGTAATGTAACCCGTCGGGACCAGCCGCCGAGTTCCCTGAGCGATACAGCGCCGTACGAAGTTCAAGCATGGTGAGCGACGAGTTGTAGCCTTCGTTGGAATAACCGAAGTCCAACTTCGAACGCTCTGCTTTCTGCTTCAGCGCTTGGAACGCAGGGGGGTAGTTCTCGCTGTTAGATGTTTTAGCAAAATGCTCAGCTAGCATGTTGGCAATATCGGGGATACTGCTAACGGTAATGCCGTCACTCTCAAGCATGGAAACTGGTTGAGAGCTGAACTTGCCACTGATCTTACGGATCTTGTTCCAAACGTCTTTAGAGGGTGTGGATGAAGTTACGCTGCTGACGTATGCCATCCACGATTCCCTCTGACTTTGTCTCCGTATTTTCCTGAAATAAGCTCGTGCCTTTTTAAATGCAACCAAGTTGTCCGGAGACGGGTAGCGCCTAAACCTATTCCAAGCTTTGTTTTGGGATTTTCGAGCTTCCTGGCATTCATAATTCCACCATGGTTTAGGAAATTTTGGCAATCTAGAGGAACTTTGAGGAATAAAAGTTTGAGCAGCTGTTAAAATGGATGAAGTGACTGATGAAATTGCTTGGTCTATAGTGCCAGATGACACCATACTCTCTGTGATAACAGCATGGGTTTGGAAATCCTCCCATTTGGCTCTATCGAATTTCCAACGAGGTGTGCGTGAAGACGCACCCGCGGTTGTAGTAACGAACGATAGCACAATGGGGAAGTGGTCACTTCCCATGGGGTCTTCAACAACACTCCAAGTGAGATCCAGGAGTAATGACGGCGTACAGATGGAGAGATCAATGGCACTATAAGAATGAGTGGGTGAGTGGATGTACGTGGGAGAGCCATCATTCAGCAGGGCCAGGTCAAGCTCTGAAAACAGCCGCTCGACAGTGTGCCCTCTGGAATTAGTATCGCGGCATCCCCACAATGAATGATGCGCATTAAAATCGCCGAGTAAAATGAAAGGTGATTGAAGTTGATTAAAAAGCAGCTCAAGATCTCTAAATGAAACCGGATTACCGGGTGGCAGATACACATTGCAAACGGTTACGGCTGAGGTGATGGAGAGTCGAACTGCTACAGCTTGCAAGGGCGTCTCAAGATCAACGGGAGAAAAGGGTATCGAGTGGGCGACAAGAAGCGCCACTCCACCACACACTCTACCGCCAGACTCGCAATCCTTGCGAAGGACCGAGAAGCCTCGCAAGCGGACTGAGTCAGAAGGTCTCAGAAACGTTTCCTGCAAGGCAATGCACGCAGGTGAATGTATATTAGCCAGATGTTTTAGATCCTCTAGATTGGAGCGGAATCCGCGAATATTCCATTGTATGATCTTACCTATTTTTCCTTGGAGATTTTGGCCCTTTGGACCCTATAGGATCATACGTAATTTTTTTGAGTTTGGTGAACTTACTTTCTTTTTTTTGTAGCTCTTTTTGTTGGTATAGTTCATAGATATTTGCCTCCAAACTCACCAAAAGACTGGACGAAGAGTCAGAAGGGTCTGGAGCACAGAGAAATATCCTAACAGAGGGTCCACGAGGCTATTTTCAAATGCGTTACTGATGTGAGGGCGCCACACTAGAGTCTGGAACGTATGCCGGCCGCTTAAATCTCTCGCCAAATTAGAACTCAGCGCGTGTGCGAAAAGGTGTTTTCGATCTCCCATAGGCAGCCGGCGAACGATTCAGACTGGATCCAGACGCTAGTGAGTTTAGTGCGATCCCAGCGCCACAATTCTCCCAACCTGTAACAAGATGTCATGATTTTCGATTTCCATTATGGCCTATGGCCGTGGACTCTCTGTTCTAGTACTCTGTGGTCTGGAGGTTTTCTTATTTTTGTCATGTCTTTCAGTTTTGATTCAGAAGCACAGCGTTTCATTGTGGCAGCATTAGTTTCGCATTCCATTGTTTCTACAGCAACAGGAGTCACTGTAGGGGTAGTTTGGACGGGAGCTTCTATGACTAAATTATTGGGAGTGGTTTCTATAGTAGGGGTAGTTTGTTCGGGTGCTTTTATATCTGAACTTTTGGGAATGGTATCGGTTAAAGGGTTAGCAGATTCGGCTCTGTCGGGTGTAGTAGAAACGGATATCTCTGTTTGAGTTGAAATGGTGCATGAGGACTTTACGGCGGCTGCATAGGAAGTCGAGGGGCGCGGTGGCACGATGTTGGGCACACGCTTTCGGGCCTCAGAATAAGAGATATTCTCAATGACTTTTAGCCGTTGAATCTCTTTCTCCTGCAGCCATTTTGTGCATTTTCTTGAGTAGGCCGGATGTTCGCCCTCGCAATTCACGCAGTGCGTGTTTGCTTCAGTGCAAAAGTCGCCGGCGTGCTCCGTACTCCCGCATTTCTCGCAGGTTGGAGTGCCGCGACACGCAGCGGTTCCGTGGCCGAAACGCTGGCAGCGGAAGCATCGTAGCGGATTGGGGATGAACGGCCGTACATTTAAACTTATATAACCGGCTTTTATTTTTGATGGCATGTTGGGGGTGGAAAAGGTAAGTACAAAAAGGGGTGTTTTGATTTTTTCATTTTCTTTCTTGATGATGATTTGTTTTGCTTCGGTTACATTTTGATCTTCTAAACCTTCTTGTATTTCGGTTTCTTTAAGATTAGTCAAGTCGGGACAGTATATAACACCTTTTGAGCGATTAAGTGTAGGATGAGGTTCACAAACTATAGGTATATGTGCAAGTTTTGTGGAATTAAGGAGATTTTTTGATTGAGAATCTGTATCTGTATAAACTAGAAGATCACCCGATGATAATTTTTTTACTGATCTAACGTTACCGGCAATTCCTGAAATAGCTTTCGAAACTAGGAAAGGTGATACATTTGCAAGCTTTTGTTCTTCTGAATGCAAAATTAGATATTTAGGTAAGGTATTTGGAGATGTCTGAGAAGTCATTTTGGTGGACTTACCACCATGATTAATATAAGACCCCATGAGGGAGAGTGGCGCCTAGGTTCTTTTTTGGTGCTTATGGTGGGCAGAGGGAGGGGTGAAGAACCTACCAAATGACAACCTCCCACTCCCACTACTGGTCCCACAGCTCCCACAGTGCGAACTCAGCAGTCTGCCTGCTGAGCGGGGCTGCACTGCTGCTGCAGGCGCTACGGCATGGTGTCCGCCAAGGTGGAAAAACGATAGAACCGACTGGGCAGCTCCCACAAACTGCCCAGCAAGCAAGGAAGCATATGGGCCGCCACATTGCTAAAGAGCAAGAGGTGACACAGCCGAACGTCGGTATGTTGACTAACCAGGAACCGGACGACAAATACAGGACAACACAACATTTAATGGTATCCTGGTCTCAGCTGCTTACCCATATGCCGCCCATCAAGAGCTCGTTAAACACTCCAGGGGAGAAGTAAATGAAAAGCAAGTGGGCTTATTGTGTTTGGGTGATCTGAAGAAATTAAAAACCAGTTTAACATTGAACTATTTTAAAAGAAAAAAGATTTGCTGTAAAGTCTCAAATCAAAATGGTGAAAGGAGAGTCAAAATAATACTACGTTTAATAAGATGGAAATTATGTGTAATTAAATGACGAACTTAATAATAACCAATCTTACTAAAGGTAATAAGATGTTAAAATAAAATTCCAGTGTAAAATGCATCTAATAAATCAAAACCAGTATCAATTTAACTATGGCGGAAAAGGAAAGAGGGAAGTACAGAGGAAAGAAAAAGAAGAAAGATCGCTTAGGCTGCCCGGGGTCGCGCGTTCCCGGTGGAAAGATGCACTTGGTCACCTAAAGGAGGTTCCCGTGCAGGTGGAAGATTGGCCTTTTAATTAGGCACAAAGACACTGGGGTACCTCGGGATTGTGACACCCGTCACACCTCGACAAGGTGTGCCCCTGAGGGGGAGAACATTGGGGAGCCTGCTCCCCAATGAGTAGATGACGATGTGTGATGGTTGGTTGGTTGATTGTTTTTTTATGGCGCAAGGCCCATAGTAGGACAAATAGCGCCAGACTCAAGACAAATTCAATATAAGTGAGTGAAAGCTCTTGTCAGATGTATTCTATACATCGGTAGATAAAATTGTTAAAATGTCCAAGTTTAAAAAATTTCAATAAATAGGTTGGATAAGAAGAGATGAAATATACATGGTTAAAACTTAGATGTGATATTTAAAACCAATGAGGTTGGTGAAGTTAAGAACAAGTCTAAGATTTGATGTATGAGATAAAACTTCTGCCAGATTAAAATTTGAACGTTTAAAAACGCGATTTCTTTGGGAATTAGGTTGGTTGGTTGGTGGGGTTTTATGGCGCAAGGGCCCTATTCGGTCATTCCGCGCCAGACACAAGGTTTTATGATTTCAATTTGAGATTTATATGAGTTTTATTAAATTTATATCGAGTAGAAATAGAAATAAATTCTTATGGGGCACTTCTCCAAGAACGTCAGTTAGTGCTGGGTATGCTACACCAAATCTTTGCTGTCTTATCATTCGGAATCGGGGACACTCTGATAAAATATGTCTTATTGATAAGGTTACATCACAAGATGGACAGGTCGGCGGAGGTTCTCTATGAAAGAGGTGTCTATGAGTAAAATACGTGTGTCCGATTCGGAGTCTTGTCAGTTTCACATCTAAAAATCTACTTAGTCTTGTTTCGGGGAAGCCAGTTATAGAAGGTTTAATATGATATAATTTATTGTTCAATTCCAAATCCCATGAGAACTGCCAGGTCGACTTGATCGAGTTTCTAATATACCATAAAATATCACAGAATGGTACAAAAGAGTTGTTTTGCAGAGTAGCTGTTTTTGCAGCCAAGTCTGCTTTGTCATTGCCAGGAATCCCCGAATGTCCAGGTATCCAGCAGAATTTGATGGAGAATCCCCTGTCTTTTAGATTAAAATACGTGTCAATGATTTTCAGAATGATAGGATGACTCTTTTGATTATAGTTGCGAAGTGCATCTAAGCAACTTCTGGAATCTGAATATAAAATGGATTTTTTCTTTCGGGAGTATTTTAGTTTATTTAGGGCAATGAGGATTGCCCAGCTCTCAGATGTAAACACGGAACACCGTTTGTCAGTTTTCTGGAAAGAACTCCATTGTCATAAATTGCAGCTGACCCAACATGAGTGCCGTTTTTAGAACCGTCAGTATATATTGCAGAGTAGTTGGAGTATGTTAGTCTGTGCTGCTTAAAAATAGAATTATATACGATATTTGCTGTCGTGAGACAGCAAAATCCCAGAGAAAATCTTAATCGTTGGTGATGGATTGTGTCGAGGCTTTTTAGAGTAGTCTTAGATGCGGACCCATATACAGAGCAACCGTAATCTAGTTTAGAACGGACGGTGGCGTCATATATCTTTAAAAGATATTTAGAATCAGCTCCCCAAGATGTACTTGTCAAAAATTTTAAAATGTTCAATGCCTTAACACATTGCTGTTTAAGTGTACTAATGTGAGGCTTGAATGTTAATTTAGAGTCGAAGATTAGACCCAAGAACCTTCCCTCAGTCCCAACTGGGATAGGGTTACCGTTAAGTAAAATTCTGGGGTCAGGAAAAATCCCTCGTTTTCTAGTGAAATTAATACAGACTGATTTCTGAGGTGATATAACGAAGCCGTTTTCGTTTGTCCAAGAGTTAATATTATTTACTGCAGTTTGCAAGAGTCCTTCCATAAAATTAATGTCAGTTCCACTGCAAAATATCTGGAAGTCGTCTACAAAGAGAGTGCCATTGACTCCAGGAGGCAATTTATTTACAACATCATTTATTTTAATAATAAAAAGAGTAACACTCAGGACACTGCCCTGAGGTACCCCCTCTTCTTGAAAGCAGTCGTCTGAATATTTGTCATTGATGCGAACGTTGAAAGTTCTTGTCTGTAGGAAGTTACGAATGAAGGTTGGAAGATTGCCTCTCAGGCCCATGTTATGTAGGTCGCGTAGGATACCATAGCGCCATGTTCGATCATACGCTTTCTCCATGTCAAAAAAGATGGAAATTAAATGGCGATTTCTTACAAACGCCTCTCTGATAGCAGATTCTAATAAAATCATATCGTTTGTGCTGCGTCCAAAACGAAATCCACTCTGATAGTTTGACAAGTGTCGTCCTTTCTCCAAGAAATAAACTAATCTTGCGTCTATCATTCTTTCCAGTAGTTTGCACATGCAACTCGTGAGGGCTATGGGTCTATAATTACTAGGATCAGTAGCATCTTTCCCAGGCTTTGGAATGGCGATAACAGTAGCCCTTTTCCATGAGGTCGGGAAAACACCCTCGTTCCAAATTCTATTAAACAATGATAGAATGTTAGTTAATGAGTCTTCGTTTAAATGTTTAAACAAGTCATAATGGAGGTGATCGGGACCAGGTGATGTTGGATGTGATTTGTTGAGCGAGTGTCTGAGTTCTGTGATGCTAAAATTTTGATTATAGTCAAAAGAGAACGACGTGTCGAAGTCAAGAATTTTCAGTTCTTCACTTCGTTTGTATGAAATAAAATCAGCTGGATATGACATTTCATGCGATACTCTGGAGAAATCTTTCCCAAGAGTATCAGCAATCGTTTTCACATAAGAGATAACTTCATTATTTAGTTTTAAAGATGTGATTGAAGGAGAAACAAAACGGCCAGCTATTTTCTTAACTTTATCCCAGAGGGCCTTTGATGAAATCTTCCCATGGATGGATGAAATGTAATTTTTCCATGACTCTCTCTGAGCTCTCCTTCTTACTTTGCGGATTTCCGCCTTGTAGGCCAGTCAATAACGACATCGAAAATTGCAAAAAATCGTGTATCTCCAATTTTTTTCTTATGTTGTTAGGACCCATCCCAGTAGTTAGTAACCAATTTTGCAACCCTGAAAGCCCTGTGCTAACTTCGCAATCCTCAAAAAACCTAAAAATTTTCCGACTTTTTTCAGTTTTTGGCTTATAACTCATACAAAATGCATCCGCACGAAAAAGTTTCAAATATATCATTTAAAGTAGATAAAATTTGCAATAATTTAAGACCATTTTCAAGTTTATACGTCCAATAGATCCCGAGTTACATCTCTTCAAAAATGGGCAATTTTTTTCCAAAATTCAAAATTTTGAGTCCAAGTCGCTTTTATATCAAAAAATAGGTTATAGTACTCGTTGTAAAAGGTAAATAAGGGCAATTAAGTTGTAGTACAGTTATTTAGCTTTAATTTAAGCCCTTAATGAAGACTCTAGGCCCCATAGGTTCTTACTTTATCTTAAAAAACAAAAAATTTGGGAAAACCGAAATTTCGGAAAAATAGAGCATGGCGTTGTATGGGTACAGAAAAGGAAAAATAAAGCTATAACACAATATGACGTTATAAAAATTAATATTTATTCATTGAATACCAAATTATTTGTCTTAATACATGTTAATTAATGTTGATTTTTAAATTAAATTGAGTTTAATTAGTATTAATTATATAATTAAGAAATTAAAAATATATATTAATTTATTGCTTTTTTAAGTATTAGTTTATAAAATACGACTTTTTGAGGTACCAAAGATCATGTCTCTTCCAAGGGTTCAGGACTGTCTTCCTCGTTGTCAGATTCGTCTATCTCAATTGTAGGGATGTTGAGGCATGACTTGCCTTGACATGGTTTACATAGTGCAAAACACTTAAGTCCCGCTTTCTCACATGAGCAGCCTCTTCCAGCGCACCCTTTTTGGCACTTGCATGAGATGAATTACAGGAGAGTTTTTGATGCTGGATCTTTTGTAGAGGTTATAGGTAGCAGACCTTGCTGACTCCTCGTCCAGCCCCAGTCAGTTGGTTTTTTGTCTGCACCTAACCATGTCTGCACCTGGTGGTATGTGCGATATGCATGTTGAGCTTCAGCCTCTTCGGTAGGAGGCAGACGAACCAGGTGGACTTTGGTGTTGGCAGCTGAACGAACAAAGATTTCTTAACGGAGGGCGTGAAGAGTGTCGGAGTCTCCTCCTCCATACAGAGCCACAAGACACTTATTTCCAGCAGAGGCTATTTCTTCGTGGCTGATATCAGGCTGTAGGAAAATGGAAGCCACGCCAACCAGATGTGGATTTTTTCAAGCATGCCATTCTATAACTTAATAGTTCCGAAAAAATATATTTTTTAAAGTATAGCAAATATCTAAAGCTGTTGGGGATGCGAGTTCTGACACGCCCTTGTAAGCTAATCCGAGTTAAAAATCCTTTTTCTTCATCGTTTTTATTTTTTAAGGTAAAGCAAGAACTAAGGGTCTTATAAAACTTATCTAAGACTTATTAAGGTTTTATTTTAAACTAATACTTAAAAAAGCAATAAATTAATATATATTTTTAATTTCATAATTATATAATTAATGCTAATTAAACTCAATTTAATTTAAAAATTAACATTAATTAACATGTATTAAGACAAATAATTTTGTATTCAATAAATAAATATTAATTTTTATGACGACATATTGTGTTATAGCTTTATTTTTCCTTTTCTGTGCCCATACAACGTCATGCTCTATTTTTCCGAAATTTCGGTTTTCCCAAATTTTTAGTTTTTTAAGATAAAGTAAGAACTATGGGGGACCTAGAGTCTTCATTAAGGGCTTAAATTAAAGCTAAATAACTGTACTACAACTTAATTGCCCTTATTTACCTTTTACAACGAGTACTATAATCTATATTTTGATATAAAAGTGACTTAGACTCAAAATTTTGAATTTTGGGGAAAAAATTGCCCATTTTTGAAGAGATGTAACTCGGGATCTATTGAACGTATAAACTTGGGAATGGTCTTAAATTATTGCAAATTTTATCTACTTTAAATGATATATTTGAAACTTTTTCGTGCGGGTGCATTTTGTATGAGTTATTAGCCAAAAACTGAAAAAAGTCGGAAAATTTTTAGGTTTTTTGAGGATTGCAAAGTTAGCACAGGGCTTTCAGGGTTGCAAAATTGGTTATTAACTACTGGGATGGGTCCTAACAACATAAGACAAAAATTGGAGATACACGATTTTTTGCAATTATCGCCCCTTTTTTGTCGTTATTGACTGGCCTATTGGCCCGTTTAAAAGAAATGAAATTGTCAGTCGTGGGGTATCTTCTAAAAATAGACCACGATTTCTTTTGTTTTTTAAGAGCTTCTTTACACTCCTCGTTCCAATAGGGCTTGTTAATTTTACTTTGTCTCCCTGATGTTTTAGGAATAGTCATTTCGGCTGACGTGAGAATGACAGATGTCACCCTCTCTACAGCTTCATCAATAGAACCAAAATTGGTCATGTCAGGTTGGTGGTTGGTTGGTTGGTTGGTAGGGTTTTATGGCGCAAGGGCCCTATTCGGCCATACCGCGCCAGACACAAGACTAATACATTTCATTTAAATTTAGATACGTTTAATCAAATTAATATCGCACAGGAAAGAAAATATATTCCTATTGTACTCGTCCCCGAGAATGTCCGATAACGATGGATATGCCATGCCAAATCTCCTCTGCCTCACTTGTCGAAACCGTGGGCATTCAGATAAGATATGTTTCACAGATAAAGGAGTATTACAAATTGCACAGAGAGGCCATGGCTCGTTATGAAGGAGATGTTTATGAGTAAAATAAGTGTGTCCGATACGGAGCCTTGTCAGTTTTACATCGAAATACTTTTTCAATTTGAATTCAGGGAAGCCAGTCACAGAAGGTTTAATAGAATGTAATTTGTTATCATGTTCTTGGTCCCATGCATTTTGCCAGTATGATTTGATTGAGTTTTTAATATATTTTTCTACATCATTGAAGGGTATAAAAGAGTTTAATTTCAAAGTAGCAGTTTTTGCTGCTAAGTCAGCTTTGTCATTGCCCGGGATGCCCGAATGACCAGGTATCCAGCAGAATTTTACGGAGTATCCCTTGTCCTTTAATTTAAAATAACAATTTATGATCTGGAGTATGATAGGGTGACTCTTATTATTAAAATTTTCAATTGCATCCAAGCAGCTTTTTGAGTCCGTGTATATAATGTAATCTTTTGCCCGAGAATATTTAATTTTATTGAGGGCAATGAGGATGGCATTGCTTTCTGATGTAAACACAGAACAGCGCCAGTCAAGCCTCCTGGAGATCACTCCATCGTCAAAGACAGCAGCCGACCCAACATGGGTGTTGTTCTTAGACCCATCAGTGAATACCTCTGAAAAACCTGAATATTCTTGTCTGTGATGTCTAAAAAGAGAGTTAAATATGTTACATGGTGTCGAGGATTTCCTCCATTTACTAAAATCATGGATAATATCCAAGTCTCTGGGGTTCCAAGGAGGAATATTAAAGTCGTTTTTAAAGGTGTTTACATTCTGAATACCCACAGAGGAGAGTAATGTCAACATCCGGTGTCCAAATGAGGGTGTAAAAGATTGTTTTAATGAAAAGTGGGTTTTGAACTTTGGATATACTATAGTTTGAAATAAGGGATGAGATGGATTTGACTTAGTTTTAAAATAGTATCTTAATTGAATACTTGCCCGTCTAAGGCTTAAGCTCGGTTGCCCGGCCATAACATAAAGGCTATTGACAGGGGAGGTCCTAAAAGCTCCCAAGGACAGCCTTAATCCCTGGTGATGGATTGTGTCGAGGCTTTTCAAAGCTGTTTTCGAGGCGGACCCATAAACAGAGCAACCATAATCAAGCTTAGAACGGACGGTGGCGTCATATATCTTTAAAAGGTATTTAGAATCAGCTCCCCAAGATGTACTTGTCAAAAATTTTAAAATGTTCAATGCCTTAACACATTGCTGTTTAAGTGTACTAATGTGCGGTTTAAATGTTAGTTTAGAATCAAAGATGAGACCCAAGAATCTACCCTGAGTCCCAACTGGGATAGGGTTACCATTAAGTAAAATCCTGGGGTCAGGAAAAATCCCTCGTTTTTTAGTAAAATTGATACAAATGGATTTCTGGGGTGAAATCACGAAGCCGTTTTTCTTTGTCCAAGAAACAATATTATTTACTGCAGTTTGCAAGAGTCCTTCAATAAAATTAATGTCAGTACCACTGCAGAATATCTGGAAGTCGTCCACGAACAGAGTGCCATTTACTCCGGGAGGTAGTTGATTGATTATGTCGTTGATTCTTATTATGAAAAGCGTGACACTCAGGACGCTACCCTGAGGTACCCCTTCCTCTTGAGTGCAGTCATCTGAATAAGTGTCATTGATGCGAACGTTAAAGGTTCTTGTCTGTAGGAAATTTCTTATGAAAATGGGAAGGTTCCCTCTTAAACCCATATTATGTAGATCACGAAGGATACCATACCGCCAAGTTCGATCATATGCTTTTTCCATATCAAAAAAGATGGATGCTAAATGGCGTTTTCTGACAAATGCCTCTCTGATGGCAGATTCCAATATAAGCATATTGTCGTTAGTGCTGCGGCCGAAACGAAATCCACTCTGGTATTTGGATAGATGTCCTTTTTCTAAAAAATAAACTAATCTTGCGTTGATCATTCTTTCCATTAACTTGCACATACAACTTGTCAAGGCTATGGGTCGATAGTTATTAGGGTTAGAAGCATCTTTCCCAGGCTTAGGAATGGCAACAACAGTAGCCCTCCTCCACGAAGTCGGGAAAACACCCTCGTTCCAAATTCTATTAAACAATGATAGAATGTTGAGCAATGAGTCTTCGTTTAGATGTTTAAACATGTCATAATGGATGTGGTCAGGACCAGATGATGTTGGGTGCGACTTATGGAGTGAATGCTTGAGTTCTATGATACTGAAATCTTGATTATAGTCAAAAGAGGACGACGAGTCGAAGTCAAGCGTTTTCAGTTCTTCACTTCGTTTATATGCAATAAAATCTGATGGGTATGATACTTCATGTGATACTCTGGAGAAGGCTTTCCCAAGAGTATCTGCAATTGTTTTTACATCATAAATAACATTATTATTAATTTTTAAGAATGATATAGAAGGTGAGATAAAGCGGCCAGATATTTTTTTTACCTTGTCCCAGAGCACCTTAGATGAGACCTTCCCCTGAATTGATGATACATAGTTCTCCCAGGACTCTCTCTGGGCTCTCCTTCTAATTTTGCGGAATTCCGCCTTGGCCCGTTTAAAGGAAATGAAATTGTCTGTAGTGGGGTACCTTCTAAAGATGGACCATGATTTTTTTTTGTTTTTTCAGAGCTCCTTTGCACTCCTCGTTCCAATATGGTTTGTTTATTTTGGTTTGTCTCCCCGATGACTTAGGAATTGTCATTTCAGCTGCCGCGAGAATGACAGATGTCACCCTCTCTACAGCTTCTTCGATGGAACCAATATTGGTCATGTCAGAAGTAATGAGAGCTAATGTCTGAAAAAAATCCCAGTCAGCTTTGGCTAAAATGAATCTTTGTGGCCTTTTAGACGGTGTCAGGTCATTCGATAGAACTGACAGAATCAGAGGGAAGTGGTCACTGTTATGTAGCTCGTCATGAACTCTAAAATTCAACAATGGTAACAATGATGGCGAACATAATGCTAAATCAAGGTGATGGTATGTTCGGGATGGGAAATGAAAATATGTTGGGGTTGCATCGTTTAAGACGCAGAGCCCATAGTCATCTATAAGATTTTCGACAAGCCTACCCCTATTGTTAGTGTCATTGCTTCCCCAAATGGGGTTGTGTCCGTTAAAGTCTCCCAGTAGTATGAGAGGTAATGGCAATTGTGCAATGAGGTTATTTAGATCCTGCTGGTTTATGTTTTCATTTGGAGGTAAGTATATAGAGCATATGGTGGTTATCGTGTTTAATTTAATTTGAATGGCGACTGCTTGGATGTCTGTGTGGAGGTTGAGAGCTGAGGAAGGATAGTTATTGTTTGCGAGGAGTGCTGTGCCACCTGAAGCTCGACTACCTTCTGTATGATCCTTCCGGTACAGCTGGTAGTTTTTCAGTCTCAATGAATTGTGAGGGAGTAGGTATGTCTCTTGTAATGTAAAGATGATAGGGTTAAAAATGTTAATCAGTGATTTGATATCGTCAAGGTGAGAATAAAATCCATGACAGTTCCAATTTAAGATGTTCGTCCCAATAATTTAGGTTTTTTTGGATTGTTTCGACTTGCGCCGCCTCTAGAATTTAAAACATCCTCATCATCAGCTTCCAAATTTAAAGTAGAGCTTGCTTTTTGTTTTGCGTTAATTCGATTGATTTTTAGAGGTACAGTTGAAGTTGAACTATTTCTATTAGGGGTATGGTTTTTATTCGCATTATTTCCAGGTTGTCGTTGGTTTAGTACGTTTTGAGATGAGCTAGTTGTTTTAGGTATAGAGCTATTGTTATTGCCATTGTTTTTATTTGTGTTTTTTTCAGGTTGGTTTGGTTTTGCAGAGGTTTGGGATGAGCTGGTTGACTGGACTGCAGGTAAGATTTGATTATTTTTTGTTTCTGTTGATGGTTTAGGGACATAATTAAAATTGAAGATTATATCAGTCTGGGTTCCTCTGGTGCTATTTGATTTTACTGCTGAGGCGTAGGACACATAAGGCTTGGGTGTTCTGTCTTGGACTATTTTACGGGCTTCTGGGAATGAGATATTTCTTTCGTATTTAACAGTAACTATTTCTTTCTCGAAGGACCATCTCGGGCAATCTTTGGAATAAGCTGGATGATCTCCCTCGCAGTTGGCACAGAGAGGGGTGGGTGCATCACAATCATCAGCTGTATGATCTAGGCTTGCGCATTCGCCACACCTCGCTATACCTCGACATATTTTTGCGGAGTGTCCAAATCTTTGGCATTTGAAGCAACGCGATGGGTTGGGAATGTATGGGCGGACTGGGATATTAAGGTAGGCTATTTTCACAGATTTGGGGAGCTCAGTAGTACTAAAAGTTAGTATTATATGTTTGGTCTTAATTACATGGTCTTTTTTCTTAATAACAATTCTTTTAACATCTATAACTTTTTGATTTTCTAGTTCGGATCGGATATCATTTTCAGTATCATTGTACAATTCAGATTCGGATATAACACCTCTACAAGAGTTTAAGGATCTATGTGGTGAAACGAGGACTTCCATATTACCTAAATTTTGTAGACTCATTAATAATTTTGCTTGGTTTTCGTTCGCCACTTCAATTAGGATATTACCACCAGCAGTTTTTTTAATATTTTTTACATTGCCAACCATTCCTAGTATACTTTTATGAATTAATATCGGAGATGTGTCCTTAAATGTTCCTTCTTTACTCTTGATAATGTAGAATTTCGCATTTGTTACCTTTACTGTCTTTTCTTGTTGCTCCACTGAAGGAGAAGGGTTGGTGCATTCACCACCATGCTCAGAAGAGGAGTTGGGGATTTTGGTTTGAGCGTTTTGACCGGAATTCTGTATTTCGACTTCCATAAGAAAAATTTAATTAGGGAGGGAGGGGGAGAATCCCTTCCGACTTCCAGAGGACCAGTTTAGCGGGGCTAGCCCCAGAGTCAACAGCCAGCAGTGGCCTCGGGAAAGCCCCCCGCTCTGCCATGCAGGACCCCGTCCAGGCACCACCTGGAACTACAAGACAGGCGGGATTATTCGCCAGCTGATAGAGCAGCCAGGACATTGCTGGTTAGGCAGCCCCGGGCTCCTGTACTATCTGGCGGCCTGAGACGCAAAACTCAGTTTTTGACCTGTACCCTCTACATGACTGCTTCCTCCAAGACCCCACTTCACCAGTCCAAAGGTCCTCAAGAAGTTCAAATCCCCGCTCCCAATGCCAGTTTCCCTAGGGTTGAGCAGTCCGTTGGGTCGTCATATAAGTTATAAATCATCAGACCCAACCTCGTCCCACTCAACCCTGGTATGCCACAGGACTTCGTGTTGAAGTTTGGCCTACAGAAAGAGGCACAAGGACACTGGGGTACCTCGGGATTGTGACACCCGTCACATTTTTTTTCATTTGTGCCAAAGTGGATGGAGGAGGCTTCAAGCAAGCGGCCTGGTAGCTCGTTACGGGACGGATGAAAATTTCCGTAAAAATGGTAAGACATCTTTGCCCTAGCGTTTTTGCCGGCAGCAGAAATTCCTGCAGCCTTCGACGCCAATTGCCTCAAGGATCTGAAGCATTGGCAGAGTGGTTTTCGGAGAATTATGTCCATGGCCGTTTAAAGAGGTGCTAAACAATGGCATTGCTGTTCGAACCTCACCTAGTTGCTGCTAGTTTCCTGCCTCCTGGATAGAAGTATATTTATTTAAGAAGATAAACTGCTTAGAAGTATAATGTCCCAAAAAGAGGTAGGTTGTTTTTATAAGGTCATGTCAGAGGTAATAATAGCCAGTGTCTGAAAAAAAACCCAGTCTGCTTTGGCTAAAATGAATCTCTTTGGTCTTCTAGACGGTGGTAGGTCATTAGATGGAACTGACAAAATCAGAGGAAAGTGGTCACTATTATGTAGATCGTCATGAACTCTAAAATTCAATGAAGGCAGCAATGATGGTGAGCACAATGCTAGATCAAGGTGATGGTATGTTCTTGACGGGAAATGAAAATATGTCGGGGTTGCATCGTTAAGAACGCAAAGCCCATAGTCGTCTATAAGATTTTCGATCAGTCGACCTCTATCGTTTGTGTCATTGCTTCCCCAAATGGGGTTGTGTCCGTTAAAGTCTCCCAGTAATATGAGAGGTGACGGTAATTGTGCAATGAGATTGTTCAAGTCCTGCTGGTTAATGTCTTCATTTGGAGGTAAGTAAACGGAACATATGGTAGTTAGGGTGTTTAATTTTATTTGGATTGCGACTGCTTGGATGTTTGTTTGCAGATTGAGGAGTAAGGAAGGGAAGCTATTGTTTGCAAGGATAGCTGCGCCACCTGAAGCTCGGCTACCATCTGTATAATCCTTCCGGTATAGATTGTAGTTTTTCAGCCTCACAGAATTGTGGGGAAGCAGGTATGTCTCTTGTAAAGAGAAGATGATGGGATTAAAAATGTTAATCAATGATTTGATATCGTCAAGATGAGTATAATATCCATGACAATTCCAATTTAAGATGTTGGTCCCAATAATTTAGGTTTTATTGCTTTACTTCTACTACCACCGCCTTTAGAACTTAAAACATCTTCTTCGTCAGTTTCCAAGTTTAGGTTAGAGTTTGCTTTTCGTTTTGAGTTTATTCTAGGGTCATTCCATTTCAAGTGGTCCAGCACTGGTTGCTCGACCATTTTTAAAAAATCTGAAATTTTTTGTACATCAACCCTAACCTAAAAGAAGATCAAAACAACCATTATTTTTAATTTAACCTATTTTGCTTGTCCGCAGCAGCCATGCAAATTTCGACGTTTTAGCGGTTTTTGCTAATTTAAGCGTTTACGGGATTGGAAATATCTCCCCTTTAAAATCTCCAAATCTAATGGGGTTTGAAGCAAAATTGTTTAGAATAGAACGGTCTAAAAGACTAGAGCAAGTATGTTTTTCTAAAATAAACCCTTAGGGGTGAAATTTTAGTTTAAAGTTGAAATTTTTTTAAAAATATCTGCCCACATTAAGAAGATTTTTTTATAAGAAGGAAACCTGTCAAGGCACCAATATTTTTTTTATTAATAGTCCAAATACATTTTAGGTCATATGCAAAGTTTTGGATCTGAGCCTCAATTTGTCTTTATTTAAAAAAATCTCAAAGTCGAAGATTTGTCAAAATTTGCAATTTTGAGGGTTAAATATCTCTGGTGGGGGACCAGTTAAAAATTTTAAAATGGTTCATTCTAGAGTACTATATATTAGTGTTAAGCTCAAGAAGTTCATAGGAGGAGATTTGACTACAAGCCGTGGTATGATTTTTACAAGGTGCCCCCAAATGTCGCAAAATTTGGAAGTTAAGGATTTCTACAAAATTTGTCTGTTTTCAAGAGAACTTTTTTATAGGAAGGAAACCATTCAACACAACACATATTTTTATACAAATAGTCCAAATGTAATTCAAGTTACACGCAAAATTTGAAACCTGAAACTTGGTTTTTCTTTGCTTAAAAAAATCCCAAAATCAACAATTTGTCAAGAATTTCACTTTTTTTAGAGTGATATCTCTCTGAAGGAGCAGGAGATACAAATTTGAAACTTTGTCATCTTAGAGTATATTATGGTAGTGTTATGCCCTTAAAGTTTCAAGATGGAGGATATCTTTATCCGGGTATCTTTTCTCTTTTTAAATGCTCTATTTTAATTTCATTAAGTCCTTTGGTTATAACTTTTTTTATGAATTTTTAGTGGATCCGAACAAGTATTGCCAAAGAGATTATGATATTTTAACAAATACTTTTTCTCATGATATTTGCATGTATTTTTGACAGATTTATTGATCCTTAGAACAAACAAATTTTGATGATCTTCCCTTAGTTCACTTAACCGATTAAACTCAAGAGTTACTGGGCCATAAGGCGACATCCATAAATTACGTGAGGTGTTTTTTCCAAAATCTGAATCCCCCCCTCCCCCCTTGGTGAGATTTTGCTGGACCCCCCCCCCTCCCCCCGCGTGAGATTTACCTACAACTTTTTAAAAATTATTTTCCTTTCTCATACTTAAAAAACAAAGAAAATCGAATAATTTCTAACTTAAAAAGTTAACGTGAGATGCCCCCCTCCCCCCTTGGTGAGATTTTTCCAAACCCCTCCCCCCCTTTTTGACCTCATGTAATTTATGGATGTCCCCTAAACAGACTTGTGACAGACTTGACTTTTCTCTGATAAGTTGACCCACATCACAATCCATTTTTTAACATGAACTTGCGACTAATAAAAAATACAACAACAAAACACCTTGGTGAATCAAAATGTTCTTCCGATCTTGGTGCAGGTTTGCAGTCAGTGGCGTATATAGGAATTTATTTCGGGAGGGGCCCAAAATTACTCTCCAGCCCCTTCCCCACATATTTAATAGGTCCAATTTAGCTTTTTAAGGTTATAACTTAGGTTCTAAAAACTTAATATAGGAAAAGGTGTTAGTAATAAAAATACAAGTACCAAAGGGGGGGTCTGGGGGCCTTCCCCCAGAAAATTTTTGGAAGTTTGACTAAATAAACCAGGTTTTTAACTAGTTTTGGTACACTAAGTCCGAATTTTGGATGTACATTTTTATGAACTTAATATTTAAAAAGTAATAAAATAGAGTTCCAAGTACAAAAAGGGATCTGGAGTCCTTCCGCAGAAAATTTTTGGAACTTTACCCCTAAAAAAAGGGGTTTATCTTGTTTTTGGAACGCTAAGTCCGAATTTTGGACATATATTTTTTGGTAGGATTTGGATTTTGATGAACTTATTATATATGTAATATAGTTGTTAATAATAAAATTCCAAGTACAAAAGGGGGGTTTGGGGGTCCTCCCCCAGAAAATTTTTTAAAATTTGACCCTAAAATACAATGTTTTAACTTGTTTTGGTACACCTAGTCCGAATTTCGGGGGGGGGGGGCAGGGCCCCCTCGGCCCCCCCTTATATACGCCACTGTTTGCAGTATGCAATAAAACAATTCTCATCGCGGTTTTCTTCTTCCCTCTCCGTCTCTCAGGTTGTAAAGATTGTCAATGGCTGAATGCTAAGGTTAAGCAGTTAATATAATTACTTATATCAAGCATAACTTTAACAGATGTTTGGTAAAAAATAGAGATAAATATTTTAATTCATAAAGTTCATTGCTAAGCTTTTCTATATTGCTGTATTTTGTATAATTAAAATTAAAAAGTAATGAAACATTAATAAAATTTACAAAATAATTGTAAAGTAAAAAAAATCACTTCACCAAAAAAAAGTTTAATATCATCCTTGCCATTTCTATGTTTGTAGCCAAATAATCCTCCATCTTGAAACTTTTAGGGCATAACACTACCATAATATACTCTAAGATGACAAAGTTTCAAATTTTTATCTCCTGCTCCTTCAGAGAGATATCACTCTAAAAAAGTGAAATTCTTGACAAATCGTTGATTTTGGGATTTTTTTAAGCAAAGAAAAACAAAGTTTCAGGTTTCAAATTTTGCGTGTAACTTGAATTACATTTGGACTATTTGTATAAAAATATGTGTTGTGTTGAATGGTTTCCTTCCTATAAAAAAGTTCTCTTGAAAACAGACAAATTTTGTAGAAATCCTTAACTTCCAAATTTTGCGACATTTGGGGGCACTTTGTAAAAATCATACCTCGGCTTGTAGTCAAATCTCCTCCTATGAACTTCTTGAGCTTAACACTAATATATACTACTCTAGAATGAACCATTTTAAAATTTTTAACTGGTCCCCCACCAGAGATATTTAACCCTCAAAATTGCAAATTTTGACAAATCTTCGACTTTGAGATTTTTTTAAATAAAGACAAATTGAGGCTCAGATCCAAAACTTTGCATATGACCTGAAATGTATTTGGACTATTAATAAAAAAAATATTGGTGCCTTGACAGGTTTCCTTCTTATAAAAAAATCTTCTTAAAGTGGGCAGATATTTTTAAAAAAATTTCAACTTTAAACTAAAATTTCACCCCTAAGGGTTTATTTTAGAAAAACATACTTGCTCTAGTCTTTTAGACCGTTCTATTCTAAACAATTTTGCTTCAAACCCCATTAGATTTGGAGATTTTAAAGGGGAGATATTTCCAATCCCGTAAACGCTTAAATTAGCAAAAACCGCTAAAACGTCGAAATTTGCATGGCTGCTGCGGACAAGCAAAATAGGTTAAATTAAAAATAATGGTTGCTTTGATCTTCTTTTAGGTTAGGGTTGATGTACAAAAAAATTCAGATTTTTTAAAAATGGTCGAGCAACCAATTTTACTTTTTTTGGACCACTTGAAATGGATTGACCCTCTATTGATTCTAGAAGGTATGATTTGAGGTGAACTATTTTTATTAGAAGTATTTCCCGGTTGGCGTTGGTTTGACACATTTTGAGGTGGGCTTGTGTTTTTGGTATCGGGCCGTTTCCATTATTCTTATTGACATTGTTTTTATTTGAATTATTTTCAGGTTGGCTTTTATTTGCTGCTTTTTGGGATGGGTTTGAAGGGGAGACTGAAATTAGGAGGCGAGGAGCAACCAATGGCATGACCGAATAAAGCTTGTTCTCCAGCTGGGAATCCCAGCTGGACTGCCACTCTGAACGAAGCTTCCACCGGAATTGCGCTTTAAGGTCAATGAAAGGTATCGGGAACCTATCTGGGTTTCCGGTCGCTACCCCTGCTAGTCTATCCGCCTCTTCATTGCCTGCAATCCCGGCGTGGCCAGGGACCCAACAGAATCTAATATTATACCCTCGTCTGGTGAGTTTGACCAATTCCATTAAAATGTCATTCAGTATGGGATGAGATGATGTTTGATATGAAGTTATGGATTGCAAAGCCGAGAGAGAATCGGTATATATGCACACCTCCATGTGACCAGATCTTCGCACTAACTCTAAAGCTATTCTGATAGCATGAAGCTCTGCCGTATATATGGATGCTTCTACAGGAAGGGCATCACACACAGAGTCTACGGGAGCTACAGCTGCGGCCCCGACGCGAGTGCTTGATCTTGAGCCATCTGTGAATATAGGCATCAAATCGTGAAATTGTTCACGATGAGCCCTAAACAAAGTTCTACAAACCTGATCAGACGTGCACGATTTTTGGTAAAAAGTTAAAGAGAAATCCACATTTGGTTGGATTCTTTCCCAAGGGGGAAATGGCGCTACGGTGGACTGAGCAACCCGTCCAAGGGTAATGTCCATTTCTCTTAACAAGTTTCTCATTCTAAAATGGTATGGAGGGGTGTAAAGACGCGATGAGCGATTTATAATAAGTCTAAGCAAGCTAAAATCAAACAGAAATGAGAATGATGGATGTTGACGTAATGATCTAACCTTGATGAAGTATGATAATGACAGATACTTACGGCGCAGATCCAGGCAGGGCTCATGGGCCTCAGCATACAAAGAATGTATGGGCGAGGTGCGAAATGCACCCAAACATACTCTGAGAGCTTGGTGGTGCACTGGATCTAATGACCGTAAAAGTGATGTACACGCAGACCCATAAACAACTGAACCGTAATCGATCTTTGATCGAATGAGAGCTCGGTATAACCGTAGGAGAGATATTTGATCCGCACCCCATGTCGTAGTGCTCAAAACCTTCAAGATGTTTAAGGCCTTGGAGCATCTAGTTTTGAGGTCTTTAATATGACTGTTGAAGCGAAGTTTATTATCAAATATCACACCGAGAAATTTGGTTTTATCGACTACTTGTATTGGGGCATTACCCAGCCGTAACTCAGGATAAGGGAAGAGACCCCTCCTCCGGCTGAAGGGTACAACCACGGTTTTTTCTGCAGAAAAGGTGAACCCATTGTGTTTGGCCCATAGGTTCAGTTTATTTATCGAGTTCTGCAATTGTCGCTCAGCGACATTCATGTATTGGGATGAAAATGAAATCTGAAGGTCGTCAACATATAAAGAACACTGGATTCCTCTACTTAGATTATTAACAATGTTGTTGAGCTTGATGATAAATAATAAAGGACTTAAAACTGAACCCTGCGGAACTCCTTGTTCTTGAATAAAAACTGATGAGTAAAATGAGCGAAGACGAACTTGAAATGAACGTTGTTTTAAAAAATTTTGGATAAAAAGTGGTAAATTCCCTCTTAAGTTTAGACGATATAGATCCTGGAGGATGCCGTGTCTCCAGGTCATATCGTAAGCCTTCTTGATGTCGAAAAAGACAGCGACAAGATGTTGTTTGCGCAAGAAGGCCTCGCTTATAGCAATTTCTAGCCTTAAGAGATTGTCAATTGTAGAGTGGAATTTGCGGAATCCGCTTTGAAATGGAGACAATAAATTGTTATACTCTAGATAGTACATCAGTCGGGCATTGACCATACGCTCCAAAAGCTTACAGAGACAACTGGTCAGAGCTATAGGACGATAGTTGTCAGGTACTGTAGCATCTTTTCCTGGCTTAGGGATTGGGTTGGTTGGTTGGTTGGTTTTTTATGGCGCAAAGCCCAAGACAGGACATAGAGCGCCAAACACAAGACAAAAACATTGTATTTTTAGCCAGCAAAAGCCTTAGTCAGATGAACTCTGTACATCAATATGTAAAAGCCATTAAAATTGCATACAAAAATTAAAATGTCTGTGGTATAAAAAGTGGTGAAGCAGATATACTAGTTAAAATCTTAAATATGATGGATAAAACCAATATAATGGATGAAGTAGAGTACAGATCTAAAATTTGATGAATTTGATAAAATATCTGATAGATTAAAATTTGAGCGTTTAAAAACATGATTTCTTTGATTATTAAAAGCTGGACACTCACACATGATATGGAGAATAGAAAATGTTACATCACAATGACTGCACAGGGGAGCCCGCTCCCCAAAGAGCAAATGTCTATGTGTAAACCGGGTATGGCCAATTCGGAGTCTGCTGATTAACACTTCTTCCCGGCGATTCAAAGTAGAATACCGGCGAGGAGCAATCAATGGCATGACCGAATGAAGCTTGTTCCTCAGCTGGGTGTCCCAGCTAGACTGCCACTCGGAACGAAGCTTCCGCCGGAAAAACGTCTTCCAATCTGAGAAAGGGACAGGGAATCTGTTAGATATCTGTCCGGTAGCTGTCTTGGCTAAATAATCTGCTACTTCATTGCCAGATATTCCGGTTTGGTTTGGTTTAGGGTTTAATGGCACCAGGTCCACTTAAGGATATATAGCGCCAAACAAGACAAAGAACATTAAAATTTCAGCTTAATAAGCCATTGTCGAACGCAGTCTATGCGTAGTATATAAAAGAATTATAAAATTGTAATTAATATGGTTATTAAAAAAGTGGAGTGATTAAAAAGTATATATATATATGTAAAATCAAATCTCATGAATAAATTTGATGCAGTTGATAAAATTGATGACTAGTTTAAAATTCGAGTGATTACTTAAAATGTCAGTCAGGCTAAAATTTGTTTGTTTAAAAACTTTCTGTCTGTGGACATTAAAATAAGGACATTCACAGATGATATGATGAATTGTGTTCATGACATTACAGGATGAGCATAGGGGAGCCGGCTCCCCAAGTAAAAGGTGGCGGTGGGTGAAACGGGTGTGGCCAATTCGAAGCCGGCTAATCATCACGTCCTCCCGTCGACTCATCAAGGAAGGACGGGGAGGACCTATTATTGGCATTATCGAATGGAGCTTGTTCCCTAGCTGAGCATCCCAGCTGGATTGCCACATGGATCGAAGCTCCCGTCGGAAAAACGCTTTTAAGTCTGTGTATGGTACCGGAAACCTATTGGGTGCACCAGTTGCTGAGCGTGCTAGCAAATCTACTTCTTCGTTATCTGCGATTCCGACGTGGCCAGGGACCCAACAAAAGCGGATGTCAAACCCACAGCTTCTAAGGTGAGCTATCTCTACTAAAATATCAATGATAATGGGATGATTTGATGGGTGATAAGATAAAAGACTCTGCAAGACAGAAAGCGAATCAGAATAAATAAAAGACTTGTAACGTCGTGACAGATGAATATGTTCTATTGCTATTCTAATAGCATGTGCTTCTGCTGTGTATGAGGATGCTTTTAAACTTATGGCATCACTGACCGAAGTGTCCAGACACTTCACAGCAGCCCCGACATGAGTACCTGATTTCGACCCATCTGTAAAAACGGGGACGAAGTCTGAGAATGAATCCCGATGAGCATGAAACAGGCTAAGATAAATTTTATCAGGTGTTGATGATTTTTGATAAGATGACAAAGAGAGGTCCACTTCGGGCTGGGTAAACTCCCAGGGTGGTATCTGCGCAGTGGTGGATTGCGCAATCTTACCAAGTGTTACATTCATCTCGTGCAAAAGATTTCTTACTCTAAAATTAAATGGTGGTATGTAAACTCTAATTGAACGGTGAATAATGAGATGATTCAGACTAAAATCAAACATAAAAGTAAAAGCAGGGTTGTGTCTTAGAGATCTTATTTTAATGAAATATGACAGGGTGATGAATTTCCGCCGTAAATCCAGCGAAGGTTCACAGGCTTCGGCATACAGAGAAAGCACTGGTGATGTGCGAAATGCACCCAGGCACAACCGAAGAGCCTGGTGGTGTACTGGATCAAGCCTCCGGAGTAGTGAAATGCAAGCGGAACCATAGACTGCTGAAGCATAGTCAAGCTTTGAACGAACTAGAGCTCTGTAAATTCTCAACATCGAGGTCCTATCAGCACCCCAACGGGTGTTTGACAAGACCTTTAGTATGTTAAGAGCTTTCATACATCTATCTCGAAGGTCGTTAATGTGGGTGTGAAAGCGTAGTTTTCGATCGAAAATCACACCGAGAAATCTTACTTGCTCCACCACTTGAATGGGATTTGAGCCCAGCCGGAGTTCTGGGTCTGGGAACAGACCTCGTCGACGGCTAAAGCAAACGCACACAGTTTTCTCGGCGGAGAAGGAGAATCCATTTCTTTCAGCCCATTGGTTCAGTCTATTTATAGTTGTTTGCAGTTGTCGCACTGCGACGTTTAAATATTGAGATGAATAAGATATCTGGAGGTCATCCACATATAATGAATAATGAATGTTATGTCTTATATGATGAGTGATACCGTTGAGTTTGATAATAAATAAGAGAACACTTAACACACAACCCTGGGGAACCCCCTGCTCTTGAATGAATGTTGATGAATAATGAGAGCGAAGGCGAACTTGAAAGGTGCGATTCATTAAAAAGCTTTTAATAAAAAGTGGCATGTTTCCTCGTAAATTCATTGCATGCAGGTCCTGGAGAATACCAAACCTCCAGGCCATATCATACGCTTTTTGAATGTCAAAGAAAACAGCAACAAGGTGCTGCTTGCGTATGAATGCTTCACGAACACTAGTTTCGAATCTTACAAGATTATCGATAGTGGAGCGTGATCTTCTAAAACCGCTCTGAAACGGGCTAAGCAGGCTGTTTGATTCTAAATAATACATTAATCGGGCACTGACCATGCGTTCGAGAATTTTACAGAAGCAGCTTGTCAGGGCGATGGGTCTGTAGTTATTTGGTGACGTATGGTCCTTTCCCGGCTTAGGGATTGGTAGGACGTAGGCATGCGACCACTGGGATGGAAATTCGTGAGAGTTCCAGATCCTGTTGAACAATAAGAGGATAGAGAGCAAGGATTCATAAGAGAGGTGGCGAAACATGGCATAGTGAAGGCCATCCGGTCCTGCCGCAGTATCCCGCGTTCGTTGTAATGCTGACTGAAGTTCGGGCAGTGTAAGCGGCGAATTGTAATTTTCTTCATTGGAAGAGTTAAAATTCAATCTCAACCGCTCTGCCCTACTCTTCAAGGCCTGAAACGATGGGGAGTAATTCTCACTGCTAGATACTCTAGAGAACGATTCGGCGAGTGCATTAGCGATAGCAGGTATCTCACTGATACTTGATCCGTCTACTGTTAACATGGATACTGGATCTGATCCATATTTACCATTGATCCGTTTAATTTTGTCCCATACTTTTTTAGTGGGCGTGGATGCAGTGATGTTACTTACATATTCCTGCCACGATTCTCTCTGACTCTGCCTTCTGACTTTTCTCGCATAGGCCCTTGCCCGATTAAAAGCAACCATATTATCTTGCGTTGGATAACGCCTGAACCTATTCCAGGCTTTATTTTGAGCCTTTTTTGCCTCTGAGCACGCATGGTTCCACCATGGCTTGGGGAACCGCGGGAATCTTGAGGACGTTTTTGGAACACAGGTTTCAGCTGCTGATATGATGCAGGATGTAATGTTAGCCACCGATTCGTCGATTGTCCCAGAGAGTGCCATGTCGTCTGTGATGAGTGCCTTAACTTGGAAAGTTGCCCAGTTAGCGGTAGAGAACTTCCAGCGTGGTATGCGGGATGCCGCACACGCACTGGGGGTGATGCAAGATATCACCACCGGAAAGTGATCGCTTCCCATAGGGTCAGCAAGAGCATTCCAAGTCAAGTTTAAGGACAGAACGGGTGAGCAAAATGAGAGATCTATGGCTGTGAATGTCTGTGTTGGTGCATGTATATAGGTTTGTGAACCGTCATTTAGTAGGGTAAGATCAAGTTCGGAGAGTAATCTACAAACTATCTCACCTCTAGAGTTATTATCTCTGCAACCCCACTGCATGTGGTGTGCATTGAAGTCACCAAGAAGGATGAAGGGTGTCGGCAGCTGATTCACGAGATGTTCCAAATCATTAAAACTTATGGTTTCACTGGGTGGGAGATAGAGACTGCAGATGGTTATTGATGAGAGATGAGACACACGGGCAGCTACAGCCTGCAGCGACGTGCGTAGAGGAACAGGCGTAAAGGGCGTTGAGTGTGAGACAAGAAGTGCCACACCGCCACGCACTCGATCCCCTGTAACGCAGTCTTTGCGGATGGTAGAAAAACCCCGCAAGGAAGCAGTGTCTGAAGGTTTCAAGAAAGTCTCCTGCAGTCCTATACACACTGGCGAATGATAATTCACCAACGTCTTTATGTCCTCAAAATTACTACGGAAGCCACGGCAGTTCCATTGTATGATTTTCCCTATGGCGGTTTTATTTCTTTTCGTGTTTGTGAAGAATTTCTTCCTCTGTCTTTAGGCAGTAGAGGTTTTTCTTTTGGTTGCTTGTTAGTGACACTTGTTTCTACTTCCATTACACTTTCGTCTTGTTGATCAGGTATTGCATTAGGATTTTCCAAAGTGTGAGGTTGTTTGGGCGGTTTATGGTCTGAGGTTAATTCAACGGTGGACGAATTACGTTTTTGCTTAATATTTGATGTGGATGGAGGAGGAAGGTTTAAGTTTAATTGTGGGGTTAGTGCAGATGGGGTTTTATTTATGTTTAATGTCGTGGATGGAGGAGCTTTGGTAGGAATTATAGGAAGGAACATGGATATATCAGTTTGGACCTCTATTGAGTTTGTAGTTACTTTTACGACAGATGCATAGGAATCTTTGGGACGAGGAGGAATGATTGTCTGAGCTTGTTTTCTGGCGTCAGCGTAACTAATGTTATTGACTACCTTCAGTCTCACAATCTCCTTCTCCAGTTTCCACTGGGGGCAGTCCTTTGAGGATGCTGAATGGTCTCCTTCACAGTTGACACAATGTTCTTTAATAGCATCACATGCTTCCTTTACGTGCTCCTTACTTCCGCATTTATCACAAGTAGAGGTGCCGCGACATGTTGCGTTGCTATGCCCAAATCGCTGGCAATGGAAGCAGCGAAGTGGGTTTGGAATGTAAGGTCTAACATTAATATTAAGGTAACCAGCTTTTATTCTTGTGGGTAGTTTTGATGTTGCAAAGGTAAGTATGAATAGTGGGGTTTTTTTCTCGTTTTCGCCTTTTTTATTAATTATTTGTTTGACTTTCTCAACTTTATATTCTTTTAAACCTTCACGTATTTCTGTTTCTGATAGGTCCATAATGTCAGGGCAATAAATTACTCCTTTACAGGAGTTGAGTGTCGGGTGAGCTGCAACTGTAATAGGGATGTGTGAGAGTTTTTGTGCTTTCAAAAGATTTTTAGATTGGTACTCTGTAGCAGTAGTAACAAGAAGATCACCAGATGGCATTTTTTTGACAGAGTCGACATTACCTGCAATACCTGATATGGCTTTCGATACAAGAAATGGAGAAATAGTTGACAATTTGACATCATCTGAATGCAATATTAGAAATTTTGGAAAAGAAGTTGTTGAAGTAGAAAAATTAAAAGGGGTGGACTTACCACCATGATTCACAAAAGACCCCATGAGGGAGAGTGGCGCCTAGGTTCTTTTTTGGTGCTTATGGTGGGCAGAGGGAGGGGTGAAGAACCTACCAAATGACAACCTCCCACTCCCACTACTGGTCCCACAGCTCCCACAGTGCGTACCTGACAGTCTGCCTGCCAGGCGGGACTGCACTGCTGCTGCAGGCGCTACGGCATGGTGTCCGCCAGGGAGGACAAACGATAGGACCGACTGGGCAGCTCCCACAAACTGCCCAGCAAGCAAGGAAACACACAAAGTCGCCACATTGCTACGGAGCAAGAGGTGACACAACAGAACGTCGGTTCGTTGACTAACCAGGAAGTCCGGGACAACAAAAACGATGCCGAAGCATTTATGGTTTCCTGGTCTCTGCTGCCTACTCCATGCATCGCCCATCCAGAGCTCGTTAAACACTCCAGGGGAGTAAAAACTGAAAAGTAACATGGGTAGATATTGTGTTTGGGTGCTAAGTAGAAATGAAAACCAGTATATCACTTTACTATTTCAAAAGAAAATATAAAGTGTTGTAAAGCCACTATTCAAAATGGAGAGAGAGAGTCAAAATATAACAAAACTTGGTAGAATTGAAAAAACTCAAAAACCAGCTCTATGACGGAAAGGAAAGGGGGAAGGAATAAGGAAAGAAAAAGAAGAAAGATCGCTTAGGCTGCCCGGGTGCGCGCGTTCCCGGTGGAAAGATGCACTTGGTCACCTAAAGGAGGTTCCCGTGCAGGTGGAAGCTTGGCCATTTAATTAGGCACAAGGACACTGGGGTACCTCGGGATTGTGACACCCGTCACACCTCGACAAGGTGTGCCCCTGAGGGGCCAGATATTCCGGCGTGGCCAGGGACCCAACAAAGATGAATATCGTATCCACGTTTGATCAGATGGGAAAGTTCAATGTAAATGTTAGTAAGTATAGGATGTGTGAATGCTTGGTGTGAAATCATAGCCTGCAGTGATGAAAGGGAGTCTGTATATATGAGGAACTTTAAGTGATGGGATCGTTGAAGGAGTTCCAACGCCATCCTAATGGCATGCAGTTCCGCTGTGTATATGGATGTGTTCTCAGGTAAGGCATCGACGACGGATGCTAGGTAGTAAACTGCAGCCGCCCCAACATGAGATTCTGTTTTAGAGCCATCGGTAAAGATGGGCACGTAGTCATGAAATAGCTCCCGATGTTCCTGGAATAAACTACGGTAAACATTATCAGATGTTAATGCCTTAGGGTATTTCATGAATGAAAAATCCACCTCGAGGCTAGCTCTCTCCCATGGTGGGAAAGGTGCTATTGTAGTTTGAGCTACCCTACCGAGTGCTACAGACATCTTTCTCAAAAGTTCTCGTACTCTATACTGAAAAGGTGGAGTATATGTACGTGTGGATCGATGTATTATAAGTCTAGTTAAACTAAAATCAAATAAAAATGAAAATGATGGATGGTGTTTAAGAGATCTAACTTTAATAAAGTATGAAAATGAGAGATTCTTACGGCGCAGATCCAAAGAGGGCTCATTGGCTTCAGCATATAGGGACTGAACAGGCGAAGTTCGAAAAGCACCTAGACATATGCGAAGCGCCTGGTGGTGAACTGGGTCTAGCGACCGTAAGAGTGATGCACATGCCGAACCATATACTACTGAACCATAATCTATCTTTGATCGCACCAGTGCTCTGTACAAACGCAAGAGAGACGTTTGATCAGCACCCCAGCGTGTTGTACTTAATACTTTCAAGATGTTAAGAGCTTTCAAGCATCTGGTTTTCAGATCTTTGATATGGATGTTGAAGCGAAGCTTTTTGTCAAAGATCACGCCGAGAAATCTGGCCCGTTCTACAACTTGTATGGGAACAGTACCTATCCGTAGTTCGGGATCTGGAAATAGACCTCTTCTGCGACTGAAAGGTACTACCACGGTCTTCTCGGCGGAAAAGACGAAGCCATTGTGGGTGGCCCATCGGTTCAGTTTGTTTATTGTGTTCTGCAATTGACGTTCAGCAATGTTTATGAATTGAGATGAGAATAAAATCTGCAGATCGTCCACATACAGAGAGCATTGTACTCCATAATTCAAATGACGTGTTATGTTGTTGGTTGGTTGGTTGGTTGGTGGGGTTTTATGGCGCAAGGGCCCTATTCGGCCATACCGCGCCAGACACAAGGTTTTATGACTTCAATTTGAGATTTATATGCGTTTAATTAAATTTATATCGATTAGGAATAGGAATACATTTTTAAGAGGCACATCTCCAAGAACGTCTATTAGTGCTGGGTATGCTACACCAAATCTCTGCTCCCTTATTATTCGGAATCGGGGGCACTCGGATAAAACATGTCTTATCGATAAGGTTACATCACAAGATGGACAGGTCGGCGAAGGTTCTCCATGAAGGAGGTGTCTATGTGTAAAATACGTGTGTCCGATTCGGAGTCTTGTCAGTTTCACATCTAAAAATCTACTTAGTCTTGTTTCAGGGAAGCCAGTTATAGAGGGTTTAATACGATATAATTTATTGTTAAATTCCAAATCCCATGACTTTTGCCAGGTCGACTTGATTGAGTTTCTAATATACAGTAGAATATCACAGAATGGTACAAAGGTGTTGTTTTGCAGAGTAGCTGTTTTTGCAGCCAAGTCTGCTTTGTCATTGCCGGGAATCCCCGTATGTCCAGGTATCCAGCAGAATTTGATGGAGAATCCCCTGTCTTTTAGATTAAAATATGTGTCAATGATTTTCAGTATGATAGGATGACTCTTATGATTATAGTTGCGAAGAGCATCCAAACAACTTCTGGAATCCGAATATAAAATGAAATTTTTCTTTCGGGAGTATTTTAGTTTATTTAAGGCAATGAGGATTGCCCAGCTCTCAGATGTAAACACGGAACACCGTTTGTCAAGTTTTCGAGAGAGAACTCCATTGTCAAAAATTGCAGCTGACCCAACATGAGCGTCGTTTTTAGAACCGTCAGTATATATTGCAGAGTATTCGGAGTATACTAGTCTGTGTTGCTTAAAAATAGAACTATATACGATACTTGATGTCGTAGATTTCCTCCAATCACAGAAATCAAGAATAAAGTCTAGATCTGTGGAAGTCCAAGGTGGCATTTTTATGTTATTTTTAAAAGTGTTTACGTTTTCAATATCTAGTAGAGACAGTAAATTCGGCATTCGAATCCCAAATGAGGGAGTGAAGGATGGCTTTAAAGAAAAATGGATTTTAAACTTGGGATATTCTATTGTTTGATATAAGGGGTGGGAAGGATTAGACTTGATATTAAAGTAGTATCGAAGTTGGATACTTGCACGTCTAAGTTGCAGACTTGGTTCTCTGGCCATTACGTAAAGGCTATTGACAGGGGAGGTCCTAAAAGCTCCCAAGGACAGCCTTAATCCCTGGTGATGGATTGTGTCGAGGCTTTTCAAAGCTGTTTTAGAGGCGGACCCATAAACAGAGCAACCATAATCAAGCTTAGAACGGACGGTGGCGTCATAAATCTTTAAAAGATATTTTGAATCTGCTCCCCAAGATGTACTTGTTAGAAATTTTAAAATGTTCAGTGCCTTTGTGCAGTGCCGTTTAAGTGAATTAATATGGGGCTTGAACGTTAGTTTGGAGTCGAATATTAAACCCAAGAACCTTCCCTGAGTCCCAACTGGGATAGGGTTACCATTTAGTAAAACTCTGGGTTCAGGGAATATCCCTCGTTTTCTACTAAAGTTGATGCAAACAGATTTCTGAGGTGATATCACAAATCCGTTTTTGTTCGTCCAAGAATTTATATTGTTTACTGCAGTTTGCAATAGTCTTTCAATAAAATCAATGTCAGTTCCGCTGCAAAAGATTTGGAAGTCGTCAACGAAAAGTGTACCATTGACTCCAGGAGGTAATTGGTTGACAATATCGTTTATTTTAATGATAAAAAGAGTGACACTCAGGACACTACCCTGAGGTACTCCCTCCTCTTGAAAGCAGTCGTCCGAGTAAGTATCGTTGATGCGAACGTTGAAAGTTCTTGTCTGTAGGAAATTTCTAATGAAAGTAGGAAGATTACCTCTCAAGCCCATACCATGCAGGTCGCGTAGTATGCCGTAGCGCCATGTTCTGTCGTAGGCCTTTTCCATGTCAAAAAATATGGAGGTTAAATGTCGATTCCGTACAAACGCTTCTCTGATTGCGGATTCTAGCAAAATCATATTGTCATTAGTGCTGCGTCCAAAGCGAAAACCACTCTGGAAATTCGATAGGTGACGTCCTTTTTCTAAAAAATAAACAAGTCTTGCATTAATCATTCTTTCTACTACTTTGCACATGCAACTAGTCAAAGCTATAGGTCTATAGTTATTAGGGTCAGAAGCATCCTTCCCAGGCTTTGGAATGGCGACAACGGTAGCCCTTTTCCATGAAGTCGGGAAGCCGCCCTCGTTCCAGATTCTATTGAACAATGAGAGAACGTTGAGTAGTGAATCTTCGTTAAGATGTTTTAACATGTCATAATGGATGCCATCGGGACCAGGGGATGTCGGGTGCGATTTCATGAGAGATTGCCTCAGTTCCGTGAGGCTGAAATTTTGATTATAATCAAGAGAGGACGCCGTGTGAAAGTCGAGAATTTTCAGTTCTTCACTTCGTTTGTATGGAATAAAATCTGATGGATATGACATTTCATGCGACACTCTGGAGAAGGCTCTCCCAAGAGTATCAGCAATCGTCTTGACATCAGAGATCATATCATTATTTATTTTTAAAGATGATATTGAAGGTGAGATAAAGCGGCCAGATATTTTCTTAACCTTGTCCCAGAGGACCTTAGATGAGATCTTTCCCTGAATTGACGAAATGTAATTTTTCCAAGACTCTCTCTGGGCTCTCCTTCTTATTTTGCGAAATTCCGCCTTGGCCCGTTTAAACGAGACGAAATTATCAGTTGTGGGATACCTCCTAAATATACACCACGATTTCTTTTGTTTTTTCAGAGCTTCTTTGCACTCCTCGTTCCAATATGGCTTGTTTATTTTACCTTGTCTTCCCGATGTTTTGGGAATTGTTATTTCGGCTGCCGCGAGAATGACAGATGTCACCCTCTCTACAGCTTCATCAATAGAACCAAAATTGGTCATGTCAGAGGTAATAATAGCCAGTGTCTGAAAAAAATCCCAGTCTGCTTTAGCTAAAATGAATCTCTTTGGTCTTCTGGACGATGGTAGGTCATTAGATAGAACTGACAAAATCAGAGGAAAGTGGTCACTATTGTGTAGATCGTCATGAACTCTAAAATTCAATGAAGGCAGCAATGATGGTGAGCACAATGCTAGATCAAGGTGATGGTATGTTCTTGATGGGAAATGAAAATATGTTGGGGTTGCATCGTTAAGAACGCAAAGCCCATAGTCGTCTATAAGATTTTCGATCAGTCGACCTCTATCGTTAGTGTCATTGCTTCCCCAAATGGGGTTGTGTCCGTTAAAGTCTCCCAGTAATATGAGAGGTGACGGTAATTGTACAATGAGATTGTTCAAGTCCTGCTGGTTAATGTCTTCATTTGGAGGTAAGTAAACGGAACATATGGTAGTTAAGGTATGTAATTTTATTTGGATTGCGACTGCTTGGATGTTTGTTTGCAGATTGAGGAGTAAGGAAGGGAAGCTATTGTTTGCAAGGATAGCCGTGCCACCTGAAGCTCGGCTACCATCTGTATAATCCTTCCGGTATAGATTGTAGTTTTTCAGCCTCACAGAATTGTGGGGAAGCAGGTATGTCTCTTGTAAAGAGAAGATGATGGGATTAAAAATGTTTATCAATGATTTGATATCGTCAAGGTGAGTATAAAATCCATGACAATTCCAATTTAAGATGTTGGTCCCAATAATTTAGGTTTTGTTTTACTTCGACTACCACCGCCTTTAGCACTTAAAACATCTTCTTCGTCAGTTTCCAGGTTTAGGTTAGAGTTGGCTTTTCGTTTTGAGTTTACTCGATTGATTTTTAGAGGTACAGTTGTAGTTGAACCATTTCTATTAGAGACATGGTTATTATTTGCATTATTTCCAGGTTGTCGTTGGTTTGGTACGTTTTGAGATGCGCTAGTTGTTTTAGGTATAGAGCTATTTTTATTGCCATTGTTTTTATTTGTGCTATTTTCAGGTTGGTTTGGTTTTGCAGAGGTTTGGGATGAGCTGGTTGACTGGACTGCAGGTAAGATTTGATTATTTTTTGTTTCTGTTGATGGTTTAGGGACATAATTAAAATTGAAGATTATATCAGTCTGGGTTCCTCTAGTGTTAGTTGATTTTACCGCTGAGGCGTAGGAAACATTAGGCTTGGGTGTTCTTTCTTGGACTATTTTACGGGCTTCTGGGAATGAGATATTTCTTTCGTATTTCACAGTAACTATTTCTTTCTCGAGGGACCATCTGGGGCACAATTTGTCGTAGGCAGGATGTTCGCCTTCACAGTTGGCACAGCAGGCAGTGGGTGAGTCACAGTTATCAGCTGTATGCTCAAGGCTAGCGCACTCGGCACACCTCGCTCTACCACGACAAATTTTTGCCGAGTGACCAAATCTCTGGCATTTGAAGCAACGCGAGGGGTTGGGAATGTATGGGCGGACTGGGATATTGAGGTAAGCTATTTTCACATATTTGGGGAGCTCAGTAGTATTAAAAGTTAGTATTATATGTTTGGTCTTAATTACATGATCTTCTTTCTTAATTACAATTCTTTTAGCATCTATAACTTTTTGATTTTCTAGTTCTGATAGGATATCATTTTCAGTATCATTGTACAGCTCAGATTCGGATATAACACCTTTGCAAGAATTTAAGGATTTATGTGGTGAAACGAGGACTTCCATATTACCCAAATTTTGTAGACTCATTATTAATTTCGCTTGATTTTCATTTGCTATTTCAACTAAGAGATCACCACCAGCAGTTTTTTTAATATTCTTAACGTTGCCAACCATACCTAGAATACTTTTATTGATTAATATCGGAGATGTGTCCTTGAATGTGCCTTCTTTTCTCTTAATGATGAAGAATTTCGCGTTGGTTACTTTCACTTTATTTTTTGGTTGCTCCACTGAAGGAGAAGGGTTGGTGGACTCACCACCATGCTCGGAAGAGGAGGAGTTGGGGATTTTGGTTTGAGCGTTTTGATCGGAATTTTTTATTTCGACTTCCATAAAAAAATTTTAATTTGGGAGGGAGGAGGAGAATCCCTTCCGACTTCCAGAGGACCAATTTGGTGGGGCTAGCCCCAGAATCAACAGCCAGCAGTGGCCTCGGGAAAGCCCCCCGCTCTGCCATGCAGGACCCCATCCAGGCACCACCTGGAACTACAAGACAGGCGGGATTATTCGCCAGCTGATAGAGCAGCCAGGACATTGCTGGTTAGGCAGCCCCGGGCTCCTGTACTATCTGGCGGCCTGAGACGCAAAACTCAGTTTTTGACCTGTACCCTCTACATGGCTGCTTCCTCCAAGACCCCACTTCACCAGTCCAAAGGTCCTCGAGAAGTTCAAATCCCCGCTCCCAATGCCAGTTTCCCTAGGGTCGAGCAGTCCGTTGGGTCGTCATATAAGTTAGAAATCATCAGACCCAACCTCGCCCTACTCAACCCTGGTATGCCACCGGACTTCGTGTTGAAGATTGGCCTATAAAAGGCACAAATACACTGGGGTCCCTCGGGATTGTGACACCCGTCACACCTCGACAAGGTGTGCCCCTGAGGGGGTGTTATGTTGTTGAGTTTGATTATGAATAAAAGAGGGCTCAGAACTGATCCCTGAGGGACTCCCTGCTCTTGTATAAAAATGGATGATAAATGTGAGCGAATGCAGACTTGAAATGACCGATGACTTAAAAAGTTTTGATATAAGGTTTGATATAAAGTGGATCTCATGGTAGGACCTGTAGTTAAGTTTGAGGCGCATCACGTGACTGTCGATAATTTCGGCAATATTAACGATAACGACACGCTGGTGGTGGAGCCCCTGGATACCATTAAATGTTGTGTTGTCCCGTGTTTGTTGTCCGGTTCCTGGTTAGTCAACATACCGACGTTCGGCTGTGCCACCTCTTGCTCTTTAGCAATGTGGCGGCCCATATGTTTCCTTGCTTGCTGGGAAGTTTGTGGGAGCTGTCCAGTCGGTCCTATCGTTTATCCACCTTGGCGGACACCATGCCGTAGCGCCTGCAGCAGCAGTGCAGCCCCGCTCAGCAGGCAGACTGCTGAGTTCGCACTGTGGGAGCTGTGGGACCAGTAGTGGGAGTGGGAGGTTGTCATTTGGTAGGTTCTTCATCCCTCCCTCTGCCCACCATAAGCACCAAAAAAGAACCTAGGCGCCACTCTCCCTCATGGGGTCTTTTGTTAATCATGGTGGTAAGTCCACCCCTTTGAAACCTTCTCAGATTATATCAAATTTATCATCTCCAAAATTCTTGATTCTACATTCTGAAGATCTAAAACTCACTACTGTATCTCCTTTTCTAGTTTCTAAAGCCCTTAGTAGTATTGCTGGTAACATTGAATCAGTTAAAAAATTACAATCTGGAGACTTACTCGTTATCACTTCCAACGATTCTCAGTCTAGACTTCTCCTAAAAGCAAACAAACTAGCACACATATCCATGTCAGTCTCACCTCACCCTACACTGAACTCCTCTCGAGGTGTTATATACTGCCCAGACATAGTTGACCTTACCGAAGAAGAAATTCTTGACGGACTTAGAGAACACAAAGTGACAGCTGTAAGGCAAATAACTACAAAAAAAGGTGATACCACCAAAAAATTGCCATTATTTATTTTAACTTTTTCAGTTCCAAAGTTACCTTCCAAAATTAAAGCTGGATACTTAAGCCTAAACGTGAGACCGTACATTCCGAACCCACTTCGCTGCTTCAGATGCCAGCGATTTGGGCATACAACTGCATTATGCCGTGGTTCTGCTACCTGCCCAAAGTGTGGTAGCAAAGAACACGCTAAAGAACAATGTGACGCTCTTAAGGAATTCTGTGTTAATTGTGAAGGCGAACACGAAGTAACTTCGAAAAAATGTACCAGGTGGCAAATGGAGAAAGAAATCCAGCGGCTGAAGGTTGTCAATAACCTTAGTTATGGAGACGCCCGAAAGCAGGCTGAGACTATCCTTCCTCCTCGCCCCAAAGATACATATGCCTCTGTTGCCAAGAAAAGTTCGAGCTCAATAGAAGTGCAGACCGACATATCATTTTTTAAACCTAACATCCAAACTCCTCCAAACCCAGTAACAGGCATAAAGGAAAACCTACCTCCTCCTCCCCCACCAGTAAACACTATATCAAGCAGCAACCTAACTACTCTATCCACGAAACAGTCATCCCAATTTAAAAGAAATTCATCATCTCTTGAAACTGTAATAGACAATAAACCAGCTAAGCAACTTCATACAATAGAAAACTCTGAAAACCCTTCAAAAGAAGACAATAACATGGAAGTAGAGGAAAGCTCAGGGAAGCCCCCTAAAGACAAACCTGGAACAAGAGATCGGAGCAGAAGCAAGTCAAGACCTCCTAAAAACCCTATCATACCACCATAGGTAAAATCCTGCAGTGGAACTGCCGTGGTTATCGTAGCAATCTCGAGGATTTGAAAACATTAGTGAATAGCCACTCACCAGTTTGTATAGCATTACAAGAGACGTTTTTGAAACCTATAGACACAGCTTGCTTGCGGGGTTTCTCCTTACTCCGCAAGGACTGCGTTACAGGGGATCGAGTGTGTGGCGGTGTGGCTTTGCTAGTCTCCCACTCGACGCCCTTTACCCCCGTTCCTCTACGCACGTCACTGCAGGCAGTGGCTGCCCGCGTGTCTTTAGTCTCTTCGCTCTGCGTCTGTAGTGTCTATCTACCACCCAGTGTGCCAATTGTTTTTAGTGAATTGGAGAACTTGTTAAGTCAACTGCCTTCACCATTCATTCTTATGGGCGATTTCAACGCTCATCATATTCATTGGGGATGCCAAGACACCAATTCGAGAGGAGTGACCGTTGAGCGGTTGCTATCCGATCTTGATTTGGCCCTCTTGAACGATGGATCACCAACCTACCTCCATTCCCCTACACAATCATTTACGGCAATAGACTTGTCATTTTGTTCCCCAACTTTACTCTTGGATTTTACCTGGAATGTACTGGGAGACCCAATGGGCAGCGATCACTTCCCTGTGGTGGTTTCACATACTGCCCCAACCGCGTGCGCGACAACGCGCCAGCCGCGGTGGAAGTTTGATCGGGCTGACTGGATGACCTTCCAAGCACATGCGAATATAACGCAGGAAATGGTGCTCTCGGGCACAGTTGATGAGGCTGTGTCTTCAGTAACCGCTTGCATTTTATCAGCTGCCCAACACTCCATTCCCCAAACATCCTCGGGGTTGCAAAGGATTCCCAAACCTTGGTGGAACCAAGACTGCCAGGAGGCAAAAAAGGCCCAAAGGAAGGCTTGGAACAAGTTTAGGCGCTATCCGACTCCTGAAAACATGATGACCTTTAATAAAGCTCGAGCTTATGCTAGAAAAGTTCGACGGCAAAGCCAGAGAGAGTCGTGGATAAATTATGTAAGTGGAGTAACATCTTCCACACCCACTAAAGTCGTATGGAATAGGGTTCGAAGAATTAGTGGCAAATATGCTTCTCACCCAATCTCTATGCTCATCAGTAACGGCAATACAGTCACCCATGTCCCTGACATTGTGAATGCTCTGGCAGAATCATTTGCTAAAACATCCAGCAGCAGCAATTACTCCCATGCATTTCAAGCGCTTAAGCGCAGAGCAGAGCAGAGGAGGTTGAATTTCGCCTCTTCGAATGAAGATGGATACTACTCCCTGCTTACCCTGCTCGAGCTTCGCACAGCGCTTCAACGCTCGGGAAATTCTGCAGCAGGTCCAGATGGGCTGCATTACACTATGCTTCGAAATCTTTCGGATAATTCCATTCTCTCCATTTTGGCTTTGTTTAATCGTATTTGGGACACTCATGTTTTTCCGGCACAGTGGTGCCACGCCCATGTTTTGCCTTTCCCCAAGCCAGGGAAAGACCCAACATCCACTGACAACTATCGACCCATTGCACTCACGAGCTGCCTGTGCAAGCTCATGGAGCGAGTTGTGAGTGCAAGGTTGATGTACTATGTTGAGTCTCGAAACCTTTTGTCTCCATTTCAAAGTGGTTTTAGGAAATTTCGATCGACAAATGATAACTTATTGCGGCTGGAAACCGCAATAAGAGAAGCTTTCTTGAAGAAAAGTCATAACATTTCCATCTTTTTTGATATTAAGAAAGCGTATGACATGACCTGGAGGTATGGCATCCTCCAGGACCTGCATAACATGAATCTTAGAGGAAACCTGCCAATTTTTATTAAAAATTTTTTAAACTATCGCTCATTTCAAGTTCGCCTTCATTCATTTCATTCATCTACTTTTATCCAAGAGCAGGGTGTGCCACAAGGATCTGTTCTTAGCGTTTTATTATTTATTATTAAAATCAATGGTGTCACTAACAATCTTAGTAACGGAGTTCAATGTTCACTTTATGTGGACGACCTCCAGATTTCTTATTCTTCACCATTTTTACCTGTTGCTGAGCGACAAATCCAAACATCAATAAATAAGGTAAATAGATGGGCCCAGCAGAACGGTTTCACCTTCTCATCTGAAAAAACAGTGTGTGTGCCTTTTAGCAGAAAACATGGTCTTTCCAGACCCAGATGTTAAGCTGGATGGTGCGCCCATTACAGTGGTTGAGCAGACTCGCTTCCTAGGAGTTATTTTTGACCGAAAGCTACAATTTCAGAGTCACATTAAGGACCTTAAGACCCGATGCATTAAAGCCCTTAACATCTTAAAAATGTTATCAAATACACGCTGGGGTGCCGATAAAACGTCGTTACTACGTTTATATCGGGCACTAATCCGGTCTAAAATTGACTATGGGTCGTTGGTGTATGGTTCAGCCTGCGCTACTGTACTACGGTCTCTGGATACAGTTCACCACCAGGGTCTCCGAATATGCCTCGGAGCATTTCGGACATCTCCTGTAACATCTTTATATGCTGAGGCTTATGAACCCTCATTGGATTTCCGGCGCAAATACATATCATTATCACATTTCATTAAAATTAGATCCCTTCGTCATAACCCATCATTTTCGTATTTATTTGATTTTAACCTCCAGAGACTCATTATTCATCGCTCCATCCGTTTTTATACCCCACCTTTTCATTTCAGAGTCAGGAATCTCCTCAGAGAGATGGACATATCAGTTGATCGTGTCGCCCAGTCCACTATAGCGCCATTCCCTCCATGGGAAATGCTCATGCCAGAAGTGGATTTTTCACTTTCAACCTATGAAAAGTCTTGCACATCAAATTTTGTGTATCGTGCTTTGTTCCAGGCACATAGAGAGCGCTTCCTTGACTTTGATCCTATTTTTACCGATGGATCCAGGTCGGAAACTCATGTTGGGGCGGCCGCTTTTTGCCATCCAGCGGCTGTTAACGACACCTTGCCTGTTCATGCTTCTTCATACACAGCCGAACTTCATGGCATTAGAATGGCGTTAGAGTGCCTACAACGCTCCCATCTCTTTAAGGTTTTTATATACACAGATTCGCTCTCAGCATTACAATCTTTGGTTTCTTACCAAACATCTCAACACCCCATCCTCATCGACATTCTCATGGAACTTGTTAAATTGACAAGACGTGGGTATCACATACGTTTTTGTTGGGTCCCTGGCCACGCCGGAATTGCTGGTAACGAAGAAGCTGACGTGCTGGCACGTACAGCGACTGGTGACTGCAATCGTTTTCCTGTACCTTTCTCTGACCTGAAAGCACTTTTCCGGCGGAAGCTTCGTTCCGAGTGGCAGGCCAGCTGGGATACCCAGCTGGGGAACAAGCTTCATTCGATTATGCCACTGTTAACTCCTCGCCGCTTTCACTCGCTGAACCGTCGGGAGGATGTTCTAATATGTCGGCTTCGAATTGGTCATACCCGGTTCACCCACCGTCATCTGCTGATGGGGGAGCAGGCTCCTGTGTGTAATATGTGTCAAGTTTCTTTTACAGTCCGTCATATTATTTGTGAATGGTTGGTTGGTTGGTTGTTTGGAGTTTTATGGCGCATGACTCAAGAGTGAGTATAGTGCGCCAGACACAAGACAAAATTAAGCCAATAAATATTTCTATAAAAGCAACTAGTATAACTGGCCAAGGGCCATTGTCGGACGTACTCTATACGTCAAATTTAAAAAGGTTAAAATATGAAACTAACGTGGTTAAAACTCAGACATGATGAATAAAACCAATACTATGAATGAATTTTAAAACAAGTCTCAAATTAGACGAATAGGATAAAATTTCTGACAAGTTAAAATTTGAGCGCTTAAAAACAAGATATCTCTGAGAATTAAAAACAGGACACTCACAAATTATATGTTTTACCGTAAAGGTGACCCCACAATGAGAACATTGGGGAGCCTGCTCCCCAATGAGTAGATGACGATGTGTGAAACGGGTGTGGCCAATTCGAAGTCTGCTGATTAAAACTTCCTCCCGACGATTCAAAGTAGAATCGCGGCGAGGAGCAATCAATGGCATGACCGAATGAAGCTTGTTCCCCAGCTGGGTGTCCCAGCTGGACTGCCACTCTGAACGAAGCTTCCGCCGGGAACACGCTTTAAGGTCAGTGAAGGGGACCGGGAACCGATCTGGATTCCCGGTCGCTGACTTGGCATGATTGTCTGCCTCTTCATTGCCTGCGATCCCGGCGTGGCCAGGGACCCAACAAAACATGACTTCAGATTCAAGTTGAGTGAGAGCGTGAGTAATGTCCATGAGAATTGGATGGGAGGATGGATGAAATGAGACAATGGCTTGAAGGGCAGAGAGGGAGTCCGTATAAATTATAAATTTTTTGGAACGTGACAGTGAAATATACTCCAGCGCTATTCTAAGCGCATGAAGTTCAGCGGTATATATAGATGCTGAAACTGGCAGTGCGTCTTTTATGGTGGTTTTCAAAGAGACTGCTGCAGAGCCAACGTGGCATTCAGACTTAGAGCCATCAGTAAAGATTGGCTCATAATCAGCAAAAAGGTCCCTGTGCTCTAAATACAGCGCTCTAAACGTACTGTCAGGTGTGCATGCCTTAGAATGGTATGACAAGCTAAAATCAACATTGGGGTAGATTCGTTCCCAAGGAGGTACTTCAAAAAACTTGGACTGTGCGACTTTTCCAAAGTCTATATCCAAGTCGTTTAAAAGGTTTCTAATTCTAAAATTGAATGGTTGTGAGTATGTGCGAGATGATCGATGGCTGATAAAATTTTGAAGGCTAAAAACAAATAAATAGGAGTAGGCGGGATTTGTTTTCATTGAGCGAACTTTTAAAAAATGGCTCAGACATAAAAACTTTCTACGCAAGTCCAGTGGGGGCTCGTATGCTTCAGCATAAAGCGAATCCACCGGTGACGTGCGGAAGGCTCCCAAGCATATTCTCAGCCCTTGATGGTGGACTGGATCCAAAGTCTTTAAGAGGGATCTGCAGGCAGAACTGTAGACAACGCATCCATAATCCAATTTGGATCTAATCAGAGCACGGTACAGCCGAAGCAAAGAAGTTTGGTCTGCACCCCAGCGGGTATTTGACAATACTTTAAGTATGCTGAGGGCTTTGGTGCATCTGATTTTAAGATCCTTAAGATGGGCATGGAAGCGGAGTGTACGATCGAAAATCACCCCCAAGAATTTCACCTGTTCAACCACTTGAATGGGATCTCTATCAACAAAAAGTTCAGGGTCATGGAAAAGCCCACGCTTTCGGCTGAATGCTACGCAAACTGTTTTTTCAGTAGAAAAAGCGAAACCATTCTGTTGAGCCCACCTGTTTAAGTTATTTATTGCGGTCTGAACGTGTCGTTCTGCTACATTAAGAAACTTGGAAGAGTATGATACCTGCAGGTCATCAACATAAAGCGAGCATTGTGTCCCGTGATTCAGGTGTTTGGTGATGTTGTTCAGTTTAATGATAAACAGTAAGGGACTTAACACTGATCCTTGCGGAACTCCCTGCTCTTGTGTATGTATTGATGAAAAAGAAGACTGAATTTTCACTTGAAATGTGCGAGTTTTTAAAAAATTTTGAATAAAAATAGGTAAATTCCCTCTTAAGTGGATACGATGGAGATCCTGGAGAATGCCATATCTCCAGGTCATATCGTAAGCCTTCTTGATGTCGAAGAAGACTGCGACAAGATGTTGTTTGCGCAAGAAGGCCTCGCGAATAGCGGTTTCCAATCTTAAGAGGTTGTCAGTTGTACAGCGGAACTTTCTGAACCCACTTTGAAATGGAGACAGAATGTTATCAGATTCAATGTGGAACATTAGACGAGAGGTGATTAATCTTTCCATAAGTTTGCATAAGCAACTGGTCAAAGCTATGGGGCGGTAATTGTTTGGGTTGGTGGCATCCTTTCCAGGTTTAGGAAAAGGGAGAATGAAGGCATGATACCACTCAGAAGGAAAGGTGTGAGAGTTCCATATTCTGTTAAATAAAAGTAATATAGAAAGTAAAGAATTGTGGGATAAATTTCGAAACATGATATAATGTAGACCATCAGGTCCTGCAGCTGAATCCCTCGAACGTTGTAAGGCAGTTTGAAGCTCGAACATTGTAAACGGAGAATTGTACTCTTCTTCGTTTGAAGATGCGAAGTTTAATCTCGAACGTTCGGTTCTGCTTCTTGTTGCCTGGAACGCCGGTGGGTAGTTGGCACAGCTGGAAGTCCTAGCGAAGGACTCTGCGAGTGTATCAGCTATGGCAGTAATATCCGTGATGGTTGAGTTATTGTGCTGTAGCATTGAAATTGGATTGGAGTGGTATTTTCCTTTTATTTTGGAGATCTTATTCCAGACTTGTTTGGCAGGAGTGGACGATGTTATTCCACTAATATAATTTTGCCAAGACTCCCTCTGACTTTGTCTTCTTATTCTTCTTGCTGTTGACCGTGCTTTTTTAAAGAGGAAAAGATTATCCTGGGTGGGGTACCGTCTAAATTTTCCCCATGCTTTGTTCTGGGCCTTTCGGGCCTCTGAACAGGCGTGGTTCCACCAAGGTTTTGGAAACTTCGGAAATCTTGAGGATGTTTGTGGGATGGATAAATGAGATGCGCTTAAAATACAAGAGGTGACACATGAAACAGCTTGATCAATTGTACCGGATGAAACCATTCTCTCGGTGATATCTGCATGGGTCCGAAATACCTCCCAGTCGGCTTGGCCAAACTTCCACCGCGGTTGCCGAGATGTGGAGCACGCGGTTGGGGTAGTGAATGACACTACCACGGGGAAGTGGTCGCTGCCTAACGGGTTTTCCAGGACACTCCATGTCAGATCTAACATTAATGATGGAGAGCAAAAGGTAAGATCGATAGCTGTGTATGAATGAGTGGGTGAGTGTAAGTATGTGTCGGATCCGTCATTCAGCAGGACGAGATCGAGATCGGAAAGCATCCTCTCAACGATCTGCCCCCTAGAATTGACGTCCCGGCATCCCCATATAGTGTGATGAGCATTAAAATCTCCTAAAATTATGAAAGGTGTAGGTAATTGGTCGATGAGATTTTCTAAAAGGTGAAAATGAATAGGTGTGCTAGGTGGTAAATATAGACTGCAGATGGTAATAGATGAGACGATGGTTTGACGCACTGCTACCGCCTGCAAAGGGGTATCAAGATGGACGGGAGAATATGGCGTCGTGTGGGCGACAAGAAGCGCCACACCGCCACACACTCGACCGCCATCCGTACAATCCTTGCGTATGGTTGAAAAACCTCGCAATGCGACTGTATCCGCAGGCTTCAAAAACGTCTCTTGCAGGGCAACGCACACAGGAGAGTGAATATTGATTAGATGTTTTATGTCCTCAAGATTTTGGCGGAAACCACGACAGTTCCACTGTACTATGTTAATTATTTTTAATTACTGGCGATCTTGATCTCCCTCTATCTTTTTCTTCGGTGCCGAATGTTATAGATCTATGTCTGGGTTTTGTACGATGTTCTTTATTTTTTGTATTTTTACTTAATTCATGTATTTGTTTTTCTATGTTTTGTATAGGACTAGGTGATTCTGCTATATCTGAAGGTTTGGGTATTTTCGCTGGCACTTCAAGAGTGCCTGATGCAAGGCGTTTATTTGAATTTTGTTCCGCATCCATCGACACCACTGTATCTAATAACACGGCTGGGTCGGATGGTGGGGTATTGACAATTGGAGAAACCGGTGTCACGTTGATGTTTTGAACTCGTTTAGGCTTCGGTTCTAAAGGTTTTGCGTGTATATTGTCGGTTTGAGTAGCTATTGTGGTAGTATGCTTAACAGGAGCAGCGGCACTTGCATACGAAGTGGAAGGGCGAGGTGGCAAGATGTTGGCCACTCGCTTCTTAGCTTCGGCATACGAGATTTTCTCAAGTGTCTTGACACGCTGAACTTCCTTTTCCTGCTGCCATATGGTGCATTTTTTTGAGTAGGATTCATGTTCCCCCTTGCAGTTTGCGCATTTCTTGCTTTTGGCCGTGCACTTATCGCTGGCATGCTCTGTACTACTGCATTTATTACATGTAGGAGCGCCGCGACAAGCAGCAGTGCTATGGCCGAAAAGCTGGCAGCGGAAACATCTTAGAGGGTTTGGGATATATGGTCTGATTTTAACGCATAGATAGCCAATCATGATTTCATCGGGTAGAGTAGGCTTGCCAAAAGTTAAAATTAGTAAAGGTGTAGTGATAATTTGATCGTCTTTCTTATTGGTAATTTTTTTTGAGTCTGTAACTCCTTGGGAAGCTAGTTCTGAGGTAATTTCTTCTTCTTTAATTCCTAGTAGGTCTGGACAGTATATGACTCCTTTGGATGAATTGAGAGTTGTATGGGGTGTTACGGTGATAGGTACATGGGCTAGCATTTTTGTTTTTAGAAGATTTTGAGATTGGGCAGGGTTGGCAGTTTCCACTAGTAGGTCTCCTGATGGTAGTTTTTTAGTGTTTTTAACAGTTCCGGCTATGCCTAGGATTGCTTTGGCTACAAGAAAAGGTGATAAAGTGGTAAGTTTAGAATCGTCGTTTGCGTGTAAAACTAGAAATTTTGGTTGATAACAAGCAGTGGGTTGGGTGGGCTTACCACCATGGGCGGGGATTTTGGGTATTGCGTTTTCACCCAAATTCTCTTTTTCTTTTTCCATTTTTCATTTTTGAAGGGGAGGGAGGAGGAGAATCCCTTCCGACTTCCAAAGGACCAGTTTGGTGGGGCTAGCCCCAAAGTCAACAGCCAGCAGTGGCCTCGGGAAAGCCCCCCGCTCTGCCATGCAGGACCCCATCCAGGCACCACCTGGAACTACAAGACAGGCGGGATTATTCGCCAGCTGGTGGAGCAGCCAGGACATTGCTGGTTAGGCAGCCCCGGGCTCCTGTACTATCTGGCGGCCTGAGACGCAAAACTCAGTTTTTGACCTGTACCCTCTACATGGCTGCTTCCTCCAAGACCCCACTTCACCAGTCCAAAGGTCCTCAAGAAGTTCAAATCCCCGCTCCCAATGCCAGTTTCCCTAGGGTTGAGCAGTCCGTTGGGTCGTCATATAAGTTATAAATCATCAGACCCAACCTCGTCCCACTCAACCCTGGTATGCCACAGGACTTCGTGTTGAAGTTTGGCCTTCAAAAGGAGGCACAGATACACTGGGGTACCTCGGGATTGTGACACCCGTCACACCCTAACAGGGTGTGCCCCTGAGGGGTATTTGTGAATGTCCCAAATTTAATGCTCAAAGATTTCATGTTTTTAAACGCAGAAATTTTAACATGCCTGATGTTTTACACAACAACTCTGATTTTAAACTTGCTCTAAATTTCATTCATATCATCGGTTTTACCCATCATGTCTGACATTTTAACCTGTTATGTTTCATGTCACTGTTCAGATTTTAACCTGTGTTTTTAAGGTTTTTAACTTTGATGTATAGAGTACATCCAACAAGGGCTTTTCGCTCGCTTAATTTTTATAGACCTACTTGTGCTGCTTTTAGTCTTGTTTGGCGTAGAATGTCCTAATAGGGGCCTTGCGCCATAAAACCCTAAACAACCAACCTAGATCATATAGGGTCGATAACTCGAGTGAAGACATTCGTCGTGTGATTAGGGTAGAAATGAGGGGCGATCGGCCTTTAAGGCTTGCGCGCTCCATAGGATTAACATGGGAACCTTCGGGGGCTTGGCGCCGCCTAAAGACACCCCCCAAAAATTCTGAAAAAATTCGCAGGTATTATGTGTCATCTTAGACAACTTTTTTTTTGCTAAGGCGTGATGAAAATCGAAAAAAAGTTTTTTTTCGATACACCCTAATGTATAAGGATGTCACTGTTTAGGCTACGGTCAGCGCTCTCTGTGTCTTTTTCTAAATATGCATGTCTGGTACTTCTCATGTAGTCTAGTCACTAGTCTAGTAATAACATTGGTCGTTACTATAATTCGATAGAGTAGAGTTGCAGCCTGTTTTGCAGTGTGGTGTTAGAAATGTCCCACCTTCCAGAAGACCATATTCAGGCCTTTCTTTCCCGTTTGCTGGGGACAGGGCCTGCATTAAGGGGCGTTTCTTCCGGGATATCTAACGTACGCAGACTTGTGAGAAACATTGGTTTCTTCCAGATGAGGAAAAACATTGATCCAATATTAGATTTGTTCCACGGTGTTTTGAATGATGACCATCGCAGAGCAATACTTAAATACGTGGACTGTAACGTAGCTGTGCCGAAGCACCTGGATATTATGCCGACATTTTTAGTCATTTTGAGGAGCCTCAGCAAGAACATTCCAAGTTCTTTTAATGAGATAGCTGCAGAAATGTGCGTCTACCTTACTAACGGAAGCGCCAGAAGTTTAGAGGTTGACTTGGCGACCTTTTTACTGTTAGTACCATCGATAGATTTGGATTTCATCCTTAATTGTTATGCATCAGAAAAAGAGGAATCTCTTTATCGTCAAGGAAGGGATGGTTGGTTGGTTGTTTAGGGTTTTATGGCGCAAGGCCCCTATTAGGACATTCTACGCCAAACAAGACTAAAAGCAGCACAAGTAGGTCTATAAAAATTAAGCGAGCGAAAAGCCCCGTCAAGGAAGGGCTGTTGCAAGCTGTTTGCCAGCCAAGCCTTGCCTTTACGCATGTGTTTTGTTCATATCCAGGATCGGTTGGTTGGTTCGTTAGTGTTTTATGGCGCACGATCCACTTTAGGATATTAATATCCAGGATCGGTGCATGACGCACGGGTCCTTAGGAACTCTGAAGTTCACAATATAATGATTGGGAATAGGGACTACTTCCCTAACAACACACACCTGATAGGGGATAATTTTTTCTCTTGAGGTTATATTTTATTACATGACTTTGGAGTTGTGAGTTTTTATCTCCCTTATTGACTTATCTACCAAATTATGTCTTTAGTGGAAAGGATTCTATGTAGCTTCTTTTTACAGCAATGGAATATCGCTTAATGATTCACCAGATCTACGAGTATGTTGAAGGGAATGTTAATTCGAGGTGTTTGATCGAAGCTGAAAAGCCTTCAAGAAGCCTTAACAAACGTTTCGGACTTATTAATTAATGAACCCGCCAGAGGGAGAAAAATATTCGGCGTTAAAAAACCGCCTTATGGAGGTATATGCAGACTCGGAGGCAACGCAAATGCGGTGTCTCCTCACCGAATTGCAATTAGAGACAATACGCCGTCTCAGCTTTTGAGAAAGCCGAGAGAACTGTCGGGGAAAAGTGTAACTGACGAGTTTTTACAAACTCTATGGTTGCAACGTCATATTCCGTTCACATGGCCAAACCCATTTACCCGGTTAAAAGAGTAGAGAAGGAGGGAGAAATGATTTTTTGAAGACTTCCCGGGTGACTGTTGAATAGCCCCGTTCATATGCACATAAGTTTCACCCGGACAAAGAGTCACGTGACGAGCGATCACTTAGGGATTCGAAAGGTATTATGGGAAATAATGGTACCACGTGACCAACGGGATTCTTGTTGATGCGTCGTTTGTTATTGTTTGTAGTTAAATCATGAAGTTTCTTCGTTTATTTTTAATGATTTACACGAGAAAGAAGATAGAAATTCCCGACGATGATGAAAGAAGAAAAAAAGACTCGAGATGGTTTAATTACATCGCTAGAAGTAGTCTCTCCACGCTTTCTGTGGTATTTCCTGAATGAAGAATGTGGAGAGCTGTTCGATAAAATTGTTCTGGAGCACTACGATGATCGTGAATTTAAAGAGAATTTTAGATTTGGTTTGGTTTAGGGTTTAATGGCACCAGGTCCACTTAAGGATATATAGCGCCAAACAAGACAAAGAACATTAAAATTTCAGCTTAATAAGCCATTGTCGAACGCAGTCTATGCGTAGTATATAAAAGAATTATAAAATTGTAATTAATATGGTTATTAAAAAAGGGGAGTGAGGGCATGAGTTCTCCTGTATCGCCGTCGCACACGCGACGGTGACGGGTAGAACGAAGGAACGAATTTTATTCGATGACACAATATATGATACAATATTTTACACACGATGATACAATATTTTATTCGATAATACCGATGATATGAATGAAATTTAGAACAAGTTTAAAATCAGAGCTAATGAACATAATAACGCTAATGAACATAATAACGCTAATGAACATAGCATAATGAACATTAATGAACATAATAACGCATAGTAATATTAACGAAGAAACAATGATTAGAGTCTTAAAGAAATTGACGAAAAGATTGATGACCTAAAGAAATATATTAGAGAGGATTAAACAATCGATAGAATATAATGCAAACTCAATCAAGGTGAAGCACATTGTTGCAAATCTAGATCAAGAAGCCTTAACAAACGTTTCGGACTTATTAATTAATGAACCCGCCAGAGGGAGAAAAATATTCGGCGTTAAAAAACCGCCTTATGGAGGTATATGCAGACTCGGAGGCAACGCAAATGCGGTGTCTCCTCACCGAATTGCAATTAGAGACAATACGCCGTCTCAGCTTTTGAGAAAGCCGAGAGAACTGTCGGGGAAAAGTGTAACTGACGAGTTTTTACAAACTCTATGGTTGCAACGTCATATTCCGTTCACATGGCCAAACCCATTTACCCGGTTAAAAGAGTAGAGAAGGAGGGAGAAATGATTTTTTGAAGACTTCCCGGGTGACTGTTGAATAGCCCCGTTCATATGCACATAAGTTTCACCCGGACAAAGAGTCACGTGACGAGCGATCACTTAGGGATTCGAAAGGTATTATGGGAAATAATGGTACCACGTGACCAACGGGATTCTTGTTGATGCGTCGTTTGTTATTGTTTGTAGTTAAATCATGAAGTTTCTTCGTTTATTTTTAATGATTTACACGAGAAAGAAGATAGAAATTCCCGACGATGATGAAAGAAGAAAAAAAGACTCGAGATGGTTTAATTACATCGCTAGAAGTAGTCTCTCCACGCTTTCTGTGGTATTTCCTGAATGAAGAATGTGGAGAGCTGTTCGATAAAATTGTTCTGGAGCACTACGATGATCGTGAATTTAAAGAGAATTTTAGATTTGGTTTGGTTTAGGGTTTAATGGCACCAGGTCCACTTAAGGATATATAGCGCCAAACAAGACAAAGAACATTAAAATTTCAGCTTAATAAGCCATTGTCGAACGCAGTCTATGCGTAGTATATAAAAGAATTATAAAATTGTAATTAATATGGTTATTAAAAAAGGGGAGTGAGGGCATGAGTTCTCCTGTATCGCCGTCGCACACGCGACGGTGACGGGTAGAACGAAGGAACGAATTTTATTCGATGACACAATATATGATACAATATTTTACACACGATGATACAATATTTTATTCGATAATACCGATGATATGAATGAAATTTAGAACAAGTTTAAAATCAGAGCTAATGAACATAATAACGCTAATGAACATAATAACGCTAATGAACATAGCATAATGAACATTAATGAACATAATAACGCATAGTAATATTAACGAAGAAACAATGATTAGAGTCTTAAAGAAATTGACGAAAAGATTGATGACCTAAAGAAATATATTAGAGAGGATTAAACAATCGATAGAATATAATGCAAACTCAATCAAGGTGAAGCACATTGTTGCAAATCTAGATCAAGAAGCCTTAACAAACGTTTCGGACTTATTAATTAATGAACCCGCCAGAGGGAGAAAAATATTCGGCGTTAAAAAACCGCCTTATGGAGGTATATGCAGACTCGGAGGCAACGCAAATGCGGTGTCTCCTCACCGAATTGCAATTAGAGACAATACGCCGTCTCAGCTTTTGAGAAAGCCGAGAGAACTGTCGGGGAAAAGTGTAACTGACGAGTTTTTACAAACTCTATGGTTGCAACGTCATATTCCGTTCACATGGCCAAACCCATTTACCCGGTTAAAAGAGTAGAGAAGGAGGGAGAAATGATTTTTTGAAGACTTCCCGGGTGACTGTTGAATAGCCCCGTTCATATGCACATAAGTTTCACCCGGACAAAGAGTCACGTGACGAGCGATCACTTAGGGATTCGAAAGGTATTATGGGAAATAATGGTACCACGTGACCAACGGGATTCTTGTTGATGCGTCGTTTGTTATTGTTTGTAGTTAAATCATGAAGTTTCTTCGTTTATTTTTAATGATTTACACGAGAAAGAAGATAGAAATTCCCGACGATGATGAAAGAAGAAAAAAAGACTCGAGATGGTTTAATTACATCGCTAGAAGTAGTCTCTCCACGCTTTCTGTGGTATTTCCTGAATGAAGAATGTGGAGAGCTGTTCGATAAAATTGTTCTGGAGCACTACGATGATCGTGAATTTAAAGAGAATTTTAGATTTGGTTTGGTTTAGGGTTTAATGGCACCAGGTCCACTTAAGGATATATAGCGCCAAACAAGACAAAGAACATTAAAATTTCAGCTTAATAAGCCATTGTCGAACGCAGTCTATGCGTAGTATATAAAAGAATTATAAAATTGTAATTAATATGGTTATTAAAAAAGGGGAGTGAGGGCATGAGTTCTCCTGTATCGCCGTCGCACACGCGACGGTGACGGGTAGAACGAAGGAACGAATTTTATTCGATGACACAATATATGATACAATATTTTACACACGATGATACAATATTTTATTCGATAATACCGATGATATGAATGAAATTTAGAACAAGTTTAAAATCAGAGCTAATGAACATAATAACGCTAATGAACATAATAACGCTAATGAACATAGCATAATGAACATTAATGAACATAATAACGCATAGTAATATTAACGAAGAAACAATGATTAGAGTCTTAAAGAAATTGACGAAAAGATTGATGACCTAAAGAAATATATTAGAGAGGATTAAACAATCGATAGAATATAATGCAAACTCAATCAAGGTGAAGCACATTGTTGCAAATCTAGATCAAGAAGCCTTAACAAACGTTTCGGACTTATTAATTAATGAACCCGCCAGAGGGAGAAAAATATTCGGCGTTAAAAAACCGCCTTATGGAGGTATATGCAGACTCGGAGGCAACGCAAATGCGGTGTCTCCTCACCGAATTGCAATTAGAGACAATACGCCGTCTCAGCTTTTGAGAAAGCCGAGAGAACTGTCGGGGAAAAGTGTAACTGACGAGTTTTTACAAACTCTATGGTTGCAACGTCATATTCCGTTCACATGGCCAAACCCATTTACCCGGTTAAAAGAGTAGAGAAGGAGGGAGAAATGATTTTTTGAAGACTTCCCGGGTGACTGTTGAATAGCCCCGTTCATATGCACATAAGTTTCACCCGGACAAAGAGTCACGTGACGAGCGATCACTTAGGGATTCGAAAGGTATTATGGGAAATAATGGTACCACGTGACCAACGGGATTCTTGTTGATGCGTCGTTTGTTATTGTTTGTAGTTAAATCATGAAGTTTCTTCGTTTATTTTTAATGATTTACACGAGAAAGAAGATAGAAATTCCCGACGATGATGAAAGAAGAAAAAAAGACTCGAGATGGTTTAATTACATCGCTAGAAGTAGTCTCTCCACGCTTTCTGTGGTATTTCCTGAATGAAGAATGTGGAGAGCTGTTCGATAAAATTGTTCTGGAGCACTACGATGATCGTGAATTTAAAGAGAATTTTAGATTTGGTTTGGTTTAGGGTTTAATGGCACCAGGTCCACTTAAGGATATATAGCGCCAAACAAGACAAAGAACATTAAAATTTCAGCTTAATAAGCCATTGTCGAACGCAGTCTATGCGTAGTATATAAAAGAATTATAAAATTGTAATTAATATGGTTATTAAAAAAGGGGAGTGAGGGCATGAGTTCTCCTGTATCGCCGTCGCACACGCGACGGTGACGGGTAGAACGAAGGAACGAATTTTATTCGATGACACAATATATGATACAATATTTTACACACGATGATACAATATTTTATTCGATAATACCGATGATATGAATGAAATTTAGAACAAGTTTAAAATCAGAGCTAATGAACATAATAACGCTAATGAACATAGCATAATGAACATTAATGAACATAATAACGCATAGTAATATTAACGAAGAAACAATGATTAGAGTCTTAAAGAAATTGACGAAAAGATTGATGACCTAAAGAAATATATTAGAGAGGATTAAACAATCGATAGAATATAATGCAAACTCAATCAAGGTGAAGCACATTGTTGCAAATCTAGATCAAGAAGCCTTAACAAACGTTTCGGACTTATTAATTAATGAACCCGCCAGAGGGAGAAAAATATTCGGCGTTAAAAAACCGCCTTATGGAGGTATATGCAGACTCGGAGGCAACGCAAATGCGGTGTCTCCTCACCGAATTGCAATTAGAGACAATACGCCGTCTCAGCTTTTGAGAAAGCCGAGAGAACTGTCGGGGAAAAGTGTAACTGACGAGTTTTTACAAACTCTATGGTTGCAACGTCATATTCCGTTCACATGGCCAAACCCATTTACCCGGTTAAAAGAGTAGAGAAGGAGGGAGAAATGATTTTTTGAAGACTTCCCGGGTGACTGTTGAATAGCCCCGTTCATATGCACATAAGTTTCACCCGGACAAAGAGTCACGTGACGAGCGATCACTTAGGGATTCGAAAGGTATTATGGGAAATAATGGTACCACGTGACCAACGGGATTCTTGTTGATGCGTCGTTTGTTATTGTTTGTAGTTAAATCATGAAGTTTCTTCGTTTATTTTTAATGATTTACACGAGAAAGAAGATAGAAATTCCCGACGATGATGAAAGAAGAAAAAAAGACTCGAGATGGTTTAATTACATCGCTAGAAGTAGTCTCTCCACGCTTTCTGTGGTATTTCCTGAATGAAGAATGTGGAGAGCTGTTCGATAAAATTGTTCTGGAGCACTACGATGATCGTGAATTTAAAGAGAATTTTAGATTTGGTTTGGTTTAGGGTTTAATGGCACCAGGTCCACTTAAGGATATATAGCGCCAAACAAGACAAAGAACATTAAAATTTCAGCTTAATAAGCCATTGTCGAACGCAGTCTATGCGTAGTATATAAAAGAATTATAAAATTGTAATTAATATGGTTATTAAAAAAGGGGAGTGAGGGCATGAGTTCTCCTGTATCGCCGTCGCACACGCGACGGTGACGGGTAGAACGAAGGAACGAATTTTATTCGATGACACAATATATGATACAATATTTTACACACGATGATACAATATTTTATTCGATAATACCGATGATATGAATGAAATTTAGAACAAGTTTAAAATCAGAGCTAATGAACATAATAACGCTAATGAACATAATAACGCTAATGAACATAGCATAATGAACATTAATGAACATAATAACGCATAGTAATATTAACGAAGAAACAATGATTAGAGTCTTAAAGAAATTGACGAAAAGATTGATGACCTAAAGAAATATATTAGAGAGGATTAAACAATCGATAGAATATAATGCAAACTCAATCAAGGTGAAGCACATTGTTGCAAATCTAGATCAAGAAGCCTTAACAAACGTTTCGGACTTATTAATTAATGAACCCGCCAGAGGGAGAAAAATATTCGGCGTTAAAAAACCGCCTTATGGAGGTATATGCAGACTCGGAGGCAACGCAAATGCGGTGTCTCCTCACCGAATTGCAATTAGAGACAATACGCCGTCTCAGCTTTTGAGAAAGCCGAGAGAACTGTCGGGGAAAAGTGTAACTGACGAGTTTTTACAAACTCTATGGTTGCAACGTCATATTCCGTTCACATGGCCAAACCCATTTACCCGGTTAAAAGAGTAGAGAAGGAGGGAGAAATGATTTTTTGAAGACTTCCCGGGTGACTGTTGAATAGCCCCGTTCATATGCACATAAGTTTCACCCGGACAAAGAGTCACGTGACGAGCGATCACTTAGGGATTCGAAAGGTATTATGGGAAATAATGGTACCACGTGACCAACGGGATTCTTGTTGATGCGTCGTTTGTTATTGTTTGTAGTTAAATCATGAAGTTTCTTCGTTTCGGAAACTTCGGAAACTTTTGAATCCCTTCGTTGTCTATTAAATTGATGGATGTTGCTAAGTGCTTGTCAAGGGAAGCCGATTTTAAAGCTTCAGGTGAAATGGTAAAATAATGTTCGATAATTGGTTGGTTGGTTGGTTAGTGTTTTATGGCGCACGATCCACACTAGGATATTATGCGCCAGCCAAGACAAAATAAGACTATGTTCGATAATTGGAATTGTGGTTGTTAAAACTTCTTTGAAATACCACGATCCTTTTTGAATAAATTTTATTTCCAGTAAAGTTGGTTGGTTGTTTAGGGTTTTATGGCGCAAGGCCCCTATTAGGACATTCTACGCCAAACAAGACTAAAAGCAGCACAAGTAGGTCTATAAAAATTAAGCGAGCGAAAAGCCCCGTCAAGGAAGGGCTGTTGCAAGCTGTGTGCCAGCCAAGCCTTGCCTTTACGCATGTGTTTTGTTCATATCCAGGATCGGTTGGTTGGTTCGTTAGTGTTTTATGGCGCACGATCCACTTTAGAATATTAATATCCAGGATCGGTGCATGACGCACGGGTCCTTAGGAACTCTGAAGTTCACAATATAATGATTGGGAATAGGGACTACTTCCCTAACAACACACACCTGATAGGGGATAATTTTTTCTCTTGAGGTTATATTTTATTACATGACTTTGGAGTTGTGAGTTTTTATCTCCCTTATTGACTTATCTACCAAATTATGTCTTTAGTGGAAAGGATTCTATGTAGCTTCTTTTTACAGCAATGGAATATCGCTTAATGATTCACCAGATCTACGAGTATGTTGAAGGGAATGTTAATTCGAGGTGTTTGATCGAAGCTGAAAAAATTTTGAAAGCCAAACATCTGATTTCATAAGGATTGAAAGACGTATCGCCTGAATATTTTGTTTTGTTTGCACTTTGTTTACAAACGAATGCATTAAACAATCCTCCTCATACTATAACAGGCAGAATCAAAAGAATGTCCAATAAACTTTTAATTGAAAATTCTGAATTCCGTACGGCCTTTATTTAAGTAATGCATAACTTAAGCAAATCTTTAATGAAATTCGTGTTCTTTTAGAAGTTGTATTAAAATGTAATATTGTAATGGAACTATACTGTAGCTTAAAGTGTACGATAATTCGATTTTTAACGATTTTATGTAAAAGAGGGTTACTTTCTTCTTTCTGGATATGCAACAAATTGCGTCCATATCTCAGAAGGAAAAAAAAGTAGTCTGTGAAGCGATTTCAGTCGAGAGAAGAGTTATTGTGACTCTGGCCAGATTTGGAAGGTCTGGAGAATTGGTTGGTTGGTTGGTGGGGTTTTATGGCGCAAGGGCCCTATTCGGCCATTCCGCACATCTCCTCTTGCATTTGGTAGCAACTGGAGCTGTTTCTGATCCTGTATTTGATCCTGTATTGGACAATGATAGAACTGCACTTGATAAAGCTGGTGTGGAAATAGTGAAAGAATTGTTGAAAGCTGGTGCTGAAGTAAATAGCCTGGATATTTGGCATGAAACCACTCTTCACATTGCAGCCAGAAGGTTGGTTGGTTGGTGGGGTTTTATGGCGCGGTCTGGAGAATTGAGGACCCTCGCAAACCTCTACGGAATGGCAAAATCAACAGTCTGTACTGCTGTAAATGAAACTACGAGAAAAATTTTGTTGCACTCCGAGAACCAAATTCAATTCCCAGATGAGGAAAATGTACAAGTGATTGTTTCATCATTCCTGGGTATGTGCGGAATACCTGGGGCAATAGATGGCACACACATCCCCTTCAAAGCTCCTTCTCACGACAAAAGAGACTATTTTTAAAAGAAAACAATATTTTAGTGTTCTGCAAGCAGTTGTGGACCATAACTTTACGATTATAAATTTCGGATAACCAGGTGCTGTCCATGATGCAAGAGCTTTTGTAAGCTCAGAAATATACGCTCTGGGCGAATCTGGCCATTTTAATAATATATTTTGTGAGCTTCCAGAAATTGACGAGCGCGATGACAACAGATTGACACCACTCCAATTCGCAGCGACCGGCGAATCAACGTAAAGTATTCGGGTCACGTGATCTCAGTTTCAGGATTTAAAGTGTGATTAAACGAACGACTAGAACTATTTTCTGTGCACTTGCGCTTATTTGCGCTACTTCTAATTTTTATACACATGTTGTGAGTCATGTTATTCGAAATTTGACCGAGTTTAATAAAGTATAAACATGGATAATTTGAAAAAATGTTTGCCGCTTCTAAAATAGTTTTTTCCCCCGACGAATCTTTAGAAGACGAAGAAATCATTATTAAACTATTATTAGATCATAATCAAGAAACTGAACCTAGAGTATGCATAAAAAATTATGTGGAACAGGTGGTTCCTCGATACTCGGACAAAGACTTCAAAAGTCATTTCAGAGTTAATAGAAGAACCTTTGAAGTTTTAATGAATCATATCATGATCCATGAACAAACCAAGAAAAGGGCTGGTGGCCCCGGTAGGTTGGTTGGTTGATTGATTTTTTATGGCGCAACGCCCATGACAGGACATAGAGCGCCAAACACAAGACAAAAAATAGGTGGTGGTGGCCCCGGTAGACCAGCCACAATTTTGGATAAACACCTGTTAAGTGTGTTGTGGCTTTTAGCCAATCAAGAATCATTTCGGTCAGTATTAATTGTCAAGTATATACTAATTATTAATTCTAATCAAAACTGACAAATACTGATGCTATTACGTTCATTTGAAGAAAAACGTTGAGTTATTTATCAAGCCCATCAGCAGTCAACTAATGCTCTTCCTATAACTTTGTTCCTTTACAAGTGTGCAAGGTTTAGATATTGCTAAATTACTTAGTATAAATTATTATCAATTACAATTAAAAACATTAGATAGGTAAAATGGTTAACCATTTAGAGCAGGTTGTTTTCCTCCATCGCATATTCAAAGAGACATAGAAAAACTGGGCAATATGGTTAAAATGTTAAAGTTAATAAGAGTTAAAAGTTAAGGTAATAATGCAATAAACACGTTTAATGTAATTTCAAAGTACCACAATTTGTCTTTTTGATTTTAGGTCAGTTGCTGATCGATTTGATCTGTCCGAGTCCACACTTCACAGCCTTCTTAATAAGATGTGCGATTCTCTTGGAGAAATGGCTCCTAAGTTCATTTGCTGGCCTAATATTACGGAGGTAAAGAACGAATTTGAATCTGTGTGGGTTTCCAGATGTTGGTTGGTTGTTTTGTGTTTTATGGCTCAAGGCCCCGATAGGGACATTTTGTGCCAACCAAGACATATCAAAATAAAACTAAAGAGTTTCCAGATGTTGGAGCAATAGATGGAAGCCACATACAAATCAAGGCTCAGTCCACGCACCCTGTGAGGTATTATAACCGCAAAAGTGACTTCGTTCTGCCTGGTTGCCATAAATCGGGCGGATCAGGTGGTCCTGTTGCGCAGGCGGTATCCGTACTGTGTACAGGACTACCTGTTCAATCATCCGGATCAAGAGATTTGGTATAAACCAAAATTCCTCATGCTCCGGGGATTTGAGAACGAGGCCTTACCCAATCTCCCCGAATCCCTCAAGGAAGGTTGGTTGGTTGGTGGGGTTTTATGGCGCAAGGGCCCTATTCGGCCATTCCGCGCCAGACACAAGGTTTTATGATTTCAATTTGAGATTTATATGCGTTTTATTAAATTTATATCGAGTAGAAATAGAAATAAATTCTTATGGGGCACATCTCCAAGGGCACATCTCCTCTTGCATTTGGTAGCAACTGGAGCTGTTTCTGATCCTGTATTGGACAATGATAGAACTGCACTTGATAAAGCTGCTGTGGAAATAGTGAAAGAATTGGTCACAGCTGGTGCCAATGTAAATAGCCTGGATATTTGGTGTGAAACCCCTCTTCACATTGCAGCCAGAAGAAACTACTTTAAACTAGAAAAAATTTATTGCTCTCAAATAACCATTACTGGTAAAAAGTAACGTTTCGTTCTTCGAAATATTTGTGCCATCAAGAACAAACCAAATTTCAAAAATAAGAAATACATCTCTCCACGTATTTTGTCGCCTGAAATCGATTAAAATTCCCAGAAACGTTTTTGGATGAACTAAATAAACTAAAAGATGAAAACCCTGTGGAGGTTAAGTCATCATCTAAGCCGAGTACTTCTTACGTTAGCAATATAGCAAAATATTTAGCTTATATTGTTCCGAAATCAAAGAAAGTGTATATTCATCCAATACTTGATCAGATGAAAAATGCTGGTTATACTTTTAATGAAAACAATGAACTTGTAGTGAAAGGGAACACCGAACACAATAGTAATGTAGTAGATCTTTTCGGGTATCTAATGCGAAATTTAAAAACATCTGGTTATAGACCAATTGGTTTTAATGCATTCATTAATGCTATACAAGATATAAATATTCCGAAAGAATGGATTGGAAATACAACTGTTCGTAATCAGTTATATCTTCAGGAAGCTGATCCATTTTTTTCCACACCTGGAAAAGAATCTAAATGGACATCTTGGCGAGAAGTCGGCACCTCACCATATCTTGAATCTACTATTCAAAAGGAGTCAACTACACCAAGGAAAGAATCTAAATGGTCGTCATGGGGTGAGGTTGCTGGCCCTCCATTACCTGCGGATATTTCTAATAAAGAACAAGAGTTTACTCCTGACATCAAAACCCCTCGTTTATCATTGATCAATACCTTTAAAAAACCCAAGACAGACTCATCCAATTCATTAGAGACCCTTTCTCCATCTATTAAACAGAAATGGAAAAATTGGAGGTAAAAAAAGAATCTGTAAACATGAGTGACACATTGAATAATGTGTATTATGATTTTGAAAATCCTGGCTCATTTGGTGGAGTGTTAGGATTATCTCGTTCAAGTAAAATTCCTCTAAAGAAAACAAGAGATTGGTTGATGAGACAAGATGTCTACACTCTTCACAAACCGGTTAGAATTCATTATTCAAGAAGAAAAACATTAGCTTTGGGTGAAAAAGATTTATTTCAAGCTGATTTAGTTGATGTGAGACATTTATCGAAAATAAATAATAACTTTTGTCATATTTTAACTGTTATAGATGTATTCTCAAAATTTGCTTTTGCTATCCCAATAAAAAATAAAAAACCTGAAACTATTGTTAACGCCTTTAAAACTATTTTTGAAATTTCAAAACCAAAAAATCTTCAAACAGATCGTGGTAGTGAATTTTACAATAGCTTAACAAGAGAATTTTTCAAACGTCAAAATATTAATCATTATTCCACTCATAGTCAAACAAAAGCAAGCGTTGTTGAACGATTTAATCGCACTTTAAAAAACAAACTGTATCGAATATTTACATATAGAAATTCCTACAAATATATTGATGTTTTAGACAAGGTACTTGAAAGTTATAATAATTCTATACATAGAAGCATAGGCATGGCACCTTCAAAAGTAACACCGTTAGATCATTCGAAAATATTTCACAAGCTGTATGGAAAGGGTGATCACATAGTTACATATAAGTTTAAGGAAAATGATTATGTCCGAATATCTAAGGTGAGAAAAACTTTTCAAAAAGGATATCACCCTGGTTGGAGTGAAGAAGTGTTTGTTGTTCATAAACGATACTCCTCTTCTCCCCCAACATATAAATTGCGTGACATGCAAGGTGAAGTTATAGACGGTCGGTTTTATCAAGAGGAATTACAACCGGTTATCAAGTCCTCTGATAGCTTTTGGAGCATCGAAAAAATTTTACGTACTCGCGGAGTGGGATCCAAGAAAGAATATTTTGTTAAATGGAGTGGTTTTGATGAAAAGTTTAATTCGTGGATTAAAGCATCATGGCTCAAGTGAAATCAGAATTTTATATAACTCTAGCTAGTAATGCATGCATGGAATTATTTCCTTCTAATACGCAAGCTCACTTTATTACCAAACTATCTCCTCCGCTAACATAATAACGCTAATGAACATAACTTCAAACACAATTCAATTCTAAACCCGCAACTCAACGTCACATTTGTGCGACATGCTTTTGTTGACAGTTAATCGTAGGTTTCCACTGACAGGGGTTGGTTGGTTGGTTGGTGGGGTTTTATGGCGCAAGGGCCCTATTCGGCCATACCGCGCCACTGACAGGGGATTTGAGCCTATCTAATTGTGTCGCAGTTAAATTTATTGCTCTCGAATAACTATTACTGGTAAAAAGTGACGTTTCGTTCTTCGAAATATTTGTGCCATCAAGAACAAACCAAATTTCAAAAATAAGAAAAACATCTCTCCACGTATTTCGTCGCCTGAAATAGATTAAACTTTTTGACGAATTAGCGGAAACTTTTGAATAAAAGCATGCGACATCTCCCCCTTCGTTGTTTATTAAATTGATGGATGTTGCTAAGTGCTTGTCAAGGGAAGCTGATTTTAAAGCTTCAGGTGAAATGGTAAAATAATGTTCGATAATTGGTTGGTTGGTTGGTTGGTTAGTGTTTTATGGCGCACGATCCACACTAGGATATTATGCGCCAGCCAAGACAAAATAAGACTATGTTCGATAATTGGAATTGTGGTTGTTAAAACTTCTTTGAAATACCACGATCCTTTTTGAATAAATTTTATTTCCAGTAAAGTTGGTTGGTTGGTTGTTTAGGGTTTTATGGCGCAAGGCCCCTATTAGGACATTCTACGCCAAACAAGTGAGTTAAAATCTATTTCATTTTTACTTTACTACAGCAGATCTAAGAGTATGTTGAAGAGACTGTTAATTCGAGGTGTTTGATCGAAGCTGAAAAAATCTTGGAAGCCAAACATCTGATTTCATGCGGATTGAAAGACGTATCGTCTGAATATTTTGTTTTATTTTATTTACAAACAAGGGCATTAAACAATCCTCATCATACTATAACAGGCAGAATCAAAAGAATGTCCAATAAACTTTTAATTGAAAATTTATTTGTAGCTGCAAAGCAGTGGATGCTGCAAACACATTACTGCTGTTCTAATTTATTGCAACAGGCAATAATCAACATTTAAATAAATTACAATGTAGTAGTACTCTTTAACATGATTCAGTAGCATACTTTTTATACACATTGTATAAATGAGTACTCTACTGATAATAAGTATACTACTTAAATATGCATAACTTAAGCAAATCTTTATTGAAATTCGTGTTCTTTTAGAAGTTGTATTAAAATGTAATATTGTAATACTGTAGCTTAAAGTGTACGATAATTCGATTTTATGTCTTACAATAGGGTTACTTTCTTCTGGATATGCAACAAATTGCGTCCATATCTCGAGAAGAAAAAAAAGTAGTCTGTGAAGCGATTTCAGTCGAGAGAAGAGTGACTGTGACTCTGGCCAGATTGGGAAGCTCTGGAGAATTGAGGAGCCTCGCAAACCTCTACGGAATGGCAAAATCAACAGTCTGTACTGTTGTAAATGAAACTACGAGAAAAATTGTATTGCACTCCGAGAACCAAATTCAATTCACAGATGAGGAAAATCTACAAGGGATTGTTTTATCATTCCTGGGTATGTGCGGAATACCTGGGAGCAATAGATGGCACACACATCCCCTTCAAAGCTCCTTCTCACGACAAAAGGGACTATTTTTAAAAGAAAACAATATTTTAGTGTTCTGCAAGCAGTTGTGGACCATAACTTTACGATTATAAATTTCGGATAACCAGGTGCTGTCCATGATGCAAGAGCTTTTGTAAGCTCAGAAATATACGCTCTGGGCGAATCTGGCCATTTTAATAATATATTTTGTGAGCTTCCAGAAATTGACGAGCGCGATGACAACAGATTGACACCACTCCAATTCGCAGCGACCGGCGAATCAACGTAAAGTATTCGGGTCACGTGATCTCAGTTTCAGGATTTAAAGTGTGATTAAACGAACGACTAGAACTATTTTCTGTGCACTTGCGCTTATTTGCGCTACTTCTAATTTTTATACACATGTTGTGAGTCATGTTATTCGAAATTTGACCGAGTTTAATAAAGTATAAACATGGATAATTTGAAAAAATGTTTGCCGCTTCTAAAATAGTTTTTTCCCCCGACGAATCTTTAGAAGACGAAGAAATCATTATTAAACTATTATTAGATCATAATCAAGAAACTGAACCTAGAGTATGCATAAAAAATTATGTGGAACAGGTGGTTCCTCGATACTCGGACAAAGACTTCAAAAGTCATTTCAGAGTTAATAGAAGAACCTTTGAAGTTTTAATGAATCATATCATGATCCATGAACAAACCAAGAAAAGGGCTGGTGGCCCCGGTAGGTTGGTTGGTTGATTGATTTTTTATGGCGCAACGCCCATGACAGGACATAGAGCGCCAAACACAAGACAAAAAATAGGTGGTGGTGGCCCCGGTAGACCAGCCACAATTTTGGATAAACACCTGTTAAGTGTGTTGTGGCTTTTAGCCAATCAAGAATCATTTCGGTCAGTATTAATTGTCAAGTATATACTAATTATTAATTCTAATCAAAACTGACAAATACTGATGCTATTACGTTCATTTGAAGAAAAACGTTGAGTTATTTATCAAGCCCATCAGCAGTCAACTAATGCTCTTCCTATAACTTTGTTCCTTTACAAGTGTGCAAGGTTTAGATATTGCTAAATTACTTAGTATAAATTATTATCAATTACAATTAAAAACATTAGATAGGTAAAATGGTTAACCATTTAGAGCAGGTTGTTTTCCTCCATCGCATATTCAAAGAGACATAGAAAAACTGGGCAATATGGTTAAAATGTTAAAGTTAATAAGAGTTAAAAGTTAAGGTAATAATGCAATAAACACGTTTAATGTAATTTCAAAGTACCACAATTTGTCTTTTTGATTTTAGGTCAGTTGCTGATCGATTTGATCTGTCCGAGTCCACACTTCACAGCCTTCTTAATAAGATGTGCGATTCTCTTGGAGAAATGGCTCCTAAGTTCATTTGCTGGCCTAATATTACGGAGGTAAAGAACGAATTTGAATCTGTGTGGGTTTCCAGATGTTGGTTGGTTGTTTTGTGTTTTATGGCTCAAGGCCCCGATAGGGACATTTTGTGCCAACCAAGACATATCAAAATAAAACTAAAGAGTTTCCAGATGTTGGAGCAATAGATGGAAGCCACATACAAATCAAGGCTCAGTCCACGCACCCTGTGAGGTATTATAACCGCAAAAGTGACTTCGTTCTGCCTGGTTGCCATAAATCGGGCGGATCAGGTGGTCCTGTTGCGCAGGCGGTATCCGTACTGTGTACAGGACTACCTGTTCAATCATCCGGATCAAGAGATTTGGTATAAACCAAAATTCCTCATGCTCCGGGGATTTGAGAACGAGGCCTTACCCAATCTCCCCGAATCCCTCAAGGAAGGTTGGTTGGTTGGTGGGGTTTTATGGCGCAAGGGCCCTATTCGGCCATTCCGCGCCAGACACAAGGTTTTATGATTTCAATTTGAGATTTATATGCGTTTTATTAAATTTATATCGAGTAGAAATAGAAATAAATTCTTATGGGGCACATCTCCAAGGGCACATCTCCTCTTGCATTTGGTAGCAACTGGAGCTGTTTCTGATCCTGTATTGGACAATGATAGAACTGCACTTGATAAAGCTGCTGTGGAAATAGTGAAAGAATTGGTCACAGCTGGTGCCAATGTAAATAGCCTGGATATTTGGTGTGAAACCCCTCTTCACATTGCAGCCAGAAGAAACTACTTTAAACTAGAAAAAATTTATTGCTCTCAAATAACCATTACTGGTAAAAAGTAACGTTTCGTTCTTCGAAATATTTGTGCCATCAAGAACAAACCAAATTTCAAAAATAAGAAATACATCTCTCCACGTATTTTGTCGCCTGAAATCGATTAAAATTCCCAGAAACGTTTTTGGATGAACTAAATAAACTAAAAGATGAAAACCCTGTGGAGGTTAAGTCATCATCTAAGCCGAGTACTTCTTACGTTAGCAATATAGCAAAATATTTAGCTTATATTGTTCCGAAATCAAAGAAAGTGTATATTCATCCAATACTTGATCAGATGAAAAATGCTGGTTATACTTTTAATGAAAACAATGAACTTGTAGTGAAAGGGAACACCGAACACAATAGTAATGTAGTAGATCTTTTCGGGTATCTAATGCGAAATTTAAAAACATCTGGTTATAGACCAATTGGTTTTAATGCATTCATTAATGCTATACAAGATATAAATATTCCGAAAGAATGGATTGGAAATACAACTGTTCGTAATCAGTTATATCTTCAGGAAGCTGATCCATTTTTTTCCACACCTGGAAAAGAATCTAAATGGACATCTTGGCGAGAAGTCGGCACCTCACCATATCTTGAATCTACTATTCAAAAGGAGTCAACTACACCAAGGAAAGAATCTAAATGGTCGTCATGGGGTGAGGTTGCTGGCCCTCCATTACCTGCGGATATTTCTAATAAAGAACAAGAGTTTACTCCTGACATCAAAACCCCTCGTTTATCATTGATCAATACCTTTAAAAAACCCAAGACAGACTCATCCAATTCATTAGAGACCCTTTCTCCATCTATTAAACAGAAATGGAAAAATTGGAGGTAAAAAAAGAATCTGTAAACATGAGTGACACATTGAATAATGTGTATTATGATTTTGAAAATCCTGGCTCATTTGGTGGAGTGTTAGGATTATCTCGTTCAAGTAAAATTCCTCTAAAGAAAACAAGAGATTGGTTGATGAGACAAGATGTCTACACTCTTCACAAACCGGTTAGAATTCATTATTCAAGAAGAAAAACATTAGCTTTGGGTGAAAAAGATTTATTTCAAGCTGATTTAGTTGATGTGAGACATTTATCGAAAATAAATAATAACTTTTGTCATATTTTAACTGTTATAGATGTATTCTCAAAATTTGCTTTTGCTATCCCAATAAAAAATAAAAAACCTGAAACTATTGTTAACGCCTTTAAAACTATTTTTGAAATTTCAAAACCAAAAAATCTTCAAACAGATCGTGGTAGTGAATTTTACAATAGCTTAACAAGAGAATTTTTCAAACGTCAAAATATTAATCATTATTCCACTCATAGTCAAACAAAAGCAAGCGTTGTTGAACGATTTAATCGCACTTTAAAAAACAAACTGTATCGAATATTTACATATAGAAATTCCTACAAATATATTGATGTTTTAGACAAGGTACTTGAAAGTTATAATAATTCTATACATAGAAGCATAGGCATGGCACCTTCAAAAGTAACACCGTTAGATCATTCGAAAATATTTCACAAGCTGTATGGAAAGGGTGATCACATAGTTACATATAAGTTTAAGGAAAATGATTATGTCCGAATATCTAAGGTGAGAAAAACTTTTCAAAAAGGATATCACCCTGGTTGGAGTGAAGAAGTGTTTGTTGTTCATAAACGATACTCCTCTTCTCCCCCAACATATAAATTGCGTGACATGCAAGGTGAAGTTATAGACGGTCGGTTTTATCAAGAGGAATTACAACCGGTTATCAAGTCCTCTGATAGCTTTTGGAGCATCGAAAAAATTTTACGTACTCGCGGAGTGGGATCCAAGAAAGAATATTTTGTTAAATGGAGTGGTTTTGATGAAAAGTTTAATTCGTGGATTAAAGCATCATGGCTCAAGTGAAATCAGAATTTTATATAACTCTAGCTAGTAATGCATGCATGGAATTATTTCCTTCTAATACGCAAGCTCACTTTATTACCAAACTATCTCCTCCGCTAACATAATAACGCTAATGAACATAACTTCAAACACAATTCAATTCTAAACCCGCAACTCAACGTCACATTTGTGCGACATGCTTTTGTTGACAGTTAATCGTAGGTTTCCACTGACAGGGGTTGGTTGGTTGGTTGGTGGGGTTTTATGGCGCAAGGGCCCTATTCGGCCATACCGCGCCACTGACAGGGGATTTGAGCCTATCTAATTGTGTCGCAGTTAAATTTATTGCTCTCGAATAACTATTACTGGTAAAAAGTGACGTTTCGTTCTTCGAAATATTTGTGCCATCAAGAACAAACCAAATTTCAAAAATAAGAAAAACATCTCTCCACGTATTTCGTCGCCTGAAATAGATTAAACTTTTTGACGAATTAGCGGAAACTTTTGAATAAAAGCATGCGACATCTCCCCCTTCGTTGTTTATTAAATTGATGGATGTTGCTAAGTGCTTGTCAAGGGAAGCTGATTTTAAAGCTTCAGGTGAAATGGTAAAATAATGTTCGATAATTGGTTGGTTGGTTGGTTGGTTAGTGTTTTATGGCGCACGATCCACACTAGGATATTATGCGCCAGCCAAGACAAAATAAGACTATGTTCGATAATTGGAATTGTGGTTGTTAAAACTTCTTTGAAATACCACGATCCTTTTTGAATAAATTTTATTTCCAGTAAAGTTGGTTGGTTGGTTGTTTAGGGTTTTATGGCGCAAGGCCCCTATTAGGACATTCTACGCCAAACAAGTGAGTTAAAATCTATTTCATTTTTACTTTACTACAGCAGATCTAAGAGTATGTTGAAGAGACTGTTAATTCGAGGTGTTTGATCGAAGCTGAAAAAATCTTGGAAGCCAAACATCTGATTTCATGCGGATTGAAAGACGTATCGTCTGAATATTTTGTTTTATTTTATTTACAAACAAGGGCATTAAACAATCCTCATCATACTATAACAGGCAGAATCAAAAGAATGTCCAATAAACTTTTAATTGAAAATTTATTTGTAGCTGCAAAGCAGTGGATGCTGCAAACACATTACTGCTGTTCTAATTTATTGCAACAGGCAATAATCAACATTTAAATAAATTACAATGTAGTAGTACTCTTTAACATGATTCAGTAGCATACTTTTTATACACATTGTATAAATGAGTACTCTACTGATAATAAGTATACTACTTAAATATGCATAACTTAAGCAAATCTTTATTGAAATTCGTGTTCTTTTAGAAGTTGTATTAAAATGTAATATTGTAATACTGTAGCTTAAAGTGTACGATAATTCGATTTTATGTCTTACAATAGGGTTACTTTCTTCTGGATATGCAACAAATTGCGTCCATATCTCGAGAAGAAAAAAAAGTAGTCTGTGAAGCGATTTCAGTCGAGAGAAGAGTGACTGTGACTCTGGCCAGATTGGGAAGCTCTGGAGAATTGAGGAGCCTCGCAAACCTCTACGGAATGGCAAAATCAACAGTCTGTACTGTTGTAAATGAAACTACGAGAAAAATTGTATTGCACTCCGAGAACCAAATTCAATTCACAGATGAGGAAAATCTACAAGGGATTGTTTTATCATTCCTGGGTATGTGCGGAATACCTGGGAGCAATAGATGGCACACACATCCCCTTCAAAGCTCCTTCTCACGACAAAAGGGACTATTTTTAAAAGAAAACAATATTTTAGTGTTCTGCAAGCAGTTGTGGACCATAACTTTACGATTATAAATTTCGGATAACCAGGTGCTGTCCATGATGCAAGAGCTTTTGTAAGCTCAGAAATATACGCTCTGGGCGAATCTGGCCATTTTAATAATATATTTTGTGAGCTTCCAGAAATTGACGAGCGCGATGACAACAGATTGACACCACTCCAATTCGCAGCGACCGGCGAATCAACGTAAAGTATTCGGGTCACGTGATCTCAGTTTCAGGATTTAAAGTGTGATTAAACGAACGACTAGAACTATTTTCTGTGCACTTGCGCTTATTTGCGCTACTTCTAATTTTTATACACATGTTGTGAGTCATGTTATTCGAAATTTGACCGAGTTTAATAAAGTATAAACATGGATAATTTGAAAAAATGTTTGCCGCTTCTAAAATAGTTTTTTCCCCCGACGAATCTTTAGAAGACGAAGAAATCATTATTAAACTATTATTAGATCATAATCAAGAAACTGAACCTAGAGTATGCATAAAAAATTATGTGGAACAGGTGGTTCCTCGATACTCGGACAAAGACTTCAAAAGTCATTTCAGAGTTAATAGAAGAACCTTTGAAGTTTTAATGAATCATATCATGATCCATGAACAAACCAAGAAAAGGGCTGGTGGCCCCGGTAGGTTGGTTGGTTGATTGATTTTTTATGGCGCAACGCCCATGACAGGACATAGAGCGCCAAACACAAGACAAAAAATAGGTGGTGGTGGCCCCGGTAGACCAGCCACAATTTTGGATAAACACCTGTTAAGTGTGTTGTGGCTTTTAGCCAATCAAGAATCATTTCGGTCAGTATTAATTGTCAAGTATATACTAATTATTAATTCTAATCAAAACTGACAAATACTGATGCTATTACGTTCATTTGAAGAAAAACGTTGAGTTATTTATCAAGCCCATCAGCAGTCAACTAATGCTCTTCCTATAACTTTGTTCCTTTACAAGTGTGCAAGGTTTAGATATTGCTAAATTACTTAGTATAAATTATTATCAATTACAATTAAAAACATTAGATAGGTAAAATGGTTAACCATTTAGAGCAGGTTGTTTTCCTCCATCGCATATTCAAAGAGACATAGAAAAACTGGGCAATATGGTTAAAATGTTAAAGTTAATAAGAGTTAAAAGTTAAGGTAATAATGCAATAAACACGTTTAATGTAATTTCAAAGTACCACAATTTGTCTTTTTGATTTTAGGTCAGTTGCTGATCGATTTGATCTGTCCGAGTCCACACTTCACAGCCTTCTTAATAAGATGTGCGATTCTCTTGGAGAAATGGCTCCTAAGTTCATTTGCTGGCCTAATATTACGGAGGTAAAGAACGAATTTGAATCTGTGTGGGTTTCCAGATGTTGGTTGGTTGTTTTGTGTTTTATGGCTCAAGGCCCCGATAGGGACATTTTGTGCCAACCAAGACATATCAAAATAAAACTAAAGAGTTTCCAGATGTTGGAGCAATAGATGGAAGCCACATACAAATCAAGGCTCAGTCCACGCACCCTGTGAGGTATTATAACCGCAAAAGTGACTTCGTTCTGCCTGGTTGCCATAAATCGGGCGGATCAGGTGGTCCTGTTGCGCAGGCGGTATCCGTACTGTGTACAGGACTACCTGTTCAATCATCCGGATCAAGAGATTTGGTATAAACCAAAATTCCTCATGCTCCGGGGATTTGAGAACGAGGCCTTACCCAATCTCCCCGAATCCCTCAAGGAAGGTTGGTTGGTTGGTGGGGTTTTATGGCGCAAGGGCCCTATTCGGCCATTCCGCGCCAGACACAAGGTTTTATGATTTCAATTTGAGATTTATATGCGTTTTATTAAATTTATATCGAGTAGAAATAGAAATAAATTCTTATGGGGCACATCTCCAAGGGCACATCTCCTCTTGCATTTGGTAGCAACTGGAGCTGTTTCTGATCCTGTATTGGACAATGATAGAACTGCACTTGATAAAGCTGCTGTGGAAATAGTGAAAGAATTGGTCACAGCTGGTGCCAATGTAAATAGCCTGGATATTTGGTGTGAAACCCCTCTTCACATTGCAGCCAGAAGAAACTACTTTAAACTAGAAAAAATTTATTGCTCTCAAATAACCATTACTGGTAAAAAGTAACGTTTCGTTCTTCGAAATATTTGTGCCATCAAGAACAAACCAAATTTCAAAAATAAGAAATACATCTCTCCACGTATTTTGTCGCCTGAAATCGATTAAAATTCCCAGAAACGTTTTTGGATGAACTAAATAAACTAAAAGATGAAAACCCTGTGGAGGTTAAGTCATCATCTAAGCCGAGTACTTCTTACGTTAGCAATATAGCAAAATATTTAGCTTATATTGTTCCGAAATCAAAGAAAGTGTATATTCATCCAATACTTGATCAGATGAAAAATGCTGGTTATACTTTTAATGAAAACAATGAACTTGTAGTGAAAGGGAACACCGAACACAATAGTAATGTAGTAGATCTTTTCGGGTATCTAATGCGAAATTTAAAAACATCTGGTTATAGACCAATTGGTTTTAATGCATTCATTAATGCTATACAAGATATAAATATTCCGAAAGAATGGATTGGAAATACAACTGTTCGTAATCAGTTATATCTTCAGGAAGCTGATCCATTTTTTTCCACACCTGGAAAAGAATCTAAATGGACATCTTGGCGAGAAGTCGGCACCTCACCATATCTTGAATCTACTATTCAAAAGGAGTCAACTACACCAAGGAAAGAATCTAAATGGTCGTCATGGGGTGAGGTTGCTGGCCCTCCATTACCTGCGGATATTTCTAATAAAGAACAAGAGTTTACTCCTGACATCAAAACCCCTCGTTTATCATTGATCAATACCTTTAAAAAACCCAAGACAGACTCATCCAATTCATTAGAGACCCTTTCTCCATCTATTAAACAGAAATGGAAAAATTGGAGGTAAAAAAAGAATCTGTAAACATGAGTGACACATTGAATAATGTGTATTATGATTTTGAAAATCCTGGCTCATTTGGTGGAGTGTTAGGATTATCTCGTTCAAGTAAAATTCCTCTAAAGAAAACAAGAGATTGGTTGATGAGACAAGATGTCTACACTCTTCACAAACCGGTTAGAATTCATTATTCAAGAAGAAAAACATTAGCTTTGGGTGAAAAAGATTTATTTCAAGCTGATTTAGTTGATGTGAGACATTTATCGAAAATAAATAATAACTTTTGTCATATTTTAACTGTTATAGATGTATTCTCAAAATTTGCTTTTGCTATCCCAATAAAAAATAAAAAACCTGAAACTATTGTTAACGCCTTTAAAACTATTTTTGAAATTTCAAAACCAAAAAATCTTCAAACAGATCGTGGTAGTGAATTTTACAATAGCTTAACAAGAGAATTTTTCAAACGTCAAAATATTAATCATTATTCCACTCATAGTCAAACAAAAGCAAGCGTTGTTGAACGATTTAATCGCACTTTAAAAAACAAACTGTATCGAATATTTACATATAGAAATTCCTACAAATATATTGATGTTTTAGACAAGGTACTTGAAAGTTATAATAATTCTATACATAGAAGCATAGGCATGGCACCTTCAAAAGTAACACCGTTAGATCATTCGAAAATATTTCACAAGCTGTATGGAAAGGGTGATCACATAGTTACATATAAGTTTAAGGAAAATGATTATGTCCGAATATCTAAGGTGAGAAAAACTTTTCAAAAAGGATATCACCCTGGTTGGAGTGAAGAAGTGTTTGTTGTTCATAAACGATACTCCTCTTCTCCCCCAACATATAAATTGCGTGACATGCAAGGTGAAGTTATAGACGGTCGGTTTTATCAAGAGGAATTACAACCGGTTATCAAGTCCTCTGATAGCTTTTGGAGCATCGAAAAAATTTTACGTACTCGCGGAGTGGGATCCAAGAAAGAATATTTTGTTAAATGGAGTGGTTTTGATGAAAAGTTTAATTCGTGGATTAAAGCATCATCGCTCAAGTGAAATCAGAATTTTATATAACTCTAGCTAGTAATGCATGCATGGAATTATTTCCTTCTAATACGCAAGCTCACTTTATTACCAAACTATCTCCTCCGCTTGTACTAAGAGGTGAATGGGAAGTAGGATTGGTAGAAGCTATTATTCCCAGAAGTTATTTCAACATTACCCATTCCAATAACACATATACTGTAACCTATAAAAAAGAAACTTTCGTGTATGAAGATGTTACAAAGCATGAAGTACCATTATCACCAATTTTAAATGATTCGGGATCATTTTTTACAAATTTAAATAACAATATTGAAGTAATAACTAAATCGAATGGAGTTGTATTTGTTGAAGATGGATCGCATGTTACTATTAAGTTGTGGGAAAGCGGTGACTTTGAAGTTCATATTGATCCAGTAAAGGCTGAAAAACTGTTATATGTTTTACATCAACCATTAAAAGATTTAAAAGTAACAAAAACTACAACTTTTAAATTTAGAAAAACTAGTGTAAACTTAGGAAATCAATTGTTTTACATTATCGATAAACGCATTAATAGAGATGTTATAACTCAAATTCCATTAAGCCAGGAAAATTCCCCCACAAACGCGAAAACATTATTCGAAGATATTAACGAAAATATACAACGGTTAGCAAGAACTGATAAAGTGAAATTTGTACAATTTAAATCTGATCCCGGCCATGTATTTGTAAGAATTCCTCGAGGGTATGAAATCCACCTTTCTTCCGAACATGCTCCTACTCTTTTGAATGCATTAAATTTTTCCTTGGATGATGTTGTATTGGATAAAGATGCACGCTTTATGTGTAAGGATATTGAAAAATTGTTGTCTTCTAAAGAATATTTTACTTTTAAAAAAATAGGATTAAAAGAAGGTAAAATATCAACAGAAAACGTTAGTGAAAATTTAACCATACCCATCGGCCAATACTCTACAGTAGCAGAATTGTTTAACACTTTTAAAGGAGTTGAGATGAAGCTGTTATCAGATAAAAAAGTACAATTATCACTACCAGAAGAAACCACAGTTTTGCTGGGGAATGGACTTCAACAGCTCTTAGGTTTTAAAACTAATTTTTTTTTAGAAGGTGATCATATAGCTGAATATCCAATTGAGTTAGATGCAGGAATTGCCGAAATTTTTGTTTACTCAGATATTGTTGAACCTCATAGGATTGGTGGAACATCTGCTCCTCTTCTTCGTATCATTCCTCTCGGGGGGGAAAAAAACGATCAGATTGTACGTGTTTACAACTCACCTCTATATTTTCCTGTTAAGCCGAATTATATCGAAACTATAGAATTGGAATTGCGAACTAGTAGTGGCTCAAAAATGATATTCACTTCGGGGAAAACATATTTGATATTATCATTTCGTCAACGTTAAATGACGTATATGGAAAGTTTCAGTTTGTTTTACATTTCACTTAGTTTCAGTTCGTGATTTTACAGCCCTCTAGCGGTCAGAGTAGCCTTGAAATGTAGTATAAAACCCACACTTCCTTCGCTATCTCATCAGAAGCTGGGGAGAGAAACTTGATCAAAAAATCTCCAATAAAAATGGCTGAAGTTAACTGGGATGAACAGGAAGAAGTTGACTGGGATCAACTCTCAAAAACGCCGCTGTCAGAAATGGTTCTCAGGAATTTAAAAGATCATCTAAATTGGAAACTAGTCTTCCAGTACTCTCAGCTTAGCGAGCCTTTCATCGAAGAAATATTCGGACTCATTGCTCATACTGAGGAACATTGGTATGTAATTTCCAAATATCAAAAACTTTCAGAAGATTTTATGACTACGTATAGAGTGTTATTGGATTGGACTCGTCTTTGTTTTTATCAAAAAATGTCGGAAGAATTCATCGAGCGACATATTAACAAAATAGAGTGGAAGGGGGTCTCTCAACAGCAAACTCTGAGCGAAGAATTCATTTTGAAACATAAAGACAAATTAGATATGGCTCTAGTATCAGCTTACCAGAAATTATCTGAAAGTATGATGAGGGAACTGAAAGATCTATTGTATTGGCCTGCCATCACAAGGCATCAAAGCTTCAGTGAAGAATTTATAGACGAATTTACAGACAAGATTGATTTCTGCAACCTGCTGAAGTACAAACGACACATTTTACCAAATTCATTTTATGATAAGAATGCGCATAAACTCAGCTGTATCCTCCTAGCTGAAATTTGTGAATCTTTAGATAGAAATGTTTAATGGTTTTTGTGAACTCGATATATTATTCTTACTTATTATTGTATGCTGATTTTGAGGGGTGTGACCCCATTATACTTATTCATTAATGTATGGTGCTTTTGCTTTGTTTAAATTGATTGAATAAAATCTATTTTGCTTTCATTCGAGTTTTGTGTCTCTATTTTCCGTTCACTTAAAAATAATACTAGTATAAATATAAAACACAAAGAAATATTTATTCATTTAAAGCTTAGACTCATCCTATGATAGAATAATAGAAATGGATCTTAGGACATCGGATTGTATTCATTATTATTGTAATCAAGCTGGAGGGGGGGACTACTTTAAAGGAATAGCTTATCAGAGAGGATACGGAATATTTGGTGATATATTCCGAAAAATATCCCCATTCCTTTTTACGGCAGCTAAATACTTAGGAAAGCAATTGCTTCATACAGGAAAAAATGTTGTTAGAGACGTAGCTTCAGGTCAACCTTTTAAAGAATCTGCCAAACATCATTTTTCGAGTGTTGGTCGAAAATTAAAAGATGTCATCCATAAGTTACAATCAGGATCTGGTATAAAACGCAAGTGTGGCAGAAAGTCTAGCCATTCTTCTCGAAAGAAACCGAAGACCAAACATAAAAAATCAAAGAAGAACGATAAAAAAGATATTTTCAAATGGATGAAAGATCGATGCTAACGTTAAAGTCGGAATTGGATTTGTTTTCGGTTCCTCCCACTCAACTAGCCATCGATGAGTCTTCCCTCCTCGAAGTTCATCCTATTGCAACAATAACTGATGATATCTCACCAATTGAATTTTACATAGAAGGAAATGGACAAAACTACTTGGACTTTGCTCATACATTTTTACATTTAACAGCTCGAATTGTGAAAGCCGATGGAACAGAATTAGGCGATGATGATAAAGTCAGCACTATCAATTATCCTCTTAATTCGTGTTTTTCCCAATGTTCTGTGTTTTTGAATGACAAACAAGTTTCATCTCAAGTAAATTATGCTTATAGAAGTATCATTGAAGCTTTGTTATTCTATGATGAAGCTTCACAATCAAAACTTTTATCAACGGGATTATTTTATAAAGATACAGTAGGAAATTTTAATAGTGTGGATCCTACACTCACTACATATCTAAAGAACGAAGGCTTGGCTAAACGATTTGAGAAGACAAAAAAGAGTAAGCTCATAGATTTGCTCGGTCCACTACACATTGATTTAGCTAATCAAGATAAATTATTAATAAACGGTGTAAGTGTTAGAATCAAATTAGTACGTGAAAAAGATTCTTTTGTTTTAATGTCTGGTACCCCTGGATATAAATTTCAAATAAAAAGCGCACGCTTATTATTGCGAAAAGTTAATGTAAACCCAAGTGTTTTGCTCATCAAAAAGCTTTAGATATTGGAGTGATTAAACTAAATCTTCGCAAAATCGATGTGAAAACTTTTACTTTAGCAACTGGATTACAATCAACAGCTATCCCTAATGCGTTTGTAGGAAACCTTCCTACTCGTGTAATCATTTCATTTGTTACAAACAAAAGTTTTAATGGGTCTTATGATGAAAACCCTTTCTTCTTTAAAAATTTAGGTTTAAATTATATTTGCTTACAACAGGAAAATAAAATGATACCAACAAAACCCTATACCCCCGATTTCACAAATGATTGTTATAGTAGAGCCTATCACGGACTATTCAGTGAATTAAAATCATATTATCATGATCATTTGGTTAACATTTCAACTGCGGAATATAAAAACGGGTTAACTTTTTTCGTTTTTGATTTAACACCCGATTATGCTGCAAGTGAAAATCATTTAAGTGTTATGCCCTCTTCAAATTTGTCAATAGAATTAAAATTTTCAGTAGCATTACCCGAAACAGTTAACTTGGTTGTATATTCAGAACATAGATCTCTCATAGAAATTGATAAATCAAGAGCTGTGTACACGGATTATTAATGGATACAATTTCGTTATGGAAATTTTGCATGAAAGACTGTATTTTAAAAAAAGAATTTGGAGGAGTGTTTGCTTCTGACCGTTTACCAAATTCGAAATATATCTATTCGTCTTTTATCGTTAATTTAGACCCTCATAACAAACCTGGTAGCCATTGGGTTGCCTTATATTTTAAAAAAGATATATGTTATTACTTTTGTAGTTATGGCTCGTCTCCGTCAAATACAAATATACTTCATTTTATTAAAAGAAACTCTAAAACGGTTGTGTGGAATTTGAGTCTTTATCAAAGTTTAACAACAAAAACGTGTGGGAAATTTTGTTTATATTTCCTCAACCGAATGTGTCGTTCAGAAAAGCTATATCTGATCCCAAATCAAACTTTTTACAATGAATGTGTTGTTAAAAAATTTTTTAAAAAAATATCTTCCTTTAAAAATTATAAATCTATTTGCAGAACAAGCAATAACATGTTAGAACGTGTTCAACTATGTCGAGCTCAATGTTATAATTTGAATTAAGTATGTTTTAACACGAATTTTTCTGTTATTGATTTTAATTGGATGAAATGAGGAAACTGTATAGGGTATTAAATGAATTAAATATCATGATTCCCTCATTTATAAAATAGTTTTCAAAGCGAAAACATTGTGTGCTCAAAATGGCTTTAGAAAAATTTGGTTTTGTGTATCTTCATAAACTCAGAAGGGGTGAGCCTTTTACTGTTCACAGTTCCTCGAGTAAACTCTATGAAACTGTGATTGAATGTATTCAAGAAGCTATGAAAATTGATTTTGATGTTCCTGATTATCCTGATTATGTATTGAAAATTGCTTATTTCAAAGTACTTAACAACGATAACATTGTACGAGAATTGCATTCTCAAAAATTCGAATTGTTTGAACAAGCTTAGCATCTGATGATGAGGAAAATTCTTTTTCCACCTGTTATACAATAGAATGTTATGTTACACAGATGTAATACATGCATGTATTTAACTGCTGTAAAATACGATATGAGAAAACAATAAACGTTTTTGTTACATAAAAAGTGTTGTTATTTGAGTTAAGTATCCTTCTACAACTTTTCATGAATTAAAAAAAGTTAACATATCTTTCATATAATTATTCAAAACACATGCAGATATTCATGAGCTTAACCTTCATTTCTTTTAAATAGAATTTTATATTATTTCTTTTCCTCCAAACTAGTTATCACTAGTTGAAAAATAGCGTTTACCTTGAAATATTTACCTTAACCTCAAAAACGTCTTATTCTCAATGCTAACTTATATACCCACTCCATTCCTAAAAACTAAGAAAGCTAACATTCAAAACGTTAAACTACCTTTTTTCTTTAAGAGAATATGTAATTACCATCAATTTATATTATTATTATGCTAAAAAAAACCGAAGGCTACCATGAAAGTATTTTTCCCAAATGGCAACCTGTGTAAAAAAAATAAGCTTCAGTCTTAATTTTACTTGATTCACCTTGAAATATAGTATAAAAACCCCCCGCCTTCGTTCACCATCTCAATAGAAGCTGGACGAAACCTGCTCACTTGATATTGAAAGTAAGTAGTTTTATATTTTATAGTATAATTTTTAAATGTTAAATCTAAACAAAATTTTAACAGAACAGAAAGATTATTATTATAATTAAAATTTAATTCTTTTTGCTTGCAGAAAACTTAAAAAAAAAAAGAAGCATGTCTTCCTTTAAAAAAGGTATAAAAATTTTCGATCCTAGCTTTTCAATATATTTAATTTTAAAAAGTTCTTACGTTTTTCCAATTTTTAGAAAAAAATGAAAAGACCCCGAAGAGTGTGCTTGAAAACAATCTCAACGAAGCCTATTCAGACTTATCTGATGGTAAATAAAATCATTTCATGATTTATTTATTTTTTTTTTTATCAGAGAAAGTGAATTTAATTTAATCATTCTTCATGTAGATAGTTAATCACACATATCTTTTCCAGATAATGATTTTTGTACTACAAGTTCTGCTAGTAAGAAGCCGTCTTCTCTGAAAAGAGTGTTGGATGATGACAACCCTACACCACGAAAAGTGAGCAAAAGTCCAGGTCGTCGAACAAAATTTACTTTGGAAGAAGAATTTGTCTTGAATTCCATTAAAGAGGGTATGTATCAAAAATCAAGTGTTTATGTATTACAAACGAATTATTCGAACGGGTGTTTAATTAAAAAATATTTTTTATAGATAAACTTCAAGAAGATTCGAAATTTACAACCGAAAAAAAACCATCGAAAAAAAAGATTCCCGAAGTTATTCTAGATGATGATGATGAGGAGGAGGATGAAGTAGTTCCTGCTCATCCCATACCTGCTGCTCCTCCCGTTCAACCCCAGTACAACGTAGTGATTGCTAAAGATCCTGTGAAAACGAGATTGATTAACGATTTTGCAGTTTATTTAGGTAATGGATTTTCTGTAAATATCAAACAGTTCCGTAAACAAAACTATGTTTGTTTTACGAGACAATTCGATAACACGGTAAAAAACCGTTTTAACTTTCCACTCACTATGTTCGATAATTTGTGTAAAGGCGTCAAAGTGATAAACTCTCACTTAAAATCCCTCGAGTGAGAGGACTGGTTCAGTTTTGTATTGTTGATGTAGTAGTATGTTTTTTTTGAAGGAAAACGCTTTTAACAATTATGTTCAAACATATCGTTCAAATTTAGAGAACTATATAGACCCATTACTAGCTTTAAATGATCATAGATCCCAAATTTATAATTTGATTCGCAATAATCAAATCTCATTGCGAGTAAGATTTCTTATTTGTGTTTGTGTAGAGTTTATCAAGTTTGAGGATGAAAATCAATCTAATTCTAAAACTCAAACTTTCTATTTTTCATCTTTTTGTGAACGTGTTTTATCACGATTTCAAATTAAAGGTTGGTTGGTTGGTTGTTTTGGGTTTTATGGCGCAAGGTCCCTATATCGGACATTCCGCGCCAAACACAAGATTAATAGTTAAAAATATATTTACATTAAAAGTCATGTATGTTTCCAACCAATATTAAAATATGAAGTTTATTAAAAGGCTTATAAGATGCGGACGTGAAGTCCGTAGTCGAGCGTAGTCTATACGCCATTTTTAAAAGGTTGATAGGTTAAAAACAATTTCAGAGATGCCAGCATCTTTTCAATTGTACATATGATTAAATGTTTCAAATTAAAGGAAAAATAGAAACCGCTTTTAAAAAAATTATCGAATCGATCGATAATTTTATTCACCTTGGAAGTGGATGGAGTGTTAACGATGTAAAATTTATAGAATTACATTTAGGTCATTATAATGAACCGAATGGAGGTTGTAATGTCGCATCGCTACCAAAAGCGCTCAAGTTTAAAAAATGTATTATTCACGTTAAAAATACAGATCAAAAATGTTTTCTTTATGCAGTACTGTCAGGGATGTTTCCTTCTATCAAAAACAAACAAAAACCGGAATCATTTAAAAAAATTTTTAAATATATAAATTTTAGTTTTCTAACATTCCCTTTAAAAATTAGTCAAATACCACAATTTGAAAGAAAAAATAGTTTAAATATAAATGTATATGGATTCGAACTTAATTTGTTCCCGATATATATAAGTAAATTTAAAAATGATAAAGAAATAGATTTAATGTTGTATAAAAACCATTTCTTTTATATTTCACGCATGAATCGTCTATTATGTAGTAAAAACGGGTTGCATTTTCATTGTAAAAACTGTCTTTCATCTTTCCATAGAAAATCAACTTTGAACACGCATCAATCTTTTTGTTTAGAAAATAAACCAGAACATATTACAATGCCTGCAGATGGGGAAAATATAATGAAATTTAATGCTTATCACAAATTGTTGAAATCAAATTTCGTTATTTATTGTGATTTCGAGAGCTTAATAGTACCGTTTCATACTACATTTCCTTCAAATAAATCAAGCTCTACTACACCAACTCAATTTCATGAACCTCTTTGTTATGCTCTTTTTGTTGTTAGTGAGGAGAAAAAAATTCTCTATCATAAATACTATAGAGGGAAAGATTGTGTAGATAACTTTTTAAGTTCTTTACAGAACATTAAAAATGTTCTGTTAAGATACCTAAGTAAAAACGAACCCATGTTAGGTTCTCATTTTCCCAAAAGTTCGCTTTGTTTTGTGTGTAAACAAAATTTTAAAGCAAATGAAGTAATTGCAAGGGATCATTGCCACATCACCGGAAAATTTAGAGGATTTTGTCATTCTTCCCCCTGCAATTTAAATTTAAAAATTTGTCCCTTCATACCTGTTGTTCTTCATAACTTAACAGGTTATGATAGTCATTTAATTTTCAAACATATTTCTCATAAATTTGCAAAAAGTATTAAAGTGATACCTATAAATAATCAAAAATATACTACTTTCATAATCGATAATCTAAAATTTATAGACAGTTATAATTTTTTAAGTTCCCCGTTAACAAAGCTAGTTGATACTCTCAATAAGTCTAATCATGATTTCCCAATTTTAAATGAATTTTTTTCTTATAATCCAAAATGTGATTTACTAAGAAGAAAGGGAGTTTTTCCCTATTCATATCTAAGTTCTGAAAAAGTGTTATATGAAAAACAATTACCTGAGAAAAAAGAGTTTTTTAATAATCTCACAAATGAACACGTGAGTGATGAAGAATATATTTTTGCAAAAATGGTATGGAAAAAATATAAATGTAAAAACATTGAGGATTATCTGAAACTGTATTTATTCGGTGACTGTTTATTATTAGCAGAAGTGTTTGAAAAATTTCGAGACATCACACTTAAAATTTACGAGCTTGAAGCTCTTCATTTTATAACAGCAGCAGATTTAACTTGGAGTGCGGGGTTAAAGGTTACTAACGTTAGTTTAGAACTCCTACGCGATGTAGATATGTATTTACTTTTGGAACATGGGATACGTGGAGGAGTGTGTATGGTTGGGAAGCGATTAAGTACAGCTAACAACAAATATTTACCCGAAACTTATGATAAAACTAAAGAAGATAAATATATAATATCACTTGATGTAACTAATCTTTATGGATACGTAATGTCTAGTTATTTACCTATAAATAATTTTAAATGGATGAATGAAAAAGAAATAGCTGACCTAAATATATCAAATATTTCTTCCTCAAGCATGATCGGATATATACTTGAAGTTGACCTTTGTTATCCATACAATTTACATGATGTTCACGATTCATTCCCTCTAGCCCCCGAACATTTAATTATTCAATATAAACAACTATCTCCTTATCAAAAAAACTTACTACGGAAGTTGAATTTAAAATTTCCTAAATCGAGTAAACTGATCCCTAGTTTGAATAATAAACAAAACTATGTTGTTCACTACTTAAATTTACAGTATTATTTAAAACAAGGAATGATACTGAAAAAAATACATAGAGCTATCTCATTTTACCAATCCCCCTGGTTAAAACCCTATATTCAATTAAACAACGAAGAGAGAAAAAAATCTAACGATAATTTTTATAAAAATTTTTACAAACTGATGAACAATTCTTTTTACGGACGTACTTTATTAAACGTCCGTAAACTTAGAAATGTAGCCATTGCTACGAGTAAAAAAGAATGTCGAAAACATCTTGCTAGTGCAAACTTAGAATCTTTTCAAGCTATCAACAAAGAATGTGTTCTCTTTAAAAAAAAAAAGAACTAAACTGTGTTTAAATAAACCAATATATATAGGATTCACGGTGTTGGAGATAGCAAAATTGCATATGTACAAAATTTATTATAATGTTTTTAAAAAATTCTATGGTAATAATGTAAATTTGTTGTACACAGATACCGATAGTTTATGTCTTGAAATAAAAACCAAAGATTTGTATTCTGATTTGAAAAACAAGCTTCCAGACATTTGTGATTTTTCTAATTATAATCCTTCACATTTTTTATATAACAAACAAAACTTTATGAAATTAGGATACTTAAAAGACGAAACAGCAGGTGAACCTATTCAAGAATTCATTGGGTTAAAACCCAAAATGTATAGTTATATTTATTCAAATAATAATAAGAAGACAGCTAAAGGTATAAAAGCACATGTTTTACAAAATTTACACCATTCTAATTTTGTTTCGATTCTTAAAGAAAAATTGATGATACGAAATGAACAGTGTCAAATAATCAGTAAAAACCATGATGTTAAAACTGTTGCTGTGAATAAAATTTCTCTATCTTGTTTTTATGACAAAAAATATTTAATGAACGATGGTATTGAATGCATTTCCTTTGGACACTTTAAAATAAACAATGCTGATGAATCTAGTGAAGACGATTCTGATTGTGAAATATTGTCTTAGTTGATGCATCAACCCAAACGGGTATTCTACATAGCTCACGTGAAGTGTCTCCACCTTCATCTATAGACTCTGATAATGACACCAACAGCGATTGTTTTGAAATGTAACACCGATTGTTTTCTTTATCTACGCTTTATACTTATATATATATACAATTTATATTACACTATGTTTTAGTATGTGTTTCTATGGTTGCGGGAAAATTATTCATCCTATGTAGCTTTTAATGTTTATACAAATAAGCATACACTCAATAAAATAACTTTAAAATTTATCTACGTTTTATACTTATATGTACAATTTATATTACACTATGTTTTAGTATGTGATTCTATGGTTGTGGGAAAATTATGCATCGCTTTTAATGTATATGTTATACATAGAACTATGTAAATAACCATACACTCAATAAAATAACATTAAAATTTTGAGTCTGTCTTTTTATGGTGTGTTAACTTCTTATTCAGTTATATGATTTCATATATTTATTGATATGAAGTAGTGGTGATGGTTCATCTGGCATAAATTTTAACGTAATTACTAGTGTTGCTGTTATATATCATGCCAGTATGCTCATAACCTTGTGTTTTGAATATCAGATTATGGGCGTATTGGCATGCAAAACAACAGCTGTCCACATCGAAGTGTTATTGAGGGGTAAGTTTGTTTTCAATATCATTCGGTTCTCTTTACAACGCTCGTCCTCATATGCAATTGATAGTGAAGGGGTAAGTTTGTTTTCTAGTAGTGGTGATGGTTCATCTGGTATAAATCTTAACGTAATTAAGAGTCTAGACCTCTTAACCATCTATAACCTCTATGGGGTTAACCAATCTCCTTGCACACAAGTAGTGAGTATTCACATCTAGCTAAACTGTTATACACTTTAGATTCTTTGCAATGAGATAAAGATCATTTTTACCATACTGAAAGCTTAAAGTGTACACAAGTAGTGACTGTTCACTTCTGGTATAAAATCTTAAGGCGTTAATCTAGTAAGACCTATTGAGGGTTTAGGTTTCTTAACTCTTAAGAGTGCTTACATGTTAAGAATTTATGCCAGAAGTGAACAAACACCACTACTCCCGCCGCACAGTGGTCCCAAAACCCAAAAAGCTGGCCAAAAGTCGAAAGCGATTAGCTATTTCAATGAAAATTCATATATAGGGGTTTTTGAGGTCGCTGATTACGAATCTGAGGTCAAATTTATAAAAAAAGAAAATGGCGGCTCCGAAATGGTTTTGACCGAGGAAATTAATTTCTTACTTTTTTTTAAATCTTCTGCTTATACAATTTAAGGGTAACTGATTACAAATGATAAAAAAATATTTCCAGAAAGCAAAATGGCGGATTCAACATCGACGTCTATCTGGTGAAAAGTGTTAAGATTTGCACGGAATTAAGTATTTATTACATTTTTAGATGATGAATAAGTTATATTTCAATAAAATGCGTTTAAAGTTTTGAATATGAATGCATTACATCAACAATTTTAATATTTTACCAATGCAAAAAGGATTAGAATAAGTAATTAGCCGTTATTACAATAGTTATAAATATTTATTTTCATATATTTTTCCAGTAAATTTTACTTTGATAAAAAATAAAAAGTTAAAATAAGAATAGAATAAAAAACAATATATAACTTTTATGTGCTTATACAGGGTGTCCCCCCACCCCTTCAATTTTTGTAACCCTACAGATATAGGCATAAAAGTGGTGTCTAGGTAAAGTAAAGTGGCCATTCCCTATCCAATGCAACAACTTTCAACACTTAGTAGCGGCAATGTTAAGAGTTATAATTTTTATTTTAAAAGGTTTTGGAGATATTAAAAGTCAGTTACAGAGTTGTTGAGCAACATCGATTTAGTACAAGAAGACACCTTGTACAGAGAAATAACTTGAATAGAACACTTAAAACGCACGCTCAATTAGGTAGAATTTCCCAAGTTTTTATCCCTAAAACGGTCCTCATAACGCAAAAATATTTTTTTTTTCATTTCGATGTCTTAAATAATTGACTAAAAGTATTCTTAGATCATAAAAAAGGAAAATTTCTCATTTCTTTTTTTCTTCTAAATATGGAATGTTTTTAGGTAAAAAAATGGCAAGGAGTAATGAAATTAATTTTATTTCCTAACCAATTAAAATATACCCTTATTGTCACTTTTAAACATAATTATATATATATTCTTTATAAATATCGAGACGCAAAATTGAAAGTTGAATAAGCTTGAATTCAATCGCGCCCATACATTGCCACATAGAAATCGCTCCAGAAGCCAAAATGGCACCTAAAGGCAGCCAGTTTTTTGTAGGCTTTTGAAAAAATGTGTAATAAATAACTTCCACTTGGTTTCAGAGCAGGATCTGGCAAGAGTTTTTTCTATTTTCTCTTTTTATCACGATTTCCAAGAACGCTATCTACAGAAATATAACTATCTTTATTGTTGATTTACTATTCAATATATTGCTATTATAAATTTCAAAAAATAGGTTTCATTTATGCGTACTTTCTAAATAAGAATCCATTTTACAGAATCAAAATCGATCAACTTTTCACGATTCTATGCTCGTTTAAATTTAATAAAGTTTTTGTGTCATTTCGAGATGACAAAACAACGCGCTCGAAGCTCACAAACGAAATGATTTCCTGAGCCAAATAGAGATCCCAGCCATTCCCCAATAGTATAAATAGGTGCTAGATATATCCCAACAACTATTCCAATCGTCAAAAGTTCCGGGGAAAAACTTTATTTTTTCGACTTTTGGCCAGCTTTTTGGGTTTTGGGACCACTGTGCGCCGCGCCTCTCTGCACGATATTTGGGGTTGGCAACAACCGGATTCGTATTCCTTACGTCATTACCTTTCAGAAAAAGTAACCCTCATAATTGTAACACAATTATCGCACGGATTACCGTTTGCTCCTTGACTACAAATGGAAGACTAGTTGGCGCTGTATCACAGCCGATCGCCGGTTCCGGCCGCCATGTCTTACCATGTTTTTACTCGAAATCTGTTTTTGGTAGCCAAGATCGCCTGATATTTGCAAACAATCTCCGTGTAGGGAGCCATCAAGGAACGTAGATCAAAAATACTCGCAGGTTAAACAGCTAGACTGATCAAAATTTTAGTCAAAGCTTCAAAAGTCTTTATTTTAATTATCCTGGAATAGCGATGACGCATTGCGCAGTAGCGTTTAGCAAAGTGCATTATAGTTTAGTTTAGTTTAGTGTGTACTATGCCGCCCTTAAGCGAGCAACGGAAATGCTTTTTGGCTTTAGCCGAAGAATTGGCCGGTAATTCAAACACAAGATTAAGCCGCACTTTGTACAGCTTCGGAAATAGCGAACAAGCCGATACACCAAGTGGGCGCATGCAATACATCTCTCTGCAAACTCTGTCCGAAAACTTGCAGAATTTACGATCAACAGCCCTTCAAGCTGTTCTTTTCGACTGCCGACGCTTATATATGTCAGTTATCGAAAAGGTAACTTCCATTTTAACGTTTGCATCTCGTTTGAAACCACCTGGCTTCTAAAAGCTCTCTAAAAGAATGGGTGAGTGAAACGTTATTTCTGGTTTTTATAATTCACCAGTTATTTCTACCTATAATATGAATAAAATGTATTTATCTGCTGTGCGAAAATTGGGTAAATTGAAATTTGTTTAATAATTCGACATAAAATACTGTATATTAATATTATATGCTATATCATAATGTTTTGGTACCTTTAACATGCTTTATGCGTTTTCCGAAATTCGTAATTACCTGTTTATTAGTGCTTATAACGTGCTTTAATTATTTATTGCTTGCGTGCTTATTTTGTGCTTTAAACGGAGCCATGGTTACGCGTTTAAGTACTATCATTCGAGCCGTGGTAATAGTTTCCATAGCATTCTGCAAGAAATAAATCTTTAAATTTTTTGGAACTAATATTAGGACTGTCACAGATAAAAATTTTTATATTAATAAATTTTGCTCGCTCCATAATTTGCATACGGATCGTTTGGATATTTTTTCTGTCTTTTTCAGTTTTTAAACAAACCTGCATGTCCTTAATTTTCTGATGTTTTTTTTAGGTTCTATTTGCATTTGTTTATTATGTTCATTTGTTCATGTTGTCTGGCTTTTGATGGTTGTTGGGTGTTCTTTTTTTGGGTACTTATTCTGTATTGGACAATGTAATTGAACCGAAAGGTCTGTTTTGTCTTAAACAAATATTAAAAGATGTATACGCAACCTAAACTCCAAAAAAAAGTCCTGGCTCTGATGAAATAGACAAAATATTTAAAAATTCTATCATGCACCCATCTAAGTATTTTGACCAAACTATTTAATGATCTTGTATATATAAATGAAAGCACTTTCCCAAAATCCTTAAAAATATCAATCATAACTTCCATTTATAAAAAAGGTAATAAAATTCGGTCAGGTTGGCCGAATGTGGTAATCGTTTCTTGGCCCATAGAAGGCGTAACCGCCTGCGAGCGGTGAGGACTGTAACTGTAATATTGATGGATAGCACGGAGAGCGTGAGTGCGTGGATGGTTGGTTGGTTATTTGGGGTTTAATGGCTCAAGGCCCCAATAGGGACATTTTGTGCCAACCAAGACATATCAAAAAATAAAACTAAATGAAAGATTAGGCTGAAAAACCCTTGTCAAACGCACTCTATGCGTAAGAATAAAATTTCATTTAAAACATTTTAGAGTGCGTGGATGAGATTAAGTAATTAATAAACGTAACTTACTGATGTTTTAAAAAAGAGTACCCACTTGTAAGTGACAATGCTGAATTCATTGAGATTGCTTACGGGCCATGAAACAGACTTTTGAAACACCCTGTAATATACCGAATTGAAAATGACACATTATGTATACAGATGAAGGAGAATGACTATGTACAACTCAAGAAAAAATACGACAAGATTCAGGCACTCAACATTGACTTGTAGGAAGAGTTGGTATCATTGCTAAAGGCAAACAGCAAGTTGATAGTACTTCTATCCTTCAGAATACCTGATAATTATATACATATTGAATAAATTTCCCACTTCGCTGCTTTCAAATTGTATGATCAATCCCTCATTTTAGTTTTCTGTTGATACTTATTTTATAACTTTGTTCAAATGTTACAATGGAATTAATAACTAGAACAGCTGAGATAAATTTTTAATTTTACTTCTAAAGTATGACTGAGTATAGCCAGGAAAGAGTGGAAATGAATGATAGTGAAATGGTTGGTTCGTTGATTGGTGGGGTTTTATGGCGCAAGGGCCCTATTCGGCCATACCGCTCCAGAGTGTGTGCCCCTGAGGGCGATAGTGAAATGACTTCAGTGCCAACTCTAGAAGGTAAGTAATGAAATATTCAATCTGTTAGTAATAGTTAACCATCAATCAGAAAACTTGCATCTCATGGCTAGAGAGTGAGGGGCTTATCCCCACTACAAAAAGATGCTCAGAAGATCATCAAATGACGCTATACAGAGGATATGGCCTTGGAACCTACAAGTGCCAACGAAAACACGTCTGGCAAACCGGAGTCGGTAGCCAGGACAAAAGAAACTTCCATAGTGATGCGGGCGTTAAACCTACCGGAAGCAAAACGTCCGTCGGTACGAATACTATAGTACTTCACAGCCCACTGCCGAAATAAACGAAACCACCAGTCTAAGAAAAAGTTACTTCGAAGTAATCGACAGTCATAAATGAAATCGATAGAAGATTTCATCAGGAAGGAATGGAAAATATTATAATATTACAAGATTTGCTGACAAATTCAGCGAATGATGCTCCATTAAGAGGAAACACATTAAAGGAAAAGTTGGGGATCTTCGCCAATGATTTCCATTTAGGACGGTTAGAAACAACTCGTTCTTCTACCAAGTGTCGTGAAAGAAGGTTCATCCTATGATATATGCAAAAAGTTGCTGACAGTCTCTGCACATTCATGCAGTCTTCTAACTCCATGGAGCTTGCCGTAGCGGAACAAATTAGGAGACTGTCCGAAGCCTTGGGATTTCAGTACGCAACAGTTTTTATCTGACGGTGATTCCAAGGCATTCAATCATCTTCAAAAGTTAAAAGTGTACGAAGAAAATGCAACTTTGATGGAGGAGGAATGTGTGAATCACGTTAGCAAACGACTTGGAACCGGCCTGCGTGATTTTGTTAAAAAGTGTAAAGCAAAAGGTATTAACCCTTGGAGGGAAAAAGGCTGGTAGTTTGAAGGATGCTACAATAAAAAAAGTTGACTCAATACTACCAGTCTACCATTCTTGGGAACAAAGGGAATCCTGACAAAATGACGACGGCGATTTATGAGACACTCTTTCACGCAATATCGACAGATAAGAAACCCCAACACTCCAAGTGCCCAAAACGGGAGGACAATACAACAAAAATTGAAACGCCAAGAAAATAAAATTAATGATTTAGAATCTATGTTGGAAGTTGCCCAAAAGGTCTGTGGGATGTCAACTGACACTTCCCGAATGATGGACACTTTTGGGGATTTTCCTTTTCAGTTACTTGTCAATCAAGTAAAAAATAAAGCGACAAAGCCCTGTGGTCGTCGCTATACGCCTGCAATGAAGGAATTTTCATTGGCCTTGTATTTTTATTCTCCCAGGTCGTGCAATTTCTTAAGAACGAAAATGTGCCTGCCACATTCTGCAGTTTTACGAGGCTGGGTAAGTTCGGCGAATTGTTATCCAGGCTTTATGGATGAAACCTTTTCTTACTTAGAGTTAATTACAAAGCAAGATAACCAGCCGATTGACTGTGCATTGATAATTGACTTCATGTCCATTCGAAAGCAAGTTCTTTGGGACAAAGGACGGAATAAGTATTCAGGATATGTAGAATGTGTGGGGTTAGCCGATGATAAGTAGGAATCCTTAGCTTCTGAATTATTAGTCTTTTTGGTAGTGTCTTTAACCAAAAAGTTTAAAGTACTCATTGCTTACTTTTCAATTGACGGATTCAGATTCGGCTGGCCTGGCATACATCAAGATCGATGCGTAACATCGCCAATGAGTTCAATTGAACATCGATGTACGGAATTCAGATACGGCTACGGCGCTGCGATGCTCGGCCCGATCCCCAGATTCTTCTAGAGATCGATTTTAAACATCGGCTGCATCGGCAACGAATATCGCCGATGTCATCGTGATACAACGTGAACCAGCAGGATCGTGCAGCGATGTCCAGTTGTCCGCGTGGTTGCTCCTAGAAGAATCGATTCTTATTTTGATCTCACTTGCTTAATTTTTGTTATAATTGAAAATTCAAGAACAAAAGGTGCTGAGAGTGCCATGTTTCGGCCACACTATCAACATGGGTATCAACAGAGCGATGAAGACAAATGAATTATCTAGAGCCCTCGCAAAAGTTAAAAGATTGCAAAACACTTTCACACAGCTGGTAACTCACAAGGGACTTAGCCAATGCTCAAAAACTTCACGGGATGAAAATTTTGAAGCTTCCTAGTGCCTGCCCTACCCGTTGGGGTAGCACACTGAAGATTTTTCAGAAAATCAACTGCCAGTTGTGCCGTGGTGCAACAACCAGTAGCCGTGGTTGCTCACCAGCGCACGTGCCAAACAATAAATTATCATCAATTATAGAGTATTACTGCAGGTAAACAATAATGAAGGAGGTTTAGAAGAAGGCAACTCAGACGCTGATGGAGAGGAAGATAATTATGTATAACGAAGATCCTGAATAGCTCTTAACAATAATCGAAAGTCTTCGAAATAAATAATCCTAACTTGGCCTGTCACTACAAATAAGAGAGTAATGGGAATAATCGTGATGAGTCCACCACGTATTGCACAGATTTAACTAACCAATCATTTAACAACCGATCATTTTCATCATTCCAATTCTTCAGAGTTTTACAAAATGGGGGGAAAATACAGAGAAATTGGTTAGTTTACTCTAACAAGAAAAACTCCACTTTTTGCACTTATTGTAAATTATTCGGAGAAAAACAAATAAAGCTTTCCACCAGGTATCAAGACTGGAGACATCTGTCCACAGATCTCTGCAAACATGAAAAACTCCAAAAAGTTCAATGAGCTAAAAACCCTATTAAATGCTACATGTCTACAATAGATACTGTAACTAACATATTTGCGTTGCTAACTATGCTAACATATTTGCGTTAGCTAATGCACGAACATTTTATAGCAGTAATATGGAAGTGTACGTTCGATCCCAACCAGATGGCCCCTATAAGGGCTCTAATTCACCAGGGGATATTGTATAAATATTCATTGGAGCACACGAAGCCCAACCAGCCCCCGTAGGCCGTGGAGACTCAGCAACCAGAAGACACACACGGGGCACTGCTGGCCGAGGACGTGCCTGTTAGTTTGAGGTGAATCACATCAATATTCAACACAATAAATGAAATGGCATTGTGTAAGAAACTTTTCTACTTTTAATAAAAGTTATATGAAACCCTGGTACACTACTGATAATTGGTACACAAGTTATGATCTAGCAAAAGATCTCCTTCGTGGTTGGTTGTTTTGGGTTTTATGGCGCAAGGTCCCTATATCGGACACTCCGCGCCAAACAATATTAATAGTTAAAAAAAAATTAAATTAAAAGTCATGTCTGTTTCCAACCAAAATTAAAAAATTAAGTTTATTAAAAACGCTTATAAGATGCAAGATCCAAGAAGAGGAAATTGTTGCAGTGAAGGATAAGCTACAGAAACCTCTTAAAAGTGCCATCTGCTCTAGAGGTGAAACTTGGAAATATTAATGACGTGAAGGCAGGTGATGATCACCTGGGAGCACAGAGCTTCATTGTAGAACTTTACTGTTTGAACAATTTGTTCACATCATTATCCTGTCCTGAAGCAGGAAAACTGTTTGTACGGATAGACACATCAGAGTAAATGGGATGCTGCGTGTACTTAAATGTGACTTGTTCCAATTGTGTAACTGCTGTTGGAAGCTGTGCAACTTCAAAAAAGAATAGCGATTATTTTGAAGTTAATAGGAGATAAGCATATGCTATGTAGCAAATCGGTGGTGGGCATAGAGAAGCGGAACAGTTCATGTCTGTAATGAATATGCCTCCTCCGCCCAATCAGGTTCCTTACAACGAGCATACCAAAGCTCTGATCTTCTTCTTCGATCTCGATGCTGACTCGGAAGTCAAATTAGAAGCTGCAAAGCAAAATTTGCTAAATGCCGGATATTTGGATTTTCCAAATCGCTTCCTAAAATTCTTAAAAGAAGAAGAGATTATGTTAACCTTCAATTTGCCCTGTTAAAAAAAGATTTCTGCCTTCACTGAAAAAGATATTAAAGAATTAGGGCAAAACATATTTGAAATAAAGAGTGGTGATAGTGTCTATATGATCAATGCAGATGTGGACATATGTTCAGGTCCAGCAGGAAGAGCTGGTGTCATCTGCAAGCATCAAGTGGCACTAATGGAAAACAAGATCGTATTTCCTAATGCACCACCCGTAACTACTGAAGAGAAGATACACGAGGTTTACCATTTCTAAGACACCAGAGAATAATTACTATTAAATTTTTTAGATTTTTTTTAGATGACAGTAAATGTATGTGGGTTGGTTGGTTGGTTGGTTGGTTGGTTGGTTGGTTGGTTTTTTATGGCGCAAAGCCCAAGACAGGACATAGAGCGCCAAACACAAGACAAAAACATTGTATTTTTAGCCGGCAAAAGCCTTAGTCAGATGAACTCTGTACATCAATATGTAAAAGCCATTAAAATTGCGTACAAAAATTAAAATGTCTGTGGTATAAAAAGTGGTGAAGCAGATATACTAGTTAAAATCTTAAATATGATGGATAAAACCAATGGCATGAATGAATTTAAGAACATGTTTAAAATATGAGGGATTGTTTAAAATTTCTGAAAGATTAAAAGATGAATTTTTAAAAATGCGCCTTCTAATAGCATTAAAACATGCGCATTCGCACAAGATATGATATACTGAATAATTGACATGGCATCGACTGCACATGGGAGCCAGCTCCCCAATGAGCAAATGGCGATGTGTGAACCGGGTATGGCCAATTCGCAGCCTACTGATTATTACTTCCTCCCGGCGACTCAAAGTAGAATCTCGGCGAGGAGCAATCAGCGGCATTATCGAATGAAGCTTGTTCCCCAGCTGGGTGTCCCAGCTGTCCTGCCACTCGGAACGAAGCTTCCACCGGAAAAACGCTTTATGGTCAGAGAAGGGGACTGGAAATCGTTCTGGATTCCCGCGAGCGGAACGTGCCAGAAAGTCAGCCCCTTCATTGCCAGCGATCCCGGCGTGGCCAGGGACCCAACAAAAACGTATATCTATACCTCGTCTTGAGAGATAACACAGTTCTAGCCTAATGTCAATGAGGATGGGGTGGGTAGAGGTTTGATGAGAGACAAAGGCTTGTAAGGACGATAATGAGTCGGTGTATATGATGAACTTTTTGTGCTCTGAACTTTTCAGTTTTTCCAAGGCCAATCTAATTGCATGTAGTTCTGCTGTATAGGTTGATGTGAGAGTTGGCATAGCATCACATATAGACATTTCACTGCTTACAGCAGCTGCCCCGACATGCGATTCAGACTTCGATCCATCAGTAAATATCGGTACGAAGTCTGGAGCTGACTCTTGATGCGCCTGAAATAGTGTCCAATATATATGGTTTGATGTGGATGATTTTGAAAATTTAGACAGTGTGAAGTCCACTACAGGAAGGGATTCCTCCCATGGTGGGTATGGTGCCACGGTAGATTGGGCTACCAAACCAAGTGTCACATTCATCTTTCTCAAAATCTCTCGCATCCTAAAATGGAATGGAGGAGTATATACACGTGATGAACGATGTATAATGAGTCTGTGTAAACTAAAATCAAATAAGAACGTGAAAGATGGGTTAAGCTTTAGTGATCTAATTTTTATATAATATGACAATGAAAGAAATGTACGGCGCAAAGATACATCGGACTGTTTAAAAAATATATACCGTTTGTGGTGTATAATGAATACAAAAACCTTGTTTTTAGGGGAACCTAATTGGATAGGTTCTTAAATATAGAAGGCTAAAAAGGTGGGAAGAGATGGGATGTTCTTCAGGGGGGGCTAATAAAACCAACTCGTATAGCAATCTCACACAACGGAAGCAATGCTTGCTCATGCTGAGTACTGCTTTAAGACTGCCTGGATTTACAGTGAATAACTGTGTCAAATATATTTATTAAGGTTGGTTGGTTGTTTAGTGTTTTATGGCGCACGATCCACACTAGGATATTATGCGCCAAACAAGACAAAAAAAAAGACTATTTTAGAAGGCCGAAGGCCTTATATTTATTAAGGTTTATTTCTCACTTTATTAAGGTTTATTTCTTACCCAAGTCACCTGAAACTTTGAAGGTCTTTCTTGCATGTTGCTGTGCTTATTCTGCTACACGGCCATGCATCAAAAACATGATCCCGTTTAATGGTTACTATGGCTGCTGTTGTGTCAGCATCCAGGATTTACAGTAAATAACTCTGTCAAATATATTTATAAAGATGCCCTATTGTATCCAGACACAACTGAGAGGGAAACTTAAAAAAATGCATCTAGCCATGAATAATGGAAAAAGCACTCATGGTATGAAAGGTCCTTCCAGTACCTTATTTTAATTTTATTTTAAATTTTGTGCCGGATTATATGCATGGCATCTTTTTAGGTGTTGCCAAATGCATTATTAATTCATGGTTTGATAGTAAAAACAATATCCCAGGAATTTTACATTGGTTCTTCCAGAGTAATGAGTAATTGATGACTGTTTTGTTTCCCCATGATGTTGGGGAATGCCGTTAAAGGTTTCCTTCATAAACTGAAGCACCTTCTCTGTAGGGAAAAATAAGTAGTTTTACTTAAAAGTAGTTTTACTTTTCAAGTACTGAAAAGTGTTTTTTATTTACGAACTCCTTCGCCGACCTAAAAACACAAATAAAGTGAAATAATCATACAGTGGGAGATGATACATGAGCCTTTAAAGCTGTTCTTTTTGGTCGCATTGTAGGCTCTGAAGCAAGAATTTCAGACCGGGAAGGTTTCCTTCATACTCAATTCTTCTATTCTCCATTCCATAGTGTAGTGTTTTTCCTTCGCCATCATATCGAACTGCAAACCAGGTTTCCCGCATCTATGTTATACTTTCGAATGGCAGTCGTAACAATTTTTCCTTCGCCATCATATCGAACTGCAAACCAATCCCTTCACATGATGATCCAGGAGTCTTGGCCAAGAGTTTAATATTCCTTCAGCATTTTGAAGAATAGCATGCCGTTAAAGGTCTCCTTCATAAACTGGAGCACCTTCTCTGTAGGGAGTAGTTTTACTTTTCAATTACTGAAGTCTTTTTTATTCATAAATATCTTCGAACTCCTTCGCCGACTTAAAAACAAAATAATCATACAGTGGTTCACACACATGGGCATGGTGATATAAAGGTCTCCTTCATAAACTGGAGCACCTTCTCTGTAGGGAGTAGTTTTACTTTTCAATTACTGAAGTCTTTTTTTATTTATAAATATCTTCGAACTCCTTCGCAGACTTAAAAACAAAATAATCATACAGTGGTTCACACACATGGGCATGGTGATATAAAGGTGTCCTTCATAAACTGGAGCACCTCTGTAGAGAGTAGTTTAACTTTTCAATTACTGAAGTCTTTTTTTATTTATAAATATCTTCGAACTCCTTCGCCGACTTAAAAACAAAAAAATCATACAGTGGTTCACACACATGGGCATGGTGATATAAAGGTCTCCTTCATAAACTGGTTGGTTGGTTGTTTGGGGTTTAATGGCTCAAGGCCCCGATAGGGACATTTTGTGCCAACCAAGACATCAAAATAAAGTTTAATAAAAAATTAGGCTGAAAAAACCTTTGTCAAACGCACTCTATGCGTAAGAATAAAATTTCATTTAAAACATTTTAGTTAAAACTTAGACATGATGCATAAAACCTATGGCACGAATGTACCTGAAAACAGGTCCAAAATTTGATGATCGGTCTAAAACATCCAACATATTAAAAGTTGAGGTTTTAAAAACACGGTTTCTAACACCATTAAAATGAGGGCACTCACACATAATATGAAAAACTGAAAAAATTGTAGAACAATGACTGCAAATGGGGGCCTGCTCCCTAAATAATAAATGACGATGAGTAAAACGAGTATGGCCAATTCGAAGCCGACTGATCACTACTTCCTCCCGGCGATTCAAAGAAGAATCTCGACGAGGAGCAATCAGTGGCATGATCGAATGAAGCTTGTTCTCCAGCTGAGTGTCCCAGCTGGTCTGCCACACAGAACGAAGCTTCCACCGGAGAAACGCTATAAGGTCAATGAAGGGGACGGGAAAACGCTCAGAATTTCCAGTAGCTGTCTTTGCCTGCTTGTCAGCCTCTTCATTGCCTGCGATCCCGGCGTGGCCAGGGACCCAACAAAACAAGACCTCTTTTCCAGTCCGTAATAAATTGGACATGGAATTTAAAATGTCGTGGACAATGGGATGATTAGATGGATTATGCGACACAATGCCCCTGAGTGATGACAATGAATCTGTGTAAATGACCACTTTTCCGTGCGAGGACCGGGATACGTGTTCGATAGCAAGCCTGATCGCGTGCAGTTCTGCGGTATATATGGAGGCTGTAACAGGAAGGGCATCGGTTAGGGTTTCGCACTGACAAACGGCAGCAGACCCTACGTGTGAATTGGACTTTGACCCATCCGTAAAGATTGGGGTGAAGTCCGAGTACGTCCCTCGATGCTCCCTATATAAGGCTTTGAACACATAATTAGGGAGTGTCTTCCTGCAGCGGGAAAGAGAGAAGTCTACCTGAAGGGGAGCTCGCTCCCATGGAGGAAGTAGCGCTGCGTTAGTTTGAGCTATCTTCTCAAAAACAATATCCCAGTCAGACATGTATTGTCTCACGCGGAACTGAAATGGAGGTGGGTTTAGGCGTGAACTGCGATGGAGGACGAAATACTGTAAGCTTAAGTCAAACAAAAATCTAAAAGCAGGCTGATGACTCAATGATCTCACTTTTATGAAATATGAAAGGGCCAGGAAATTTCGACGCAAGTTCAAAGGAGGCTCGTCTGCTTCAGCATAGAGAGATTCTACCGGGGACGTGCGAAACGCACCCAAGCAAATCCGGAGTGCTTGATGGTGAACCGGATCCAACAGACGCAGCAGAGACTTGCAAGCCGAGCCATACACGACCGAACCATAGTCCAGCTTAGTCCGAACTAATGAACGGTACAGCCGGAGCATGGACGTCGTGTCGGCTCCCCAACGTGTGTTGGATAACACTTTCAACAAATTGAGGGCTTTTAGGCATCTCGTTTTAAGATCCTGTATATGGAGGTGAAAACGGAGCTTTCGGTCGAAGATCACCCCAAGAAATTTCGCTTTTTGGGAAACCTGGATGATAGAGTTTCCCAAGCGCAACTCTGGATCAGGGAAGAGACCCCTTTTGCGGCTGAAGTGAACGCATAAGGTCTTCTCAGCAGAGAACACGAAACCATTTTCTAATGCCCATTTGTTCATTTTATTGATAGTGGATTGTAAGTGGCGTTGAGCTATGGCCAAAGATGATGATGAGTAGGAAATTTGAATATCATCAACATATAGTGAACACTGAATATCTTGGTTAATGAGATGAGTGATGCCATTCAACTTGATGATGAAAAGTAAAACACTTAAAATACAACCCTGCGGAACTCCTTGTTCCTGAATAAAATTGTTAGAGAGAAATGATCCCAGTCGCACCTGAAAGGTGCGATGTTCTAAAAAGTTTTTGATAAAATTGGGCAGGTCGCCTCTTAAATTAAAATTATACAAGTCTTGGAGGATACCTCTCCTCCATGTCATATCGTATGCCTTCTTAATGTCGAAAAACACGGCCAATAGGTGTTTCTGACGAAAGAAGGCATCCCTTACGGCTGTTTCCAGCCTCAGCAAATTGTCGTTAGTTGAGCGGTGTCTGCGGAAGCCGCTCTGTAGTGGCGAAAGTAAACCCCTGCTCTCAATGTAAAACAGAAGCCTAGCACTAACAATCCTCTCCATCAATTTGCACAAACAGCTCGTCAGAGCGATTGGGCGGTAATTAGATGGGGATGTAGGATCTTTACCTGGCTTTGGAACAGGTACTACGTGAGCATGTCTCCACTGAACTGGGAAAACTCCGGTTTTCCAGATTCTGTTAAACAGACTCAAAATGGAGAGAAGAGAATCGTCAGACAAATTTTTCAGCATGGCATAGTGGATTCCATCAGGTCCTGCAGCTGAGTTCCCGGAGCGATGCAACGCCACGCGAAGTTCGAGCAGTGTCAGAGACGAGTTGTAATCTTCGGTTGAAGAACCGAAGTCCAATCTCGGTCGCTCTGCTCTCTGCTTCAGCGCTTGGAACGCAGGAGGGTAGTTTTCGCTTTTGGATGTTGAGGCGAAAGACTCTGCTAATGCATTGGCAATGTCAGGGATGTTACTGACTATAATGCCATGGTTCTCCAGCATAGATATAGGCTGTGAACCAAATTTGCCACTGATATTCCGGATTCGGTTCCAGACGTCTTTAGAGGGTGTGGACGACGTTACGCTAATGACGTATGCCATCCATGATTCCCTCTGACTGTCTTCGAATTTTCCGAAAATATGCTCTTGCCTTTTTGAGTGCTAACAGGTTGTCCGGAGAAGGATACCGTCTAAACCTGTTCCAGGCTTTATTTTGAGCTTTTTGGGCTTCCTTACATTCGTAATTCCACCATGGTTTGGGGAATTTAGGTAACCTAGAGGAACTCTTTGGGATGAAAAGATGAGCTGAATTTAAAATTTTAGATGTCACAGATAAAACCGCCTCTTCAACAGTGCCAGATAACACCATACTTTCTGTAATGACAGCATGATTCTTAAAATCTTCCCATTTGGCTCGCTCCAGTATCCACCTCGGTGGGCGGGTAGAAGGACCTGCAGTAGGAGCAGCAAAGGAGAGCACAATGGGGAAGTGATCGCTTCCCAGAGGATCCTCATGGACCTGCCACGTAAGATCCAAGAGAAGTGTAGGTGAGCAGATAGAGAGGTCTATGGCACTAAAAGAATGTGTAGGTGAGTGAAGGTAGGTGGGGGATCCGTCGTTAAGCAGGGCTACGTCTAGCTCTGTAAACAGTCGCTCGACGATGTGCCCCCTAGCATTAACATCGCGACATCCCCACATTCCTTCATAAACTGGAGCACCTTCTCTGTAGGGAGTAGTTTTACTTTTCAATTACTGAAGTCTTTTTTTATTTATAAATATCTTCGAACTCCTTCGCCGACTTAAAAACAAAATAATCATACAGTGGTTCACACACATGGGTATGGTGATATAAAGGTCTCCTTCATAAACTGGAGCACCTTCTCTGTATGGAGTAGTTTTACTTTTCAAATCCTTGGCCAAGAGTTTAATATCCCTTCAGCATTTTGAAGAATAGCATGCCGTTAAAGGTCTCCTTCATAAACTGAAGCACCTTCTCTGTAGGGAAAAATAAGTAGTTTTACTTTTCAATTACTGAAAAGTGTTTTTTATTTACGAACTCCTTCGCCGACCTAAAAACACAAATAAAGTGAAATAATCATACAGTGGGAGATGATACATGAGCCTTTAAAGCTATTCTTTTTGGTCGCATTGTAGGCTCTGAAGCAAGAATTTCAGACCGGGAAGGTTTCCTTCATACTCAATTCTTCTATTCTCCATTCCATAGTGTAGTGTTTTTCCTTCGCCATCATATCGAACTGCAAACCAGGTTTCCCACATCTATGTTAAACTTTCGAATGGCAGTCATAACAATTTTTCCTTCGCCATCATATCGAACTGCAAACCAATCCCTTCACATGATGATCCAGGAGTCTTGGCCAAGAGTTTAATATTCCTTCAGCATTTCGAAGAATAGCATGCCGTTAAAGGTCTCCTTCATAAACTGGAGCACCTTCTCTGTAGGGAGTAGTTTTACTTTTCAATTACTGAAGTCTTTTTTATTTATAAATATCTTCGAACTCCTTCGCCGACTTAAAAACAAAATAATCATACAGTGGTTCACACACATGGGCATGGTGATATAAAGGTCTCCTTCATAAACTGGAGCACCTTCTCTGTAGGGAGTAGTTTTACTTTTCAATTACTGAAGTCTTTTTTTTTTATTTATAAATATCTTCGAACTCCTTCGCCGACTTAAAAACAAAATAATCATACAGTGGTTCACACACATGGGCATGGTGATATAAAGGTCTCCTTCATAAACTGGAGCACCTTCTCTGTAGGGAGTAGTTTTACTTTTCAATTACTGAAGTCTTTTTTTATTTATAAATATCTTCGAACTCCTTCGCCGACTTAAAAACAAAATAAACATACAGTGGTTCACACACATGGGCATGGGCTGTCAAATATATTTATAATGATACCCAACTGTATCCAGACAGAACTGAGAGAGAAACTATTAAAAAAATGCATCTAGCCATGAATAATGGAAAAAGCACTCATGGTATGAAAGGTCCCTTCCAGTACCTTATTTTAATATTATTTTAAATTTTGTGCCGGATTATATGCATGGCATCTTTTTAGGTGTTGCCAAATGCATTATTAATTCATGGTTTGATAGTAAAATCAATTCCCAGGAATTTTACATTGGTTCTTCTAGAGTAATGAGTAATTGATGACTGTTGTGTTTCCCCATGATGTTGGTAGAGAACCTAGATCAATCCATGAACTAAGTTTTTATATAAAGCAACAGAATGGAATTTTTTTGTTATATATGTGCATCCCTTGTCTAAAAGGTATTTTACAGCAGTCATACTTGACCATATTAGTTTCTTGGTAGGTGCAGTCGATTACCTAAGCAGAAAGTCTATTATAAAAATAGACGAGACGCTCATCGGTAGACGCAAATACCAGGTTGGCAGACTCCGGATCGGGTCATCGGGATGCTCGACAGTAGAACCAAAAAGATCCGGCTAGTGAAATGCCCGAACAAGGGCGGCGGCCACCCTTCTGCCATTAATCTTGCAGCGCGTAGCTCCTGGTACAACCACACGGACCAGTGGTGGGCGGCGGCGTACAACGGCTTGTACAGTACGCCCACTTGACTGAACCACACGACAAATTTTGTCAATCCAGTTACAGGGGCTCACACACAGTCTATCAAGGGCAGCTGGACACATTTCAAGAAGATAAAACGGGGACAAGTGTCACCAGACAATTTCATCGATAGACTGTGACTTCTGTTGGAGGAGATCCTGCAGAAAGGAAGGCCTTGATCTTTTCGAAAACTTTAAAGAAATTATCCAGGACCATTATCCTTCATAAAGGAGAATATTGAATTTTAAGTTTTTCAAGAAATTATTTATTAGCATAATATTAGTGTTCTATGTATAATTATTCCTATATATTATTTTCCATTTTTCCTATTATTAATCACAGCGATCATAGTATATTTGTATGTTTCAACAACTCTCAGTTTGAATTTTTTTCCCAAAGGGAAAACCTGTCTATCATTTTTTAATTGTTTCATACTATCAATGGATGTCCACCTGAAATCTATTTCAGTATATTTTTATTACGTCATATAAATGTTATGGCATTGTTTTATTACTTGAGATTACTCAAAATAAGTGTTTTATGTATAAACTCCCACATTGACTCAAATTCCACTATTCTTACCAGCTATGCAGATGCGGACCTTGCCACGGACTAATAGAAAGTCAACTGAAGGATATATATTTTTCTTGTGAAAAACCCCTATATGTTCGTCGTCTAAAAAATAGCGTCTCGTTATCCTCCACTGAGGCCGAACTCGATTGTGCGGCCTCTGTCGCTCGAGAAATCTATTTGCTGTTAATCCTGTTTGAAGACTTCAGTTATCTCAGGATACACCCATCAAGTTTTTTGAGGACAATAACTCCACCATAGCACTCTAATACACTCGTAAAACTCATTTCAAAATTCTGGATCAGAATCTTACACATGAACGAACGATAAAACATTTTTATAACCACTCGGACCCAGTAAAATTCAAATCTATACTCGAAAATTCCGGTTTTTCTTCACTATCTGGCAGTGAGATAATTTAAAGGATTTCGTGAAAATTCCGACACCCTTTGAGGAGATGACAAGTACTATCTATTATGGGGGAAAAGTACCTCACAGGCAGTTTAGTTACAAGAACTTTGAATCTGTCTTGTGAAGCTTTGAGATTTAATCATTAACGGAGCGGAGAAAAGAAACAAAAAAAAATACTGGAATCCCTTAAAGTGGATCTACTTTCAAAATTTTAAGACAGTGAACATCGTTCATTATTTTCACTTTTGACAATGCTGGATCCACGAATCAAAGAAACCGTGTTAAGGGACTCTACAGCCCTTGATAATATGAAGAACAAAAGCCAAGCGACGATTCAACAAATCAAATGTGCGTAAAATATATAAGTCTATTTTGTGAGAGGAAATGAACAAATGTACTCGCCAAGGCCAACAAAGAAACTTTGTGCAAAGGCCAAAAATCAATGCGTGTTTAGGTTATCCAGTGAGGATTGGTTGGTTGTTTGGATTTTTATGGTGCAAGGCCCATATAAGGACATTCTGTACCAAGGAAAGTAGCGTTTTTCCTCTAGTGGAGCTTTATTTAAAAGCTTTAAAATTCAATTTTTGCCAATTCTCATGCAGCTAAATAATTGTACAGTCACAAATCCAATAGTTGTAGCGATTTTTTGTGGAACTCCAAAGTCTTTCCCAATTTAGAGGTTTCTGGAAAAAATTAAGCCGACAGTGTTAACTTTACTTTTTTATCCATTATGCCCTTTATGTGCTTCCAAAATAAACGCATTCCAAAAAGGCATTGTACATTATTATTAAGTCCTCCTACTGCATATTTCTTTCCACTCTCCAGATTGCCTTGTGATACGCCTGCCCTTGCTTATCTAAAATGCATAAAAGGGCACATAATGGTTATTCTTGTGATAAATGCATTTGTTATGGAAGCTATAACCATGAAGTTCGGGTTGTAGAGTTGGAGGATTTAAATGGTAGAAAGCGATCGCAGTAAATCATAAAAATCAAAGTGATACAGAACATCATATGAAAACGTTTCCATTTTGGGTCCTTGAAATCGACATGGTTTCCCATGCATTGTGTATGCCTTGGAGTAATGCGCAAGTTGCTAAATCTTTTGGTTGGTAGGGTTCCAGTGAAATTAGATAGCGGAACAGTAAGATCCAAGCTCAAGATTGATTTCTTAAAAACCATACCTTTCAAAAGAATTCGCCAGGAAGCTCAAAGGACTAAATGATTTAGATAGTTGGAAGGCAACAGAATATCGTACCTTTCTTTTAAACGTTGGTCCAATTGTAGTGTTAAATTTAGTTCCTACGGCTGTATATGAACATTTTCTTTTATGACTATTTTGCAATACGAGTATTGTGCTCATGCACACTAACTGATAATTATGAAGATGCAAATAATTGTATCAGAGAATTCATGGAGCATTCGACAAAGCTTCATGGTAAGAGTTTCATTGTTTGGAGTCCATGTGCCAATTCCTCTAGTAGATGTTAGAAAATTTGGTTCTTTAGATAATTTATCTGCTTTTATTTTTGAGTTTTATGGGTGCATCAAAACGAATCATAATATCTGGTAATAAACCGCTTGAAACAGATTTGTCTGCGATTAAGTTATCAAGTCATAGCTCTACCAACTAAAATATCAAATTTACCGTATGGAGGAAGAATTGAGCAGAATATAGAACCAATTCCTCCCAATTATAGGTTAAACAGTATAAAACAGTTTCAATATATAATAGAGCTTTTCCAGTCACCTACACACTCACTCACTTAACGCACAGCAAAATCAATCTACCGGAGCTAAAGACTCTAAACGTGGTCTTCTTCTTCTTCTTCTTGCTTATCTCTCTGATCTGAATCAGATCAGATCCAAGAGGTTGTTTGCCTTAAAAATATCGAGGACAAAAGATGGTCTTCTTTTAAGATCCTCTCGCACCTCTCGCACGTGGTAGAGCTAGGTAGGCTACCTGAAACTGAATTGAAGGAAATGGAAGTGATTGACTTGTTGAAGGAAGCGAATGAATTTTTCCCGGACATGTGAAAAGCTCTTAAAATGTTACCTTTCGATGTTCTGCAGATATAATGGAAACATCCTTCAGCACGTTGCGGATAGTTAAAGCATAGTTAAGGAGTACCATGGGAGAAGAACGACTCACTGGATTATGTTTGATGAGCGTGCAGCAGAATTTCGTTAAAAGCAATAAAGATAAAGAAAAAAAAAGTGCTAGAGAAATTTTCGACAAAACGAGTCATTGTGAGAGTTAATATAGATAATATTCATAACAAATTGCAATATTTTTACACTAGATTGTTATATGTCCATTTAGGCGTCTCTACATAGGAAACTACTTTTGTAACCCCCTTTTTTTCACAGATAATCCCTTTTGTCCTTGGTGAAGTCCTTAGTTTTTTTGCCGGTGCTCATACACTCATCTATTCAACGTATGTCTTTGTGCAACACAGACATGATTACACTGCTACTAGCAATGAAAGTTTCAATGAAATTCGCATTAATTGCTTTATGCAGGCATTTCGGCGGACGCCCAACTGTACGTAGAATGTGGGTAAGACCGATTCTACAAAAAAGAATTGAACAGGGTGCTCACCAAAACCTAATTAAAGAAATGAGACTAAATGACCAAGAGTCGTTTTTTGAATTTTTTTAGGATGACCCCTCACGTGTATAACACATTGTTGTCACTGGTAGGACCACGTCTGCTTCGGAAATTGAGTCCGTTCCGAGGCTGCTTGAACAGTGGAAGGCTATTTAGCGTTGATGTATTCGAAGGGATTCTTAAGTGGCCATCAAATTCAAGAAACTAAATATAGCGAAACCTGTATCACCAAGTGAATATCACCAAGTGAAGGGCTCAATGTCAACAAATCAGTTACAAAATTGATAGATCATCGCTTACAGGGAATTATTGGAAAAGGCAAAGGACTTGTGAGCATCGGTACATGCAACTAGCACATATTGCCGTAGGAGAAGGCATAAAAATTTAAGCCTTCTTTAAGTATGACTTTCCTCTTTCAATTATGGTATCATTATCATCATACGGACCAAATGTGAATATCAAAGCATTTCGTTTATTAAACCAACATCTAATTGACATAAGAAATCATGGACTTGTAAAAATATAGGCACGTGCAATTTGCATTAGTGAATAATTCCTTTCTTAAAGGTTTGGAAGAGTTTGAAGAAGCTGCATGCGAATTGGTTGGTGGTCTGTACTATTTTTTAAAAAACTTTCCATCAAGGTGGGAAGATTTTGAGAAAATACAAATTGGAAAGGAATTGCCACAGCACCGTGTTTTGATTGGTTGATTTGTTAGTGTTTTATGGCGCATGATCCACATTAGAATATTGGCACCGTGTTTTGAAACATGTTTCAAGTCTATGGTTGAATGCTGGCCCCGCTTCCGAGAGGCTGCTTGAACAGTGGAAGGCTATTTAGCGTTGATGTATTCGAAGGGATTCTTAAGTGGCCATCAAATTCAAGAAACTAAATATAGCGAAACCTGTTTACGTTACTTACGAAACATGGTACGTACTTAAAGGCGAACAGCTTACGTTAACCAAATGGCACGCTTTTAAGAAAAATAGCCCTTGGTTCACGACCGTACCTGCAGTAAGATTTTCGGAACCAATGACTATGACTTGAGTGTAACCATTATTTAGGTTTGGTTCGTTAGTGTTTTATGGCGCACGATCCACTTTAGGACATTATGCGCCAGACAAGACAAAATAAAACTATTTTAGACGGCCGAAGGCCTTTGTCAGATGAACTCTGTACATCTCTTACTTAAAATAATCTAATAAAATGTGACGAAACAGCCATAGTTAAAACTTACACATGATGGATAAAACCAATACGATGAATGAAGTTTAGAACAAGATTAAAATTTGATGAATGGGATAAAATTTCTGATAAGTTAAAATTTGAGCGCTTAAAAACAAGATATCTCTGAGCATTAAAAACAGGACACTCACTAATTATATGTTTGACAGTAAATGGTACCCCACAATGAGAACATTGGGGAGCCTGCTCCCCAAAGAGTAGATGGCGATGAGTAAACCGGGTATGGCCAATTCGTAGTCTGCTGATTATCACTTCCTCCCGTCGATTCAAAGAAGAATCTCGGCGAGGAGCAATCAGTGGCATGACCGAATGAAGCTTGTTCCCCAGCTGGGTGTCCCAGCTGTCCTGCCACTCGGAACGAAGCTTCCACCGGAAAAACGCTTTATGGTCAGAGAAGGGGACTGGAAATCGTTCTGGATTCCCGTCAGCCGAACGAGCCAGATGGTCGGCCTCTTCATTGCCAGCGATCCCGGCGTGGCCAGGGACCCAACAAAAACGTATATCAATACCTCGTCTTAAGAGGTTACTAAGTTCTAGCCTAATGTCAATGAGGATGGGATGAGTAGAGGTTTGATGAGAGATAAAAGCTTGTAAGGACGATAATGAGTCAGTGTATATGATGAACTTTTTGTGGTCTGAACTTTTCAGTTTTTCTAAGGCCAATCTAATTGCATGTAATTCTGCTGTGTAGGTTGATGTGAGAGTTGGCATAGCATCACATACAGACATTTCACTGCAAACAGCAGCTGCTCCAACATGCGATTCAGACTTCGATCCATCTGTAAATATCGGAACGAAGTCTGGAACTGACTCTTGATGCGCCTGAAATAGTGTCCTGTATACATGGTTTGATGTGGATAATTTTGGAAATTTAGAAAGTGTTAAGTCCACTACCGGAAGGGATTCCTCCCATGGTGGGTATGGCGCCACGGTAGATTGGGCTATCAAACCAAGCGTCACATTCTTCTTCCTCAAAATCTCTCGCATCCTAAAATGAAATGGAGGTGTATATACACGTGATGAACGATGTATAATGCCCATTATTTAGGAAAATATGAAGGCCACCTCACTAAAAGTTTCGACAAGGATAATTCAAAATTGATATGCCCCCAATAAAAATTGTAATAAAATACATGATGCTAACACACTAAAAGAAGGCATTTTTTTGCTACTCTTTCTATAAGAAATCAGTTATCAGTTCTTCTTGAGTTGGAATCAGTGCGTGAATATTTCTTCAAATATATATATAGAATCTCACTAATGGCAAACTCTATAAAGAGAAGAGGAAAGAAATGTTTCAACATCACGACATCAGTATTATAATGAATACCCACGGTAGTCCTGTTTTTAAGTCATCCCGGACCAGCATGTGGCTCAATCAAGCCCTTATCAATGAACTCCCTCCTAAGCTGCGATGGATGAATTCTTGGAGGACCGTGGTTCGGGAACGGTCATCCCGACATAAAGTTATTCATGGAAGTATAAGTAAAAGAACGATCTGAACTGTCCTCTGAAGGCATCAAATGGAAGGATGGAAATCTAAATGTTGAGACCCGTGTCTTCACCTTGTGTGGATGTTTCGATTCACCAGCCAGATAAGCAGTCCAAAATATGAACCAATTTAAAGGTTATTTTGGCTGCGCATGGCGTTAACATCCTGGACTTCTAGTTGATGGAGCAATAAAATATATAACTCTAGAGGAGGATCCAGATATTAGGACAGGATAATAAACTTTTTAAGACCATGAAAGAAGTTCTTGCCATAGTTTTCTACAGCATTATCCACATTTTTGCTGATAAAATATTCAATTATATCCCTAAAATCACCATTGACTGCCAAATGAAAAGGAGTACAACCTGGATCCCATTTCACTTCTACATCAGCACCTCTCTACTAAAAGCTTAACTGCTTCTAAACCAGACTTCTTGATTGCGTAATGCAATGGAGTTTCACCATTCTTATATGTAATATTCAGTTCTGCCCCATTGCTGATTAAAATTTCTATCAATTCAATTTGATTCTTTTCGACTGCAACATGAAGTGGGGTTTCACCATAATCATTCTTCGAATTCAAAAGAGACCCATTTTTCACTATATCAGTAACTGTGTCTAAACTTCCATTCTCTACTGCTGTATAGAGTGGACTAGTGTCATAGCATTGCCTACAGCATTCAAATCCACATTTTTGCTGATAAGATATTCATTTACATCCCTAAAATCACCTTTGACTGCCAAATGAAAAGGAGTACAACCTGAATCCAATTTCACTTCTACATCAGCACCTCTCTACTAAAAGCTTAACTGCTTCTAAACCAGACTTCTTCATCGCTGTATGCAATGGAGTATATCCCAAGTTATCTTTAATGTTCAGTTCTGCTCCAAACATGATTAAGAGTTTTATCACATTAATTCGAATTTTTCGGACTGCAAAATGGTTGGTTGGTTGGTTGGTGGGGTTTTATGGCGCAAGGGCCCTATTCGGCCATACCGCGCCAGACACAAGGTTTTATGACTTCAATTTGAGATTTATATGCGTTTTATTAAATTTATATCGATTAGGAGTAGGAATACATTTTTATGAGGCACATCTCCAAGAACGTCAGTTAGTGCTGGGTATGCTACACCAAATCTCTGCTCCCTTATTATTCGGAATCGGGGGCACTCTGATAAAACATGTCTTATCGATAAGGTTACATCACAAGATGGACAGGTCGGCGAAGGTTCTCCATGAAGGAGGTGTCTATGTGTAAAATACGTGTGTCCGATTCGGAGTCTTGTCAGTTTCACATCTAAAAATCTACTTAGTCTTGTTTCAGGGAAGCCAGTTATAGAGGGTTTAATACGATATAATTTATTGTTAAATTCCAAATCCCATGACTTTTGCCAGGTCGACTTGATTGAGTTTCTAATATACAGTAGAATATCACAGAATGGTACAAAGGAGTTGTTTTGCAGAGTAGCTGTTTTTGCAGCCAAGTCTGCTTTGTCATTGCCGGGAATCCCCGAATGTCCAGGTATCCAGCAGAATTTGATGGAGAATCCCCTGTCTTTTAGATTAAAATATGTGTCAATGATTTTCAGTATGATAGGATGACTCTTATGATTATAGTTGCGAAGAGCATCCAAACAACTTCTGGAATCCGAATATAAAATGAAATTTTTCTTTCGGGAGTATTTTAGTTTATTTAAGGCAATGAGGATTGCCCAGCTCTCAGATGTAAACACGGAACACCGTTTGTCAAGTTTTCGAGAGAGAACTCCATTGTCAAAAATTGCAGCTGACCCAACATGAGCGTCGTTTTTAGAACCGTCAGTATATATTGCAGAGTATTCGGAGTATACTAGTCTGTGTTGCTTAAAAATAGAACTATATACGATACTTGATGTCGTAGATTTCCTCCAATCACAGAAATCAAGAATGAAGTCTAGATCTGTGGAAGTCCAAGGTGGCATTTTTATGTTATTTTTAAAAGTGTTTACGTTTTCAATATCTAGTAGAGACAGTAAATTCGGCATTCGAATCCCAAATGAGGGAGTGAAGGATGGTTTTAAAGAAAAATGGATTTTAAACTTGGGATATTCTATTGTTTGATATAAGGGGTGGGAAGGATTAGACTTGATTTTAAAGTAGTATCGAAGTTGGATACTTGCACGTCTAAGTTGCAGACTTGGTTCTCTGGCCATTACGTAAAGGCTATTGACAGGGGAGGTCCTAAAAGCTCCCAAGGACAGCCTTAATCCCTGGTGATGGATTGTGTCGAGGCTTTTCAAAGCTGTTTTAGAGGCGGACCCATACACAGAGCAACCATAGTCAAGCTTAGAACGGACGGTGGCGTCATAAATCTTTAAAAGATATTTTGAATCTGCTCCCCAAGATGTACTTGTTAGAAATTTTAAAATGTTCAGTGCCTTTGTGCAGTGCCGTTTAAGTGAATTAATATGGGGCTTGAACGTTAGTTTGGAGTCGAATATTAAACCCAAGAACCTTCCCTGAGTCCCAACTGGGATAGGGTTACCATTTAGCAAAACTCTGGGTTCAGGAAATATTCCTCGTTTTCAAGTGAAGTTGATGCAAACAGATTTCTGAGGTGATATCACAAATCCGTTTTTGTTCGTCCAAGAAATTATATTGTTTACTGCAGTTTGCAATAGTCTTTCAATAAAATCAATGTCAGTTCCGCTGCAAAAGATTTGGAAGTCGTCAACGAAAAGTGTACCATTGACTCCAGGAGGTAATTGGTTGACAATATCGTTTATTTTAATGATAAAAAGAGTGACACTCAGGACACTACCCTGAGGTACTCCCTCCTCTTGAAAGCAGTCGTCCGAGTAAGTATCGTTGATGCGAACGTTGAAAGTTCTTGTCTGTAGGAAATTTCTAATGAAAGTAGGAAGATTACCTCTCAAGCCCATACCATGCAGGTCGCGTAGTATGCCGTAGCGCCATGTTCTGTCGTAGGCCTTTTCCATGTCAAAAAATATGGAGGTTAAATGTCGATTCCGTACAAACGCTTCTCTGATTGCGGATTCTAGCAAAATCATATTGTCATTAGTGCTGCGTCCAAAGCGAAAACCACTCTGGAAATTCGATAGGTGACGTCCTTTTTCTAAAAAATAAACAAGTCTTGCATTAATCATTCTTTCTACTACTTTGCACATGCAACTAGTCAAAGCTATAGGTCTATAGTTATTAGGGTCAGAAGCATCCTTCCCAGGCTTTGGAATGGCGACTACGGTAGCCCTTTTCCATGAAGTCGGGAAGCCGCCCTCGTTCCAGATTCTATTGAACAATGAGAGAATGTTGAGTAGTGAATCTTCGTTAAGATGTTTTAACATGTCATAATGGATGCCATCGGGACCAGGGGATGTCGGGTGCGATTTCATGAGAGATTGCCTCAGTTCCGTGAGGCTGAAATCTTGATTATAATCAAGAGAGGACGCCGTGTGAAAGTCGAGAATTTTCAGTTCTTCACTTCGTTTGTATGGAATAAAATCTGATGGATATGACATTTCATGCGACACTCTGGAGAAGGCTCTCCCAAGAGTATCAGCAATCGTCTTGATATCAGAGATCATATCATTATTTATTTTTAAAGATGATATTGAAGGTGAGATAAAGCGGCCAGATATTTTCTTAACCTTGTCCCAGAGGACCTTAGATGAGATCTTTCCCTGAATTGACGAAATGTAATTTTTCCAAGACTCTCTCTGGGCTCTCCTTCTTATTTTGCGAAATTCCGCCTTGGCCCGTTTAAAAGAGACGAAATTATCAGTTGTGGGATACCTCCTAAATATACACCACGATTTCTTTTGTTTTTTCAGAGCTTCTTTGCACTCCTCGTTCCAATATGGCTTTTTTATTTTACCTTGTCTTCCCGATGTTTTGGGAATTGTTATTTCGGCTGCCGCGAGAATGACAGATGTCACCCTCTCTACAGCTTCATCAATAGAACCAAAATTGGTCATGTCAGAGGTAATAATAGCCAGTGTCTGAAAAAAATCCCAGTCTGCTTTAGCTAAAATGAATCTCTTTGGTCTTCTGGACGATGGTAGGTCATTAGATAGAACTGACAAAATCAGAGGAAAGTGGTCACTATTGTGTAGATCGTCATGAACTCTAAAATTCAATGAAGGCAGCAATGATGGTGAGCACAATGCTAGATCAAGGTGATGGTATGTTCTTGATGGGAAATGAAAATATGTTGGGGTTGCATCGTTAAGAACGCAAAGCCCATAGTCGTCTATAAGATTTTCGATCAGTCGACCTCTATCGTTAGTGTCATTGCTTCCCCAAATGGGGTTGTGTCCGTTAAAGTCTCCCAGTAATATGAGAGGTGATGGTAATTGTGCAATGAGATTGTTCAAGTCCTGCTGGTTAATGTCTTCATTTGGAGGTAAGTAAACGGAACATATGGTAGTTAGGGTATGTAATTTTATTTGGATTGCGACTGCTTGGATGTTTGTTTGCGGATTGAGGAGTAAGGAAGGGAAGCTATTGTTTGCAAGGATAGCCGTGCCACCTGAAGCTCGGCTACCATCTGTATAATCCTTCCGGTATAGATTGTAGTTTTTCAGCCTCACAGAATTGTGGGGAAGCAGGTATGTCTCTTGTAAAGAGAAGATGATGGGATTAAAAATGTTAATCAATGATTTGATATCGTCAAGGTGAGTATAAAATCCATGACAATTCCAATTTAAGATGTTGGTCCCAATAATTTAGGTTTTGTTTTACTTCGACTACCACCGCCTTTAGCACTTAAAACATCTTCGTCAGTTTCCAGGTTTAGGTTAGAGTTTGCTTTTCGTTTTGAGTTTACTCGATTGATTTTTAGAGGTACAGTTGTAGTTGAACCATTTCTATTAGAGACATGGTTATTATTTGCATTATTTCCAGGTTGTCGTTGGTTTGGTTGGTATGGTGCGCTAGTTGTTTTAGGTATAGAGCTGTTTTTATTGCCATTGTTTTTATTTGTGCTATTTTCAGGTTGGTTTGGTTTTGCAGAGGTTTGGGATGAGCTGGTTGACTGGACTGCAGGTAAGGTTTGATTATTTTTTGTTTCTGTTGATGGTTTAGGGACATAATTAAAATTGAAGATTATATCAGTCTGGGTTCCTCTAGTGTTAGTTGATTTTACCGCTGAGGCGTAGGAAACATTAGGCTTGGGTGTTCTTTCTTGGACTATTTTACGGGCTTCTGGGAATGAGATATTTCTTTCGTATTTCACAGTAACTATTTCTTTCTCGAGGGACCATCTGGGGCACAATTTGTCGTAGGCAGGATGTTCGCCTTCACAGTTGGCACAGCAGGCAGTGGGTGAGTCACAGTTATCAGCTGTATGCTCAAGGCTTGCGCACTCGGCACACCTCGCTCTACCACGACAAATTTTTGCCGAGTGACCAAATCTTTGGCATTTGAAGCAACGCGAGGGGTTGGGAATGTATGGGCGGACTGGGATATTGAGGTAGGCTATTTTCACATATTTGGGGAGCTCAGTAGTATTAAAAGTTAGTATTATATGTTTGGTCTTAATTACATGATCTTCTTTCTTAATTACAATTCTTTTAGCATCTATTACTTTTTGATTTTCTAGTTCTGATAGGATATCATTTTCAGTATCATTGTACAGCTCAGATTCGGATATAACACCTTTGCAAGAATTTAAGGATTTATGTGGTGAAACGAGGACTTCCATATTACCCAAATTTTGTAGACTCATTATTAATTTCGCTTGATTTTCATTTGCTATTTCAACTAAGAGATCACCACCAGCAGTTTTTTTAATATTCTTAACGTTGCCAACCATACCTAGAATACTTTTATTGATTAATATCGGAGATGTGTCCTTGAATGTGCCTTCTTTTCTCTTAATGATGAAGAATTTCGCGTTGGTTACTTTTACTTTATTTTTTGGTTGCTCCACTGAAGGAGAAGGGTTGGTGGACTCACCACCATGCTCGGAAGAGGAGGAGTTGGGGATTTTGGTTTGAGCGTTTTGATCGGAATTTTTTATTTCGACTTCCATAAAAAAAATTTAATTTGGGAGGGAGGAGGAGAATCCCTTCCGACTTCCAGAGGACACATTTGGTGGGGCTAGCCCCAGAGTCAACAGCCAGCAGTGGCCTCGGGAAAGCCCCCCGCTCTGCCATGCAGGACCCCATCCAGGCACCACCTGGAACTACAAGACAGGCGGGATTATTCGCCAGCTGATAGAGCAGCCAGGACATTGCTGGTTAGGCAGCCCCGGGCTCCTGTACTATCTGGCGGCCTGAGACGCAAAACTCAGTTTTTGACCTGTACCCTCTACATGGCTGCTTCCTCCAAGACCCCACTTCACCAGTCCAAAGGTCCTCGAGAAGTTCAAATCCCCGCTCCCAATGCCAGTTTCCCTAGGGTCGAGCAGTCCGTTGGGTCGTCATATAAGTTAGAAATCATCAGACCCAACCTCGCCCTACTCAACCCTGGTATGCCACCGGACTTCGTGTTGAAGATTGGCCTATAAAAGGCACGAATACACTGGGGTCCCTCGGGATTGTGACACCCGTCACACCTCGACAAGGTGTGCCCCTGAGGGGCGGACTGCAAAATGAAGTGGGGTTTTATCAGATAAATCCTTCAAATTCAAAACAACCCCCTTTTTTAGTAAATCAATAACCATTTCTACACTTCTTTTTGCTACTGCTGAATGGAGGGGAGTCGTGCCACACTTGTCTACAGTGTTCAAATTAACATTCTTGCTAATACTATTATCTACTGCTTCAGGATGAAGATATCAACAGTGCCGATGAAATGCTGGTCGAATTCGTCGTACAGACTGAAATATTATTTGGAGAAACTGCTATGAGATTTAATATGCACCTTTCTACAAGGTTTGGAGATTTGGGCCCCCTTTTGGCGCATTCAGCATTTGTATTTGAAGGGGGTAAAGGAAAGATGCTGAATCTAGTCACAGCAGCTACAGGTGCTCCACTACAAATTTTGAATAGATTTTCTATGGGAAAAAAGTTAGAACACCTTTTTAATCAAAGTAATAAGTTTGTAAGGGTGAAGGCATTTCAGGACACCATGCATTCTAATTCACCTACTGTTACGGACCACGCTCGCTCTGCTGGCTTTAGTACGAAAGTACGCCAACAGAGGGGTCTGGTTATTTTCCCGGCCTCCCCCACGGAGCGGAGGGTTGTTGATAAACAACCCCCGCTCACTCGGAGTAGAGAAAACAACACACCAACACGTATAACCTTTTCTATCCTTATGTAATTTATTAAGTTTTGTTATTTTCATTTAAGATTAAAAATAGAAGTATAGAATTTAATAGTCTTCATTGGAGCATTCTTGGCAATATCTTCCTTATTTCTACATCCCAAAACGGTCCGATACAAAAGGACCACCCCTAGTGACAGAAACAACGCATCAGAAAAGGTAGGCGCATGACCATTTTGTATCCCTGAAATTATATGAACATTCGCCTCACCACGCCCACTGTCGCTACACCACCCCTAAAAAAATGCAGATCTGTTGGGGCAAACGTAAATGTGCTAGGAAAAGAAAATATTTTGAGCACGTTTAATGAAGCTGAGAAAACAGCATATTTGGCCGGAATCGGGGCTATTCCTATGGAGGTGTTGGTTGGTGGGATTTTATGGCGCAAGGGCCCTATTCGGCCATTCCGCGCCAGACACAATATGGAGGTGTTTGAATACAGCCGTATCATCATGGACTCCGCTATGTACCACAGCGAGTCATGTACGGGCTGGCAAAACCGATAACACTAGTTGAGATAACTGCTGGCAATAACTGCAGTGAATATGTGAAAACTAAAAAGTTCGTTGTGATCCCCCGTTATGATAATAACAAATGCTTTGCGTTATGCCGTGAACTAGTGGAACCTTTATATTTCCAATCCAGTTGTTTGCCAAAACATGTGAAGGAGCGATCTTTGCAAACAGGATAGCTTGTTTAAACTCAGCTTGTTGTTGGCGATATAGTTTTCATTGGTTCAGATAATAAAACACGCGTTGATTGGCAATTGGCTAAAATTGTTGAAATTTTCATGGGACGTGATTGTGTTTCCCGTGTTGCGAAGGTCAAAACGCCAAGTGGTGAAATGATACGACCATTTCAACGGTTGTTCCGGTTAGAGACTTTCGGAAAAATTGCTGAAATTAGGTTGGTTGGGATTTAATGGCGCATGGTCCATGAAAACGGACAAAAGCGCCAGAACATTGTTTAAGATTTTAATCAGGCATGAAGCCCATCGTCAGGTATACTCTATACACCGCTTTTAAAAGTCCATGTGTGATGAAGGGGAAATAAAAAGCAAAGTTGTAAGCGTTACCGCTGACAATGCGAGGAACATGACAAAAGCTGTAGAATTACTCTTGAGTGCAGCATGTTCTTTGTTTTGCTCACACTCTAAATCTAATTGTAAGTAACGCATTAGAGTCTACAGCCATAGCCCCTCTAAAAGCTAAAAATAAAGTGGTGGTAGAAAATTTTAGAAGAAGCAATACAGCAACCAAAAAAACTCCAGGAGGAACAGAAGAAAAGAGGGGACAAAGAACTTAAACTTACATCATGTTTGAGCGAGTTGTAAAGTTCATGAGAGTTTTTCTCGAGTACTCTCTTTCGAATATCCAACATGGCTTCAAATAAATAAAGAAACGATTGTGAGACTAAAAAACATCAATGAACTTTTGTTTACATTCAAAAGCATCAGTGAGGAAATGAGCTCAGAGAAAACGATAACTATTTCTGAGCCCATACCTCTTTCCTTCCATTTGATATGTGTAATTCTTCTTTTATATTTACGGTGAGTGTAATAAAAAATTCAAGGGAAGCAGTACGCCTATATCGTGCACGTTTTCCAGCGAGACCCCATCCAAGCCGCAGTTATAAAAAGAACTGTAGAACTGTTAAGGCATTCGGGTAACGTGAGAAGATTGTCTCGAACCATCAAACCAGCGGCTGAAACTTCTACAGTTGTTCCATTGGATGTCCTAGCCTACATCCTTGATAATCCTCGCACTTCGATAAGAGACGTTAGTCTGGAGTGTGGTCTTTCTAAAAGCCGCACATTGGACGAATATTACGGCAATATGGTGTCCATCCGTATCATCCAACTCTATTGCAGGGACTTCTTCCCGGAGATTCACAGCGACGTTACGATTGGTGTAACTTATTAATGAATAAATTACAAGTCCAACCAATGTTCTATTCATTGTCATTTAAGATAGACAGGATATTTAACCAAGTATTTCTCATAACTCACAGCAGTAATAGTTGGTTGGTTGGGTTTTTATGGCGCATGGAACACAGTAGCAATAAAGCTTCATTTTCCTAATATTTTTCTTGAGAATAGAGATGAGTCAATATTCATTGGAGGAATTAATGAACATGATAGAAACATATTATAAAACTCATACCAAAACTGTAATAAAAAACCTTTAAGAAAAGACATACTTTAGTGTCACCGCAACAATGCTTATATGGAGTCGTCGTTCATTTTCTAAAAAGCTCTGACGTAAGTCACAAGAATAAAGTAGAGGACACTAAATTTTGACAGCAACCTACACGCCTTAAATATTTATTCAAAGTTGAACTTGGAAAAAATTTGTATACTTTTCGGCGCATTCTTTTCTGCCAGGGGTTGCAAGCACCGTACTGCCGGCGTCAATTATACTAAACAAAAAATGAAAGTTGGCCTCCCAGCTTTTTAAGTAGACCGAAGATGTAAATTATTATGTTCAAAGGTCATTACTTGTATAAAAAAAATGTAAATAAATTACACTTAGCAGAAGTGTAGCAGATGCCATTGAATACTGCCGTGTAAAGTTAAACGCGGCGAGTTGGAAAACGGTCAAACTACAGTAAAGTTCCTTCGCATCTGCAATGCGTTTTTTTATGTTTTGAACTCGAGATTTCCAAAGAGGTACGGTTTTAAACAAGCCATTAACAAACAACAACATCAAAACATCCATTCAATCTCCCTCCTTCCACGACAGGGTTATCGTTGACCTCCTGGAAGGCGACTGACGAGGAAGAGCTTCTGTGAGTATTATTTTCCTAGTTAATAATTAGTATAGTTTTAGCTTTCCCTTTAGCTGTTATCTTAGTGTTGCAAAACACTACAAAGGCCATTTAGCCTTCTTTATCATTATTAATTAATTTAAATATTCATTTTATAAATAACATCGCAGAGGTACTTTTTCATTTTTATCATTATAAAATGTCTTTTTTTTTATTGCTATGCAAGTACCTTAAACTCTTTTATTACTTGCACTCTTCTTGTATGCCGTCTTTGATTTGGAGTTTTCTATTGGACCCTCAGACTTAATCATAAAAAATTTAATAATTTTACGTTATTTCCTCTTAAACCTTTAAAATGTTTTACCTTTTCTACTACAGACTGGGACTCGTACTTTCTGTCAACGGCTCCTTAGAGCCTGCTTTATTTGATGTAATGACTGGTGAAACTAAAAAGGATGATGAACTCTGTACTTGGAAATCAGTTTGAAAATTTTCGTTGTTCAATGTTTTAAAATCATTGTTTTTCAGAAATGGAATAGGTATGAAAAAAATCTCAATTATGAAATAATCCTTAATCATTTTTCTTTTTGCAGCTAGAGTACTGTTGCAGGGGCACAACCATGCTAAACAGGGTTTGGTTGGTTGGTTTATTTTTTATGGCGCAAAGCCCATGATAGGACCATAGAGCGCCAAACACAAGACCTAAACAGGGTTTGATCTCGATGGGATTAAATCTAGTGTTTTGTTAAGAAATTGAAATTCTACTCACATTGTTAGGTTTTAATTTAGTTATAAAAATCAACATCTTCTGACATCTATATTAGCAATGTCATATAATTATGATTCGGAAACAAGTTTCACAATTGGGGTTTTGTTGAAAACAATTGACATGAAAAATTCAAAAATGAAGTTAATGCATTAATCTTCAAGCAATCTCAGTAACACTGATGTTTGATCGAACTTTCAGCATGTCGAGCGACAACGCCGCTCCAAAGCGAATAGTCTGCTACTACCTGTCGTGGACGCACGACTACAAGCACCTCTACAACTACGACACTGGGAACATCCCCACCGAACTGTGTACCGACATCATATTGGCTTACATAAGGATAGACGAGGAAACGTGGGAGAACAAAAATACCATGGACTCGTGTATACCTCATCGCTTATTTCGATTATATTAAGTGCGAAGTTTAAACCTCAGGTAGGTTGGTTGGTTGTTTTGGGTTTTATGGCGCAAGGTCCCTATATTGGACATTCCGCGCCAAACACAAGATAAATAGTTTAAAACCTCAGGAAGTTAAGTGACACATATTATAATAATATAAGTGCCCTAATCCAAACTGTAACAAAATTCATAATGCAAACACCTTGAAAGAAGGCAACTTTTTAGCTACTCAATTAACAAACAAATAACTGCATTACTTGATTTGGACACAGTGCACAATGCTTTATCTGCAAACTTGTGTCGAATCAATATAAACCTATCTGAGATAAGTAGCAGCATTTCAGACATAACTGAGGGGGAACTGTATAAAAAGAGGACTTTTTGAACAGCACGATATTAGTTTGATAGTAAATACTGATGGAAGTTCTGTATTCAAGTCATCCCGAGCCAGCATGTGGCTTATACAAGCTCATATTAACGAACTCAATCCTAGGTTAAGATAGATGCATGGGATCCTTGGTGGACTGTGGTTTGGAAAAGGTCATCCTGATAAGAAATTGTTCATGGAAGTTTATGTTAAGGAACTTTCAACACAAGGTATTAAATGGAAGGATGGCAATTTAAATGTAGAATCCTGTGTCTTTACCTTGTGTGGATGCTTTGATTCTCCTGTCAGATAGATGTGCAGTCCAAAATATGAACCAATTCAATGGTTCTTTTGGCTGCCCATGGTGTCTACATCCTGGAGTGTACATTGATGGAGTGATGAGAAGCATTGCTTTAGAGGAGGAACCAGTTAATCGAACTGAAGAAGAAACTTTCAAGTGAGTCAGAAAGAGATTTATGGAGAGTGTGAGGAGATGTTTCCCGGGACCATTTTTTGGGCAGGGGTTCACTGCATCATGACTGATTCTGCAAACACCAGGAGGGCCGAGACAGTGCCAGTCGACCAGCAACAAAAATTTTTAAACTCAAACTTCTATTGTGACTTCAAAAGAAAGCAGAATGCCCGGGGATTGCTTGTGGCCAAGACCAAAACCTTCATACAGCTTTTGAATGCATGTGTTCCTGTGATGGCCAACTACACCAGAACTGGCTCGAATCTCTCCGTGGGCGAGATAAGTGTCATGGAGAAGTTAAAAGCAGCAATCCAGCAGCGCCTTGGAGATTCGGGAATATCTTTGGGGACGGCAACAGGTGGAATCGTTTCTAGCAACCACGAAGCTGTGGCAGAATCCCTTTTGCAGAGAGCCAAGAAAATGGTTAAGGAAGTTGAAGACAAAGAACTGGCTTTGAGAGCCGAGATGAAGGATAAGGGAATGAAGGATGACGAGATTGATATGGAAATCACAACTCTGGGCACCAAAGACTCGTAATCTCATTAGTTTTTCCATTTTTTACTTAATCCCGTACTTAAAGGACTAAGTACTTAATGCCACATGATAGTTGTCTGCACAATTTTCTACTATCCGGTTTTTTTTCTCCCATCTTTCCTTGAGCTTCATGGTTGTGCTTATTGTGGTTGTGGTTTATACTTATCTGCATTTATTTACTCATGCTCCACCATTCCATTGGTTTGTACTTCCAGTATTATTTACATATTAATATGATAGATCATGGAAGAATCTTGTAAATGACTCCACCATCAAGGGAGGCTCTTCACCCATGATTCTAGCAGAGTCTCGACTTCATTCGGGGTATTTGCCCTGAATATATGCATGCTGTTCTGCTTGGGGTGACAAGACAAATTTATTTGTCAAGTGTATTTATTTATTAGATTTATTTGTCAAGTGTAGGAAAAGATTTGGTTGGTTGGTTTGTTCGGTTTTATGGCGCATGGCCCTAGAAGGACATTAAGCGGCCAAACAAGGTGTAGGAATAGAATTTTATAATGGATCACCTAGGGATATCAGGCGTATTGATATACGCTTAGTGAATATAAAACCACCACATATATTCACACGTCTACCCAGGTTTCTAAATGAAAGTTCTAGAAAGCCCATGAATGGAAGGCCTGGCTTTTATACTAGGCTGTGCCCTGCCTACGTGGAATCCTACCTGATAAATTCCTCCTCCACTTTTCATTACTATCAAGTTCTGTGTTTCTCCTTCTTCAAGATGAAGTATTTCCAGAAGATATCTGCAGTGCTGCTGTTAGAATTTGTAATAATGTCAGAAATTTTGTTTGGACCTTTTACAATGACTTTCAACATGCACCAAATGTTGCACCTTTTTTTCAAGTGTGTAAGATATTTGGGTCCTCTTTGGGCCCATTCGGCGTTTGTTTTTAAAGGGGACACTGATACCTTGTCACTACAGAAAAGGTGTTCCGCTGCAAATTTTGAACAATTTCCCATGGAGAAAAAGTTTGAGCACCTTTTTAATACCCGTGAGAAATCTGTAAAGGTTAAGGATGATGCCCTGCATTTGAATCTCCCATTACGTAACTGCAGGACTGTGGCTTTCAATATAAATGTGCTTGGTATAGAGAGAATTTCCAGATCCTTCAATGATGCTGAAAATCAAGCATAAATGGATCGGATTGGCACCATTCCTACAGAGGTGATTGAATACAGCCGTATTATTTGGAACTCTGCAATCTATCATAGTGAGGCTTATTTTACGCACTGGGAGAAGTGAAAATACAGTGGTTAAAGTAACAGCCAACTTAAATTACACTGAATATGTTAAAATCAAAAAATTTGATATCACTGATTCTGATACCACTGAAAAGTGTTTCATGTTATGCCGTGAACTATTGCCAGCATTACACTCACAAGCGTCAAGATACTTGCCAAAGCATCTAAAACAATGCACACTAGTTCCTGATGGACATTTTATTCTCATTCCTGTTGAGGACATCAAAAATACATGTGTATATCTGGAAATTGACACCACACTATACGTGAGAGACATACCAAACTTTTTTGACAAAGGAAAAAGGAGGTGGTTAGGTGTATTTACCTAGGGCTAGAGTAAAGCAGGTAGGGGAAGTAGCCAAGAGAGCAATAAAATGGGGACGAGCAAAGGTGGTGATTTGGGCTGGCACAAATGATGTTGGGAAGGCCTCAAACACCGAGTTTGAGAGGGACGTCACGGCATTATTGGCAGTTTCTACAGTAGTTACAAACATAACCACACAAGGAAAGGCAACCTGTATCCTGTAAGGCTAGTAACCTGTATCCAGGGTCAACATCGGACAAAGAGGATAAAGGATTTCTGATTACCGATTTGGTTTCTGATGATGTCATTGTCCACATTCCACCCTTCTTGTCAACACGAAGAACCTATTAGTTGCTTCTTAAAATATAGAACTTTTTAAAATATAGAACAGTTTGTTCTCTGTCATTTGTCATTGTTTATCTCATTTGTGTTTCTCTGAATGGCAACCTTTGTTGTATTACAGTGCATATATATTGTGTCATGTTGATCTAAACATTTGTATTTCACCGACAAAGGGGATCCAAGTATCCCCGAAACTCAAGTATGATTTTAATCTTTTTATGTGCAAAATAAAAAACATTGTTTTAACTTTTCATTATTACTATATATATAAATGGACATGTAAGGAAACATGTAAGGATTTCGTTTATTAAACCAACATCTAATTGACATAAGAAATCATGGACTTGTAAAAATATAGGCACGTGCAATTTGCATTAGTGAATAATTCCTTTCTTAAAGGTTTGGAAGAGTCTGAAGAAGCTGCATGCGAATTGGTTGGTGGTCTGTACTATTTTTTAAAAAACTTTCCATCGAGGTGGGAAGATTTTGAGGAAATACAAATTGGAAAGGAATTGCCACAGCACCGTGTTTTGATTGGTTGATTTGTTAGTGTTTTATGGCGCATGATCCACATTAGAATATTGGCACCGTGTTTTGAAACATGTTTCAAGTCTATGGTTGACTGCTGGCCCCGCTTCCGAGAGGCTGCTTGAACAGTGGAAGGCTATTTAGCGTTGATGTATTCGAAGGGATTCTTAAGTGGCCATCAAATTCAAGAAACTAAATACAGCGAAACCTGTTTACGTTACTTACGAAACATGGTACGTACTTAAAGGCGAACAGCTTACGTTAACCAAATGGCACGCTTTTAAGAAAAATAGCCCTTAGTTCACGACCGTACCTGCAGCAAGATTTTCGGAACCAATGACTATGACTTTCCATTTCAACTGCATTGAGTGTACCCATTATTTAGGAAAATATGAAGGCCACCTCACTAAAAGTTTCGACAAGGATAATTCAAAATTGATATGCCCCAATAAAAATTGTAATAAAATACATGATGCACACACTAAAAGAAGGCATTTTTTTGCTACTCTTTCTATAAGAAATCAGTTATCAGTTCTTCTTGAGTTGGAATCGGTGCGTGAATCTCTTTCTTCAAATATCAATGAAAATCTATAAGTAACTAAAAGTATATCGGATCTCACTAATGGCAAACTCTATAAAGAGAAGAGGAAAGAAATGTTTCAACATCACGACATCAGTATTATAATGAATACCCACGGTATACCATATATATTGTTATAGGGTGGTCCTAAGTATAATGGTAATTTTTTTTTTTTCGGAATTTCTTAGGTCGCACCCCCTAACTTTTTTCCTTATGGGGTAGTGAATAACTGGTAAAAATTTTATCCGAATCCATACATATTAACTCGTGCCGCAAAAAGGGTGAAAATCTGAAAAAAACATCAAAATTCTCAAAACTTTGAAAAATCACAAAATTTATTTAAAAAATATTATTAAATATACTTTAATACTTTTTTGACAGAGAATGCTTCGAACATGAAGAATATTGACCGTTATAGTCTTTGACGGTTTTTAAAAGGTATTTTTTTTTGCTCCTCATTATGCGTTAAAATACTGTTTATTCTTTAATGATCTTGATTCCGCTTTCTGCAGCATCATTTACAACAGACAAGTTATTAACGACTTAAAACCTTCCTGATAATCTTCACACGGGTTCCACCGTTAAAGGATCCCTATAATAAATAAATAAACAACTTTTGAAAAAATTTGACAAAAAATCGGCTAGATTTTTCTTTGAGAGTTCTACCCAGTTCTTCAAAACTAATTTGCAACCGCTTTGATACATTGGTGGATTCTTTCTCTTTAAAATCTTTGGCCATTAAACTATTTGATGTGTGGGGACAGTCTCATCAAAAAAGGCTAAGGCAACTGTCTCCTCGGTAAGATGCTATCCATGACTAATCATTTTCTTTGTTATTGCTATAGATATATTTTTTTAATTTCTCTGTAGAAAAACAGGTCCCTCAAGAATTTCAAATCTTGAAAGGGGGTATTGTGAGCCAATTTGCGCATTAAACCAAGCCCTAATGTATAACTTAACAATAAATACTCATATCTTTTAATCCTTGTAGTTTTTGACTATCCAAATTAAATTAGACTAATTTCTAAAAAATAAACATCTTCAAGCAATAAATTGCTTAAGACATCCATCTCTCATGATGGAAAGCAGTAGGTTGTCTAAATTTAATCATTTTTACTTCTTGATAATCTAAAAATGCTATTGTCAACTGTCGGAGCTCTCGGTAGTTATCTCTCGGTTGGTGTTTTGTACTTTGATGAGTACTTTGGTTTATCGATAACATCCCAAGATTTTTGCACCGTTCTTAATTCCCGTACTGGATGCACTGGTGTCACAGCACAAGGCTTTGATTGTGTCCAATATGTCATAATCAACGAGAAAACCATAAATAGCTGCTGCAATGTCTTCTCACAATCCTCATTGGTTGGAAGATCCTCCACTTTACCTTAAATCCTCCATTGGAGTTCACTTATAATAATGATTTGCACTTTATGTTTACCTTTTATTACCCTAATTAACCATAGTGTAGGATGCTTGCAAGTTTATTATAAAATCCATGAAGATTCTGCCTTTAAAAGTATCTTTTTTAAAACTCCCGAGCACCGTCCGTAAAGTCTACTGTCATGCGGGAGAAAAAGCGAGGGGAGCCGAGTTTCCTCTAAGAGTGTTGCGTAGTTCTGGGCCTTTATCGTAGTCTAACTTCAATCGCGATGCGGCACGTGTTAATATTAAAATATCGGGAAAATATTTGGTATACTTTCATTTCATACCTAAAGGAAAAAAGTTGAGGGGTGCGACCAAAGAAATTCAGAGTTTGAAAAATTAGGACCACCCTAATATTGTTACTTTTCATTGTTACTTTTCATTATTACTATATATAAATGGACATGTAAGGAAACATGTAAGGATTTCGTTTATTAAACCAACATCTAATTGACATAAGAAATCATGGACTTGTAAAAATATAGGCACGTGCAATTTGCATTAGTGAATAATTCCTTTCTTAAAGGTTTGGAAGAGTCTGAAGAAGCTGCATGCGAATTGGTTGGTGGTCTGTACTATAGGGAATAATATAATAAGGAAACTATATAAGGAAACTAGAATGTACCAGACATATTCAAAAAAAAATTTGGCTAAAGTATATTATAGAAAAGACATCCAAAGCAATGTAGGAAACTTGCCATCTGCCGTAATAGCTGCCTTCTACCACTGTAGATGTATCTTATTTTTAAGAATTCATGTATAAGGATACTCTCCTTTATGCAGATAGAACCAAGGCTGAAACAATTAAATTAATGTATGACGCCATGGCTGCGGTCAAAAGTATATACATGAAGTTAGAGGTCCCAGTGGGATGCTTCCACTTTTTAGTGTAGTTTCAAGTTTTATACCGGATTATATGCACAAGATCTTTTTAGGAGTAACCAAGTCCATTGTAAACTCATGGTTTGTTAGCAGTGAAAAACATTGTGAGTTTTACCTTGGTTCATCTCCTATTTTAAAGATAAAGACGTGAAGAAAAAATTGTTTGGCCCCATAATATTGGCCAAATCTGCTCATCAAAACTTTCTCCCAACAATTCAAAGAATATATCCGAATGAAGCTTGTTCCCTAACTGGGGGATAAATTGGAATGATGAATATCAATTTATAAAATCTTCTGGAATGAAGATTTTGGTTTAAAAGTATAAATTGTAAGTAGGCAATAGTTTTTTAATAATACAGAGTCTTTACTGCTGGCATTTCCCTGCTACTACAGGGTGTCCGAAAAAAGACAGAAGTCCCAAAGATGACAAAAATCACCAGATTAAAGAAAGGACACGTAAAATAGTGAATGCAGAACAATCAATACTATCAAGAACAAAAATGTCATTTCTGCAACAAAAGAGGGCATTGTAGTGTCTGGCAGTTGGGAGTTAGGTGTTGCTACCTCTGCCCCAGGGTCCGTATTCCTGATAACCCCTCTGACCCAACTAGTATAGGGGGAGGAACGGAACTGAGCGGAGGAGTGACGAGTGTATAAAAAGCGGGCGACCCCTTACAACGGGAGAACCGGTTAAGACACGCGGGAGAACACGTGCGGTTCAGGCAGTGATTTTGGTGGTGTTTAAGGAAGTGTTTGATTTGGGTAGTGTTTTTCGGAAGTGTATATTGAATTATTATACTCTGGACATGTAGTGAAGAAAGAAGTATCCCAATAAAAATATTTACTTGGGACTTGTGCAGTAGTTATTCTGTGGTGTTGTGTTGTATTTAGTCGTGGTGCATTCAGGACTCTACAGCATGTTTTTAAGGACTGTTATTTTCAGAAAAACAAGTTCTTTAAGTACAAAAATGAAGGGAAAGTTTTTTTCCCTTATTGCATATTCATATGAATTAGTCTATTTTGGAATTTATTTCTAGTAAATTTTCTTATATGTAAATTTTTAAACAAGTATGTTTGTTATGCATTGATATTGGAATGTGTTAACATTTTAAACTTGTTATGTATTTTAAGCTTGTAGATAGTGTCATATACAATGATTTTTTTTGTTGAGTTTGGTTTTGAAATTTACTAAATTAAATAAATCAACCTTTTTTTGTGTGTGTTTTTAATTTATCATTATTTGACATTGGTCTGTAAACTATATTTCACTTTCACGCTTTTTCACTTGAATTGGTGCCTATCATTATGAAGAATAAATATCTCGGAGAACATGGGTTTCTACTTGGACATGTTTAAAATAAGAGGGATTGTTTAAAATTCAGAAAGAGCATTTTTTAAAAAACATTTGGTTTAAAAGCATTCATCTTCAACTGCATACTCCCATGTGTTAAGATTTTGAGACTATTGAAAATACCAGAATTTGATTCAATCACCAAAGTTGCTAATACAAGTGAAACCTGTAGTCATTCTTAAAGTTGATGGGGGACGTGATGTAAATCCTAGATACCAGAAAACTTATCAAGTTGCAGTCCACTTCCTTCGGCACTAACTGGATTGTAATGTATATCTGTGGCCAAATGCCACTGGCCGCAGCATATGTAAAAGGATGTCTCCATTAAGCAAAATGTTGTCAGGACTCAATGTTGTTGGATGTCAAATGTTGATGGACGCCTCAAGAGCATTTTTAAATTTTTAATGAAACAAAAGCACCTAGGCTTGTAGGGTCCTTATCTTTGATTAACAATTAACATAACTTAAAATACAAGGACAATAAACAGTATAATCAGCATTTCATCCTCAATGTAGCCAGGAGGAAATGGATATGGACCATCTCAGGCTAGTTTTTACCCTGACTATTTTAGATCTTCTCGGTTGAAAATGCCAAGTGCTGTGGACTGACTGACTGATTGAAAATTTTTCTAGCGTAAGAGCCTTTATCAGACTATATCACGCCATAAAAGTATAACATTTTCTACAGTAGTGCTGTGGAAGAGCCCGTAACTCTTATTTTAGTTTTGTACAATCTCATTTATTTCCAGCTCCAATACTTGTGTGTCAGAAAGGACTCAAACCCAAGATGTAAAAAATGATGAATTGAATGATTACTTAAACAAGTGACCGTTATCATTTGCAGAAGCTAACCATTTAGTGTAAATAAGTTTTTTTTTGGCTTCGTGTAATACTTGAATATAATAATTAATAATTGAATCAGTAACCAAAATAAAATAATGTGTATATGAAAGGAAGCAGAAGACAACTCTACACTTGCAGAGAGTATTAGAGATCTGATAAAGAATGTATTCATTGTAAAAATTCCCAGTGTTCTTCCCTTAAGTATTGAGTATTCAAGGAGTATTAAATTAGTGTCTTAAAATGTTATAGTGTATATATGTTATTACTTATTCAAGACATATTTTCATATCAGTATGCTTAGGATTTTCAAATTTGTAATTAATATTGTAGACTCTTTTCAATGACCATGCATTAGAACACCCGGTAATAAAAGCACTTTTGTTTTAATAGTGATAATTTTCTTGAAACGACTGTACTTTCAGAAACTGTTTCTGCTGCTAGCAATAAAAATATCCACGATTGACAAAAATGTAGTTTGGTAAGAGGAAAAGATTACCATTGCTCATGCAAAAAATTCTGAAAACTGCTGTTAATTTGTAGCAGTAAAACAAGTAAAAACTGAAGTGGTAGATCAAGTAAATTATGACCATTGTTTTCGGGAGACTAGGGGCTTGTCTCCCAAAAACAATGACCATAATGGCACAACTATCCCATACCCCAAAACCTTCACGCAACGATAATTTAGAAATATGTCCAATATAAATTCAATTTACACCTCTTCAAAATAAAATATATACAAGAAAACTAAAACTAATGATATTTCAAAGGGCGGGACAAAGCTAAAATATAACCAGCAGATATTAACATGGTACACATAATATTTTGAAACAAAAAATTAAGGAATGTAAGACTTAATTTGTTTATTCTACCTAGAACTTTTAATCGCTTCTTGTAAATATCACAGAATTAATCCTATTCGCGGTAAATAAAAACATACACACAAAAAGTTACAAGTATCTACAGAATAGATTATCAGTTCAAAACTTTAGAATTCAAATTAAATTTTAGAAAACATTAACATTACCTACTAACTAACACTAACTGAACTAACGAAACGAAACGATTTTGATAGCCATCGCCATCTTTATATTTAAAAGAATTAACGTTGCCAAAAGTAGTATGCCAAACAGTAACAAAGCAGAATAAGAATCTAAAAACAAGGGACTTCATTTGCTCTTTCCTTTTTCTCTTCCTCTTGAACGAAAACAATCACCACGGCTCGTGTAATGATAAATGTATTTTTGAATTTGGATCAAAAAAAACTTTTCGTAATCAAAGTCTAACTATGTCCACCTCATCTTCAGTTAATTTTCCCATTCCTCCACATTTCGACCGAAAACTGACTTTCCAGCCACACGTCGAGCAGCTGCGGTTGTCTTGCGAGAAAAGGCTCAATATTCTTAAAGTCTTATCCAACACATCCTGGGGTGCAGTGCAGAAAGAGCGTCAATGCTTAAAATCTATCGAGCTGTAATTCGCTCCAGATTGGACTATGGGTGCGCAGCATATGGCTCCGCCCGTCCATCTGTGTTGCGTAGGCTCGATACGATTCATCACTCTGCCCTCAGAGTATGCTCTGGGGGGCTTTTCGCACTTCGCCCGTTAAGAGTTTGTATGTGGTTTGCCATGAGCCCTCATTAGCATCCACGAGGCGTTTGCTGTCGCTCCGACTCTATTATCGTATCCAGAGTCAACCCGGCCACCCACTGCAAGATTTGCTCATGGACACATCATTAGATCAGTTGTTCATAAATCGCCCATCCTTCATCAAACCATTCGGGTCACGTTCGAGGATCTCTCTGGAAGAGTCATCTTTCGGATTTTATGAAGTTGCTGACAGACCTCATTTTGAGTTTCCACCTTGGTTTAATTATGATTTACCCATTTTAAATATATTTTCAGATTTTAAGAGGTCAGACACCAATCCTTTTATATTTCGTCAGCTCTTCCATTCGCACAGAGAATCATTCAAGGACCATTCAGCCATTTACACTGATGGTTCTAAAAGTTTTAATTACGTTGGCTGCGCTTTTATTCACCAAAATTCAGTTTTTAACTTCTCATTACCATCTATTGTGTCAATTTTTACTGCAGAGTTTTTAGCCATATTTAAAGCTTTAAAGTACATTTCATCATTGCTTCCAAATAAATTCATTTTTTATACAGATAGTAAAAGCACATTGGACTCATTAAAGTGCTCAAACATTAATCATCCATTAGCATTTGATGTAATTTTTATGTACTTAAAACTTATTCGACGTGGCTATGATATAAAGTTTTCTTGGATACCGGGTCACGTCGGAATAGAAGGCAATGAGCGTGCAGATGTCGCTGCGAAAAATGCGTTGACCCCCTTAGGCATAAGGGTCCCATACAACGATATAAAACTTCTAATCAAAACATTCGTATGGGAGGAATGGCAGGAGGACTGGGGTGAGCAAATTGAAAATAAACTTTACAATATACAGCCAAGAATCTCACCCCTACCAGCTACCACCACTACCATCTCGACGGCTAGACGTCCTCCTAACACGCCTTAGAATAGGCCATTCCAGAGTCACGCATCGGTTCCTTTTGGCTGGGGAACCGCCACCGACTTGCCCTCATTGCCAGAATATTTTAACTATTAAGCACATTTTAACCTCATGCCCTAACTTATTATTTTACTATGTTCGCTATTTTAAAACTCCATCACCAGTTTTAACTGAACTTTTAGGTCAAAAACATCATCCATCATTATTTCAGTTTTTAAATACCATTAGAATAATTCACGACATTTAATCATATGTACAATTGAAAAGATGCTGGCATCTCTGAAATTGTTTTTAACCTATCAACCTTTTAAAAATGGCGTATAGACTACGCTCGACTACGGACTTCACGTCCGCATCTTATAAGCCTTTTAATAAACTTCATATTTTAATATTGGTTGGAAACATGCATGACTTTTAATGTAAATATATTTTTTTTACTATTAATCTTGTGTTTGGCGCGGAATGTCCGATATAGGGACCTTGCGCCATAAAACCCAAAACAACCAACCAACCAACCAACCCATTCCTCCACAAGATTTTAGCATCTTTCGCATGGACCCACATAGCCAAAGTGGACGAAAGATTGTCTACTTTTCATCCACATTTGATCCCAACGGGGATGATCCCATGGTGTACCAAAAGTGGACGGCCCAGGGACGTGTGCTTTGGGATGAGCGGGGATCATCCCAAGGGGTGTACCAAAAGTAGACGGCCCAGGGACGTATGTTGTGGGATGAAAGAGGGATGAACCTGAACCACGCTAAGGTCACGTGATCAAATCAGTCTGGCGAAAGGAAACGCGTGTAGATGCTGTCTTTTTTAAGATCTTAAAAAATGTAACTTACTTTATTATAAACTTCTTAAATTATTTCAATCTGAAACAGGTAAGTGTATTTCTCGATTACATTTCCTAATAACAAGTAATCTTTAGATTAAGTTGCAATTTTCCAACTTGTAATAATACTGCATGTGCGTTAGTCTTAAGTATGGTATCAATGGTTTAGATTGTTAAATATTAGTCAAATAACTGTGTAGAAGCGATACGTTTTTCTTTTCTTTTTTTTTAATGTGTCTCTGTTTCATCTTTTTTCGCTTACGCCTTCTAATTTTTATATTTTACCTTTAAAAAGTTACCTGTTCTCTGGAAAAACTTTTAAATCTCATTTTACACACTAGATGGCTGCCCCAAATTTACATTTTTTTCACTAAAAAGTACATTATTTATTCTTTTATTCTTATTTTGTAAAATGTATTTTTATGCATGATAAAGTGGGGTTTTTTATTTACTATTCATCCTTGAGCCATTCAGAAAGGAAATGTTGTATGCTAACTCTAGCAAAAATATTTATGATTTATTTTTAAATGTAAATAAACTGTTTTTCAAAAAAAGAAAAAAAAAAAGATTTTTAGTTATTGAATATGTTTGATACATTTTTAAATTTTTTCTACCCATTGTTTTTCTGTGGGAGCCCTTATAGTTTTGTCGTGTGCATTTTTTATTCTGTTTAAATTATAGAAATGTGCATTTCATAAAATGTTATTTTTTTCATACATCATGAAGTGCTTTTTATTTTCTATTCATCCTTAGCAAAATATTTATGATTTATTTTTAAATACAAATAAATTGCTTTAAAGAAAAAAAAATTTTTTTTAGTTATTGAATATATTATTCTATTAAGTTTGTATCTATTGATTCTTTATTTTATAGAAGTAAATATATTTGTAAAATGTTAATAAAAGCGTTTAAAAAAGGATTTAACGTTTGATACATTTTTAAAATTTTGTCTACCTATTGTTTTTCTGTGAGAGCAACCTTGTAGTTTTGTTGTGTCCATTTTATCTATATGTTGTTAATATTTGATTCAATAAAGATATTTATTTTTCACTCAATCTGTTTACTTTTGTGATTCCAATCACACTTGACTGATGATACCTTATTTTTTATTTGTAGCATAAGTTTCTTTCTATGTGGAAGAAAGTTATGACCAGAATTTTTATTTTGAAAATTTGAAGAGTTTATAAACTAAGCTTATATAGTTTAAATTTTTACTTACTATTTAAGTCATTTAAATGTTGGAATGTGTTTAATAAAGATGAATTGATTGTAATATATATTCTGTAAAAATACATTAATATTTATCAGTTTAAAATACTTCATAAAGTATTTCAGTTAACTATTAAACTTCCATTTTACTTATTAAAGTTTTTACACATAGAGAAATAATACTTTATAATTTCTATGATGCAAAATATTTTTAATTAATTTGATATTATCTAATCTCAACAAATACTAGTTATTTTTATCATGAACTGGAATTTTGCATAATTATAATTGGGTTGATGAATGTTCAATGAAAAAATTAAAAATCAAAATTAAAGAGAAATTATATAAACAAGGTGTTCAATTTTAATGTATCTGATAGCTTAATGTTGAACTTTGTTTTAGATATGCACACTTCGAATCGCAAAAATTACATTTAAATAGAAAAAATAATAAAAGCACTTGAACTTAATTCATTACTTCATTTTTGTGATTAGAAGTGTGCATTTAAAACAAAGTTCAACATTAAACTATCAGATCATGTTAAGAGTGGACATCTTGTACAAAATAAAATAGTAAATATTAAAAGTAGCCCATCCAAACGGACGAAATTCGGCGTAATCGGATGTAAACGGGATGATCCCAAGTTCGTCCCGGCAACGTGATACAGTGTGATATTTGGATGAATAGGCAACGTGCGCGGGACGTTAATTGGGACCTAGCGGACGTCCTATGGATGAGCCGATTGACGGCCCATGGATGTAAGCAGGACGAACTTGTGCTGTCTGGGGAGTTTTGGAGTTGTCATGGGCGTAGCCGGGAGGGCAGCTGCCCCCCCCCCTAAATTCTCAATTTGTTAATAATTTTTTAAAAATTTTCAGGAATCTACAAATCTAAATTATTTTTCTTACACTTTTTGTTGCTTTCAAAGTTAGCTGAGCAATGTCTGAACCTTGACCAAGGTCAAAGAGGTCACGTGTCAAGCAATGGCAGGGGAGAAAAGTTCTGATAAGACCATGTTTTCACAAGGAGGATGCAGTAATTATTGGTAAACAGGTGCGTCGACAGAGGACCTCCCCAGGCCGTCCAAAGGAATCGAATATAAGCATTCGCAACGCCCAGGGGCGTCATTTCAGTTTTTGGTTGGGGGGCAAGGATTTTTTTTAACCGGGGCTGAGCCACGCCGTAACCCTGACTTGTTTTTTTTGGGGGGAAGGGGGTGACTCAACATCATGAGCTCTAAGTAAAAAGGGGGTCTGGGGTCAACCCCAGAAAAATTTTGAAATTTTGCCTCATTTCTACAACATTTAAGTTACATCCGAAGAGAACAGCCCCTTCTAAACCACATAATTTTCTAGAGAAAAAAAGTTACAAATAAACGTCAAAGTTTCAAGGGGAGCCGGAGGTCCTCCCTCAGAAATTTTTTTTAAAATTTCCCTAAAACTAGTGTTTTATCTTCTTTGCAACCTCATTGGGGAGCACCCAGAGGGAACCGCTTCTTGTAAGCGCAGAATTTTCAAGGTAAATATACTGTGTAGCATCAGGGGGGGGCTCATCTGGCTCTCCGATTACTTTCAGCCAGGATGACGTAATCGGCTGGAAGGCGTTGAAGTTTCGACAGGAGTGACCAATCAGGGTTACATAGGGAAATCGCGGAGCTTCTTATAGGGATTTTCTTACGTAGAAAGGAGTAATATAAGACGCGGAAAGGAAAATATAGACCTGTGAACTTGCCTAAGCAACAAATCATATATTTAAATATCAATACTTGTGATCTATATGGGTGCATTCAATTTTTTTTAACTTCTGATGGGTAAAACTGATTAAAATTTTTCATTGAATTAAATTATGAGTATCTTGTTTTCCTTCTCATAAGCAAGTTTATAGCTTACCAAATAGTGGATTAAATACAAACTATGAAATTTAAAACTGATTCCTATGCATAATTACGGAGGTTCATTACTTAAATCAATAGTGATCGATTTGTAACAATATTTTAAAAGTTAAACAAATTCCCACCATCTGTATTTTAGAAAATTCTAAATGCAAAGAAAATACCGTTTTTTAAGGCAGTATTTAGTTACAATCCGATACTTTTAGATCACTAAAAAATCCTCAAATTGTGAGCTATTTTTGGGTTGTTCTTCTTTTGTATGTTTTGTATAAAATTGACTACGCTACTAATCGCCTTTATTACTAATTTATTAAAATTCAAAGTTAGTTTATTAGGTACTAATTAATCTGATCTCACTGATTTTATTATTCTAATGTATCTTATATTCTGATTATGATTGTAGTAACACTGATCTATCTAAGACATATTGATCAGTGTTAAAACAATCACATAATCAGATGATAATAAATGATCACTTAGATTCTAAGTGATAATTACATGAAGAAAAAATCAAATAATCTGTTGATTTCGAATTCAATTTTGATTAAACATGACAAACATGAAGGAGATAATTTATTGGGTATAAACCTTCACCAACTTGCCGACTCCCACATACGATCGCCGAAAGAAACTCGAACTGAAACGGTTAGTTTTGAAGTTGGATCAGTGTTCCAAAGTTACGATATGATCATTTTATAAGATCTCCAAGGTGAGGTCAAATTGATCCTGTTTTAGTGTAAAATTTGAAGTCTTCAAATTAAAAAATGATACATAATAATAATTAAAAAATATTGCCAAGCTTTTATAATATAATCATTAAGTCTATAAATTGCTTTTAGTTTTTTATTTCAACTCTTTTCAGTTTCCATGAAGGGAGCTAGAAATATATTATCCCTCCCAAATCAAAATTGCTTTTAATCTAAAAGAAATTATTATGTTCCTAAAACCAATCTATGGATTTCTCTTGCCTTTGGGACGATCTACTTCGGTTTCTTACTTCAAATTAACAATAGATATTCATCAACATGAAGCTATAATATCAATTTAATCTAAAACGAAAACCCTTTTAGGCCCCGTTTACATGGACCATATACCCGGGTATAAGTGGCCGATATACCCAGCAATAGGGAAAAATGCAGGGTATAAATAAATCCACCTATTTACTCGGGAATTTGAATACCCGGCTTTCCCATGATGCATTTCGGTCTCACTCAAAGCAAAAAGTCATCCATGTTAGGCTTAAGTGAGTACTTGTTGGAAAGTAAGTTGTTCTTTGTTATTTCAATTGGATATTTAAGATTGATTACTATCTTAAATGTCGAAATAACTTGAAAATAATCCATTATGAACGCAAAATTCCAAGACGAAAACAGATAACAGAATGTAAACAAACTCAAATCGCAATGAATGATGGGACCAGTGACGTCTATACCCGGGATTAGAGGACTGGTCATGTAAACGGGTTTTTAGCACGGTTTTCAATATCCCTTTCTCCTGCATTATACCCGGGTATAAAAGTGGCACATGTAAACGGGGCCTTAGATTCATATCTTAAATGCTTCAAAACTGAATTGTTGGATCAAAGTTTAAATTTCCCTCTCTCCTGTCAAAAAAAATCCCTATTCTATCTGACCCAATCGAAGGAGAAGCTGGGGTATCACGCGAATTACGTAATCGGCTGGAGAGCAGTACGTCACACGAATTTTCGTTCCTATGTGAAGAGCCAACCTTATCTTATTCTATTAACCTTGGTGTAGCATATATATTTAAAAATTTGAAAGGGGGGTCTGGGGGGTTCTCCCCCAGAAAATTTTTCGAAATTTGCCTCTTGAAGTAGTGTTTCAGCTCATTTTGAGGCGCTTTGGGTTACATCCAAAAAGAAAAGAAATTCCATGTAAAGTATGGAATTTTCAAGGGGAAAAAAAGTTATAAATAAACGTCAAAATTTCAAGGGGGGGCGGAGATCCTCCCTCAGTAAAAATTTTTGAAAATTCCCCTTTAAACCAGACTGCTAGGGGCTTCAAACTCTTTGGTTCCCAAAGGGAACTGCTTCTTGTAAGCGGCAGAATTTTCAAGGGAGAAGCATTGTATAACAGACATCAAAGGTCAGGAGGGGGTTTGGGGGTTCTCCCCCAGAAAATTTTGATATTTGACCCTCAAAAGTAGTGTTTTAACTCCTTTTGGGACTTTTTGAGTTAAATCTGATGCTCCTTGTGGAAGTTACAAAATCTTCAAGGGACTCTTAGCAATTTTTCACTTAAGAGTGGAAATCTTGGGGGGGCAATTGCCCCCCCCCTGCCCCCCCTAAATGACAGCCATGGCAACGCCTCCTCTTGATCTCTTCATCAGCTATTGGTTCATTGTACGAAGAACCAATCCTGTGAAACTAATGAAGAATTCCAAGTTCTAATTTGTTTTAAGTATTTTATTGTAATCAAATTAATTTCATAATTTATTATTGTTATCAATCAACTGGGGGTCCAGCGTCGGGCTATTCACTCGACCTGGACACAAGCTACGTAATAAGCATCCCAGGCCCAAAGGCTAATGAAACGGAGATGAGTACCGCCTGATGGACCACTAGGCCTGGGCAGAATTTGATTAAAGAATACTGTCGGAAATGGAGCTTGTGGTTCATTGGCTGCAATGCAATTATTAAAATTGTATACAAAAAAATTTTGGGTAGCAACTTGTGGGAAAAGGGTTCTTAAAAATATTTTGAATTTAAATAGTTTTGGTGTTCGTATGGTATTAAATTTGAAAGAGATGTGCGAAAAAATAATTTCATGTAACTTTTTATTCTTCTTTATTCTCTTCTATATTATTATGTAATTAAAGCAGTAGCGTATCTTCCTAAAGCCTGATGTTTTTTTAACGTCCAAACATACGAAAGTTTCGCCCAGTGACATAAAATAGAATAGATACTCGTAGTTACTCGATTCGACTCGATTAGATTCTACAAATTATACTTTTAGTCATAAGCCACATAAATTTCTGTGAAAATTATGTGGCTTACAAGCAGGGCCGTGCTGTGGAAAAATCGCACCCGGGGCGGATGACTTTTTTTGGCGCCCCCCCCCTGATTTTTTAGGCGCCCCTCTGGCTTTTTTGGCGCCCCCTCCCAAATATAATTTTTTTTCATTGTTCTAAATTTTCATTAAAAATGATTTTGATTGCAAAAAAATGTTCGTGCACAAATTTGGCGCCCCCTGAACACGTTCATATCGTGGTTCCGTTCGAAAGTATTGAAGAATCTACCAAGTCCAATACTGAAATAATTTTAAATTGAAAATACTAAAATAATAATAAATTGCAAAAAAAAAGTTCGAGCACAAATTTGGCATATATATATTGGATGGGGCTCAAGCCCTCACCCCCGGCCCTTTTCAAAATTGGGCATCTATTTATAATTTCATCCTTGAAAATTCTGTGGTTTACATGCTTTTAAAATGAGCTGAAACTTTATTTTTAGAGGCAAATTTTCAAAAATTTTCTTGGGGGCACCCCCCAGACCCCCTATTAATTTCTCATGGTTACTTATTTACTGTTTTCTCCTTGAACTTGTTTCTCTCCTTTCATTTTAGGAGTGTAAGAAGTTACCCTCTTTAGGTGTTATCCATTGGATACCAAATGTACAAAAATGAGTAGAAAAACTTCTATTTGAAGCCAAATTTCACAAAAATTTCTGGGGGAGGACCCCCAGACCCCCCCACATTTGCTTTCGAGCTAGCATTATCTGAAGAAACCTTTATAACTTTAACAAAGTTTCGCATTTTATTTATGTTATACTCGGAAAATTGGGAGCCAAACAGCTCGTGAACACAAGTATTATTATGGCCTTACAAAAATGTTTCACCCCCCCACTTTCTAAAACAATGGCACGGGCCCTGGATATCCTCTAAGTTACTATAAACCCCTAAAAAGCTGCTTAAAAGCAAGCACTCTTCAAAAAATTTTCTGAGGCACTGAAAATTTCGAATGTAATACCCTCCGACTTTGACATGGCCCCCCCCGAAAATCTGGTCTGGAACCGCCCTTGCCAGCACGTGCCTGTAACCCTGTAAGAGAGCTATAAGCAGTTCAATTCGTCGCACGATTAATATTTTTTTATTCGTTTGGACCGGACCAACCCCGATCATTCGAAAAACATCCGTGGAAGAAGCGAAAAAAAATTCTGGGGTAGAATCCTAAAACCACCTTATCTGGGCACGCGCGCAGCATTTTATGTTACTACTACTATTATCAAACATCGACAGTTATCAAGTGTATAATTATTTGCAGGTGTGTGTGACAGGTGGTGCCAAAGAAACGAGACGGGAACGCGATACGGAAACGATATATTTGACACGGGTGGGCTAGATTTGTCGTTTTTGCTCCCATGTGTTCGTGGCGACTCCTGTGTATATATCTCCTGTGTATATTCAGTGTATATATACACTGAAAATACAAAATTATGCTAATGGCATCTTTACACCACATGGTTTGCGACACGCGATTTGTGTGCTGCAATAGCGACACTTTTCGAGGCTTCCTACTGTCGCAAACCTATCGAAAACTGTCGCTTTTGCAGCAAACCGCACACACAAATCGCATGTCGCAAACCGCGTGGTGTAAAGACGCCATAACACTAGATGTCCATTACTTTCGTAATATTATATTAATGTCTGAAGACTTTTTTTGGTAATTAGTAGCTATTCTAGATTTTTCAGAATAACACAACACAAAAAGTGTAAAAGCTATCAGCATCACTATTACTACTCTATGATCCGCATACGATCACTGAGCTATAATTATTTATTATTACGATCATTATTTATAGCTCAGTGCATACGATTCGAATCTCCGAACAATATTGCGGAGGAGAGCTCCAGGAGTTCTCGTTTGATCGTTTGAAACACAGAGTATAGAGCTTAACAGAGGGTCCATCTCCATAGACGCTAATGGCAACTTTTAAAGCATGGTTTTTCCCATAGAACGTGGCGCCCCTATGCGATAACGGTGGAACTAACCAGAGAACAGGACGACAGTGCAGGACGAACGTTATTGACTCTCTTCAATTCGCATGCAGTCTCTCTCTCTGCAACCTCCTCTTTCTCTATTAACCCCGCCCACCTGGCCAGCTATCATCCCTCACCTGTCACTCAAATCGCTAGAAAGGGAAAAAGATTTCTTCTGTTTTCCCAGTTTTCAAACAGCTACGTGTGTCTTTTGAGCATGCGCTGGGGAAAGAGGAAATTTCTAACTTCGGCTTTTGAATTGGAAATCGCCTTTTACAGCGATTGATCTGAATAATTTCTAGACTTAGAAATTGAATTATCTTTGTAATTTTACTTTCACCAATTGAAGTTTTTGTTATCTATTTCCATCGCAAGTTTATCTTTTTTCATTAAACTAAAACAATGAGTTGATTAACTGAGTGATTATGATTTAAGTGCATTTTTTAGCATTTTGCAAACAAAATGCTATTTTTTTTGGTTATTCAAAAGTAGTAAATTTATTAAACTTATTTCACATTAGATTATGCTATAGTATATTCAAAAACTGAACTGGATTGCAGGTGAGGTAGAATGAATATATGGTGATTTATAATATAAACAATTCTATTATCCATAAATAAAACAACACCATAAATTATACCCAAATATAATTTTTCTTACGTGAAAAGATTGGAAGAAACATAGAAAATAATTACTTCATATTAATTTCAACACAGTGAATACAAGTAGTAATAAAAAATAGTTTATTGAACAGATATTTACAGATATTACAAAAAACTAGACAAATTTTATGTAAAGCATTTCTGATATCTTAAGAACCAATTAGTTGAAGGGATGTATGCAAAAATATAAGACAAATTGAAATTAAATAAAATGACACAAGTGGGAAAAATCCCAGTTACAATATAACAGAATTTGACTAAGAAAAATGATTAGTAGTGATTTCTAAGTCATTGCAAATAAAGCATTTTTCCTTTTAAAAAATTAACAGGAAATTTCAATGATTTAGACATAGAAGTGCCTTGACTTCCTTCAGGGATTTTGCCAACCTATTCCACAATAGAATTTGAGATAGTAGATAATTTCTATATTTTTAAATGTTTTATCAGATTATTGTTTATTTTAGTATCTGACTTATGTAAAAGCTTTTGCTTTCACAGGCACACAATACTCAACCTAAGCTTAAAACCTCTTACATAAAAAACATAACTTTGAATAACAATAACTCAATAACAATTTTGACACTGCAGGGTAATATAATGCAATCATTCTTGATAGCTTTGAATTCAACCAATGCAGATTCAAAAGCCCCTGAAAATTGATGAATTTATCAGATTTTTTTCAAAATAAGTATTTTAAAGTGATTGCCTGCATTCCCAAACCATGCTTTGTTATAGTTTTTATTAAAACATATTTCAAAATTTCAACCATTACTTAGATTATACTACTTGAGAAAGGTAATTTAAACCTATTCAAATAATTAAAAACTGCAAAAAAGTTTATCATGGCTTCATTTAATATAGTTATCAATAAACTGAAGAATATACATACAATAAGGGAAAAGGATACAGACTTGATTTACAAGTCAACAGTAATTACCAGAGAAGCATAGTTCCAAATTAATTATAAAAACATGACTCAAAAAGCACGAATATAAGATTAAATAACATTTTCACAAATAAAGTAACTCATCAAAACTCAGTGATAAAGTAAATAATCAAAAGGTAAGAATAGCATTGAAACGTACTTGCAATTTATTAGCTATTGGAAAGTTGCTTTATAAAAATAATAAACTGCATACTAATAAAAACTCAAGGAATGAATTCAGGAAACAAAGTAGTACTCGCAAACCATTTATAACATTAAATAACATATAATTGATCTTCAAATATATATGTATTACCAGACGATATTTAGTAAAAAAAATAAAGATTTCATTTACAGTTCTAAATAACTTTCGGATCATTGTAAAGGAAATTCACCCATTTTGTTTACTTTTTTTCATTTGATAATTGGCAAATTTTTACTATAGTAATGTCTTAATCCTTTGCTTTTTTTATTTGATAAACAAATATTCTTAACATAATCTTGCTTTTTAAAACATTGATTTGAAAATTATTAAAAAGTCATTACCCACTTCCAGTTTATCCTTTCCCAAACGAAAATCATCAAAACTGGAGGAAGTTGTTTACAATTCAACATAAACGTGTTCTAAAAGCAAAAGAAAGACATTTTTAGAAAAGAAGCATTTTTATAATTAATCATAGGATTTAAGTTATTGAATAAAACAATGTTAAATGAGACTTACTTGGAGAATGATGCAAAATAATAATATCTGCTAGAGCAATCACTGATGAGACCGAGACACTACAAATCATCCATGTTTATTTATGGGGAAATTTTACTACCGGCAGGGAAAGTTTAGGGAAAAGTTCCTTGATCTGGGGAAAAATAACAGTGATTGCGAAATTCCCATAAAAAGTTCCATATCCAATCAGAATCACTCGTTCCGACTTGTTCCCTCCCACTTGATATCGATATGATATCGATTGACAACTGGGACCATCAGCGCCACTATGCGATAACGGTGGAACTATTGTCTCCGAAAGAGTAAAATCGCCGCTTGGACCCTCTGTTATGGAGGCTTTACACCACCGAGGTTTGCGATTTGCGATTTGCGTTTTGCGATTTGCGGCGAAAACGGGAACCGCAGAAATTACCGCAGCGGCTGCCGCTAATGCCGCCGCGACAGTTTTGGTTCCCGCGCATTTTCGTGCTTTGTTGACCGTTGTTGGTTTTGGTTTTGATCACGTTTGAACATTTTGTCTTTTTTTCTTATAATTAATATTATGTCTTCACTTTCGCACTTCACTTTCGAAAAGAAATGCGCGGGAACCAAAACTGTCGCGGCGGCATTAGCGGCAGCCGCTAGTGTCGTAAATCGATTCTAGCGCCCTCCTTCGAGCGGTCGCTGAGTTTCTGCGGTTCCCGTTTTCGCCGCAAAACGCAAATCGCAAATCGCAAACCTCGGTGGTGTAAAGCCGCCATTAGAATCTATACTCTGTGGTTTGAAATCTCTCGTGTCGAGAGCTTTTTCATCGTTTCCGTACCGTTCTCGTTTCTTCTACGTGCTGTTTGTCTTTCAGAATACGGCCCTAAAACTGGCCTTAAAATTAAAAAAAGCCTTGCAAGTTTTTATTTTGTTACCTCTTTTTTTAAGAAAGAAACTGAAAACTTCTGAAACTGAAACTAAAAAAAAGACTTCCACTTCAACTTCAATGTATCGGCAATCGGCATCGCTTGGCGGGATATTGTTGTAGGTTGTAGGTATTTTATTTTCATTGAATTTTATTTGAAATTCATTCGACTTTACGAAAACTTCAATTGCATTTTCTAGGACAAATGATTTTCATATTACAAAGCCTTTATGTGTGTCGCATTCTCTGTGTGTACTGTCAGTTTCGGTTCGGTAAGTTTAGAAGAGATAGTTCATGGAGGATAAAATAAATAGAATAAAAATAAACTTATATTTGCAGTGAAATTACTTTAGGAAAATAAACCAGTATTTGAATTTGGAACCTCCAAAATGTCATAACTTAATTACAGTATCGTTTATATATGTTGCAGTTATGGTATTAAAATCCGCTTTATTTACTTCATTAGAAGTTCTTTTTGTTATCTCATAGGTACCGAACAGCGAACCAGATTTTACCATTTGTTTATGGAGGATTTTTTTTTACTTTAAAATGTGCCTGTTTGTCTCTTGGGAAACCATTGCAATGTCACATATATATAAATCTTTTACAATGTTTGTTAGCTAAAATTTATATAAATTTATTATTAAATACATAATTATTTCGAAGGATGTGTAAATTTATTTCAGAAGTATTATGTAGCTATTAATCAAAGAATAATTTATGATTTGAAAGGAAATATTAATAACTATAGGGGAGAGTGGTCATGAATGGGCCATTTTTTAGTTTTGTAATTTTTTTCTAATGAATTTCTATGGCTCAAAATTTTTTAGTAATTACTTTGCTTATTTAGTTACATGAAAATGTCATCAAAATTGGATTAGAATATATCTACAGTGGATGAAAATACAAAAAACAAATATATAGAAATTTGGCCCATTCAACCCCACCCATGGGCCATTGAGGGTTATGAATGGGCCACTAAATGAAGTTCAATGAAAAAGTGAGGTATTGGCTTCTTTTATTCAAAAATTAAAGATCAAAATTTAGATAATAAAAAAGAATGGTATAGGACATGAAATAACATATTATGAATTAACGAAATTTATATTAAATGCCATGGGTGTGAAAGCACGTGAAGTTCCACCAATTATTTGTGGCTGTGGTAACTTCCTAATAATTTCTTCAAAGTCCACAACACTCACATCTGGTGCGTCGGGGAAGAAAAACTTAAAACTATTTTCTTTTTTACGAAGGAATCTAATTGAAAATTCCGTCTTGTCTTCTAGTTGTAATTCGATTACTCCAATATAATGAACTATTGTTTTTTTAGTAACAAATTTAACTAACAGAAAATCATTGACTTTTGATCATCCAAAAGGAGGGGCATTATCTCTTCTTCATCAGGTTCACAGACTTCATCTTCATATTCTGATTCATCATGTAGGGAAAATTTTTCATCCTCATCACTTGGTGAATAAACAATATTATTTCGGTTTTTTAGTAAAGATTTTTTTTCTTAAGACGAGCAGTGGTTTTAGCCATGCAGTGGTTTAGCCTCAATTTTTTTTCGGGTGAATCCGTCAGTATTCTGGAACGGCCCTTCCTGCGAGAGGCTTTATTTTCTCGAGGTCCCGATTTTGGGAGGGTCTCACTGCCTCTGGAGTAACAGGAACATGGCTTGCCTCCTCTACAGCAACTGGAACCGAACTTGTGCCTGGAGTAGTCTGCATATCGACATTAATTGCAGGCTCTGGGGTAACTGGAACAGTTGGATTAATTCGATCTGTAACATATGATGAGAGGAAGTCACATTCGTCAAATATTTCATTATTAAAGGGTTATATGCCAGTTTTTTTGAATGCAGATAAAATATTGGCTTTAGTGAAGGCTTTATTAAATGCTTGTGCAGCTAAAGAAGAAAGGTCATATATTGTAATGGGTTTTCCAGCATTTGAGGTCATGACAAAGTTGTTTTGGGCATTGCGCATATAAGTTTTAAATGGCTCATACACGCTAAAGGCTGCAGTGGGGTGGGAATGTTAAAGTAACGATTCCATTTTCTCTGGTATAATTAATCACATGTAAATTGACGTCTGTTTCATGGTTGTCCATTAACAGTAACACTTTTTTTTTCCTTGGTGCATTTAACAAACTTCACAAAATGATGAAGTACCTTTAAAAATTATCTTCGGTCATCCGACCTGTTTTATAAGCTAGACGTAAGCTCCCAGGTGGTGCATCATTTAACATATAATCTTTGAAGATCACTCGAGGGAAAATGAATACAGGTGGTAGGAGAGTAGGGAGGGATGGGACATTTTTTACAAATATATTTTTTTAAAATTATTTTTTAAACATACAGTATTGAAATTTTCATGACAATATCTTGAAACATTTTAACATACTTAAAAAATATGAATTTGATGGTAAGTAAGAAAATATGTGTTTTATAACCTAAATAAAATAGCAAGAAAATGTCCCATCCCTCCCTTATATGGGGGAGGGATGGGACATGTTTATAAAACTTAAAATTGATGCCTTATTTTTAAGAATACTATGAAAAAAAGGTAAATACAAAGTGTCACTTATGTATCAAAGGTTTATTATTTATTAACACATTTATTTTTTTATCTAACATTGTATTTGGAGAAATCTAAATCAAAGGAAAAATATGCCTGAGCACGACTAGTTCCGCCAACCATTTTTGGCGGGGACAACTTCGCAATAATATCTGCTTTATCAACGATGGAACAGTCACTTTCTTGAGGGAAAATAAAGTTTCCTTTTTCATTTTTTTCTCAGGAAGAGTACATTAAAACTATCCATGCAATCTTCATCCTCAACTCTTCCGACATAGTGCACCACAGATTTCTTGGTAGAAAATTTCACCAATACAAAATCATTTAACCCTATATTTTCCTTCTCCCAATCAATCTCTTCTATATCTTCAGGCACATTTACATCAACATCATCATCAGAGGTATCATGTATGGAAATAGATGTTTCCTCATCAGTTGACTCCTCAATTTGAAACGGCTTCCTTTACTTCTGTGGTTTTGCTTTCAGTATCTTCTTCTGCTTCCTTTCATTTGTTTGATTTTCAATTTCCTGTTTTTCAGGTGTATCAGTAAGAATTTTTGTTCTTCCTTTTCTTCCTCTCTTATTACCAACTAATTTTCGGGGTTCTGCCTTTGGAAAAGGACGAATGTCTGCAGGACTTAAAGTCTGTGAGGTTGAGGGTGTGCACTGTAGCAAATTAGTTTCTTCAACTTGACTCAAAGATTCTTCTACACAAGAAGGACCATCATTATCAGTAGGCATGATAGGACGATCAGTGACAAATGAGGTTAAAAAATCTTCCTTTGTAAAGGGCTCACTATTGAACGAATATATTCCCGTCTTCTTAAACCCTGAAGTGATATTCAGCGGTGTAAATGAAGAATGGTATATCTCTCCAACTAACTCTGCTATGTGATACATGCTTATAACTTTGCCTGGATTGTTAATAAGCCAGTCGTTACAAGCTGAATTAAATCGTGCCTTAAATGAAGAAAACACCGAAACATCCAACGGCTGTAGTTTGTGGCTACAATGAGGAGGAAATGTTAGCATAACAATCCCGTTATCTCTTGCCTTATTTATAGCTTCAATATTCACATGACTGACATGATTATCTAGAATCAACAGAATGGGATTTTCTTTTGTGCACTTGGTGTACTTTAAAATGTGATCCATTGCTTGAGGGAAAAGTTCATCAGTCATCCAGCCACTGCGACAGGCAAAGCCCACAGAGCCAACAGGTGCTCCATTTAAGAAATGGTCTTTGAAGTGCACTCTTGGATATACAAATACTGGAGGAATTGTGTTTCCGATAGCATTTATAAAACACAACAAAGTTACCAGCTCCCCACGTTCAGCAGAAGTAGCCTGTCCAACTTGCTTTTTCCCTTTGGCCGCTATTACTTTTGGAGGTTTGTGAGTAGTAGTTAGGCCAGTTTCATCGCAATTATACACACGGTTTGGAGTGAAGCGATAACGCTCATAAACACTTTTCAAGTTGCCAAAAATTTATCAACATTAGCTTTGTTAAAACTTGTGGACCTCCCAACACTTGTTGCTTCAGGTGTTCTCGGGGAAAGAGCTGGATGCCGATCCATGAAACCATAGTACCAGTCATTGCCAGCACACTTGTTTGCAATCCATCCAGGGGGTAATTTTCTTTTTGAGGCATTTCCATACTGGTATCCTAGAGAAAGAACATGTTTTTTGGTTAGACCATAGTTCATATAACTTGATGTTAGTATATAATCTTCTAGCATATTTTCTTCTTCTATAGAAAAAATTCTGCTACAGGTTAGGTCAGATCTAAAGGTTAAATTTTCTGGATTTTCACGTTCTTTAAATTTTTTTACATTTCTTGCCAGGACTGATTTGTAAATGTTCATTGTTTGTGCTACTTCCCTAATGCTTCTTTCTTTTTTCATGACCATCTCCACAGCCTGCAACATGTTTTCATTAGTAAAAACTCTTCTGCTGCCATTCTCCACTGTCTTCCACTTACGTGGCATTTTCTAAAAATGAAAAAAATCACTAAGACACACATTAACTTTCAATGTAAGGAAATTAGTTCTAAAAAATTAAAGTTGTTATAATTCCTATTTAAATTTGCAAATTATAATAGTTCTATTTGTTACATGATTTACTTCTTAAACAAGATAGTCTTACAAGAATAAAATACTAAAAGTGAATATAATAATTTGACTGGAGATATCATAGGGAGATATGGGACATGTCCCATCCCTCCCTGAATCATTGTGTCCCATCCCTCCCTTTACACAACTGTTCAGTAAACTAGCTTATTACTGGAAACAGGCTGCTTTTAGGCTTAACTTAGCTGATATTTCATAAAAGTTATATTATAGGGTCTACCAAACATTACAATCAATTATATTAGCAATAATCAATTAGATTGAAAAAAATGTAGAAACTTACTTTTGGTTGGTTGGAATAGACTTTTTATCATAGAAACTCATATAAACCTGCAACTAAAATTATTCATAGCATTATGCATGATGCTATGGTTACTCCATCTGGTGGAAAAGTCAGGAATTAAAAACATATTTTTTCAAGGCATAATTGCAGGTGTCCTATCCCTCCCATTGTCGGCGCACTATACTCAGTCTTGGGTCATGCGCCATAAAACTCCAAACAACCAACCTCCCATTGTCCCATCCCTCCCTACTCTCCCCTATATGTGGCAAGACATGCTACTTCAAATTTTCACAAACATTTGTTAATGGGATACTCATAACTGCGTTTTCCATGAACTTTTGATGGGTTGCAAGCCAAAACACAAAAGTGGAGAAGGTTTCTTGAATGCTCCTCCATCTTGATTTCTAACCAGCTGTGTCAAGCTCCTTCAAACCTGTCCTCCATCCATCTTCCTCCATTGGGTGTTCTTTGAGAGGAGGTGAACCGGTAAGGGCCAATCCCTCATCAGCGGGAGGATCCATTCTTAAAGTCTCCATCCTTGGTGGCCTGGGCGTGGACTCCTTCAGTTGGATGGTGCCCCTTGCCCCGCAGAATAGCCGGAACTCTCGAGCCTTCAGGAACTTGAGAAGTTCTGTGTCCACCCCCAGGATCAGAGTGTTACCTCCTTTCCCAGGGACGGTGATTTTTTTTAACATCCAGGCCCTTGTTGCAAGCACCCAAGAGCTTGATGTTGTCTACTGCTGTCCTTTTTCCAGGAAAAAAGGCGTAAAACCGTTTCAAGGGTGGATAATCCCCAGGCGCCATGGCGAGATAACCTGGGTGGTCTTCTACATCCGAGGGGCCGGGGAGTTGGTTGATTAGTACCTTAAGGGTATTATCCACAGTTTCCTGGTCCTCATAAGAAATGATGAGGCCGTTCCGCTGTAGATACGTCCTGTGGACGCAGCACGTGGCGATGGATCCATCGATGAGACGGTCATCTATCACGGATGGGATGTGATCCCGATCCACCGATGATATTTCTGCGGAGTCGTCTTTGCAGACAACCCTCAGATTCAAAGCTTTTTTGGCAACCTGGCTGTAAGTGCCTTGCCGTTGCTTCTTGGCGGCCATTTCTGGGGTGTCCCCAGCGGTGCGCCCTCTCTTGCGAGAATCTTCACCGCGTGGGAGACTCTTTCGCCAGTTTGGGGGTCGCTCCAGAGGTTCCGGCAATGGCCATCACCCCGTCGCTTCCCCCGCCCCGGCAATCGAGATCCCTTTCAGAGCCTTCTCCAGTTGCAGTCGCTCCTTTCGGCGGCATCTTTTTAATTGTTTTTTGTTAATCACCTCTGTCATCGGTGTTGAATCGTCCGCCAAAGCATCCGAATCTACATCTCCGACAGAGAGGTTGGGATTCCATTTCCACCGGGTTTAAGGTGTCCGCACCCGAAGGCACATTCACCCTTCCGCCAGTGGATCTGGGCATAGTCCCGGAGAGAAGAGCGTCCATGCCCGAAGACACTTCCACTCCCTCCCCAGGAGCTACGGTTGTTGGTGGGTTGGGGGGTTTTCGTTGATGCGTTTTTATCTGCAACTCTTTTATTTTCTTGCATAAAGTTTGGTTTTTGAAGAAGAGGGAAGAAGATCCTCCTCGATTTCCAAAGAGCCAATTTGGAGGGGCTCACCCCGGATTCAACAGCCAGCAGTGACCTCGAAAAAGCCCCCCGCCTGCCATGCAGGACCCCACCCAGGCACCACCTGGAGCTACAAGGCAGGCGGGATTATACACCGGCTGATAGAGCAGCCAGGACATGCTGGTTAGGCTGCCTCGGGCTCCTGTACTATCCGGCGGCCTGAGATGCAAAACTCAGCTTTTCTCCTGTATACTCTACATGGCTGCTTCCTCCAAGACCCCTCCTCCTCAGCCCAAAGGTCCTCAGAGGTTCAACTCCTCCCCCCAGGTGCCGATTTTCCCAGAGAGAAATGGTCCGTTGGGTCGTCATAATCAAATACATGAAACATCAGACCAAACCTCCTCCCACTAAACCCTGGTATGCCACAGGACTTAGTGACAGATCTTCCTTCCAGTGAACTCGCTTATGGTGTTTCAGAATAAGTTTGATCTGATTTGGAGTGAGGTCATATATTGCAGGCTTCTAAGTATTCTGGTATAGGTTCTCCGTTAACTGATTTTTAGAACTTTTCTGTTCAGAGGTTTATTAAAGACATTTAAACAAGTATTGCATTTAGCTAGGTCTTTTAATAATATTGGAAGGAACTTATAGTGATTTGATAATTGGATTTTAGACTTTGAATTTTACATGTTATAAGTTTGTTCCTTATTATATGTGGCAAGACATGCTACTTCAAATTTTCACAAACATTTGTTAATGGGATACTCAAAACTGCGTTTTCCATGAACTTTTGATGGGTTGCAAGCCAAAACACAAAAGTTGGAGAAGGTTTCTTGAATGCTCCTCCATCTTTATTTCTAACCAGCTGTGTCAAGGGAAGAGAGTATCAGTCTGGCCCTGGCCCAATAAATGGCTCCAAATGAGCTTTGCAACGAAAACAGTGCTCCATTGTAATTGCAACGTAGGCTAAAGCGCTTGTTTCAAGTCAGGGTTAGTGGAGACTCGTGCAAATTGTGAAGTATTTTTACAACTTCAGAAGGCAATTCAACTGATTTTCTGAGTGGCTCAAATGTTTTTAAGTTTGGCGCTGATGATGATGCTCCAAAGAGACCGATATTGGAATAAGGGGATGAAGTGACGATTCCAACCTTCAAACTTTCTCTAGTGAAAAAATTATCGATCAGGCATTTAGCATGTTATTGCCTCCATTCATTTGCCACAAGTTGGTGATAGTAAATAAAGCACAGAAAATACTCAAAAATCTTGTATAAACATATTTATTCCGTAAAAGATATATTCCATAACAGAAAAATACACATGAGACTTGATTATTGGGTTCATACAAATCTTCACAAATCAAAATCAAGGAGCTGTGGAATTCAAGGAGAAGGATTGTTTGGGGCACGAACCATTAATTAGCATTAAAAGCAGTTAATTAGAGAAAAGTTGTTTAGTAAAAAATATCCATATTACAATAAGGAATGCAAATAAATGATTCTTTGTTATTTGAATCACAATCTGGTAAAAGAAGACATTTTCTACATAAATCAGAAAAAGAAATAACTTTACCAGATTGAAGAGAATGAAGTTAAAAAATACCCAGCAGATTGCTGTTTAAAGACAGCAGATACGGACAGTTGATAGTGGCTACAGCCACCTGCGTCAAGAACAGCCAAGAATATGAGGCCGCCAGGCGGCCCGAGTCGACAGATGTTTGAAGCCCTCCGGGCTAGGTACCTCATCAATGTGTCCCCCCCTCGTCTCTCTGACTTCCTTGGTATTGAATGTGATCAGATGTTAATTTGTGACATACATTTAATTAAGACCTTGGCAACGAAGCGCTCTCTCCGGACGGCGCGCGATTTGAATGCTCTTTCCCCTGGGGACGGGCGATTTTCGCTGCTAAGCCTAACTAATGAAAAAAAATCGTATAAAATAATAATAAATAAAAATATAATAATAAATAAATTTTAATATGGATCACTTTGGTAGTTAGCAGACCAAATTTCATAACTTATGCAATATTTTTTCCTTAAATTTTAATAAGATAATGAATGAAAGAACAAATAAATTGGTTAAAAATTTGAAGAAAACAAAAGAAAGTTTTAAAAAATCACACAGGTTTTATTTCATAAATCTTATAACAGATACAAATTATTATAGCTTTTAATCGCCGAAAAATAATGAAAATAATGTGATGTATCAGAAAGTAGAATGTGTATGATAATCCTTGAAACAAGGATGCACACTAAGTCCTACATTGCATGTATCACAAGAATAAAACGTGAGGGCCTTTTTTTCTATCTTTTTTTAGTTGATTGAGAACAAACTGTTCATCGCCTTCGGTATTTTTCTCCAGTTTCCTTTTGATTTAATTTAGGAAAGTGTTGTCCAGTTAAGTCATAGAGGTGAAACCACTGGTTTCTACCCCAATTTTCTTTCAACTCTATTTTATACTTTTCGAATATTTGTTCAATCACTTTCATCTTAAATGAGAAAACTAGTGTTTAAACACCATTTTTTTTATCAAACAGAACATTTGCATTCATTAGCGCAATGTCCATCATACCCAAAAATATATTTTTATACCATTTCAATGATTTTCGGAAAGATGGATGGTGTGTCATAGTAGCGTCACCGTCATCCCTCTCATGTTCTTACTGTAATCTATAATACAAGCAGGCTTAAAAATATCTTCTGAGTGAATTAAAGACAGCATGAAAAACCTCCTTTTTTCTCTTTGATTCTGTGCAATGTAATATATGAATGTTATAGTATTCAAATTCTCCCATCTTCAGTTCCTTTCTAGGATAATTTTTGGCATTTTTTCTGTTTTTCATTACAGTTCCACACATTATTGGTTTTCGCTGATTCCAAGTATTCTGCCAGGGAATGGGGAATTGAAAAATGATCGATACAAGTTATACCCTTTGTCAGAAAGTTCACTCAAGCGTGTGCTTACTACTCGTTCCCCGTAACATACCTGCCAACTTTTACGGATTGTCCGTAAAATTTACGGATTTCTGTCTAGTTTTACGGTTGTACGGATGGATCAGAAAATTTTCCGGATTTTGCATTTCTTTCCACAAAACTATCCATGAAAATGCAAAACATTCGCAACCTAAACGATTTTCTCTAATATCTTTTTGCTTCAAAACCATCTCCTAATCCCTGTTCTTACGATTTTATCAATTTTTATTCTTTTATTGAGTGAAATTTAAATTTTTTTGCAACTCTTTTTCGGATTCGTCCGCGAGTCTTGGCGCGCGCTCACCCGGTAAGTTTGCTTCCGTGGTGTTCCGATCGCAATGCGGAAAAAACAACTTTACCGAGATCGGACCTGTGGTTCATCATCGCGTCTCCCTCAATTAGCATTCAGGCTTTTTAACGCGGAAAAGTTTCTCCTCGCTTTCTAATCGTAGCAACTCAAGCTTATTTCAATTAATCTTTATCACATGCTTCTGAAAATGTTGATGGAAATTTAGAAAAAATTTTATTAAAGCTGTAATCATAACATTTGATTTGAAATTGATTCCAAACAGAAATTTAAATCAAATGGTTTGGGAAAAAGGGTACAAGATATTCATGTAACCAAATTGGTTTGTAGTACGAATTTTGTGAAGGGGGATAAGTCAGTTGGTTATCAGATAAGGTAGTTTTGTAACGTTATGCAAAAAGTTTTACTGATGCAAGTTTTCAAAAGTTGGCAGGTATGCCGTAAAAACCATTACCACTAATCATTGTATCTTTTCCACAGTAAATTAAAAAATTCCACATATACCCAGAACTCGACTCGCATAACTTGTATATTTTTATTCCATAACGAAAAACGTTTATTCCATAACGATTCTTTAAAACAACTTTAATCCCTGTTAAGCAGTATTCCACACCTTTACTGATAAGTCTTGCCAAGAATCATAAAAATCAAGCCTTAAAAAGTAGTCTAAAAAAAGAAAAAAATAGGAAACCTAAATAAAAACAAAGGTTTAAGATGAAAATGTTTTTTTTTTATTTTCACGTTTTTAAAAATACTGAAATAATACATGTATAAGTAAAATACGTATTCATTTCAAAAATCACTGCTTATACATTAGGGTGGCCCTTATTATAATGGGGAAAATTTTTTTTCAATATTTTCTTTCAGCCCCCCCTTAATTTTTTTCCTTTTACTATAAAATGAAAGTGTGCAAAAGGATTTTCCGATATTTTAATATTAACACGTGCCTCATCGCGGTTGAAGTTTGGCCATAGCGCGCCATAGTTATAGTATGACTTACTACGGGAAGAACGTCTCCGCTCGCTTCCTCGGGAGGAGAATGACCGATAATTTCATTAATTTCGAATTTTTATGAGTAAAGAAGATGGAAATATGACTTAAGAATATTATTAGTATATTAAAATAATATTTAAAAAGGCAAAAATTTAACAAAAAGTGCATTAATTGAAAATAAATTTCAAAAACATGTATATAATAATTCAAAATTGTTTAAAATAAAACAATAATTATTTACACTTACCCATACAATTATAAAAAGTTCCAGTTTAAAAATTAATATTTTAAATACATTTATAGTAGAACATATTCTAACAAATTCATAAAAATCTAACTAACATCTTAAAAACATTCACTTTTTTGGAACAATTAGCATTCAAATTTACGCTTAAGAGTATACTTTTTGCAACGGGGTTCGGGGTATTCTTTTCTTGAAGCTACTGTTTGATCATCAGAAATTTCTTCATCTTCAATACTAGATAATGATGGTTCCTCAAATGAGTCTCGGTCATGAATCGTCTCAGAACTATTGAGAGCCTTGGCCTGTCTCTTCTCTTCGTTACTTAATCTTTGTAAAGCTCTTATTTCTACGCGTTTTGTCCGCTTTACATTAATTCCACCTAAACATCCCTTGTATAGCAGAAGGAAAAAAATTCCGGCTTTAAAAAATAAGGGCCACCCTATTATACATATGTCAAGTTCATGGAATTTATGAACTTTATTTTAACAAGATTTCTTCCATAAGTTCTTTGATCATTTTCTAATTTGAAACGAAGTACTGCAACAAAGAATGGGCATAGTCAAGGAGGTAATTATTATTTTTGAAAGCAGGGTTGTATAGAATGAGCATGCTGCAATGCAATGCCATAAAATGATTAAAAATTGTTTTAGATAGAGGCTTAAAAATATAGCCCAGTATATAATAACATCTGGTGAAGTTCAGTGGCTTTCCATTTATTGACCTCTTGTTTACAAGAGACAAATATTTGGAACGGTTGTTCTGGGTATTCTATACTTTAAATCACCCCAAGCCACAGATTTATAAGTTTTCTGATCTCCCCAAGACAAACAAGGTGCATGTATTCATAAGGAACTTGTGTGACCATGCCAAAATCAACCAATTCCTCTAAAATAGAACTACTATTACGATGCTCTTCCTGTTGCCGATTCCTGAAAGAAGCATCAGTTCTAAGAGGATTATTTATTTCGGTAAAAGAAAAACACTCTTTTTTTTCTCGACATAATCTCCCTCTTGAGTGCACTTCCCACATCCAAAGTATCCTGAGTGCCCTTTTATGCAAGTTACAAAGGATCTTGCGGGTGCATCGCAAATTAATCCCTTGAACTTTATGCAAATCTGCCTATGGTTAACAGAAATCCCACTTTGCAAAAGAGTTTTCATCTCTTCAACAAAATCCAATAAAAATCATTAGAATTATCAGGCTTTGCTTTTCCATAGTTCGCAGCCAGTGGAAAAACAATCTGCATTGCATTAATAATAACCATTCCAAGGATGGGCCAAAACTGGCCTCCTGAGCTTTTAAATATTGGCAAGCCGTCGACATTAATAAATAAATCGCACAATGGTGTCCGAAATTAACTCACAATTTTGTTCCAATACCTCTTTCAAACCCTTTTATCCACCTGAGGTCGCTTAATTCCTAATTAATCGCTTAATTAATTAAGTTTAATTCAAGATAACCCATAGTTTATCCGCCTGAGGTCGCTTAATTCCTCTGAATTCCTTAAATGAGGTGGCATAAGTGTACATAAGTGAATTTTGAATTCCACCATTATAGAATTGCTACACCATCTTCTATTTTAACATTTGTTCTGTTATCTTTCTGCTTGAGTCCTTCCAATGGATAATAACTTTTAAGTTCAAATAGGAATTTGATCTTTGGAATTATGTTATAATAAACCTTTTTAAAACCTCATTACTCCATTGTTTAATATTTTGTTGAAACTAGGTAGTTTCCTTTCTGCAAAAATCAATCGTAAAACACGTTAGAGGAAAGTGAAGCGGCTCTCTAGTAGCAAGCAAATGCCTCTACTCTTCTCTCCCCACCCATCTCAATTCAACAACACTGGTCAACACGTGCAGACGTGCACTGCACACAGTGGCGGATCCAGAGACTTGGTTTGGGGGGGGTGATTTTACCTATATGCGCATTCGACATTACAATCAATTTTCACTTTTACATTCAATTCGTAAGAGGAAGACACATAAAATATATTTGGTGGAAAGTTCCACTTTCTACTGATTTAATTGTAAACCATTAAATGCATGATTAAAATAATTCATTTTCCCTTTTTAAAATGGAACTTCTACTTAAATGCATAAAGTATACACTAATATATAACAAGACAGACCAAAATAAAGAAAAATTAGAGAAACAGAAAAGTCACTAAAAGTAAAATTACCGCAAATCCACGAATGCCTTTTTCTGTTTATAATTATTTCTTTTAGCTTTTTCACAATTTAGAAATTTAGTAAACCGAATTAAATCATAAGAACCTTGAAATGATAAGTAATAATGACATTGAAAGCTGCCCTGTTAATGTTAAGTTCTCAAAATAATAATAAAAACTTAATAAATGTACATAAAAATATTAAATCTATTACTAAATGATAAAAACAATTTTCTTTTGTATATGTATTCCGAATTTAGCAACCAAGAAGAAAATTTAAAATAGCAATTTCTCTTAATAATTAATACAGTGATATACTTGAGTTTAAAAAATTATGAAACATCGAAACGTAGTTTTAAAAAAAAGAAAAGTTGCAGAAAATGGCAAAACTACCTCAGCTTTATCTTCAAAAAAATCATTTCTTGGCTTTTTCTTAAAAAACGAAAGCTGAGTTCCACTGTTCGTTTCTGAGCACGACCATGTTCACTATTTCCGGAATCCATTTTTAGTGATAGTAAAACGCCAAATTTTAATAAAACAGCAAATCAGTGTAAAAAAACGAGGCAAGTCAAACGTTGGAAAGAAAATCAACTAAATTTTTTACTAGTACAGCTTGGCATATGTACGACATGCTCCGCCCACAAGTTTTGACTATCCCACTGCCAACAAATAGCTGTTATCCCCTCCCAATATGGGATTGCCAATCGCTCTGAAAAAGCTTTGATTGGCCCTTAAATAGATGTTGAAAAACAGTGAGATTAGAAAATATACAAACAAGCCGCCCGCTCTGGTTTTTGTGTGCAATTATACCAGTAATCAGTCTCGATATGAGGTCCAATTCACCCCGATACAGATATCTTTAACACCGGCTGAAATTTCCGGTGACCAAAGAGTACCGAACAACCCCAAGAGAGGAAAAAGTGGTCATTAGCGCGGACCCTCTGTCAACCCTTTTATCAGGGCTCGGGAAGGGAGCCCTCTGAAAAGTGATCGATGCATTGAAGTTATCATTTAACGAGTTGCTACTATTGCCGAAAAGGGGCACTGCGAGAAACCGGAAAAAATACTCGCTCAGATGGTGACAGCGGTTTCTCAGTAGAGATTATTCACAAGTCAAGTTAATCGCTGTTATCGGGGATGTGATTTTCGGCCGGAAATTCGGCGAGGTCACTTTGTTGGGGGGGGTGATCACCCCAATCACCCCCCCCGTGGATCCGCCACTGACTGCACAACATCACTTCACAAGTCGAATCTCCAGTGAATTACCACTACTATAGTGCCTAGAAGTGGGACCACTTCTAGGCACTATACCACTACTGCAGGATGAAGGTATTACTTTTCTTAATTTATGTTTAAGTGAAGTTAATGTATCACTTTTGAGCACTGATTGACTCAATCTGTGCCCGAAAGTGACGTTTTCTAAATATTTGTATGAAGGATTTTTCGATGGTTTAATGTTTTTTTTAGGAACAACTTTCTTTTGGTACTGTGAGATTATATGCGCGCAAGTGCTATTGGTAATGGTAAATTTATGAAATCAATCTCTTAAAAAGCAAAAGTAATGGTTTTAAAAATCTTAACTAGTAATTTTAAAGGTAACTAACTATTCATTCTTAGTGGAGGGGAATACTCTATTTTCTTTTAAAATATAACTATAAAGAGACTATTATATGCGACTCAAGTTAACATCAACACATTTTTTTATCCTTTGATATCTGTTTTTATCTGTTGATATATCATAATACCACGAATTCCATGAGCTGGGCAAAATAGTTCCACCGGATAGTAACTCCATGTCTCTTTTGCAATCCATCCCGTGGCATGGGCGTAGCCAGGTTTCATGTTAGGGGGGGCAAGGATACTTACCTGTGCTCTTGACATTGCGTATATTAGTGACTAGGGGTTGACTCAACATAATTTCCCAGGCCCTCCTATAACCCATGGCGGGTACTTTTACACGCTAAATTTTAGGGTACTTACATAAAGGATTTTAACTTTTGCACACCTAAAGTAAAAATATGGGTGTAATGGAAGTGAGCTTAAAAATCGGGGGTCTGGGAGTCCTCCCCCAGAATTTTTTTTAAAATTCATCCCTCAAAGTAGTGTTTTAGCTCATTTTGAGACTCTGGGCCGAACAGAACCGCTTCTTGTAAGCCACACAGTTTTCAAGGGAAATTATGTACTATTGCTTTGAATACACTATTGCTTTAATAATTTTTTTTCAAATAAATTTAACAAACTGAGAATTTAGGGGGGGGGCAGCTGCCCCTCCCTGCACCCCCCCTGGCTACGCCTATGTCCAGTGATGCAGCAACAAACCCGTTTTTAAATTGAGATGAGGGCCCATTTGACCATACCCCTACAATTTTTATGTTTGTTGGTATTTCATCCATTAGTTTAGAAACAAAACATTGAATGGTTGAGCACATCTGATGCTATAACCTTGGGTAGAGACCCATGGTGATAAACAGCAGCAGTGTGCCCTTTGAACTTAATCCTGCTGTACAGTTATAATTATCTGACAGGATTCATTAGGAAAATTGCTAGACATTACTGATTTATGATTTTTATAATCTCTGGGTACTGCAGCTCAATATCACTTTAATACCTAGAAGTCTTTCTTTGACCAGAACTGATTGTGGTAGAATTGGGGAAGTGTCAGGGCCGTATCCAAGGGGGGGGTTTTAGGGGTTCAAACCCCCCCCCGAAATTTTGACATCAATTTTTATACTGCTATTTTTCTTGAAAATTATGTCTCACAAGGAGCGATATCCTCTTCGGGTATAACCCAAAGGGTCTCAAAATGAGTCAAAACCCTACTTTTAAGGGTAAAATTTCCAACATTTTTTTGGGGGAGGACCCCCAAACCCCCTCGAAATTTTGAAATCTATTAAGTATACGGTTTTTCCTTCAAACTTGTGTGATTTACAAGGATTGGTCCTCTTTAATGTTACCTAATATGTCTCAAAATGAGTTAAAATGCCACTATTAGGGGAAAAATTCAAAAACTTTTCTGGAGTAGGAACCTAAAATCCCCCTTAACATTTCGCCATTTATTACAATATACCTTCTTTTTACCTTGAAAATTCGGCCGCTTACAATGAGTGGTGCTCTATGGGTGTAATCTAAAGGGTCTCAGAAATGAGCTAAAACACTCTTTTGTGGGGCAAATTTCCAAAAATATTCTGGGGGAGGACCCCCAGACCCCCCTTTTACTTCGAATTCATATTGTTTAAACAATTTTGAAATGTAGTGCATCAAAATTTCAATCCAGTGTTGTCACCTAAAACTTAACATATTAAAGTACCCGTAAGGAGGTACCTCAGAAAATATTTGAGTCAAAACTCCCCCCGAAACAAAAGTCTGGTTACGGCCCTGGGAAGTGTTCTAAAAAATACTGGATGGATACCTTATTTGTTTTGCTGTGTTTTCTCCTTATGGTGTTTTTTGTTTCTTTAGATTCAAGACTTTGATCCAAGCAGTTCAAGTTATCAATATGTCGACAGCTATGATGAAGCGGAAGCATTAGTTTGTGCCCAACCCAACAGCTCTAAAGCTTGGGTTAAAGCTTGTCTTTTTGGTTCCGGCTGAGAAGGTCAGAAAAGCTAAAAATAGCGAGAAAAAGTGGATTGACCTCTGGTCAAGAGATTTGACCAGCGGTCAAGAACAAAATGTAACCCGTCTTTAGGCGTTTGAGCCCCCACATGACCTACTTCAATGCAAAAGCATAGAAGTTGTAAAAAGTTGACTGGACTGACCAATGGTCAGCCTGAACCAAAAAGACATGTTACAACAATAGGGAATACCGAATATCAATTAGTAACTCAAAAATTTACTTTACTTTGATTTTTTGCCATCTAGAGTAATCTTGACCAGTGGTCAAGCAACATGAAATTTAAGTAGAATTAGTTAAACTTAACTAGGAAGTCCCTTCTTATGTCCTTGTTGTTAATTAAGTTTTGCTTAGCTAATTGTTCTTTTATCTTTCCGCCAATGCTATTCCTATGGGATAAATTTTTAAATGACATGCCACTTTTTTACCGATAGAACCTCAATTTTAGGGGCTATAGCCCCCTTTTGTCATCATATCCGGGTACCCTGGGACGCAGCTTCATACAACCACCCGAACCTAAAATATTAAGCCCCCTCATATTTCAACAATGTAATGGATTCGTATCTAGGACAAATGAATTGTCGGGCAAACGTACCTGTCGGGCAATCGTACTTGTCGGGCAAATGTACCTGTCGGGCAATCGTACCTGTCGGGCAAGTGACCTGTCGGGCAAGTGACTTGTCGGGCAATCGTACCTGTCGGGCAAGTGATCTGTCGGGCAATCGTACCTGTCGGGCAATCGACTTGTCGGGCAAGTGACCTGTCGGGCAATCGTACCTGTCGGGCAATCGACTTGTCGGGCAATAGTACCTGTCGGGCAATCGTACCTGTCGGGCAAGTGACCTGTCGGGCAAACGGTGTCGGGCAGTTGAGCTGTCGGGCAGTTGATTGTCGGGATTTCGAACCAGACCCGTGTAAAAGTACTATGTAAAGTACGTGTAAAAGTATACAGTTACCTGAGACCATGACATGGGGCAAAGGTAAGTATCCTTGCCCCCCCCCTAACATGGAACCTGGCTACGCCCATGTACATATTAATGAGGACAAATACTTTTACGCTGAGGAGGAGGATGTGACGTCTCACAGGCTGCTAAAAAAGAATAAATGGAATTACGAACCATTGCACTTGCCAAAATATGCTTATGAAGGAGTCAGTTCCAAGGTCACAAGAGGTGAAGCTAAGGGACAAATCCATTTATTAGAGCAGGCATGTGGTAAAAACGAGGCGAGGAAAATGTTCCACAGTCTCAGAGACCTCACATCCCCTGCTACGGGTTAAATATGGCATTAGATTCAGTTGGACTTTAACTCCCAATGATGCTATTTGGATTATTTTTACTCCTGTTATTACGAAAGTTTTAAATGATGATTTTTTTTTTTTAGGAATTGAACTGTCTCTTGGCAACAATGCCAAAGAAGATGACTATGTGTAAAAAAAATAAAATTTCATCATTCCCTTAATTGGTTTTAATTCACTTTTACCCTACAATATTATGAAATCAATCGAAATAAATTTTTAAGAATTTGAATCCTTTTGAAGAATATTTAACACACTGCTCAATGCATATAAAATATTTCTTAATCGTAAGTTGGTTGTTTGGGGTTTTATGGCGCATGACCCAGGACAGAGTATAGTGCGCCAGACACAAGACAAAATTAAACCAAAAAATATTCCTTTAAAAACATAAATATAACTGGCCAAGGGCCATTGTCGGACGTACTCTATACGTCAAATTTAAAATGGTTAAAATATTGTTAAATGTGATGGGTAAAACCAATTTCATGAATATATTTAAAAACTAATGATAGATTAGAATGATTTAAAATTTGTGATAAGTTAAAGTCAGTACGTTTAAAAATGATGTTTTTATAAGGGTTAAAGTGGGGGCAGACACTAATGATGTGTTGAACCGTTAAAAGAGTGTCACAGAAATGACAAGTGGGAGCCTCTTCTCCCCTCAAGAGGTGACGATGGGTCATTCTTGTGTGGCCTATTCTTAATCTGGTAAGTAGTACCTCCTCGCGACGCGTAAGATTTTTACGCAGCCGTCGCGAGAGAGATGGCATCACAGAATGCAGTTTATTGGTAATCTGCTGGTCCCATTCGGACTGCCATATTTCATGCAGTCTTCGCCGAAAAAGCCTTAATCGTAAGTAAAACTCCATTAGCAAAACAAATTATGTTAACACCTTCTGAATAAAAAAAAAATTTCAATTTAATTTTTGCAATTCATGTGAAAACAAGATTTTTTATGCTTTGCAAACAGTCTTAATAATTTTCTTTCCAATTTTTTCATGCAGTAGAATTGTATGAAAAAAAATTAACACGGCCCTGCTTGAGACTCCTTATATGGCCAGTTCTTAGTCGAGGTATACAGGGGTGCAGAATATGTCCGAACGCCCGAACATGGTTCGGGGGAAATTCATGCAGTTCTGGGGAAATTTTTGCCCAAGTTTATTAAGGGAAAAAACTTTACAAACCCAAATTGTAATTAGAAACAAATATTTTGGCTGGTGACAATATCATTCCCTCCAAATTCTACGGAAATTAGGTGAAAACTACGGAATTACGGATGTACATCGGAAAACTACGGAACTATGCCAAAAAAACCAAGATTCCTTGGTAAATACTTGAAAGTTGGCTTTTCCTTGTGTTTTGATTATTAGGCAGGAAAAACAACGTATTTGTAATAGGATCGGTGATTCTCACTAAAAATTGCGTTCTTGTTTAATCACATCAATGTTTCTGACATAAAAACAACAAGTTAAGTTGAAGACAGGAGAGTTTTACTGTAGCTCAAAATTGGGAGTTTATAATTAATCCATTAAGTCCATAAAAATTAAAACTTATGGATTATTTGGTAATTATTGAACTTTTCAGAAGTTCAGTAATTAAGAAAACTATGTTTTATAATAAAAACTCATTGTACTTCAGTAGTAACATAAACTGGAATGAAAATATGGGGACATTTTTGGGTAAATTTTAATGAAAATATAGAGACACTTTTTGGGGAAATTTTGGACAAAGTTAATAGTGTTCTGGGGAAATATTGGGCCCTGGAACATTTTCTGCACCCCTGGAGGTATAGTGGTCTGAGCCTTCCTTTCCTTGATTCCTGCCAGAGACAAGCCTGAACACCTTCCGACATACCAATCATGCTCTGGGGGAATCAAATCTTCCACCTTTAGTTCAAAAGATTAAAACAAACAAGCCACAGCCCAATACATCCTGGGAGGCTTGTCAGCTGATGTATTAACAAGCATGCAAAGACGCAGTATAGACAAGTTCTGATAGATTAGCTTGTGTTTGGTGCAGGATGGCTGAATAGGGCTCTTGTGCCATAAAACCTCACCATCAACCAACCTGATAGATTAGTTTAATTTTAGTTGATTGGAGACTAAGAGAGAATCATGCTTGGGGGATCTCCCTGCATTATTCCCCTATGTTTGGCTGTTAGGACAGGAGAACACGGTGGTCATATTGATGGAGTGGTCCCAGGATCCGTATGCCGCAAAGAAAGGAAATATCACATTGTGTGGCACCGACCCAAAGGCATCCTTAAAGTCGAGCCACGCAACACAAGAGTTAAACCAGCGTCCTCTACACTGAAAGCCGCATGACATCACAAGCTGTAGGTTGATGTGCTTTTGCTTTGGTCGGCTGGCGGCTTGTGAAAGAAAAGGGAGCAACGGTAACCTAGGTGCTAACTTTTTTAAAATTTAAATATGGATTTTTTAAAACATTCTAATATAACTGCATATAAAAATCTTCTCATAATTAAACTTATCAATTAAGTATGTGGTAAAAATACTTTACTGGATTTTTTAAGTGCATAAAATTTAATAATACATTGCATAAAATTGTTTTAATAATAATAATGTAGCTGTACATGACAAGATTCACAACTTCCATATTTGGACATTTAAATCCACCTGTCTAAATTCCTTATCAAGGAGAACGAGGAATCGTATTTTATTATATCATTTGCGACAAGGAAGGATTTACAGAAGTGGCAATTTTATTTTTTTGGAACATGACATCAATATCCTGATATACAAGTTAGAACAGGCATGTCTTTTCTTGCATTTTCAATATCTACATTTGAAACAATTATTCATATGTAACAACATCAATAACAGTAGGAACATCTTCATTTAAATTATTTCAATACAACTGTTATTTTGTATTTTTAAATACAAAGGCAAAACATACTGTAGCCTTAATTTGGCTTCTGTCTCATATAATTGTGTCAATGATATGCTATAGTTTGACCCTGGCAGCTGTCTATACCTTCCAAGCCGACATTCTAATGCATCGGTTTGGAGTTTTCCAGTCAATATATAATCAAATTTTAACTCTTCGGCACAATATTTCACGAACTCTAGAACACCATTAGTTATTTCAGACCTGTAAGGGTCGCTCTTGTAAAATGGCCGGTATCAATTCCAGATTTTTAAAGTTTAAAATTGTTTTATTGAGGCAATTCATATGTACAGGCCTACTGAGTCTGGATTAAGGCATAGATTACATTATTATATACAGGTGAAAATCAGTTCAAGTAACATATCTTGGATATAACATAGAATATTTACAGCATAGTTCAGGATATTTGTTCATTACGGGTAGTGGCATTTTAACATAGGGGTGTTCTATTTACACATATATATATATACATTGCACAGTGGGGTGAGGAAATTGTTTAGAGTCCAGTGATGGTAGGTCCATCCTGTGTGGCAGGGTCGGTGTTTCGGACTGTTGGTTGAGGATCAGAGATCTGGTCTATTAGCACAGGAGGGTTCTGGACAGACTGTTCGGGGTCAGGGGTCTGAAGTGACAGTTCAGGTACAGAGTTCTGGTCTAATAGCACAAGGTCATGGTTCTGGGTAGATTGTTCAGGGTCGGGGATTCGGATTGACAGTTCAGGGTTGGAGTTAGGGGTCTGCACCGTCTCCTCATGGTCTGATGTCTGCACTGTGTCATCAGGGTCCGGGGTTTGCATTGAATGGTCCGGATTGATGATTGGTGCCTCAGGATTGTGGAATGATCTAATTTGTTTTCCTGAACGGTGGGCCTGGTATATGTCGTTGGAGTGACGAATGACCTCAGAGACACAGAGGTTCCTGAAAGACTTGATACACGGTCTTGATGCTATCTTCGACAGGAAGCCTTCGTTCTCCGGGTCCCAGGCTCCAAGAGCACAGATCACGAAAGGGACGGTTACGCAGGGTTGATGCGTCAGTCTGGCGATGTTCCTGCGCAGGCCTTCATACTTCCCGATCTTGTCCTCTTTCACAAACTCGAAGGCTGAAGGCCCGTTTTCAAAGGTGATGGCGACATCGACAAGGTAAGTCACTCCGTTGAAGGACATGATTATGTCTGGCCGGAGCGACTCGCCTGTATGTGCTTCGCAGAGGGACGGGATGCCGGAGACTGACACATTCAGTCCTAAGATGGTGGTGTCGTCCGCGCACATGTCCACAATCCTTTGGACGGTCATGTTATGAAGATTCATTATACCCATATTTCCAAAGCAACAGTGTTGCATGACGTGTGGGAGGGTTTCAGACATGTACCCACAACGTCTGCACTGTTTGGACCCGGCCGCTGCTCCTCCGGACAATCTTGAACCATTGAGAGGGAGAGTGTTCGTTCTCGCTTCATGAATGAACTCGTAGTCCGAATGTATCTTCCGGAGTGTAAAAAGTGCGCCGATGCTCTAGACCGCGAAAGAAGATGGAAGGTTTTGCCTTGGCTGGAGCAGGCCAGCAGCTTTTCAGTACGCTCCGTTTTCTTCTTCGCCCTCAGACTACCGGCGATGGCTCTTCTGTTCTCCGTGTTGAGCTCAACGTCTTCGTACTTTAGGGTGGGGAGGGGACCATTGAATTGCAATTTCACCCTTATGTTACGGGAGGCCACTCGTGCTGCAGACCAGACACTCTTATGGACGTTAGTTGTTGCTGCGAATACCCCCGTTGAGTCTCCGGTGAGGTACGCAGCCACATCGGGTTCGATGAATGATCCCGTGCGGATCCTGATGTGGTCTCCTACATCATCGAATGCCATGGAGGCAATCGCAGGGTCTCGTGATGTTAATAGCTTGCATTGTCAATCATGAAGAGGGCTGAGTTGGGGATGCCGAGGGCAGCTGAGCGGACCTCTCCGTAGATGTAGTGGTTAGTAACATGAGGGGAGAGACCTAGGGCCTGACGAATCAGAAATTTGCCCATGCTGTCTTGGCGAAGCGTTCCATTCGGTAATCGAATGTGTGCCTTGAGAAGGCGAACGCTTTGAGAGCATCAAGCTTCTGCCAGGGTGTTAACTAGGACTGCAGGATCTTTTTGGCATTTTGATAGTGGATGTCAATGGTCTCACCTACTGAGGATTCATGGAGGAACCCTGTGGGGCGTCCAAGGTATTGTACGTACTCCCCATCCTTCAGGGCTCGGATTGGATGTTCCGATACGAAGAACGTTGAGTCTCGGCAGCCAATTGGGGGTTTTGTGCCCAAGTGCATTTAACATCCATCTTTTTTGATATGGAAAAAGCATATGATCGAACTTGGCGGTATAGTATCCTTCGTGATCTACATAATATGGGCTTAAGAGGGAACCTTCCCATTTTCATAAGAAATTTCCTACAGACAAGAACCTTTAACGTTCGCATCAATGACACTTATTCAGATGACTGCACTCAAGAGGAAGGGGTACCTCAGGGTAGCGTCCTGAGTGTCACGCTTTTCATAATAAGAATCAACGACATAATCAATCAACTACCTCCCGGAGTAAATGGCACTCTGTTCGTTGACGACTTCCAGATATTCTGCAGTGGTACTGACATTAATTTTATTGAAGGACTCTTGCAAACTGCAGTAAATAATATTGTTTCTTGGACAAAGAAAAACGGCTTCGTGATTTCACCCCAGAAATCCATTTGTATCAATTTTACTAAAAAACGAGGGATTTTTCCTGACCCCAGGATTTTACTTAATGGTAACCCTATCCCAGTTGGGACTCAGGGTAGATTCTTGGGTCTCATCTTTGATTCTAAACTAACATTTAAACCGCACATTAGTACACTTAAACAGCAATGTGTTAAGGCATTGAACATTTTAAAATTTTTGACAAGTACATCTTGGGGAGCTGATTCTAAATACCTTTTAAAGATATATGACGCCACCGTCCGTTCTAAGCTTGATTATGGTTGCTCTGTTTATGGGTCCGCCTCTAAAACAGCTTTGAAAAGCCTCGACACAATCCATCACCAGGGATTAAGGCTGTCCTTGGGAGCTTTTAGGACCTCCCCTGTCAATAGCCTTTATGTTATGGCCGGGCAACCGAGCTTAAGCCTTAGACGGGCAAGTATTCAATTAAGATACTATTTTAAAACTAAGTCAAATCCATCTCATCCCTTATTTCAAACTATAGTATATCCAAAGTTCAAAACCCACTTTTCATTAAAACAATCTTTTACACCCTTATTTGGACACCGGATGTTGACATTACTCTCCTCATTGGGTGTTCAGAATGTAAACACCTTTAAAAACGACTTTAATATTCCTCCTTGGAATCTCAGAGACTTGGATATTATCCATGATTTTAGTAAATGGAGGAAATCCTCGACACCATGTAACATATTTAACTCTCTTTTTAGACATCACAGACAAGAATATTCAAGTTTTTCAGAGGTATTCACTGATAGGTCTAAGAACAACACCCATGTTGGGTCGGCGGCTGTCTTTGACGAAGGAGTGATCTCCAGGAGGCTTGACTGGCGCTGTTCTGTGTTTACATCAGAAAGCAATGCCATCCTCATTGCCCTCAATAAAATTAAATATTCTCGGGCAAAAGATTACATTATATACACGGACTCAAAAAGCTGCTTGGATGCAATTGAAAATTTTAATAATAAGAGTCACCCTATCATACTCCAGATCATAAATTGTTATTTTAAATTAAAGGACAAGGGATACTCCGTAAAATTCTGCTGGATACCTGGTCATTCGGGCATCCCGGGCAATGACAAAGCTGACTTAGCAGCAAAAACTGCTACTTTGAAATTAAACTCTTCTATACCCTTCAATGATGTAGAAAAATATATTAAAAACTCAATCAAATCATACTGGCAAAATGCATGGGACCAAGAATATGATAACAAATTACATTCTATTAAACCTTCTGTGACTGGCTTCCCTGAATCCAAATTGAAAAGGTATTTCGATGTAAAACTGACAAGGCTCCGTATCGGACACACTTATTTTACTCATAAACATCTCCTTCATAACGAGCCATGGCCTCTCTGTGCAATTTGTAATACTCCTTTATCTGTGAAACATATCTTATCTGAATGCCCACGGTTCCCACAAGTGAGGCAGAGGAGATTTGGCATGGCATATCCATCGTTATCGGACATTCTCGGGGACGAGTACAATAGGAATATATTTTCTTTCCTGTGCGATATTAATTTGATTAAACGTATCTAAATTTAAATGAAATGTATTAGTCTTGTGTCTGGCGCGGTATGGCCGAATAGGGCCCTTGCGCCATAAAACCCCACCAACCAACCAACCAACCAAATTATTTCGACATAATCTGCAGTTGAAGCATAATTTAGTATATGTTATTCTTTTCAGCTGCAGCAACTAAATCATTGAATAGGTTCACAACCAATTGGACATCCTGTCTCTCGAAGCTATTAGGGGACAGAACCTTACTACTTAAAGTTGGGGCATACGATGATTCAATATTGTACAATTTTCTTAAGGCATAAAATGAGGCTGTCTTTACAGAAGTATATTTACAAGCTGCTCTTTCAAAGTTACCTTTTTGGAACGAGAGGAATATTTACAAACTATCAATTTCCTTAAGAGGGAGGCGAAAAACCACTCCAGGAGTAGATTTATCTAAATCACTCCATCGTATACGGCCTGAAAATATGAACTAATTTTTATTGACGTTTCAAATTGCACAATGCACGAATAACTTTCTAACACAATTTCTTAAAATTTGAGGTTAGAAAGATATGAAGAACATTAAAACCGTTTCTTACGGTTTGAAAAAATAAAGAGAACTAAGCATTTGTTTTTATAAATCAAAGAAACTAAAAACTATCTGTTTAGTTATGTTAATTGCATAACTAATAACATTTCGAGTTTAATAAGTTGTGTGGTCTCCAAGTTTACTAATGACTTGTGTTATTCGCCGAGGCATCGAGTCTATAAGGCTTCTCAAACAAGTCTGTTCTAACAATATTCTTCGCGTTTTCTGCTCTTGTAAACAAATCGTCCGCGGAGGTTAGACCTTTCAGATCAGTAACGTCTTTCTAAGCAGCCTAAACGTTCTCTATTGGGTTCAGATCTGGTGATCTCGTAGGCCAATTCATTACAGGCAAGCCTTGGTCCAGGACTGCACGATGGCACTTTTGTGAATATGGGAATTGTCCTAAAAATACCGTTATAATTGTGTGTAGATATGGTTCCTCGCTAACTTTTCAAGTATTCCAAATAAATTTACCTGCTGAAATATGTAATCACCATCCATGAAATGGTTATTGATAACTTCTGGAGTCATACCATGTTCCAGGTTATCCTTATAATCAATGAAATTTAGTACGTGTGGAACGTACCCGAACGCATCCCAGAAGTTCAGCCACGCGACGCAGGCATGTTTCTTGTGCTGCGCGCCGCCGACATGAACCACCGGAGGACTTGGTTGTTCTCTATCACCCCGTCGTACGGCCGTCCAGCCATTCGGAGAGCCTGGCCTACAACAATCCCGAGTAGATTTTTCCGATGGTGTTGGAGAGGGCGATGGGCCTCCAGTTCGCCACATCATTGGGATTGCCCTTTTTGTAAATCAGGCCGGATCTTGAGGTCTTCCATATACTCGGGTCTCTTTAATGGCTGCAACCCAACTGCTTCATAGCATAAACAAGATGTCGGTTTATTTCGTGAAACTGAACCGGTTTTTTGGAGCTCAAATATGGGTCGCTCACATAATTACATTCAAAACAAGGAAGCAAAAGTTCTACGCAACGTCTCATCTTTTTAGAAGAGTTTATTTGCACAGAGAGAAAATTAGTAGATCACTCAGGACATTTCAGAACAGTAAACAAACTATTCAAGCAATGTAAGTCAATGAAAATGCACTTGCCCGGTTTTTTTTTTTTTTTTTGCTTCGGGCTCTCCTTGATGATGGCCTTGCTGAATGCCCCACCTCCTCTATAGTATCTTCCTCTAACACACTTGTGTTGGGGACCGCCGCATTTCCACTTGTTTCTCTTGTCTCCATACAGGGCATAATATCCTAAAGTGGATCGTGCGCCATAAAACACTAACGAACCAACCAACCAACCTCCATACAGGGCAGAAGGAACAACATCTTGTCGAAGTGGACATACCGTCTCCTTTTTTTGGCCGCCTGGCCGAATTTTGTACACTTTTGCTCCCTTAGTTCTCGAGAAAATCATGCTCGAAAGAAACCTTTTCCACCCCCTGCCGTCCTTTTTTCCACAGTACGGCTCATAGTTGTAAATGTGCCTAGTTTTGCATCGCAAAGCATCCTTACTATATATTTTTTTACTATATAGAATTTTGGGGTGTTGTCTATTTGCTGTAGGCTGTTTTTTTAGCCAATAATTCAGGCAGCAGTATATTGTTAAAAAATGAATAAGGCAGTAGTTCTGCGATGAATTCCAGCCTTCCACCAGAAAGGTGGAATTCCACCTTTTGTCCAGACAACAAAATCACAATACTTGATTTCTGTTACTAGCATATGTGTCTGTACCTGAAAATAATATGGGTGATTTTATCGATTATGTCTATGGATGGCATAAAATCTTAATCTTTAAAAATATCTGTATTTAAAGGGCAAATTCCTGTTTTGCGGAATCCAGACATATTTACTGGAGTTGCTGCCAGTGGAAGTGCTGTTTTTACTTTAGAAGGTTAGGCATATATTGTCATGGGTCGCCTGTGGTGCAAACTTTTGACAGCTAAATCAAAATTTGTGATGTTAGCCTCATACAGTTTCAGCCGAAGATCCGAGGGTAATGTGGACATGAGTTTGACAAACTTTATGGAGTTAAGGGAAGTGGGGTCTTTTATGTCCGAATGGACACGTTGGACTAGAACACTTATCCGTTGAGCTAGGTTCCTAACGGATTCCGTAGGAAGTATCTGGATTATGTTAAGCGAATGCAGAGCAGACGAAGTGGCAAAATGGGTTGCCTATATGTTGTAATCCAGCCGTCACACGCTGAATTTACATACATTTTCAGAGGACCATCCGCACTTCTGACCAATGGCTGCAGCCTGTGACTACAATGGGGTGGGAAGGACAGAAGTGCGATTCCCTTGCTCTTGCAGAAATCCAAAACCTCTGACGACAGATGTGAGCTATGGTTATCGTGTGTGTGTTTTTGCTACTGTGTCTTGAGTGTGTGCTCTTGGGAATTTTTCCTGTTTGCATATGGATTTCCCGAGGACTGGTTGACGCTGCCCTTTTGAGTTTTTTAGCAATTTTTTTGGGAATTTAAACTCCGGTTGGACCTAATAGATTTACATTTTTTGCCTTTGCCAGTGACCACGGGCCCTTAGCATGCAAGTCAGAGAAATGGTTGCACTTGACCTTTTGAAGTTCAATCTCTTGGCTCATATAGGCGATCACTTGCTCGTTTTTTCCATTGTCATTTAGCGCTACGAGCGACCTTAGTCCAGCTTCAAGGCCTCTCAGTCTTTGCTCCTTGGTGAGTAGTTGGTCGGTTCTTGTCATTCCAGTCGAAGTCAGGTTCCACGTGGATGTCAGTAGATTCAATTCCTTGGACATTCTCCGGGCGAAGATCTGTAGCTTCCATGCCTTGATTTTCCTCGTTGACGGATTCGGCACTACAATAGTTCTTTTCACTGGGGCTTTTCAAGTTAACGATGGAGATTTCGGAGGATGAAGAACTCATAACGGAGCTATGGTCCGAACGGCTCCTGGTTTCTTTGCCTTTTCTCACGTGAGCCATCCTGCTGGGTAAACACAGCAACGCACTATGGCAGGATAGTTCACAACACTAATAGTCTGTAATTGAGATCGCCGGTGTAGGTGCAGTGACCCAGGGGAACTCCGGCGGCTTCATATAGGGCATGGACACTTTTCATTAGGGCAGGGCGGTCTGGTTTCCAAAGCGTGTCAATTAGCTTCCGGTTGTTATTAAAGTGTCCATCATTTGGGAGAGATGGAGTTAGATATAATAAAACACTACACGGTGATGTAACAAACAAGTAACAATCCCCTCAGGGGCACACCTTATTGAGGTGTGACTGGTGTCACAATCCCGAGGTACCCCAGTGTCCTTGTGCCTCCTTTTGAAGGCCAAAACTTCAACACGAAGTCCTGTGGCATACCAGGGTTGAGTGGGACGAGGTTGGGTCTGATGATTTATAACTTATATGACGACCCAACGGACTGCTCAACCCTAGGGAAACTGGCATTGGGAGCGGGGATTTGAACTTCTCGAGGACCTTTGGACTGGTGAAGTGGGGTCTTGGAGGAAGCAGCCATGTAGAGGGTACAGGTCAAAAACTGAGTTTTGCGTCTCAGGCCGCCAGATAGTACAGGAGCCCGGGGCTGCCTAACCAGCAATGTCCTGGCTGCTCCACCAGCTGGCGAATAATCCCGCCTGTCTTGTAGTTCCAGGTGGTGCCTGGATGGGGTCCTGCATGGCAGAGCGGGGGGCTTTCCTGAGGCCACTGCTGGCTGTTGACTCTGGGGCTAGCCCCACCAAACTGGTCCTCTGGAAGTCGGAAGGGATTCTCCTCCTCCCTCCCCTACAAAAAATTTAAAAATGGAAAAAGAAAAAGGCAATTTAGGTGAAAACGCAATACCCAAAATCCCCGCCCATGGTGGTAAGTCCACCCAACCCACTGCTCGTTATGATCTACCAAAATTTCTAGTTTTACACGCAAACGATGATTCAAAACTTACTACTTTATCACCTTTTCTAGTAGCCAAAGCAATTCTAGGCAGCCGGAACTGTAAAAACACAAAAAAACTACCATCAGGAGACCTATTAGTGGAAACGGCCACCCCTGCCCAATCACAAAATCTTCTAAAAACAAAAATGCTAGCTCATGTACCTATCACCGTAACACCCCATACAACTCTCAATTCATCCAAAGGAGTCATATACTGCCCAGACTTAATAGAAATTCCAGAAGAAGAAATTACCTCAGAACTAGCTTCCCAAGGAGTTACAAACTCACGCAAAATTACCAGTAAAATAGACGATAAAACTATCTCTACACCTTTAATCATTTTAACTTTTGGCAAGTCTACTCTACCCGATGAAATTATGATTGGCTATCTATGCATTAAAATCAGCCCATTTATCCCAAACCCTCTAAGATGTTTTCGCTGTCAGCTTTTCGGCCATAGTACTGCTGCTTGTCGCGGCGCTCCTGCATGTAATAAATGTAGTAGTACAGAGCATGCCAGCGATAAGTGCACGGCCAAAAGCAAGAAATGCGTAAACTGCAAGGGGGAACATGAATCCTACTCAAAAAAATGCATCATATGGCAGCAGGAAAAGGAAGTTCAGCGTGTTAAGACACTTGAGAAAATCTCGTATGCCGAAGCTAAGAAGCGAGTGGCCAACATCTTGCCACCTCGCCCTTCCACTTCGTATGCAAGTGCCGCTGCTCCTGTTAAACATACCACCACAATAGCTACTCAAACCGACAATATTGTGTCTGGCGCGGAATGGCCGAATAGGGCCCTTGCGCCATAAAACCCCACCAACCAACCAACCAACCAAACCGACAATATACCCGCAAAACCTTTAAAATCGAAGCCTAAACCAGTTGAAAAGATCAACGTAACACCAGTTTCTCCAATAGTCAATACCCCACCATCGGACCCAGCCGTGTTATTAGATACAGTGGTGTCGATGGATGCGGAACAAAATACAAATAAACGCCTTGCATCAGGCACTCTTGAAGTACCAGCGAAAATTCCCAAACCTTCAGATATAGCAGAATCACTTAGTCCTGTACAAAACATAGAAAAACAAATACATGAATTAAGTAAAAATCCAAAAAATAAAGAACATCGTACAAAACCCAGACATAGAAAGAGATAGAGGGAGATCAAGATCGCCAGTAATTAAAAATAGATAACATAGTACAGTGGAACTGTCGTGGTTTCCGCCAAAATCTTGAGGACATAAAACATCTAATCAATATTCACTCTCCTGTGTGCGTAGCCCTGCAAGATACGTTTTTGAAGCCTGCGGATACAGTCGCATTGCGAGGTTTTTCAACCATACGCAAGGATTGTACGGATGGCGGTCGAGTGTGTGGCGGTGTGGCGCTTCTTGTCGCCCACACGACACCCTATTCTCCCGTCCATCTTGATACCCCTTTGCAGGCGGTAGCAGTGCGTCAAACCATCGTCTCATCTATTACCATCTGCAGTCTATATTTAGCACCTAGCACACCTATTCATTTTCACCTTTTAGAAAATCTCATCGACCAATTACCTACACCTTTCATAATTTTAGGAGATTTTAATGCTCATCACACTATATGGGGATGCCGGGACGTCAATTCTAGGGGGCAGATCGTTGAGAGGATGCTTTCCGATCTCGATCTCGTCCTGCTGAATGACGGATCCGACACATACTTACACTCACCCACTCATTCATACACAGCTATCGATCTTACCATTTGCTCTCCATCATTAATGTTAGATCTGACATGGAGTGTCCTGGAAAACCCGTTAGGCAGTGACCACTTCCCCGTGGTAGTGTCATTCACTACCCCAACCGCGTGCTCCACATCTCGGCAACCGCGGTGGAAGTTTGGCCAAGCCGACTGGGAGGTATTTCGGACCCATGCAGATATCACCGAGAGAATGGTTTCATCCGGTACAATTGATCAAGCTGTTTCATGTGTCACCTCTTGTATTTTAAGCGCATCTCATTTATCCATCCCCCAAACATCCTCAAGATTTCCGAAGTTTCCAAAACCTTGGTGGAACCACGCCTGTTCAGAGGCCCGAAAGGCCCAGAACAAAGCATGGGGAAAATTTAGACGGTACCCCACCCAGGATAATCTTTTCCTCTTTAAAAAAGCACGGTCAACAGCAAGAAGAATAAGAAGACAAAGTCAGAGGGAGTCTTGGCAAAATTATATTAGTGGAATAACATCATCCACTCCTGCCAAACAAGTCTGGAATAAGATCTCCAAAATAAAAGGAAGATACCACTCCAATCCAATTTCAATGCTAAAACACAATAACTTAACCATCACGGATATTACTGCCATAGCTGATACACTCGCCGAGTCCTTCGCTAGGACTTCCAGCTGTGCCAACTACCCACCGGCGTTTCAGGCAACAAGAAGCAGAACCGAACGTTCGAGATTAAACTTCGCATCTTCAAACGAAGAAGAGTACAATTCTCCGTTTACAATGTTCGAGCTTCAAACTGCCTTACAACGTTCGAGGGATTCAGCTGCAGGACCATCATGCCATCAGAATAGCTATAGAACTAGTGCGAAGATCTGATCACATGGAGGGGTGCATATATACGGACTCTCTCTCAGCTTTGGAATCCATAGTTTCTTATCAAACATCACCTCATCCCATAGTCAATGACATTTTAATGGAACTGATCAACCTCACCAGACGAGGGTATAATATCATATTCTGTTGGGTCCCTGGCCACGCCGGGATTGCAGGCAATGAAGAGGCGGATAGACTAGCAGGGGTAGCGACCGGAAACCCAGATAGGTTCCCGGTTCCTTTCATTGACCTTAAAGCGCAATTCCGGTGGAAGCTTCGTTCAGAGTGGCAGTCCAGCTGGGACACCCAGCTGGGGAACAAGCTTCATTCGGTCATGCCACTGATTGCTCCTCGCCGAGATTCTACTTTGAATCGACGCCGACGGGAGGAAGTGATAATCAGCAGACTACGAATTGGCCATACCCGGTTTACTCATCGCCATCTACTCTTTGGGGAGCAGGCTCCCCAATGTTCTCATTGTTGGGTGCCATTTACTGTCAAACATATAATTTGTGAGTGTCCTGTTTTTAATGCTCAGAGAGATCTTGTTTTTAAGCGCTCAAATTTTAACATATCAGAAATTTTATCCCATTCATCAAATTTTAATCTTGTCCTAAACTTCATTCATCGTATTGGTTTTATCCATCATGTGTAAGTTTTAACTATGTATGTTTCATCACATTCAAATTTTAGTCATAGTATTGGTTTTATCCATCATGTATAAATTTTAACTATGGCTGTTTCATCACCTTTTATTACAAACTTTATTTTAAATGATAGATGTATAGAGTACATCTGACAAAGGCCTTTGGCCTGCTAAAATAGTCTTATTTTGTCTTGGCTGGCGCATAATATCCTAGTGTGGATCGTGCGCCATAAAACACTAACCAACCAACCAATATACAGCCAAGAATCTCACCCCTACCACCACTACCATCTCGACGGCTAGACGTCCTCCTAACACGCCTTAGAATAGGCCATTCCAGAGTCACGCATCGGTTCCTTTTGGCTGGGGAACCGCCACCGACTTGCCCTCATTGCCAGAATATTTTAACTATTGAGCACATTTTAACCTCATGCCCTAACTTAATATTTTACTATGTTCGCTATTTTAAAACTCCATCACCAGTTTTAACTGAACTTTTAGGTCAAAAACATCATCCATCATTATTTCAGTTTTTAAATGCCATTAGAATAATTCATGACATTTAATCATATGTACAATTGAAAAGATGCTGGCGTCTCTGAAATTGTTTTTAACCTATCAACCTTTTAATAATGGCGTATAGACTACGCTCGACAACGGGCTTCACGCCCGCATCTTATAAGTATTTTAATAAGCTTCATATTTTAATATTGGTTGGAAACAGACATGACTTTTAATTTAAATATCTTTTTAACTATTAATCTTGTGTTTGGCGCGGAATGTCCGATATAGGGACCTTGCGCCATAAAACCCAAAACAACCAACCAACCAACCATGACATCGACTGCACATGGGAGCCAGATCCCCAAAGAGCAAATGGCGATGTCGGGTAAGGCCAATTCGTTGCCTGCTGATTAAAACTTCCTCCCGGCGACTCAAAGTAGAATCTCTCTACCACAGGGCAGGTGAAATAGTGTTTATAATGTCTTAGGGAAAGGTGGATCTTGCGACTTAAACTGTATTGTATATTTTAAGTAATTTGGATTTAAAGTCCGTAAATATTATTGAGCAGATATTTATACATTATATTCCCAGCAGACCTTTGTATTCATCAGGCGTGCCAAAAAATGGACAGGGGTCATTGCTTTATCAAAACTGGATTTCACTTTGCCGAAATGTGGATCGAGTTCTTTACTTTGAAGAAGCTCTAGATAAATTTCGCAAGCATCAGCGGCATTATCTTGTAGCTTCATCAGGGCCTTTGCAACTGGTTGTACATATTTTTTGCTTCTTTGTACACATAGATATTATTTACTAAAGACTTACTGTCGTTATGAATTACATCTTCGTGATTATCCCCAATTTGAAGATAAAAAGGCCTTTTAGTTATTAAAGTTGTTAATCAAGTTACTTGTTAGTTCCACCTTGTTTCACCTGGAATTTGCGGTTTAACTGAATCAACATACTCTTTCAATCAACTCCCAGGGATATGGTGATTTCTAAAAAATTTCTGAATTTTGACTATAATTTGACTATATTTGACTGAATTTGAACTATTGGGACCTCTTCATTTACTCCTTTCTTAGTAAATCTTATTATTTTGTTGGGTTTTATTCCTTGATATACAAGATTTTCATATACGGGGTGTTTCAAAAGTCCGTTTCACGGCTTTTATTTGGGACCAACGTCTCCTAGGGTCCTGGAAGTAAGGTCTACCCCTAGGTAAGTGACCCTGGAGAATCCATTGAAAGGACTTACAGCGCCCCTAGCGGCGAAATAAAATTGTTTAAAAAATTAATTAAAAAAACTAAAGGAGATAGAGCAAGCTCCTCAGTGAGAGTATTGTTGCCACTGTTATAAGTAACTCACTGAAAAACATTTCATGAAATTAAGGTGAATATTCGCGGAGATATTAGTATGTGAAAATAACCTTTTTCAGTCATCAAAAAAGAAAAAGTTCACAAATTTGCAAGTGTTTTTGATTAAAATTTTACTTTATTTAACTAAAAAGATACAAAACTACATAATAACTCTGAAAAAGTCCTATTTTCACAGATAATAGATTTCAGTCAGATTTAGATAAATTGTAGAGGTAAGAATAGAAATGGTAAAAGTAGCACGATACTCCTGTTTCATCTCGCTAAAATCCTATTCATGGACAAATTGTTACACCGAAAGACTATTTCCCCACCAAATTATTTCTCAAAATGGACCATTACACTAACAGAATGTTTTCCAAACAAGATGCTTCTCCATATTCCAGTACACTCACTGTAAAGAAGTTTCACAGAATTCCACAACACTGTCAAAGCGTTTCAACGAATTGATCGTTACACCTGTCTTTACAGTCAGTTATTAAGTCCTGTCGGTGTTATGGAATTCAGTGAAACAATTGTCAGTGAATTGGCTTTTCAGTGTAATTGAATTGGGGGAAAGGTCTGTCGGTGTAATAAGGCCATTTAATGAAACGAAGAAATTTGTCTGGTGCAAGGTTCTCGATAATGTGGCTTTTGATGAGATAAGTGTGATGATTGCAATAGTAAAACTAATGTTTAATTCTTCAAGATAGACTTATGAACAACAGCCTGAATGTGGATTTAGGAGTAATTGTTTAACTGCATTAAAGTTTTGGTCAAAATTTAACTTATTCACTCCCTGAACTGGCAAAAAAAATGGAGTGAAGAATACTTATAAATTAAGTAAAATCTTAACCATTTGCTAAGGGGAAATATCAAGAATGAAAATGACATGGGGAATGTGTTAAGTTATTGTGAACAACTTTTATAATATTCTTTGTTTTTTTTATACAGGCAACATCTATCCGAGTAACCCATGACTGGGAATTCCAATTACAACAACGACGAAGGATTCAGTTGTTCTTTCATTCATTCTTTCATGCAGATGAATATTCATCTTTAGAATGCACATGGATCTTCATTCAAGATCATTTTAAAACTGAAAGGACCTATGTTGCGACTCTGGCATATCTTTGGAATGTGATGCTATTGTGTGTACTAGATTTAACATGTAGATTAAAAGAACTGCCCACATAATTCTAAAAATATTGATGGTTCTCAAATAACTTCTTTGAATAAATTATGTTATTTTAATAAAATATTTATTTTAGAATAACTTTGTGTTCATTTCTTGTAGCTAATGAAAATGGTACTCTAGGCTAGGATTAGCTGAGTTCTCCCTATATTTAACTTATTGGCAGACTTTTACTAATAAAAATATTTAAAGCAGCACTGCTTGTTGAGATATTTTAGTTATTTATTTTCATATTCGCAAATATATGTTGATTTATCAAAAAAAAAAAAAAAAAAAACATATTTGGAAGTTGCTTGCGCCCCAACTTATCCTAGAGTACCGAGAAATTTTTTCAAAATATTTGATATTATCTGATAATCAGTTGAATTTTCAAAGCATACTGCCACATGTGGGCTTAAATCTTCTACTTAAGTAGGAATAAGGATTGAAACAAAGTATCATTGAAAATTGGCAACCTTTACTTTTGCTCGAGTTTACTATCATTTAAATGCAAATTTCGATTTTTAAAAGCAAGCTTATGGTTTTGTCTTGGAGAAATCACCATAATAGGACATCAATAAATCATGAGAGCTCAAAAAGAGGGAAGGGGTCTATTTAAAATCTCATGTCAACTTTTAGTTTGGAGATAAGCTTTTTTATCATTTTTACCACAAGTTTAGGGAAAATATCCATATTAGTCAAAACAACAAATCATTATCCAGTCAATCATGATAATTACAAACATAAGACCACTTTTTAAAATTTAAGTTATAGAGTAAACTCCAATGAGAATTTGAAGGGGGGAGGGAGGGCTCCATAATCTCGCCTCACATAATTTATGGGTATCCTCAAATGTGTTAGAAATTGTCAGTTTTGTGTGATTTGGGTTCAGTGTCAATTATGAGAAATTAGGTTTAACCAGTGGCGAAGCATGAGTTGCAAACAGGAAAAGCGCTATGTAAACATGACATACACATTTACAAAAATTATACTTGAAACATCCAAGAAGTTACAAATTTCAAAATAAAACTATAAACACTAATATTACAATCAACCTAACATATGGCAAAATAACAATCAACTTCCAGTGCTTCTCCTCTTTGCAATTCATGCTTCGCCACTGGGTTTAACATGCATTTCAAGAAAAGTTATATTTTAAACTAAATATATTTGCAATGCAAATTTCTTAAAAAAATTTTTAATGGAAAAATAGGACCTTACCAGAAGGATTGAGGTTGTTCTCACAAGCTACTACGATTAGTTAAGTGAGTAGCAAGGATCGACTTCCACTAGTTTATCTGCAACATTTTACGAAGTGAAACCAATCCATATGACTCACACCCAATAAACCAATCCAACACAAGGAGAAGGCAATGACCTTCAAGCGAAATTCCAAACAAACTTTCTGCCTCTCCCTGGGAGGGAATGAGTAAATGGATGATGCAATACCATGAGGGGATCAACATTTATACTACATTTTAGCGAATTCCAATACACTGAAAAGCCATTTCACAGAATCGACCATTACACTTGACCAATCATCCAATGATTGGTAATGAAGTCATGTCCGTTTAATGGTCGATCCAGGAAAGTACAAAGATGTAAAAAATCCTAATCAAAGTAATAATTTGAAAACTGAATGCCCTTTCCCTCCAACTTTGTTGTTTTTTTGACACTGAGAAGCATATTGTTTTAATTTATGTCTCTCTAGTGTCATCATGTAAAAAAATAGGAAGAAAACAATTCTATCATCCTCCAATTTTAAGAAATTTAGAATATAAAAAAGAAAGTGCAGATCTAATATAAAGTTTCTTTTGAGGAGTCTTAAAATACTCCATCACTTTCAGATTACTATTGTGAAATAAAAACCTTTTGCAAAAAATAGTCTAGAAACAGTCTCTTAAAATTGGAAGATGATTGACATGCTTAATTCAGCACTCTGAAATCTGAAAAAAAAAACTCAATGTGTCAAGATTAGAAAATTTGAAAGACAGAAAAATGAATCTTAATACAATCACACTTAAATACTGTTATTTAGAATGAAACACAGACAGTGGATTTAATTTGTTTTTTAATCAATCCTAAATGGACATAAATGCCCATATGAAATACAGACTTAAAGAAACTTCAATACCTATATAATACCACCAGATACGCTACATTAATAATGGAATTGGAGAATTAAAAAAATAGGGAAATTAAAAACCTGATTTTACAGTTCACAGGGCAATGAAAATAAACCCTGATGTAGTATCTTCTGTAGTATTATTACTACCAGAAATACTATAATACAATATATCTGTAACTGGGTTTTTGTTTACTATCAAACGGGTAAATAAAGAGACAGATTGGTCGCCGCTACTCCGGAGTGGGAAATAAAGTAAAAGTAGTCTTTCCAGATTTCGGTTTTGATTAATTTAAAGAAAATAATATGAATAAATTAATAAGTATTAGCTATATGCTCGTTAAATCCTAGAATAATAAAAACAACACACGACGGAATACAAACAAAAACAAACACGGCCGCCAATAATAGCCAGATCAAAGAATAGCCAAATACAACGCCAAAAGAAGTAACCCGGAAGTAATCCAAGCGCCCGGATCGTAGCGCCACCAAGTTCCGGTTGAAGAGGTCTATAGGACTCCTCTATAACATGACTAGTGATTTCTTTATCCTTGATCGTAGTCTTCTTTACTATGTTGATCGCTGATTTCTCGCAATGACTTATAAATTTCCGTTTCTTGTAAAGGTAATTTCGTCTTACTGATTTAATGTTTCTACCTCTTTTTTTTCAGATCGATGTGTCTTAGTTTCACTTGTTCTGGATCTTTACTGTTTATGATTATTTTAATCTCTGATGCCCCGTTTTTAAACTTTCTTTGATCTTTTCTTCTATTGTTAGATGACTAAAAATTATCCCATCTTCTTTATGTTCCTTTTCCTGATTGAGACTCCTTCTCTTCCAGTATCCAACTTATTTATTGAAATTTTTTAAACTTGGACATTTTAATAATTTTATCTACCGATGTATAGAGTACATCTGACAAGAGCTCTCGCTCACTTAAATTGATTTTGTCTTGAGTCTGGCGCTACTTGTCCTACTGTGGGCCTTCCCAGGTCAAAATATATGGTGGAATTTCTTTGCTAGACAAGCATAGCATGCTATGTTTAAGCTAGGGAAAATGGCATAAACTAGCATGAATGTTTGCTAGTTCCACCATAATCACCTAGCATGCCATGTCATGTATTGGAACACTTTTTATGCTATCTAGCATAAAAAAAACTAGCTTGTGTTGGTAGGAATTCTAGCATGTGTTGCTATGACAAAATTGGTATTCTAGCATGTGTTGCTAGAAAAAAATTGGTATTCTAGCATGTGTTGCTAGAAAATGACCTCTATTCCAGCATATGTTGCTTGAGAATGATGCGGTCACCTACCATGCGTTGCTGGAAAATTATCGTTGTCATAGCATGTATAGCCGGAAAATTTTCGCCATCCTAGCAAGTGTTGCTATAATACGGTTGCTTATCTACCATACAAATCCAGCTTGCGGTGCTAGAAAAATCTTGCTATTCTACCATAAAAATCTAGCTCTTGTTGCTAGAAAAAGCTTGCTTTTATACCATACATATCTAGCTTGTACTGCTAGAAAAATCTTGCTGAACTAGCAATAATTTTCCAGCTATTGCTTTTGTCTGCTTTTCCTTAACTTGCTTTTCAACTACTCTTATTATTCATAATAAAGTACCACCTGCTTATATTTTTATCTTTTCTACCCATTGGTAGCTTATAACTTTTAATACTATTTTACTGGGTTTTGGGGTAGAAAGAGACCCAGGACATATTGCCCCATATTGCCATAAGTTACTTTAAAAAGAATTATCTGAAGTCATGCATCACATTTTTACATGAAGTTTTAATTCATAATATTATAAACTCAAACAAAAAACACAGCAAAATATTATAAAACACTTTATTTCCCGAGTTTTTTTAACAGCAGATGACCTCAGGTCCTGGATTTTATCACTCAAATACTTGTTTCTCATTTTCAGTTCGTCTTTAATAACAGCGGAACTGGCACTTTTTTCTTCAAATATTCACGCATCTGATCTGAAATAATAAAATGAAAAAATAAGTGTTAAAAAATACAAAAATAAGGGTTGAAAACAGCATCAACGTAGTATTACAAATTCCACTGGCTTAAGCTCAGTACTACAACAAGTATGTTTAAAAATCCTGGCACTGAAAACAGGGTTGATTGATTTAATATGTTTTTAAATCATATTTAACTACCACAGTTTATATAAAATTACCTTTTATAAAAATAAAATTGCCTGCAAGAACCAATTTTAGTACCATACTTCCTTAAAATCTGTTTATTATTGACCCTTGATGTTGAAACTGGGTAAATAGCAGGGCTAGAAATCAAAATCTTGCAATTCTTTACCTGTTTGTAAATTTTTACAAATATTTTGACGGGTTTCATCAACAGCTTATTTTTAATTTATTTTTATCACTTTTATTTACTTTAAAGTTTTCTCCCAGTGGAAAAATATACTTCAACAAGTCAATAGGGTTTTTAAAATATAAAAACTCTGCTCCTAAAGACTCTTGTCGTAGATACTTATTTACCTGATACGATGCTAAGTTTCTCGGGAGTTAGCAGTGGCCTAGCAGGAGGCGCTGCCACTGTGGAGGATACTCCAGCAATTATTTTTTTCGGTCCATTTGGGTTCTTACACATCCTCCCAGTGACAGACCGTTCAGAAAGAACTTCTGAACCCCAGATGGCCACAGCCAAACTCTTACAGAACTTCCTGACATCTGGAAGTTCCATCAGCGACTTATAAACATCTCTGCTGATGATCACTCCACCACCTAGATTAAGCTGAAATGAGATAAAAGCTTTTGTTATAATACAGGCACAAAATAATTTTATTTTAAAAACAATGTAAAAAAAAGTACAAGAACACCTTAGAACCTATGCTAACTCCTAAATAAGTAAGTGCAGATTCTTGCACAATAAAAAAAATAAAATCCAAATAAATACTCACTTTCTTTTAAGTTATTTGTTCCTTACAGGGTTGGCACACTGATGAGTTAACTTTTCAACTTTAGATTTTTCCTGGTTAACTCTTAAATTGAATTAAAGTACTTGTGATAACAGTTTTTGAAAGGGTGTGGCTCTGTGGTTCAATGCATGTGTTTCAAATGTTTGAAATTGAAGGTAATCGATTTTGTTTTTCATCTTATGGTTCCCACTCTTTGAAAACATTGAAAATCAAGGACTTTTCAAGGACCTCAACAACATTTTTAAAGGACCTTTTTTCGCAGACATTTAAAAATTGTAATCTTTCTAGAGCAATTGGAGTTGTTTTTAAAATGCCTACTGACTCCAACTAAATTTTCTACCTAGTTGGTTCACTTGTGGAACCGATGTAGAGGCCGTTACTATCATAGTTTTATGGTTTCTAACATTGCCGTTAAATGCGGAAAGGTTGGTTGGTTGTTTGGGGTTTTATGGCTAAATGCGGAAAGGAAATTTAGATAAATCAGGGAAAGGCGGCTGGAGTGGATTCAAAATTCAAGGACCTTTTGCATTTTTCAAGGACCTAGGCTGTTTTTCAAGGACTATCAAGGACCTAATTATAGCAGAAAAAAATTCAAGGACCGTGGGAACCTTGATCTACAACAATTAGTGGCGCAGCCACGGGGGGAGGGGGGTCCAGTGGGTCCGGACCCCCCCCAGAGGCTGGAGGTACTTGGGACCCAGGACACCCCCTTGAGGGGGTCCCAGGTCCCGAGTGCAAAAACCGTTCCTAATAAATATTTTCCCTTTCGAGAAATTATTATTAACGTCTGATTAACCTAATATTTTAGCCTTGGGCCGTATCCAAGGGAAAGTTGGGGGTTTAAACCATCTCCCCTCCCAAAACTTTGATGTCAATGACCCTCTTCGGGTGAAAACCCAAAGTCTGAAAATGTGTTAAACCAGTGGTTCTCAACCGAGGGTACGCGTACCCCTATGGGTACGCCGAGAGCTTTTAAGGGTAACGCCACAAATTATTTATTTTTCAACTTTCAATGATTTTAAAGTTTTTCAACTTTATATTTAACTTTTGAGGAAGAATGTGTTTCTTCAACGTTTAATGATAAAGGATGGTGCCAATTTACCAATGGCAGCTAACCTTAGAGGCGTAAATAAGAGGGTGACGGATGTATAGTAATTCGATTTAGAACACGATTTCATTTAGAATAGGTTGAGGCCAGTGCTGAGAGGGATGGGAGGACATCATACCAAAAAAAAAACATTTTGTTTCTTAGCAGAAAAAAAAAAGTTAGGCCGAGGCTCCCTCAAAAAAAACCAGCTACAGCACTGGTTGAAGTATAGAAAATTTTTTGATTTTGAAATTGTTTAATATAACACTGAAAATGAGTTTGACCTTGTTTTAAAAGGTCAAATTTCAAAAATTTTCTGGGGAAGGACCCTCAGACCCCCCATTTAAGAGAAAAGTTACAAACAATTCATAAAAACTTGGGATAAAGGTTAATTAATTGATTTAAAACCACCTTTAAATCATTGAACGGGTGCTTAACATAACATAACATAACACTTTATTTTTGGACATGAGACAAAACATACAGGGTGTTTCAAAAGTCCGTTTCACGGCTTTTATTTGGAACCAACGTCTCCTAGAGTCCTGGAAGTAAGGTCTACCCCTAGGTAAGTGACCCTGGAGAATCCATTGAGAGGGCTTACAGCGCCCCTAGCGGCGAAATAAAAAAGTTAAAAAAATTATTTAAGGAACTAAAGGAGATAGAGCAAACACCTCAGTGAGAGTATTGTTGCCACTGTTATAAGTAACTCACTGAAAAAAATTTCATGAAAATATTGTGAATATTCACGGAGATATTAGCATGCGAAAATAGCCGGGTTTTAGAACCCAAAAGAGGAAAAGTTCGCATATTTGCAACTTTTTTACTTCGCCGCTAGGGGCGCTGTAAGTCCTCTCAATGGATTCTCCAGAATCACTTACCTAGAGGTAGACCTTACTTCCAGGACCCTAGGAGACGTTGGTTCCAAATAAAAGCCGTGAAACGGACTTTTGAAACACCCTGTATACATACAAGTAGAACACGGACAAAAGACAGCACAAAAAAAACAAAGAGAAAATATAAACTGTAACATAATTATTTGTAGAAAATCAGGGGGAAAAAATATATATATATTTATGTGGAACCCAAAGAGCCAAAGGCTCGCCTAGGGAACTTAAATTGAAAATAAATTTATTATGTGGCAAGAGCTGCGCTTATTATCTATGAATTTTGAATAGTATTTCGATATCCGAGTGTCCTGAAATAAAAGAATGAATACCGGATTTAAATTCATGAATATTATTAGTTAATTTAAGTGTTAATTTAGTGTGTTAAGTGTTTGTAATTTAAGTGTTAAGTATTATTAGTGTTTAAGTGTTTATTAAATATGTATGGTCCCAAAAAGTCATGAGATTTATGAAATATTTCCTTTTTAGATTTAGGGATATATAAATTACCCTTAGCGTTTCTAAGATTAATAGTTAAATTTTTGGCTTCATATAAATGTTTATTATTATAAATAAAAAGTAATAAGCAAAAAATATAAAGTTCTCTGATTGTTAAGATATTTTTAGGCAGAAAGTTGTTTTTTAAATGAGATAAAATCTTATTTTGTAAATGAATTAAAGGTTTAATATTATTGTAATAATCAGATGCAAAGCATGTAATACCATAGTTTATAGTTGATTGTACCCAAGCAAAATATACAGTAGTTAGAAATTTATGGTCGATTATACGATGTAATTTAAAAAGTTTCAAATTAGTAAAACGCAATTTGTTTAACAAAGTGTTAATATGGGATTTCCATTTTAAATTACTATCAATATGTAATCCTAAATATTTTATTGTATCAACACACTTAATTGCATCACAGGTAGAACAACTATTGCATTCAAGATTACAATTTGGTTTATGAATTTTTAGGGAATCCTTCAAGGTCACCCCTCAGGGGCACACCCTGTTAGGGTGTGACGGGTGTCACAATCCCGAGGTACCCCAGTGTATCTGTGCCTCATTTTGAAGGCCAAACTTCAACACCAAGTCCTGTGGCATACCAGGGTTGAGTGGGACGAGGTTGGGTCTGATGATTTATAACTTATATGACGACCCAACGGACTGCTCAACCCTAGGGAAACTGGCATTGGGAGCGGGGATTTGAACTTCTTGAGGACCTTTGGACTGGTGAAGTGGGGTCTTGGAGGAAGCAGCCATGTAGAGGGTACAGGTCAAAAACTGAGTTTTGCGTCTCAGGCCGCCAGATAGTACAGGAGCCCGGGGCTGCCTAACCAGCAATGTCCTGGCTGCTCCACCAGCTGGCGAATAATCCCGCCTGTCTTGTAGTTCCAGGTGGTGCCTGGATGGGGTCCTGCATGGCAGAGCGGGGGGCTTTCCCGAGGCCACTGCTGGCTGTTGACTCTGGGGCTAGCCCCACCAAACTGGTCCTCTGGAAGTCGGAAGGGATTCTCCTCCTCCCTCCCCTACAAACCAAATCAAAATGGAAAAAGAAAAAAGTAATTCGGGTGAAAACGCAGTACCCAAAATCCCCAACCCCTCTCCCTCCGGGGAGCACCAAGGTGACAATGCCTTAAAAATGACTCTCTCGACATCGTTTAACATTAATGCTCTACCTAGATTTTTAATTTTACACTCTGATATACAAAAACTCGCCTCTCTCTCCCCATTCCTAGTATCGAAAGCAATCTCTGGACTAGCCGGTAATGTCAAATCTGTTAAAAAGCTTCCCTCAGGTGATCTCCTTGTCAATACAGATACTAATTATCAATCAAAATGCCTCCTCGACTCAAATAAACTAGCTCATATTCCAATAATAGTCGCACCACATCCTACCTTGAACTGCTCGAAAGGTGTGATATACTGTCCTGATCTTACAGACCTAACTGAAGAAGAAATTAAAGATGGATTAAAAGACCAAAATGTAACAGAAGTTAAACAAATAACAGTCAAGAAAGATAAAAAACCTCACAAACTGCCCCTATACACATTAACTTTCAATACCCCCAATATACCTAGCAATATCAAAGCCGGATACCTCAATTTAAAAGTAAGACCATATGTTCCGAACCCACTGCGTTGCTTCCGATGCCAAATCTTTGGTCATGGAACTGCTTCGTGTCGCGGTGTCCCTACCTGCGAGAAATGCGGGAGTGAGGACCATGCCGGCGACTTTTGCTCTGCAAAAAAAGAACACTGCGTGAACTGTGACGGAGAACATTCTGCATCTTCAAGGAAGTGTCCACAGTGGCTGAAGGAGAAAGAGATCCAGCGAGTTAAGGTTCATGAGAAACTTTCATATGGTGAGGCTAAAAAGCGTGTGCAGAACCTCATGCCACAGCTTCCCTCCAAATCATATGCAGCCGCTGTAAAAACATCTTGTACTATGGCCACACAAACAGATGCTTCCATATTCTTAACCCTGAGACAATCTAAACCAACTATTGTAAAACCTTCTGATAAAACAGACGCAATAAACCAAACAATATCTAAAACGCCTGACCAATCCACCACTGCAAAGTCTCAAGACTCAGCAGAGGACATGGATTTCCAAACTAATTTGAAACGCTCAGCCTCAGAAACAAATATAAAAGAATATGAAAAAACTCAAAAAAAACCAGTCCCACCCAGCCCACCCAATGCCCCTTTGACCTCTTTGGAGGATGTGGAAGCTGCAGTCTATGTGCAGTCTCTCCAGCAAAAGGACCTTCTATTGAAGGAAAAAAAACCAAAATTCACAAAGATTTCGTACAACCCATTAGGTCCCAAAAATTCAAAAAACACTCAAAAGAAGGATGGGTAAAATAGTTCAGTGGAACATTCGTGGTTTCCGCCCTAACCTAGAGGACTTGAAACATCTGGCCAATATTCACTCACCAGTGTGCATCGCCTTGCAGGAGACTTTCCTGAAGCCTTCCGACTCGGTTCGTTTGCGGGGATTCTCTGTCCTCCGCAAGGACTGTGAGTCTGGCGGTAGAGTCTGTGGTGGAGTGGCGCTTTTAGTCGCCCACTCGGCTCCCTTTTCTCCCGTCGATCTCCAGACGTCTCTGCAGGCGGTTGCAGTGCGGCTCACTATGACCTCGGCCGTCACTATTTGCAACGTATACTTACCACCTGGTGTACCAGTTTCATTCAGAGATTTAGATAATCTCATCTCTCAACTTCCATTACCCATTATTTTAGTTGGTGATTTTAACGCTCATCATGTAATGTGGGGATGTCGCGATGTTAATGCTAGGGGGCACATCGTCGAGCGACTGTTTACAGAGCTAGACGTAGCCCTGCTTAACGACGGATCCCCCACCTACCTTCACTCACCTACACATTCTTTTAGTGCCATAGACCTCTCTATCTGCTCACCTTCACTTCTCTTGGATCTTACGTGGCAGGTCCATGAGGATCCTCTGGGAAGCGATCACTTCCCCATTGTGCTCTCCTTTGCTGCTCCTACTGCAGGTTCTTCTACCCGCCCACCGAGGTGGATACTGGAGCGAGCCAAATGGGAAGATTTTAAGAATCATGCTGTCATTACAGAAAGTATGGTGTTATCTGGCACTGTTGAAGAGGCGGTTTTATCTGTGACATCTACAATTTTAAATTCAGCTCATCTTTTCATCCCAAAGAGTTCCTCTAGGTTACCTAAATTCCCCAAACCATGGTGGAATTACGAATGTAAGGAAGCCCAAAAAGCTCAAAATAAAGCCTGGAACAGGTTTAGACGGTATCCTTCTCCGGACAACCTGTTAGCACTCAAAAAGGCAAGAGCATATTTTCGGAAAATTCGAAGACAGAGTCAGAGGGAATCATGGATGGCATACGTCAGCAGCGTAACGTCGTCCACACCCTCTAAAGACGTCTGGAACCGAATCCGGAAGATCAGTGGCAAATTTGGTCCACAGCCTATATCTATGCTGGAGAACCATGGCATTATAGTCAGTAACATCCCTGACATTGCCAATGCATTAGCAGAGTCTTTCGCCTCAACATCCAAAAGCGAAAACTACCCTCCTGCGTTCCAAGCGCTGAAGCAGAGAGCAGAGCGACCGAGATTGGACTTCGGTTCTTCAACCGAAGATTACAACTCGTCGCTGACACTGCTCGAACTTCGCGTGGCGTTGCATCGCTCCGGGAACTCAGCTGCAGGTCCTGATGGAATCCACTATGCCATGCTGAAAAATTTGTCCGACGATTCTCTTCTCTCCATTTTGAGTCTGTTTAACAGAATCTGGAAAACTGGAATTTTCCCAGTTCAGTGGAGACATGCTCACGTAATACCTGTTCCAAAGCCAGGTAAAGATCCTACATCCCCATCTAATTACCGCCCAATAGCTCTGACGAGCTGTTTGTGCAAACTGATGGAGAGGATTGTTAGTGCTAGGCTTCTATTTTACATTGAGAGCAGAGGTTTACTTTCGCCACTACAGAGCGGCTTCCGCAGACACCGCTCAACTAATGACAATTTGCTGAGGCTAGAAACAGCCGTAAGGGATGCCTTCTTTCGTCAGAAACACCTATTGGCCGTGTTTTTTGACATTAAGAAGGCATACGATATGACATGGAGGAGAGGTATCCTCCAAGACTTGTATAATTTTAATATAAGAGGCGACCTTCCCAATTTTATCAAAAACTTTTTAGAACATCGCACCTTTCAGGTGCGACTGGGATCATTTCTCTCTAACAATTTTATTCAGGAACAAGGAGTTCCGCAGGGTTGTATTTTAAGTGTTTTACTTTTCATCATCAAGTTGAATGGCATCACTCATATCATTAACCAAGATATTCAGTGTTCACTATATGTTGATGATATTCAAATTTCCTACTCATCATCATCTTTGGCCATAGCTCAACGCCACTTACAATCCACTATCAATAAAATGAACAAATGGGCATTAGAAAATGGTTTCGTGTTCTCTGCTGAGAAGACCTCATGCGTTCACTTCAGCCGCAAAAGGGGTCTCTTCCCTGATCCAGAGTTGCGCTTGGGAAACTCTATCATCCAGGTTTCCCAAAAAGCGAAATTTCTTGGGGTGATCTTCGACCGAAAGCTCCGTTTTCACCTCCATATACAGGATCTTAAAACGAGATGCCTAAAAGCCCTCAATTTGTTGAAAGTGTTATCCAACACACGTTGGGGAGCCGACACGACGTCCATGCTCCGGCTGTACCGTTCATTAGTTCGGACTAAGCTGGACTATGGTTCGGTAGTGTATGGCTCGGCTTGCAAGTCTCTGCTGCGTCTGTTGGATCCGGTTCACCATCAAGCACTCCGGATTTGCTTGGGTGCGTTTCGCACGTCCCCGGTAGAATCTCTCTATGCTGAAGCAGACGAGCCTCCTTTGAACTTGCGTCGAAATTTCCTGGCCCTTTCATATTTCATAAAAGTGAGATCATTGAGTCATCAGCCTGCTTTTAGATTTTTGTTTGACTTAAGCTTACAGTATTTCGTCCTCCATCGCAGTTCACGCCTAAACCCACCTCCATTTCAGTTCCGCGTGAGACAATACATGTCTGACTGGGATATTGTTTTTGAGAAGATAGCTCAAACTAACGCAGCGCTACTTCCTCCATGGGAGCGAGCTCCCCTTCAGGTAGACTTCTCTCTTTCCCGCTGCAGGAAGACACTCCCTAACTATGTGTTCAAAGCCTTATATAGGGAGCATCGAGGGACGTACTCGGACTTCACCCCAATCTTTACGGATGGGTCAAAGTCCAATTCACACGTAGGGTCTGCTGCCGTTTGCCAGTGCGAAACCCTAACCGATGCCCTTCCTGTTACAGCCTCCATATATACCGCAGAACTGCACGCGATCAGGCTTGCTATCGAACACGTATCCCGGTCCTCGCACGGAAAAGTGGTCATTTACACAGATTCATTGTCATCACTCAGGGGCATTGTGTCGCATAATCCATCTAATCATCCCATTGTCCACGACATTTTAAATTCCATGTCCAATTTATTACGGACTGGAAAAGAGGTCATGTTTTGTTGGGTCCCTGGCCACGCCGGGATCGCAGGCAATGAAGAGGCTGACAAGCAGGCAAAGACAGCTACTGGAAATTCTGAGCGTTTTCCCGTCCCCTTCATTGACCTTAAAGCGTTTCTCCGGTGGAAGCTTCGTTCTGTGTGGCAGACCAGCTGGGACACTCAGCTGGAGAACAAGCTTCATTCGATCATGCCACTGATTACTCCTCGTCGAGATTCTTCTTTGAATCGCCGAGAGGAAGTAGTGATCAGTCGGCTGCGAATTGGCCATACTCGTTTTACTCATCGTCACTTATTATTTAGGGAGCAGGCCCCCATTTGCAGTCATTGTTCTACAGTTTTTTCAGTTTTTCATATTATGTGTGAGTGCCCTCATTTTAATGGTGTTAGAAACCGTGTTTTTAAAACCTCAACTTTTAATTTGTTGGATGTTTTAGACCGATCATCAAATTTTGGACCTGTTTTCAGGTACATTCGTGCCATAGGTTTTATGCATCATATTTAAATTTTAACTAAAATGTTTTAAATGAAATTTTATTCTTACGCATAGAGTGCGTTCGACAAGGGTTTTTTCAGCCTAATCTTTCATTTAGTTTTATTTTTTGATATGTCTTGGTTGGCACAAAATGTCCCTATCGGGGCCTTGAGCCATTAAACCCCAAACAACCAACCAACCAACCTTCAAGGTCATTGTAGATTTAAGGTTAAAAATCATAAATGTAGTTTTCAAAACATTCAGCTTTAACAGATTATCACAAAACCAAACATTTACTTTTTTGTAATGAACAGGTGTTCATTTACTGGGGAAAATGCATATTTCGTAAAACCTCATGATTATAGTTTTATTTGATTCATAATGATGTAAGCTAAACTATGTAAAAATGCGCGATGATCAAAATTGTGTCCTTCCAGTAAATGAACGGGGTATGTTGATTAGAAAGTACAAGTGTTCACATACTGGAAAGAGTAATTAAACTAAGATTTACCAGTAAATGAACAACCTTTCATACTCTGGGAAACTGCTTATCTCGTGAACCAAAAGACCTATAGGCTTATTTGACAGCTTAAACTAGGACTAGGTTATAATAAAGATCAGTATTGTCTTTCCATAGAATAAGTTTTTGATTTAAAAGTCTAGGTTTATACAGGGTGTATCATTATGAATAGGAAAACTTCTAGGGTACATCATAAGGGTTCAGAATGGGGTCAATTCATCGCCAGATGGCGTTAGTGTAGATTATCACGTGATAGCTCCATAACAAGACAAATCAGTGCATTGAAATCAGTTATATAACCACGCGGATTAGTCTTTCTTTATCAATATATTCTTATTTATGAGAGTTTATTTTTTTAAATTGCTTTTTTTCTATCTTTGAAAAACCCATGTTGTTGAGGGATTTTACTATTTTGAAGGAAGTATACTATTTATTTAAATAAGTACAATATTTAAAAAAATATTGTTATTTTTTACTTTAGCTGTTGATTTTATTAATAATTATACTTTTTTTTTACATACTTTCATTACATTGTTGCTGAATATAAAATTATGAAAAATATTTGATAAATTTTTGAATATTTTTTATATGAATGCTACTTTGCAGCTATATATTTTTTCACACATAGTTTTAATGTTTACTATTTTTACTTAAGTTGATGTTGAATATGTTTAATTTAAAGATAAAAATTTTTATAATTTGTTAAATATTTTAACAAGTTGCACTTAACTTATTTGGTAATTTTTCACTTCTAACTTTTACAAAAATCATAATGTTTTTACTTTAGTTGTTGACTATATTAATGTAATTTTTATATAAACTTCATGATTTTTTTTAAATTTTTATCCTTACTTTTTAAAACTTTAGTCATAAATTAATAGCTTTTTCACCTTTTCTGTTTTCCCCCCTTCAACTTGAAACTTAATTATTCTTATTTACTTATTAGTCCAGTAAATCTACTGAAAAAAAAACAGGGTCAAACCGGGAAAAAATTGCAACATTTAGTTTTTCAACGGTTTTCACTTCGGAATGACCTCAATAAAACATACTAAAAATCGGACAAAATCGGTCCGCGGGAAGTTTAATTTTTAAAAAATGGCCGAAAAAAAATTTAAAAAAATCAATTAATAGTAATCGAGACTTATGATACACACATTTTTATAGGCTATTTTTCAGTGCTGAATATGAATATTCCATTTAAAATTAAAAAAAATTTAATTTCAATTTTTAAAAATTATTTGAAAAATTGGATATTTGAAAAAAATAAAACATCGATCAAAACGACAAAATAACAGCAAAAGAAGTGTAGTTAAAACGGTTTTCTCTTAGAAATGACTTAAATAATGACATATTAAAATTAGAAGAAAATCGGATGATAAAAAATTTATATCTTTTTCAAATTTTCAATTTTTTTGGCCTCAAAAATCGACCTTTTTTAAAATTCTTGTTAAAAACGTTTGAAGCATTTGCCAAAGTAATTTTCCATGGATATTGTAGTTATATAGCTATATAACATAAATAAACCACAATTGAGGATAAAATCATTAGTTAATTAATTAATTTATTAAAATGAACATTAAAAATACAGGTAAAATCATTGAATCAAATATAACAGAAAATATTCTAATAATATTCCATGATAAATCATCTGAAAAACAAATAAATTTGAAAGGGACAAAATATCTTTTTTAAAAAATTAAATTTTTAACAAATTTAAAAAAAATTTTTAAATTTTTCTTATACTTTTGTTTTGAATGCTTTAATTTTTCCACACTTATTCTAAATTTTATTGAAAAGTTGGCTTGATATTCGTAAACAGCACTAAAATATACCCTATAGACATGTATCACATGCCAATACTACAAAAATTTAAAATTTTTAAATTTGTTAAAAATTTAATTTTTTAAAAAGATATTTTGACCCTTTCAAATTTAATTATTTTTCAGATGAATTATCATGGAATATTATTAGAATATTTTCTGTTATATTTGATTCAATGATTTTACCTGTACTTTTAATGTTAATTTTAATAAATAAATTAATTAACTAATGATTTATCATCAATTGTGGTTTATTTATGTTAGATAGCTATATAACTACAATATCCATGGAAAAATTACCTTGGCAAATGCTTCAAACGTTTTTAACAGGAATTTTAAAAAAGGTCGATTTTTGAGGCCAAAAAAAAATTGAAATTTTGAAAAAAATTAAACTTTTTATTGTCCGATTTTCTTCCAATTTTAGTATGTCATTATTTAAGTCATTTCTAAGAGAAAACCATTTGAACTAATTCTTTTGCAGTTATTTTGTGGTTTTGAGCGATGTTTTATTTTCTTCAACTATCCAATTTTTCAAATAATTTTTAAAAATTGAAATTTTAAATTTTTTGAATTTTAAATGGAATATTCGTATTCAGCACTGAAAAATAGCTTATAAACATGTGTGTACCCTAAGTCTCGATTACTATTAATTATCCCGCTATAAATTATCCCGCTTTATTTCTATTTTCCACTGCTTTAAAAGTCCGGATTCTTTAATGGAAATCGGAAGAACGTTTTTCCTTGGCAATCATCTTTCAATTTTGAGTTAGAGCACCCAATGGCACAACAGCAAGGCATTTTTAAAAATAAAAAAAGTTCTGAAGTTTTTCCGAAGGTAGCGTTCCAATGCAATGCACTAGTAAACAAAGCTAGGCATGTAGCTATCACGTGATCGTGACGTCACGTGAATTGAGTCCATTGCATAGGAACCCATGGTCCCAAACGACAGGCATGGACGTATGTAAGAGGGGGGTTTATGGGGTCCAGACGCCCTCCCCTTACCCTAAACCTTATGTCAGCCAAACAGAAAGGTTCCTGTCCCAAATATCCAAAAAATGAGTGAAAATATCAAATTTCACAAAATTTTCTGAGAGAGGACCCCCAGACCCCCCCTTTTTTTCTTAAGGGCATGTATTAACCACAGAAATTTGTGATTAAGTTCACAAAAATTCACATTTGCCCTACATTTTACTCGGAAAGGGAAAACTATTAGAGACATTTTGGGTTCCAGAATCCCTTTGAAACAGTCTAGTAACGGCTCCCTTGGTCCTGAGGTCTTATAGGTTTTGCCCCCCCCCCCCCGTCCCTCTTCGTGATAAAGGTTAACCTATGCTTTTATAACCCCTTGCTACGCTCAGAGGGAATTTCAAGGTATACGACGTCCCTTTCGAAACCTCAAACTTTAAATTTTTCTAACGACCAACCAAAGTTACTCCTTAATGAAAAAGTGGGTAAATAGGGTTCGGGGGTCCTCCTCCAAAAATGTTTAAATTTTGGTATACTAAAAAGTCTTTTATAGCTACTTTTTAGGGGGTTTTCAGGGAGCTTGCGGTCACCCCTACCACCACTACCATCTCGATGGCTAGACGTCCTCCTAACACGCCTTAGAATAGGCCATTCCAGAGTCACGCATCGGTGCCTTTTGGCTGGGGAACCTCCACCGACTTGCCCTCATTGCCAGAATATTTTAACTATTAAGCACATTTTAACCTCATGTCCTAACTTATTATTTTACTATGTTCGCTATTTTAAAACTCCATCACCAGTTTTAACTGAACTTTTAGGTCAAAAACATCATCCATCAATATTTCAGTTTTTAAATGCCATTAGAATAATTCACGACATCATATGTACAAATGTACAATTGAAAAGATGCTGGCATCTCCGAAATTGTTTTTAACCTATCAACCTTTTAATAATGGCGTATAGACTACGCTCGACAACGGGCTTCACGCCCGCATCTTATAAGTATTTTAATAAGCTTCATATTTTAATATTGGTTGGAAACAGACATGACTTTTAATTTAAATATCTTTTTAACTATTAATCTTGTGTTTGGCGCGGAATGTCCGATATAGGGACCTTGCGCCATAAAACCCAAAACAACCAACCAAACAGGGAGCTTGCGGGCCGCATGTGGCCCGCCAGTTGGAAAACCCTGTTTTAGCTACACTTTCATTGTCCACTGCGACCCCTGAAAGAAGTTTCTTGAACCACCCCTTGTAAAAGCTATAGCTACGTCCGTGCTAGTAGGTATTGATGATTAATTATGTTAAAATAATATATGGAATTAGTATATAACGTCGCAATCGATGTCTGGCAAGATTTGCAGCCACCTAATCCTAAGTACCGTTTTTGTGTGTGTGTGTGTGTGTGTGTGTGTGTGTGTGTGTGTGTGTGTGTGTGTGTGTGTGTGTGTGTGTGTGTGTGTGTGTGTGTGTGTGTGTGTGTGTGTGTGTGTGTGTGTGTGTGTGTGTGTGTGTGTGTGTGTGTGTGTGTGTGTGTGTGTGTGTGTGTGTGTGTGTGTGTGTGTGTGTGTTGAAGAAAAATTTTATAGTTCTTAGTAAACAATTTTCTATTTTATGTAACGCAGGCTGATCAGTTGGAAAAAAATCATGGTTTTTTCAGTGCATCACCCTCAAGTACAGCTTACCTGTGTAGTTGTTGGCTTGGATCATTACATAAGGTGGGCATTGATATTTTAATTACCTGTGTTTAAAATCTACATATATGATGCAAAATATCACAAGATTATCTTGCTAATATATGTTTGGCAAAAAAAAAGTATAACATAACATAATTATATAAGACTTCCTGGTTATTGATAGCTACAAAATGTTCAGTTAGTTAGAATTTTAGTAATTCTTGTGTTAGTGTCAAGTTCATATAAAGACTAGATATAATTTTCTTTTGTAGATCTGTTAAGGATCAGGGATCAATTGATTTGGAATTGAAAAGAATTGCTAAACATGTGACCAAATCTGTTATTGAAGAGGTATTTAAAGTAGTCTTGAAAAAGGTACTTCCGTATTATCCTGTTGACTGTTCAGTGGAACAGCCATAGTAAAGTCAATGGGATTTGATAACGTTTTCGAATTAAGTGACATGGTCCACGGGATAATACGCAAGAACCTTGAAAAACACTAACCAGATATCTTACTAAATTTTAAGTCGTAATTTAAACCTAATGTTATTTTTTGTTAGGCAACTATAGAAGTACAGTTGCAAACCTCTGTGAACTTCAATTTTCTCAATAGCATGAAAGAACTGGGAGAGATGTTAGCTAGATATTCTAAAGCCATTGCAGAAGCTCCTCGAAAGTAAGTCCTTTTTTAGCAAAAAGTAAAAGCCTGTAAAATATCATTCCTTTATTTAGTGGGTATGACATTTTAATTTTAAAATGTGTGACTCAAAACTAACAAAGCTAACTCTTTTGAAGATTCTTTACTCTTAAAGTCATGTGGTGCCGAGAAGAAGAAAACCACAGAGAGCTCGAGAAGAAGATGACTGCCAGAAGTGTCGACGGCATATAAGACCTTCTCCTCTACTCGTGCGCTTCTCTTTTGTATATGATCAGTTTTGTAAACCTTCTGATATATGAGTTTAATAAATTATGAGTTTAAAACCACCTCATACTGGTGACTCCAACTTCTGATCTCTTGTACTGCGTGACAGATTGTTACCCAGCTTTTGCGGAATAACGTACCTGAAGTTCTTCATCTATTCTTTGCCAAGTTTTGGATTCGTCGGCGATCGGTGATGTTTGAGTGAATCAGTAACTTTGGTTCTGCTTCTGCAGCGTCGTTTTTGTTCGCGGCGCCGATTGCATTTTCCCGTGCCGTCGGGTTGATCGCCTGATCTCATTCAAAATCTTGACATACCTTTTTGAATCTCTACCAAAATGTCAAAGGACAAGATCCCTGGGTTAAAGGATGATTCCACCACAACTGGAACTGGTTCTCAAGATTCAGGTCAGCCATCCACAAACCCTGTTATAGAACTTTCTCCCGTTGCCTATAAACCTCCAGTGTTTTGGGAAGATGATCCAGAGCTATGGTTCATTCAAGTGGAATCCCAATTTACGATGGCTAGAATTTCCACAGATTCCACCAAGTTCTGTGCTATAGTATCTGCTCTTAGTTCAAGTGTTTTGAATTGTGTCAGAGACATAGTTAAAAATCCTCCAGCTGCCGATGCATATATCATATTGAAGGATCGCATTCTCCAGTACTATGCACAATCAGAATCTTCACGATTGAATCTTTTGTTAAAAGATTTGCAACTTGGAGATAAAAGACCCTCCCATTTACTTTATGAAATGCAAAGCTTGGGCGCTGGTAAAATGGAAGAAAGTGTACTAAGAACTCTTTGGTTGCAACGCTTGCCGATCAATATTCAACAGATTGTGTCTGTATCCTCTGCTGAACTTAAAGAAGTGGCTCTTATCGCAGACAAAATTTATGAAGTCTCCGGTTGTTCACTTGCAATTTCGAGTGTGGATTCAAGTAACTCAGAACTGCAATCTCTTAGAGCAGAGATCGCGGATCTCAAAAATATCGTTGAAGAGTTGGCAATTTCCAGAAACCGATCTTCCTTTCGCAGTCCTAAAAAGTTTCGTCGTAGATCTCGATCTATTTCTCGCAGTGCTCCTCAAAATTCTGAAAAACTTTGTTGGTATCACCAACGCTATGGTAAGAAAGCTCAAAAGTGCGTCAAGCCCTGTAACTATACGGAAAACTAGACTGCACGTCTGTTTTGTCGGCGACAGATAAGTGCATCCCTAATAGCCGATTGTATATTTCGGATTTATTAACTGGATCTAAATTTCTTATTGATAGTGGGGCCGCTTTGAGCTGTTTCCCTAAGGCTCTTGTAAACAATCGCAAGCCTGTTGATTTTTCTCTTTTCGCTGCAAATGGATCATCTATTGCCACTTATGGCACAATTAGGTTAGATTTAAATCTAGGATTACGTAGAAGTTTTCCTTGGACATTTATAGTTGCAAACGTTTCAGACCCCATTTTAGGAGCTGATTTTCTTGAGTATTATGAATTATTGGTAGATGTCAAGAATAGGCAATTACTTGATCGTGTCACATCTTTGTCGGTAAAGGGCATAAAGTGTCCTGGTCAATCTTTGGGTTTGACACCGCTTACTGTAAACTGTCCTTTTCAGTCCATTCTGTCAAAGTTCCCTGAACTTTTTTCTGCTAACATAAATTCAAAACCAAAACCCTCCACCTACACCCATTGTATTGAGACTAAAGGTCCGCCAGTTCATGCTAAAGCTAGGCGTTTATCGCCGGAGAAATTAGCAGAACTTAAAAAACAATTCAAGCTCTTTATCGAACAAGGGATTTTACAACCTTCCAAATCTCCTTGGGCTAGTCCAATACATTTTGTAAAGAAAAAGGATGGGTCTTGGAGAATATGTGGGGATTTTCGGCGACTAAATGCCGTCACAATTCCTGACAGCTACCCCCTACCTCATATTCACGATTTTGTTAGTGGGTTGCGGGGTAAACGTGTTTTTTCCAAAATTGACCTGGTGAAAGCATACCACCAGATCCCGCTTGAACCAAGGGATGTTCCCAAAAGTGCTGTTATTACACCCATAGGTCTTTTTGAGTACAACTACATGTCATTCGGACTGCGAAATGCTGCTCAATCGTTTCAACGATTTATCGACGGCTTGATACGCGACATTGATTGTTGCTATGCCTATATCGATGACTTGCTCGTCGCATCGGAAGACGTAGAAACTCACAAACAAGACCTGGCACGTGTTTTCAAGGCACTTAGCGAGAACGGCATGGTAATTAATGTACAAAAATGTATTTTTGGTGTCGAAGAATTACCATTTTTGGGTTTTTTGGTTTCCCCCCAAGGAATTTCCCCCCAACCAGACAAAGTTAAGACCTTGCAAAACTTTCCATTACCTAGCAATACGCAAGAATTGCGTCGTTTTTTGGCAACTCTCAATTTTTATCATAGATTTTTGAAAAACGCTGCTAGTGAACAGGCATGTTTACATGACCTCATTAAAGGGAAAACAAAGAATGACAAATCTCCCATTTCTTGGTCAGAGGAAAATAAAGCAGCCTTTGAGTCCTGCAAAAATTTGATCTTTAATGCCTCTGCCTTGTCATTCCCAGCTCCAAATGCTCGTGTCTCGTTGATGGTTGATGCTTCTAATTTTGCTGTGGGTGCTACACTCCACCAACACATAGACAGCAAGCCAGAACCATTAGGTTTTTTTTCTAAAAAACTAACTCCTGCTGAGCAAAACTACAGCACATTTGACAGAGAATTGTTGGCTATCTACCTTGCTGTAAAGCATTTCAAACATATGTTGGAAGGGCGCGAGGTGGTAATTTTTACCGACCACAAGCCTCTAACATATGCCTTTTCTCAAAAGCAAGATAGCTTCTCTCCTCGACAAGTACGTCACCTCCAGTACGTGAGTCAATTCACGGCAAATTTACAGTTCATTTCAGGTTCTGAAAACGTAGTTGCCGATGCCCTATCTCGTATTTCTCAAGTTGATGGTTTACCCTCCTTAAACTACGACGAGATGGCTGATGAGCAGCAGACTGATGAGGAACTGCAGTCCTTGCTGCGGTCTGGGACCGGTCCCGAACTCAGGCGCATGCACATCGACTCATCTAAAAATTCACTGTACTGTGACTTTTCTACTGGAAGCGTACGTCCTTATGTGCCTCCCTCATTCAGAAAAAAAGTTTTTGAAGTAATCCACAATCTTGCTCATCCAGGAGCTAAAGCAACACAGAAGTTGATCACACAACGTTTTGTGTGGCCATCCGTTAACAAGGATTGTGCTGCTTGGTGCAAAGTTTGTGCGGCGTGTCAAAAGTCAAAGATAATCAGACATACTAAATCACCAGTTGGCAGTTTTCCAATGACATCCGAACGATTTTCACATGTGCACATAGATGTCGTGGGGCCACTACCCACAGTTCGAGGAAAAAGTTTTTTGCTAACGTGCACTGATCGTTTTTCTAGGTGGCCAGAAGCCTTTCCTATTGAAAATCAGCTGAGCGAAACCATTGCTCGAACATTTCTAGAGGGATGGGTGTCAAGATTCGGTGTGCCTGCTGTAATTACCACTGACAGAGGTACAAATTTTCAAAGTAATCTCTTTTCATCTCTTGTTAAATTTCTAGGTATTTCCAGCACCCGAACTACATCCTATCATCCCCAATGTAATGGTGCTGTCGAGCGATTCCATCGTCGGCTGAAGGAATCCTTGATGTCACACAGTCCTGAAAGCTGGCTGGACGCCCTGCCAATTGTTTTACTCGGAATTCGTGTATCTTTGAAGGAGGACATCGGAGCATCCCCAGCCGAACTGGTGTACGGATCGCCACTCAAGCTCCCAGGAGAATTCTTTCGCAACTCCCCTAAAACCTCAAACCCTTTTGATTTTTTGCAGAGTTTGAGACGATTCACGCGATCGCTTAGACCTACTCCTATGTCTCGTCATGGTTCCTCTGCTATGTTCATCGCCAAGGACCTGAAAGACTCCTCTCACGTGTTCCTTCGAATCGACCGTGTTCGTCGCCCTCTGGAGCAACCGTACTCTGGTCCCTATAGAGTACTGACCAGGAATGAGAAGTTCTTTCAACTGGACATGGACGGCAAGAAAGAGACTGTGAGTATAGACCGCTTGAAACCCGCCCACCTGCTTGGTTTCGAAGCTGCCCCTTCGACTTCACCAACTGTCCCCGTCAAGAACGACTCCGAGCCGCCAGCAGCAGCAGATCCAGTTACAGACCCTCCTACAGCAAAGCAGCCCGTCACCACAAGATATGGCAGGAAGTCTCGCCCTGTAGTCCGCTTTCACCCGGCTTCATGACTGCAGGGGGAGTACTGTGGTGCCGAGAAGAAGAAAACCACAGAGAGCTCGAGAAGAAGATGACTGCCAGAAGTGTCGACGGCATATAAGACCTTCTCCTCTACTCGTGCGCTTCTCTTTTGTATATGATCAGTTTTGTAAACCTTCTGATATATGAGTTTAATAAATTATGAGTTTAAAACCACCTCAGTCAATTTTATGAGACTTTAAGCCTATAAACTGAAATATTCTCTATTTTTTAAGACTCCAATGTTATTATAAAGATAACTTTTTAGAACCACTTCTTATGACAGATTAAGTAATGCATATAGTGAAGTTCATTTAATAATCCATACAGATCTTCATCTCAACTTGTTAAGTCTTCGAAGAAATTCGTTCTTTATATAACCTGGCCAATTTTTTTCAGGAAAGAAAAACAACTTCAGAAGAGTTTAGCATTTTCATGGTACGCTGATGCTGACAGCCGTTGCCCTGTTAAACTAGGAAAAGATGGATCTGGTTTTATGAAACTTTGGCAGCAACAAATACAGCAGTTCAACAATGTAAGACCAGAAGTTGCTGAAGCTATCAGTGCCGAGTACCCTTCTTTACACATTTTGATTCAGGTATTGTGCAGCAGACTATAATAAATGTCACAAATGCTAAGCTCAAGTAACCTCATAATGTTATGATTAATGCAGCAGATTTTGGATGTATAAAAAAACCTCTCAAATGTGGGAAGGGAAAATATACATCATTCAAAATGTTTTAGCTAATTATAACTTGTATTAAACTTTATTATTTTATACTTAAAAAAAATTGTATCATTTTGCCTAAAATTTTCAGCATAACCAAAGATAAATGTGTTATAAAACTACAGGATTACATGAAAACATATTCATTAGATAAATTATTATTAACTGTTATAAAGTTCTTAAGTATTATTCACACATCCTTTCATTTCTAGGCATACAAAAGATGCAGTTCTGTAAAAGAAGCTGAAACCCTCCTACAAGATATTGTGGTAAGTGAACCTTTTATTATGTGTGTTATTTAAAGCACACATATTTTTGGGCTAGTATTTTAAGTAGGGTCTGAATACTTTTAAAACTTTTATTGAGTTATAGAGAAGAAACATCAGTAATATTAATATTTAAATCCTCAGACTTCACATGTCTCCATCTTTGATTGATCCATATAATTTCCTTAAAACCTTTCTTTCAAAAGTAATAAGTATTTTTTCCTCATTTTGAGGGGCAGTCCCAAGTTTCGGCTGTATATGTGATTAATTTATGTAATTATTATGCTAATTATTTTACGTAATTTTAATTTTAACTTCCTTGATATGCATATGATGCTAGTTTCATTCCGAAGGAAAATTTTGGCAGTCCATGAATTGACTTTATGCAGGCAGCTAGTTGTCAATCGTTAATTTAAGTTTTCTAACATATTTTTGCTATTAACCATCCTTAAGATGTCTCTTGGGTTAAGATTTTTGCATGCTAATAATTAACTTTAAGCCCTTTTCTGATAATGAGCCTCTTAAAATTATGAAGTCTTTGACAAATGATCATTTATGTTTCCAGGTAAGGCGAAATTATGGTCCTTTGGGTTCCCAAAAGAGATTAGGACCGGAATTATCTTATAAAATATATTTGTTTTTCAACTCTAAAGATGGAAACCAAGTTTTGCAGAGGTGACATAAATGATTGTTTTTACCTGAATAGCTTCATTTATAGGGTTTTCATTGTAATATTTGTAATTAACTGTAAATCTATCAATATATTTTAATTCATCTTAGTTTCATATTCATTTTTTGCATAATTGTGATATTTTTTTTAGTGTTGTGTAATTTGCAAATTGTTAATAATTAAATTTTATGGAAGGAAATTATTTTTGGCGAAGATCCTTTAAAGTTGTAAGTGTATCTTAATTTTTTTTATGATTAAGTCTAATCTAACTGAAAAACCTTAGTTTATTACTGCTGAAGTAATTCTTATTATCTCTAATTTTAATGTGTAATGAATAGGACATGTTTTCAATGTGGTGATTTTTGAAATTTACGTAGGAAAAAAACAAAATATTCTAATTAAAAAATAATATTTTTAAATTGAAATTCTTGCAATAGAGTGTTTTCAGGTGACGTCACGACCAGCTAATTTCTTTTAACTGTTAACCTTTGTAGGGCTTTTAACTGTTGCTAAGATGGTTGCTAGGTAACGAGGTATACGTTGCTAAGGCGGATTTTAAGTATAGGGTCACGTGATTGCAAATACTCCAATAGAAGAATTCCACGCCCAGTCATTTTCTGTAACTGTTAACCTCTGTAGGGCAAAAAACTGTAACATTTCTGTTGCTATAGCCGTTGTTAGGTCCGAGTCATGTGATTGAAAATGCTCTATACTAGTTTAATTTTTTAATGCTTAATCACACTCTTAAAAGAGTTTGACAAAATTTAAGTATTTTAGTTTTTTAAAAATTGTATTTTCAGAATAATTTAACCTGATGTTTGGTTTTTAAAATGTGTTTTGAAGTAAATTTAAGGAGTACTCTTAATTATTTTGACAGTTTTGCTCTTTTTAGCCATGGAAAAATAAATTTCACTGCTTCATTAACTTAATTTTTAAAAAAAATCATAACTGAATCCACAATATTGTTAGTAACACAAATTGAATGTTCTAATATTGAAAGAAAGTGATATTAAGCAAATAAACTAAATTTATTTTAGATTAAATTAATTGTTTCTTGTAGCATGTTAATGTGATTTTACTTAAAAATATTAGTTGCATCCAGTGGTCTGTTTAGGGAAATTTTACAGCCTTTTTTGCGGTACTTTCACAAAATACAATTTAAAAAGAAAGTTCCCCTAAAAGCTATGTTCTCTTAATTGTTAAATTTTTAGCCATTCCTGACCAAATTTTTTGGTGTTTAAAAAATTATGTTTATGTTTTTATGTTGATGATTATATGCTTAAATTTGCAGAAAATTTTTCTCAAAATATTTCAGAATTTTTACAAAATAGGTACCTTTTAAAAAAACCTAGACAGACCCCTGGCATCATTTTTAACTCATTTAATAATAATTAATTTTATTTCAAATTATTAATAGTGCATGTTGCATTTTTGTATGAAAACATATTTTGAATAGCTTGTTAAAATATTAGTTGAATCATTTTTAACTCATTTAACAATAATTAGTAATTGTATTCAAATTAGTAATAGGGGTATGTTGCATTTTTGTACCAACATATTTTGAATTAATTCGTCAAGTATAGTATGTTATCTTTTTTATTTCTGTGTTAAGAACAAAAATTTTTTTTGACTCTTTCATTTGTTGAAATGTGAAATATCTTGTTGCCTTGTGTGAATTATCATGAAAATTGTCTGGGTCTTGAACTGAAAATAAAGTTTAGTTTTATAATTTTGACTTCTTATTTGAAATCTCTCATTACATTTAATAGTATCTGATATGGAAATGTAACCAATGAAGGTAATGATTATGGTTTATACATCAGTTTTAATTAATTCCATAATAGTGCTATTTCCACCATTTTCATTCCTTATACTTTTTAGGTAGTTTGAAAGGCCCTAACTGAGGCCAAAAGCTTAGTTTCACCCATGACTGAAAATTAATATACATCCCTTTAAGACCACATTGTAAACCATAATAAAATGATTTTTCTAGCATCTAATACATTAATCCATTTGAAAAAGCCTAAAAATTCAGTCAATTAGGCCAAATCTGCATGATTATAATTTCTAGATAGTAAAAGTGACAAATATTGATAGGATACTAGAATTTATTAAATTTAAATAAATCTTATCACAATTAAGGCTTAATTCCTCAGGGGCACACCTTAAGTGTGACTGGCTTCACGAACCTGAGGTACCCCAGTGTCTGGATTCTTGAGACATTGAAAGCCTGTTTGCTGGCATGAATTATTTTGAAATAAGTATTTTTTCCATACATATGTATCCCACGAGGATGGCACCTTTCTGGCTTCTTTCCAAAGTCATACCTCCTGAGCTGATTTAGTTTTAAAGAATAACTACAAATCAATATTAAGTGATATACCTTGTCATTATGGTGACTCATCTCTTGGCGCAATATGTCCTACTATGGGCCTTGCGCTATACAGGGTGTCCCACGAAAAGTGGCCCAACCCCTATAACTTTTGAACCCCTACAGATATAGTCATGGAAGTGGGGTCTAGGTATAGTAAAGTGACCATGCCCTATCCGATGAGACAACTTTAAACGCCCTCTAGCGGAAACTTTAGGAGTTATAATTTTTATTTTAAAATCTATGTGAGGTATGTGGAAAAAGTCAATGACTAAGTTGTAGAGCAGCATCGATTCATTATAAATCGACACCTCCACCACAAAAATGCCTACAATAAAACTTACTAAACACCCGTTTATTTAATTGTGATTTGGAACACTTTGGACATAACGCTTGGTCGGATTGCCCAGTCCACCATTGCGCCCCGTATATCTAATTTGAGTCGTAGAGAGGAAGTGCTAATCAGCAGACTTCGAATTGGCCATACCCGTTTCACACACCGCCATCTACTCATTGGGGAGCAGGCTCCCCAATGTTCTCATTGTAGGGTCACTTTTACTGTTAAACATATAATTTGTGAGTGTCCTGTTTTTAATGCTCAGAGAGATGTTGTTTTTAAGCGCTCAAATTTTAACTTATCAGAAATTTTATCCCATTCATCAAATTTTAATCTTGTCCTAAACTTCATTCATCGTATTGGTTTTATCCATCATGTGTAAATTTTAACTATGGCTGTTTCGTCACATTTTATTAGATTATTTTAAGTAAGAGATGTACAGAGTTCATCTGACAAAAGCCTTCGGCCGTCTAAAATAGTTTTATTTTGTCTTGTCTGGCGCATAATATCCTAAAGTGGATCGTGCGCCATAAAACACTAACCAACCAACCACCATTGCGCCATTCCCTCCATGGGAGCTGATAATGCCCGATGTGGATTTCTATCTCACTTCCTATCAAAAATCCTGCACATCGGAGTCTGTGTATCGTGCTTTGTTCGAGGCGCATCGAGAGTGTTACCAGGACTTTGTTCCTATCTTCACTGATGGTTCGAAGTCGGACACTCATGTAGGGGCTGCTGCTGTTTGTCTCCAAGCTTCAGTCCACGACGCCTGTCTATGCATCAACCTTACATTAGTGTAATGGTACTTAGAAAAATGATGATCGTGGAAGGAATTTTTCAATGATCATACATTGATCATTGGAACTGTATGATCTTTGAAAATTCCTTCCCCGATCATCATTTTTCTAAGTACCATTAAGGGAACTCCATTCTTTGGCTAAAAGATGAATATTGCACGTTTTAAAACTCACCCCACGGTTTAGCAAGTGGTCCAATTTCTATCACATTGAGGAGACTCTTCAAAGGTGAATTGCGTAAAAATTAAGAGGAAAGAATATCGTATAAATAAAACCCACTATAATATTAGCTATTTTTTTCCTTTTTAGGGGGGTAATAACCCCTTAAGTTAGTCCCGGCTCTTAGTGATGGGTAAGTTTAGTTGTATTGGCCGTCCAAATAGACTGCATACTTCAATTGAATCGTCAGTTACAAGAAGGAAATAAGTCCAAAAACGAAGTTTTGAGAAAATCGAAAAAAACTGTATAAGTAATGGAATTTTTATCCCATAGCCACCAAATTTTTACAGGAAATCCATGACACTGTTAAGAATACAGAACAATCATCGAAAAAATTATAACTGTATTTAAAAATGTTTTACACTTAAAAAAAGAGGATGGACTTATTCCCTTCTTCAACCTTATGAAATTTCAGCTGAACAAAAATCTTAAAAATCACTTAAATTGACAATTAAATTATATTTCTACTCAGTTCACAGTTCAAAAGTGAAAGATAGATACACTAAGACGAATAAAATTAAAAATTATTATGAAACTGCGTCATTAAGGCGCTATCAATGGAGTAAGTAACTACCAATGGAGTCAAACATTCATTGGTTAAAAAAAAAAGAAGAAAAAAACGCTTTTAAAATTAAAATCAAATTTTATTTTGGATAAGTTTACAGGCCAAAGAATAAGAAAAGAAAGACTAATTAATTTAAATTTCAAATTTAATCAAAAAATACTATGAATGGACACCGATTTCGCAAATTCAAGGGGCTATATCTGCCGATAGGGGGTAGTTATTTTTCCCCTCTTTGCACTCATGTGTAGAGCGGAGCTTGGAGATATTTTTGAGCAAAAAAAGTCAATTTGTCATTTTTTGGACTTATTCCCTTTTTAAAACTGACGATTCAATTAAAATTCCGAAAAAATATATATGTTGCGAATGAAAGGCTAAAGTATCGAGGGGAAATTGTTTCATTAATTTATTTTCATTAAATAAAGTTACAGGGTAAAAAGTACTAAAAGGTCCGAGGTACACTACACTTTTGAAAAGAAGATCAAGCCCCTATCATAAGACACTCCTTCTGTTCGGTTACTCTGTGGTTTTACCCACAGAGAAAAATCCTAACTGAGGGTCCACGAGGCTGTTTTCAAATTTTGTACAAGGTAGAGGGCAGCACGAGAAACTCAATGATTGACAGGGAGGTAGGCAGTACATTTTGGTGTTCAAAGAGCAGTGATTGGCTGTGACGTGTTTATCCAATCTGTCTTTTCGAAAGGCTATTGGATTATCAATCTTTTTTTCTCCGCCTTTCGTGACGTCACGCGATCCCAGCGCCAAAATAGCCCCTACCTTATTCAATATTTCGATTTCCATTACCGCCTATGGCCGTGAACTCTCTGTTCTAGTACTCTGATTTTACCTTGAGAAAGCAAGCGAGAAGAAGACGCGGTTGATTTTTGGCCTTCTTCCAAGTCAGTGTGTTTTGATTGAGTACACACCCTCCTTTCACACACACACACACACAAACAACACAAACAATATACTTACTTACTTAGACTGCTTAATTTTCTTTTGGTACTTTCTTTTGTACTTACTTTGTGTTCTTAGTACTTTGTGTTTTTGTTATACTTTCTAGTGTTTTGAGTCATAAGTTAGTGAGATTGATTATGGAAGATCAGATACTGATTAGAAGTATTGAGCATTACGGTTCTTGGAGGGCCGACATTCATGGCCCTGAAATACAAACAATTAATTTCACCCAAAAACAATTTAAAATTAAATTTTTTCCCAAAGGGCTGTCGGGGCATGAAAACAATGTTACATTAATTTTAGAAAGTGAACAAGAAATGATCGTGGGTAAAATTTATATTAGTCAAAATACTGAAATTTTATACCAAAATGAAATAAATCATCGTGGATCAACGCTTACATTATCAAACGGTCCAAATTACTATGCAACCAAACCAACCAATTACTTTACTGCAGATAAACTGGAAATAAAATTTATTCAAAAAGGATCGTGGTATTTTAAAGAAGTTTTAACAACCACAATTCCAATTATCGAACATTATTTTACGATTTCACCTGAAGCTTTAAAATCGGCTTCCCTTGACAAGCACTTAGCAACATCCATCAATTTAATAGACAACGAAGGGGGAGATGTCGCATGTTTTTATTCCAAAGTTTCCGCTAATTCGTCAAAAATTTTAATCGATTTCAGGCGACGAAATACGTGGAGAGATGTATTTCTTATATATGAAATTTGGTTTGTTCTTGATGGCACAAATTATTCGAAGAACGAAACGTTACTTTTTACCAGTAATAGTTATTTGAAAGCAATAAGTTTAACTGCGACACAATTAGATCGGCTCAAATCCCCTGTCAGTGGAAACCTAAGATTAACTGTCAATAAAAGCATAACGCACAAATGTGACGTTGAGTTGCGGGTTTAGAATTTAATTGTGTTTGAAGTTATGTTCATTAGCGTTAATATTAACAAACCTTTTTTAAATTACTATTTTTAAACTTTATAATACTAAAAATATGGGGTACAACGTTGACCTACCTCCACGCACCTAGATTCTTTATCTAGTGGTGTACCCCGGGCAACGCTTTAAGCGGCTAAATGGTCAACAACTTTTGGGTAGGAAGTAGTGAACAGTCGGCTGCGAATTGGCCATACTCGTTTTACTCATCGTCACTTATTATTTAGGGAGCAGGCCCCCATTTGCAGTCATTGTTCTACAGTTTTTTCAGTTTTTCATATTATGTGTGTCAAGAGCAGGGAGTTCCGCAAGGATCAGTGTTAAGTCCCTTACTGTTTATCATTAAACTGAACAACATCACCAAACACCTGAATCACGGGACACAATGCTCGCTTTATGTTGATGACCTGCAGGTATCATACTCTTCCAAGTTTCTTAATGTAGCAGAACGACACGTTCAGACCGCAATAAATAACTTAAACAGGTGGGCTCAACAGAATGGTTTCGCTTTTTCTACTGAAAAAACAGTTTGCGTAGCATTCAGCCAAAAGCGTGGGCTTTTCCATGACCCTGAACTTTTTGTTGATAGAGATCCCATTCAAGTGGTTGAACAGGTGAAATTCTTGGGGGTGATTTTCGATCGTACACTCCGCTTCCATGCCCATCTTAAGGATCTTAAAATCAGATGCACCAAAGCCCTCAGCATACTTAAAGTATTGTCAAATACCCGCTGGGGTGCAGACCAAACTTCTTTGCTTCGGCTGTACCGTGCTCTGATTAGATCCAAATTGGATTATGGATGCGTTGTCTACAGTTCTGCCTGCAGATCCCTCTTAAAGACTTTGGATCCAGTCCACCATCAAGGGCTGAGAATGTGCTTGGGAGCCTTCCGCACGTCACCGGTGGATTCGCTTTATGCTGAAGCATACGAGCCCCCACTGGACATGCGTAGAAAGTTTTTATGTCTGAGCCATTTTTTAAAAGTTCGCTCAATGAAAACAAATCCCGCCTACTCCTATTTATTTGATTTTAGCCTTCAAAATTTTATCAGCCATCGATCATCTCGCACATACTCACAACCATTCAATTTTAGAATTAGAAACCTTTTAAACGACTTGGATATAGACTTTGGAAAAGTCGCACAGTCCAAGTTTTTTGAAGTACCTCCTTGGGAACGAATCTACCCCAATGTTGATTTTAGCTTGTCATACCATTCTAAGGCATGCACACCTGACAGTACGTTTAGAGCGCTGTATTTAGAGCACAGGGACCTTTTTGCTGATTATGAGCCAATCTTTACTGATGGCTCTAAGTCTGAATGCCACGTTGGCTCTGCAGCAGTCGCTTTGAAAACCACCATAAAAGACGCACTGCCAGTTTCAGCATCTATATATACCGCTGAACTTCATGCGCTTAGAATAGCGCTGGAGTATATTTCACTGTCACGTTCCAAAAAATTTATAATTTATACGGACTTCCTCTCTGCCCTTCAAGCCATTGTCTCATTTCATCCATCCTCCCATCCAATTCTCATGGACATTACTCACGCTCTCACTCAACTTGAATCTGAAGTCATGTTTTGTTGGGTCCCTGGCCACGCCGGGATCGCAGGCAATGATGAGGCAGACAATCATGCCAAGTCAGCGACCGGGAATCCAGATCGGTTCCCGGTCCCCTTCACTGACCTTAAAGCGTGTTCCCGGCGGACGCTTCGTTCAGAGTGGCAGTCCAGCTGGGACACCCAGCTGGGGAACAAGCTTCATTCGGTCATGCCATTGATTGCTCCTCGCCGCGATTCTACTTTGAATCGTCGGGAGGAAGTTTTAATCAGCAGACTTCGAATTGGCCACACCCGTTTCACACATCGTCATAGGCCGCTTTATCCAACCTTCTATATCATTCTTAAAAATTAATAATAATGTTATTTATGATGTCAAAACAATTGCAGATACTCTTGGGAAAGCCTTCTCCAGAGTATCACATGAAGTATCATACCCATCAGATTTTATTGCATATAAACGAAGTGAAGAACTGAAAACGCTTGACTTCGACTCGTCGTCCTCTTTTGACTATAATCAAGATTTCAGTATCATAGAACTCAAACATTCACTCCATAAGTCGCACCCAACATCACCTGGTCCTGACCACATCCATTATGACATGTTTAAACATCTAAACGAAGACTCATTGCTCAACATTCTATCATTGTTTAATAGAATTTGGAACGAGGGTGTTTTCCCGACTTCGTGGAGGAGGGCTACTGTTGTTGCCATTCCTAAGCCTGTGAAAGATGCTTCTAACCCTAATAACTATCGACCCATAGCCTTGACAAGTTGCATGTGCAAGTTAATGGAAAGAATGATCAACGCAAGATTAGTTTATTTTTTAGAAAAAGGACGACATCTATCCAAATACCAGAGTGGATTTCGTTTCGGCCGCAGCACTAACGACAATATGCTTATATTGGAATCTGCCATCAGAGAGGCATTTGTCAGAAAACGCCATTTAGCATCCATCTTTTTTGATATGGAAAAAGCATATGATCGAACTTGGCGGTATGGTATCCGTCGTGATCTACATAATATGGGTTTAAGAGGGAACCTTCCCATTTTCATAAGAAATTTCCTACAGACAAGAACCTTTAACGTTCGCATCAATGACACTTATTCAGATGACTGCACTCAAGAGGAAGGGGTACCTCAGGGTAGCGTCCTGAGTGTCACGCTTTTCATAATAAGAATCAACGACATAATCAATCAACTACCTCCCGGAGTAAATGGCACTCTGTTCGTGGACGACTTCCAGATATTCTGCAGTGGTACTGACATTAATTTTATTGAAGGACTCTTGCAAACTGCAGTAAATAATATTGTTTCTTGGACAAAGAAAAACGGCTTCGTGATTTCACCCCAGAAATCCATTTGTATCAATTTTACTAAAAAACGAGGGATTTTTCCTGACCCCAGGATTTTACTTAATGGTAACCCTATCCCAGTTGGGACTCAGGGTAGATTCTTGGGTCTCATCTTTGATTCTAAACTAACATTTAAACCGCACATTAGTACACTTAAACAGCAATGTGTTAAGGCATTGAACATTTTAAAATTTTTGACAAGTACATCTTGGGGAGCTGATTATAAATACCTTTTAAAGATATATGACGCCACCGTCCGTTCTAAGCTTGATTATGGTTGCTCTGTTTATGGGTCCGCCTCTAAAACAGCTTTGAAAAGCCTCGACACAATCCATCACCAGGGATTAAGGCTGTCCTTGGGAGCTTTTAGGACCTCCCCTGTCAATAGCCTTTATGTTATGGCCGGGCAACCGAGCTTAAGCCTTAGACGGGCAAGTATTCAATTAAGATACTATTTTAAAACTAAGTCAAATCCATCTCATCCCTTATTTCAAACTATAGTATATCCAAAGTTCAAAACCCACTTTTCATTAAAACAATCTTTTACACCCTCATTTGGACACCGGATGTTGACATTACTCTCCTCATTGGGTATTCAGAATGTAAACACCTTTAAAAACGACTTTAATATTCCTCCTTGGAATCCCAGAGACTTGGATATTATCCATGATTTTAGTAAATGGAGGAAATCCTCGACACCATGTAACATATTTAACTCTCTTTTTAGACATCACAGACAAGAATATTCAGGTTTTTCAGAGGTATTCACTGATGGGTCTAAGAACAACACCCATGTTGGGTCGGCGGCTGTCTTTGACGATGGAGTGATCTCCAGGAGGCTTGACTGGCTTGACTTTTAATAATAAGAGTCACCCTATCATTTATTTATTTATTTTTATTTATTTATTTATTTCACCCAAACAGACACAAAATCCAATTACATGGGAAAACAATGACAAAACACAGACTACATATGGAATAAGTTAATCTAAGATACAAATACCATATAAAATAGAAGGAGCAATATAAAATTAGAAAAAATCAATACAACAAAATTGAATTTAAGTACATCAAATAGAGGAAAAATAATATATCATACTCATTGAAGGGGCGACGGAAAGGAGCATGCTGGTTTAATGCCTTTTATTCACCACACAAAAAAACGACGTTCAACGTACACATGGCAGACAAAAAAGTGAGCGGGAGAAACATAAAAAATGGCTGCTGAAGGCCACAATTGCAGCGGCCTCTGGTGGTGTGAGGCAGCAGTCGTCTGAACATACCGCCCACCTTGAAATATCATTTCAAAATATAATAAAAAAACACGTTGTAATACACAGAAATAGAAGTAGATGAACACAGTAAATATGACATCAAAAAATAAACATTGATACAGAAATCACAATACGACATGAATATTTAATCATAGTGGAAGTAGAGACAATTTTGTTATATTTCTTTTCAATACAGCGTCAGCTGTTTTGACTGTAACTACTCTGACAATTCCATCATTACCAGGGTGCAACTCAATTATTCTACCTAGTTTCCATTTTGTGGGTGGCAAGTTATCATCCTTCAAAAGACACAAGTCATTGATTTTGAAATTTTTGGTAGGCAACAGCCACTTGGGTCTTTGTTGAAGACGACACAAGTATTCGTTTTGCCAACGTTTCCAAAAATGTTGCATTAATTTTTGAACTAATTGCCACCTGGTAAGATAGGAAATTTTGTCATTAAGGTAGTTGGGTTCAGGTATACTAGTCAAAGGTCTACCAATCAAGAAATGACCCGGGGTCAAAGCTGACAAGTCATTTGGGTCTGATGACAAGGCTGTCAGTGGTCTGGAGTTAAGACAAGCTTCAATTTGAGTTAGAAGTGTCTGAAACTCTTCGAATGTTAGTTTTACATCTCCAACGACACGTTTCAAATGAAATTTTGTTGATTTAATACCAGCCTCCCATAGGCCACCCATATGGGGAGCTCCCGGTACATTGAAATGCCAATTTATGCCTAAGTTGGATAGAAATTTATTTACACCATCATTGTAACTATGTGAAGTACTCAATTTCTCATACTCTAATAATTTTCGTTTTGCACCTACAAAATTGGTGCCACAATCAGAGTAGATGTCATTGCATCTCCCTCTGCGAGCAATGAAACGCTTTAATGCAGCTAGAAATGCATCTGTTGACAAATCCGATACAAGCTCTAAGTGAGCAGCTCTAGTTGTGAAACAAACAAACATAGCAATGTATGATTTATATGACTTGGAGCCGCGGCCCTTTGATGCCTTAATTTGAAATGGGCCAGCATAATCGACACCACATCGTGAAAATGCAGGAGCTGGCGTAATTCTACTTACTGGTAAATCACTCATTAATTGATTAGTCATAGATGTTTTAAATTTATGGCATGTTACACATTTTCTGATATAATACCTAATTAAATCCCTGACTCCCACAATCCAGAAGTTTTCTTGAATTGTGGATTGAACCAGTTGAGCACCACCATGCAAACTTGCTTCATGGTAATATTTAACAATGAGATTTGTCAAGGCATGCTTCTTAGGCAATAAAATTGGATGTTTATGGGCGTAAGGAATATTTGCATGTCGCAAGCGACCGCCCACCCTGAGAAGGCCTGAATCATCAAGAAAGGGATTTAGATTTAGAATTTTGCTCTTACAATTTAAAGGGCGACTCTTTTGAAGAGCAGAAATCTCATTGTTAAATTCAAGACATTGCACAATCTTAACTAAAACATTCATAGCATTATTGAGTTCACTTGTTTGTAGAAATTCAGTAATAATCTTACTTTGTGAATTTTTGCAGTTATGAATAAAGCGTAAACAATGAGCTGTTATACGTTTAAGCCTAAACAGAGAAGAGTACCTTTTGAATAACTTATCTGTGTCAGTCAGGTCATGGCTGGTTGTAGCAACTGATTGCACAGTGCACAGTTTCTCTTCAGGTACAGTCTCATTGATAGGAGGTGTCTCTGCCTGGTAGATGATCTGATGTTGCAGAAACTCAGGTCCAGAAAACCATGAAGTAGGAAGCTCAGGTGAGGATACTCCACGAGATGCCAGATCAGCAGGGTTAATGATCCCGCTGACGTGATGCCACTGATCAGGTGAAGAGAGCCGCTGGATCTTGGCTACCCTGTTGGCAACAAAGGTTTTCCATCTGCTGGAATGGGATGCTAACCAGGAGAGGACGATTGTTGAATCCGTGTAGAGGTGAGTTTTCTCCATGGGGATGTTTAAAGCCTTGCAAGTGAAAGCCATAAGTTTCACAAGCAGTAAAGCTCCGCATAACTCAAGTCTCGGTATTGACTCAGTCTTGAGTGGGGCAACCTTTGTTTTGGAGATTACAAGTTGCACCTGGAATTCTCCATCATGGTTTGTTGATCGATGGTATATCACTGCAGCATAGGCCTTTTCTGAGGCGTCACAGAAGCCGAATAGGCACTGTTGATTAGGAGACAAGAGTCGTGGAATTGAGATGGTATTCACACTCTCCATGTCTTTGGAAAGCTCGAACCATTCCTCAGCAATGTTCTCATCCCACTGTAGTTTAAATTTCCATAACTTCTGCAATAGCAGCTTGAATTTGATTGTTATTGGAGCAATCCAACCAAGGGGATCAAATGTCCTGGCAATTGTTGACAGTAGTTGTCTCTTGGTTAAATGTCCTTTAATGGATATACTGACTTTGAAGAGGAAGACATCTTGGGTTGAATTCCAATGGATTCCCAAAGTCTTAATGGTTTTGTTGTCAATGTCTAAAGATCTACTAGTAGATCTGGCCTCTTCCTCAATTGTATCGAGGAATTTCTTGTTATTGCTTTCCCACTTTCTCAGGTGGAATCCTGCGCTTTCTAGTACACTAATCAGTTGCTCCTTTAATTCAAGAGCCTCTGAAAGTGTTTGCGCTCCAGACATCAAGTCATCTACATAGAAGTCTTTCATGACTGCACTGGATGCCAGAGGAAAGAGTTCTTTAACTTCTGAAGCTAACTGCTGAAGGCACTTGACGGCAAGGTATGGCGCGGATGCTGTTCCGTAAGCAATACGTGTTAGGCGGTAGTCTGTGATCGGATGAAACGGAGATTCTCTCCAGACAATTCTTTGAAAGTCTGAGTCCTGTAATATAACTTGCCGATACATTTTTTCGATATCGGCAGCTATGGCAACTTGGTGAGTTCTGAATCTAATTAGGAGGGTTGTCACATCATCTTGCAACTGGGGTCCCACCATCAATTTGTTGTTGAGGGAAACACCCGTGGAAGTTTTTGCAGAACCATCAAACACCACACGGAATTTGTCTCCAGTTTTGTTAGGCACGGGATGATGAGGAAGATAGTAGCATGATGTCACTGGAATGTCAACCTCATTTTCTGGAATTTGCTCCATGTGCCCAAGAAGTAGATACTCTTTCATGAAGTTATGATATTGAGTCGACAGTGATTCATTTTTGACGAATCTGCGCTCTATTTGAGTTAGTCGCTGAACTGCCATGTCTCTGGAGGAACCAAGATCTGCATCTGTATCTCGGAAAGGAAACTTGACAACAAATCTGCCCGAACTGTCACGAGAGAATGTTCTTTGGAAATGCTGTTCGCATTCTGTCTCTTCAGGTGTGTAGGGCTGAACATTTGAAACTTCCTCTAGTTGCCAGAATTTGTCCAGCTGATATTCCGTGTCACTGCAGATCGTGTGATTTGACAGGATGGTATGAGCATTGGTTGAGGGGTTGCCCTTCGCTTTTCCCAGGATGACCCATCCGAAAATGGACTCCAAAGCTGAGAGAGTATTGTCCGGACTTGTGAAGCGTCTATTGAGCAGGATTTTGCCGAAGGTGTCTGCACCCAGCAGTATATCAATCGAGCTAGGTTGAAGACAATTTGGATCTGCTAGTTTGAGATTTTTGAAGGCACTCAAGCAAGATGGATCGACTCGTGATTGTGGAAGATCACAGGTTATTTTAGGTAAAATGAATGCTTCAGTTGTGATACTAATGGATTGGTAAAACAACGATGTAATAGTTAGTTGAACTGAACCTGTAACCTTACCCACCCTTTGTGAGCTCAAGCCATCTACACCTATGTTTGCCCGAGTCCGTTTTAAGTTTAGCAAATTAACACAGCTTTCCTTAATAAATGAACCCTGACTTGCTGAGTCTATAAGCACCCTACATTTATGCAAAGTATTATTAGCACCCTTAACATAAACTACAGCTGTGGGTAATAAGACACACTGTGTGGTTGGAAAGACTGAATTATGGCTACTCATAGTAGAAATTGATTCCTTTTCTGAGGAGGACTTAGAGTTACCATTTGACATGTTTGAACACAGCAATGTGTTGTGAGGCTGAGAGCAATTCCTGCAATTTCCAGCCCGGCAGTTGGTGATTGAGTGTGTTTTATTTGTTTTGAGGCAATTAGGACACAGCTTATTTTTGTTCACTACATCCCATTTCTCCTTCGTTGAAAGCTGTAAAAAATTGTTGCATTTAAACAGCCCGAAATGAGAATCCCCTTTGCAAAACAAACATAAGTTTGAAACCATCTGCACTGGGTGTGTTAATTTATGCGATTTTTCCTTTTGGCGAGTTGCCAAAGAAGCTAATGCGTTCGCACGATTCAATATGAATGTTTTGAATTCCTCTAAAGTGGGAACAGTATTGGGTGATTGACTTAATGCCCAAACTCTAAGAGTGTCTGGATCTAGTTTTCCTTTCAATATGAATATAATGATAGTATCCCAATGATCTACTGGTTGCTTGAGAACTTTCAAAGTATCAATGCACTGTGAAGTAGTATCTATTAACTTTCGCAAAGCCGAAGCAGACTCTTGTTTTTGAATAGGCTGAGAAATCAATCTGTTTAACGCAGCATTTATGATTTCGGTTTTGTTTTCAAAGCGAGAAACAAGTAGATTCCAAGCCTTCTCGTAGTTGTCATTCGTGATTTGAATTGATTGAATTAGAGCTGCTGCTTCACCTTTTACAGAAAGTTTAAGATATTGCAACTTCTGACAATTATTGAGAGCTTTATTGTTTCCAACACTTGCCAAAAATAAATCATGGAAAGAAAGCCAATCAATATAATTTGAATTAAAAACTGGCAATTCAACCCGTGGCAGTTTAAGACCATTGTCGGAAGTTAATTCTGCATTATTATTATTATTTGAACTAGGATGATCTTTTGGTTGATTTGTATTAGCTAACTCTTTTTTCAAAGTAATTTTCAACTTATCTAATTTAGACAAGAGCTCATGCATTTCCGTTTCATATTTGTCATAATCATTATCCGAACATGCGGCTAATATTTCATTACATAACTTATCTATTTCTGAACTTAAGGGGTTTAACTCACTTTGATACACATCCAACTCCGATAAAATATTTGACTCTGTCTTATCGCTTAAAAGCAAATTAACTTGTGAAGTGAGTCTTGTAAGCCTACTTTTGAGAACTTTCTTTTGTTTGAGAAGCGTTGAGACATCCATTTTTCCCACCGTGTGATCTTCCACCGTAGATTTCGTTTTCATAGAAGTAATTGCATTTTATGGACGATTCGTTGACACATACTCCACTTCATCAAAAATGCTTTGTGCTGGGGCTCGTGGACCATCTGAAGGGGCGACGGAAAGGAGCATGCTGGTTTAATGCCTTTTATTCACCACACAAAAAAACGACGTTCAACGTACACATGGCAGACAAAAAAGTGAGCGGGAGAAACATAAAAAATGGCTGCTCAAGGCCACAATTGCAGCGGCCTCTGGTGGTGTGAGGCAGCAGTCGTCTGAACACTCATAATTATCATACTCCAGATCATAAATTGTTATTTTAAATTAAAGGACAAGGGATACTCCGTAAAATTCTGCTGGATACCTGGTCATTCGGGCATCCCGGGCAATGACAAAGCTGACTTAGCAGCAAAAACTGCTACTTTGAAATTAAACTCTTTTATACCCTTCAATGATGTAGAAAAATATATTAAAAACTCAATCAAATCATACTGGCAAAATGCATGGGACCAAGAACATGATAACAAATTACATTCTATTAAACCTTCTGTGACTGGCTTCCCTGAATTCAAATTGAAAAAGTATTTCGATGTAAAACTGACAAGGCTCCGTATCGGACACACTTATTTTACTCATAAACATCTCCTTCATAACGAGCCATGGCCTCTCTGTGCAATTTGTAATACTCCTTTATCTGTGAAACATATCTTATCTGAATGCCCACGGTTTCGACAAGTGAGGCAGAGGAGATTTGGCATGGCATATCCATCGTTATCGGACATTCTCGGGGACGAGTACAATAGGAATATATTTTCTTTCCTATGCGATATTAATTTGATTAAACGTATCTAAATTTAAATGAAATGTATTAGTCTTGTGTCTGGCGCAGTATGGCCGAATAGGGCCCTTGCGCCATAAAACCCCACCAACCAACCAACCACATCGTCATCTACTCATTGGGGAGCAGGCTCCCCAATGTTCTCATTGTGGGGTCACCTTTACGGTAAAACATATAATTTGTGAGTGTCCTGTTTTTAATTCTCAGAGATATCTTGTTTTTAAGCGCTCAAATTTTAACTTGTCAGAAATTTTATCCTATTCGTCTAATTTGAGACTTGTTTTAAAATTCATTCATAGTATTGGTTTTATTCATCATGTCTGAGTTTTAACCACGTTAGTTTCATATTTTAACCTTTTTAAATTTGACGTATAGAGTACGTCCGACAATGGCCCTTGGCCAGTTATACTAGTTGCTTTTATAGAAATATTTATTGGCTTAATTTTGTCTTGTGTCTGGCGCACTATACTCACTCTTGAGTCATGCGCCATAAAACTCCAAACAACCAACCAACCGCCAATGCTATTCCTATGGGATAAATTTTTAAATGACATGCCACTTTTTTACCGATAGAACCTCAATTTTAGGGGCTATAGCCCCCTTTTGTCATCATATCCGGGTACCCTGGGACGCAGCTTCATACAACCACCCGAACCTAAAATATTAAGCCCCCTCATATTTCAACAATGATCGGGCAATCGTACCTGTCGGGCAGTTGAGTTGTCGGGCAGTTGATTGTCGGGATTTCGAACCAGACCCGAATGGCTTATCGAATCGCCAAACATCGCTGCCAACATTTGCTGAAATCTTCGGTGTTTCCAATTAATCGTACGGGTTACCCTATTAACGTAACCACTGGGTTAGTTTCTCAAGACAAAAATGCCGGACAAGGGTCGAAGAATGTTTAATTTGGGAAAACAAAATTGCAGAACATGCTACTTTTTATATACATCATTTTATTTTTTAAAACAACATTTCTTTGATGAAAATATACATAATGACCTATTTACAATACACAAAGACAACATACAATTTTATATATACAAAGGTTCGTTCATAAAAAATGTCACACGAAGGTTCATCAATCTGTGACAATGGTGAGAGGTGGTTGCAACAATGGTGACATCACGCATTGGAAATCAACAGAAAAACAAAAATATTTTCTGGAAAATATACTTAAATCACAGGTATCAACGTCATTATTCTTAAAATTATACCAAATAATTGTGAGAAATTACTTAGAATGAAACCTGAATAAAAATATATTGGGTCGCAAATTCTTGCCAACCTCGTGTCATGGTAGAGTGTGACAGGAGACAAAGGTTTAATGGAGTATCATACTTTGGGACATAGGGGAGGGGTAAAACAATTGACTTGGGAAGAGCTTTATAGTTGGTTCATCCTGCGGGCAACGGTGCGCAAGTCATTAAGAGCAGACTAATTCCCACGCACGCTGCGGGCTCTTAAGCAAGGCGAGGTCGCGCAGGGTGCTCAAGTAGAAGTTGTAGATTTTTCGCACCACTTCCGGTTTCTTCAAAGCAGGGCACACTGTAAAAAGGAAAAAAATGTTTTTTGAGTCTGGTTGTTCCAAGTTTGAGGGACTTGTTATAACCCCCGGTATATTCTTGCAACATTCGGAAATACAGTTATTCACCGGTAACCTGACCGGCGGTTAACCGGCAGTCAAACTTCTGATTGGCAGTTGAAGAAGAAAAACTAGTTTTCCCACTTATCAGAGGTTTTTGACTCCCGGTTAACCAGCAGTCAATCTTAAGATTGTCAGGTAAAGAAGATAAACTAGTCTTCTGCCAACAGAGGTTTGACTGCCGGTTAACCGCCGGTCAGGTTAATCTTTAACCGGGAGTCAAACCTCTATTGGCAGAAAACTAGTTTAACTTCTTTACCTGGCAATCTTAAGATTGACTGCTGGTTAACCGGGAGTCAAAAACCTCTGATTTGGGGGAAAACTAGTTTTTCTTCTTCAACTGCCAATCAGAAGTTTGTTGACTGCCTGGTCAGATTAGCGGTGAAGTCAGGTTTGTTTGGCCGTTGGTGAAATATGCATGCTTGCTTACCAGAGAAAGCGACGACCGCTTGCATCAGGGCGTATTCCTCTTCGTCTACTCTGAGGAGGCTCAGCCTCTTACAGAAGTTGAGCATGTCGTTCATGATGGCTTTGAGGGCGTAGCGACGGATCGCGTGGCGCGAGTAGGCGGAGCGACGGAGGGTCAGGCGCTTGTAGGCTGGCCTGCGGGGAACCAGCCGCACAGCATCCCAGGGAGAACTATACTTGCGGGCCCAGCAGAGCAGCAGCAGTCCATCTAATCCCGCCTGTAAGTGAACAAGTCGGTAGTTTTAGAACTGGGTGCCCATTGAAAACTTATTTCGAAATTCCCTGATAATTTAGTAGGTTTTTCCCTGATATTTCATAAATATACTGGGTGGTCATAAAATAAAGTCCCTACTTCAAAATTCTCTGCAGACGAATATCGTTTATCTCGAAAAGTTGATTTAAGGCTTACTAATTACAACATATTAGTCAATAATGAAACCCAAAAATAGTTTACTCTAACCAACTTCCCTAAAGATAACTTTAAATTTCTTTTTATAAACCAACTTTTTGAAAGGACATGGTTTAACCAAACCTTCAAAGCGTTTATCTCAAAAGTTCATTTAAGGCTTACTAATTACAATATTAGTCAATAATGAAACTCAAAGAGTAGTTTAATTCTAAAGCTAAGTGAATAGTTTTTAATTAATAAAATCATCGATATTAACCCGACATAATAATGAAAGACCTTTAGGAACCATTAAAATTCTGAGAGAAATCTGCGTACTTGTATAAGGGGGTACCGGTCTTCCTTGGGAATCAGGGAGTGACCGGGCATTTGCCTGAAGAACGCCCTGATGAGCCGTATCTCTTGGGTCCTGATATCTGCTAGGTGCTGGTGCCGCTGATACCTGTCCTCTTCGCTGTCCCCCAGGGGGAAGGCAACCTGCAAAAGAGAAAATTTGAGTATTTTTTCGAAGTTTTTTTCATTTGGTTTATCTTAAGCAGGTAAATTCGGGTGGAAAGTCGTATTATTCTATTTTAGGGCATTTGTTATTAAGGGCCGTATTCTGAAAGACAAACACGTACAAGAAACGAGAACGGTACGGAAAGCTCTCTACACGAGAGATTTCAAACTCCGGAGCTCTCGTCCGCTATATTATTCCGAGATTCAAATCATTATGCGGATTGCTTTTAAATTTTTTTTCTGTTAAATAGTTCCAAAAAATCTAGAACAGCTACTAATTACCAAAAACAGCTCTCAGACATTAATATATTACGAAAGTAATGGAAGTTAGCAGCTCTGTTAGCAGAATTTTGTTGTATCAGCATATAATTACTTATAAGGCATTCTGATATAGGAGGCAGCAGCGCACGTTGGGCGGTGACTAGAACTCTGGAGTGCCCATTTCCAATTGCACGTTACGTGAGATTTTTCACCGTTTCCGTATGGCTTCCATCTCGTTTCTTCTACTTATTAAAGTTTCTGAATGCCATCATAGCGGCAACATTTGAAAACATAAATTAGGGAGATTTTCACACAAATTAGGGAGATTTTCGCGACATCTAATTTTGGTAGAAATACAGTACTTCTCTAAGACTTAAAGTAAAAACAAATTTTAAAAGCACTGTACGCACTGTGGAAGCTGTGGGACCAGTAGTGGGAGTGGTTTAGTTTAATGTATAGTAATACACTTTATGTTTAAATTTCCTATTACCTCCTAATGAGATCCTTTTACCTCCTCTTGATGCACCAGGACTAGTTATTAAAGATTCTAGAAGATAAAGAGCACTTTTAGTCTGCCATAAATTATATATGTAGTAAAGTAACACAATAAGAATGATCTAAAGCACCAATACAGGCATAAACTTTACCTGAATGCTCAGACATCTCATCTTCATTCTCTGAACTCATATTATCATCCTCCTTGTCCTTATCACCTAAAAGATGGTTTGTTGATTAGATTTATATGGCAAAATTATTACCCAAAAGAACCAAGATAAACTGTATTTATTCAAATATTAGCTGAGAATTTTTGAAAGTATTTCCAATACTACAGTGGGGGTCACCTTATATTAGGATCTGCCCTTCTTGCAAGTAACTTAATTTGCATAACCCTAAATGGATTATTTTTACTTCCAAGTAAATTCCATCTTGAAAATAATATGAACACATAATCTCATAAACATGCTTAATACATACCAATACTGGAAGTAGCTGATTGATACAAAGAGCTACCAATAGTAATTATTTAGAAAGTATTTATAATTATGAGTAATGATTTGGTCTAAGTTAACAATAAGTTGAACAATTACTTGATCTTTTTATTGTTACTTAAATTATAAGATACATATTGTCTGTACATTCTAGCATTTAAGTTATGTATAAAAGATAAACTACCTGAAGGATTTGCCATTTCATGTTCCACGGCTGTGAGGCCTAAATTAGTAGATTCTACATAAGTAGATTCTATATAATCTAAAAGAAAAAAAAATAATCAACTGTGATAGAGTAATCTTAACTTCTGTTGTCTCATGTCCCTACATGAAAATCAGAGTACTACTTTTATAAAATATACAAATGTTCTTAACTACCTAAATCTTCGGTCATTTCATAATCTTGAGGGTTACAAACATCTTCTACATCACCTATAAGAAGTAATACCCATTTTTGAAGTAGTTGAAATGCCATTAATAAAACTTTTTACGTCAAACTTCAGGGAAAAAATCCAAAAAATATGTATTTTTTGGATTATGATCAGTGGAAACCCTAAATTCTAAAAATTTTTAACAATAATCTCTGTATTTTCTTACAGATTTTGTAAAATGGCTGAACAAATACATACCCTCACCAGCAGTTAATCCATTTGCAATCAAGGATTCTGAAAACCAAAAAAGCTCTGTGACAAATTCAATTACAAATGCAATGAAGCACTAGAAAATTAGAAAAATTAAATTTATTCAAATACATACTTCTCAGCTTTACCTGAGCTCTGCCTTTTAAGGTTGATAACCAGAGGCTGAGGATGTTCTGGTTGGTAATTAGGCACATTCTCTAGATCAGTCTCGTTGCCTGAGCCTGACATGGCAGATGATGATGTGTAAGTCTTTTTGAATTTTAGTCGCTTACCTCGACCACGTTTATCCGGATCTGAGGTGAGGTCCGAGGTAACTTTGGACTTTCTGAGCCTCGTTATAATCATCTGTAGAAAAAAATTTTTATGAGCTAAAACCAGAGATATATCCTTATTTTAAAATATACAATTCTAAATCAATGGCCTACCACAAACTTTCAAAATATCTACACTGTATTTCATCCATGTTGGACACGGAGGAAAACTTGTATATATGAGGGGCAGCACTCTCTGCTGGAGCTTTTTCAGCGGCCAAACGCACTGGCCGTCCTTCAGCCAACTGCTTGGGACAACTTTCTTGTTTGTCTTTTCGAAGCACACAACAACAAACGCCATGCTAAATGCGGGAAAAACTAAAACAGTTAGTTCAAGAAATAGCATTCAGACTTAATTTAAATTATAAAAAGTTGCCTACTACAGTCGACTCTGCTAATTGTGATCACGGTTAATGTTAACAATGGGATTAACTCTTTTAAAGAAAGAAATTCCTGATATTCACTGCCCGACAGCTCAACTGCCCGACACCGTTTGCCCGACAGGTACAGTACTGGAAAAAAAATCGACTCAGATTTTTTATCTCCGGAACGGCTCGAGATACAAAGACAAATAAGGTACCATTTTTCATCATTTGAAGTACTCTTTAAACAAAAAAAAATTGAGTCCTTAAGGGGTCGTCTTCATATCGAACGAAGCACCAACTTTCTTTTTTCCAATAGAAGACCTCGAATATTATATTTTATTCTGAAAGATCACCCTCCATAACCCCTAAATACCAAGTTTCACATCTCTGCGTCAAGAAACAGACCCCCCAAAAAATTTTAAAATTTGAAACATCCCATGTTAAATTTCCTATTTAAACTTTTTTTGAATCTTCCCTAGTAGGCCAGGATATTTCTGTGCACTCTGCAGGAAACAACTATGTCTTAAACCAGTGTGGTCCAACCTTTAGGTACCCGAGTGCCAATTAAAATTTTCATGAGGAGGCAAGTGCCAGAGACAGGAAAATTTACATTTTACTATTTTAAAACAGGCAAATCAAGCTTATATTTCAACACTGGAACATTTACTTCAACTACAAATACTTACTAAGACACATTTTACTTAAGAAATATCTTTCCTACATTTAAAATGCAATGCAAAAATATTGACTGGGTATCATTAACATATTTTTTATTTACTCAAGGGGATTTATTTTGTGCCAACATTAATTTACTTGATGTTCAAATTCATGAAATTAAAATTTAACAAATTATTTCTTGGGTTTTTTTTCCCAAATCAATTATTTTTTTTTGTTAAAAGGAAAGTTAGTCTATTAAGAAGTTAGTAAAGAGAAAACCATTCGTAGAAAATAGGCGATTCACAACGTTTTAAAAATGAAAAAGCAAGAAGAGTTTAAAGTTTGTGATTTTCAGGTTCTAATTAAAATTTCTAAATTAGTTCATATCCAAAGAAGACGTTTATTTTTTCTCAGGAGGACTTTCAACTATCAAAATCGAGTTCTAAATACAAAGACACAACTACAGCCCTGTAGTAAAATTTCTGAAATTACACTTTTAGATTAAATGTTAATTACAACTTAGCTTCTACTGATTTGATATTTTCTTTTACTATTGCCCCAACTGGATCTCAAATTTTTTTGAAAATTCGACCCATAAAATCGGGTTTTTAACAAATATCTGAAATAAAAATTACTTTTTGGTTAGTTACTTTACTGAATAAAACTTACTTACATTTTGTGGCCGAATGCCATGAAAATTTCTTCGAGGGGCGCGGGTTGGACTACACTGTTCTAACTGAAGCCCAAAGTGAATTTTAAACCAAAAATAACTTCCAAGGGGTATCAGGGGTTCTCCCCTGAAATTTTTTTGAAAATTAGACTAAAACCGGGTTTTTAACACTTTTCTGCAATAAAAATCGAAATGTGGATTATTTTCTATATAGTTAGAATACGAATTTAATGTTGAGGCCGAGTGCCACGAATATTTCTTCGAGTGCCACTTGTGGCCCGCGTGCCTCGGGTTGGACCACACTGTCTTAAACGGTCGCCAACCATCGAGCCAAACTCATATGACTGGTGAAAGTGAGAGAACCATCCCGAGCTACTTGCCGATGCATTAATGAAACTACTAGCAGGGATCAACAAATTATCTTCCATTATTTTAATTTTATATTCCAGTTTGCTTATAATTTTATATTTGTTGCATTATTTTCTAATCAGCTTTCTACAGTTCTTGATTCGTGACGGATTTGTTGATATTTTCAGTAATGGAGGTTATTTCTCTGCCTTATAGTCTCTTTTTACCAGATTTGTTTGTGCTCGGTGTTTAATTACATCAAATTACACGTAGACTTTCTTGTTTCCTTCATGATTTAAATTTTATTACAAAAGAATCTTATTGTTCAAATGGGGGGTTCTGAATATTACTTTTTTATTTCACTATTTCAGTTTGTAACCGAAATAATGAAATAAATCATACTATTTATTAAAATGATACTAATAAAAAACAGAATTCAAAACTTTTTACTGCAAAATTAATTAGTTTTATTACTTAAAATGACAGGAATATAATTCTGAAAGTAAGTTGATGAATTGATTTTTAAAAGATGAATAAATCTGAATGATAACGTTCAAAACTTCTATTAAAATACTAAATTATTTTTGTTTAAAAGTTTGTTAAAATATTCTCAATAAAAATTTTTAATTAAAATAAGAATACAAATCTTTCAAAGAATGAAAGCACATGGGAAAAGGATGTCATCTGAAAATAGTGTTCTGATTGGTTTCTGAATCATGCTGCCCGAGAGCAGTCGGGGGGGGGGTGCTCTACGAACGTTTCGCCAACTAATAATTTTCTTACCCCCACTTGCTGGGCCCATACAAATTTCTAAAGTGAAGATTTAACAGGAAAGCAGGGGGTAGGAAATTTTAGAGCTGGCGAAACGTCCGTGACACCGTCGGGAGATTCAGGGTGGTCATAAAATAACTACTCTACTTTAAAAATATCTACAGACGAAACTATTAATTAAAGACGAACTATCAAATAGACGAAAAAAATAATAAGGAAATATTTTTTTTCTGCTCCACACACCTTCCCCTAAGTCAGAATACAGATTCCGCCTATACATGTCATATTACATGGAGTTAGTTAAAAGGGAAAAACAACTCTTTTTAATACAATTTTCCGAAAAAATTCCCACTGTTTTGAGAAAAAGCAAAATATGTATTACTCCCTAATAGTATTCTATTTCATCCTTCTACCCTCCAATAAACGCTTTTCAAAATGGGTCTCATGCATGGCCGCTATACATTTTTCTCAATTTAGGAATATATAATCTTAATAAGATTATTAATTAAACTAAAATAGAATGTTCCGCATTTTTCTGCGCCATCCACCTTCCCCAGTCTCGGGTCCCAAATCACACAATCGGTTGACCCATTCTGGGGAGTATGAGAAGGAAAACTGTCATTGTTTAATCTAACTCCTTAAAACCTTTTCATGCCATTATTCAAAAAATAATGTTCTGTTTCATCCTTCCAACTTCCAAAGCTGAGGTATGCTTCTCAAGATAGAAGTCCCGAGTGTCCCCAATCACATTTTTTTTTAGTTCTGAAAAGCTTATAAACTGGATAATTATTCTTTCTCTCAATAAAATATAATTTCAACTTTTTTCTGCCCCACTCATTATCCCCGGTCGATGGTGAAAGATATTTACTTTCACATTTCCAGTTCTATACTATACATGGAACCAATTCACATTGATTTCTATGTTATTTCACTAAAATAGACACTATTTTGTCTAAAAATATTGGAAAGAACTTCAATTATTCCATATAACCCTTCTATCCCACCTTCCAATGTAAGGAACGCTTTTCTAAATGAGTGTTCTGCATGTCAACCATCGGTCTCCTTTATTTGCACCACATTTGACTCTACTAAAAGCAGAAAATTTTGAATTTCTTCTTCCACTAACAGTATCAAAACTGGAATATTTTTTCTGTCCCTCTCAACCTCCCTAATCGCAGGTCCCAGATATCTACCATAGTATTTCGTAATGTTAAGTGTATAAAGAGAAAAATTAGTTTGAAATGTGTGCTCCTTCATGAAGAAAAATAAGTTTTTAACGGCCTAAAAGTTAAGAATTTGACTTAATTGTTTTCTACACCATTTCGCCCCTATTTGAAATAGAGAACCATTCGAAAATCGGTTTTATGGATTTATCCCATCTTTGGTGTCAATTTACAAAACATTCAACCGCAGTTTGGTGCCAAAAAGAAATTGTTTTTATTTAGTTATCACAGAATTTCGAGTTTTTTCCTGCCCCTCCCCTATCCCTAGTGAGCGTTGCCAGACTTCTACCATCGCAATACTTTCTCGCCTGAGAGTAAGGAAAAGAATGTTACCTCTCATTAAGTTAATTTAAGACTATAAACATGATCCTCAGAGAAAAAAAGCATACAAATTTTTGCATTCGACTTCATCCTTTCACCCCTTTGACTGGAGGGAACTGATCCTTTCCAAACTCTATATTCTGTTAGTCCTCTCTCACCTCTCTTGTATTATGGCGCATTTGAGCAAATTAAATGAATAAAAGGAACCATTTTGACTTTAAAACACAACATCAAAACTGGTAAATTTTCCTCTTCTGAGCCTCTTACCATCCCCAGACCCAGACCGGAAGTGTCCATCATTGTAATTCGGAATCTACAGATTCTAAGGAGCAAAATTGTTCCTAATGGTTTCACTAAGCTTCTTCACTAAAAAGCGCACGAAATATATAGTTAGAAAATCCCCTAAACAAAGCAAACAATTAAAAACACATAAATATTTGAAAAAAAATGCGCCAATTCAGAGATAAGTCGCCAAATGTATTTAAGCCAAATTCAATTTTGAGCTCTGACCGATACAAATCTTTTGCTATCAAGAGATAACTTACTGGATTTTTTCCAAATTTTAACGGCCGTATTCACTGTATCCGAGTGAACATCAGACTCATTCAACACTAGTATTACGCGAGGTCGTGATAGCACCGTGTCAGCAGTGGATCCGTATTCATAGTACTCGGATCAAGTGAGTCCGATGCAGGCCTTGGCGATTGCTTGGCGAAGGTGTTTCGCGCTGAAAAGGTCTTCTCTGATTGGCTAGAGAGAATCACATCACTCGTAACGAGTTTGTTTAGTAAATAAAAACACATGGGCAATGCCTTACGCTGGCCGATCGACTGAAATAAAAATACTGCTATGTTTAATATAATCGTATAACTATTATACGTATATCAAATTAAATTAATTGCTGAGTGTATGTAACTTGATGATACATTTATAAACTGGCTTATACCAATACATTTAACTAGTAATTAGTACTTTTACTGAGGTGTTAAAAATTATTAAACTCAAAGGCAAAAACCTTAATCAACGTGTTTCTATCGTTTATGATGAACAATTTTTTTACAAACTATCATCGAGTAATGAATTTTGGGGTATTATTCTGGGAATTGAATTGATTTTACATGTGCTGTCATAATTTTAATCGGTGAATTGTAGGGTTTTCTTTCTCCCTATACCTTATTATATGTATGAGTCCTTTGCAACATTTTAATTTTGCATTATTTGAGATCAAATTAAAAATAAGGACATTCTAATTTATTGATAGATACTAGATTAATATGAATAAATTGAAATGAAAACCTATGCTGTAAAAATGGCTCAAAACAAACTATGAAGAGAAAAGTGAGTGGCAAAAAGAAGCAACGAGCAAAATCAGCTGCTCTCTTGGAGCGAAAAAAACAAAAACATTGATGTAGAAAATAATGAAAGGTGCTCTATGAAGAATAAATTTATAAAAACGATGGTTTTACTCTTAGGAGTTTAAGCTTTGTTACATAAGTTTATATTAGGTACCTGACCTATATAAATTAGCATTGATTATAATCTCAAATTCTAAAACACAAAAGCAGTATAAAGTATTAAGTCTCAAGAGATTTTGCAAAGCTGTTCTATAGTAAACCTGCACAAATTTTTTAAACTCAATTGAACAATAAATATTAAAACTATCTAAGATACTATTATTATTACTACCTATCAATTTAAAATTTCTCCCAACCCTTCCTTGATGTGAATAATAAATTCTGAAGCTATTAAATGAAGCTAGATTGTTAAAAAAAAAGTTTTTTTTTCCTTAGGATATTGACTATAATAAAAGTTATTTAATGATTTACAGTTATAAAGGCCCATACTTTAATAACGCTACTAAATACTAAAACAGTAGTACCTATTATTTTTACATCATGTATTTATGAAATAAAATTTAAAATACTTAAAATGGTCACTCAATCTTCCCTTTATTTTTTTATTCTTGAAAAAAAAAATATGAATAATTAAAAATGAAAAAAATACTTATTAAAGCTATGATAGTATATCCCAATAGTAATGGCTAATAAAATCAATAAAATGCAATTTCAACTTTATACATAAGAAAAAAATACAGAGAAAAAAACCCAACATTCTTTATGAAACAAAAGAAAGAAAACAGTTCTGCCAGAACACATTAAACTTCCATGCAAAAAATAAGACATTTTGAAAAATAATTCAGTTTCTTTTGAATCAAAAATTATATTCTGATTTGAAGAAAGTAATTAAAACTCTGAAAAATATTACCACTGTAAGCTACCATAATATACATTTACAAACTCATAAACAACATTAATTAAAGTGGATTTTTTATTCAATAAAAAGTAAATTGAGCAACTTTTTGAACATAAAAAGGCACAATAATTGTATACATAATAAGAAATACATAGAAATTATTACATTACTAATACAGTAAAATATTTTGTTTCACAATTTAAAAAGAAAATTAAAACTATATCAATAATTTTCAAATGAATTTTCATGGCACAAATAAGCAGCTGTTCAAAAGCAACTGTTTCTGAGGTCAATACCTGAAATAAAAAGAAAAATCTAAACCCTCAAATATGTAATATCGAGATTAAAATTGATTTTAAAAAATTATCAATTAAATATATTTGTTCTTCATGAAAAAGACAATATACATTAAAATAAATGTTTTGCTTTTAAACCTCCAACAAAATAGTTCATTACTTAATTAAAATCACAGAATACAGAGAATTATAATTATAAATGAGTGTTCTTAAATAAACAAATGCTTTTTGGATTTCAGAAATTCAATTCCTTATGTAATATTAATTATTGTGTTTAGGTAGACAACTTTTTAATTAAAAATATAGCATAATAGAATTCACTAAAATCAAAAGTTCGCCTGAGAACATAATATAAGGATATTGAATAAAAAGTTTAAAATTGATTCAAAACATAACGTTTAACAAGAGGAAAATAAATATTATAGATAGGAGTTAATGACATCGCGTTTCATTTTAATACACAATCTATTTTGTAGTTCGCTCATAGCCATGTTTACATTGTAGTATCAAGTAGTGTAGTATGCATGAACATTGAGCAAGTACCAGATAGACATTTTTATTGGTTATATTTATACAGAACCTACCTCTCTATTCTGTTGTTGTTGTTGTTGCAAATCTCCTTTGTTTAGCAACGCTAAACCAGGTCCATGAATTCCATCACTCTCAAAAAGTCTAAAACCAAAATTGGATCCGTCAACAGATCCAGCCTGGACAGTCCCAGGCAATCCAGAATATGGTCAGGAGTGGCCTGATGGTCGGCACACTTCACACAGGCTGGAAAAACCTTTTTTCCGTTGGAATACGACCTCTCTATTCTTCATTCCATCATAGAAATCATTTCTCGACAAGGATCTGCTCAATCGGAAGCCTAATTATCCGGATCGGATGTTACAATTTCTCAGTCGAAATGGTCGGGCGGCATCCATTTTATTTGAAGCTTTCTCGTCTCCGTGGAGAAGTAGCGACTGCGCATGCGTCGATACCGAGTCAGAGTTTGACACCTCCAGCTTCGAGGTGCTATCGTTAGGACGATTATAAGCTCTGATTCGGATGCTGTGAATACGGTTTTTGGACTTAACACTTCGTCGCCAAGGTGTTAACTCTGATGCTGATGGCTGTGAATACGGCCGTAAGAATTTTTGGGGGGTCTATTTGTTGACGCAGAGATATGAAACTTGGTATTTAGGGGTTATGGAGGGTGATCTTTCAGAATAAAATATAATGTTTGAGGCCTTCCATAGGAAAAAAGAAAGTTGGTGCTTCGTTCGATATGAAGACGACCCCTTAAGGACTCGAATTTTTTTTTGTTTAAAGAGTACTTAAAATGATGAAAAATGGTACCTTATTTGTCTTTGTATCTCGAGCCGTTCCAGAGATAAAAAATCTGAGTCGATTTTTTTTCCAGTACTGTACGTCATAATATCCTAAAGTGGATCGTGCGCCATAAAACACTAACCAACCAACCGACAGGTACGATTGCCCGACAGGTACTATTGCCCGACAAGTCGATTGCCCGACAGGTCACTTGCCCGACAGGTACGATTGCCCGACAGATCACTTGCCCGACAGGTACATTTGCCCGACAAGTACGATTGCCCGACAGGTACGTTTGCCCGACAAGTCGATTGCCCGACAGGTCACTTGCCCGACAGGTACGATTGCCCGACAGATCATTTGCCCGACAAGTACGATTGCCCGACAGGTACGTTTGCCCGACAAGTCGATTGCCCGACAGGTCACTTGCCCGACAGGTACGATTGCCCGACAGATCACTTGCCCGACAGGTACATTTGCCCGACAAGTACGATTGCCCGACAGGTACGTTTGCCCGACAATTCATTTGTCCTAGATACGAATCCATTACATTGTTGAAATATGAGGGGGCTTAATATTTTAGGTTCGGGTGGTTGTATGAAGCTGCGTCCCAGGGTACCCGGATATGATGACAAAAGGGGGCTATAGCCCCTAAAATTGAGGTTCTATCTGTAAAAAAGTGGCATGTCATTTAAAAATTTATCCCATAGGAATAGCATTGGCGGAAAGATAAAAGAACAATTAGCTAAGCAAAACTTAATTAACAACAAGGACATAAGACGGGACTTCCTACTAGTTAAGTTTAACTAATTCTACTTAAATTTCATGTTGCTTGACCACTGGTCAAGATTACTCTAGATGGCAAAAAATCAAAGTAAAGTAAATTTTTGAGTTACTAATTGATATTCTGTATTCCCTATTGTTGTAACATGTCTTTTTGGTTCCGGCTGACCATTGGTCAGTCCAGTCAACTTTTTACTACGTCTATGCTTTTGCACTGAAGTAGGTCATGTGGGGGCTCAAACGCCTAAAGATGGGTTACATTTTGTTCTTGACCGCTGGTCAAATCTCTTGACCAGAGGTCAATCCACTTTTTCTCGCTATTTTTAGCTTTTCTGACCTTAGCTTTTCTGAGAAAATTTCTCGACTGGAATTTTCACATCCAAGGGCCATGGTTTAGTTCTTAGTTCCATCCCGATATCTCGAACATTCTGGACCTCTGGCTCTTGTTGTAAAGCCTCCTCTTGAGAGGTGAAGGTTAGAGAATGATCAAATTGATTCTCTTGAGGCTGAATGTTTAAGACAATTTTGACCTTGTCTAAATGAACTAAAGAAGTCCATTCCTCCTCTAAGTCAGCATAGTCAGAAAATTCTTTATCAAATCTCTTCAGGACATAAGTTGAAGGTTCCAATTGGAATAAAGTAACATATGTAAAGCAAATAATTACAAAAAAAGATGAAACCACCAAAAAATTGCCATTATTTATTTTAACTTTTTCAGTTCCCAAGTTACCTTCCAAAATTAAAGCTGGATACTTGAGCCTAGACGTCAGACCTTACATACCGAACCCACTTCGCTGCACCAGGTGCCAGCGATTTGGGCATACAACCGCATTATGCCGTGGTTCAGCTACCTGCTCAAAGTGTGGTAGCAAAGAACACGCTAAAGAACAATGCGACGCTCTTAAGGAATTCTGTGTTAATTGTGAAGGCGAACACGAAGTAACTTCGAAAAAATGTACCAGGTGGCAAATAGAGAAAGAAATCCAGCGGCTGAAGGTTGTCAATAACCTTAATTATGGAGACGCCCGAAAGCAGGCTGCGACTATCCTTCCTCCTCGCCCCAAAGATACATATGCCTCTGTTGCCAAGAAAAGTTCTAGCTCAATAGAAGTTCAGACCGACATATCATTTTTTAAACCTAACATCTTAACTCCTCCAAACCCAGTAGTAGGCATAAAGGAAAACCTTCATCCACCTCCCTCACCAGTAAACACCATATCAAGCAACAACCTCACTACTCTATCCACAAAACATCATCACAATTTAAAAGAAATTCATCCTCTCTTGAAACTGTAATAGACAATAAACCAGCTAAGCAACTTCATACAGTAGAAAACTCTGAAAACCATCCAAAAGAAGACAATAACATGGAAGTAGAGGAAAGCTCAGGGAAGCCCCCTAAAGACAAACCTGGAACAAAAGATCGGAGCGGAAGCAAGTCAAGACCACCTAAAAACCCTATCATACCACCATAGGTAAAATCCTGCAGTGGAACTGCCGTGGTTATCGTAGCAATCTCGAGGATTTGAAAACATTAGTGAATAGCCACTCACCAGTCTGTATAGCATTACAAGAGACGTTTTTGAAACCTATAGACACAGCTTGCTTGCGGGGTTTCTCCTTACTCCGCAAGGACTGCGTTACAGGGGATCGAGTGTGTGGCGGTGTGGCTTTGCTAGTCTCCCACTCGACGCCCTTTACCCCCGTTCCTCTACGCACGTCGCTGCAGGCAGTGGCTGCCCGCGTGTCTTTAGTCTCTTCGCTCTGCGTCTGTAGTGTCTATCTACCACCCAGTGTGCCCTAAGTCAACTGCCTTCACCATTCATTCTTATGGGCGATTTCAACGCTCATCATATTCATTGGGGATGCCAAGACACCAATTCGAGAGGAGTGACCGTTGAGCGGTTGCTATCCGATCTTGATTTGGCCCTCTTGAACGATGGATCACCAACCTACCTCCATTCCCCTACACAATCATTTACGGCAATAGACTTGTCATTTAGTTCCCCAACTTTACTCTTGGATTTACCTGGAATGTACTGGGAGACCCAATGGGCAGCGATCACTTCCCTGTGGTGGTTTCACATACTGCCCCAACCGCGTGCGCGACAACGCGCCAGCCGCGGTGGAAGTTTGATCGGGCTGACTGGATGACCTTCCAAGCACATGCGAATATAACGCAGGAAATGGTGCTCTCGGGCACAGTTGATGAGGCTGTGTCTTCAGTAACCGCTTGCATTTTATCAGCTGCCCAACACTCCATTCCCCAAACATCCTCGGGGTTGCAAAGGATTCCCAAACCTTGGTGGAACCAAGACTGCCAGGAGGCAAAAAAGGCCCAAAGGAAGGCTTGGAACAAGTTTAGGCGCTATCCGACTCCTGAAATTATGATGACCTTTAATAAAGCTCGAGCTTATGCTAGAAAAGTTCGACGGCAAAGCCAGAGAGAGTCGTGGATAAATTATGTAAGTGGAGTAACATCTTCCACACCCACTAAAGTCGTATGGAATAGGATTCGAAGAATTAGTGGCAAATATGCTTCTCACCCAATCTCTATGCTCATCAGTAACGGCAATACAGTCTCCCATGTCCCTGACATTGTGAATGCTCTGGCAGAATCATTTGCTAAAACATCCAGCAGCAGCAATTACTCCCATGCATTTCAAGCGCTTAAGCGCAGAGCAGAGCAGAGCAGAGGAGGTTGAATTTCGCCTCTTCGAATGAAGATGGATACAACTCCCTGCTTACCCTGCTCGAGCTTCGCACAGCGCTTCAACGCTCGGGAAATTCTGCAGCAGGTCCAGATGGGCTGCATTACACTATGCTTCGAAATCTTTCGGATAATTCCATTCTCTCCATTTTGGCTTTGTTTAATCGTATTTGGGACACTCATGTTTTTCCGGCACAGTGGTGCCACGCCCATGTTTTGCCTTTCCCCAAGCCAGGGAAAGACCCAACATCCACTGACAACTATCGACCCATTGCACTCACGAGCTGCCTGTGCAAGCTCATGGAGCGAGTTGTGAGTGCAAGGTTGATGTACTATGTTGAGTCTCGAAACCTTTTGTCTCCATTTCAAAGTGGTTTTAGGAAATTTCGATCGACAAATGATAACTTATTGCGGCTGGAAACCGCAATAAGAGAAGCTTTCTTGAAGAAAAGTCATAACATTTCCATCTTTTTTGATATTAAGAAAGCGTATGACATGACCTGGAGGCATGGCATCCTCCAGGACCTGCATAACATGAATCTTAGAGGAAACCTGCCAATTTTTATTAAAAATTTTTTAAACTATCGCTCATTTCAAGTTCGCCTTCATTCATTTCATTCATCTACTTTTATCCAAGAGCAGGGTGTGCCACAAGGATCTGTTCTTAGCGTTTTATTATTCATTATTAAAATCAATGGTGTCACTAACAATCTTAGTAACGGAGTTCAATGTTCACTTTATGTGGACGACCTCCAGATTTCTTATTCTTCACCATTTTTACCTGTTGCTGAGCGACAAATCCAAACATCAATAAATAAGGTAAATAGATGGGCCCAGCAGAACGGTTTCACCTTCTCATCTGAAAAAACAGTGTGTGTGCCTTTTAGCAGAAAACGTGGTCTCTTTCCAGACCCAGATGTTAAGCTGGATGGTGCGCCCATTAAAGTGGTTGAGCAGACTCGCTTCCTAGGAGTTATTTTTGACCGAAAGCTACGATTTCAGAGTCACATTAAGGACCTTAAGACCCGATGCATTAAAGCCCTTAACATCTTAAAAATGTTATCAAATACACGCTGGGGTGCCGATAAAACGTCGTTACTACGTTTATATCGGGCACTAATCCGGTCTAAAATTGATTATGGGTCGTTGGTGTATGGTTCAGCCTGCGCTACTGTTCTACGGTCTCTGGATACAGTTCACCACCAGGGTCTCCGAATATGCCTCGGAACATTTCGGACATCTCCTGTAACATCTTTATATGCTGAGGCTTATGAACCCTCATTGGATTTCCGGCGCAAATACATATCATTATCACATTTCATTAAAATTAGATCCCTTCGTCATAACCCATCATTTTCGTATTTATTTGATTTTAACCTCCAGAGACTCATTATTCATCGCTCCATCCGTTTTTATACCCCACCTTTTCATTTCAGAGTCAGGAATCTCCTCAGGGAGATGGACATATCGGTTGATCGTGTCGCCCAGTCCACTATAGCGCCATTCCCTCCATGGGAAATGCTCATGCCAGAAGTGGATTTTTCCCTTTCAACCTATGAAAAGTCTTGCACATCAAATTTTGTGTATCGTGCTTTGTTCCAGGCACATAGAGAGCGCTTCCTTGACTTTGATCCTATTTTTACCGATGGATCCAGGTCGGAAACTCATGTTGGGGCGGCCGCTTTTTGCCATCCAGCGGCTGTTAACGACACCTTGCCTGTTCATGCTTCTTCATACACAGCCGAACTCATGGCATTAGAATGGCGTTAGAATGCCTACAACGCTCCCATCTCTTAAAGTTTTTTATGTACACAGATTCGCTCTCAGCATTACAATCTTTGGTTTCTTACCAAACATCTCAACACCCCATCCTCATCGACATTCTCATGGAACTTGGTAAATTGACAAGACGTGGGTATCACATACGTTTTTGTTGGGTCCCTGGCCACGCCGGAATTGCTGGTAACGAAGAAGCTGAGGAAGTTCTAATATGTCGGCTTCGAATTGGTCATACCCGGTTCACCCACCGTCATCTGCTGATGGGGGAGCAGGCTCCTGTGTGTAATATGTGTCAAGTTTCTTTTACAGTCCGTCATATTATTTGTGAATGTCCCAAATTTAATGCTCAAAGATTTCATGTTTTTAAACGCAGAAATTTTAACATGCCTGATGTTTTACACAACAACTCTGATTTTAAACTTGTTCTAAATTTCATTCATATCATCGGTTTTACTCATCATGTCTGACATTTTAACCTGTTATGTTTCATGTCACTGTTCAGATTTTAACCTGTGTTTTTAAGGTTTTTAACTTTGATGTATAGAGTACATCCAACAAGGGCTTTTCGCTCGCTTAATTTTTATAGACCTACTTGTGCTGCTTTTAGTCTTGTTTGGCGTAGAATGTCCTAATAGGGGCCTTGCGCCATAAAACCCTAAACAACCAACCAACCAGGATTTGCATCTTGATTAAATGAATATTGAAAATTTGTGAATAATACAGTCCCAAGCACAAAAGGGGGGAAGGGGGTTTAGGGGTCTTCCCTCAGAAAATTTGACACTAAAAAACAGGGTCCACCAGGGCTTAATTTGAGGCTGATGAAACTAGAAAGCATGTCATTACTTTTGCCATTTTACCAGTTTCAAAAAAAGGAACGAGAACAGGCCTTCATCACATAAAGATTCAAATGCAATATAATTGATAAATAAGTGTAATCAATATAAGTGATAAAAAAGTGAGAATACTTACATTGACACCGAATAAGAACTTCAGAGCCAGAAGACAGGCAAGAAAACGGGTGCACCCACGTTTCGCCCACAAAATAAGTTCCATCCCCCCGTCCATAATATATTCCCTAAAATCCCCAACACCAGTGCCTCTGTTTTTCCCTAAATTCCCCTACCTCTCTTCCGTTTTCAAATCGATTCTCCTCTTAAAGAATCGTTGTAAAAATCCAAAGAATCGGTTCGGAAATAATAGGAATTGAATTCTACGCTTTGCTGAAATGGATTATCCAATGTCGAAGAAAAGGTTTCGAAAAAGTTTTTGTAAATTTTGTCCACTGATTTTATGTAGTTCACTTTTTGTATACGAAACATAAAAAATTTGGTATCAATTTTTTGGCTACTTATAAAATTAATTAGGTCTCTTTAATGATAAGAATACTGATAGATCATTCAACACCTTTTTATGATGACCTTAGCAATATAAAGCTTGCAATTTAAAAATAATACTGATTAATAGCCCAGTAAATTTAGAGGTTTTTAGCGCAATAATTTATATTTTTTTCTTTTGCCATATCTCAGTCAAAAATAAATATTTTTGGATTTTGTAAAATACAATATACTTAGCAATAGAACCTCTTGGGTTTCGCTCACTTTTCTTGGTGAAAGATAACTATAAATATAATCAAAAGGGTGTATAATTGACGCCAAACGGAATTTCTTGTTAAGAATCGATTCTCAACAAGGAATGAATTGACTCAAAATTACCAAACTTCCTCAAAATCACTCCAAAGTATACCATGTGCGTACTTTTTCGGACCGCCTCACTTTGAAAAACACTCCTGCAGTGTCGATTTGTCCAATTTTCTCGACTAGTCACTTCTGAGGGGAAAAAATGGCTAATGGTGAAAAAACGATGGTTTTTCGTAAATTTCTCTGGAACCCAGCAAGGTAGAGCTTCGAGGTTACAAAATTCGAATTTTCGATACCAAATTACTCCAGAAAAGTGTTACTGCACTATCCGGAGTGTCCTGGAAAAGGTGCCAATGGTCCGGGAGCGTTTTGGCGGGAAAAAAGTAGGAATTTTAATTTTTACATACCCCCTAATGCGATACATTATTCGATTCCTTAGTTTTAGGGTGCACACACATACCGAAATTTCAGAAGACTGGAGCAAGCGGTTCGGGTGTAATCCGGGAAAAGCGGAGTTTTGGGAATATCAGCTTTTCAGGAAAACCTCCCAAAATAATTATCCCACACCTTCATGATTTACATATTCGTAATCTGTGAAAAATTCCCGATTTATCCATGTAAGACACTTGAGGTGGGGTCGAATTTTTTTTCCGAAACTTTCCTGACACGCTTGCCCCAAAAAATGGAGTGCTTGGCATTAAATGTAAGTAAGCCCCATTCTTGTTCTAAAAGTCCTGGATGACGTAAAAATCACCGTGGATTCCCGTAATTCTGGAAAAACTTTGCCATATATTATTACATGCCTTATTAGCTGTCCTCACTGATGGACAATTCATTAAACATAATAGCCATATATCCTATTAAAAACCATTGAGGAGAAGGAAAATTTGTCAGTTTACGATTGTTACAATGCAAATTAAAGAAATAAATTTGGAAATTAATTGGGGGGATATAGTATAAGTATCCCTGTTTCTTTAGACACTCAGGAAAGTTTTATAAAATACTAAATCCCACACAATAATAATAATAATTTTTATTTCACTATGGTAAACAGCAGCATAATACAGTTATTTGGAAAAAAAACCGTTTTGCTACCAAGGGGGGAACAAACCCGTCCAGGTAACTAAGAAATATAATACTTATATAACTGTTTTGCGTACTGCAGTACACTATTGAGAAACAGGTTTTCTTAAAAAATATTTAATAATAATAATATGGCTTTCCAAGGAATTTTGACAAAGAATTCTAGTAAAAAAGTCCGTGCAACATATCGAATTTTTTAAGCCGGGAACCAGGAATTACGTGATAGGGGCCTTTCCAAAGTGCAATTCAAAGTGCAGTAGAGAATCGCTCAAAAACCAATTAAATGAATTTTCATCGGGTCGGCGACCTTATAAGCTATATTCCATAAGCTTGCAGAATCAGGAATTTAGTGAATATAGGACCAAAATTAGGGTCCCTGGACTCGAGCGTAAGTCGCACTAAAGTCGCGATTTTTAACAAAATCGAAAAACTATATCGAATTTTTGACCTTAAAATCTTAAAATATATCCTACCATATACCTCATATTCAATTTTGGTGAAAATCGGTTCGTAATTCAGGCAGTAATTGGACTTTGAAAAAAAAGTTCAGATTTCGACGAAAAAACACAAGTCCAAAGAAAGCTTATAAATCCGAAAATATTAATATTAATTTTTTTATTATTTTTTTTTCTAGTAACTAATTGTTATGGCAAAGTTTTTCCAGAATTACGGGAATCCACGGTGATTTTTACGTCATCCAGGATTTTTAAAACAAGAATGGGGCTTACTTACATTTAATGCCAAACACTCTATTTTTTGGGGCAAGTCGTGTCTGGAGAGTTTCGGAGAACAATTCGACCCCACCTCAAGTGTCTTACATAGATAAATCGGGAATTTTTCACAGATTACGAATATGTAAATCATTAAGGTGTGTGATAATTATTTTGGGAGTTATTCCTGAAAAACAAATATTCCAAAAACTCCGTTTTTCCCGGATGGCACTCGAACCGCTTGCTCCAGGCTTCTGAAATTTCGGTATGTGTGCACCATAAAACTAAGGAATCGAACCATATATCGCATTAGGGGGTATGTAAAAATTAAAATTTCTAGTTTTTCCCGCCAAAACGCTCCCGGACCATTAGCTCCTTTTCCAGGACGCTCCGGATAGTGCAGTAACACTTTTCTGGAATAATTTGGTACCGAAAATTCGAATTTAGTAACCTCGAAGCTCTACCTTGCTTGGTTCCAGAGAAATTTACGAAAAACCATCGTTTTTTTTTACCATTTAGCCATTTTTTCCCCTCAGAAGTGACCAGTCGAGAGAATTGGACGAACCGAGACTGCAGGAATGTTTTTCAAAGTGAGGCGGTCCGAAAAAGTACACACAAGATGTACTTTGGAGTAATTTTGAGGAAGTTTTGGTTTTTTGTGGTCCAGGAAAACTAAGGAAAACAAGGTCCCTCAGAAGTGACCAGTCGAGAGAATTGGACAAACCGAGACTGCAGGAGTGTTTTTCAAAGTGAGGCGGTCCGAAAAAGTACACACAAGATGTACTTTGGAGTGATTTTGAGGAAGTTTTGTTTTTTTGTGGTCCAGGAAAACAAGGTCCCTCAGAAGTGACCAGTCGAGAGAATTGGACAAACCGAGACTGCAGGACTGTTTTTCAAAGTGAGGCGGTCCGAAAAAGTACACACAAGATGTACTTTGGAGTGATTTTGAGGAAGTTTTGGTTTTTTGTGGTCCAGGAAAACAAGGTCCCTCAGAAGTGACCAGTCGAGAGAATTGGACAAACCGAGACTGCAGGAGTGTTTTTCAAAGTGAGGCGGTCCGAAAAAGTACACACAAGATGTACTTTGGAGTGATTTTGAGGAAGTTTTGGTTTTTTGTGGTCCAGGAAAACAAGGTCCCTCAGAAGTGACCAGTCGAGAGAATTGGACAAACCGAGACTGCAGGAGTGTTTTTCAAAGTGAGGTGGTCCGAAAAAGTACACACAAGATGTACTTTGGAGTGATTTTGAGGAAGTTTTGGTTTTTTGTGGTCCAGGAAAACAAGGTCCCTCAGAAGTGACCAGTCGATAGAATTGGACAAACCGAGACTGCAGGAGTGTTTTTCAAAGTGAGGCGGTCCGAAAAAGTACACACAAGATGTACTTTGGAGTGATTTTGAGGAAGTTTTGTTTTTTTTGTGGTCCAGGAAAACAAGGTCCCTCAGAAGTGACCAGTCGAGAGAATTGGACAAACCGAGACTGCAGGAGTGTTTTTCAAAGTGAGGCGGTCCGAAAAAGTACACACAAGATGTACTTTGGAGTGATTTTGAGGAAGTTTTGGTTTTTTGTGGTCCAGGAAAACAAGGTCCCTCAGAAGTGACCAGTCGAGAGAATTGGACAAACCGAGACTGCAGGAGTGTTTTTCAAAGTGAGGTGGTCCGAAAAAGTACACACAAGATGTACTTTGGAGTGATTTTGAGGAAGTTTTGGTTTTTTGTGGTCCAGGAAAACAAGGTCCCTCAGGACCAGTCGAGAGAATTGGACAAACCGAGACTGCAGGAGTGTTTTTCAAAGTGAGGCGGTCCGAAAAAGTACACACAAGATGTACTTTGGAGTGATTTTGAGGAAGTTTTGTTTTTTTGTGGTCCAGGAAAACAAGGTCCCTCAGAAGTGACCAGTCGAGAGAATTGGACAAACCGAGACTGCAGGAGTGTTTTTCAAAGTGAGGCGGTCCGAAAAAGTACACACAAGATGTACTTTGGAGTGATTTTGAGGAAGTTTTGGTTTTTTGTGGTCCAGGAAAACAAGGTCCCTCAGGACCAGTCGAGAGAATTGGACAAACCGAGACTGCAGGAGTGTTTTTCAAAGTGAGGTGGTCCGAAAAAGTACACACAAGATGTACTTTGGAGTGATTTTGAGGAAGTTTTGGTTTTTTGTGGTCCAGGAAAACAAGGTCCCTCAGGACCAGTCGAGAGAATTGGACAAACCGAGACTGCAGGAGTGTTTTTCAAAGTGAGGCGGTCCGAAAAAGTACACACAAGATGTACTTTGGAGTGATTTTGAGGAAGTTTTGGTTTTTTGTGGTCCAGGAAAACAATGTCCCTCAGAAGTGACCAGTCGAGAGAATTGGACAAACCGAGACTGCAGGAGTGTTTTTCAAAGTGAGGCGGTCCGAAAAAGTACACACACTGTATACTTTGGAGTGAATTTGAGGAATTTTTGTTTTTATGTGGTCCAGGAAAACAAGGTCCTTCAGAAGTGACCAGTCGAGAAAATTGGACAAACCGAGACTGCAGGAGTGTTTTTCAAAGTGAGGCGGTCCGAAAAAGTACACACAAGATGTACTTTGGAGTGATTTTGAGGAAGTTTTGGTTTTTTGTGGTCCAGGAAAACAAGGTCCCTCAGAAGTGACCAGTCGAGAGAATTGGACAAACCGAGACTGCAGGAGTGTTTTTCAAAGTGAGGCGGTCCTAAAAAGTACACACACTGTATACTTTGGAGTGAATTTGAGGAATTTTTGTTTTTATGTGGTCCAGGAAGACAAGGTGCTTTAGAAGTGACCAGTCGAGAAAATTGGACAAACCGAGACTGCAGGAGTGTTTTTCAAAGTGAGGCGGTCCGAAAAAATACAAACACTGTATACTTTGGAGTGATATTAAGGAAGTTTGTTAATTTTGGGTAAATTCATTCCTTTTTGAGAATCGATTCTTAACAAGATTGGTTTTTATCACAGCTACTCCATTTCGCCCACAAATATCCCCATAGGGAAGGAAGAAAAAGAAGAAAGGGGGGATGGAAATTTATCTGTGGGCGAAACGTAGAACACACCAAGAAAACAAGTTTTTGGCAAATCAGAACTGTAAACAGATAACACTTTAAAGTAACACATATACTATTTTATACTATTTAGTGATTTACACATTCTTAACCTTGATACCATGAATGAACTTAAGTAAATCATCAGGTTTTTTCTTGAATTAAAACGTGCAACTGGTTTTTATTAGAAACTTATGGTACTATCAAAAAAAAAACAGTGGTTTTTATTGGAAAATAGGTTTGATCAAATGGACCAACTGGTTTTTATTCGAAAATTAGATTTACTTTAAATTAGAAAATTAGATTTAAAAAGAAACCAACAATTTATTGGAAAATTAAACAACCAGTTTCAAAAAAGGAAAGAGGACAAGCCTTCATCACATAAAGATTAAAAAATAGTGTAATCAATATAATCGAAAAAAAATTGAGAATACTTACTTTGACACCGAATAAGAACTTCAGAGCCAGAAGACGGGCAAGAAAACAACTTTTTGGCAAATCAGAACTGTAAACAGATAACACTTTGAAGTAACACATACTATTTTATACTATTAAGCCCAATTCCCATGGGTTGCGTATTAAAATTCGTCGGCGAAAAACGCTTCCCTACTTTCCCTACATTTTCTGAGGAAGAGCAATCCTTTCTTTTAAAACTAGATTCACATGATCACATGTCATAAAGAGTCCAATCATAGGCCAAGAAGAAAAAACGCAGCGCTCAAAATTCGCACGACTTTTTTCTTAGATTTAATTTAAGAAATTTGGGAAATTCGCTTGCGGTTTTAGTCACATGATTTCCTCCAACCAATTAGAAAGCCCTTATAAAACAAAACAGCATCCATTTTATTTTGATGGTTCAAAGCAGATCATAATCGTCTATATCACCGAATTTAAATAGTGCATCCTGAAATGTGAACTAATTAAGACGAGTTTAACTATACTCACAAAGTTAATAAAATTATAAAAGAAGCCTCTTTGTTAGAATGAGCGGCTTCTAGATTGCAGGAATATTTAAAAAAAAAAAAAAAACAGACGGCATGGGAAGTAAGCAGGAATTCAGGAGACAAGCGGTGAGTTAAATGTCTTAAAATGGTATATTTAAATTCGTAAAGAGAACTGTAGTTCGGAATAACTTTTCATAATGCTTTTCTGAATTGTTAGACTCCATATAAAAGCACAAAATATAAAAAAACCTTTATTAGAACCATAATTGTAATTTAAATTAATACTTGATAGCTCATTGGTATAACTATTTCTTCCCATGCCGTCTGTATTCTGCATATTTTTGTATTTTTCTTAGTAAGTTGTCTTTTTCTATTATGATCCAAATCAGAAATAGCCCGAATTAATTCGAATGTTTGGAGATCTACTGTATTTTAATACAAATACATTACTTATCATGATTTGGATATATACAGTGAAACTAATATTTTCATCAGAACATGTGAGGGAATAGAAAAAAAAGAGTCGATAGTCATGTGCAATCAGAATTTATTGATGTTCTTCCTGAAGGAGTTTCAGTGAGAAATTTTTTTTTTTTAATGTTCTTAAACCAGCTTAAAATAACTTCTTTCATTTTTTTCAACAGCTTATGTATATGAAACTATATTTCCACCCCGGAGCTTCTCGATGTCTTATTTATGAATAAACTTTAAAATTTCAGCAGTGATGCTTTAAATTGATTTAATTTTAATGGATGCTACTAATTTTATGAAAAATGCCTGCTTATAAAACGTAATAAAGTTGTTTAAAGTTGCTGTAAGTTTTGGCGCCAATACGATAGTAGGCAAAAGTCAGTGACCTCTAGTGAGCGTAATTAGAAACAAAGTGGGCAAAAAAGCTAGGGAAAAAGATCCTTCAAAATTCGCGACGAGTAAATTCGCTTGCGTATTTTCAAAAAACGCAACCCATGGGAATTGGGCTTCAGTGATTTTAACATTCTTAACCTTGATACCATGAATGAACTTAAGTAAATCATCAGGTTTTTTCTTGAATTAAAACGTGCAACTGGTTTTTATTAGAAACTTATGGTACTATCAAAAAAAAAAACAGTGGTTTTTATTGGAAAATAGGTTTGATCAAATGGACCAACTGGTTTTATTTTGAAAACACGGTTTGATTAAAAAACGTTTTATTGGAAAATTAGGTTTGATTAAAAAAACAACTCCTTTTTATTAAAAATTTGGTTAGGATAAAAAAAACAACTGGTTTCTATTAGAAAATTGTGTACCATCAAAAGTACCATGTTTCAGTGGAAAAATACAGGAATAACAAAAGCAAAATAATTCAAAAGAAAATATTTCCACATATAAATGACTTTTAAAGATGATATATTTACTAGAACATTATGGAAATTTTATTGAAAATAAAAAAAAATATCAATTTACACTTAATAGTCCAGTAACTTTATACATCACAGTATGCGTCAAATCCGGTAGTTCTGATTTTTTGCAGACTTGTTTATGATGTTGGACTAATGAATAATCCAAGTTTGTGACCTCGAGCGCCGAACGCAACTTTGTCAAAAATCGAAAAAACCGAGAAAAAATCGTTCTTTTTTCAAATTTTGGCGATTATAACCCTAAAGGACTAGTTTTTGAAAAAACTTTCTATGGACATTTTTAAAGAAGACTAAATTTGCTACAAAATGCACTACTCAACTTTGATTTTATGAAGAGTGGTTTGGACGCTAGAGCGCACTGAAAAACAGCGATTTTTTGGCCTTTCCGCAAAAAAATGAAAAAACGCGCGCTTCTACCCTCTACAAAATGAAAAATATTCACGTTATCAACACAAATTTTATACCACGTGAAAGAGAATTTAATTGTCCATATATAACCTACCTTACATTATTATTTTTTGAGAATGGGGGAGGGAGCGAAGCAAAGATCGGAAATAAAACTTTCGCGCCTTACAGCCAAAACGAGCTCTCGCAGTTGTCAATTTCCAATCTGCGCTTTAATTCCGGTATATTGCCAATAAAATTGGTTGTTTTGGGTGAATTGTTGACTACGCATGTTTAAAATAATAATTTTTTAAATTTATTTATGAAGTATTAGGTATTTTAGGCGAAAATTCAATATTTTTAAAAAAATCAAATATTAAATTATGGGAATTTTTTAATGAACGAATTTATAGGTTTTTTGTATTGCTGAATCCGAATTTGAAGTTTATTTTCATTTAAAAAGTCACCTTCACATCAAAAAATGCAAAACATCTCAAATTTTCGCTCTTTTGTTCGGTTTTTTACCGATTTTCTCTGAAAATATTCCTTTCTCAAAAAATAGCAGTACACCAAATTAAAGTACGTAAAATTTCCTATAAGGTGCACTGATTCATTTTTATTTTGAAAGGAGAAGTGTACGCTTTAGAGCGTTTTGAATAGCAGCCATTATTCTGCCTTTCTACAAAAAAAGTGAAGAGCGCTTGCTTTCCCCCACTACAGCTCTAAATATATACACGTAACAGACAAATATTTTATACCATATGAAAGAACATTTAATTTCCTACAAAATGCACTACTCAACTTTCATTTTATAATGAGAGGTATTGACGCTAGAGCGTGCTGAATTACAGATGTATCTTGACTTTACACAGAAACATGAAAATCATTTTTCTTCAGAACGCTCTAAAGCCAACACCGCTCCTTGCAAAATAAAAACGAACCGGTGCATCTTATAGGGAATTTTACGTACTTTAATTTGATGTACTGCTATTTGTCGAGAAACCAATATTTTCTAAGAAAATCGGTGAAAACCCGAACAAAAGAGCGAAAATTTGAGATTTTTTGCATTTTTTGATGTGAAGGTAACTTTTTAAATGAAAATAAACTTGAAATTCGGATTCAGCAATGCTAAAAACCTATAAATTCGTTCATTAAAAAATTCCCATAATTTAATATATGAATTTTTTTAAAATATTGAGTTTTCACCTAAAATACCTAACACTTCATAAATAAATTTAAAAAATTATTTTTTTAAACATGCTCAGTCAACAATTCACCCAAAACAACCAATTTTATTGGTAATATACCGGAATTAAAGCGCAGATTGGAAATTAACAACTGCGAAAGCTCGTTTTGGCTGTAAGGCGCGAAAGTTTTATTTCCGATCTTTGCTTCGCTGCCTCCCCTATTCTCAAAAAATAATAATGTAAGGTAGGTTATTTATGGACAATTAAATTCTCTTTCACGTGGCATAAAATTTGTGTTGATAACGTGAATATTTTTCATTTTGTAGAGGGTAGAAGCGCGCGTTTTTCATTTTTTTGCGGAAAGGCCAAAAAATCGCTGTTTTTCAGTGCGCTCTAGCGTCCAAACCACTCTTCATAAAATCAAAGTTGAGTAGTGCATTTTGTAGAAACTTTAGTCTACTTTAAAAATGTCCATAGAAAGTTTTTTCAAAAACTAGTCCTTTAGGGTTATAATCGCCAAAATTTGAAAAAAGAACGATTTTTTCTCGGTTTTTTCGATTTTTGACAAAGTTGCGTTCGGCGCTCGAGGTCACAAACTTGGATTATCCATTAGGCCAACATCATAAACAAGTCTGCAAAAAATCAGAACTACCGGATTTGACGCATACTATCCCATACTATCAGGCGACAAAGTTACTGGACTATAAAGAAAAGAGGGCAGCAGGGCACACAAAAGAATTCAGCACTTGACAGCAAAATAAGAAGCTGTAACAAACAAGACATACCTTTATGTTTTTTTAAATGTTTAAGAAACTTAATAACATGAATGAACACTAAACCCACAACTGTATTAAGGCTTGTGCAATACTGTTGTCTAAAGCAGAGGTTCTAAAACTGGTCAGCGGACCCCTAAGGATCAGCAGCGCCTCTCTAAGGGGTCCGCAAAGGTCTCTCTTCCCTGTCATCGACGTAATTTTAGATTTGCCATTGACATAAATTTAGATTTGGAAAATTCAAAATAGTTAGATTCTGCTGGCCGAAACAGGGTGATTCAGAACTCATCGTCAATATTTGGTGGGGAGGAGACCTAGACAAGCATATTTCAAACAGAAATGGGTGGGGGGGGGGTGCACAGGCACCGTTTAAGAACTAGGACCTAATGTAGTGTCATATAAGAAGTCTGTATAAGTTACAAAACAATCAAAATGACTCGGTCATATGTGTTGAAAACCAGGGAGGGTTGTTTAAAATCTTGGGGGGTCTGCGGTGTCTGACTGGTACATAAAGGGGGTAGCGGCGATGGAAAGTTTAAGAACCGAAAGCAAAAGTATATGTTAGAATTTCACTCAGATTTACTTGCTCAGAATCGTGGTTTACCTGAGAAAAAATGAGCTACAGTAAATCATTGCTGGTTAGCTGATCATCATTGATAGTCGTGAGATTTAGTTTATTGTAATGAAAATTTCGATACTTTTCCCGTTTCCCGGACACAAATGTCACCGATTGTGAACCAAACGCAAATCAAGTCACCAAGTGAAGTGAATGATAATGGTTATGGTTGTAAGAAATTCAGCAGAATTCTACATTTTGGGATTTTTTACTTGTGCCAGGATAACGGAAAATTACAGAATTTTTGGTACTTGCGAATTAATGCTGCAGCTACGACACTGCTACGATTTGGCGTTGACACACTACGCATACTACGATTTGGCGTTGGCACACTACGATTTGGCGTTTTTAAGTTCTGCCAATCTAATCAGCGTACAAGAAGGAACCCAAGAGAAAACTGCGAGGCCGCTGTTTATTGGCACATTAGCGCAACTTCGGCTGCAGTGACGTCAATACGTTATTATCGAATTATTTACTTGAGAAAGTGAGTACGTAAACAAATTTAAATTTCGGCTAGCAAACTTGCAGATTTCTGCCATATGGCAGAAGAACATGCAAGATCTCATGATCACATCCTCCAAGCCAGATAACAAACGACTGAAAAACCAAGCATGCAAAAACCCAAAATACAGGTCTGCTTAATACCAGTTTATCTAAGACACTACAAATTTACACTCAAAGGAAAGGGCACACTTTTGAAAAAAATTAACACTCAAATATGCAGCAAAATGAAAAGCAGTAATCAAAAAGAGGCCTTAATTACACTCATTTATGTTTAACACTCAACATAGACATAACAAAAGTTAAGATACGAATCCAGATTGAAACAAAAACATGAACTTATAGCTGTCTTTTACTGAAATATGTTAATATTACAACTGACTGGCTAATAATTTTCTGTTTAGAATAATTGTGAATATTTCCCCTTATTAATTAGTTTGAAGAGAATACATTTTACAATAGCCTCCACCAAACATGCTTATAATTATTAATGGATCCTATAATGAGTAATTATAGTTCATAGTTGATATTGTCGGAGACATTTGCTGATTGCGAAATAGTCGCTTTAATGAGCAATTGCTGTACAGCGTGAACGTAAATAAACATAAAACAAGATTTTAGACAGATCTGAAAGTACTGTAGCAAAATTAGATAGTAACTTATTAATAACAAACACGTGGGGTGAGAAAAGGGTTGAAATTTACTCTAATTCATGAGAATTAAGATCATAATTACTCAAAATTATACATATCAATTGAAATAAAATATAATATTGAAGGATAATTTGAGAATGTACAAAGAAATTAATTAAGGTTATAAATTAACAGCGAGAGGTTAGACAACTGATATACAAGTATATGTTGCTCATAAAAACTCAAAATAAATATTTCGAATCAAAATTTAAACAAAGGAAAAAGGTAATTTTCAAAGATTAATGAATTAAAACTCACCTTAAAATCCCATCAACACCACTCACTATCACCGTAGGACTAACATGGATGACTCCCGGGTGCAAGAAGGAAGACTGCTTGCTTGGTGCAAGGATCCAAAGTTTGGTGCTTGGACCAGTGCTGCCAGATCGAATTCAGTCTTCGGTTATATCTTTTACGAAACTTTGGTACAACCTCTGGAGATCAATTGTAGTTCCAAATTTTGGTGAAACCTCGAACCGTTTTTTTTAACAGTGTAGTAATGGCGGTCAAACGAGCTTTGAATGGAATGGTGCGGAGTGGAGCGGAGCGATGGTCTTATTACCGATTTTTCATCGCTCCGCTCCGCACCACGCCGTGCGGAGTGGAGCGGATCGACCGTGAATGGGACCCTTTATACCGAGGATCCTGGGACGCAGTTTCATACAATCACCCAAACCTAAAATATAAGCCCCCCTCATATTTCCGGTTCCCTGTGAGCAATCAAATGTCTCTTGTTCAACCAACAATATCAGCTTCCTTTCTCCCTTACATAATATAATCGCCTCGTCTTTCATTAATTTTTTAAAAGTAAAAAGTCTGAAATTTTTAAGATAATTTCAAATAAAGTCTAAAAATCCCCGAAAACTCTGAAAAATCTCATCCCTGATGAATGGGATAAAATTTCTAGTAAGATAAAATTCTAAAATATTAGGCCCCCTAATATTATTGTGTCCATGATGTGCAAAATGGAATAATATTGGCAACATAAACAAAGACAAGCCCAATCAGTCAAAACGAGGTTGTTTATATCGGATGGAAGTACGTCACAATCGCATCAGCCAATGGGAGAACGATTTGAGTACGGCTCAAATTCCGCGCTTTTAAATCTTAAATAATTAAGAAAATAATTTTTTTGGTTGTTTTCATGCAGAAAATCGAATTCAGAACAGTTTTCTCCATAGGGTAACGATATTATTATTCATATTTTAAAAAATAGTGGTATTGCCCATTGTAAAAGGTAAAAGTTAATACTTGATTAGCCAATTTGTAATGAAGAATTTAAATTAAGATGCCGAGCACTAACATTTTAGGAAGAATTTTAAAGGACTGAATTTAGAATTTTAAAGGAAGAATTTTTAAGATCAAAATTGAAAATTTTAGTTACATGAAAGGTCGAAATACTTGAGGTGGGCTTATGTTTTGATGGTAGGAAGTGCTAGGTTCGTTAAATGAATCAGAAGGGAAGGGTTACGAAATTAATCATTCAGTGAGCTTGAATCACTGAATGATGAATTACTTAACTCTTCTGACTCTGATTTTAAGAGGTCTTGCAAGCAAGTCATAGTTGAGATCCTGAAATCCATTGCCTTTTCGGCACTCAATTTTCTTACTTGAGGCAATAAGGATTTAAAAAAAAAGTAATAGTCTTCTTTTTTGTTGGAGGCGTTTTGACTTCTTCTAAACTGCCCTCCGTCTCTGGGTGATGGCGAAATAAAAAAAATAATTAAAAAACTAAAGGAGATAGAGAAAACTCTTCAGTGAGAGTATTGTTGCCACTGTTGTAAGTAACTCACTGAAAAAAATTTCATGAAAATATCGTGAATATTCGCGGAGATATTAGCATGTGAAAATAGCACTTTTTCAGGCATCAAAAAAAGAAAAATTTCAAAAATTTGCAGGTTTTTTTTATTAAAATTTATCTTCATTTAACTAAAAAGATACAAAACTACATAATAACTCTGAAAAACTTGCAAATTTTTGAACTTTTTCTTTTTTGATCCCTGAAAAAGTGCTATTTTCACATGCTAATATCTCCGCGAATATTCACGATATTTTTTTCAGTGAGTTACTTATAACAGTGGCAACAATACTCTCACTACAATATCTCCTTTACTTTTTTAATTAATTTTTTAAACTTTTTTATTTCGCCGCTAGGGGCGCTGTAAGTCCTTTTATTGAATTCTCGAGGGTCACTTACCTAGGGGTAGACTTTACTTCCAGGACCCTAGGAGACGTTGGTTCCAAATAAAAGCCGTGAGACGGACTTTTGAAACACCCTGTATATTAGGGTGGCCCTTATAGTCCACAGGCCCCCGTTGAAAAATTTTATTGATTAATAACAGGCTGAATCTTCGTTGTTCGCTTGGTTTCGTCGAGACGCCCACATTACTCTGCTAAAAATCTCGAAAGCGGGTAGCTAATTTACTGCGCATGGGTCAAACATGTCGATTGGGTGGTTGTAAAATATTTATTAATAACGTTTTCTTTTTTAGTTAAATCTTGAGATAATGTGATAAATATCTCGAAAAAATGAGTGTCCTACAAAACTGGGGGTATGAACGGAGAGTCCCCCACTGCCAACATGTCCGAATAACGAGTTAAAAATATTTATTAATAACGATCTGATTTTTTTACACCGGCTTGGTAAATATTTGTTTAATTAAATGGCCACATTGTCCTACAAATTAAGGGGTAGGTTTTCGCAGTCCGACACTCGGAAAATGTCAATTCCACGACGATTTTTTATTTATTAATAACTGTAGGACAAAGATACTACATGATAGTTTAGTGTATCATCTCCCCGGAAATAACAGTGTCCGACAAAAATAAGGGTATCCACCGCTAGTCCGACAAGAATTGATTGAAATACGACTTTTATAATTATTGAGGTGCTTACATCAACAAGCAGTAACTATGGATTGTCGAATAAAAAAGGGAAAAATATATAAATATAAATATTATTGTCCATTTCCTCTTTGTCGAGTGGGCGGGACTAGTAGTTCAAAGCTTCAGTATAGAGCATTTTCAATCACATGACTCGGCCTAACAACGGCCTTAGCAACGTTGTTTTTGCCCGCCAGTGACATCATGTGGGAATGCTTCCATTGGATGCTTCTAGTTCCCGCCCCTAACAACAGCCTTAGCAACGTTGTTTTTGTCCTCCAAGTGACGTCATGTGCGAATGCTCTATAGACCTCTTTTTAAAGTAAATAAACAAAACCGGAAGGGTGGGCTGCGAGCTTCCGGTTGTGTATGGGCGCCAAAAATCGTGTGTTTTCGCTCTTTTGGCGACATAACGAAGTATGGTTTTGAAATTATTTCCCATAAAAACAAAAGTAAACAAACCCCGATCGGACTATTATTTTTAAATAAAACGTCTAATGTGTGAATCTTTTTTTAACTTTAGAGACTGCAAAAGCTTATTTAATCCCAAAGTTGACTAAATTAATTTCAAAGTAAAAAAAGAAGAATGAAAAAAAAACCGGCCTAAAGCCAACGGAAACGGAACAGAACAGTATATTCCGTGGTGATAGAAAAACAAGGTAAGCTTTTTTTTCTTAATAATTTGTAAAAATTAACTATTTTTGATTTTAATCAAGTCTTACTATATGATTACTTATTCCATAAGGAGTTTTAAATTGTCCAAACTCACAATGTCTCGATCAATTTAACCATGATTTATTGAAATGTAACTCGAGAAAAATATTACGGTTCTACTTTGTTATTTTGGTAGATACCTTAACAATTCTTCCCCCAACTTTGGTTATCGTAATATATATATACAGTTTATAAAATAAATTGCTGAAATAAAACTGTGATCAACTAGTCAAAAGTTATTGAAATTTTTAGTAAATTGGTAACTTTTAAGCATATTAATATATGCTCTTAAAAGAGTGCTTTGAATTATAAATAATACATCCCACAAGCTAAAAATAGATTTTCTACATGACAACTGATTTAAACTCTTACTTATTATTTGAGATAATAGAATTAATTGATTTATGAAATAAACGATTTTGTTTTTAAAAAAAATTATCTGGAAGTAAATGCGTTTCTTCCATTCTAGGTTCTATGTAGATGTTAACACAGCAACACAGCCTCTCTTGATGTGTCTGGACCTCAGACCTAATAAAACTGCTGCAGAAGTGACAAAGTATTTTTTGAAAGGTAAAATGACATTTTATTGAAATGTAGAGTGTGAATAAGTAGAATGCTTTTAATATAGTAATGTACTTCACAAGGATAATATTTAATGAGTTTCTAGTTTTGCTGATAGATATTACAATGATTAAATGTTATGTTTTAGATAAGATGACTTTGTTAGTTTCATTTGCATATTTGATCAAGTTTAGTCATGTATTTTTGTCAAAAAGGACTGTTGATAAAATAAACAATTGTGAATTTAAAATTTTAATCAAGGATTAAACTGATTTGGTGTGTAACATTTTAAGGTAACGTGATAAGCCATTAAACAATTCGCCAAAATCAAAACAGTTACTAAAAAATTTTCAATGCTCTACTCATCTAGGGGAAACTAGGGAGGTTTGACCATAGGGGAGGTTTGACCCACCCCATGTTTTTCATATATACACATTGTTTTAACTGATAACCACTAGATGGCAGTTTGGGCTTGAGTCAAGACAGAAGTTGTTCTGATTGGTTTGCCATTTTCTTGCATATTTTGGAGGCAATCACATGTGATCACTTTTTCAGCCAAGAAAGTAAATTTTTTTGTTGCAAGTTCTTCTCTCCTGTACTTTTTGTACTTAACATTTAAAGTAGTAAGTTGTTTGTTTCTATTCTTTAGTTTATATTCTCATAGACAGTGTATTTATATATTACTTTTGTTTTGAATTTGATTTTTGGGAATTGATTTTTTAAAAAGTGGCTAGTAGGGGAGGTTTGACCCACATCATTCTGGGGAGGTCTGACCCGGGTCAAACCTCCCTATTAATTTTATTTAATGGTACAACAATGTCTTGTATTGCAACATTTAACTTGTATTTAAGAAAATGTTATATTAAGGTATACTGTAGTGAACAAAAATTGGGTTTTTAGTAAACAACTAACTATTATTATGAAATACAAAAATAATCTTAGTTAATTCTGGTTTGTGCTTGGATTGCTAAAACTGTTTTTCTTTGTAAAGAATGTGAAAGTCATTTGGAAAGTTGTGAATTGAGGGTATATAAGTTAGCTTTATAATGAAATGAATAAAGTTAAAAACATTCTAAATAATTTTCCTTCACAGATGCCATTTCTTTATAAATCAGAGAAAAAAAGACGGCAGATATCGCCAAATCGTATGAAGTCTGCTGTTTTATCAGTAACTGAAGGAGGAAAAAGTGTTAGATCTGTTGCTACTGAATATGAAATCGACAGAAAAACGTTAGGTAGATATGTAGAAAAATATAAAGCTTCAGAGGATGGTAAGATTGAATTTAAAGCGAATCATGTGTCCTGCCAGGTGTTCACAAATGAGGAAGAATGTGTGCTAAAAGAATATTTGCTGCATGCTTCTAAACTTAATTATGGTTTGACTTCGAAAGAAACGCAAATCTTAGCGTACCAGTATGCAGTTGCAAATAAAAAAGTAATTCCTGAAAACTGGTCAGTTAAGAAAACTGCAAGTTATGATTGGTTGAGAGGATTTTTAAACAGACATTCAACCTTATCACTACGACAACCAGAATCTACTAGTTTGACCAGAGCAACTGCTTTCAATAAAAGTACTGTGGGAACATTCTTTGATAATTTGCGTTGTATTTTGGAAAGAAAGAAATTTGGTCCAGAAGCAATTTATAATGTAGATGAAACCGGGGTAACCACCGTGCATAAACCAGGGAAAGTTCTTGCAATGAAGGGAGAAAAACAAGTTTCCCAAGTTACTTCTGGAGAACGTGGAACTTTAGTCACTATTTGCTGTGGTGTATCTGCGATTGGAGCTACAATTCCACCCTTTTTGGTGTTTCCTCGTGTACACGTAAAAGAAAGCATGACTAAAGGTGGACCGCCAGGAATGCAAGCTGCAGCTTTTCCTAGTGGATGGATGACTTCCGAGAACTTTTTGTTGTACCTTCAACACTTCATAAAGTTTAGCAAATGCAGCCTGAAAAATGAGGTTTTGATTATACTAGACAACCATGAATCGCACATCTCTGTAGAGGGATTGAACCTGTGTAAAGAAAATGGAATAACACTATTAACTTTACCACCCCATACAAGTCACAAATTACAACCCCTTGACAGAACTGTCTTTGGCCCCCTGAAGGCATATTATAATTCTGCTGCAAGTAATTGTATGGTGACGAACCCAGGGAAACCACTCACTATATACGACATTCCAGATTTGGTTCGACAATCGTTTCCAAAAGCTTTTACTCCTGAAAACATCCAAAGTGGATTTGCTTGCACCGGAATTTGGCCCTTTAATTCTGATATCTTTTCAGAGTCAGATTTCCTTTCCAGTAGTGTCACAGATAGACCAGATCCTGATGTTTCAACTCCTAATCCATCAGCTTATGTGATAAACTCACAATCCCCGTTTCTTCCATCAACATCTGGTAGTTTTAAAGGCGTGGCCACTTCTGATTCCCCTGTTCCTTCGACAAGTACAAGTTCTGTAAGTCCCTGTTTTCCATACCCATCAGTAACACCCGAGGAGCTCCGTCCATTCCCTAAAGCGGGACCTAGAAAAGGTAGGGGAGGCAGGAATCGGACAAAGTCACGAATTTTAACCGATACTCCAGTAAAGGCGGAAATAGAAGAGAAGCATAAAATGAGAAAAGTTAAGATGCTTGAACTGAATGCAAAGAAAACCAAGAAAAGTACAAAAAGGAAAATAGTCATAGATGTGTCTTCTTCTTCTGACAGTGAACAAGAAGAGTTTAACCAATCAATGGATGAAGACGACTTAGATTTCCAAACAAAAATAAATCCAGGAGATTTCCTCATTGTAAAGTTTGCAACAAAATCGAAAATTATGCACTACATTGGTTCGGTCATGAAAGTTAACGAGGAAGATTTAACAGTCAACTTTCTTAGACGGTCGGATCCATTCAGCTCACATTTTATTTATCCTGAGAAACCAGACATTGCTACAGTGAGCAGGGATGATGTAATCAAAGTCCCTCATCCAATGATTAGTGGGGGCACTGAAAGAGTTGCACTAAAGATGAAATTTAACTTCAACATTTCCGACTATCAGAACCTGTATTGATAGAATTTAAATTTATTAGTTTATTTCAGTTTCTTTTCAATAGTTATTTCTTCTATCATTGTAAAACAATATATTTTACTTCTTTACATGTTCATTACAAGAATTGTACAGAAATAAAATTAATGCTAACTAATTTTTGCACTTTTAAATTCTGTGGGTCAAACCTCCCCGGTAGTGGGTCAAACCTCCCTTATGTTGGGAGGTTTGACCCACTTGAGACAGTCTACAAAAATATCCAATGGGGCAAGAAGTACTAACTTAAAATTGAAAATAATAATGTAAAGTGATGCAAAACTGTTTGAGCTACCAACAGACACAAAATTGGACCTTTAAATATGCTTACAATGAAAAATATAGCCATTTAAGCAAAAAGCGGGTCAAACCTCCCTAGTTTCCTATATCTTTTTCTGTTTTTTTGGTGACAGTCACAGTTTTAACATTAATGAAAAAAGTGGACAGCTTAATACCCAAAAAATCTACCCATTTCATCATTAACTAATTTATTTTTGAAGTATGCTAATTTTATTCCTCTTATTATAATACAGTAGAACCTAAATAAAGCGGCCCCCTTCTGAGACCAAAAACATGGTTGTTTTAACAAAAGAAGGGAATTGTACTTAACGAATAAAACTATTACTGTGATAAAACAATCAGTACTTTTATCAGGTCGTATCATAGGTTCTAATATACTAATACAAGCTACTATTATAATACTACTAATGAATCTTCAGATAAATTAAATTAGAGCTCTTTAACTTGGTTCCCCTCTTTCTGTATGTTGCTTAAGTTTCTACAAACTATGTTTTTCAATTTAATGCTTGCTTTCCTTGTACTCAATACTATTTACAAATATCATTTTCCCATTATTTCCTTCAAATTGATTAAAAAACAGTAAATATTTTAGCTTAATAATACTAACAACATGTTGTATTTAAAGCTTGAAGACTTTTACTGTTGGATTGAGGTATATTCTGAGCCTATATAAATTTGATTTAAAATGCAACATTTTTTTAGATAGTTACATGCCACATTTACAAATATTTTGAAGAAAAAAACATAACTCAAGCTAACCATAATCTGTCAGATTTAGATAAATTGTAGAGGTAAGAATAGATATGGTAAAAGTAGCACGATACTCCTATTTCATCTCGCTAAAATCCTATTCATGGACAAATTGTTACACCGAAAGACTATTTCCCCACCAAATTATTTCTCAAAATGGACCATTACACTAACAGAATGTTTTCCAAACAAGATGCTTCTCCATATTCCAGTACACTCACTGTAAAGAAGTTTCACAGAATTCCACAACACTGTCAAAGCGTTTCAACGAATTGATCATTACACCTGTCTTTACAGTCAGTTATTAAGTCCTGTCGGTGTTATGGAATTCAGTAAAACAATTGTCAGTGAATTGGCTTTTCAGTGTAATTGAATTGGGGGAAAGGTCTGTCGGTGTAATAAGGCCATTTAATGAAATGAAGAAATTTGTCTGGTGCAAGGTTCTCGATAATGTGGCTTTTGATGAGATAAGTGTGATGATTGCAATAGTAAAACTAATGTTTAATTCTTCAAGATAGACTTATGAACAACAGCCTGAATGTGGATTTAGGAGTAATTGTTTAACTGCATTAAAGTTTTGGTCAAAATTTAACTTCACTCCCTGAACTGGCAAAAAAAATGGAGTGAAGAATACTTATAAATTAAGTAAAATCTTAACCATTTGCTAAGGGGAAATATCAAGAATGAAAATGACATGGGGAATGTGTTAAGTTATTGTGAACAACTTTTATAATATTCTTTGTTTTTTTTTTATACAGGCAACATCTATCCGAGTAACCCATGACTGGGAATTCCAATTACAACAACAACGAAGGATTCAGTTGTTCTTTCATTCATTCTTTCATGCAGATGAATATTCATCTTTAGAATGCACATGGATCTTCATTCAAGATCATTTTAAAACTGAAAGGACCTATGTTGTGACTCTGGCATATCTTTGGAATGTGATGCTATTGTGTGTACTAGATTTAACATGTAGATTAAAAGAACTGCCCACATAATTCTAAAAATATTGATGGTTCTCAAATAACTTCTTTGAATAAATTATGTTATTTTAATAAAATATTTATTTTAGAATAACTTTGTGTTCATTTCTTGTAGCTAATGAAAATGGTACTCTAGGCTAGGATTAGCTGAGTTCTCCCTATATTTAACTTATTGGCAGACTTTTACTAATAAAAATATTTAAAGCAGCACTGCTTGTTGAGATATTTTAGTTATTTATTTTCATATTTGCAAATATATGTTGATTTATCAAAAAAAAAAAAAACATATTTGGAAGTTGCTTGCGCCCCAACTTATCCTAGAGTACCGAGAAATTTTTTCAAAATATTTGATATTATCTGATAATCAGTTGAATTTTCAAAGCATACTGCCACATGTGGGCTTAAATCTTCTACTTAAGTAGGAATAAGGATTGAAACAAAGTATCATTGAAAATTGGCAACCTTTACTTTTGCTCGAGTTTACTATCATTTAAATGCAAATTTCGATTTTTAAAAGCAAGCTTATGGTTTTGTCTTGGAGAAATCACCATAATAAGACATCAATAAATCATGAGAGCTCAAAAAGAGGGAAGGGGTCTATTTAAAATCTCATGTCAACTTTTAGTTTGGAGATAAGCTTTTTTATCATTTTTACCACAAGTTTAGGGAAAATATCCATATTAGTCAAAACAACAAATCATTATCCAGTCAATCATGATAATTACAAACATAAGACCACTTTTTAAAATTTAAGTTATAGAGTAAACTCCAATGAGAATTTGAAGGGGGGAGGGAGGGCTCCATAATCTCGCCTCACATAATTTATGGGTATCCTCAAATGTGTTGGAAATTGTCAGTTTTGTGTGATTTGGGTTCAGTGTCAATTATGAGAAATTAGGTTTAACCAGTGGCGAAGCATGAGTTGCAAACAGGAAAAGCGCTATGTAAACATGACATACACATTTACAAAAATTATACTTGAAACATCCAAGAAGTTACAAATTTCAAAATAAAACTATAAACACTAATATTACAATCAACCTAACATATGGCAAAATAACAATCAACTTCCAGTGCTTCTCCTCTTTGCAATTCATGCTTTGCCACTGGGTTTAACATGCATTTCAAGAAAAGTTATATTTTAAACTAAATATATTTGCAATGCAAATTTCTTAAAAAATTTTTTAATGGAAAAATAGGACCTTACCAGAGGGATTGAGGTTGTTCTCACAAGCTACTACGATTAGTTAAGTGAGTAGCAAGGATCGACTTCCACTAGTTTATCTGCAACATTTTACGAAGTGAAACCAATCCATATGACTCACACCCAATAAACCAATCCAACACAAGGAGAAGGCAATGACCTTCAAGCGAAATTCCAAACAAACTTTCTGCCTCTCCCTGGGAGGGAATGAGTAAATGGATGATGCAATACCATGAGTGGATCAACATTTATACTACATTTTAGCGAATTCCAATACACTGAAAAGCCATTTCACAGAATCGACCATTACACTTGACCAATCATCCAATGATTGGTAATGAAGTCATGTCCGTTTAATGGTCGATCCAGGAAAGTGCAAAGATGTAAAAAATCCTAATCAAAGTAATAATTTGAAAACTGAATGCCCTTTCCCTCCAACTTTATTGTTTTTTGACACTGAGAAGCATATTGTTTTAATTTATGTCTCTCTAGTGTCATCATGTAAAAAAATAGGAAGAAAACAATTCTATCATCCTCCAATTTTAAGAAATTTAGAATATAAAAAAGAAAGTGCAGATCTAATATAAAGTTTCTTTTGAGGGGTCTTAAAATACTCCATCACTTTCAGATTACTATTGTGAAATAAAAACCTTTTGCAAATAGTCTAGAAACAGTCTCTTAAAATTGGAAGATGATTGACATGCTTAATTCAGCACTCTGAAATCTGAAAAAAAAACTCAATGTGTCAAGATTAGAAAATTTGAAAGACAGAAAAATGAATCTTAATACAATCACACTTAAATACTGTTATTTAGAATGAAACACAGACAGTGGATTTAATTTGTTTTTTAATCAATCCTAAATGGACATAAATGCCCATATGAAATACAGACTTAAAGAAACTTCAATACCTATATAATACCACCAGATACGCTACATTAATAATGGAATTGGAGAATTAAAAAAATAGGGAAATTAAAAACCTGATTTTACAGTTCACAGGGCAATGAAAATAAACCCTGATGTAGTATCTTCTTTAGTATTATTACTACCAGAAATACTATAATACAATATATCTGTAGCTGGGTTATTGTTTACTATCAAACGGGTAAAATAAAAAGAGACAGATTGGTCGCCGCTACTCCGGAGTGGGAAATAAAGTAAAAGTAGTCTTTCCAGATTTCGGTTTTGATTAATTTAAAGAAAATAATATGAATAAATTAATAAGTATTAGCTATATGCTCGTTAAATCCAAGAATAATAAAAACAACACACGACGGAATACAAACAAAAACAAACACGGCCGCCAATAATAGCCAGATCAAAGAATAGCCAAATACAACGCCAAAAGAAGTAACCCGGAAGTAATCCAAGCGCCCGGATCGTAGCGCCACCAAGTTCCGGTTGAAGAGGTCTATTGAATTTTACTAAAGTTTAAAAATAGTATTTGCAACAAACTGCGATTATTTGGTCGAAGGAGTTTTTAAGATGGTAATTTGTATAGTAGCCATTTGAATAAATCTGACTCTTATAGTGGTGAGTAAGCTCGCCTCAAATATACACCACTTTTTGAGTAAGACAGTAGTAAAATCGTGTTCCAAACGTTATTCAAATATCAATTCAAAGACGATATTTTTTATTAATAACAACAACCTGATTTAGATTATTTTCTTTAGGAACTAAAGGAATTATCGGGGAGTACAACATCTTTATATTTATGATTGCATTCCTTTCTTGCCCTCAAATAATTCTTACATGAGAGTAAAATTGCCTGTGAAAATTTTTTACTCTCTTTTTGCGAAATTTTGTATTTTTACTTAATAGTGTGCTCAAAAAGCAGTCATAGTAATGGTGGTAAGATCCGGATATTTTAAAGTTCTTTAGATTCTTTCCATAACCACTTTTTTTTAAATTTTTTATCATTTTATTAGACTCAGTTCGGTTCAATGATTCTGTAAAATTAATTCTGATGTCGTTTCGAACAAAATTGATTGCTTATTGATAAAAAAATAAATTATTGAATTTAATTCATGTTAACAATGATTAAATGTAAAAAAATTATCGTCACGGATTGTCGAATAAAAAAAAGGAAAATCTATAAATAACAATATTTATGAACATTTCCTCTTGCCTCGTGAGCGGGACTAGTAGTACAAAGCTCAATTACCGTTTAAAAATAGTATTTGCAACCAACTCCAAACTGCGACAAGCCGGTCGAAGGAGTTTTTAAGAATAAGTTAATTTTCATCAATATATACCACATTTTGAGTAGGACAGTTGTAAAATCGTGTTTCACACGTTATTCCCTAAAGAAAAAAAAAACAAAATCAGGTTGTTATTAATGAATAAAAAATCGTCGTGGAATTGACATTTTCCGAGTGTAGGACTGCGAAAACCTACCCCTTAATTTGTAGGACAATGTGGCCATTTAATTAAACAAATATTTACCAAGCCGGTGTAAAAAAATCAGATCGTTATTAATAAATATTTTTAACTCGTTATTCGGACATGTTGGCAGTGGGGGACTCTCCGTTCATACCCCCAGTTTTGTAGGACACTCATTTTTTCGAGATATTTATCACATTATCTCAAGATTTAACTAAAAAAGAAAACGTTATTAATAAATATTTTACAACCACCCAATCGACATGTTTGACCCATGCGCAGTAAATTAGCTACCCGCTTTCGAGATTTTTAGCAGAGTAATGTGGGCGTCTCGACGAAACCAAGCGACCAACGAAGATTCAGCCTGTTATTAATCAATAAAATTTTTCAACGGGGGCCTGTGGACTATTATTATAATGGGGAATTTTTTTTTTCAATATTTTCTTTCAGCCCCCCCCCTTAATTTTTTCCTTTTACTATACAATGAAAGTGTGCAAAAGGATTTTCCGATATTTTAATATTAACACGTGCCTCATCGCGGTTGAACTTTGGCCATAGCGCGCCATAGTTATAATATGGCTTACTATGGGAATAACGTCTCCGCTAACTTCCTCAGCAGGAGAATGAAAGATAATTTCATTAATTTTGAATTTTTATGAGTAAAGAAGATGGAAATATGACTTACGAATATTATTATATTAAAATAGTTAAAAAGACAAAAATTTAACAAAAAGTATGGTTATTGAAAATAAATTTCAAAAACATGTATACAATTATTCAAAATTGTTTATCATAAAACAATAATTATTTACACTTACCATACAATTATAAAAAAAGTTCCAGTTTAAAAATTAATATTTTAAATACATTTATAGTAGAATATATTCTAACAAATTCATAAAAACCTAACTAACATCTTAAAAATATGAAAGATTTAATTCACTTTTTTGGAACAATTAGCATTCAAATTTACGCTTAAGAGTAGACTTTTTGCAATCGGGGTACTGTTTGATCAACAGAAATTTCTTCATCTTCAATACTAGATAATGATCATTGTTGAATTGCGTAAAAGTAGCTAAGAGATAACAACTCGTCTATTTTAGAAAAACGCCATAATTTTAATTTCAGAGATATTTTACAACAATGCCAAAATATAAAAAGTAAAAGTTAATAATTAATTAAAGTTAATCTTAAACACTAGGTCGGTCTACTAGTTTCAGTGTTTCACTAGTATTTGAATGTAAATCATGTCTGGCGTGTGCCATTCAGAGACAACTAAATTATGTAATCGGCGAGCAATAGTCTAGTTTCGGCGTGCAACAATCATTCCTCAAATGAGTCTCAGTCATGGATCGTCTCGGAACTATTGAGAGCCTTGGCCTGTCTCTTCTCTTCGTTACTTAATCTTTGTAAACCTCTTTCTTCGCGTTTTGCCAGCTTTACATCAATTCCACCTTAACATCCCACTCGACCCGGCTTTCGTTGATTCAGTAAAAATTGTCTATCTTTTTCAATTTTTAATATTTCCGACGCATTCGCGGATGCAACAAAGAGATTGCTCAGGTAGGTTATCACAAACGCCTGTTCTAATTCTTTCTGGGAGTCTGACGGATGACAAGCATTTTGTTTTAAACTTCGCCAAGTGGAATAAATCTTCATAACTTTATCTGTGCATTTGTTAAATTGTCTAGTAGGGACTCTTGCTTTTTCCCCAAAAAAATGACACTCTCGCTCTGCCAAGCATTCCTGTTATCTGATGGCATACTTTTCCAATGAAATAGATATTTTTATCACTACTTCTTAAATTAGAGGACATAACTGCACAATTAACTGAAACCAAGGCTTGGGTCACATTGTGTGTTCCCACATGTGCGGAAAATAATTAGAAAAGTTAAAAAAAAAACATTACTGGATCATTTTCCATGTCTGCGACATGTCTCTCAGGGGACTTTATTAGTTTCTATCCATCTGGTGACGTTCAAAGAAGGGCTTCTGCAACGTTGCCATAATGGGGAGCCCTCAGGGCACCTCCTTTAGGTGATGGGCTTCACGACCCCAAGGGACCCAAGTGATTTTCTTTCACCGGGAATGCGCGCCCCCGGGTAGCCTAAGCGATCTTTCTTTTTTTTCTTTCCTTATTACTTCCCTTTTCCCCTTTCCGCCATAGTTAAAATAAAGCTTGGTTATCATTTCTTAACTACACTGCAACGGAATTTTATTTTGAGACTTCATTACCGCTAGTTTTGTCTTATGTTATTCCTATGTTTTTCATTACATTTAAATAAGTTTTCTACTCTTCCTACCCTATGAGTTTTTGTAATTAGTGGCTGCATGTTTGCCGTGTGCGGCGTCCCGTAACAGGGCGATGGGGATCCTGGAGGCTTGAGGGGGTTTATGCACCATATGGCTTGATTCCTGCGGGTATATTCCCCCAATACGGTCTCTTTGGCCCCGGAGTCCCGCTAGATCGGGCGGCCGGTGTGAGCCCGCACCGGCCAATCGGCTCCCTATATCTTGCTGGCTCTACCACTTCAGGGCGATTCATCCCCCTGTAGCGTCGGAGCCATAATGGATTTAGTGATGTAAGGGTTAGTGCTGCGGGGGTCTGTAGCATTATATCCCGGTGCCACCTCTGGAGGGGCCCGAGTTCTTTCGTCGTTCGGCTGTCAGCTACTAGTCGTTTGTCGGCTACTGGCGGTCGGCGGCGACTGCCGGTAACCCCTCCCCCTCGTTGGGCTCCTCGGTGGGTAGGGGCGCACCGGTGATGAACAACCAGCCCATTCAACCATGTTTCCTGTTCCGTTAAATCATGGTGGTATGTCCACCAAAGAATTGTCAAACAATCCAAATACTGACGTTACAAGTACTACTGTACCTAGTTTTTTAATTCTCCATTCCGATGAGACAAAACTTACTCAAGTATCTCCATTTCTTATCTCGAAAGCTCTGTCGGGAATGGTAGGTTCTGTTAAATCAGTAAAGAAATTAAACTCTGGTGAATTGCTTGTGTGTACCTCAAATGAAGCTCAATCTCGAAATTTACTTAAATGCACTCACTTAGCACACATTAAAATTTCAGTCAACCCACATCCCACATTGAACTCCTCAAAAGGTGTAATATACTGTCCGGATATCATGGATATTTCCGAGTCGGAGATCCGTGAAAACCTTAGTGACCAGAAGGTTACAGATGTAAAACAAATAACCACCAAAAAAGACAAAACAGTAAAGAAAACTCCATTGTTCACATTAATATTCTCAACCACAGATCTTCCCCAAAAAATAAACGTAGGCTACTTAAGTATTAAAGTGCGCCCATATATCCCTAACCCCTTAAGATGTTTCAGATGCCAACGCTTTGGACACGGTCATACGACTTGTCGTGGATCCCTAGTATGCGCCAGGTGTGGTGAATCCGACCACTCGGATGAAATATGCACCGCAGAAACTCCAAAATGCGTAAATTGTTCCAAAGACCATGAGGCCTCTTCAAAGCTTTGCTCTAGATGGTTGTTTGAGAAGGAGATTCAAAGGCTAAGAGTTTTGAACAAACTCAGCTATGCGGACGCCCGCAAGCAAGCCCAATCTATTCTCCCACCTAGAGCAAATGACTCTTACGCATCGGTAGTAAAAGAGCCGAAACATCCTAAAACACCATTAGTAGCAAAATCTACAACTTCAATTGCCTGCCAAACCAATGTTTCCTTACCAAGTAAACCAAGTATGGAATTAGCTCCCTCTAATTCTAATACCAGTAACAATCCAGTAGTTCAAGAAGATCATACTCAGAACTCCACCACTCAAAACCTTAATAATACAGAAGTAGTCAAAGTACCTTCCATAACCCAACCAACACCTAATTTGTCTGATTTAGAGACCTCAATGGATGTGGATGAAGCTAGCAAGGCAAGAAAGCGTACTGCTGCTGAGGCAATCGAGGAGGCACCTAAACCTCCCGATCCACCTAATCCGTCTGCATCTGAACGGCTGAGCCGAGTGGATCAGATGGAGGTGGAAAAAGTAATTTTTAAAGTAAGTAGAAGCCAGTCGCAGTCTCAAACCAGATTAAATAAAAATCTGTCGGGTAAAATATCCCCGATTACATTTAAATCAGAAAAGCCCAAAGGAGGGCAAAAATCTCCAAAACAAAAAACATAAATAAACTTTTGCAGTGGAACTGTCGTGGTTTCCGGTCAAATTTGGATGACATAAAAGCTCTTTTAAATGATTATAAACCGGTTTGTGCTACATTGCAAGAGACTTTCTTAAAGCCAGCAAACACAGTTAACATGCGAGGATATTCAGTCCTCCGCAAGGACTGCGAGACAGGTGACAGAGTTTGTGGTGGCGTGGCGCTGCTGGTAGCCCACACGACGCCCTTCTCTCCCGTCCCTCTTCGCACGTCGTTGCGGCTCGAATTTCTTTTGTCTCAACCATCACTATTTGCAATATCTATTTACCACCTAGTACACCCATCCAATTTAGAGAGCTTGAGGAACTTATTAATCAACTACCTCCCCCTTTTATTTTGATGGGAGATTTTAATGGACATCATTTGTTGTGGGGATGCCAGGATATCAACTCCAGGGGCCAGACGATCGAGCGACTGATAACAGAGCTCGACCTCGCCCTGTTGGAAGTTTGATCGAGCTGATTGGGCGACCTTCCAGACCCATGCGGAAATAACAGAGGAGATGGTGCTCTCGGGTACAGTAGACGAAGCAGTAACATCAGTGACATCGTGCATTTTAACATCAGCCCATCTATCAATTCCTCAAGCATCATCCAAATTTCACCGGTTCCCGAAACCTTGGTGGAATCGCGACTGTCAAGAGGCTAAAAAGACTCAAAAGAAGGCTTGGAATAGGTTCAGACGATACCCGACTACGGAAAACATGGTAGCATTTAATAAGGCTCGAGCCTTGGCCCGAAAGATTAGGAGACAAAGCCAGAGAGAATCTTGGATTCAGTATGTTAGTGGAGTAACATCTTCCACTTCAACAAAAGATGTGTGGAATAAAGTAAGAAAAATCTGCGGCAAGTATACCACTCATCCTATATCCATGCTGGTTAGTAATGGCAATCAAATCAGCAACATCCCTGATATTGTCAACACTTTAGCAGAATCTTTCGCTAGAACATCCAGTAGCGAGAACTATTCCCCCGCCTTTCAAGCGCTCAAGCGAAGAGCAGAGCAGTTGACGTTGGACTTCGCCTCTTCAAACGAAGAAGGTTACAACTCGCTGCTAACCCTGCTAGAGCTACGCACGGCGCTTCACCGCTCGGGGAATTCAGCATGTGGACCTGATGGGCTGCATTACATAATGCTTCGACATCTTTCAGATGGTTCTACACTCTCCCTTTTGGCCTTGTTCAACCGAATCTGGTGCACACAAATTTTTCCGTCACAGTGGTGCCACGCGCACATTCTGCCATTCCCAAAACCTGGGAAGGATTTGACATCACCCGAGAACTACCGACCTATAGCACTCACGAGCTGCCTGTGCAAGCTCATGGAGCGAGTTGTGAGTGCTAGGTTGATGTACTATGTTGAGTCTCAAAACCTTTTGTCTCCATTGCAAAGTGGTTTTCGAAAATTTCGATCAACAAATGATAACTTATTGCGGCTGGAAACCGCAATAAGAGAAGCTTTCTTGAAGAAATTTCATAATATCTCTATTTTTTTCGATATTAGGAAAGCTTACGACATGTCCTGGAGGTATGGCATCCTCAGGGACTTGCATAACATGAGTTTTAGAGGAAACCTGCCTATTTTTATCAGAAATTTTTTAAATTTTCGTTCATTTCAAGTTCGTCTTCATTCTTTTCAATCATCCACTTTTATACAAGAACAAGGGGTGCCTCAGGGCTCTGTCCTGAGTGTTTTACTATTTATAATTAAACTTAACGACATCACTAAACATTAGGGTGGCCCTTATTATAATGGGGAAATTTTTTTTTCAATATTTTCTTTCAGCCCCCCCTTAATTTTTTTCCTTTTACTATAAAATGAAAGTGTGCAAAAGGATTTTCCGATATTTTAATATTAACACGTGCCTCATCGCGGTTGAAGTTTGGCCATAGCGCGCCATAGTTATAGTATGGCTTACTACGGGAATAACGTCTCCGCTCGCTTCCTCGGGAGGAGAATGACAAATAATTTCATTAATTTCGAATTTTTATGAGTAAAGAAGTTGGAAATATGACTTAAGAATATTATTAGTATATTAAAATAATGTTTAAAAAGACAAAAATTTAACAAAACGTGCATTAATTGAAAATAAATTTCAAAAACATGTATATAATAATTCAAAATTGTTTAAAATAAAACAATAATTATTTACACTTACCCATACAATTATAAAAAGTTCCAGTTTAAAAATTAATATTTTAAATACATTTATAGTAGAACATATTCTAACAAATTCATAAAAATCTAACTAACATCTTAAAAACATTCACTTTTTTGGAACAATTAGCATTCAAATTTACGCTTAAGAGTATACTTTTTGCAATCGGGGTTCGGGGTATTCTTTTCTTGAAGCTACTATTTGATCATCAGAAATTTCTTCATCTTCAATACTAGATAATGATGGTTTGATGGTTCCTCAAATGAGTCTCGGTCATGAATCGTCTCAGAACTATTGAGAGCCTTGGCCTGTCTCTTTTCTTCGTTACTTAATCTTTGTAAAGCTCTTATTTCTACGAGTTTTGTCCGCTTTACATTAATTCCACCTAAACATCCCCCTCGACTTGGCTTTCGTCAATTCAGTAAAAATTGTCTATCTTCTTCAATTTTTAATATTTCCAACGCATTCGCGGATGCAACAAATAGATTGCTCAGGTTATCACAAACGCCTGTTCTAATTTTTTCTGGGAGTCTGGCATACGACAAGCATTTTGTTGTAAACTTCGCCAAGTGGAATACATCTTCATAACCTTATCTGTGTATTTTTTAAACTGTCTTGTAGGGATTCTTGCTTTTTCCCAAAAAATGACACTCTCGCACTGCCAAGCATTCCTGTTATCTGATGGCATACTTTTCCAATCAAATAGATATTTTTATCACTACTTCTTAAGATAGAGGACATAACTGCACAACTAATAGAAACCAAGGCTTGTCCAGACACTTTCTGACCCTCCCTAAACTCCATACTATTAAATCACTCACCCCTGGAGGATTCGGGAAGACGGGGTTGGGGCGGTCTGTTTTGTCTTTTGCCCACCCCCATCCTGCCGAGGACTTCAAAAGTCTGAGATAAAAACAAGCCGTCTTCGAGGAGAGAGAAAGGGAATGGGACAGTTTTCTCTTATGAGGTGAATGACACCCACTAAACAATCTAGCACTGCTCCCTCAGACACCAAAATCTTTTTATTTCTCATATTCATTTCCTGGATCTAAATAATGCTAAATTTGTGAACTTTTACCTGTTGTTCACCTGATTTATCCTCATATGTTTATCTACATTTCTTCATGATACATGCTCCATCCTCAAATTTCATCTGTTCGTCATTCTGCTCCTTGGGAAGCGAGCGGAGACGTTATTCCCGTAGTAAGCCATACTATAACATGGGCGCGCTATGGCCAAACTTCAACCGCGATGAGGCACGTGTTAATATTAAAATATCGGAAAATCCTTTTGCACACTTTCATTTTATAGCAAAAGGAAAAAAATTAAGGGGGGGCTGGAAAAAATTTCCGACTTTAAAAAATAAGGGCCACCCTACTAAACATATTAATCATGGGGTTCAGTGTTCCCTCTACGTGGATGATCTTCAAATATCATATTCTTCACCATTTTTATCTGTTGCTGAGCGACAGCTTCAAATCACCATCAACAAGCTAAACCGATGGGCCCAGCAGAATGGATTTTCCTTTTCTGCGGAGAAAACTGTCTGTGTCCCTTTTAGTAGGAAGCGAGGTCTTTTCCCTGACCCAGAGCTTCAACTAGAAGGTACTCCCATTAGAGTGGTACAGGAGACACGGTTTCTCGGGGTTATATTCGACAGGAAACTCCGTTTTCATAGCCATATTAAAGACCTTAGGACAAGGTGCACAAAGGCACTGAATATCATAAAAATGTTATCCAACACACGCTGGGGGGCGGATAAGACGTCGCTGTTACGCTTGTATCGCGCGCTTATTCGCTCAAAAATTGATTATGGTTGTCTTGTTTATGGATCGGCATGTACATCTTTGTTGCGGTCGCTGAACACGGTCCACCATCAGGGTCTCCGAATTTGCCTAGGTGCATTTCGTACCTCGCCCATTGCATCATTGTATGCTGAGGCACATGAGCCCTCGCTGGATTCGCGCCGCAAGTACCTATCAATGTCACACTTCATTAAAATCAGGTCGCTCCGTCACAACTCATCCTTTACTTATTTATTTAATTTTAGCTTGCATAGACTCATAATTCATCGCTCCATACGCTTTTATACACCACCCTTTCAGTTTAGAATTAGGAACCTGTTGATTGATTTGGGCATAACAGTTGGTCGGATTGCCCAGTCCACCATAACGCCATTCCCTCCATGGGAAAGGGTCATGCCTGAAGTGGATTTTTCACTCACAACCTATGGAAAGTCTTGCACATCGGAGTCAGTGTATCGTGCCTTATTTGAAGCACATCGAGAGTGCTTCCAGGACTTTGTTCCAATCTTTACTGATGGATCAAAGTCGGACACTCATGTAGGGGCTGCTGCTGTTTGTCTCCAAGCTTCAGTTCACGATGCCTTGCCTATGTATGCATCAACATATACAGCTGAACTCCATGGCATTAGAATGGCTCTAGAACATCTTCAACGTTCCCATTATTTTAAATTTATTATTTACTCAGACTCACTCTCAGCCTTACAGTCATTGACTTCATATGAAGTTTCCGTTCATCCCATCCTCATAGACATTCTTAACAAATTGATTTATTTGAACAGACGTGGGTATGAAGTTCGCTTCTGTTGGGTCCCTGGCCACGCCGGAATTGCTGGTAACGAAGAAGCTGACGTGCTGGCACGTACAGCGACTGGTGCCCGTAATCGTTTTCCAGTACCTTTCTCTGACCTGAAAGCATTTTTCCGGCGGAAGCTTCGTTCCGAGTGGCAGGCCAGCTGGGATACCCAGCTGGGGAACAAGCTTCATTCGATTATGCCACTGTTAACTCCTCGCCGCGTTCACTCGCTGAACCGTCGGGAGGAAGTTCTAATATGTCGGCTTCGAATTGGTCATACTCGGTTCACCCACCGTCATCTGCTGATGGGGGAGCAGGCTCCTGTGTGTAATGTATGTCAAGTCTCTTTTACAGTCCGTCATATTATTTGTGAATGTCCCCATTTTAATGCTGAAAGATTTCATGTTTTTAAACGTAGAAATTTTAATATGTCTGATGTTTTAAACAACAATTCTGATTTTAAACTTGTTCTCAAGTTCATTCATATCATCAATTTTACCTATCATGTCTGACATTTTAACCTGTTTTGTTTCATACCACTGTTCAGATTTTAACCTGTGTTTTTAAGGTTTTTACTTTGATGTATAGAGTACATCCAACAAGGGCTTTTCGCTCGCTTAATTTTTAGAGATTTACTTACTTCTTTTGGACTTGTTTGGCGAAGTATGTCCCAATAGGGGCCTTGCGCCATAAAACCCTAAACAACCAACCAGCCATAATGGGGAAGGCCGAGTCGGCAATAAGACAAACAGGCACTTCCTTGTGTCTCAGCATGTCCGATATAGGGACCTTGCGCCATAAAACCCAAATCAACCAACCAACCTTGTGTCTCAGCACCTTCTTCAAATCGTACCATGAAGAATGTCACAGAATTCCATGACCGCTTCGCAGACAGTGCTCTTCCCCACCCCGAACAAATTCCCAACAGTCCTGTACTCAGCTGATGAGGAAAGCTTATAGATTAGGGTGGCCCTTATTATAATGGGGAAATTTTTTTTTCAATATTTTCTTTCAGCCCCCCCTTAATTTTTTTCCTTTTACTATAAAATGAAAGTGTGCAAAAGGATTTTCCGATATTTTAATATTAACACGTGCCTCATCGCGGTTGAAGTTTGGCCATAGCGCGCCATAGGTATTGTATGGCTTACTACGGGAATAACGTCTCCGCTAACTTCCTCGGGAGGAGAATGACAGATAATTTCATTAATTTCGAATGTTTATGGGTAAAGAAGATGAAAATATGACTTAAGAATATTATTAGTACATTAAAATAGTTAAAAAGACAAATTTAACAAAAAATGTTTTTATTATAAATAAATTTCAAAAACATGTAGTATAATTATTTAAAATTGCTTAATATAAAACAATTATTTACACTTACCATACAATTATAAAAAAGTTCCAGTTTAAAAATTAATATTTTAAATACATTTATAGTAGAATATATTCTAACAAAAATTCATAAAAATCTAACTAACATCTTAAAAACATGTAAGATTCAATTCACTTTTTTGGAACAATTAGCATTCAAATTTACGCTTAAGAGCCTATACTTTTTGCAATCGGGGTTAGGGGTATTGTTTTTTGAAGCTACTGTTTGATCATCAGAAATTTCTTCATCTTCAATACTAGATAATGATGATTCCTCAAATGAGTCTCGGTCATGAATCGTTTCGGAACTATTGAGAGCCTTGGCCTGTCTCTTCTCTTGGTTACTTAATCTTTGAAAAACTCTTTCTTCGCGTTTTGCCAGCTTTACATTAATTACACCTAAACATCCTACTCGACCTGGCTTTCGTCGATTCAGTGAAAATGATCTATCTTCTTCAATGTTTAATATTTCCAACGCATTCGCGGATGCAACAAAGAGATTGCTCAGGTTATCACAAACTAACACAGGATATTTACCTACGAAACGAGGTGCCAATAGGGCTCCCACAGAGTTGGACTTACCTGCCTTCCAGGAGGGGTTCTTCAGCTGTTGTCATAACAAGGAGATCACTGGTGCACCTGATAAGAAGGGTTACCGAGAATGCGGTGGTGATTGAGATTGAGGGGCCAGACGGAAAATTTGAAATTGGATCCGTTTACTCATCCCCTAGCTCCGACCTTCTGGAAGATATCCAAAATTTGGAATTAGACCCAGGGGATAATAACATCATCCTATCTGGTGATCTAAATGCCAAAAACAGAAGTTGGGGGTATTCCAGAAACGATGGAAGAGGCGAGATAATTTTGGATTTCTGCACCATTTATGGTCTCAACGCTGTCAATAACCTCTCACAGCCTCCAACTTACCACTTACAGGGGCGATATGGCTGCCCTGATTTGACAATCGCATCCACCCACCTAGTGGAAAAAATATCCGACTGGACAGTACATCTCACAGAGTCAGGTTCGGACCACAGATACATTACCTATACTATTGCTATCCCAACCTTCGATAGGATAAATAATAGGTACAAGACCAAGTATGGCAACGACTTAACTTTTGTTAAAAGACTGAAGGTCTTGGAGCACAACCTTATTGCAGATTTAGAACTCCGGAGTGACGTCCGTGGCATAGATGAACATCTAGAACTATTCTACGACAACATCTACAAAGTGTGTGATAAGACTTTTAGGACATGTAAGAGAACACATAGGAAGAAGATTACCTGGTGGACTCAAACCTTGAAGACGAAGAGGAATAGACTGACAGCCTTATATAAGAGACAGAAAGCAAGCGGAAGGGTCGAGGATAGGATGAGATATAACAGAGAAAGATCGTCTTATAAAAAAGAGATTAACAGGGTAAAGACTCAGTCGTGGATGAATTTTTGTAAAAGTACACGTGAAAATTATGGAGAGGCCTTCCGGGTCTTCAAGGGAAGGGGGCAGGCGGGATCTAGAGATATCAATACAGTGTTTGAGGGCATGCCCGATGGTACAGATTTGGACGGGATATACAAAAAATTGATCGACACGCATTTTTCGCTGACAATTGCTGGGGATGCTGAGACACCAACACCTAGCGTTTATGAGGAGATTACTCTTCAAGAAATGAGGACAGCCATTGATTCACAGGCCCTCGATAAGGCTCCTGGACCGGATAGAATAGATGTAAGAATTTTGAAAGGTTTGGCCACTGCTGTTCCGTCATATCTGATCCGGCTCTTCAACTTGCTTATATCGATGTCCTATTTTCCAGAAGCATGGAAGGTTGCTGAAGTTATATTTTTTCTGAAGCCAAATAAGAAGTCGGATTCTCCAAAATCATATAGACCTGTATGCCTCCTCCAGAACATCAGTAAAGTCCTAGAAAAAATCATTAACAATAGATTAAATTACGTCTTGGAAAATAATAACATACTGCATCCAAACCAATTTGGTTTCAGAGAGGGTAAGAATACAGAACAATGTTTAAATTTCCTATTGAAAACAGTTGACAGCTATCGAACCAATTATAAATATATTGCAATAGTATCATTTGACTATACCGGTGCTTTTGATAGAGCGGACTGGTCCCTAATAAAAGATGCAATAAAAAGCTATGAAATAGATGAATACTTAAGTAACATAATAGGAAGCTACTTAAGAAATAGAAAAATACAATATCAAGTAAAACAGAGATTCAGCACCTTCTGTGTGTCCAGGGGTTGCCCTCAGGGCTCCTGTTTGGGTCCAACTTTGTGGAACATTCTGGCAAATAGCGTCCTTAATGACTTCAAAGAAGAAACAACATCTACCATTGTTGCTTACGCTGATGATATGGCTATAGTAGTCCCTGCAAATTCAAGAAGACAGTTGGAGTCGGAGGTCAATAGACTAATAGAGAGATTCTCGCGGATATCGGATGACAACAACTTGGAGATCTCAGTTGAAAAGACTAAGGCAATAGTCCTTGGAAAAGACACCTCAAGACGAAATCCCATCTTTAAGTTAAACGGCACTAACATATCGGTCGTCCGCAGCTTGAAATATCTTGGAGTAGTATTGGATAGTAGACTTACCTTCCTGCCACACTTGGAGGCCCTCAAGGAGTCTGTGTGGAAGATGAATATAAATATGGGTAGATTGACATCCAAATACGGGGGTGTATCTCCTAGGCTGCTGAGACTGTGGTATATGACTGTTGTCCAGCCAAAGTTGTTGTATGCAGTTGGGGCGTGGTACCCGAGAATGAACTGCCATGGAAGGAGTAGGCTAATTTCTATACAGAGACCCTTCCTGATAAAATTGACTAGATCGTACAGATCGGCCTCAAATGATGCGCTGTCGGTTTTGGCAGGTATCCCCCCAATCACTATCGTGGCTGAGGAGCTCTCGAGGAAGTTTAACCTCAAGTATAACGATCATTCCTTATTTATTAGGAATCAGTATCTGAATATCCGGGACTTCGAGAGTAAAACCCTTAAGACATCAAAAAGTCCTAACGACTACCCAAGTAATCTATTTTTGGGTGAAAAAGGCGAGCGTGGGGGGATCTCGGGCAATGTGATATCATTCTATACTGATGGCAGCAAGACCAATGCTGGGGTCGCACTGGGGATATTTAGTGTTGACAACGGTGATCATATGGAGACACGTATGGAGAGAATGAAACCAGGTAACTCGGTTTTCCAGGCGGAAGCCACAGCCATCCTCGTTTGTCTTCAGGATCCGGCCATTCTGAGATATGATACTGTGTGTGTTTACACAGACAGCCTTTCGACTGTGATGGCCCTTGGAAACACGTATCCTAAATCTCCAATAGTGAACAGCATCCTACATCAAGTTAAAGCCCTGAAAAAACCGGTGCACATATCCTGGGTTAAAGCACATAATGGGAACCTCGGTAACGAGATGGCTGACCTATTGGCTAGGATGGCCACCGGTATGGATATCGGATCAATCAATACTCCCCTGCCCTTTAGCCACTTCACGAATTTTAGTAGAGAAACTGTCCTGAGAGAATGGCAGCGACAGTGGGACAATAGTGAAAAAGGTCGATCCACGTATGACGTGCTGCCTGTTGTCAAGATGGGAATGCAGATTCGAAACCATGTGCTGATATACTTTATCACAGGCAAGGGAAGCTTTCCAACTTTCCTCAGGAAGATCAACAAGTTAGACACCAGTCTATGTGTTTGTGGGGAGGAGGGATCCCCCCTACATTTCCTCCAAACGTCCTGCCGTCTCTCGCCAGAATGCATCAGGCCCAGAGGGAATGAGGATCTGCACCAATATTTCAAGAGATTGGACAGAGGGGGCTACTATATAGATACGGTCAATAAGATATACAACACTTTAAACCGTAATTACTCCTTTATTGTGACCTTACTCTAGACATTCGCTTGATGTTGGCTGAGGATGGAATCCTGGAAAAAGAGAGGAAAGGGACTCTTGGAATTTTATGGATTAAAGATTTTAACTTAAGACTATTTAATTGTAAATAGTAATTTTAACAAGAATGTAATTTTTACCAAGTGCTTTTAATTTTATATCTTAGAATTTTATATGTGAAATAATTGTTTAAACTTAAGTATATATATGTGCTTCTTTTTATGAGTGAATAGGGCCCGCTGACTTCCAGGGTCCGCTGCCTCAGCAGTTGGCTCACTGGATGAGGTGGATGTTTCTCCCCCTTGCCCTAACAAGGCTATAAACCTGCCTTGCAGGTTAGTTGGGCTCGGGGTTTGTTGTTGTTGGTTATCACAAACGCCTGTTCTAATTTTTTCTGGGAGTCTGGCGGACGACAAGCATTTTGTTGTAAACTTCGCCAAGTGGAATAAATCTTCATAACTTTATTTGTGTATTTTTTAAACTGTCTTGTAGAGATTCTTGCTTTTTCCCAAAAAATGACACTCTCGCACTGCCAAGCATTCCTGTTATCTGATGGCATACTTTTCCAATCAAATTGATATTTTATCACTACTTCTTAAGTTAAAGGACATAACTGCACACAACTAACAGAAACCAAGGCTATTTGTCCAGACACTTTCTGACCCTCCCTAAACTCCATACTATTAAATCACTCACCCCTGGAGTATTCGGGAAGATGGGGTTGGGGCGGTCTGTTTTGTCTTTCGCCCACCCCCATCGTGCCGGGGACTTCAAAAGTCTGGGATAAAAACAAGCCGTCTTCGAGGAGAGAAAAAGGGAATGTGACAGTTCTCTCTTATGAGGTGAATGACACCCACTAAACAATCTAGCACACTGCTCCCTCAGACAACAAAATCTTTTTACTTCTCCCTGAGTCCCTGAGGATGCCATACCTCCAGGACATGTCATAGGCTTTCCTAATATTGAAAAAAATAGAGATATTATGACATTTCTTTAGAAAAGCTTCTCTGATTGTGGCTTCAAGCCGCAATAGGTTATCGTTCGTGGATCTGAATCTCCGGAAACCACTTTGCAGTGGAGACAGTAGGCTATTTGACTCGACAACATACATTAACCTAGAGCTCACGATTCTTTCCATGAGCTTACACAGGCAGCTCGTAAGCGCAATAGGTCTGTAGTTGTCTGGGGAAGTTGGATTTTTCTTTGGCTTAGGAAATGGAAGGATGTGCGCGTGGCACCACTGTGACGGAAAAACTTGTGTGCACCAGATTCGGCTGAACAAGGCCAAAAGGGAGAGTGTAGAACCATCTGAAAGATGTCGAAGCATTATGTAATGCAGCCCATCAGGTCCACATGCTGAATTACCCGAGCGGTGAAGCGCCGTGCGTAGCTCTAGCAGGGTTAGCAGCGAGTTGTAGCCTTCTTCGTTTGAAGAGGCGAAATCCAACGTCAACTGCTCTGCTCCACGCTTGAGCGCTTGAAAGGCGGGGGAGTAGTTTTCGCTACTGGATGTTCTAGCGAAAGATTCAGCCAAAGTGTTGACAATATCAGGGATGTTACTGATTTGGTTGCCATTACTAACCAGCATGGATATAGGATGAGTGGCATACTTACCGCTGATTTTTCTAACTTTATTCCACACATCTTTTGTTGAAGTGGAAGATGTTATTCCACTAACATACTTTATCCAAGATTCCCTCTGGCTTTGCCTCCTAATCTTTCGGGCCAAGGCTCGAGCCTTATTAAAAGCTACCATGTTTTCCGTAGTGGGATAGCGCCTGAACCTATTCCAAGCCTTCTTCTGAGCCTTTTTAGCCTCTTGGCATACGCGATTCCACCAAGGTTTGGGAAACCGGTGAAATTTGGATGATGCTTGAGGAATTGATAAAAGGGCTGATGCTAAAATGCACGATGTCACTGATGTTACTGCTTCGTCTACTGTACCCGAGAGCACCATCTCCTCTGTTATTTCCGCATGGGTCTGGAAGGTCGCCCAATCAGCTCGATCAAACTTCCAACGTGGTTGGCCTGACGGTACACACGCAGTTGGTGTTGTGTAAGAAACAACCACAGGAAAGTGATCACTACCCATAGGGTCACTCAGAACATTCCATTTTAGGTCTAATAACAGAGATGATGAACAGATGGTCAAGTCGATGGCAGTGAATGAGTGAGATGGAGCATGAAAATATGTGTGCGAGCCATCATTCAACAGGGCGAGGTCTAGCTCTGTTATCAGTCGCTCGATCGTCTGGCCCCTGGAGTTGATATTCTGGCATCCCCACAACAAATGATGTGCATTAAAATCTCCCATCAAAATAAAAGGGGTAGGTAGTTGATTAACGAGTTCCTCAAGCTCTCTAAATTGGATGGGTGTGCTAGGGGGTAAGTATATATTGCAAAGGGTGATGTTGGAGATGAAAGATTGGTTGGTTGGTTGTTTAGGGTTTTATGGCGCAAGGCCCCTTGGAGATGAAAGAAATTCGAGCCGCAACAGCCTGCAACGACGTGCGAAGAGGGACGGGAGAGAAGGGCGTCGTGTGGGCTACCAGCAGCGCCACACCACCACAAACTCTGTCACCTGTCTCGCAGTCCTTACGGAGGATTGAATATCCTCGCAGGTTAACTGTGTTTGCTGGCTATAAAAAAGTCTCCTGCAATGTGACACACACAGGTTTAAAATCATTTAAGAGATATTTTAAATCATCCAAATTTGACCTGAAACCACGACAGTTCCACTGCAAAAGTTTATCTATTTTTATTTTTCGGAGATTTCTGTCCTTTTTTGGGCTTTTCTGTGCTAAAAGTAATTGGGGTGATTTTACCCGACAAATTTTTTTGTAGTCTAGATTGAGAATGCGATTGGCTTCTGCTTAATTTTAAGAAGGCTTGTTCAATCTCCAACTGATCCACTCGGCTCAGCCGTTCGGATGCAGGTGGGTTGGGTGGATCGGGGGGTTTAGGTGCCTCCTCGATAGCCTCGGCAGCAGTGCGTTTTCTAGCTTTGCTCGCTTCCTCTACTTCCATCAAAGTCTCTGACTCGGATAAATTAGGTGCTTGGGTCATGTTGGGCTCTACTTGAACTAAGTGCGAACTTGGAAGTTCTGAGGCTGAATTGTTTGCTGCTACTTCTTGGACTGTTGACTTATTATCGGTATTTAAGTTAAAAGGTATGGTGGGTTTTATAAGAGTCATATTTGTCACGATTACATTTGTTTGACAAGCTATTGAGGTTGTAGATGGCGTTTTAAGTTGCTTAGTTTCTTTAGTGACGGCTGCGTATGAGGCATTTGCTCTAGGAGGGAGAATAGACTGGGCTTGCTTGCGGGCGTCCGCATAGCTGAGTTTGTTAACAACTCTTAGCCTCTGGATCTCTTTCTCAACCTGCCATTTAGAGCAAAGCTTCGATGATGCTTCATGATCTTTTGATGAGCAGTTTACGCAATGTGGAGTTTCTGCTGTGCAAATTTCATCAGAATGGTCTGTTTCTCTACACCGAGCACATGTTAAGGAACCACGGCAAGTTGTATGGCCGTGTCCAAAACGTTGGCATCTAAAACATCTTAGCGGATTTGGAATATAGGGCCGAACTTTTATATTTAAGTATCCTACATTTATTTTAGCAGGCAAAACAGGTGTTGAAAATATTAAAGTAAATAATGGAGTGTTCTTTACGTTATTATCTTTTTTTGTGGTTATTTGTTTTACATCTTGGACTTCCTGGTCACTGAGGCCTTCAAGGATCTCAGACTCAGAAAGATCCATAATATCAGGGCAGTAAATAGCACCTTTTGATGTGTTGAGTTTGGGGTGAGGTATAACAGTTATTGAGATGTGTGCCAAATGAGTAGATTTAAGTAGGTTTCTTGATTGTTGTTCATTAGAGGTACAGACAAGTAAATCACCGGTAGCTAACTTTTTTACTGATTTTACAGACCCAGCTATCCCAGATAAAGCCTTCGAGACAAGGAACGGTGAAACTTCAGTAAGTTTTTTCTCATCGGAATGAAGTATTAGGAAACTTGGTACAGGAGAAGGCAAAGTGTTGACATCTTTTGACAATTCTTTGGTGGACTGGCATTCATGATTTAAAGGAACAGGATCCATGGTTGGTTGGGCCGTTTGTTCATCACCGGTGCGCCCCTACCCACCGAGGAAGCCAACGAGGGGGAGGGGTTACCGGCAGTCGCCGCCGACCGCCAGTAGCCGACAAACGACTAGTAGCTGACAGTCGAACGACGAAAGAACTCGGACCCCTCTAGGGGTGGCACCGGGATATAATGCTACGGACCCCCGCAGCACTAACCCTTACATCGCTAAATCCATTATGGCTCCGACGCTACAGGGGGATGAATCGCCCTGAAGTGGTAGAGCCAACAAGATAAAGGGAGCCGATTGGCCGGTGCGGGCTCACACCGGCCGCCCGATCTAGCGGGACTCCGGGGCCAAAGAGGCCGTATTGGGGGAATATGCCCGCAGGAATCAAGCCGTATGGTGCATAAACCCCCTCAAGCCTCCAGGTTCCCCATCGCCCTGTTACGGGACGCCGCATACGGCAAACATGCAGCCACTAATTACAAAAAATCATCGGGTAGGAAGAGTAGAAAACTTATTTAAATGTAACGAAAAACATAGGAGTAACATAAGACAAAACTAGCGGTAATGAAGTCTCAAAATAAAATTCCGTTGCAGTGTAGTTAAGAAATGATAACCAAGCTTTATTTTAACTATGGCGGAAAGGGGAAAAGGGAAGTAATAAGGAAAGAAAAAGAAGAAAGATCGCTTAGGCTACCCGGGGGCGCGCATTCCCGGTGAAAGAAAATCACTTGGGTCCCTTGGGGTCGTGAAGCCCATCACCTAAAGGAGGTGCCCTGAGGGCCTTCTTTGTTTGTAATCGTCCCCCCTTTCTGTTTTGTGTTTATGTAAAATAGTCTAGTATCAGTAATTAAACTAAGTTAACTTAATCCCTTGTATTCACTGGCTTCCACACTACATACAAAACAAGTGACTATCACCAAATCAAAATGCCTCCTTGTATTCTCCGGTGAGCCAGCTTGACTTTCGTTCAGCTAAGGGAAAGTTCAAGGAGCCAATTCCTCAACCGTGGAAGAAGAAAACCTCCGACATCCCTGAGGAAACAGACGAGGAATTAGTCTCTTTCCTGGGAAAGGTCTCTGCAGCAAATGTTAATTCTACAATCCTTAGTGTCGTCAGACCTTTCAATGAAACGTTTGCAAAGGAGAAGCCACACTATGTTTGTGCTACTGAGTTTATTCGACGATGAATATAAGAAGCTTTCATTCGAAGAACTCATACCTCACTGTAGAGAAATGTTTCACGGTGAGCGATATCAAAAATGAATGAAGAGGTTGCCGAGGCAATTGAAAACTTGACTCGAATGCAGTCTAAATGTAATGACTGGTTCTCTTTCAAGGCAGGGAGAATAAATGCTTCCAACATGAAGGCTGTTTGCAGGACAAATCCTGATAATCCTGCAATAAGTACCATAATGAAAGTGTGTTACCCTCAGAATTGCAAGTTTAAATATGCTGCAACATCTTGGGGTTGTCATCACGAAAAAAATGCCAAGGAAAGATATTTTCAGGTGTCACGCCCCGACCACGAATCTTTTAGTGTGAAAAATGGTGTTTTTTTTTATAAATTCTTGTAACAGTCCTCTCTCTGAAACCCCATCTTTAGAGGACAAACAGTTGTGCTACGGGCGAGCCACACGCTTTCGCCTCTGGCCAACTGTAACCTTCACGGGGGAAAAAGGACGCTAAGCAGAACTCTCCTAACTCGGACTCGATCGGCGTTTCGAATCCCTCCTTATTGTAATTTAGGTAAATTATGTAAATATTTTTGTCCTCATGTAACCTAGACAGCTTAATAAAGCTGGATTGATTTATCTTCTCGAGTTTTATTTGACTCTCTCACTATGACGAATTAAATCCTCAATTTTCCCGTATCGGTGCATCATCGGATACAATAGTTTCATGTCAATGTTGTGGAGAAGGTGTGTTAGAAGTGAAATGTCCATATTGTGCCCGTGACCTGTCCATTCCGTCTCCAGCATGTGACAAGAGATCATGTTTAGAGACTGATGAGGCAAGCAATATTACAATTGACAGAATTCATCAGTATTTTTATCAGATCCAAACACAGTTGTTTGTTGAAGTTTAAATCTGCTGCAACACCTTGGGGTTGTCATCACGAAAAAAATGCCAAGGAAAGATATTTTCAGGTGTCAAGCCCCGACCACGAATCTTTTCGTGTGAAAAATGGTTTTTTTTTTATAAATCCTCAATTTTTCCGTATCGGTGCATCATGGGATACAATAATTTCATGTCAATGTTGTGGAGAAGGTGTGTTAGAAGTGAAATGTCCATATTGTGCCCGTGACCTGTCCATTAGGGTGTCCCGAAAAATTTTTTTTCGGCTTCCGCTAATGCAAGACCCCTCAAAATTTGCGTAATTGATCGTAGATTACAAAAATATTTTTAAAAACAAAATTAAACTATATCTTCAGGGCTCTACCCATCGTTAAAGTTTTAAAAATTGTCATTTTTATGGAGATCATTCGCTCTATTCGTAATTTAGGCTCCTAATCTTTCAACCTCCCTCAAGTTTCAACTTGTTTTGAGTACTTATCTTACGAGTGTTTTCTTCGAAGCAAAAGTAATTTTTAAGCTTTAAAAGTACAGATGTAATTTTTAAAAAAAATGAGTTCAATGCGTAGTGCCACTACTCTCGCTATATTGGGACCATACAAACAACTTGGCGATCGACAGCTACCAACTATAAGGGACGTCATTAAATGTATTTTATATGTCAAGACCGACCTGAAATTGACATTTTTCTTACATTATAAGTCTTTCCTAAGTGAAAATTCTTCGATTCGTTAGTAAATTGCCGGTTTTATGGGGGTATTCGATGGTTCAAGCTGTTCGCTCTTGCGCATAGCTATCCGCCCTTGAAACATCGAATACCCCATAGAACCGGCCAGTTACTGACGAATCGAAGAATTTCCACTTAGAAAAGACTTATAATGTAAGAAAAATTTCATTTTTAAACTTTTCAAAGCGTGAAAATAATTTCCTAAACGAGCTTGCGCTAGAGAGTCTTCCGAAACTTTGCGCGAGTGCTTTAGGGACGCTAACACCTCAACCGCTTTTAATAAAAATCATAGCTGCATATTGTCATCAAATTTGGGTCCTTGGGGAAAGGTTAGGACCCTTCAAAAGTGAAATGCGTAAAAAATTAAGAGGAAAAAATATCGTATCAAAACCTCTATAATTTTTAGCTATTTTTTTTGCATTTTTAAGGGGGTAATAACCCCTTAAACCTATCTATTTGTTACAAAATTTCATATTTTAGGAATTTCATCCTTCCTTGTCTCTTTGAGAGTAATTTAAAGACATGAGTAAAGTTTTTTGACCATGAAAATCGAATTCAAAGTCATTAAGTCATCAAAAAGCGTAAAAATGGGGGAGGGGACCGTTTCCCGAAAATCCCGAGCCAATTGAGAATTTTGATGGGGATTTTCGTTTTTAGTGACCTAAAATCTATAAGAAATGATTTCATTGATTTTCATCAAGGAAAAAAAAAATTAAGGTACAATTTGTTGAACAGTGTGTTACAGCTCCGCCGGTTCTTCGACATATTTCTAATGAGGACCTTCAAATCATGGCAAAAGGTAAAAGCTTGGATATTGTTGACTTTCCTTGCCACACACAATCACTGGAAAGATGTGTTAAACTGGTTACAGAGGCCTCAGAAAGAGTAATTGACGTAAATTCTAGAGATGGCTTTATTAGAACAAGGTTACAATCTCGAGCAGAAATGACAAATTTTTGACTTCAGAATGAATTTAGTTTTGTCATTAAATATAAGATCAATTTTATTTATTATGTTTTTCAGTCATGTTTTGTTTACCTCTGTAATAAAATTCCCTTTAAACTTGAATTTTATAATATTTTAGGCATATGGTAATAGGTCTGTAGAAACGAAAAATTTACAAAACTTCAAGACGCGGTAGAGCCCTCAAGATGACCCGCAATTTTATTTTTTTTACTCTTTTCATAATCTGTGTAAAATTACGCAACTTTTGATACCTCTTGCGATAGTGTAGCTCGAAAAAAACCTTTTTCCATATATGAACGGGACACCCTACTGTCCATTCCGTCTCCAGCATGTGACAAGAGATCATTAGTCCAGTCAATATCAATTTTGCTCCGGAAATAATTCATAAAGTTTTGAAATTTGGCACACTTGTTGGGATGGGTCTGGAGGGGTTTCACACAAAAGTCCACTAAATTTGCACTGGAGGGTTTTCCGCTACGGCCATTTTAGTGGTCAGTTTTTGGAAACGCACGTCGCCAAACCGGCGGTAACGCGCCAATAGTAGAACAACCTGTTTGTACTGGAAACAGCGGGTGCCTCCGGCTGAATGGCGACTGGTCTGGCGCAGTTCTTGTTTGGCGATCATGGACAATGCGGTAGTATTCTCTAATGATGAGATGCTTAACTAGGATATAATACATTTTTTTTTACTCAGATCTCAGAAATAATTTACGATAATCAATTGAGCTTTGAAAATAAAATTTTAAGTAATTTTAATTGATTTTTAAGCTAAATACATCAGGCAAAGTAAAACCTGATATCAAACTTATTAGTGTTCCTTACGCTAAACTATATTTTACATGTAGCTCAACAGCTGTAAATGAATATTTATTTCATATTCTTGCAATTCTCCTTAAACAAGAAAGTATTTCTTGATCCTATGAAAAAAATGTTTCAAGGGAACTAAAAAATAACGCATTTGTTATAAATACAAATGAATATTTCAATTAATAATGCCCTATAATAATTTCCAAACAATCGTAAGCTGCATGGAAATAATAAAAACAAAATCACTCTTGGAGATAAGTGTAAAAAAATACAGTAAATTATATTTTACATGTAGATTAACAGCTGTAAATGAATATTTATTTCATATTCTCGCAATTCTCTTTAAATAAGAAAGTATCATCTTATCAAAAAATATTTCAAGGGAACTGAAAATAAACGATCTGTGATAATTAATGTTCAGATTATTTTGACTAATTTTTTTCTAGTTAATATTGTTTAAATGATTTCAATATACAAAAATGGGAAAATAAGTGTGCATTTTTAACTGTTCAATATTCACAATTCCTGTAGAGTTTTTATGAATATACAGTGTAAACCAAGAATAATAAATGTACAAATAAATTTTCATCTCATAAAGGCCAGTGATATTTTATTATAAACTATCGTTAACAACGTAAAACTATATTAGTAAAGGTTTGGAGAAAAGTGTATAAAACATCCCTGAAAATTCCATTAAATGTTTCCAGAAAGCTTGTGTTGTACAAAATTATTTGTTTCAAAACTCAATGAAATTTTAAGTTTCACCTTACAGCTGAGGATGCGTATTTTCTCAATACGTATAAATATTAGCGATTTTAAGACATTTTCCAAATACATACTAATGGCTAATATTTAAGCCCGTATCGATCCAATTAAGAAGGATTACCTCTGGTAATTCAAAGTTGAAATACTATTTTATTTGTTTTAAATAGTCTAAGTTAACATGGTTTATTCATGTAACTCTACATCTACATAAACTGTGTATGTTATGAGATTCGATGAGACGATGAAGTATTATTTTCTATTTTTAATTAATAATATTAAATTACTGTTGACACAAAAATAGTTAGTACTAAATTAAAGCATTTAACAGCACGCATGTTAATTACTAGAAGAAATATGCTTAAAAACCACAGGTTTCAGTAGGATAGAAGATAAAGAGGATATTTATTGTTACAAATTATATTTTTTTATTCTAAAACATATTTTTCTTAGATAACAAGGTAAGTATTTAATAAAAATTTTGATGTAGAAGAAAAAACATGTCTGTAAAAAACATATAGGTTTTCAAAGCTATCAGTTTCAACTTAAAATTTTGGAACAGAGTATATAACTTTGTACAACAAATCTTTCAGGAAAGCATTTTACTGTTATACTTTTCAGGGATATTTTTAACACTTATTTTCTCCATAAATTTTTATTTTATTAATATACTGAATACGATAGTTTGGAAATTACTCTGAGGCTTTTTTAATTGAAATATTCATTTGTATTTATAACCAAGCGTTATTTTTAGTTCCCTTGAAATATTAATAGGATTAAGTAATACGTTCTTTCATAAAGAGATAATTGCAAGATTATGAAATAAACATTCATTTACAGCTGTTGATCTACCAAATCTTTAATTATATTGTTTTATGTAGTTATCGATAGTTCATAATAAAATATCACTGGCCTTTATAAGATGAAAATTTATTTGTATATTTAATATTCTTGGTTTACACTGTATATTCATGAAAACTCTACAGGAATTGTGAATATTGAACAATTAAAAGGGCACACTTATTTTTCCATTTTTGTATTGAAATCATCTAAACAATATAAACTAGAAAAAAATTAGTCAAAATAATCTGAACATTAATTATCACAGAGCGTTTATTTTCAGTTCCCTTGAAATATTTTTTGATATGATGAAGTAATACTTTCTTATTTAAAGAGAATTGCAAGAATATGAAATAAATATTCATTTACAGCTGTTAATCTACATGTAAAATATAATTTACTGTATTTTTTTACACTTATCTCCAAGAGTGATTTTGTTTTTATTATTTCCATGCTGCTTACGATAGTTTGGAAATTATTATGGGGCATTATTAATTGAAATATTCATTTGTATTTATTACAAAGGCATTATTTTTTAGTTCCCTTGAAACATTTTTTTCATAGGATCAAGAAATACTTTCTTGTTTAAGGAGAATTGCAAGAATATGAAATAAATATTCATTTACAGCTGTTGAGCTACATGTAAAATATAGTTTAGCGTAAGGAACACTAATAAGTTTGATATCAGGTTTTACTTTGCCTGATGTATTTAGCTTAAAAATCAATTAAAATTACTTAAAACTTTATTTTCAAAGCTCAATTGATTATCTTAAATTATTTCTGAGATCTGAGTAAAAAAAATGTATTATATCCTAGTTAAGCATCTCATCATTACCGCATTGTCCATGATCGCCAAACAAGAACTGCGCCAGACCAGTCGCCATTCAGCCGGAGGCACCCGCTGTTTCCAGTACAAACAGGTTGTTCTACTATTGGCGCGTTACCGCCGGTTTGGCGACGTGCGTTTCCAAAAACTGACCACTAAAATGGCCGTAGCGGAAAACCCTCCAGTGCAAATTTAGTGGACTTTTGTGTGAAACCCCTCCAGACCCATCCCAACAAGTGTGCCAAATTTCAAAACTTTATGAATTATTTCCGGAGCCACCCGTTTTTTGTTCTACGTTGACTGGACTACATGTTTAGAGACTGATGAGGCAAGCAATATTACAATTGACAGAAATCATCAGTATTTTTATCAGATCCAAACACAGTTGTTTGTTGAAGTTTAAATCTGCTGCAACACCTTGGGGTTGTCATCACGAAAAAAATGCCAAGGAAAGATATTTTCAGGTTTCAAGCCCCGACCACGAATCTTTTCGTGTGAAAAATGGTGTTTTTTTTTATAAATCCTCAATTTTCCCGTATCGGTGCATCATGGGATACAATAATTTCATGTCAATGTTGTGGAGAAGGTGTGTTAGAAGTGAAATGTCCATATTGTGCCCGTGACCTGTCCATTCCGTCTCCAGCATGTGACAAGAGATTATGTTTAGAGACTGATGAGGCAGGCAATATTACAATAATTGGTAGAAATCATCAGTATTATTATCAGATCAAAACACAGTTGTTTGTTTGTAATAAAGACTACTGTGATTTTATTGTGCGGACGAATGATGATATCTTAACGGATAAAAAAAAAGTCTTGGTGGTAAATTAAATATAATTGTCGAAATCATCAAGGAGTGTCACAAGATACGCCTTTGGTGTCAATGTTACATCTGACACGGGTTCATTCAACCGTGCTGCATGGAAAGACTTTGGAATACAAAGTAGCAGAAACGGTGTGGACAAGACCTCTTCCTGTGATGCTTCGTCAAAACTTACTTTCATTGCTGATGTACCCCACCTAATTAAAAACATCAATAAGATTTTCGTAGTTCCTAAGAATTTTTTTAGAAAGGTATAACTTATCTTCACCCAAAGTAGAATCTAAGCATTTAGGTAAAGTTCTGCACCACCGAGAAAATGGCGAATTAAAAATAGCTCCAAAATTAACCTCTCCACATCTGGAAAATCATCATTTTAACAAGATGAAAGTTTCTAATGCTACAACCAATCTTAGTCATGAATTAAGCTCCGCTTTAAAGTTCATCGCTGAACAAGAAAAAGATGAGGCGTTAAAGACAAAGACGTGGTTTTTACAGCACATGCACAAATGGTTCACATTAATGACATCCCGACATCTCATTGCTGCAATAAGTAAATTTAATTTCACATCCATCATATACAGCAGCGATAGCATTCCTGGCAGAAACCATTACTTTATTCAAAAACCTTAAAGTCGTCAACCATCAAAACAAAGCCGTTTAGAAACCAATTCAAACAGGTGTAATCATTTCAACTTTATCGATCATTCAACTTCAATCAGTGCTTCTTGGAAAAAAGGGTGTTAAGTACATACTAACTTCTCGTTTTACTCAAGATTACGTTGAGAATTTCTTTGGCCTAATTCGCTCAAAACAGGTGGTTCCATTAGCTATACAATTCAAAAACAACCTGAAGATAATTTGTCTATCACAATATTTAAAAAAAAAAACACTTCCGGAAGCTATGAAAATGACGACAAAATATTAGTTCCAGGTTTTTTGGAGCTATTTTCCTCTAATGTTAATGTTAGTAAAGAAAAAAATAATGAAAACCATCCTGAATTAAATAAGATAGTTCTTCCAAAAGACTGGGATAAGAGATATAATAAACAATTGAGCAATTTGGAAATAAACTGTCTATAATATTGCAGGGTACATAATTTCAAGAGTGATAAACTTAAACTACTTGTAGTCATTGCTTAACGTACATTGTAAGTAATACATCTAGCTAGTTGGTTGGTTGGTGGGGTTTTATGGCGCATCTAGCTAGTTGATTGTGCCTCTAAACAAACAATTTAAAGCCCATTACCCGAGTCGCTGAATCTGACAGTTGCTGAATAAACATTATATTGGCAAACCTTAAAAATCTTCCTTCATCTTTTTAACCTTTCTAGGAATTTTTGTATTGGTTTAACATGGCTTTTAAACATACTCCTACCAACTCTTATAAGTCATGAAGAATTCAAAAAATTTAAGCTATCCCAAAATCATATCCGAATCTGCTATCAAAAAGTATATTACATTGCCACCAATGCTTTCAATTTAGCTGGAAAATTTCAGTTTGTTAACAAATCATTTACATTTTGTGGTTTATTAATATCATCAAACATTATTCTTCATTTCTGGTGTTTCAAATTATACTTTTTAACTCAGTCACTAAATTCATCAAATATTGGAAATCTTCCTGTTAAATCCTGCTGAATTGGAATAAATCTGTAAACCTTGAAATATATGCTGAAGCCTTCACCATTGGAAAAATTGTTCTTTAAGGTACATTTTGAAACTGATCAATGGGAAACAGATGGGCAGGGGAAGAAAAGACAAAAAGAATGCTGTGCCGACCCTTTTTAGTCACTGTGCTACTATATCTAAAAGGAAGACTCCATTAGAACGAGATTCAGTCCAGAAAAAAACCAGGCTGTCTGAAGATACTAGTCAAGCTTCCAACTTCACTCGCTCTATCGCTGAGCTGGAAGAACAAATAGCCACTCTCCATTAGCTGAATGAAGATCTCAAAAGGCAGAATAAATAATTAAAATAAAATAGGGAAAATACGGAAATTTAGAGGCTAAACAAGCAAAGTGTTCACCGTAAAAGCTCTAATCTTAACAAAGTTTTCAATGATGATCAGGTAAAGGCTTTAGAGGAAATAAAATTCAATGAATGGTCCGACAGTACCTGTGAAATAGCCTCGGGCTTAAGATTTGCATGTGGCAAAAGTGGCTATGAAAACCTCCCTAATCTCAAGTATCAATTTCCATCAGTGAGAACATTGCAGCGCCGGTTGCAGAACTTGCAGTTCCAGGCAGGAATCCTTGAGGACGCTTTAAAGTTCCTGAAGCTCAGATGCCATCCACCATGAGCAGGAAAAATGTTGTGCTCTCCTGGTTGATGAAAAGTGCATTTCAGAGGCCATTGAATTTGACATTTCCTCTAATCAATACATTGGAGAAGTGTCAGTTCCCGGCCAGTCAGGCAGAGTTAAACAAGCTCTCCTTTCATGCTTGGAGGCATTAGTTCCAGACGGAAAAAAGTTGTGGCATTCCATTTCTCTAATGGCCACACTGATGGAAGTGTGATGAAGAACTTGGTTCGTGATGTCATCAAGGAAACAGAGAAGATTGGCTTGCAGATCGTTTGCATAACATCTGACTTGGGGTCATCAAACCAGGCTATGTGGCGTTCTATTGGAATAAGTTGCGGCAGGAATGAGACAAGAGCTAGTATTAAACATCCTTTCCACAGCTCCAGGCAGATTTCCTGACCTGATGAAAAATATCCGGTCATCCTTAATAGCAAATCAGAAAATTGTAATTCCTTCTTCCCTTCAACTTAAATATAATCTACCTTCTAATGAAATTAATCCTAAACATCTTGAAAAACTTGATTTCCAGGAGTCTATGGATCTGAAGCTGGCACCCAAATTGACATCTGAAAGCTAACCACTTCGATAAAATGAAGGTTTCAAGGGCCACTCATGTTATCAATGATACATGTGCTGCTCTGAAATTCATTTCTGAAGAGGAACAAAACCCAGCATATCTTGCCACAGCCTGGTTCATAAGTAATGTGACCAGACGACCCGCTTTTGGGGGGACAGTCCCGCTTTTTGCCTCGCTGTCCCGCTTTTCCGTCTAAATTTCATCAAAGGAGGAAAAATATAAGGAAAAACCTGGATTTTATTTTTTCGAGGAGTAATCTTTCAAAAGTTCTTAATTGGAAGGCCGAATTATTACTCATTTATAAGTTGGTACTTAAAAATTTAAAACAATGGATTTAATTTAATTATCACAGAAGGGTGTGCGTTCAGGGTGCTCATAAAATTTAACCCCTTCTCCAAGTTTTGTACAGTTTTTCCCTTCAAAAATTCTGTTGCGTAGGAAAACGTCAGTCCATCCCAATTGTCTGAAAATCAGTTGAAACACTCTTTTAAAGAGTAAAATTTACAAAATTTTTGGGGGATTACCCCCAGACCCTCCCTATTTGACAGATTAAAGGCAGTCACAATTAGTAAACGGAATACGAAGTTAAAATAATATCTTATAATGACCTTACAAACGCCCTTCACCATTAGGTGTGTGTGAGATCAGTGTTTATAAAGGGTATCGGTATTGGTTTACTTTATATGGGAGTTTCTTGCAAAATTCCCATGCGAGATTTAAAATCTTCCGTTTCATTAAAATATTGAAAATCTGAAAAAAATTATAACCTCCCTAGGTCAGTGAAATATCCCGCTTTTTAGATTGAAAAATCTGGTCGCATTATTCATAAGGCAGAAATTGTTTGCCTTGATGACATCAAGACACCCAGTAATGGCCCTAAGCAAAACCAACAGTAAAGAATATCTAAAGGCAATTTCGTTTTTGGCTGAAACGATCACCCTTTTCAGAAACTTGACAGTAATTGATCGTATGAACAAGCCAGTTTGGAAACCAATCCAAACTGGTGTAATCTTGTCCACAACTGCTGTGATATATGTTCAGGAGAAGCTCTTGGGAGAAAAGAAGTTTAATTTTCTTCTTACATCAAGATTTTCCCAAGATTCGTTGGAAAACTTGTTCAGCGTTATAAGGTCTAAGCAGATGTTCCCAACTCCTCTGCAATTTCGCAATAATTTGAAGCTTGTGTGTATTTCCCAATACTTGAAAAGATATACAAGCAGTTATGATGCAGATGACAGGCAGTTCTTGACTGAAGCTTTGGATGTAGCCACCAAACCAGTGTGTGAGCCTCCAAAAATAGTGTTGCCCAGCAATTGGGATACTGTGGCTTCAGGTCCATTCAGCATCACTGAAAAAAACTGCCTGTATGCTAATCATCTCTCGCTTGGTAAGAAGGAAGTTTGTGAAATTTGTGTATCATCTATAGTCAGCAAAGACGCTGTTGTTATTTGTTTTTCTGTTTTTAGTTCTGTTCATCTGTTATAGTTGTAGCAGTCTGCATACGTTCGGTGTCGGGCACGATCCCGAGCCCCACAAACACTCGCAGAGCGGGGGTTAGCTTCCAGAGCCCCCGCTAAATCTATCAACACCTCGCGCTCGCAGCCAATCTAAACCCAAATTTAGGTTTTGGTTCGCTGCGACGCTCTTTTTTCCTCAATCTAAAAAACCAGACACGCTACGGATTCTCCCTCCGCCAGACGCCATGTCTCACGCACTCTCAAATAAATCTTATTAAGTTTTGTGATTTAAATCCTTCTGATTCCTGTCTCACCAAAGTGGTTACCCAGGACACATGCTATGTCGACCCCTTCTGTGCCTGCATCTATTGAACTATTGACTGCATCTATTGCATCTGTCGCGGCGGTGCAGATCCCTCCTTTTAACAGGGAGGATCCAGCATTGTGGTTTAGCATATTGGACGCCACTTTCCAACTTTTTAACTTTCAATTGACAATTGTGGTACATAACAGAAGAAGTTGTGACAGTTTCTTCGTTTTCCGAAAATGTGCCTGTCTCTGAAAAAAAGAAGATTGTATTGTCATTGATGAAGAATAAATCGAATGGAAAGTCTATCCTTTGGTGTTCCGATTTTTCCAGTTTTAAATCAAACCACCAAACTATATCAAATGGTTGGACCTAATTTGTGGTTGATTTTTCACTTGTTGGATCAAGATGGAGCCTGGTTAAAAAAACAATCCTTTGTCCTGGAAAGAAACTGTGGTGATCAACACCATTCCAAGACGTTCCATCACACATATTGTCTTTCCGGCGAGAGCAGTCGCTCAAACCACCCTTATCCCCCCCGTTTTGCGATCGAGGAGTTTTTCAAAGAGCAATTCAAAAATCAAGTAGAAATAAATAAATGGTCTAAACCTCAATCACTGGCATGTCTCAAGTCCAAGCTTTCCGGGGCCGCGCTAAAGTATTATATTGAGTCCCCCTCTCTCAAGGAGATCCAAGATCCCAATATCCTATTGTCAGAACTAGGAAAGTTTTTTGCCACTGCATCTGCTGCGTCTGCTCTGCATTCGCTGAACAAGATGCTGCCTACGGAATCCGTAAGGAACCTGGCTCATCGGATTAGTGTCATAGTTCAACGTGTACATGCAGACATAAAAGACCCCACATCCCTTAATTCCGTTAAGTACGTCAAATTAATGTCCACTTTACCCTCGGACCTTCGACTAAAAATTTATGATAATTTTAAATTATTTAAAAATATGCAGATTGATCTTATCTAACGGAGGATTATCTATCACCAAGCACCTTAACACTAAACGTCATAAGGACGCTGATTTGTCTGCCGCCTCTTCCAGCAAAGAAAAAGCCGATTTGCAAGTCGCTGCTGCAGAAGGTGTTTGGGTGTATCACACTGTTAAAGAAAATCCATGTTTCCGATCCAATGATTGTTCGTCAAAACTTGTGCAAGCGTGTTTTGAACCCAAATTTGCATGTGGCCGGACAAAATCGGAGGCCATAGTTAAAAAAGTGTTTCCACCTCATCTTGTATCCCGATTAAAGAAGAGACCATTTTTTCTGAAAAAATTATATTGTAAATAGAAGTAGAATTTGAAAATGATATCGCATTGAATGATGACCTCAACACCAATGTAGATCTGGAGATGGAACCTCAAATGGAATCAGTTCCAGGTAAAAGAAAAATTTTTAAGAAATTAATGATTTTGTTCCATGGAAACTGAAGGATCATGTTATGTGTGATAACAGTTTCAAAGGGCAGTTTTCAGACCCCTCCTAATGAAATTCCTTCTCCATGTATTATAAAATGTTCTGCAGTGATAATATAATTGAGAACTTAACGGATCAAACCAATTCTTACTCATGCCAAAAAACTGCCAATTCCGTAAATTTGAGCCAAAGCTACGGGTTTGCCTTGGCGAAAAGAGTGTTCAAAATGACTAACTACTGGGATCGTGTTGACTTTGAAGCTTACGAAACATTGTTGCAAATCCAAAGGAGATCAGAGCTAATTGAGAGATATAGACCCCTCGACATAGATATTTTGGACGAGGTTGACTTTAAATACAGATAAAGATTTAATAAGGCAACTTTAGAAACTATTGTCGATCTTCTTGAACCAGCCATAGCCGCGAACAGAGTAGGTGCGGTGAAATCTGTGGAGAAAGTCTGCTCCGTTTTTTTTTTTGCTGAAGGCTGAATTCAAACTACAGTGGGTGACTTATCAAGAATTAGGCAGCCATCATCTTGCCGAGCAATCAATTCCGTCGCCAAATGTCATTCATTTGAAATGCACCAGCCCGAGCTTTTCTCAAATGCATTACTGGCCATACCGGGTATAATTCCTGCGAAAAATGTATTGTAAAAGACGAGTGGATTAAAGATAGTTTCATTTCTGGAAAACGATAAGGAATAAACAACGGATGAGTAATTTTTTGAAAGGATCAATGTTGTGAAGCGAACTAAAGAGGAGTTAGTTTGTGATGTGAAGTCAAGTAAATGACTTAGTACGTCGATGCCCTTGAAAACCGCCAAAGACGTGACAATATTATATTTTACAATGTTTCCTTTGTTAACTTAGCCGAATCCTGGAATGAATTGTAAGATTAAAACGACAGTCTACCAAACGACAGTCTCAATTCCAAAATTAAAATAACCTAACAAATCTGATAAACATAAGTTCGCTTGTTCACTCACCCAGTGGTACATTGGAGGTACTTCCCATTCTTTAGCATCAAGAACAAGCTTATAACCACCAGGGAGAACCTTTTGTGCTTTCTCTGACAAACTTTGGTTGGTTGGTTGTTTTGGGTTTTATGGCGCAAGGTCCCTATATCGCTGACAAAAGGTTCCAGGTAAAAGAAAAATTGTTAAGAAATCTAATGACTATGTTTCTTAGAAAATGAAGGATCATGTTGCGTGTGATAATAGTTTCAAAGGAACTCCTAATGAAATTCCTTCTCCAAATTACTTACGAGTTTTATTTCTACTAATTGATTTTATCTTTTCCTTTTTCCACCACTTGGATTTTATCTGTAATTGTGTGTTGGAATAAATAAATAAAATATATGTATTATAAAATGTTCTGTAGTGATAATATAATTGAGAACTTAACGGATCAAACCAATTTGTACTCATGCCAGAAAACTGCCAATTCGGTAAACACTAATATAAGGCAGAGATGGAGGTATTTTTAGGAATTCACCTTATGATGGGTCTGGTGTCCAATGGCTTTATTACCAATTTTCCTTACTATGATAGAAACTCCTAGAATAGACAACCACTAAACATCCCCTCTCTAACAGGTTGGTTGGTTGTTTGGGGTTTAATGGCTCAAGGCCCCGATAGGGACATTTTGTGCCAACCAAGACATATCAAAAAATAAAACTAAATGAAAGATTAGGCTGAAAAACGCTTGTCGAACGCACTCTATGCGTAAGAATAAAATTTCATTTAAAACATTTTAGTTAAAATTTAAACATGATGCATAAAACCTATGGCACGAATGTACCTGAAAACAGGTCCAAAATTTGATGATCGGTCTAAAACATCCAACAAATTAAAAGCTGAGGTTTTAAAAACACGGTTTCTAACACCATTAAAATGAGGGCACTCACACATAATATGAAAAACTGAAAAAATTGTAGAAACCCCCTCTCTAACAGGATTAGTCTGTTTCAGCGGGCACCCTTGATCCGAGCCAAAATCGCTCTTTTTTTTTAGCTTTTGCTATTCCGTGCTGTGAGTTTTGCCTCCTCTGGACCCGAGAGTACTACCCACCAACCGACGGGGGGCATTGAGCCAAAGCTACGGGTTTGCCTTGGCGAAAGAGTGTGTGTGTGTTCAAAATGGCGGACTACTGAGATCGTGTTGACTTAGAAACTTTCGGGACCTAGCCATAATGTGCTTGTTCAAGAGGCATGGACAAATGTCATCATATGGCTGCAGCTTTAATTTATGATCACCATAATGTTTCAAGTACAGAGAGTATATGCAGATGGAACTTTAAAAAACCATCAAAAATTTCGGGGGACACAAAAACAGTGGACGAGTTATTTAAAAAGAAAGATTTTAAAGGAACCTCATCAGTCCCAAATGAGGAGATAAGGCAGGAGATTCACAAGAAGATAGTAGTTAATGAAGTTGTTGGTTTTCGATTGATTTGGCCGATGAACCTTCCTCATCAGTGCTAAGTTACAAGACAATGGAAGATATTTTATTTTCCTTGAAAACAGGTAGTAAAGAAGAGATTTTAGAGAGCTCAAAACTTAGTGAGCAAGACACACTGGCAATTGAAATGGAAACAAGAGGCCAAAGTTTGAACTGGAAGTGGGCCAATGTGACGCCGCTGTCGTCACAGTTCTAAATTAATAAGTTTTAAGATTTAAATATTCTAATTTTAAGTGCATACCAATAAGGCGTACGTGACTTCCAAAGCCTAACTCTTTTAGATAAGATTAACACCTTAAATAATGATTAACTAGTAGTGAGTGCCTTGACCTTCCAAACGTTCTATCAAGGGGGGACTGTTCATAAAACCCCTTTACTTAGCGTCACGAGGTAAAATGTTCTGGAAGGGTGGATAAGGGTGCTATAAAAACTGAAGTTTAGTAATAGCGAAATCAGAGAGGAATTACACACTCGCCTCTTACAGCCGTATCGACCAACACGAGGAAACCCAGGGTTAACCCTCGGGTAAGGAAACTAGGGTTTGAAGGAAACCCTCGGGTTCACTTTCAAGTGTTATCGACCAGCTAAGGGTTTCCTTACCCGTGGGTTATCTCTCGGAGTGAGAGAACCTGGGAGCGAGGTTATTTAAGCCCGTCTCTGATTGGGCATATGAATCACATGATGTAAATAAATATGTTTACAATTTCAATCTTTGCTTCAAAAAAAAAAACGCGCGAAATCCTTGCACTGGGTGTATTTTCTCTCTCTGAAGCCAGTAAAATTTCTGTTTTTTTCTGGAGAATATGTATGTGATCAATCCCAAATCCAAAACACAAGCTCATCTTCCTTCACCTGTGAACATATAACCTTAAAATGTCTGATGAGAAGAAATATTCCCTGTTTGTGATATAGCGGATCCTTGAGATTAAGCACACAAGCCGGAGAACACATGTGACCAAATAATAAAATATACAATCAATATTTTTTTTTCTTTTGATATAGGCTTCATTTAGTATAATTTACGATAAATAACTGTTCGTTCTTACAATAAATAATAAGAGAATGTGAATCAACTTTGTCTTTTTTTCACCATATTTTTGAAAACTAATTATAAATTTTAATTTTGACCTTTTTCTTGTTACTTTGGTTTATAAACCGTAAGTTTTAATAACTATCATCTAGTTTATATAAAATGTTATTCTGAAGTTTTCAAATTGATGCCCAATTAGTCCAAGAACTCCCACTCTAAAAATATTTTTTGGTAGAAGTTTAGAACAAGAATTCTCAATAAAAAAAACTATCACCTGGGTTCTTAGTTCTGGGCTGTCATAAAGGTTCATGAGGCCCAAATGAAAGCTAAGAAGGAAAAAGCAAATGCTGCGAGTGAAAAAGCGAAGGTTCAAATAGCCAAACGAGCTTATTATGAACTTTTGGCTAAGAATGCTCTTAAGTAATTTTTTATTTGTTTATTTGGACATGATTTTTTTCTCAGCTTTTTCTTCTTGTCATTTTGAAATCTACAATCACTAATTTTTTCGACTGAATATCTTGCTAATGTTAAAATGGATGGTTTAACTATTTGAATGCTTTTGGAAGTAAAATGATTAAGGGTAATATTCTATTTGTGTGTTCCAATTTTTGTTTAATGATTTATCATAATTTTTTTTATACTCATAGGAACACAAAGTACCATTTAGCAATTAAATTTTTTTTATGACTAAGATATTTAAAATTAAGCCCAGAATAGGTGACTGTCCCAAGATGCTCCACTCTCCCCTAATTCTTTATTGAATTATGATTTGGTAAATATAGACCTAATTTTACAGTGATTTCTATCCAAATAATTAGTTATGAGCTAAAGTCAAATAAATTTATTAGTTCTAAATTTTGAATATATATTGTTTTAAATAAAGTTAAGTACATACAACTTGTTTCTTTTCTTTGTGGAACATCAAAATAAGGTTTCAATAATATTCTGGAAAGCTAATATTGTTTTTGAAGTGTAAATTTTTGTTTTCTTTATATCAGCAGCCGTTTTTTATAGTTAGTTGTTAAAAGTAATGATCAGAGGTATAGAAGTACATGGTTCGTACTTTTGCCCGTCTATTTAATTGTGATAAATTATTATTCTAACTTAAACCACTTATGACCTTATAATGAATTCTTAATTGTGTCCAGTGTAAACTGTTTTTTAAATATTTTAAGCTTTCTATTTCAAGAAAAATAACCTAAAGTAAGTATTTTTCCATGTTATGAAGACGGATTTTATTAGATTAAAAAATATAACTCACCATGCTCTCAAACAAGCGATAACAAAATACGGCTACCTACCAGAAATGTACTACTACTAGAAATTTGTGAACATTTTACTTCTGATACAACTCATATAAACTGTTTTCTGAAGAAAAATTATTACTATTGCCTAAATAGGATTTTAAAATTTCTCCTTGGCTAAAATAATTATTTTCCAATGCTTTGTACATCTTTGTTTTAATATAAATACTTAAACTAAAATAAAAATAAACTAATATTTTATGCATAAAGCAGCTTGATGATTACTGAAAAATTTGACAATACAATTTTAAATGGGGAAAATTACACAATAAAAAGTATAGTTATATAAGAAGAATTCATTGGAACATTTTAATGGTAACCATATAATGAAGGGTAATAATGAGATAAAGACTGCATAAATTTCAATATACAGCCATACCCTATATGGGGGAAATTTTAGCATATCAATCTTGTTATCTTTGATAGAATGAGAAATTGGATGACTTAAAAATATTTTCTTAAAGTTATAAAGTTTTTATGTTTTTTTTTAATTTTTTTAGTTGTGTGATGAAGTTAATACATCTCTAATTAAGAACTCTGATAAGCCAGTACTAGGGGTGGTTAGAATGCTAAAAAGTTTATATTTACACAGTTCAAGATGATGAAATAAATAAAAAACTAAGCAAAATAATTGAAAGCTAGAGAAATGAAAGGGGAATAATTATTTTCAACTTAATTAGTTCTGGGGGAAATTTTTACAATCATTTCACATTTCTTGACTGCTACAGTTTATAGTTTTTTATTTCTAGTAAACTACCCATAGTAGTTTATTTAATTATTTGAAATCAAAATTATAGGAATTTCTCTATAAATTCATACAAGCAAAATCATATGAAAATAACTTTATGAATAATAACTTTATTAAAAACACAATAAGAATATGGAAAGATATAGAATTCTTTCAAAAAATTGAGAGGAGACTGGATATTCTATATAAATTTAAGAACTTTATTTTGATGAGTTGGATTATTTATACTTTTAAAAACAATTCAGATATGATAAAAACACTATTGAAGCTGTGGTGGAAGAAATTAAACAGATCTACTATCTAGAACTGATACAAACAATGCAATATTTCTGCTGAAAATTTAGATTTTATTAATGTGCAATCAAGAGCACCCAGAACAGATGGAAACACGAATTTAGTATAAAACTTTCTGCTTCTGAAATGAACAAAATATGTTTCAGAGCTCAAGTAATCAGAACACTCCCGAACACAATAATACAAATGAATTTTTAATGATTTGCATGTCATACCTGCCAACTTTTGAAAACTTGCATCAGTAAAACTTTTTGCATAACGTTACAAAACTACCTTATCTGATAACCAACTGACTTATCCCCCTTCACAAAACTCGTACTACAAACCAATTTGGTTACATGAATATCTTGTACCCTTTTTCCCAAACCATTTGATTTAAATTTCTGTTTGGAATCAATTTCAAATCACAAATGTTAAGATTATAGCTTTTATAAAATTTTTTCTAAATTTCCATCAACATTTTCAGCAGCATGTGATAAAGATTAATTTAAATAAGCTTGAGTTGCTACGATTAGAAAGCGAGGAGAAACTTTTCCGCGTTAAAAAGCCTCAATGCTAATTGAGGGAGACGAGATGATGAACCACAGGTCCGATCTCGGTAAAGTTGTTTTTTCCGCATTGCGATCGGAACACGGGGGAAGCAAACTTACCGGGTGAGCGCGCGCCAAGACTCGCGGACGAATCCGAAAAAGATTTGCAAAAAAAATTAAATTTCACTCAATAAAAGAATAAAAATTGATAAAATCGTAAGAACAGGGATTAGGAGATGGTTTTGAAGTAAAAAGATTTTATTCAGAGAAAATCGTTTAGGTTGCGGATGTTTTGCATTTTCATGGATAGTTAAGTGGAAAGAAATGCAAAATCCGGAAAATTTTCTGATCCATCCGTACAACCGTAAAACTAGACAGAAATCCGTAAATTTTACGGACAATCCGTAAAAGTTGGCAGGTATGGCATGTTATGAACCAAGACTTACTGAATGACAGAAGCTAATAATATCTAATTCCGGCTAATTTAACCAATACTAAGCTGTTGATTTATGAATGCAAAAAAATCGGATGGCCGTCAAATGGCAGTCTTCATGAGCGGAGATATTGCATTGTTTCGACTAGTTTTAGATTCAAGATCTGCTTCTATTTCTACCACCACAGCTTCAATAGTACTTTTATCAAATCACATCGTTTTAGAAAGTAAAAATAATTACTATTTTGTCTTATAGAAATAAATCCATATCCCACATCCATGTTAGCGAGAAAAGATGGCGCTCAAATGTAAATAAACTCGAGGAAACCCAGGGTTAACTGGGTTAACCCGCCAAAGTTGGGGGGTTAGATTTCAACCCTTTTTCGGGAGGTTACCTCTCGAGTTTTGGTTGGTCGATAACGTTTTAGCCTGAATCAGAGGGTCTCCTCTCGCTGAGAGTTAACTCGAAGGAAACCCGTGCTGGTCGATACGGCGGTTAGAGAGTTAAAACTTAAATAACAGGGCAGAGGTACCGAAACCGGGAGGTAAGATGCTTTGTCTTCATCAGTGTGGTCATTTCAGTAATATATAATAATGTAACTTAATGTATAAAATGTAGTTAACAGATCACGTGTCTTTGTTTTAAGGGCTTAACCCCTTCAGTCGGAATTTTGAAATTTTAGTATGAAAATATTTTCTTTTGGTACATAGTATGCTATGATGATAAATATATCTGTCACAAATTTTGAAGTGTCTGGTATAATATTTAAAGAAATTACAGACAGAAAAAAGTAGCATTTAAAATATCAAAAATCACTAAAATAAATTATTTTTTAAATATAATAAAGCAATAAAATGAGAAAACTTGCATTAATACAGGTGTAAGTAAGTTTAAAACATGTTTCGTCCATGTAAACAAACTACACGATCACAAGTAGCTTTTACTTACGTCCAGTACGATGTCCGGTATAGCGGACATCCATTTTAAAAAAACATTCAGCGCCTTAAAAAGAACTTATTGGTAATCAAATTTTATGTTTAAATAAACCTTGAACAATAGTACAGATGTGGAGCATCAACTACAACAAAATCGGTGTTATTCTAAAGTATTTTAATGAAGTTAGTAGAGTTTAAAGTTGATGTCCGGTATACCGCACATCAGGTCCGAAGGGGTTAAGCCCCTATTCATACTTGGTACTAGTAAAAATTACGTATATTGCAAACAGAAAAATTTATTCAAAGGTATAATTTAAACTAAAGTAAATATACATCGGGAGAGAGAACATACAAAACTCTAGCTTTCCAGCTCTAAAACTCAACTTTTTAAACTAAATTTAAATAACCAAGAATTACCAAAGTACAAATCGTGCGAGCAACCGCACGGCTTTTGCTCGTATTGTCAGGTTTACAACTAGTACAATAATACAAATTCTTACACGTCCCCCCAAACAAAGCACAATCGTCACAGGAGTGACAGTGGGCGACCGCCAACCTTTTAACCATCTCCCTTAACTGATACCCTCGTGATTCTGTTCCTCCTTTAAAACACCACAGTTCCTCCGTGTCTTCAACTACCCTGGCCTTTTCTTCCTCTTGACGCTCAGTTTCTTCCTGTGCTCTAATTTTGGCTTCCTCTTCTTGCCTCAATCTTTCTTCTACTTTAACTATTTCCAGAGCTTCTTGCATAGCTGCAATCGTCTTCTTTCCAGGTCTTTTGTTATCCTTTTTGTCATACTTCCCGCCATTTTTCTTCTTCTTTTTCCCATCACCCTCTTCTGCTTCCTCGTTATCATCTTCAGCAGGTTCCTCTTCAGCAGCCTGAGGAATAGGAGGAGCCTCTTCCTTTTGTTCTTTAGGCTCTGATTTCTTTTCCGATGCAGTTTGTTCAAATTGGGCTAGCTTTTTCAGTTTTTCTCTCTCTGTCTTGTTTTTCTTCTTCTGAGCAGCAGTTCTTACAGTGGTTGAAGATTCTGCATCTCCCTTCCCATCTTTAAGAGTCTCATCTACTTCTACTGCAGTTTTCTTCTTCTTTTCCTTTTTATCTGGTTTCGGGGCTTCTGCGGTAGGTTTTTCTCCAGGTTTATCCTCAGCTTTCTCTGCTGGTGGCTGAGCAGGTTTCTCAGGTGCCTTGCCATGAGCTTCTATTCCAACTTCTTCCACTTCAGTTTTTCCTATTCCAACTTCTTCCACTTCAGTTTTTCCTATTCCAACTTCCTTTGCTTCATATTCTTCTACTTCAACTTTCTCTGCTTCAACCTCCCGATCCAATTGCTCTCCCGATCCAATCTTGTTCAGCTCAGTTTCCCGAACCAAAATCCACTTCTTCCGTTCATCTTCCCAATCCAATTTCCTCTTCCTCAGTTTAGCTTCTAACCTGAGTTCTTCTAACTTATAATCCGATTCCCACTTCCTCAGTCCAGCTTCTAACCTGAGGTCTTCTAACTTATAACTTCTGAGTCGCTCGTAAGTCCACGTCTTCAGCTGATCTTCCCGATACCACTCCGACCTTGTCCGTCGTTCAGCTTCCCAATCCGATTTCCACTCTTCCCAATCCGATCTCCACTTCTTCAGTTCAGCTTCTAACCTGAGTTCTTCTAACTCATGCTCCCTTTCCGCCTTCTTTTCCTCGTGCTCCCTTTCTGCCTTCTTTTCCTCGCGCTCCCTTTCCTCGCGCTCCCTTTCCTCCTTCTTTTCTCGCTGGTCCTTAATGATTTTTAGCCTGGCCTCTGTCTCTTTTTCCTCGTAGTACACGCTGGATGTGATTAAGTTCTTCAATTTTACGATTCTAGGATCCGTGCCAGGGTCCAATCCCAACTCTCTGGTGAGACTAATTAAATCCTCTTTCCAATACGAACAGAGGAAAGCCATGGTTCCTAGCAACCCGAATTTCAATTGGCGTATCCTTCAAGCTGGTCAAAACTCAAACTCTGGCCGGATGGCCTCTCTTCCAGTGCCGGGGCGGCACTATTCACCAAGTGTTCGGGCTGAACACAAACGAGCCGGATGGCTCCAAAACAAAGTGTCGGATGACACTCTCCTCGTCTGGGCGACGAATATCTCAGGCCGGATGACCTCTCTTCCAGTGCCGGGGCGGCACTATCCACCAAGTGTTCGGCTGAACCCTTAAACGAGCCGGATGGCTCCAAAACACAGTGTCGGGTGACACTCTCCTTCCTACAGTTTCATATCCATCTCTCTCCCGATCCTACCGACTGCGCCAGTAAAAATTACGTATATTGCAAACAGAAAAATTTATTCAAAGGTATAATTTAAACTAAAGTAAATATACATCGGGAGAGAGAACATACAAAACTCTAGCTTTCCAGCTCTAAAACTCAACTTTTTAAACTAAATTTAAATAACCAAGAATTACCAAAGTACAAATCGTGCGAGCAACCGCACGGCTTTTGCTCGTATTGTCAGGTTTACAACTAGTACAATAATACAAATTCTTACAGTACTGTTTACCCTTATTTACATGTTAAATAAATAGTAATTTAATTTAAAAAAAAAAAAGAAAACCTCCTTACTTAGTGGTAATCATTGATAACAATTGTAACAAAAATGAATTCTTTGAGAAACTGTGTCATACTTTTTTTTAAATACATAGTATTAGTATCCTCCTAACTTACATAAATTTAAATTTAATACAATTTTTCACCTTATTACATCTAAACTTTAACTTCATTTTAAATACTACAGTTTATATGGTCACTTAAATATTGTTGAACCCCTATTTCTTTCCATTTCAGTCGGGCTCTTTTTGTTGGCATGTTTTATAAATGTAGTGGGGTCCTCACATCAAGGCCACTTATGCAGTTTCTCGTCAAACATTTCCCGTTATACGTGCGAAAATGTGTCGCGGGATTCCATGGAACTTTACGATCTACCAGAAAATTCTTGCTTCCACCCAAATTGTAACCATTGCGTGAAAGGACAAAAAGCATTCATAATTAACAATGATAAACTCATTGTCCCAAAGTCGTTTTTGGAAAGGCCTACTACACGGACAGGCGCCAAAGATTCTTACTTGTGTACTGAAGAAGTAAGAGGTGACATTCCTTTTAATCCCTGCGACTGTTTAGAAAGTTGCAATGGGTCAACTGACTTTTATAAGATATTCCAATGTGCTGGGAATTCATCTTGCTTTTGCCGAATAGAAGAGGTGGAATACGAACTCTTGCACATTTCGGATGACACTACAATCGTCAATCCCTCTACACTCACCATTCCAGTTTGCCTTTACAGACTGTCGGGACAGAACATGGTGCTTAAATTTCAATGGTGGTTGCAGCAGATGTGTCCTCGGGAAAGAAAAAATATGTTCTAGGAGTCTATGAAGCTTAGTATTCACAGACATTAGTATGAGACATGAGTATTACAGAGCTTAAAACTAAGCGAGCAAGACATACTTGCAATTGAAATGGAAACAAGAGGCCAAAGTTTGATATACATATTTTTTCTTAAGAGCCTTAAATTAACTATAAAAGATCATTTCATTAAAATAGCTCTGAAATTTTTTCAAAAATTAGAAAATAGCAATAACCCCTGTGTCCAAGGCATAGCCCGGTACGATGCTATTTTACCATCTAACTGGAGGAGACCTCGGGCTATATTGAACGAGGTCTCTTATGCACAAACATATTGAGTCGGATGTACGGTGTTTTTCTTTATGTAAGCTTCTCAAGATATTACCTTGTTAATCAATTACTCTTCATTGTATTTGTATTTATTTTTTTTTTTATTTGTGTTGATTGTTGATTGGGGATGTGGGCCCTGGGGGCCTAGATACTGATACAAATATGTAGTGTTGGTTTTTATTGCATTTTTCTTAAAATTTTAAACCCATATTTTACTATTTTAACTTATTCATGTCTTATTTTAAAGTTTTTAACTTGTCAATCAACGTGTTTTTGTATCCTAAGTTGTGTTAATTGTTGATCAAAGATAAGGGCCCTACGGGTCTAGGTGCTTTGTTTTCAATAAAAAAAAAAAAAAGTTTGAACTGGAAGTGGGCCAAGTAAAGGTTGGTTGGTTGGTGGGGTTTTATGGCGCAAGGGCCCTATTCGGCCATTCCGCGCCAGACACAAGGTTTTATGGTTGGTTGGTTGTTTTGGGTTTTATGGCGCAAGGTCCCTATCACAAGGTTTTATGATTTCAATTTGAGATTTATATGAGTTTTACTAAATTTATATCGATTAGGAATAGGAATACATTCTTATGGGGCACATCTCCAAGAACGTCAGTTAGTGCTGGGTATGCTACACCAAATCTTTGCTGTCTTATCATTCGGAATCGGGGGCACTCTGATAAAATGTCTTATTGATAAGGTTACATCACAAGATGGACAGGTCGGCGGAGGTTCTCTATGAAAGAGGTGTCTATGAGTAAAATACGTGTGTCCGATTCGGAGTCTTGTCAGTTTCACATCTAAAAATCTACTTAGTCTTGTTTCGGGGAAGCCAGTTATAGAAGGTTTAATATGATATAATTTATTGTTCAATTCCAAATCCCATGACAACTGCCAGGTCGACTTGATCGAGTTTCTAATATACCATAAAATATCACAGAATGGTACAAAGGAGTTGTTTTGCAGAGTAGCTGTTTTTGCAGCCAAGTCTGCTTTGTCATTGCCAGGAATCCCCGAATGTCCAGGTATCCAGCAGAATTTGATGGAGAATCCCCTGTCTTTTAGATTAAAATACGTGTCAATGATTTTCAGAATGATAGGATGACTCTTTTGATTATAGTTGCGAAGTGCATCTAAGCAACTTCTGGAATCTGAATATAAAATGGATTTTTTCTTTCGGGAGTATTTTAGTTTATTTAGGGCAATGAGGATTGCCCAGCTCTCAGATGTAAACACGGAACACCGTTTGTCAAGTTTTCTGGAAAGAACTCCATTGTCATAAATTGCAGCTGACCCAACATGAGTGCCGTTTTTAGAACCGTCAGTATATATTGCAGAGAAGTTGGAGTATGTTAGTCTGTGCTGCTTAAAAATAGAATTATATACGATATTTGCTGTTGTGGATTTACTCCAATCACAAAAGTCAGAAATAAAATCTATACTTCTGGGAGTCCAAGGTGGGATTACTGAGTCATTTTTTAAAGTTTTTACGTTTTCAATATCTAATAACGACAGCAAGTTTGAAATTCGAATCCCAAATGAGGGTGTAAAGGATGGTTTTAATGCAAAATGAGTTTTAAACTTGGGATACTCTAGTGCTTGAAACAGGGGATGTGAAGGGTTAGACTTCGTTTTAAAATAATATCGAAGTTGGATATTCGCACGTCTAAACTGCAAACTGGGTTGTCGAGCCATGACGTAAAGACTGTTCACAGGGGAGGTCCTAAAGGCTCCCAGAGAAAATCTTAATCCTTGGTGATGGATTGTGTCGAGGCTTTTTAGAGTAGTCTTAGATGCGGACCCATATAAAGAGCAACCGTAATCTAGTTTAGAACGGACGGTGGCGTCATAAATCTTTAAAAGATATTTAGAATCAGCTCCCCAAGATGTACTTGTCAAAAATTTTAAAATGTTCAATGCATTAACACATTGCTGTTTAAGTGTACTAATGTGAGGCTTGAATGTTAATTTAGAGTCGAAGATTAGACCCAAGAACCTTCCCTGAGTCCCAACTGGGATAGGGTTACCGTTAAGTAAAATTCTGGGGTCAGGAAAAATCCCTCGTTTTCTAGTGAAATTAATACAGACTGATTTCTGAGGTGATATAACGAAGCCGTTTTCGTTTGTCCAAGAGCTAATATTATTTACTGCAGTTTGCAAGAGTCCTTCCATAAAATTAATGTCAGTTCCACTGCAAAATATCTGGAAGTCGTCTACAAAGAGAGTGCCATTGACTCCAGGAGGCAATTTATTTACAACATCATTTATTTTAATAATAAAAAGAGTAACACTCAGGACACTGCCCTGAGGTACCCCCTCTTCTTGAAAGCAGTCGTCTGAATATTTGTCATTGATGCGAACGTTGAAAGTTCTTGTCTGTAGGAAGTTACGAATGAAGGTTGGAAGATTGCCTCTCAGGCCCATGTTATGTAGGTCGCGTAGGATACCATAGCGCCATGTTCGATCATACGCTTTCTCCATGTCAAAAAAGATGGAAATTAAATGGCGATTTCTTACAAACGCCTCTCTGATAGCAGATTCTAATAAAATCATATCATCGTTTGTGCTGCGTCCAAAACGAAATCCACTCTGATAATTTGACAAGTGTCGTCCTTTCTCCAAGAAATAAACTAATCTTGCGTTTATCATTCTTTCCAGTAGTTTGCACATGCAACTCGTGAGGGCTATGGGTCTATAATTACTAGGATCAGTAGCATCTTTCCCAGGCTTTGGAATGGCGACAACAGTAGCCCTTTTCCATGAGGTCGGGAAAACACCCTCGTTCCAAATTCTATTAAACAATGATAGAATGTTAGTTAATGAGTCTTCGTTTAAATGTTTAAACATGTCATAATGGAGGTGATCGGGACCAGGTGATGTTGGATGTGATTTGTTGAGCGAGTGTCTGAGTTCTGTGATGCTAAAATTTTAATTATAGTCTAAAGAGGACGACGTGTCGAAGTCAAGAATTTTCAGTTCTTCACTTCGTTTGTATGGAATAAAATCAGCTGGATATGACATTTCATGCGATACTCTGGAGAAAGCTTTCCCAAGAGTATCAGCAATCGTTTTCACATCAGAGATAACTTCATTATTTAGTTTTAAAGATGTGATTGAAGGAGAAACAAAACGGCCAGCTATTTTCTTAACTTTATCCCAGAGGGCCTTTGATGAAATCTTCCCATGGATGGATGAAATGTAATTTTTCCATGACTCTCTCTGAGCTCTCCTTCTTACTTTGCGGAATTCCGCCTTGGCCCGTTTAAAAGAAATGAAATTGTCAGTCGTGGGGTATCTTCTAAAAATAGACCACGATTTCTTTTGTTTTTTAAGAGCTTCTTTACACTCCTCGTTCCAATAGGGCTTGTTAATTTTACTTTGTCTCCCTGATGTTTTAGGAATAGTCATTTCGGCTGACGTGAGAATGACAGATGTCACCCTCTCTACAGCTTCATCAATAGAACCAAAATTGGTCATGTCAGAGGTAATAATAGCCAGTGTCTGAAAAAAAACCCAGTCTGCTTTGGCTAAAATGAATCTCTTTGGTCTTCTAGACGGTGGTAGGTCATTAGATGGAACTGACAAAATCAGAGGAAAGTGGTCACTATTATGTAGATCGTCATGAACTCTAAAATTCAATGAAGGCAGCAATGATGGTGAGCACAATGCTAGATCAAGGTGATGGTATGTTCTTGACGGGAAATGAAAATATGTCGGGGTTGCATCGTTAAGAACGCAAAGCCCATAGTCGTCTATAAGATTTTCGATCAGTCGACCTCTATCGTTTGTGTCATTGCTTCCCCAAATGGGGTTGTGTCCGTTAAAGTCTCCCAGTAATATGAGAGGTGACGGTAATTGTACAGTGAGATTGTTCAAGTCCTGCTGGTTAATGTCTTCATTTGGAGGTAAGTAAACGGAACATATGGTAGTTAGGGTATGTAATTTAATTTGGATTGCGACTGCTTGGATGTTTGTTTGCAGATTGAGGAGTAAGGAAGGGAAGCTATTGTTTGCAAGGATAGCTGTGCCACCTGAAGCTCGGCTACCATCTGTATACTCCTTCCGGTATAGATTGTAGTTTTTCAGCCTCACAGAATTGTGGGGAAGCAGGTATGTCTCTTGTAAAGAGAAGATGATGGGATTAAAAATGTTAATCAATGATTTGATATCGTCAAGATGAGTATAATATCCATGACAATTCCAATTTAAGATGTTGGTCCCAATAATTTAGGTTTTATTGCTTTACTTCTACTACCACCGCCTTTAGAACTTAAAACATCTTCTTCGTCAGTTTCCAAGTTTAGGTTAGAGTTTGCTTTTCGTTTTGAGTTTATTCTATTGATTCTAGGAGGTATGATTTGAGGTGAACTATTTTTATTAGAAGTATTTCCCGGTTGGCGTTGGTTTGACACATTTTGAGGTGGGCTATGTGTTTTTGGTATCGGGCCGTTTCCATTATTCTTATTGACATTGTTTTTATTTGAATTATTTTCAGGTTGGCTTTTATTTGCTGCTTTTTGGGATGGGTTTGAAGGGGAGACTGAAATTAAAGTTTGAGTAATTTTTGGTTCAACTGATTTCTGCTTGGTGTTATCGTTACATACAATATTTGTCTGGGTTCCTCTAGTGCTTGTAGATTTGACTGCAGATGCGTACGAAAGATTAGATTTGACTGCAGATGCATATGAAAGGTTAGGATTAGGAGTTCGACCCATAACTATTTTCCTGGCTTCTGGAAAAGATATATTATTTTCGTATTTTACAGTGATAATTTCTTTTTCTATTGTCCATCTGGGGCATAATTTGTCGTAGGCAGGATGGTCGCCTTCACAATTGGCACAGCAGACAGTGGGTGAGTCGCAGTTATCAGAAGTATGGTCCTGACTTGCGCACTCGCCACACCTCGCTCTACCACGACAAATTCTGGCTGAGTGTCCATATCTTTGGCATTTAAAGCAGCGTGAGGGGTTAGGGATATATTGGCGGACTGGGATATTGAGGTATGCTATTTTGACAGACTTGGGGAGCTCAGTGGTACTAAATGTTAATATTATATGCTTTGTTTTTATTGTTCTATCTTCTTTCTTAATGACTATTCTTCTAACATCTATTACTTTTTGGTTATCAAGTTCTGATTGGATATCGTTCTCGGTGTCATTGTATAGGTCTGGTTCAGAGATTATTCCTCTACAGGTGTTAAGGGATTTGTGTGGTGTTACTTCGATTTCTATTGTTCCAAGATTGTTTAGCGCCATTAATAATTTTGCTTGATTCGCATTTGCTACTTCAATTAAAAGATCACCTCCAGCAGTTTTCTTAATGTTTTTAACTTGTCCAACCATGCCCAAGATACTTTTATGTATGAATATAGCAGATGTTTCTTTGAAGTTTCCTTCCTTTCGTTTCATAATAAAGAATTTAATATCAGTAATTTTTATTTGTTTAGGTTGCTCCACTGAAGGAGAGGGGTTAGTGGACTCACCACCATGCGACGAAGGAGGGGGGTTGGGGATTTTGGATTCAGCGTTTTCATCCGAATTCGTTTTTTCGACTTCCATAAAAAAAATTTCATTAGGGAGGGAGGAGGAGAATCCCTTCAGACTTCCAGAGGCCCAATTTGGTGGGGCTAACCCCAGAGTCAACAGCCAGCAGTGGCCTCGGGAAAGCCCCCCGCTCTGCCATGCAGGACCCCATCCAGGCACCACCTGGAACTACAAGACAGGCGGGATTATTCGCCAGCTGATAGAGCAGCCAGGGCATTGCTGGTTAGGCAGCCCCGGGCTCCTGTACTATCTGGCGGCCTGAGACGCAAAACTCAGTTTTTGACCTGTACCCTCTACATGGCTGCTTCCTCCAAGACCCCACCTCACCAGTCCAAAGGTCCTCGAGAAATTCAAATCCCCGCTCCCAATGCCAGTTTCCCTAGGGTTGAGCAGTCCGTTGGGTCGTCATATAAGTTATAAATCATCTGACCCAACCTCGTCCCACTCAACCCAGGTATGCCACAGGACTTTGTGTTGAAGATTGGCCTATAAAAGGCACAAATACACTGGGGTCCCTCGGGATTGTGACACCCGTCACACCTCGACAAGGTGTGCCCCTGAGGGGTCAACCCTTATTGTTTTGTCAATTCATGATTTATTATCATTTCAGATCAAGCAGTACATTTGACTAAAACAAAACTTTTCTTCAACAAGCCCGTAAGTGTAGGTATGTCCATTTTGGACAAATCGAAAACTTTAATGACTAATTTTCATTACAACGTTATGAAAGATCAATATCAAGAAGGTGTAAAACTTCTATATACGGATACGGATTCTTTTGTCTATCACGTTCTAACTGATGACTTTATCGAAAATATGAAAAGCAAATTTAATTTTTACACTTCAGATTTCCCCGACAGCAATGTACATGGCATAGCAAGCCAAGTAAAGGAAGTTCAGGCTTACAGCAAGTAATTTCGGTCATATAATTGCAGCTATTCGAAGGAACAGCTTTCCTCCATCCCTATTCAAGAGATAGAGTGGAAGCTATGATTTGAAAAATGTCAGGCAGGTTCAATGGGGAATACAAAATGAAAAAAAGCTGTACTTTAATTTCAGAAAGCCTTAATAGCAACAGTCCAAGAATCGGGTCTGTGGTTGCATGAGTCTGGGCTGTTAGGGGGCAGTCCTGATGGACTTATTTATCATGATGATTGAACTTTTTCCCATCTTGGAAGTTAAGTGCCCCTATAAATATATACATGATAACCTTAACACTAAATTAAAAGTTATTAAAGATTATATAATTAAAGTACCAGAAGATAAACATGTGTCCACAGAGCTCAAAACTAAGTGAGCAAGACATACTTGCAATTGAATTGGAAACAAGAGGCCAAAGTTTTAACTGGAAGTGGGCCAAGTAAAGGTTGGTTGGTTGGTTGGTTTTTTATGGCGCAAAGCCCAAGACAGGACATAGAGCGCCAAACACAAGACAAAAACATTGTATTTTTAGCCGGCAAAAGCCTTAGTCAGATGAACTCTGTACATCAATATGTAAAAGCCATTAAAATTGCGTACAAAAATTAAAATGTCTGTGGTATAAAAAGTGGTGAAGCAGATATACTAGTTAAAATCTTAAATATGATGGATAAAACCAATGGCATGAATGAATTTAAGAACATGTTTAAAATATGAGGGATTGTTTAAAATTTCTGAAAGATTAAAAGATGAATTTTTAAAAATGCGCCTTCTAATAGCATTAAAACATGCGCATTCGCACAAGATATGATATACTGAATAATTGACATGGCATCGACTGCACATGGGAGCCAGCTCCCCAATGAGCAAATGGCGATGTGTGAACCGGGTATGGCCAATTCGCAGCCTACTGATTATTACTTCCTCCCGGCGACTCAAAGTAGAATCTCGGCGAGGAGCAATCAGCGGCATTATCGAATGAAGCTTGTTCCCCAGCTGGGTGTCCCAGCTGTCCTGCCACTCGGAACGAAGCTTCCACCGGAAAAACGCTTTATGGTCAGAGAAGGGGACTGGAAATCGTTCTGGATTCCCGCGAGCGGAACGTGCCAGAAAGTCAGCCCCTTCATTGCCAGCGATCCCGGCGTGGCCAGGGACCCAACAAAAACGTATATCTATACCTCGTCTTGAGAGATAACACAGTTCTAGCCTAATGTCAATGAGGATGGGGTGGGTAGAGGTTTGATGAGAGACAAAGGCTTGTAAGGACGATAATGAGTCGGTGTATATGATGAACTTTTTGTGCTCTGAACTTTTCAGTTTTTCCAAGGCCAATCTAATTGCATGTAGTTCTGCTGTATAGGTTGATGTGAGAGTTGGCATAGCATCACATATAGACATTTCACTGCTTACAGCAGCTGCCCCGACATGCGATTCAGACTTCGATCCATCAGTAAATATCGGTACGAAGTCTGGAACTGACTCTTGATGCGCCTGAAATAGTGTCCAATATATATGGTTTGATGTGGATGATTTTGAAAATTTAGACAGTGTGAAGTCCACTACAGGAAGGGATTCCTCCCATGGTGGGTATGGTGCCACGGTAGATTGGGCTACCAAACCAAGTGTCACATTCATCTTTCTCAAAATCTCTCGCATCCTAAAATGGAATGGAGGAGTATATACACGTGATGAACGATGTATAATGAGTCTGTGTAAACTAAAATCAAATAAGAACGTGAAAGATGGGTTAAGCTTTAGTGATCTAATTTTTATATAATATGACAATGAAAGAAATGTACGGCGCAGATCCAATGAGGGTTCGTTTGCCTCTACATATAAAGATGGAATTGGAGAGGTGCGAAAAGCTCCGAGGCACACACGAAGTGCCTGGTGATGCACCGGATCAAGCGACCGTAGTAATGATGAACATGCAGAACCATAAACAGCTGAGCCGTAATCTAGTTTTGAGCGAATAAGGGCTCTATAAAGGCGTAAAAGAGAGATCGTATCGGCTCCCCAGCATGTTGTGCTTAAAACCTTGAGGATGTTAAGAGATTTGGAGCACTTGTTTTTTAACTCTTTGATATGGCTGTGGAAACGTAGCTTCTTATCAAAGATCACGCCAAGAAAACGTGTTTGTTCGGCCACTTGGATGGGAGTGGTACCCATCCGTAGCTCAGGGTCGGGGAAAAGTCCCCTCCTACGGCTAAATGGCACCACAACGGTTTTCTCGGCGGAAAAAGCAAAGCCATTCTGTTGGGCCCATCGGTCCAGCTTGTTTATGGTGTTCTGAAGTTGGCGTTCTGCAATGTTCATGAACTGAGATGGGTATGCTATTTGGAGATCATCTACATATAATGAGTATTGAACACCTGGTTTAAACTGTTTGGTGATGCTATTTAGTTTGATGATGAATAAAAGTGGGCTCAAGACTGATCCTTGTGGTACTCCTTGCTCTTGAGTGAAGGTTGATGAAAATGAGGAGTGAATTTTGACTTGAAAGGTGCGATTTTTTAAAAAGCTTTTGATAAAAATGGGTAGATTTCCTCTTAAGTGGATACGATATAGATCCTGGAGGATGCCATGTCTCCAGGTCATATCGTAAGCCTTCTTAATGTCGAAAAAGACAGCGACAAGATGTTGTTTGCGCAAGAAGGCCTCGCGTACAGCGGTTTCCAATCTTAAGAGGTTGTCAGTTGTGCAATGGAATTTTCTAAATCCACTTTGGTATGGAGACAAGATGCTGTTGTGTTCAAGATAATAGATTAATCGAGAATTGACCATTCTTTCCAGCCACTTGCAAAGGCAACTGGTCAGAGCTATTGGGCGATAATTGCTAGTAAGGGTAGGGTCTTTTCCCTGTTTGGGGAAGGGAAGGACAAAGGCATGGTACCAATCAGATGGAAAACTTTGAGAGTTCCAGATCCGATTAAATAATGAGAGAATGGACTTCAATGACTGGGTAGAAAGATGGCGAAACATGGCGTAATGCAGACCGTCGGGACCTGCAGCTGAATCTCTGGACCGTTGCAGAGCGCTTTCAAGCTCTAGAAATGTGAACGGAGAATTATAGTCCTCTTCGTTTGAAGAGGTGAAACTAAATCTGGCACGTTCAGCTTTACTTTTGACCGTCTGGAATGCCGATGAGTAATTGGCATTACTTGACGTCATTGCAAAGGACTCCGCAAGTGTGTTGGCTATTGCAGGGAGGTCTGTAATAGTTGCGCCATTATGGGATAGCATAGATATGGGTTGTGAGTCATATTTCCCATTGATTTTACGAATCTTGGTCCATACCTGTTTTGCCGGGGTGGAAGATGTGATTCCACTTACATACCTTTGCCACGATTCTCTCTGACTTTGCCTACGCACTCTTCTAGCTGCTGACCGTGCCTTTTTAAACAACAGCATGTTTTCTTGTGTAGGGTATCTTCTAAATTTTCCCCATGCCTTGTTCTGGGCTTTCTTTGCCTCGGAACAGGCGTGGTTCCACCAGGGTTTCGGAAATCTAGGAAATCTTGAGGATGTTTGTGGGATGGATAAATGGGATGCGGTTAAAATACATGATGTGATCGATGAAACAGCTTCCTCGATTGTGCCCGATGAAATCATACTTTCGGTGATACCTGCATGTGTCTGAAATAACTCCCAGTCAGCTTGATCAAACTTCCACCGCGGCTGACGTGACGTCGTGCACGCGGTTGGGGTAGTAAGAGAAACTACCACGGGGAAGTGATCGCTGCCTAAAGGGTTTTCAATAACACTCCATGCTAGATCTAAAAGTAATGATGGTGAGCAGATGGCGAGATCAATGGCTGTGTATGATTGAGTGGGTGAATGAATGTATGTGTTTGAGCCGTCATTCAGGACGGCGAGATCGAGCTCGGAAATCATCCGCTCTACAATCTGCCCCCTGGAATTCACGTCCCGGCATCCCCACAATGTATGATGGGCATTGAAATCACCTAGAATGATAAAAGGTGTTGGCAACTGATTCACAAGGTTTTCTAAAAGATGAAAGTTAATGGAGGTGCTGGGTGGAAGATAAAGGCTGCAAATGGTAATGGATGAGACGATACTTTGACGTACTGCCACGGCTTGCAATGGAGTATTAAGATGTACTTGAGAAAAGGGTGTCGCGTGGGCGACAAGCAGCGCCACACCTCCTGACACTCTATCTCCATCTTCGCAATCCTTGCGGATTACTGCAAAGCCACGCAAGCGGACCGTGTTAGCAGGCCTCAAGAACGTCTCTTGCAGAGCAATGCAAACAGGTGAATAAATATTTACAAGATGTTTAATGTCCTCAAGATTTGATCGGAAACCACGACAATTCCATTGCACAATTTTACTTATTTTTTTCCTTTAGGGGATTTGCTACCTGGTTTGTTTTCCGGACCATATGTGATTGGTGGATGTTTAATTCTGTCTTTACCAGTTTTCTTTGTTTCTATAGTTTTTTCTTTATTTTTTGTAAAGATCTCAAACTGTAATTTTTCTGCCGGACTCAGTTCTGACTGTGTGTAGGATTTTTGGAATTTTGTTGCTTCCCTGTTTATTGTTTCTGTGGCTAAACGCTTTACTGCTCTGGATTTAGTTTCTACATCCATCGAATCCTCAGCATCAGATGTTGCTAGAGGGTCGGAAGGAGTGACTGAAGTAGTTGGCGTTTCTGTTTCTTGGCTGTCTATAGTTGTATCGTTAAGATTTTGAGGAGTGGGTCTATTATTTTCAGGTTCAGGTGTGGTTGTTGGAGGTTCTGCGGATTGTGGTTCATATTGTGTGGCAATACTAGCTGTTTTTGTTTTGACTACATCTGCATATGAAGTGGAGGGCTGGGGTGGAAGCATGTTGACCACTCGCCTCCTTGCTTCAGCAAATGAGATGTTATCAAGTACTTTGATGCGCTGTATTTCCTTTTCTTTGATCCACTCAGTACATGTTTTAGAGTATGCGGCGTGGTCGCCTTTGCAGTTGACACACCTCTTCTGCTTCGCCGTGCAAGACTCGCTGGCATGCTCTACACTACCGCATTTGTTGCAGGTAGGAGCGCCGCGGCAAGCAGCAGTTCCGTGGCCAAAACGTTGGCACCGGAAGCAGCGGAGAGGGTTGGGAATGTAAGGTCTTATTTTTACACGGAGATACCCTATCATAATGTCATTCGGCAGAGTTGATTTTGCAAAAGTTAATATGAATAGAGGTGTGGGAACTACTTTTTCGTCTCGTTTAGTTTTGATTCTAAAGATGGCTGTAAGACCTTGAGGACCCAGCTCCTCTAGGATTTCATCATCACCAATTTCGATCAAGTCCGGACAGTAGATGACACCTTTAGATGAATTTAGAGATGCATGTGGAGAGACAGTGACAGGGATGTGAGCGAGCATATTTGTTTTTAGTAGGTTGCGAGATTGAGCTGGTGTGGCTGTTTCAATAAGTAGGTCTCCAGATGGCAGTTTTTTAATGTGTTTTACAGAGCCGGCGATGCCTAAAATTGATTTCGATACAAGAAAGGGTGATACTGTAGATAGTTTCGAGTTATCATTTGCATGTAAAACAAGAAATTTAGGATAATCAGGAGAGCAAGACTTGTTGGTGGACTGACCACCATGATCAAAAAAAGAAGCCATAAGGGAAAGTGGCGCCTAGGTTCTTTTTTGGTGCTTATGGTGGGCAGAGGGAGGGATGAAGAACCTACCAAATGACAACCTCCCACTCCCACTACTGGTCCCACAGCTCCCACAGTGCGAACTCAGCAGTCTGCCTGCTGAGCGGGGCTGCACTGCTGCTGCAGGCGCTACGGCATGGTGTCCGCCAAGGTGGATAAACGATAGAACCGACTGGGCAGCTCCCACAAACTGCCCAGCAAGCAAGGAAACATATGGGCCGCCACATTGCTAAAGAGCAAGAGGTGGCACAGCCGAACGTCGGTATGTTGACTAACCAGGAACCGGACAACAAACACAGGACAACACAACATTTAATGGTATCCTGGTCTCAGCTGCTTACCCATATGCCGCCCATCCAGAGCTCGTTAAACACTCCAGGGGAGTAACAACTAAAAAAATAACATGGGTAGATATTGTGTTTGGATGCTAAGTAGAAATGAAAATCAGTATATCGCTTTACTATTTCAAAAGAAAGTATAAAGTGTTGTAAAGCCACTATTCAAAAATAAAGAGAGAGAGTGTAAATTTAACAAAACTTAATCATAAACAAACATAATACTAGACCAAACTAGTGGTAATTGGGTCCACAAATCAAAGTTTCTTGGTAGAATTGAAAAAACTCAAAACCAGCTCAATGACGGAAAGGAAAGGGGGAAGGAATAAGGAAGAGGAAAAGGGGAAGGAATAAGGAAAGAAAAAGAAGAAAGATCGCTTAGGCTACCCGGGGTCGCGCGTTCCCGGTGGAAAGATGCACGTGGTCACCTAAAGGAGGTTCCCGTGCAGGTGGAAGATTGGCCATTTAATTAGGCACAAGGACACTGGGGTACCTCGGGATTGTGACACCCGTCACACCCTAACAGGGTGTGCCCCTGAGGGGGGGCCAAGTAAAGGAAGTTCAGGCTTACAGCAAGTAATTTCGGTCATATAATTGCAGCTATTCGAAGGAACAGCTTTCCTCCATCCCTATTCAAGAGATAGAGTGGAAGCTATGATTTAAAAAATGTCAGGCAGGTTCAATGGTTGGTTGGTTGTTTGGGGTTTAATGGCTCAAGGCCCTGATAGGGACATTTTGTGCCAACCAAGACATATCAAAAAATAAAACTAAATGAAAGATTAGGCTGAAAAACCCTCCTTATTATTCGGATAGGATAGGATAGGATAGGATTTTTGTTTTACTGGCGCTTACTGGTTTTTCCAAGGCCAATCTAATTGCATGTAGTTCTGCTGTATAGGTTGATGTAAGAGTTGGCATAGCATCACATATAGACATTTCACTACTTACATTTTTCAGAGCTCCTTTGCACTCCTCGTTCCAATATGGTTTGTTTATTTTGGTTTGTCTCCCCGATGACTTAGGAATTGTCATTTCAGCTGCCGCGAGAATGACAGATGTCACCCTCTCTACAGCTTCTTCGATGGAACCAATATTGGTCATGTCAGAAGTAATGAGAGCTAATGTCTGAAAAAAATCCCAGTCAGCTTTGGCTAAAATGAATCTTTGTGGCCTTTTAGACGGTGTCAGGTCATTCGATAGAACTGACAGAATCAGAGGGAAGTGGTCACTGTTATGTAGATCGTCATGAACTCTAAAATTCAACAATGGTAACAATGATGGCGAACATAATGCTAAATCAAGGTGATGGTATGTTCGGGATGGGAAATGAAAATATGTTGGGGTTGCATCGTTTAAGACGCAGAGCCCATAGTCATCTATAAGATTTTCGACAAGCCTACCCCTATTGTTAGTGTCATTGCTTCCCCAAATGGGGTTGTGTCCGTTAAAGTCTCCCAGTAGTATGAGAGGTAATGGCAATTGTGCAATGAGGTTATTTAGATCCTGCTGGTTTATGTTTTCATTTGGAGGTAAGTATATAGAGCATATGGTGGTTATCGTGTTTAATTTAATTTGAATGGCGACTGCTTGGATGTCTGTGTGGAGGTTGAGAGCCGAGGAAGGATAGTTATTGTTTGCGAGGAGTGCTGTGCCACCTGAAGCTCGACTACCTTCTGTATGATCCTTACGGTACAGCTGGTAGTTTTTCAGTCTCAATGAATTGTGAGGGAGTAGGTATGTCTCTTGTAATGTAAAGATGATAGGGTTAAAAATGTTAATCAGTGATTTGATATCGTCAAGGTGAGAATAAAATCCATGACAGTTCCAATTTAAGATGTTCGTCCCAATAATTTAGGTTTTTTTGGATTGTTTCGACTTGCGCCGCCTCTAGAATTTAAAACATCCTCATCATCAGCTTCCAAATTTAAAGTAGAGCTTGCTTTTTGTTTTGCGTTTACTCGATTGATTTTTAGAGGTACAGTTGTAGTTGAACTATTTCTATTAGGGGTATGGTTTTTATTCGCATTATTTCCAGGTTGTCGTTGGTTTGGTACGTTTTGAGATGAGCTAGTTGTTTTAGGTATAGAGCTATTGTTATTGCCATTGTTTTTATTTGTGTTTTTTTCAGGTTGGTTTGGTTTTGCAGAGGTTTGGGATGAGCTGTTTGACTGGACTGCAGGTAAGATTTGATTATTTTTTGTTTCTGTTGATGGTTTAGGGACATAATTAAAATTGAAGATTATATCAGTCTGGGTTCCTCTGGTGCTAGTTGATTTTACTGCTGAGGCGTAGGAAACATAAGGCTTGGGTGTTCTGTCTTGGACTATTTTACGGGCTTCTGGGAATGAGATATTTCTTTCGTATTTAACAGTAACTATTTCTTTCTCGAAGGACCATCTCGGGCAATCTTTGGAATAAGCTGGGTGATCTCCCTCGCAGTTGGCACAGAGAGGGGTGGGTGCATCACAATCATCAGCTGTATGATCTAGGCTTGCGCATTCGCCACACCTCGCTATACCTCGACATATTTTTGCGGAGTGTCCAAATCTTTGGCATTTGAAGCAACGCGATGGGTTGGGAATGTATGGGCGGACTGGGATATTAAGGTAGGCTATTTTCACAGATTTGGGGAGCTCAGTAGTACTAAAAGTTAGTATTATATGTTTGGTCTTAATTACATGGTCTTTTTTTTTAATAACAATTCTTTTAACATCTATAACTTTTTGATTTTCTAGTTCGAATCGGATATCATTTTCAGTATCATTGTACAATTCAGATTCGGATATAACACCTCTACAAGAGTTTAAGGATTTATGTGGTGAAACGAGGACTTCCATATTACCCAAATTTTGTAGACTCATTAATAATTTTGCTTGGTTTTCATTCGCCACTTCAATTAGGATATTACCACCAGCAGTTTTTTTAATATTTTTTACATTGCCAATCATACCTAGTATACTTTTATGAATTAATATCGGAGATGTGTCCTTAAATGTTCCTTCTTTACTCATGATGATGTAGAATTTCGCATTTGTAACCATTACTGTTTTTTCTTGTTGCTCCACTGAAGGAGAAGGGTTGGTGCATTCACCACCATGCTCAGGAGAGGAGTTGGGGATTTTGGTTTGAGCGTTTTGACCGGAATTCTGTATTTCGACTTCCATAAGAAAAATTTAATTAGGGAGGGAGGGGGAGAATCCCTTCCGACTTCCAGAGGACCGGTTTAGCGGGGCTAGCCCCAGAGTCAACAGCCAGCAGTGGCCTCGGGAAAGCCCCCCGCTCTGCCATGCAGGACCCCATCCAGGCACCACCTGGAACTACAAGACAGGCGGGATTATTCGCCAGCTGATAGAGCAGCCAGGACATTGCTGGTTAGGCAGCCCCGGGCTCCTGTACTATCTGGCGGCCTGAGACGCAAAACTCAGTTTTTGACCTGTACCCTCTACATGGCTGCTTCCTCCAAGACCCCACCTCACCAGTCCAAAGGTCCTCGAGAAGTTCAAATCCCCGCTCCCAATGCCAGTTTCTTTAGGGTCGAGCAGTCCGTTGGGTCGTCATATAAGTTAGAAATCATCAGACCCAACCTCGCCCTACTCAACCCTGGTATGCCACAGGACTTCGTGTTGAAGATTGGCCTATAAAAGGCACAAATACACTGGGGTCCCTCGGGATTGTGACACCCGTCACACCTCGACAAGGTGTGCCCCTGAGGGGGCAGGGTCGGGGAAAAGTCCCCTCCTACGGCTAAATGGCACCACAACGGTTTTCTCGGCGGAAAAAGCAAAGCCATTCTGTTGGGCCTATCGGTCCAGCTTGTTTATGGTGATCTGAAGTTGGCGTTCTGCAATGTTCATGAACTGAGATGGGTATGCTATTTGGAGATCATCTACATATAATGAGTATTGAACACCAGGTTTAAATTGTTTGGTGATGCTATTTAGTTTGATGATGAATAAAAGTGGGCTCAAGACTGATCCTTGCGGTACTCCTTGTTCTTGAGTGAAGGTTGATGAATATGAAGAGTGAATTTTGACTTGGAAGGTGCGAGTTTTTAAAAAATTTTGAATAAAAATAGGTAAATTCCCTCTTAAGTGGATACGATGGAGATCCTGGAGAATGCCATATCTCCAGGTCATATCGTAAGCCTTCTTGATGTCGAAGAAGACAGCGACAAGATGTTGTTTGCGCAAGAAGGCCTCGCGTATAGCGGTTTCCAATCTTAAGAGGTTGTCAGTTGTACAGTGGAACTTCCTGAATCCACTTTGATAAGGGGACAGGATGTTATTACTTTCCAAGTAATGAAGTAATCGGGCATTAACCAAACGCTCAAGCAATTTGCAAAGGCAACTGGTCAGGGCTATTGGGCGGTAATTACTTGGTGTGGTGGGATCCTTTCCCGGTTTGGGGAAGGGGAGCACAAAGGCATGGTACCATTTGGAAGGGAAACTGTGGGATGTCCAGATCAGGTTAAATAATAAAAGTATAGACAGTAATGACTCATTAGAAAGATGCCGAAACATAATGTAGTGTAATCCATCAGGACCTGCTGCCGAATCTCTAGATCTGTGTAGAGCGGTTTCAAGTTCGAGCATAGTGAACGGAGAATTATAGTCCTCTTCGTTTGAAGCGGTAAAACTAAGTCTCAAACGTTCAGCTCTACTTTTCACCGTCTGAAATGTTGCAGAGTAATTGGCACTGCTCGACGTCCTTGAGAAAGACTCTGCAAGTGTGTCTGCTATTGCATGAATATCTGTGATCGTAGTGCTATTGTACGTTAATGTTGATATGGGTTGGGATTCATACTTTCCTTTTATTTTTCGGATCTTGTTCCATACTTGTTTGGCAGGAGTGGATGATGTAATTCCACTGACATAACTCTGCCATGATTCCCTCTTACTTTGTCTTCTTACTCTTCTAGCCTCTGACCGTGCTTTTTTAAATAACAGCATATTTTCTTGAGTTGGGTATCGCCGAAATTTCCCCCATGCTTTATTCTGGGCTTTTTTAGCCTCAGAACAGGCGTGGTTCCACCACGGTTTTGGGAACCTTGGAAATCTTGAGGACGTTTCTGGGATGGATAGGTGAGATGCTTTTAAAATACATGCAGTGATATATGAGACAGCGCTATCGATTGTGCCGGATAAGACCATTTCTTCATCAATATCTGCATGGGTCCGGAATAACTCCCATTTGGCCTGACCGAACTTCCATCGCGGCTGACGAGACGTCGAGCACGCGGCTGGGGTGGTTACAGAAACCACCACAGGGAAGTGGTCGCTGCCCAACGGGTTCCCTAGGACACTCCATGTCAGATCTAAGAGCAAAGATGGAGAGCAAATGGAAAGATCGATGGCTGTATAAGAATGAGTGGGAGAGTGTAGATACGTGTGTGAACCGTCGTTCAGAAGGGCGAGATCCAGCTCGGAAAGCATCCGCTCAACGGTCTGTCCCCTAGAATTGACGTCTCTACATCCCCATAAAGTATGATGAGCATTAAAATCCCCTAAAATAATGAAAGGTGTGGACAGTTGATCAACAAGTTCTTCTAAAAGATGAAAATGAATGGATGTGCTTGGTGGTAAATAAAGACTACAGACGGTGATGGGAGAAACGATGCTCTGACGTACTGCTACGGCCTGCAACGGGGTGTCCAGATGAACGGGAGAACAGGGTGTCGTGTGGGCGACAAGAAGCGCCACACCTCCACACACTCGACCGCCATCAGTGCAATCTTTGCGGAGGACGGAAAAACCTCGTAGTTGGACCGTGTCGGCAGGTTTCAGATATGTTTCTTGTAGAGCAATGCACACTGGTGAATGGATGTTGATGATATCTTTAATGTCCTCAAGATTTGGTCGGATTCCACGACAGTTCCACTGTATGATTTTACTTATTTTTTACTTTTGATCTTGATCTATGCCTACCAGGGCTAAAAGTTATTGATCTGTGTCTTGGTTTTCCAGAGTCGTTTTTTAAATCCTTTTTACCGATTTCAAATATGACGTTTTCTATTGGGCTAGACTCTGTGTGTTCTGCTGATATGGTGGGTTTAGAAACTTTGGTTGGTGCTTCAGCGGTGTCTGGGGCGTTGCGTTTATTTGAAGTTTGTTCGACTTCCATCGACACCACAGAATCGGGCACTACTGTAGGGTTCGATGGTGGGGTATCAGCTATTAGAGCTACCTGGGGTAATTTAGAGTTATCAACAGTTTGTGGAGTTGGTTTTAGAGGTTTTTCGGACAAACTGACTGTTGTTTGAATGGCTATTGTCTTATAAGACTTAACAGGAGCAGCGGCACTTGCATAGGAAGTGGAAGGACGAGGTGGCATGATGTTATGCACTCGTCTCTTCGCTTCTGCATATGAAAGGTTCTCAAGGACTTTTACACGCTGTATTTCTTTTTCCTGTAGCCATTTGGGGCATTTTTTAGAGTAGGCCTCATGTTCCCCTTCGCAGTTTACGCATTTCTTATGCACGGCTTTGCATGTATCGCTGGCATGCTCAACGCTACCGCATTTATTGCAAGTAGGAGTGCCACGACAAGCAGCCGTAGCGTGTCCGAAACGCTGACATCGAAAACATCTGAGGGGGTTGGGGATGTACGGTCTAGTTTTTACACACAGGTAACCAATCATTATTTCGTTGGGTAAAGAAGTCTTGCAGAATGTTAGGATAAATAAGGGTGTAGATTTAGTTTTATTGTCTACTTTGGTAGTGATTCTATGTATATCTGATACTCCTTGGGATGCTAGTTCCGCCTTTATTTCGTCATCTTCAATTGGGATTAGATCTGAATATATGACTCCTTTGGTTGAGTTTAGGGTTGTGTGAGGTGTTACAGTAATTGGTATATGAGCAAGCATTTTCGTTTTTAAAAGATTTTGTGATTGAGCTGGTGTGGCAGTTTCGACAAGTAAGTCTCCTGATGGTAATTTTTTGGTATTTTTTACATTTCCGGCTATGCCTAAGATTGCTTTTGAGACAAGAAACGGTGATAGTGTCGAGAGTTTTGAATCATCATTAGCGTGAAGAACGAGAAATTTTGGTTGGTCGTAGGAACAAGTGTTGGCTTTGGTGGACTTACCACCATGGGGAACAGAAAAAGAATTCATAGTTGGAGGCCGTTTGTTCATCCCGATGCGCCCCTACCCACCTCGGAGCCCAACAAGGGGGAGGGGTTACCGGCAGTCGCCGCCGACCGCCAGTAGCCGACAAACGACTAGTAGCTGACGGTCGACAGACGAAAGAACTCGGGCCCCTCCAGAGGTGACACCGGGATATAATGCTACAGCATCCTTGCAGCACTAGCCCTGAAACCGCAATATCAACAGCTATTCCGACACTACAGGGGGAAAAATCGCCCTGAAGTGGCCGAACGTGCAGGATAGTGGGAGCCGATTGACCGGTGCGGGCTCACACCGGCCACCCGATCTAGCATGATTACGGGCCAAAGAGTGCGTATTGGCGAAGTGTACCCCCAGGAAATTATAAGCCCTGCGGAGCACAAATCCCCTCAGCACTCCAGGTCCCCCTTCACCATGTTACGGGACGCCGCACACGGCAAACGTGCAGCCACTAATAACATATAACAAGATAGAGGAGAGTTAACCGATTTAATTGTAATGGAAAACATAGGAGTAATATAAGACTAAACTAGCGGTAATGAAGCCTCAAAAATAAAGATCCGTTTTACAAATGATTAGAAAATAATAACCAGTTTCGTTAACTATGGCGGAAAAGGAAATGGGGAAGGAATAAGGGAAGAAAAAGAAGAAAGATCGCTTAGGCTACCCGGGTGCGCGCATTCCCGGTGGAAAGATGCACTTGGTCACCTAAAGGAGGTTCCCGTGCAGGTGGAAGATTGGCCTTTTAATTAGGCACAAATACACTGGGGTACCTCGGGATTGTGACACCCGTCACACCTCAACAAGGTGTGCCCCTGAGGGGCCACAGGGGGAGAAATCACCCTGAAGTGGCAGAGCAGCGAGATAATGGGAGCCGATTGACCGGAGCGGGCTCACTCCGGCCGCCCGATCTAGCGGGACTCCGGGGCCAAAGAGGCCGTATTCGGGGAATATGCCCGCAGGAATCAAGCCGTATGGTGCATAAACCCCCTCAAGCCTCCAGGTTCCCCATCGCCCCGTTACGGGATGCCACACACGGCAAACATGTGGCCACTAGTTAAAAAAGTAGAAAAACTTATTAAACTATAACGAATAACATAAATATAACACGAGACTCAACTAGTGGTAATCGAGTCTCAAAATAAAGAGCCGAGTGTAGTGTAAGGCAAGAACTAAAAACCAGTATAACTTTAACTATTGAGGAAACAACTCAAGATGGAACAGCAAAACTAAAAATCAAAATATCACTTGGTCCCCTATAGGAGGTTCCCATGCCGGTGGAAGATTGGCCTTTTAATAAGGCACAAATACACTGGGGTCCCTCGGGATTGTGACACCCGTCACACCTCAACAAGGTGTGCCCCTGAGGGGGGGTTCAATGGGGAATACAAAATGAAAAAAAAATGCTGTACTTGAATTTTAGAAAGCCTTAATAGCAACAGTCCAAGAATCGGGTCTGTGGTTACATGAGTCTGGGCTGTTAGGGGCAGTCCTGATGGACTTATTTATCATGATGATGGAACTTTTTCCATCTTGGAAGTTAAGAGCCCCTATAAATATATACATAATAACCTTAACACTAAATTAAAAGTTTAAGATTATATAATTAAAGTAGCAGAAGATAAACATGTTATAAATAAAAAGCCATATTTATTACCACCAAATGCAAGAGCAATTGTGAGTAACGGAAGCCAAATGTTGATGCCATATTTTATCCCTCAGAAGGAGGCCCCTATAAAAGATAAGTTCCTCTTCTTTAAGTACGTACGTTATAATAATATTTTTTCTCAACAGGTAATTATCGGTCAAGTCAACAGGCCACGTTTACTTGACATGAAGAACTCTTGACAATTCCCACATCAAGTAGAAGGCGGTGTGGGAAGAGATTGCCGCAACTGAGGCTATTAGTTGGTTGACTTTTTATGACGCAAAACCCATAGCAGGACATATTGCGCCAGACACCAGGAGAGGTGGTTGGACAGGCTGACAGTACAAGGTCTTATTTGGTAAGGGATAAATATGGTAAAAAGGCGAGCTCCAAGTCAAAGCGAGGTGAATTCGACGAATAAAATTCGTTCCTTCGTTCTACCCGTCACCGTCGCGTGTGCGACGGCGATACACCCATCTTGTCCAGCGAAATTGGACCTTCCCTCCCTCCCCACGTGGAAAAGGAATGTAATCACGTGGAGAATCCCTTATACACCTCCTCAGCTGTTGGCTGTCCACAGCATTCCATTCTCGCAGTTACAGTATTTTCGGTATAATAGTTTTAGTAGTACACGTGCTGTTGAAAGTGTAGTTAAGGTGCTTAATAGTAAATTTTCGAATAGCTACCGCAAATATGGATGGTTATTGTAATAATTCTTGCAGGGTATCATTAGAACGTGGCCCATCTCCACCCTGGCGATTTTACACTCAGCCCGTCATCCCCCATACTGTTGCATGGTATCCCAGGCAGATGAACCGGCCGGATCTTGCAGTAAGAAATGTTAACAAGGTTATTCCCTCCGATGGTCATAGTATTCGGTATGTAACAATTTCAGTTAAGCGAGCTCCAAGTCAAAGCGAGGTGAATTCGACGAATAAAATTCGTTCCTTCGTTCTACCCGTCACCGTCGCGTGTGCGACGGCGATACAGGAGAACTCATGTTTACCTAAGGCCCTCTTATAACAAACTAGACTAAATATCTCAGGGGTCACTTGTGAATGATGGAGCAATCAATCCTCAATTTAGTAATGAGTCAGGTCTGTGTTATGTAACGAAATCTGGGCGAGTGTCAAGGCCTCCCATAAGATTTCGGGATTTTACTATGCAATTTAACTTTGGTGTTTTATTATGAAATTGAACTTTGATGCGACTGTTTTAATTTTGTCTTATATTTTGTAAATGTTACTTGTCCAACGCGATTACAAATTTAAAAGGCTAATTGCAATCAAGAAGACCTCCATCTAAAACACAACATTTCCATTTCAAATAGCAAGAAGGATTTGCTGAATTTAATTGTAGCCTTCAGTTTACGTTTTAAAGTCTCAGACCAAGGAATTTTAAGCTTAATTGATATGACAAATGTAATTCTTAATCAAATATTTTTAAATACCAGTTTGTATAAGGAAGTCGTTTAATTTTAACACAGACAATAATCGATAAACAATTTTTTGTGACAAATGCAACACATATCGGAGATATGCTAATCGGTCCTTACATTTTACCCCAACATCTAGACGGATCTATGTATCTCCGACAGAATCGACACATCAAAAAAGCCTCCAAAAAAATAAGATAAGATGCAATTTATGGGCGGTGTGGGAAGAGATTGCCGCAACTGAGGCAATTAGTTGGTTGACTTTTTATGACGCAAAACCCATAGCAGGACATATTGCGCCAGACACCAGGAGAGGTGGTTGGACAGGCTGACAGTACAAGGTCTTATTTGGTAAGGGATAAATATGGTAAAAAGGCGAGCTCCAAGTCAAAGCGAGGTGAATTCGACGAATAAAATTCGTTCCTTCGTTCTACCCGTCACCGTCGCGTGTGCGACGGCGATACACCCATCTTGTCCAGCGAAATTGGACCTTCCCTCCCTCCCCACGTGGAAAAGGAATGTAATCACGTGGAGAATCCCTTATACACCTCCTCAGCTGTTGGCTGTCCACAGCATTCCATTCTCGCAGTTACAGTATTTTCGGTATAATAGTTTTAGTAGTACACGTGCTGTTGAAAGTGTAGTTAAGGTGCTTAATAGTAAATTTTCGAATAGCTACTGCAAATATGGATGGTTTTTGTAATAATTCTTGCAGGGTATCATTAGAACGTGGCCCATCTCCACCCTGGCGATTTTACACTCAGCCCGTCATCCCCCATACTGTTGCATGGTATCCCAGGCAGATGAACCGGCCGGATCTTGCAGTAAGAAATGTTAACAAGGTTATACCCTCCGATGGTCATAGTATTCGGTATGTAACAATTTCAGTTAAGCGAGCTCCAAGTCAAAGCGAGGTGAATTCGACGAATAAAATTCGTTCCTTCGTTCTACCCGTCACCGTCGCGTGTGCGACGGCGATACAGGAGAACTCATGTTTACCTAAGGCCCTCTTATAACACACTAGACTAAATATCTCAGGGGTCACTTGTGAATGATGGAGCAATCAATCCTCAATTTAGTAATGAGTCAGGTCTAAGTTATGTAACGAAATCTGGGCGAGTCTCAAGGCCTCCCATAAGATTTCGGGATCAAAAAGGATCGTGGTATTTCAAAGAAGTTTTAACAACCACAATTCCAATTATCGAACATTATTTTACCATTTCACCTGAAGCTTTAAAATCGGCTTCCCTTGACAAGCACTTAGAAACATCCATCAATTTAATAGACAACGAAGGGGGAGATGTCGCATGTTTTTATTCAAAAGTTTCCGCTAATTCGTCAAAAATTGTAATCGATTTCAGGCGACGAAATACGTGGAGAGATGTATTTCTTATTTATGAAATTTGGTTTGTTCTTGATGGCACAAATATTTCGAAGAACGAAACGTTACTTTTTACCAGTAATAGTTATTTGGTTGGTTGGTTGGTTGTTTTGGGTTTTATGGCGCAAGGTCCCTATATCGGACATTCCGCGCCAAACACAAGATTAATAGTTAAAAATATATTTACATTAAAAGTCATGTATGTTTCCAACCAATATTAAAATATGAAGTTTATTAAAAGGCTTATAAGATGCGGACGTGAAGTCCGTAGTCGAGCGTAGTCTATACGCCATTTTTAAAAGGTTGATAGGTTAAAAACAATTTCAGAGATGCCAGCATCTTTTCAATTGTACATATGATTAAATGTCGTGAATTATTCTAATGGTATTTAAAAACTGAAATAATGATGGATGATGTTTTTGACCTAAAAGTTCAGTTAAAACTGGTGATGGAGTTTTAAAATAGCGAACATAGTAAAATAATAAGTTAGGGCATGAGGTTAAAATGTGCTTAATAGTTAAAATATTCTGGCAATGAGGGCAAGTCGGTGGCGGTTCCCCAGCCAAAAGGAACCGATGCGTGACTCTGGAATGGCCTATTCTAAGGCGTGTTAGGAGGACGTCTAGCCGTCGAGATGGTAGTGGTGGTAGGGGTGAGATTCTTGGCTGTATATTGTAAAGTTTATTTTCAATTTGCTCACCCCAGTCCTCCTGCCATTCCTCCCATACGAATGTTTTGATTAGAAGTTTTATATCGTTGTATGGGACCCTTATGCCTAAGGGGGTCAACGCATTTTTCGCAGCGACATCTGCACGCTCATTGCCTTCTATTCCGACGTGACCCGGTATCCAAGAAAACTTTATATCATAGCCACGTCGAATAAGTTTTAAGTACATAAAAATTACATCAAATGCTAATGGATGATTAATGTTTGAGCACTTTAATGAGTCCAATGTGCTTTTACTATCTGTATATAAAATGAATTTATTTGGAAGCAATGATGAAATGTACTTTAAAGCCTTAAATATGGCTAAAAACTCTGCAGTAAAAATTGACACAATAGATGGTAATGAGAAGTTAAAAACTGAATTTTGGTGAATAAAAGCGCAGCCAACGTAATTAAAACTTTTAGAACCATCAGTGTAAATGGCTGAATGGTCCTTGAATGATTCTCTGTGCGAATGGAAGAGCTGACGAAATATAAAAGGATTGGTGTCTGACCTCTTAAAATCTGAAAATATATTTAAAATGGGTAAATCATAATTAAACCAAGGTGGAAACTCAAAATGAGGTCTGTCAGCAACTTCATAAAATCCGAAAGATGACTCTTCCAGAGAGATCTTCGAACGTGACCCAAATGGTTTGATGAAGGATGGACGATTTATGAACAACTGATCTAATGATGTGTCCATGAGCAAATCTTGCAGTGGGTGGCCGGGTTGACTCTGGATACGATAATAGAGTCGGAGCGACAGCAGACGCCTAGTGGATGCTAATGAGGGCTCATGGCAAACCACATACAAACTCTAAACGGGCGAAGTGCGGAAAGCCCCAGAGCATACTCTGAGGGCAGAGTGATGAATCGTATCGAGCCTACGCAACACAGATGGACGGGCGGAGCCATATGCTGCGCACCCATAGTCCAATCTGGAGCGAATTACAGCTCGATAGATTTTAAGCATTGAAGCTCTTTCTGCACCCCAGGATGTGTTGGATAAGACTTTAAGAATATTGAGCCTTTTCTCGCAAGACAACCGCAGCTGCTCGACGTGTGGCTGGAAAGTCAGTTTTCGGTCGAAATGAACGCCGAGAAACTTGACGCTTTCCGCCACTGGAATCTTAACACCACCCAGAATGATTTCCGGGTCTGGGTGAAAGTTCCGTCGTCGGCAGAAATGGACGCAGGTTGTCTTTTGAGGGGAGAATACAAAGCCGTTCTCGGCACTCCACCTCGTCAAGCGATTGACGGCAGTCTGTAGCTGTCGCTCGACAAAGCGCATGTCGATCCCGGCACAATGGACGCTAAGGTCGTCCACATACAAGTTGCCCTGGACTGATGGGGGAAGATGAGAAAAGATGCTGTTGATTCTGAGAATGAAAAGGGTCACGCTTAAAACACTTCCCTGAGGAACTCCCTCTTCTTGTATAAAAGTATCTGATAAAATTGAATTAATACGAATTTGGAACTGTCGCAGAGATAAAAAGTTTTTGATAAATATCGGTAGATTTCCTCTGATTCCTAATGAATGGAGATCGTTTAAAATCCCGTATCTCCATGTGCGATCGTACGCCTTTTCGATATCGAAAAATATAGAAACAAGATGATTACGGCGCACGAAAGCACAACGGGCAAGAGTCTCAAGGAACAGGATGTTATCTACCGATGAGCGGCCAACCCTGAAGCCGCTCTGGAATGGAGACAGAGCCTCGGTCGTCTCCAAGATGTAAACGAGACGACCATTAACCATCCTTTCGAAGAGTTTACACATGCAGCTAGTGAGTGCGATCGGCCGATAGTTGTACGGATTAGACAAGTCTTTTCCTGGTTTTGGAAAAGGTACAACTATGGCATGTCTCCACGCAGAAGGGAAGACATGCTCCTCCCAGATGCGATTGAATAGATATAAAAGGTTACGGAGAGAGGTGTTGCTTAGGTGTTGAAGCATAACATAGCTGATGCCGTCAGGACCAGGTGATGATCTCCTGGTGCGCTGAAGGCATCGCTTCAACTCATCTTCCGTAAACCTGCAGTTATAGGCAAGGGTAGAGGTAGAATTGAAATTGAGGCGACGGGATTCCGCTCGAAATTTAAAGCGTTTAAAGTCCTCTGCATAGTTGTTAGAAGCAGAGACCGCAAAGAGAGCACGCCCTATAGTGTTCGCGATCTCCGCAGTCTCTGTGATGCAGAGGCCATTTTCGCTCACGAACGAGATGGTATGTTCGGAGTATAACCCCATCGCCCTTCGCACTTTGTCCCATAACTGCTTGGAAGGAGTGGCTGATGTTATGCCAGAAACATAGTTTCTCCATGACTCCCTCTGGCTTTGACGTCGCACTCTGCGAGCGAAAGATCTGGCCCGCTTGAAGGCAACAAGATTTTCTGTTGTGGGGTATCTTCTAAATATACCCCAAGCCTTCTTCTGAGCTTTCTTAGCTGCAGTGCACTCTTCTGTCCACCATGGTTTACGATTTTTATGAAAGGACGGTGATGATTTGGGAATCGCCGAATCGGCAGCATTCAAAATAATACTCGTGACTGAGCTTACGCATGCATCGATATTACCTTCGACCATTTGGTCTGTTATATTGGCCTCTGATGTAAAATGAGACCAATCTGCCCTGTCAAAGATATATCTGGGAGGTCGGGTCACAGGACCATTTCCATCGTCAGACGTGACGAATATTGGAAAATGGTCGCTGTTCCTCAGATCCTTCCCGACAAAGAAAGACAAAGATGGTAAAAGACAGGGCGAACAGATGGCGAGGTCGATGGCATGGAAAGTACGGCTTGGCTCGTGGAAGTAAGTATCCTCACCGTCATTTAGCAGGCAGAGACAGTGATCTGACATCAACTGTTCGATCTGCCTGCCACGGGTATTGGTGTCACTACTTCCCCAAAGCCCACTGTGTGCATTCAAGTCTCCGAGTATGATGAACGGCGTCAGCAGTTGATTCACCAGTTCATCTAGGCTCTGTTGCTGGATGGCTATGCTTGGTGGTAAGTATAGCGTGCAGACTGTCAGTAATCTCTTTACTTGCACTCTCACAGCAACCGCCTGCAGTTGTGTGTTGAGCGGCAACGGCTGAAAAGGGAAGGCGTTGGAGGTGAACAAAGAGACTCCTCCAGAAGCTCTTCCATCAGCGTTAACGTTGTCCGCTCGAATGCAAGTGTATTGACGAATCCTCGTCTGGTCGCTTGGCTTCAGGAAGGTCTCCTGAAGTGCGAGACAGACAGGTTTGTAATCTGCTATCAGGGTTTTCACATCATCCAGCTTGTTACGATAGCCACGACAGTTCCAAGAAATAAAATTAAGAGTCATGATTTAAAAGTTTTTCGCTCTGATCTACAGGCGACATGCTGATCTCTAATTCATTAATCTCTTCTTCTGAGACGTGTAAATCCAATGAAAAATCATCTTTCTCCCTAATATTTTCTCTAATTTGTCCTCTACGTAAATTTGCTCTGCTATTATTTCTCTCTTTAACGTTAACTTTTCTGTTTCTTACGTTGTAAGGTGGTTGTGGGAGGTAAGAAATGCGTCTTTGACTCTTGATTGTAGGTTTTAGTGTGGTGGGTAGTACGGGTTTCTTTTTCTCTTTAGGATTTACGTTGATATGAGTTGATGTAGAGGCTTGATTTGTTATTGTAGATGTGGATGGCTGGCTACTAAATTTAGGAGTGGTCGGTGATTTCTTTTCTTTTGGTTGAGTTGCAGGTAAGTTTAATATTGTAGGTGGTTTTATGGTTGTTTGTTTAACTGATGGAGTGATTTTAAGGGGAGCTATTGGTTCAGTTTGAGTCTGGATGGATGCTGATGTTTTCATGGCAGCTGCTGCGTAGCTTAAACCTATTTTTGGAGTTCTTGCTTCAACTTGTTTTTTAGCGTCTATATAAGATATTTTATTGTTTGTTTTCAATACTTGAATTTCTTTTTCAAACAACCACCTAGGACACTTCTTGTCGTACGCCGGATGGTCCCCGTTGCAATTGATGCAACAGGTTGGCGCAGCGCATTTCTCACCGCCATGGTCGGCACCGCCACAATTGGCGCAAGTGTCTGACCCACGGCAGGAAAACTTAGAGTGACCAAAGCGTTGACATTTAAAACATCTTAATGGATTGGGTATGTATGGTCGGATATGGCAATTTAAGTAAGCTATTTTAATTTCAGATGGCAGAGTTGGGGTGTCAAAGGTAAGAATTATGTGTTTTGTTGGAAATGTTTCCTTATCACGTTTTATCGTTATTCGTTTTGCATCTATTACATTTGAATTAATCAAATTTTCTTTAATTTCAGATTCTGTAACGTTGAAAAGATCAGCTTCGGATATAACACCTTTTGATATGTTGAGGGAGAAGTGAGGAGTAACTGTGATATTAAAGTCGCCAATTCTAGTACTATTTTGTAATTTGTGTGATTGAGCTGCATTTGAAGTTTGAATAAGCATGTCGCCAGATCTTAAGCGTTTAAGAGATTTTAAGGTTCCTATATCTTTTTCAAATGTTCTATTTATTTTAAAGGGCGAAACAGCAGAGAAAGAAACAGTCAATAAGGGAGGATTTTCAAGTTTAACTAAGAAATAACGAGCATTTTTTAAATTAACAATTCTTTGTTGCTCCCCTTGGGGAGAAGAGTTATCCCCGGAGGGAGAAGGGTTGGTGGGCTTACCACCATGAGAGGAAACCGAAGGGTTCATGGTTGGAAATGCAGGTGTTCATCCCGATGCGCCCCTACCCACCACGGAGCCCAACAAGGGGGAGGGGTTACCGGCAGTCGCCGCCGACCGCCAGTAGCCGACAAACGACTAGTAGCTGACGGTCGACAAGCGAAAGAACTCGGGCCCCTCCAGGAGTGACACCGGGGTATAATGCCACAGATCTCCATATGCAGCACTAGCCCTTAAATCACAAAATCAACAGCTGCTCCGACACCACAGGGGGAGAAATCACCCTGAAGTGGCAGAGCAGCGAGATAATGGGAGCCGATTGACCGGAGCGGGCTCACTCCGGCCGCCCGATCTAGCGGGACTCCGGGGCCAAAGAGGCCGTATTGGGGGAACATGCCCGCAGGAATCAAGCCGTATGGTGCATAAACCCCCTCAAGCCTCCAGGTTCCCCATCGCCCCGTTACGGGATGCCACACACGGCAAACATGTGGCCACTAGTTAAAAAAGTAGAAAAACTAATTAAACTATAACGAATAACATAAATATAACACGAGACTCAACTAGTGGTAATTGAGTCTCAAAATAAAGAGCCGAGTGTAGTGTAAGGCAAGAACTAAAAACCAGTATAACTTTAACTATTGAGGAAAAAACTCAAGATGGAACAGCAAAACTAAAAATCAAAATATCACTTGGTCCCCTATAGGAGGTTCCCATGCCGGTGGAAGATTGGCCTTTTAATAAGGCACAAATACACTGGGGTCCCTCGGGATTGTGACACCCGTCACACCCCGACAAGGTGTGCCCCTGAGGGGGTAATAGTTATTTGAGAGCAATAAATTTAACTGCGACACAATTAGATAGGCTCAAATCCCCTGTCAGTGGAAACCTACGATTAACTGTCAACAAAAGCATGTCGCACAAATGTGACGTTGAGTTGCGGGTTTAGAATTGAATTGTGTTTGAAGTTATGTTCATTAGCGTTATTATGTTCATTAGCTCTGATTTTAAACTTGTTCTAAATTTCATTCATATCATCGATATCATCGAATAAAATATTGTATCATCGTGTGTAAAATATTGTATCATATATTGTATCATCGAATAAAATTCGTTCCTTCGTTCTACCCGTCACCGTCGCGTGTGCGACGGCGATACAGGAGAACTCATGTTTACCTAAGGCCCTCTTATAACAAACTAGACTAAATATCTCAGGGGTCACTTGTGAATGATGGAGCAATCAATCCTCAATTTAGTAATGAGTCAGGTCTGTGTTATGTAACGAAATCTGGGCGAGTCTCAAGGCCTCCCATAAGATTTCGGGATTTTACTATGCAATTTAACTTTGGTGTTTTATTATGAAATTGAACTTTGATGCGACTGTTTTAATTGTCTTATGTTTTGTAAATGTTACTTGTCCAACGCGATTACAAATTTAAAAGGCTAATTGCAATCAAGAAGACCTCCATCTAAAACACAACAATTCCATTTCAAATAGCGAGCAGGATTTGCTGAATTTAATTGTAGCCTTCAGTTTACGTTTTAAAGTCTCAGACCAAGGAATTTTAAGCTTAATTGATATGACAAACGTAATTCTTAATAAAAAATTTTTAAATACCAGTTTGTATAAGGAAGTCGTTTAATTTTAACACAGACAATAATCGATAAACAATTTTTTGTGACAAATGCAATACATATCGGAGATATGCTAATCGGTCCTTACATTTTACCCCAACATCTAGACGGATCTATGTATCTCCGACAGAATCGACACATCAAAAAAGCCTCCAAAAGAATAAGATAAGATGCAATTTATGTGGCAACTTAATATGCACTAAGGCCGAAAAATCTTCGTGTTTTTAAATTTGTCACTTGAAAAACAAATTAAAAGTTTAATTCCAAAGGGTTCTATAAGCTTACCATTTGTAAAAGCTTTTAATGAAAATGTTAGGCAAAAAAATGAAATTTGTGATATAAGTGATGGAATAATGTACGAGAAAATTAAGGATAATACAGAAACATTATTCATTACTTATAACTTCTCTGTTGATGGGATGGTTATTTTTAATAATGCCAAAGGAGCCCTTTGGCCTATATCAATTACAATTAATGAAATTCCCCTAGCTATTCGGTTCTAAAATGTGTTATTAGCCGGCTTATGGACTTACCGGATTAGAAAGAACCAAAAATGGATGTATACCTAAAGCCCTTTTCGGAAAAGGCTATTAAGCTGGCTAATAAGGGAATTGTGTTGGAGGAATCCAAACAGGTTCTACGTGCTTTTCCTGCTTGCTGCTGTGCCGATTCGGTGGCACGGCCATGCCTTCAAAACACGACACAATTTAACGAATACTATGGCTGTAGTTGGTGCAAACACATTGGGTTTACAGTCCACGGTACTGTCAAATATGCATATAAGGATTCTCTCCTTTATGCACAACCGAGGCTGAAACAATTAAACTAATGAAAGACGCAACGGCTGCGGGCAAAAGTATACATGGAGTTAAAGGTCCCAGTGTGATGCTTCCAGTACCTTTCTTTAATGTAGTTTCAAGTTTTGTGCCGGATTACATGCATGGAATCTCTTTAGGTTGTTTGGGGTTTAATGGCTCAAGGCCCCGATAGGGACATTTTGTGCCAACCAAGTCTTATCAAAATAAATGAAAGATTAGGCTGAAAAAAACCCTTGTCAAACGGGAATCTCTTTAGGAGTAACCAAATCCATTGTAAACTCATGGTTTGACAGCAGAAATAAACATTGCGAGTTTTACCTTGGTTCATCTGCTATAAAGATTGTAAATGAACGTGCAAAAAAAATTAGAATAATATTGGCCACACTCTGAACTTGTATAAGGCATCAGAGTGGAAGAATTTCCTCTTGTGCATGTGCCTTCTCTGTATGGAAGGTCTCCTAAAAGACAGCTATTTAAAGCACATCAGTTTGTTGGTTGGTGGGTGTTGTTGATCTCCTGATGAGTAGTTGCATTACTGTGCAAGACTTTAGGAGTAACCAAGTCCATTATAAACTCATGGTTTGACAGCAGAAATAAACATTGCGAGTTTTACCTTGGTTCATCTGCTATAAAGATTGTAAATGAACGTGCAAAAAATATTTTAATAATATTGGGCGAATCCCTCTAGGCTAATACAGGAACGGAACTTCTGCATGTGCCTGCCCTGTATGGAAGGTCTCCTAAACAGCTATTTAAGGCACATCAGTTTGTTGGTGGGTACCTGATTAGTACTCTCATTACTGTGCAAAACTTGCAAACTGCCGATAAATTGTTGTTGAAATTTGTTACTAGCGTTCAGATTTTGTATGGGGAAAAATCTCACAACATTCATCTTTTGCTTCACTACTTTACAAGTGTGGCAAATTGGGAACCACTTTGGAGCCACTCAATGTTTGTTTTTGAGGGGTTAACTCCACACTACAATCCTTCATAACGGATACGTGTGGAATAAAATCTCAATCAGTCCGGAGGCTTTTACTCTGCAAGGAATTATGTAGTGATGGTTTAGTTAAAAATATGGAAGTGTCTAATTTCATTAGAGCAATAAATCAAAAATCTAAACATCACAAAAAATTTATTTCCGTTTCCAGTTGCTGTGAGGCGTATGCTAACTGATAAGATCATGGATCTGAACAAGCAGATCAAAAAACAGTTATAACAGATTCAGTGAATGAATAATCTGATCACAGTTTCATATATTAAACAAGAGCAATATTTTAACTTCATTTTTCTTTTCATGTGTTATATTTGTTTATTATATTAATCAAGATTTTCAAGTATTATGTTACATATTGCTTATTTTTCTTTTATGTATCATATTAATCAAGATTTGGAATATTGTTTGTGTTTGTATTTGGCCCAAAAAAGGTTCCTGGTGACTAACAGCCAGGTTCCCAAGCAACCCCTCAAATCACCACTTACTCCTGAGAAATTAAGTGTCATCTCGGGTAGAGTAATTCCTCAACTTATTATAATTCATATAAAATAGTTATCTAGGAACTACCTGGAGAAGGAGTCTATGCTCTGGTATGCACCCCGAATGAAGATTTGGGTACATCGTTTCTTTTCGAACCATCTTATGAAAAATTTAATGTGGTTGGTTGGTTAATTGTTTATGGCGCATGATCCACATTAGGATATTATGCGCCAGACGAATTAAAACTAATTTAAATTTAATGTGACATCTTTTGATTCAACAATAGATTGTTACTCAGACAAGTCTGATAACAAATCAGTAAATATTCCCAGCATATACATTTTTATTCAAAACACCTCTTCAGACATCATTAAACAAGAATTGTATAGTAGAGCAGTTAGTTTAGTTATCAAGTATTAGTTTAGTGTCATTGAACAGTGCAATGGAATCTTAAAATCTAGGTTCAGATGTCTGCACGCAGGCGGAGGAATGCTCTGCTATACGCCAGACAACGCATACAGCATCATTATAGCCTGCTGTGTTCTGCATAACATATGCAATATGCTTAATGTGGAGCTGCATGACGATGTCATTTGGATGACCAACTGCCTTTTGATCCCAGACGAGGAAATATGACTCTGAGGCAGCGGAATTCCCGTGTTAGGGAAAGGAAGTACAGCAAGAATACAAGCCTGGGAACTGTATTGGAAACCATAACAAGAGCTGGTAAAACCTGTGATTTAGAACTTTATTTGTAGTCAGCTGAAAGCATCATGTGTTTCTAAGTTTAGACTAAGATTGAGTGTAAGCGATAAAAATTTGCTTCGCTACTTTATGTAGTAAGTCCTAGAGCATATCATTCCCTGAAAAAAATTTTCTTGTACCATCAAAAACCACATTACAGGATTGCTAATAATTCCAGAAGCTAACTACCTAGCATTAAAATGCTATAATTTGTATTGAGTGGAAAAATAAGCAATATTAAGGTATACCTAATTCTAATGCGAGATTTTCGGAGATAACAGTCAATGTAACCATAATTAAAATCATAAGTCCTTTAAGGGGACAGGAAACTACAGCAACAGAAGTAAAACCTGGCAGTGGCACACTGGGGTTCAGAAACCTTGAAAACCTGAAGTGTCACTGGATTGCCTTGTAAGGTTTAAAAAGTTAGGTTGTGAGGCGAAGACTCCACTCACACCTGAAAAAGTCCTGCCAATTCAGAGTGAGTTTTATTTATACAAGCAGGCGGAGGAATGCTCTGCTATACGCCAGACAACGCATGCAACATCATTATAGCCTGCTGTGTTCTGCATAACATATGCAATATGCGTAATGTGGAGCTGCATGACGATGTCATTGAAGATTTGGATGACCAACTGCCTTTTGATCCCAGACGAGGAAATATGACTCTGAGGCAGTACAGCGGAATTCCCGTGTTAGGGAAAGGAAGTACAGCAAGAATCCTAGCCTGGGAACTGTATTGGAAACCATAACAAGAGCTGGTAAATCCTGTTATTTAGAACTTTATTTGTAGTCCGCTGAAAGTAGTATTTGTAGTAATACCATCAGCTAGACGTCTATACAGATGGCTCCAAGATGGAAAAAGGAACAGGAATGGGGATAGTCATGTATAAAAAGAAAACAAGACTACAAGAACACAGCTACAAACTCTCGGACCAACAAGACAAGACTTCGACAAGATTTCCTATAATTGCTGACAACATGTCGAGGAATAGATTTCAAACATTAAGACAATACTTCCACATTATTTCAGAAATGTGAAGGTGGTTTGCTAAACACTTTATGCTGTGAATTGCCAGGCACCACCAACACCATACGGCCATATATAGTTGCGGATCCTGCCTACCCCCTTAAAGACTGGCTCATGAAGCCATACAGTGGCTCACTGACTCCACCTCAAGCTCCTTTTAATAAAAAGTTGAGTAGCTGTCGTGTGAGTGTGGAGCAGGCATTTGGAATGCTTAAAGGGAGGTGGAGATGCCTTCTGAAGACCAACGATGCCAACCTGGTAAACCTGAAGTATCAGGTTTTGGCCTGTTGTGTCTTGCACAAGACGAATTTATGTTTGAATGGGAGGACAGGGACACATATATTTGTAATGATCCCACAATATTCCCTGTTCTCCATTCAAACAATAGTCAAACAAAGAGGGATCAGCTAATGTTTTGGGTAGAGAACTACGCTGCGTAATGAAATGTCTAGCGACCTGAAAAAGTCGGGTAATTTCCTCAATAATCAAGAAAATTACTTTTTCCAATTGTTTTATGTGAAACATGAAGTGTGAAAAAATTTAAGAAGAAAATTTTTAAATGCATAAAATTAAATGCAATCGGAAAAAATTTCATTTTAAAGTACTGGATTTAATAATTGTTTATAAGACTATCAAGTACGTATCTAGCTTTGATGTTTAGCAATGATGGCTATCTTGTTGCAAGCTTAATAAATCACGATGTTAAGACTTTTGGATTGAAATGAGTTTGCTGCTTCGTTCCTTGTTGAATGACGGAAAACCACTTTGGACTTCATAAACCTTCTTTGCATGAATTACTGAGTTTTTCATTCACTACTTTGCCTCAGCTTTCTCACTGTGCTGTTTTCTTCATGGGCTCTACTGGTTTCAACGGGCCCATAAACCAAATAAAACCAGTATCGATACTGGAAACCGGTATGAATTTTTTTTCATACTGGTAATTTTTTCCAATAGACTACTGGGGCTGCTTAAAGGGGTTTGTTGTTATTTTCTTTTCTTTCAACAAGCCATTTGTATCTATTGAAGTAGAAAAATTATTTACTTTAGAGACCTTGTGTCTTCTTTACATGACATTTATTTTAGTAAAATGTTTCCGATTTTTTCTGTTCAGTAAATGCAGAGCATTTAGCAGTGGTTCCTTTGTACCTTTTTTTTTTCCTTTTAAACATTAGGTCCCATTAGTCTTTATACTTTCAAATATTGATATTTCTCTTTTAAATGTTATCTACAGTTAGTAAAATGATATTCTCGTTCTACTTTTTCAGTGTTTGCAAGATACAGTGTGCAAATTATGTTATATTTCAATTATAACTTTCCAGATAATGACGCCGCTCGCATGTATGAAGGTGACCTGCCTTAGTCGATGAAACACACAACTGATATTGGAATTATTATCTGAGCAGCTGTCATTATGCATTATGTATTTCAATGCACCATCAAAGAAGGTTTCTTTGTGTTTACTAAGGTAACCGACTTGAGTGGAGAAAATTTGACTAACGTTATAATAGAAAAGTTAACGACAGTAGATTTAGATATTGGTCTATAACGGGGGCGGAGCAAATATGAGCGGTGCATTCAAGGGTGTACAAGGCAGAATTTTAAAACTGCAGCCTCTAGCCATTTACACCCACTGTGCCAATCATAGGCTAAATTTAGCTTTGAATAAGGCAAGTTCTGTCCCAGTAATTAGGAACACAGTTGGTATAATCACAAGTATTATGAATTTTTTAAGTGAATTTGCTGCGAAAAAAGAAGACTACGTATACCAGGGCTAAAAAGATTTGCGAAACGAGATTGGTAGAAAGACAGGACGGAATTCTACATTTTTTGGAAATTTGCCGGCAGTCATAAATTCTCTAGATGAATTTCAGCAGCAGTAATTCTTCTTCTAGTAAAGCCCAGTCATTATCCGCTGCAAATTACAAATTTGAATTCATTCCGAGTCTTAAAATTTTAACGAAATGTCTCTCCATCACGCTTTCCCTGCCTAATCATTTGCAAAGCACTAATCTCGATTTCAGTAAAGGGTAGGACAGTTAAGACAGTTCATGCTCGTAAAAAACGTGTTACAAAAGAATATCGTAAAATTTTACCACCGTACGAGTACCCGCACATTATAACGGAGCGTCCTATGGGAGCAACATAAAATACCTTGTCCGTATACATACTGTCACACGTATGTTCACACCAACCCAAACCGCGACCAATTTATCAAAATCACTGCAGAATCTAACTAATGTGGAGCTTCTGTGTTGGGCCGCATCAAATGATACTAACGATGGTTATCTAGCATTAAAATGCTATATTCTTTATTTGAGTGCCTTGCTTTGAGTCGGTGCTTTTTTTTATAAACATCCCCATTAGCACCGAATCACGCCTACTGGAGGCCGATGCAGCTGTATCACCGTGAGATTAACTACGAAGCTCCAAGAGTTACAGTTAAATCCATTGCAGTGCAAACGGAATCATCAGCTAACTATCTAGCATTAAAATGCTATATTTTTTATTGAGTGGAAAAATAAGCAACATTAAGGTATACATAATTGTAATGCGGGATTTTTGGAGATAACAGTCACTGTAACCATAATTGGAATCAAAAGTCCTTTAAGGGGAAAGGAAACTACAGCAACAGAAGTAATAGAAACATTGCCTTATGTTATTGTAAAGGATTTAATATGTAAAACAAATATTATGCCCAAGTACAATTGCATTTTTTTCTAAGTGGGGCTGCTTAATGGTGTGTTTTTATTTTCTCTTCTTTCAACAAGACATTTGTATCTATTGAAGTAGAAAAAGACCTTTACTTCAATTATTATTCGCTACCTTTGAATTGTACAGCATACCAAGCTATTGTACTACTATAGTATAGCAGACATGAGAACATTCACTTTCGCCGCTATACTCCCAAAAAGGTTGGTTGGGGTTTAATGGCGCGAGGTCCATAAAAACGGACAAAAGCGCCAGAACGTACTCCCAAAAAGGACCCTTTTCGAGTTTCGAGTTTTTTTCGAGTTAATTTGTACTTGCCCTACCTTGAATTATTGAAAATGAATCTCACAATTTCTTAGATAGAGTTCAAAACAGTCCAGAATGGTTTTCGGCAAGAAAACACAGAATTACTGCCTGCAGGTGTTACGAGTTGTACACGTACAAAAAACAGAAACCCTGACTGAAGAAAATTACCAATTTTCTTAGTAATTCTTTCGGTGGAAATCCACTACAAGGGCATGGCTCGAGGCAGAAGACATAGCTATTGAAGTATTTGAATCAGCTTTCCGTAAGAAAGTAGAAAAACCGGGTCTAATAGTCCATCCTAGCCCTGATGGAATTATTAATGATGATGCAAATGTAACCATAATCGAAATCAAGTCCTTCAAGAGGAACCTCTCCGACGGCTCGACTACCTCAACCTCAACGGCTCAAGTGAAGAGGACAAGAATGGACCTCTCCTACAACCAGGCCACATCTTCACGAAGGTTGGCCATAATACTTGAGGATTACCCCCAAAGGGAAAATCACCCAGAGGGACGCAATCTTCTTGCAACGGGAGATTGATGACAAGATAGATACCATCTCTCCCTTGGTGGAGGTCCCACAGTTCAATGCAGTGTCCCTCATGATCAACCGATGTAAAATTGTATGCTACTTTTTATTTTGAGAGTTGGTTGGTTGGATTTTTATGGCGGTACAAGGGCCAGATAAGCCATTCTATGCCAAACAAGACAAAAAACAAGTCTAGTATGTGAATATTTTCGCGGTATACACATTACATTATGACATTGACTCTCCTCTTAACAAGACTTAAATGGTTGATTGGTGTTTTGGGTTTAATAGCACAAGGTTCCTATAAGGACATTCGGCGCCAAACAAGATATAAATTATCAGGGCATAGATGATAAAGGAAGGAAATAATTTAAAATTGGATCATAAATCAAGTAACAAGACTCAATTAGGCATACTTCACCTCAACCACAGTCATTTCAGACAGGTGAACTTACGATGTTGACACTGAATTTGCAATCGGCACTTCCGGGTTAAAAGGGAGTGGAATTCATATTAAATTCTGTTCACCCAGAATTATAAAACCCAATTTGATTGACGATTATTCGGTGTACTTGGAAAATGGTAAATCCATTCAGATCTAACAATTCAAGAAAGCATAAATATCCCTCCCTTACCAGAGTAAAGTAACGTTATAAAAATCTTTAAATTTTCCATTAGCTATCATGTACAGTAAATTACAAATATTTTCTAGATTGCATAGAAAGTGTTGCGAAACTTCAATATTAGTCAGAGGAGCAGCACATCAATGTAATTAATGTAGAGTGCCCCCAAGAGACCCCTTGAGTTTTGGCCACAAACACCAAAAATACCTTTTTAAAACAAACTGAAGATTTTTCTCAATGGAGAAATTTGTAATTATTTCAGGTCTAGGTCACATCTGGTGTTATTTTATTTTCGTCTGTAAAAATGAGTTTATTAAGGCCAGTATCAGACATTTTAAAACATTGGGCAAAATGATTATTCAAGCACCACTGTTACAAGTTACTTATGAAGTTTTAGGTTCCTCCGAGGGTAGTGTGAACTTTAAGATTCAAAATTCTTGTTTTGTGTAGTTTAAATTTTTCAACGACTGTAATCAAGTTTGTTGTGAAACAATATATATACAAATGTAATAAAGTTAGACTATTAGTTTTACCATCTTCCAAGATTGAGTAAATTCCAGTTTGCATAAGCCTGGAAAAGGATGATTCATTGGGTAAGATGACAGCTCAAGAATTCTCTTTCCAATTCCTTTCCAAATTGCTCAAAATCTAGCACAGCTAAGATCAACCCCATTTCATCTACAAATTAATGGCTAGATTTAAGAGTTCTACTGTACCTTGAAAGCTGCCATTATGTATGTAAAAGTTTTTCTTTCATTTTTTGTTGCAGGTTTTAACAACATCCTGTTCTGGTATGATAGGCAAAGTGCTAGGTACATGCAAGCATCTGTGTATTCTATTTATTAATGAATTACAACTAACTCTCCAGTACTATAGTCCATGTTTAACCATGGCCTCTCTATCAATACGACTGCAAAGTATAGTCTCTTGCCTTTGTTTTCTAATTCGTCATCTTAATGAAATTTCCATAATTAATTTTGACAGTCCAGTACTTTCGACATGTTAGTGGTTTCTTAACAATGTGTTTTACAGGGTGGGGTTGTTAGCCCCACACCTAACCCCCAACCTGGAGGACCAGTCCCCTGATATAATCCCCAGAGGCAAGGTGCCCAGTTATACCCCTGGACGCTGGGTTAGCTCAGGTACCTCGGGGTCGCCACACCCCGTACTTACTCAAAGATGAGTAAGCCCTTGAGGGATAGAAATTATTTGTCTTCCAGATATTTCAGAAGCTACATTCAACTTTCTGAATTAATTTAGTAAAATTCCATTTAATTTTCTATTTATTCTACATTCAACGATCTGAATTAATTTAGTAAAATTCCATTTATTTTTCTATTTTGCAGGATTTTTTAGATATGCAGGTTTTGATAGATTTTTTAGCTCCACAGAGAAAATATTGGACACAATTAAAAAACAAAGCAATTTACAGTACAAAACTTAACTTACCTATTTTACTGATAATTACGAAAGGGAGGGGTTGATGCCTCTCCAAGGCTCAATTCATCCCCCGATACATTTTGATATTAGTACCTACCTCTTTAATTAAATAGCAGACACCTGTGAAAGAAAGCTTTGAAAGTGAAGTGCTGTTGCCAACACATCTCTTTCTAACATTCATTCATTTAGACACAAACAACCATTCCCTAGTAAGGATAAAATAAAAACCCAGATTCATAGCCAAATACTCTAACCACCTACTAAGCCAATACACAAGCATACTTGTAAAACACAAAGTCAAATTTAAGTAAGCAACCTCAGCAATATGTTCTCCAGATTCTACTATTAATTATTTTTACTTTTGATAATAGTTTTCTTTGTACCTGCTCACATGGGACAAAACACAAAAAACATGGAATTCAGGATCTTATGATGTGATTTTTAAGTCTATTAATGTGATGAATATTTTACAGAGATAAAGAAATTCTAAACAAATTTTTAAAACAAATATTTTATTTAACTCTAATCCCTAACTGACCATTACATTAGTAAATACAATACTTCTCCACAAAACAATCCGAAATAAAACTATGCAATATACATTATACATACCCCTTTCAACCTTCCTTTACAAATACCGAAACCTGTAATGCCATTTGATAAAACTAACAGATAATGAGATCAGTAATTAAATGAGAGCCACATGAAAAAAATCAAATGGACAGTTTAAAAACTTCGAAAAGCATGATATCATGGCTAACTACACAAACATTTTTACTGAGAAATCAAGAGCTAAAAAATACTTCTTCGAATCGAATTTAATGAAATTAACTATAACATCAGAAAATAGTGCTCTATGATACAGAAGAAAATTACTCAATCATAATTTAGATAATGAAATCCCACACATAAAGTATAGAGAAATTTCTAGCCATTTCAGCAAAATATTTGTATGTTTAGTCATGAATATAATCATTGAAAATGACATGCATTTAGAGATCCATAACATACAAGTAAAATATACAAATGATTTTAGAATACAATATACAGCAGTTGAATACGTAACAAAATATATCACTGGATTTTTTTTTTCAACTTGAATGACAAAAATATTTTTATCAACTATTTGAATATCAAAAAGCTTTCATACAATAAGTAGTGTACATAGTACACATTATTTAAATTGATCTACACTAAACTCTTAAATTTCACAAGTTTAGTATATTAATATGTACATTAATTACTAAAAGATAGATAAGAGCAGGTAAATTAACATTAGCAGGGATGCCACTGACTTCAACTGAAAATCCCAGAAAACTATTACAGTAGTAAACCTTTTATCTGGAATTCCAAATTCTGGAATGCTTCAAAATACAAAACAATTCACAATTTGAAAAAAGTTTTTTTTTTAACCGAGATTCTTCATAAAAGATTGTCTTTATGGTTCAGCCTTACATTTCCTTTTGTCTACATTCTACAGCATTTTTTAATATTTCAAAATTTTCTTAAAATTTTGATTAAATCTGAAATTCTAGGATTCATACTCTAAAAAAACAGATTTCTGGAACTACCCCAGGAAAGTAGCAACCCTGCATTAGTGCAAAATTTTTGATTAAATGCAATAGAAAACTCAAGATTGTTCCATCATATTTCAAAAGGCAGTATTTTTAAATTTTTCGAAGATAGTATTTATAGTAAATTTAACAAGGATGGTACTTTGAATTAGTCTTAAAACACAATATTGATGGAATTTTAAGATACTACTTTAAGAAAGAAATATAACAGGTGTTAATTAACTGGTAATCATTAAATAATGGGTGATTCTGTACCTTAATTTCCAACAGAAAAATCAATAACATTTTAAATTTATGGAGTCTTACAGATTACTAGTTATAAATTATAGCTAAATTAAAAAGTTATATATTAACAAAGATTATATTAATGCTGATCTCTCAAATAAAAAAAAATCCTGATAATCCTATATTAGAGGAAAAATCATGCCTGTGTAGTTTTATGCATGAATATCTTTCTTATTTTAAACACTTCTGGAGTTCAACTGGAAAAAGATTTAAGTAGATCGAAAAACCTTTTGTTGATTAAGGCCAAGGAAAATCTGATTGTTAGCAGATAGACATATTTGATTTTTAAAAATTATTTACTTTGAAAACCTGTTAATTATTAGAAAATGTGAAAGTACTACAATTGCAAAAAAATTTTTTTTGACAAATGCAATGATTGTGTCCCTTCTAATAATATTTGAAATATCACCAATGTTTATATGCAACTAATGAGCTAAACTACTTTGTTATTTTAATTAGAATGATGTTATTTAATGGGATTCAATACAAATAAGTCTAATAAATAGTCTAAAAATTAATTAGTTTCAATTCAATATTTTCTTTTAGGTATGAACTGCCACATACAATAAAAAGTTTAAAAACATAAATAAGACTAGAATACACAATTTAATAAACATTTTTGTGTGCATTTGTGCGTTGAAACATTTATCTACACATTTCTTTAAAATAAATTCATTTAAAAGAACTTAAAATACCTATTTAAATTCACATACAATTTCTGAAACAAGCTTGAGTTATCCGTTACTCATTTTATATGCACCAAAACTAATCAATCTCACTATTTTCAACTTACTCTTTGGTACACAAAGAAAGCTTTTTAAAACATTGCAACTAGAAAAGTTTGCCGACTCAACATACATGCTTAAATACCAATCCCTTGGGTGAATTTCTAATAGGACTTAAAATGCAAGTAATTCTTTTAACAAGAACTCAAAAATCTAATACTAAAAATAACGTGAGAAGAAACTTGAAAGGGAACAACCACCTTAACCCTAAATACTTCGATAACTTGCATACAATCACCTTATATTATATAGCAAATGTAGGTTTTTGTACACAAGCATGGTGAGCTTATAGTTCAAAATGACTTTTTCATAACAAAAGTACATTTTGAAGATTAAAAATGTCAGGAAAGGTTAAAAAAATAATAATTAAAAAAAATTAACTAAAAATGCCATGAATATATGAGTAAATAGCAGACCATAAACTTGGCTACATTAAACAAAATGTATTTAAAAGACCTTTAACAATGCATACTGCACAAAAACTAATTTAACTAACCTTCTTAATCCCAACATGTTCATGAATGCCTGCAAAATAACTAATATCAGACTAATAAAACCTAATACTGATCACATTATGATACACAAAGTGCAAATAAGCTGTATGTCTGATTAAAACCCATAATACCATATTCAGCACAAGAGAAAAATTAAATAGGACTAGTTAATATATTTACAAATAAACTAAAACATTTTTTAAAATATCACTATTTTTAAAAAGTTAACCAACATTATTAATCACATTTCCATGTCCAGTCAGTCAAACCTCCTTGATCTAACTAATAAATATAATACAGTATTACCACCGATTACTAATAGAAAGCATGTAAGATTTAAGAACATTATATTTGGTCCAAACTCTCATGGAATATTTAACTGCGCTTAGTAACATCTCAGTTCTGAACTGAAGGACTATAAAACTAATCCCATTTTTATAAAGTCTCAAACCCATTAGATTAATTTTGATGACATATTTTCAGAGTTGAGACCCCCAATTCAGACTGCAGTATATTAAACACAGATATCATCCATTAGAGGTGATTCACAAATTACATCATACCAATTTTCTAAAAATTTCTTTTACAAAATATAACTTTTCCTCCTCACATGTTACTCTCACCTCTTATAAGTGATGTAATTTGTCAAGATCCCCTTAATCCTTAAAAATTATGAAACTCACAAATGAAACTTTTTACAGTGCATTACTACTCCACCTTTCATGATTTGCAATTTAAATTAAGGTTATTACATATTTCTAATAACTTAAAGGCCAAAGGCAGCTTTAAAAATATTTCAACCAAGCACCAAAATAGAGCATTCGCACATGACGTCACTTGGAGGACAAAATCAACGTTGCTAAGGCTGTTGTAAGGGGCGGGACATAGAAGTATCCAATAGCAGCATTCGCACATGATGTCACTGGAGGAATAAAACAACGTTGCTAAGGCCGTTGTTAGGCAGAGTCATGTGATTGAAAATACTCTATATGCAAATTGAACAAACTTTTAAAACAAGTGGGCCTGAGGTCATGTTTTATTGTACACAGAGAAATCAACCTTAGGTCAGGTGAATTGTTTACATTTTTTTTGGTTTAAAGGATTTTTATCATTTAAACTAAAATATTAAGCCCCATTTTCATAGTTGATGTCCATTTTAACGTGATTTTCAAAAGCTGCATTTGGCCCTTTAAATCATCCTTTAAGAAAGATTTGCCACAACCTAACCTACCAAAACATATGATATTGAGAGCAGTTTTCCTATTAAATTTTATACTTTGTTTAATGTTAATTTGATGTGAATTTTTGCATAAAAGTTAGCATTTGAAGCATAAAAGTTAGCACACCATCAAGCACAAATATAGGCATTTAGTGATTATTTGTTTTTCTAACTATACTATTTTTTACTTAAAATTTCACTTTGTAAAGTATAATTTTACACTATAAGTTTGATTTTAACCACTATATTTAAAATAATACTATACATCACAGCCAGAACAACACAAGATTAAAAGATAATGATAGGGTAAATAAAGATACCCTAACTTAAATTACAAATCGGCAAACTTCAATATACTGAATTACCTCATCAAGAAAAAAAGTTTAACAAAAATAATTAACATCCATTCTAAGAAATCACATAAAAATCATAATAAAACAAAAACATTTGGAATAGAATCATCACAGGGAAAAGGGTAAAATTGACGAGAATAAATTATCTTACTCCAGTAATTTTCATCTTTTTCTTTTTGGAATAACATAATAGCAAACAATATTCATTTTTAATTACTGTAGTTGATAACATTTGTACCCAAAATATGTTTTTTAAAATTTTGAGTGACTAGCTTTAGAACCGATTTCTACTGTGCTTACTTTGATTACAAGAACTTGCATCTGATATTTAAGCTATCCAAATGCAACTTCAAAGTTGTGCAACAAGTAATGCACTTTCAGACAGAATAGAGCATAATAATAGAAATAAAAATGTGCTAGAGTTCAAATGCTACAAGCTATTTAAAAATACTTGGGATCTTTGAAAATAATTTACCAGAGAAGGACTTTTCAAGAGCGATTTAAAAACTTGTTCATTGGAATTAAGTAGAATTCATATAATTGTTCATTGATTTTAAAAGAGAAAAACAAAATGGCTGATAATACTGTTTGAAATAAATTGTAACATAAGTAGAAATTTTATATAGCTCAATGCAAAAACAAATGCCCATGCTATGCTTAATATATTTAAGTTTATAATCAATGCAAATTTAAAAATGATAAAACTGTTTAAATCATGAGAAAATTGTAGAACACTCACTTTTGCAATCAGCCAAACATAAATCATAAATCTAACATCTGAACCACCTACACTTTCACATTTGCTAAACTAAAAAAAAATAGTTCTGTTATTATAAATATACTTTTTGTAATACTGTAGTATTTACATATCAGGATCATCTGTTTCATTGTCTTCCATTAAAATTCTGATGTCTGATTTTTTCCTTCGACTGAAAGAAAACAAAACAGAATAAATAGCAAGTCTATACCATACTTTTAGAAGACAGGCTCAACTCATAATCTAACCAATTCAGAACTAATTCTTATTGGCAATCAACTGTGGGCGTCAGTTTTATCCTCAATTAAACTTGCACACATCATGCCATTCAAAATTAACATTTTTTATTGAACAGTAGGTTTACTTTCATCATCTAATGATATAATAATATAATAATATCATAATAATATTGATATAATCAGTTTGTAGACAAGATCCATCAGTGTAACCGAATCAGTATTTAGATTAAGAATCTGATAGATTACTTATCAGACCCTTAAATCTGATCAGCTGAGCAGATCAATTTTAGAGGCATAGATAGCCAGAATTTTTTTTTTAAGGATATTGTATGTTTGGTTGGTTCTTTTGGGTTTTATGGCACAAAGCTCTATTAATATCGTGATTTTGGAAGATGAAGTCATTTATATGGGGTAATCAGGCAAAAACTTTTTGCTTTTTGTACGGAATTTATACTGAAATCCTCTCCCATCATTGCTACACCCCGTGATCCAAATCAGACAATTTTGAATTGAGTTGTGGTTAAACCATTACGACATGTCTAAGCTATATCAGTCAAATAGCTAAGCCAAAGTGGCAACAACCTCATGGAATCACCAAGGGGAAATCATTAAAGTGGTTCCTTAAAAGTTGACCTGTCTTATTTTAAAGGTGTGATACAGTTAGAAGATTAAATTTTTAAAGAGACGTTTATGCAATTAGTATAAATAATGCTTAGCAAAAATAAAAATCAAAGGTCAAGCAGGCTATTATAAGAAATGCAAAGCTTTATTATAAGAATAGAAAACTTCAACTATTTTCCCAATACTATAATAGTAATAGTCAACAAATATAAACACAGTAGAACCTTGATAGAGCGACCCCTCACCGGACCAACAATTTACTATCATTTAATTTAAAAAAAGGACATTTATAACAAATAGCACTATGAAAAAACTGTTCTTACTTATTATCCCATCAACCGAGCTGCTGAAATTGAAAACATTATCAAAGCTAATTGTTACCTGATATTATGCAAGTACCGAAAAAACTATCCTTACGAATCGTTGTAACGTAGGGGTCGGTATACGGAGGGGAATTGTAAAGAGGTTTTACTGTATTAAATTATAGACTTAAACAAATTTTAACTATAAATGTATCACAGATTTCATATACAGTTCACATAATTATAACAGGACATTGTACAGAATGCAAAAAAAGAGCTTTAACTCAACATACTTAGGGTATTTCCGCTCCTTCTTTCTTCGATTTATGACTCCATCAGGTTCGTCCATCATGCACAGCAAGAGGGTTTGGTCACTGGAGTCCAAGGGAGCCACAGATATATCTCGGACTGCTCTGAACTTACCACAGTTGTTCAGGTGTTCATTTTCCAGACGGAAGAAGTTCCAAACAAATCTTCTGCAAAACAGAAACTAAATCAAAATCATTGTAAAAATAGTTCATTACACAAAGAAAGAAGCCAATAGTTTCAACTACGAAAAGACAATAAGCTATAGGCGACTAAATGCTAATGCAGTAAAACTATTCAATATTTTTAAAACCAGATACGATAATTAATCATATTAGCACTAATGCTGTCAAAAAGGTTTAGGTGTATGTTATCTTTCCTTTACTTTTCAACAAGGATGAATAAGTTACTTTTGTTTGTTTTTTTGTTGATAACTGTAGAAAAGACGCTATTTTATGTCCAATTCTCAATCATACTGTTATAACTTTTACTGTTAAAATACTTTTTTTTTTCAAAAAGGATGCCAAGCTTTAAAGTTAACAAAAAAGGTTATAGTAATACAGCAAGAGTAATCCTTCAGAGGGTATTGTCAGTATAGATAACTACCGTTATATTCACTAACATTCATGAGCTTTGTTTTTGAATTTAAACATTAACTAAAGAAATCCAGTTTTTATTAATAAAAACAAACCTGATAACTTCCAGAGGTGCTAAAACTGAAGACATGATGTCAGCATGAATGAGACCCATTTCAGTGAGTGAGACAGATAAGGTCCAGCCAAATCTTAGAATTAAATCTTCAACAATTGCGAAGTAATAGTAATTCTAAATAAAAGAAAAATGAACACTTATAACAAAACTAGCAGCCTAAAATAAGTAGTATATTCAAATAATGATTATAAATATTAACACTTAGGTTCAAATGCTAAAACAATGATACTGAGAATGATTTACACAAGTAAAACTAACTTGTATTCTTTAGCTATCTGTTTACTTACACAAAACATGGAACAGCCAATGTGAGTTTGACTCATTAATGCTCAAATAATTTTTATACAGGAAAATTCAATTAGTCACAAATTTTGAAAATTCTAGGTTTTTTGGTTAAAAGAGCATTTCTACAAAAGTATCATAAAAGCTTAACTACCAGTTATTTATTATTACACAGAGAGATTTCAACATGGATTTGCTCATCTCAGTAAATTTTAATCATCAGAAAAATCTTAACAAATTATACTTACAGGAGATGAGTAAACTATTTCTTCTCTAAGAAACTTATTTTCACCAGTATTGGTATCAAACAAACCCCAATCCATCTTGATATCCCAGATATAGGTATAGATTGAACTGATGAAGCCAAATACAATCCATAAATAGAAAAAAGGGTTCTCCCATGTTGAACCATAATCATCTAGAAACATAATTTTAATTATTACAAATTTGTGTCATCTTTTAAATATAGAATTAATAAATAACTGTTTAGTAAAATTGGTACTTACGTATTATCCCATCGACCGTTCAGCGGCCGTCTAATTCAAAGGCACAGTAATAGTAAAGTCAATGAGATTTGATAAGTTTTCGGATTAAGCGTCACGGTCGACGGAATAATACGTAAGTACCGTAAAATTATGTTAATGAATTAATTTTAGGGGTTTAAAAGATTATTTACAATTATCCCAATTGTTTAAATAGTCAGTTTTCTAACTTCACAAAAATGGGCTTTGTGTGCTTTTTCGTGATTATGCTTAGTGAATAGAGCCATTTTGTGCCTTAGAATCTGTAGTTTATGAATCGCGATGGTGGACACTTCGGGTCTGCGACTGGGGATTGCCAGAGGTGCAGAAGTGGATAATCGACCAGTTTCAATTTTGCATTATTTGTAGTCAAAATGGTTCCTTTTATTATATAAAAAGCACACGAAATGAAGTTAGAAAACCCACTACAAATGCATTACCCCACTTTAAACCATAATAATTTAAAAACAGTTCATCTTAATTGCAACTATTTGTTTTGTCTTTAAATTAGAGAATTAATAAGTAATTAATTAATAAAAATTAAGTAAATCAAATAAATTTCCTTTTGATAATAATCAAATAATTTTAATTTTGGTTTAAAATAATATAAAGTATCCAATCATCATATTTGTCTAAAATGCTAATGAACTACTTCATTCCATTCCTATAACAGAGTAAGGAGTAATTTTTTTTAAACCCTCCGCCAAGTATTAGCAACATTTGCCCCCTCTATTAACAGTAAAATGATATCTAATACATTGGAATGATCAATTATCTTCACTAAACTAGGTTCAATTTTTACAAACAAATATTTTATCTTATTTGTTACTTTACATAAGTTTTTACACTCTATAATCATGATTAGGATATCAGTATTGTCCAATCATTAAACATTACTTTCAAAAATAGGAAAAATAGGTTTTTGTGGAATAATTTAGAACACACAGGTGACTTTTAGGCTAACTGTCTGAAAAGCTTTTTTCTTCTTTATTTTGGATATAGTGAAATAATCTCTCATTCAAACTCAAAGGAGCTTACAATTATTAAATGCTTAGATTAATAGCAAATTATTAAACAGTGATAACTCCAAGTGGTAGAAGAATCATAAAATAATCTTTGAAATAGAAAATTTCAAACACCGAAAAATTAATATGGGTTTTGTGGGGAAGGATGGTGCCCAGGAGAAGGGAATGTTTCTTCAGCAAAAAATAAAAGAAAAGTACATACCTTTGGTATATACATAAAGGGAAGAAAATGCAACATTGAAAAATGTTGTAGAATATTTTCCAGCATTCACTAGATGAGGAAAGGCTTCTTTGGTGTCACGATATCGTCGCAGACATTGTGCAAAACGAAACCATGCAGGAAGACAAGCGACAATAGGACGTGATATTAACCCAACATCATCCACACACTTATTGGAATCTATGAGGGGAAAAAACAATGTACAGTTAAGCACCACCATTTGACACAAAAAAAATTAATGTATTTTTATTTTTTAATGAAATAATTAATTGTTTGCTAATGCTAGGCAATATAGTTAATTTTAGAGATGTGAGTCGAGAATATTCTCCGGAGAATATTCTCAGAAAACGAGAATATTCTGAGAATATTCTCCAGGAGCGAGAATTTTGAGAATAATCGAGAATATTCTATTTTTTTTATTGATAAATGGAAATAAATGTAAAAATTGTTGATAATATGAAATGGTCATGTAGTATTAGTGTTAGAAACCTGAAAATAATAAAAAATTCAATGAAACTTACCATTTAAAAGTCACCCTACAGTTCAGAGAATATTCTCTGAACTGTAATTTCATTATTTCGCAAAATTTTTTTTTAAATAAGTTAATTTTATTTAATAGAATATAAAATATTTTTTAAAATATTAGAAGCAAGTTTTACTGGGAGAAAATACTCATACAATTAAAAGAGGAGTCTAAATTATTTTTATATTTAGTTGTTAAAAGCAAATGTAATAATACCAATAGTTGTCAAACTGAAGGACCTTTTGAACCTGACATTTAGTTAATTTTGATAGAACTTTGTAAAATTAGGAGACGAGAATATTCTTAAAAGAAGGAATATCACATTAGAATTATCTGTAATAATTACTTTACCTATCAAACATGTTGTCTTATCAATTAAGTAGTGATTTTAAAATATTTTTCAATTTAATTTGGCTTTCTTTTATTTATGATAACTTCTCATTGTAAAACCTTTAATATTCTTCTAGTTTGAAGTTGATATATCCTTTATAATTAAAAAAAAAAATTAGTATTTAGTAGCTTCTAGGAGAATATTCTCGAAAATTCTCCTCTTGGAGAATATTCTCGAGAATATTCTTGAGAATATTCTCCAAAACATTATTACCGAGAATTTTACATCTCTAGTTAATTTCAACAAACAACTTCAAAAAAAATGCACTATTACCTGTGTTGACTTCCCAATTTACACTGGTAACATAAAAACAAACAAAATACTGGAAGTCTACAAGAACAGGAACCAAACTATTCAGCTGATCAGCCAGCCAAAAGTCGGCAAATCCAACATGAAAAAATGGAGCTGCAACAATACGACCCTAGAAGATTAAACATAAATATTTTTATTAAATAGACTTAACAAACTTTTTAAACGAGTAATTCACTAAATTTGTATAACATTAAAAGAATTGCAACATTTTAAGAAATTTGATACGAAGATTTGAAATAATCAATTAACACTATTTATGAAGTCATACCTGCCAACTTTTGAAAACTTGCATCAGTAAAACTTTTTGCATAACGTTACAAATCAAAACAAAAATAGGTACAGATTACAGATTGATGCATTATTACCTAAATTATTTTTATTAAGTTTTTAAAATTTTCACATAATTGAAAAAAAAAACTGAAATTTCTTTGCTTAAATTTATAAGTATGTTAAGTTAAATTTTTACAAGCTTATAATCAGCTTACTTAGTACTTATCTGATAAAAAACTGACTTATCCCCCTTCACAAAATTCATACTACAAACCAATTTGGTTAATGACTATCTTGTACCCTTTTTCCCAAGCTATTTGATTTAAATTTCTGTTTGGAATCAATTTCAGATCAAATGTTATGATTTAGATTATAGCTTTTATAAAAAATTTTCTAAATTTCCATCAACATTTTCAGCAGCATGTGAAAAAGATGAATTTAAATAAGCTTGAGTTGCTACGATTAGAAAGCGAGGAGAAACTTTTCCGCGTTAACAAGACTCAATGCTAATTATTGAAGGAGACGCGATAATGAACCACAGATCCGATCGGAACACGGGAGAAGCAAACTTGCCAAGACTCGCGGACGAATCCGAAAAAGATTTGCAAAAAAATTTAAATTTCACTCAATAAAAGAATCAAAATTGATAAAATAGAGCAGGAATTAGCAGATGGTTTTGAAGTAAAAAGATATTAATTAGAGAAAATCGTTTAGGTTGCGAATATTTTGCATTTTCATGGGTAGTTAAGTGGAAAGAAATGCAAAATCCGTAAAATTTTCTGATCCATCCGTACTACCGTAAAACTAGACAGAAATCCGTAAATTTTACGGACAATCCGTAAAAGTTGGCAAGTATGTGAAGTTATCCTAATATCCAAGCTTGTATCTTAGCATCAATACTTTTATTACACTAGTCTTACCACTTCATTTATTCAGTGGAGACTAAATGCCCTCACAAGAACTGTAATATACTACTTGCTAAAACATAGAACAGAAATATCATCTCACCAAGACTCTGAGCAACCAAAATCTGGCATGATGTCTCATAGTTCGGGTAGGGTTGAAAAGGAATGCAAGGAGTAATAAAACAAGCATCAAAGGATTGGCATATGCAGGAATGGATAGAGCATCACTGTAGAAAAAAGCAAGAACACTCAGGGACCACATCACACTGGAGATGGCTGCAATCTAGGAAAAAAATGCAGTATTAGTTCAATTTGAATTTCAACTTAAGATTCCTGTTCATATAAGAGAAACATTCATAAAAGAAAACCTTATTTTTCAGCAAGTATTAGAAAGTTTTTTATATTTAATGGCGCCAGGCCCATATAAGGACATATCGTGCCAAAAACAACCTTTCAAGTTGATGAGAATACTAAGCTACTAATGTAACGAAAGGATCTAAAAAAACTTCGATCGACTTTTGGTTTTGTGTATGTTGGTGGTTTTTTTTAGGTGTGTTGGTAAAAGTTTGTCAACAAACAGTATGCTCCTTTACTTTACGTCGCCCCTTCATCCACTACCTGTGAAAAAATGGCTATGTGACTAGAATGCACCACTGGGTATGGACTAAAAACCCGACCTTCACATTGGAAGATATCAAACAGATGACTAGCTCTTGTCCATGCTACAATGAGCTTAAACCTCGTTTCTACAGGAGCGAAGGGCACCTAATGAAGGCTACTTCACCCTTTGAAAGACTGAACTTAGATTTTAAGAGGCCTGTACCTACATCATCCAAGAGCCGGTTTCTCCTGGCCATTATCAACAAATACTCAAGATTCCCCTTTGCTATCCCCTGTCCAGACATCTCTGCTTCAACTATAGTAAAAGCCCTGACTGGTGTATTCTTCCTATTTGGGACACCGGCGCACATCCATTCAGAGAGGGGGGCATCATTCATGTCTCAAGAACTAAAATCCTTCCTCACCTCCTTGATCGTAGCTACAAGCAGGACAACTGCATATAACCCCCAAGGTAATGGTCAGGTAGTAAGGTACAATGGAATAATATGAAAGACTGTCCTGTAAGCACTAAAATCGAAAGGTGGCAGGACAGAACAGTGGGAGGAGGTCTTTCAGCCAGCACTTCATTCCATTAGATCCCTACTTTGCACTGCCACCAGTGTCACCCCTCATGAGCGTAAGTTCACCCATGCAGGAGGTCCTTTAGCGGGCACTCCTTACCTACGTGGTTAACTCAACCTGGTCTTGTTTTGATGAAAAACCACTTACGACATACGAAATATGACCCAATTGTGAGCGATCCTAGTGGCCTTGAACTTATAACTTTTGGTTTTGTGTACGTTGGTAGTTTTTTTTAGGTGTGTTAATAAAAGTTTGCCAACAAAACAGTAAGCTCCTTTACATCGCCCCTTCATACACTATCTGTGAAAAAATAGCAAAAGTATTGAAAAGTATTATCCTTTCTAAAACTCCCCAAGTAGAACAGGATTTCGGGAAAAAATCTGCAGATGTAGATGGATTGTATGATAAAATTATTTAATGAAAAAATTGGAAGTTGTACCCTATGCAAAAAATTCAGGATCTCCCAATACCTGCTGCAATGAATTGGGAGTAGAAGAAAAATTCAAGATGAGTTCAATGCATATAATGTTCAATGTAACCTTGAAGATTTGATTATCTACTGATAAAATCAATCTCTTGTTTTCAACATATGCGATCCAGACCCTACAATAGGAAGGGTTCATGATGTATTCCCCCATGCAAATATGACAAGTAGGGTGGTTCAAAAAAACTTTTTTTGAGCTAGAGTCTGGGCCACCCCCTAACTTTTTTAGACTTATCAACAGTATAGTGCTGAAAAAATTTTAACTTCCTACTCAAATTCTAAGAGGGTGCTCAATGAACCTTAATATTAATATTAGCGGCCCTATAGGGAATGACACAAATAGTAACACTGGTCAACAAAAAATAGGGTCAAAATGCATCTGAAACAATTTATGCAGATTCTTATGTAAAATGACCCCCTGAATCAGAGTATCACCCCAGTTTTTCTGATCAGCCTCATATTTTCGGTGGAACAGTCCCTCCTCCTTTTTACGTTTTTCGATGACTTTGTGACTTTTAATTCGATTTTCAGGGTCTAAAAGCATTATTTAAGTCTTTAAATTACTCCTGAGGGGACAAGAAGGTTTGAAATTTCTAAAATATGAAAATTTTTTGCAAATGGATAGGTTTAATGGGTTATTGCTCCCTAAAAATGCAAAAATTCATTAAGAATTATCGAGGTTATTTTAAACTATTTTTTCCTGGTGTTTTTTGCACATTTCATCTTTTAAGGGTCCTAACCCTTCCTCAAAGACCCGGATTTAATAAAAATATGCAGCAAGGATTTTTACTATAAGCGGTTGAAGTGTTAGCACCCTTGGCCACTAAATCAGTTAACCAGGGGGTTGGGATTACACATGCAGTCCCATTTGTCTTTCGCCACCCATTACATGTCAGATGGTATATCCACCCCAGGATCTTAGGTTGTTTTTTGTAAACAACTGATGAAAAGAAAAGCTTTCAACTGTTTTGTGTAGGATTAAATGAAATTCCTCCATCATAGCTCCCCTCATTTATGAAAACAACCAACCCTTAGTAATTGCGCAATACTGTAGTTTTATTAACAAGGGCAAAATATTAAAAAAATTTACTTTGTACTTTTATACAGTGATTTATTCTTATGTTAAAAGATTGTAATATATATAAATGCATACCTAAATTTTGTATTTTTTGGTATTTTAAAACTATTTTTAGAAAGTTACAATAGAATTCACTAACTTATAAAGTTCGGGGGGCTTGAGCACCCCCTTGCAGTTGAGATATAAAGTTGAAATTTTCCCAGAAGATTACTGTCTACAAGTGTAAAAAATTTGAGGGGTGGCCCGGTTTGTTTTTGAAACTTTTATTTTTACCATGTATTGTTGAACCACCCTAATGACAAGTGTTTTTTTGCATTAGTGAGAATAAGTTGTTTTGCATTAGTGAGAATAAGTTGAAGAAGCAGTTGAGATTTCTCCATCCAAATGGACCAGCTCTTTCCTTCTATTGGCCACGACAAGGCAGCTTGATGACATGATGTGCCTTTTGCTCACATTATAAGGGCCATGGAGGCTTCAAATACTAAAGGAACTAGTCCTACAAACTATTTCTCATCAAATAAAAAAGTTAAGAAAAATCTGGCCAGATTTTCACTGTAGCAAGGTGTTTCTTATTGCCACTTCAAGTTACTGTAAGTTATTACTCTGTTACAATTAGTACTCAGATATACAGACAATAGTAAATGTACTTTAAATTATAAGAGGTTTATACTTATAGAGGCAAAAAAATAAAGTACTATGTTATTAATCACGGTGGGCCTCGACAAATACGCTGAAAAAAAATGTTAACCATAATTTTTGGTTGTAAAATGAGGTATTCATTTTACAGTGTATGCAATTTTTACCTTATCATTACAATTTCAGAATGACACAAAAGATTCAGTTGAAGGAAGAAGTAATGGAGGACTTTCCTGAGCCACCTTATCTTGCTCCCTTTTTTTAATACTTAAATGAAGAAACTCTATGAAAAAAAATTGCAGCTGAAACTAATTTATATTCGTTCCAAAAAAGAGACCACAAATCAGTCAGAACAAATAGTAGTGAAATTATGCAATTTGTTGGTATTTCTGTATGATGAGAACTTAAAAATTTCCCCAGGCAAAGATTTATTCATATTAAATTAATAATGGAAACTATGCACAAAAACAGATATTTTTTATCTTGCTCCCTTTTTTTAATACTTAAATGAAGAACTCTATGAAAAAAAATTGCAGCTGAAACTAATTTATATTCGTTCCAAAAAAGAGACCACAAATCAATCAGAACAAATAGTAGTGAAATTATGCAATTTGTTGGTATTTCTGTATTGATGAGAACTTAAAAATTTCCCCAGGCAAAGATTTATTCATATTAAATTAATAATGGAAACTATGCACAAAAACAGATATTTTGAGCTCGGAAATTTCTTTTATTTTTGTGACAACGAATGTAATGTTAGCAATAATGACAAACTGTGGAAGGTTCGAATGCTTTTAGATTCTTTTTGGAAAAAATGTGGAACTCTACCCAGGCTAAAACACATAACAAATGAACAGATGATCCCGTTTACTGGCCGATGCCAGTTTTGATATTATGTGCTTGGAAAGAAAAATCCCCCTAGGTTTTAAAAAACTTTGTTTTGGCTTCCAGGGATGTATTGGTTCTGGATTTTTTCATTTATGTTGGAAAGGGATGTGTCTGTTCAGAGTATATGGAAGTTTTGGGCCTTGGTGGAAGCACCGTGGAAAAAGCTCTCAGACTGTGCCTTGCAAGTTTTATTATATCCTTTACACTGATAGATCATTCACATGGAATCAAATGTGGCCAGTATCTTTTAGGTAAGGCACAGATAAAACCAACAGAATTGGCAATGCCAAAACAGAACTAAACAGCTTCAATATTTAAAGAGGATTTGAAGGAAATATTAAAATGTGAAGAAAATATGTGTATTGTTAAATGGATGAACAACAAATCAGTGTTCTTTCTTTCCACATGTATTGGTGGTGAACCTGTGTCAAACTGCATGGTGGTCTAAAGAAGGAAAAAACAAGGTAAGTGAAGCACAACTAGTGGTAGTTGAAGTTTATAATAAGTCTATGGGTAGCACTGATTTGTATGACTGCTACCTGGCTTATTATAGGTGCAGCACGAGACCTAAGAAGTAGCATCCCAAAGAAGCATATATTTTCATAGTTTTTAGCACGTGGATCAAGGGAAATCTTTGAATTTCAATTAAAACCATTTTCTGTAACTCTGCATATTGATTGATTAGAACTTGTGTGCTTAACTCCTCTTCTAGCAATTTGTCATTGATATAACAGATCTTAACTCTAGTCTTGGTGTAATAAAGACATGCTTTAATAGTAAATAATTTATGTGCTTGCAAAAAAAAAACTTAAATCTTACCTCCATTAAGTGCTGTTCAGAAAGGTGATTTCTGGGATCCAATTCAAATATTAAAACATGATTGACTCCAGATGTTCTCCAGCCATAGACATTGATTCCAATCAGAAAGAGAAAAAGAATAACCAATAAGCTACCCCTGTAAAGTCGCACTGCTATTCGCCAGTTGTCAGGAGCATTAGTAAACACAGCTGTAAAGTATAATTATCATTGTAACCATAAGGTAAAAATATATAACAAGGAAAATAAATTAAAGTACAAGACAATCTTTTTAGTAGTTTCAATTTGCTTAAATAATGCAACTTAATATAAATCATTCTATTTTATTGAAACAATTTCAATTTTAACTACACAATTTTGATCACTTGACTTGCTAATGCCACTAATTAGATAAGTCACTTGATTGGGAAAGCTGTTTATTAGGGTTAAAATAGAATGAAAGACAGGCCTAACAATTAAAATGAGGAAAATTCCTACATTTCACAGATGTCAAGAGTTGATCTTTCGTTTCTCCATTAAATTACTATGCTCAAAAGAAAGCCATTTAATAGAATGGTGTACCAAAGAAAACGTAATAACCTTGTCATACAAAATGAAAACTTCCAAGAAAATTAATTTTTTAAGAATGGTTAGGAACAGCTAAAGGAAAAACAAAAACATAATGAAAAATACTATGAAAAATCTTTAAAATTATTTACTGCAATTTAATATTATCATACACAAGATTTTATTTCTGTAACTCAAACTTTCAATAGAATGGACATTTTTTATCATGGCAAACCCTATATCTAAAAACAGAATTTAAGTATTTATACCTGATATAATAACAGCACAGACTAGCACAGCAAAGGCACCAGAAAACACACCAACTTTAAAAGTTACCCAAGGAGATTGCTGAAAAAAGTAAATGCAAAAAAAAACATTAACTTTCAAAGTATAAAAATATTGAAACTTGTTTAGGGTCATTCCACAGTATTTGTGCGTTACGTACAGGACAATTCACAGCAAAATTTTAAGACATTTGCAGTGTTTTCAATATCAAAACATAAATGAGGAAGTTTGCAATTATTTTTTATTTAATATATACCACTTCAGCTTAATTTCTGCAAAATTTCTTTTTGTTTGGGACAATAGTTTTTTTTCTAAAAATCAATTAATTTGCGTTACGTACGGGACATCACAAAAACCTTTTTTAAAAGTACCTTCAGCAATTCCTATTTTGCTCTGAAGTTATTATATATTTTCACAAATTTTTTTTTTGAGCTGAAGCAGAAATATACATTTTATTAATTACCTTTTAAATCATATTTTTAAATTGTGTCATTAATTGATGAGGGCTAATTATCTCCGTTACGTACGGGACAAGGCTGTTTGTTACGTACGGGACATGTGAATTGAAGTAACAGTAACCAGGAATTGTGAACTTAAATGTAATACAAATGTTTATTTTATGAATTTAATAGCTATATTAACATTCAAACTTATTTTTAATTATAGAAATTATAACAATTAATGATTTTTTTAAGTATTTTAATTGGTATTATGTTAATTAAGATTTTCCTTACGTAGCTCCATTTAAAAAAAAGTATAAACATTCAAAAATGAAATGCATGTTTTATTCAAGTCCCAAGAACATAAATTATATCTTCTCTTTCATTTAATTGGTAAAAAAAAATTTCCCAGCTTTTATCCCATTAAGGACGGTTGGTAAGAAAAGCTGCCACGGGACATTTCATTTTTAACTGACCCTAATAGAGGCATTAAAAGTTTAAATGAATGATAACTGTTTCTAAAGAATGTATTTGTTCAGATAAAAATAGAAATTTATACATTCCATGGTGCTTTAGTGGTGGAATGCTGTTCAAATTAGAACGTTTTACCACGTTTTGGAGATTGCAGGTAGATCATTTAGAAATTAGAAAACGCTAAAATAATCCTTTCTATAGTTTTTGTTATTTTTTTTTATTGTGGCATTATTAATTATTATTACAAGATTCCTTTCTAAATATTGTTACCAATTATTGTTAAAATGATAGTAGTATTTAAATTGTCAATAATAAGGCTTTTTATCTACTGGCAGCTTTTCCTGCCAACCGTGAAATATCTAGTTTTTAACGAGGAGATGGGTAATCTTCAAAATTTTCTGTGGGGAATATATCTGGATATGGGGATGATGATGTATAGTAATTCTGATGACTTAGATACATAATTAATAGCAAGGAACAATAAGAGAAATTAGCTTCTTTTCAGTTAATGAAATAAGCTTCTGAGGTCAAAAAATCTACCCAAAGGTATCCAAAAAAGTGAAAGTTGAGATCAGATAAGACTCCTGAGGCTAAAAAAATATAAACATGGTTTTAAAATAAAATTTTTTCCAAGTTTTAATTGAAACTTCTGCAATTTTGTCCCGTACGTAACAGATTTGTCCCGTACGTAACACTTTTTATTTATCATGCCCTCCATCTAAATTAAAAGATAAAATATGTTAATTGAATTATTTAAGAAGCTAGTAACCCAGTTGAAGAGAAAACAAAAAATTGTTCAGTTGTCATCAGTTTTACTGGTTAAAAAATTAAAAATAAACTTAAAATTGTTACGTACGGGACAAGATGAAATTAATGATTGAAAATTTTTAATTAAATATTTTTAAAACTTGTTTCTTAATATTTCATTTAATGCAACTATCAAAAAGATTTAATAAAACATATAAATTTTGAAACAAAATAAAATATTTTTTCATTTAAAAATTAAAATGTAATGTCCCGTACGTAACGCATTTTTTCCACTTTGTTTTAAACAAAATGCTTTATTTTTTGTTAGGTTAAAAATGGAGATATTCTGTTGATAAACTTAAATAGAAGATACTTCAAGCTTTAATTTGATGTATAACACTTAATTGTTTTCTTAAATTTTTTTTCCAAGCTTGTGAATCCAAATACTGTGGAATGACCCTTTAAAAGTTTTAGTTATCTTTAAACAAATCATCTAAAAAAAGGGGGACACAAATTTTAGAATTGAATGCTGAAAACAAAAATTATTTTGAGACTAAAATTAATTAACCAAAAAAGAATATGAATTAACTCGAAATTTCTTTGAAAGTTATTAAGAAGCTTTTGAGCAGAAATTAAAACATCAATTTAAATTATAGCCAATAAATAAATAATTAGATAACAATTAATGCAAAAAAATTTAAATAATAAAAACTTTAAAAAACAGCTAAAATAAGTTGCTTTGCTAAATTAGAGCCAAACTAAACAAACCAAGTAATTAACCTTTTACCTGCCGATGTTCCCAAATGGGAACATCACTTTAGGGAATTTTTTTCACCACTTAATATTTCATGCAGGAATTTGATACTTGGTTGAAACAAACTCAAAGATATGAAGTTATTTTACATGCAAAAGTTTTTCACGTGCAATTTAATCCTTTGTGTGGAATTTATATCAAAATAATAGATTTTTGGCTCTTCCAAAAGTTGCACAAGTTTCAATTTATGATAAATTTAAATAAATTTAGTTTTAAATAATTATGCTGTGTTTAGGTAGCTTAAAGTACACATCTTTTCAATTGGCTTGGCAGAATAGCTCCATATTCCAATTTTGAAGAGTAATTACCAATTTAACGTATATGTTCCCAAATGGGAACATCGGCGTTTGGGGTATAGTTTTTGAGGGTATTTTTATAACATTTAAAAATTCAAATTATTTCTTATTTTCTTTAATTTTTTTAACCTTTTCTGTCTCAAAGGTTAATCATGTAAACAGGTTAATCATGATGTTTTAAATTTCTAAATCTATAATTTTAATTTTTCCCCCTGATTTATGGCGGAATAAATGCCAACTCTTTATAGCATATTCCTACTTTTGTATATTTTTCTAACTCCCTGACCGATTAATTTTCAGTAATTATTATTAGGGGTTATGCAAAGGGCATATTTGGAGTACTTCTGAGGACTTGGGCACTTATTTTGTTCAAGTGCTCTTTTTTACATAAAAATTTTAGGTATAAATTTGAAGAATTTTAAAAATAATGAAAAGTGTGTAAATCTAAAAACACTCTTCCAACGTAAGTTGGATGTAAGATATATGTTGTTTAGTTTGGAATCTTCCATGAGAAAGGCAGCTTTAACAAATCAATGGAGATAGTTATCATAATCACTTTTGAAAGCTAATTAAATTTGAATGCAATTCATGAATTTTATGCTAGATATCCAGATTGAACAGTAATTAACACTAATTTTTCGAGCAAAAAGATAACTGTTTAGCTTTGAAACGCATGGGAACATTCTTTCGTATTTTTATACCGAAAAATTACCCATTGTGCAATAAAAATGCACGGAAAAGTGTCACGCATGTAATAAATATGTAAATTTTTTCTTATGAAAATCTATAAAATTTTACCCAATCGTCCAACCATGGGAATTAAATATGAAGAAACAGTCCAATATCATAAAAATTTTCAAAATTATTGAGTAGAAACCTATTTCAGTAGTTTTACTTGAATTAATTTTGAAATATATGCCTTTTGGAAATCCCCCTAAAAACTTCACTCCAAACGCCGATGTTCCCAAATGGGAACATCCTCAAAATCATACTTAGGATTTTTTTTCTGCCAAAAAATGTCAAGATTGGTTTTAGTAATGATGAAACAAGCCATTTAAGCCAAAAATCAGAACCTTTAATTTGAAATTTGAATTGCGGCGTTTAAAAGGTTAATAGATTCCTTATTACCTTTTGTCAGATGCTTCCCGACAAACCATTTTTAAACAATTGGATAGATAGAATTTTGAAGAAATGTGATTGTAGCTTACACAGCAACAAACAATTTTCATCTTGAATCCATCACGATTACTTTCAAAATAAAATTTCTGAGCAAAAATCACAATTTCAGGTTCAAAAACATTATTAAGCATCTTAGAGTAAAGAATTATCCTTTATTTAGTATCGAGCATTTGGTTTGTGGCAGGTAGTCTTTGGTCATAAAACCAAGACTTTATACTCACCAAAGAGAAGGATAAATATTATTTATAATTGTGTTTCAAAAAGTCTGCTTATTTTACTTTAGGATTAGCACGGAACAAATCGGGCTTTATTGGTGATGTTTCACTAATTACATGCAATAAAAATCGTTCAAAGCTAAACTGGTAGACACAATTCTGTTTTTCCCTGGCTTTTCTGCCACACATTTGATGCATAGTAAATTATTAAGTATAATTATGATTTTACCTTTTCTATTTAAGCTGAAGTTTTAAAAGGTGGAGTCTTTTCTAATGGATTTATCCAGCAAATGTGCCAGTTAAAAAATATATTTACATATATTCTGCCTCCTTTGAAATATAGAAATTTAAACAATCAGACAACAAGTTTACTGTCTAAATAAAGAAAGCCTAAAGTTTTTGATCATCTCTTTTTACTAGACAAAAAAAATCATTAAAGAATATTGTTAAGCTAACTATTAAACATTCAAAGTTAAAATTGGAACAGAAGGTTAACATACCTGGTCATTTAAAGGTGGTACTCGTAACCTCTTCATAGCTTTTTGGCGGTCACCTCCTTCTAAGTACCTAGTAACTATATTCTGAAAGAACAATTATAATCTAGTTACTGATTTGACAGAGAAAATTGCTTTGAAAAGAAGTTAATTTTTATTTTCACATTTTAAAAAAATAATGCATATTTCTGAATTTGGTTTTGTTATTGTTTCATGGTGCAAGAATCGGGTAAGATCATATTACACCAAAAAAGACATTCAGAGAGAAAAAATATAAGCAAGCAAGAAAGCTGCACCTTTTTGGAAGGGGAGAAATGTTGTCCAAGTATTAACTCACCTCAGTGTCGTGAATTAATTTGTCTATATCTTTATTTACATAGAAGGGTGCTATATCAACCCATAGTTGCCTCCATTTAGCTCCAGCATCAGTTCCTAACAACTAAAATACAGAATTCTTAGAAGCTGAAGCTAAATAAATACACATGCAGTACATTATAAAACATTTAATGATTAAAATAATAAATGAAAATAAGACAAAAATACAATTACATAATAATTACTTTTATCTTACAAATAAGAGTACAGATAGTGGACACCATAATGTACTTTTTAAAATATTAATAATTATGTAGAGTAAGGGGTACTGAATGAAAACTTCTTACACATAAAAATAGAAGGAAAATTATCCATAATGATGAATTCTTTCACTCCTAGAACTCATTTTTATCTAATAATTATAAATAAAAAAATCTTTATTAGTTAAAAATTAGATTTTGGGAAATTTTGCATTTTTAATCTGAAACCTGGGAACTATACAGGTTAATACATTTCAAAGTAGCTCAGTCACAGTTAAAATTTGAACAAGAACCAAGTCCTACCTTATCATGCTTTTTCAATATTTTTCTAAACCCAGTGAAATTTAAATTCTGGTAATTTTGTAAAAGAATTAAGCTAAGATAAAATTCACTAAAAGCCAGTCTCAACTCGTGCATCTTGCGGTATTGGACATTCCTCTTCACTTGACGGTTTAAGGCTTTTTTAACAGCAAACCTAAAGAAAAGATTGTTGAATTTAATCCCAAATTGCAGATGACTTTTAAAAAACATAGGGTATTTTATCCAAGAAAATTTTTAAAAAGATATTCTAGATTTTTCCTTCATTATTGTTTTAGATAATACAGCCCATTTGAAACAGATGGATCAATGCTTACCTTTTACCACTTCCAGATCTATCTCTTTCATCGTTGGATATTGCATTATGAAGCTCACTTTTAAGGTTGCCTGACTTTCGAGTAGCTTCAGCAATTTTTTCTGAAATTAAGAAAAATATCATTATAAAATTCATATTAACATTTCAATACAAAGTTGCCAGACTGATCATGGATTAGGCTTCTTTTAAAGGTCTTTAACAAAAAAATATTTGGGCTACATGTATTTCATATAATCCGAGACTTGTTTTCAAAATTTAGTGTGAAAAATATTCTGTTTCCACATATATTCCTTCTTTTCCTTTCACTCCTTATAATATCCCCGTTCATCATTTTTTCCTGTGTCTACAGCTGTGCGTACCACGGGACACTATAAATTGTCAACCGCTAAGGGGTATTGGGAGATGGGTAGTTAGGAGTCACCTTTTCTCGTTCACTGATTCTGATTGTGAGGTAGGCCATGCAGTACCATGTGCAATATCATTGGGTAGGTGTATTGCAGGCAAACTGCCCGAACAAAATTTATTAGCAACAGTAAACGTGGTGAGCTATAGCTACTTTTTAATTATTTTTTTATTGCAAAAGCACTTGACTTTACATCATTGGCTCCCATGCATCAAAGATACACAAGATTGGAGCATAAAAAACAAAAACTGACCATTGAACAAAAAAAAGAACAATGTAGTATTAACAAGAACAATAAATACTTGCAAAACGTGAACCACATAAACATGAATGAGAATCAGTCGCTGGATACCAATTGCATAAACTCCCTAGCCCGCCAATATCGACTGAATAAGCCCTCTTCATTCAATGAAGAACAACTAAGCAAATGATCTTTGTCCATCTCAAAGTTCTGGTTGCACAAAGTGCACATAGGACTGCCATATATACCAATCCTGTGTAGATGTTTAGCGAGGCAATTGTGTCCAGTCTCCAGACAGAAAGCCGCCACTTTTTAATTACCTTTCGTATTACAAAAGTATAAATCCAAGTAACATTGCTCCTCTTAAAAAATCCTAAGTGTATTATTATACTGCTTATATTTAGTGTTTCTGATAGTGTTTGGCAACTAGTGGACAAAAAATAGTTAACCACCAACTACTAACTAGTCTGGGAAATTGTAGTTGTAACTAGCATGACTTGTATAAAATGAAAACCTTTCTGCAAACTTAAATTTTTTCCAAAACTTTTCTGCAAGAATTTACACATTTTGAAATCTTAACATTCTTTCTTAAATACTCAAATTGGTACCAGAATTATTTTTATCTGTGCTACCTGACTATCTTGTACTTTTTCCCCTAACTATTTTATTTAAAACTTATGTTTGGAATCAATTTATTCAAACTAATATTTTGATTATAGCTTTAAAAAATATTTATAAATTTCAATCAACACCTTCAGCAGGATGTGATAAAGCTGAATTGAAATAAGCTCGAGTTGCTACGATTGAAACGCTAGGAATCAGTATTTCAGTGTTAACAAGCCTTAAAAACATCAGCGAGAATTGAGGGAAACAAAATGATGAATCACAGGTCCGATCGCGGTAAAGTTGTTTTTTTCCGCATTGCAATCGGAACACGAGAAGAAGCAAACTTACCGGGTGAGCGCGCGTGAAGACTCGCCAGCAAATTCGAAAAAGACTTACAAAATAGCGAAATTTCACTCAATAAAAGGGACAAACTTGAGAAAATCCTAAGGACAGGGATTAGCAGAGAAAAATTTATCGATCAAAAATAAATTCTGCAGAAAAATTTCTAAAAAAAATCCTTTTTTTTTTTTGTAGTTTTTTTGCAGAAAATTTACTGCAGAGGGCAAAATTTTCTGCGAACGCCGTTCGCGCGTTCGTGTATATTATACAAGTATGGTAACTAGTAGTTAACTATTTTTTCCTGGGACAAGTTGCAACTAGTAAGTAGTAGAGCATTTTCAATCACATGACTCGGACCTAACAACGGCCTCAGCAACAGAAGTGTTACAGTTTTTTGCCCTGCAGAGGTTAAAAGTTACAGAAAATGACTAGCTGTGGAATTCTTCAATTGGAGCATTTGCAATCATGTGATCCCATACCTAAAAACCGCCTTAGCAACAGATAAACAATGGCCTTAGCAACAGTTAAAAGCCCTACAGAAGATACAAAGTTAAAAGAAAATAACCGGTTGTGACATCACCTGAAAACACTCTGTTAACTATTTCCCAAAGTAGTTAACTAGTCTATTTAATTCCATAACCTACTTTTTGGCAAAATTCTAATACATCTTTCTAATCTATATCACAAAAAATGTTTATAATTCGCGTAAAAATGGTCTTTATTTCTGGTTATGGTATTTGAGTACGCTACCTTTGATAAAAATTTTAAATATCTTTTTAAATTTTAAATAATTTTTTTTGAAGTGGTTGAAAATTTGAAAGTAGTTTTAACTAGTAGTTAATTAAAAAAGTAGTTGAACTACATTAAACTAAAAGTAGTTAAACTACTAGTTGATCAGTAGTTAACTACTAGTTGCAACTAGTTCTAGTTAACTTGTGCCAAACACTAGTTTCTGATGTTTTTCTCTACAAAATGAGTTCTATTATACTGCTGAGTTCTTATATGAAAAGGATGATACTGTTGTGATGCCCATACCCAAATGAGTTGGTGCTTCTAAAACACAATAAAGGCAACATACTTGTATAATATATACGAATGCGTGAACGGTGTTCGCAGAAAATTTTGCAATATGGGCATATATTGGAGGCATAAAAAAGGCCCCCCTAGGTACACTGATCTCCCCTATTATATTTGAAGCTGTGAAGAGGGATCTAATATGCTATCAGGATTGTCATATTTGCAAAATAATAATTTGATAAAAGCTGTGTAAAAACAAAAAGGATAAAAAACATACCTGAGAAAAAAGTATTGATTTTTCTAAGCTCTTTTTCTGAATGATGAAAAAAATCCTCTTCGAAGTTTGCATAGTAACGGACAATGTCATTCTGTTCTACAACTGAAACAGGAACAAAAATAATTGTATACGGTTTAGATGACAACTATACAGTATTTGATTTAAATATTATTAGTACAGAATAGTGTGTAGCTTACCTTCAGCAGATGGAGCCCTTTCTACCCCAGAATACAGCATACTTTTCATTTCCTATGAAAAATGAATAATTACTCAGGTTGAAATATAACAAAATAGAAGGGCATTATAAGAGGCTTTAACAAATTAAGTCTATAAGAGCTTTAACAAAAATTAAGGTCTAGGTAGCACCCACGGGAAATGCAGATAATGTTTGGGGATACTTTCTCTAAAACATTGTTTCAGTAAAAGCTCCATTTGTTTGGCCTGGCTTTCAAATGAAGAGACCATTGAAAGGTTTCCATACATTGTAATCAAACAAATGATGGATGCTATGTTATACTGCAGCAACGAGATTTTGTCTCTTGACCTCCCCTGACCCAGGGGAGAGCCCACTCCGATTTGGGGACCGCGCGTGGAGCATTTCGGTTCGGGGTTCCTAGAAAGATCCCTTTTGCGCTTTTCTTGGCAAGTGAAGGGGGATTGTTTTACGTCGGAGTTTTCCGAGGGCTATGCGTGTTTCGCTGAGAATGGACGTTTTTCTTTCGTTTAAAGGGCCTCTTAAAAATAAAATTTTCCCTTTAGGTGAATACAGACCTCTATGTTTTTATGGGGGAGGTGGGGGGGGGGCTTCACTATTGCCGTAAAGTTTCAAATTTTAAAAGAGTTAGCAAAATATATTTTTTAACTGACATAAGCTCTTTAACATAAAGTTTGTAAGTAAGTCTGTAACAACAATTTAATAAGTAAAACTAATAAATAAGTAAAATAAGTAAGTTTTTTAGTAAAACAATTTAATAAATGTATTAAAATCTGAAAAAATGTGGAACTCAAGAGGGACTGAGCGAAAACTCAAGGATTTATATCAGTCAGTATTTTTTTTAAAGTAGCATAGTCATCGAAATTAATTTTAAGAAAATTTTTTCTTTTAGACTGTTTTAAAATCTCATTACGCAATTTATTTATTTCTCATCACGCGAAATTTTGAACAATGGTTAAAAAATGTCTGACTGAGAGACATTGGTACAAAAATTTAATTACTGAGAATATTATAGGTCATTTTAAGTTAAAATTGTGATTTCATTACTCATTTGCTAGTACACCCAGCGAAAACTATTAGCAGAACAATTAGGACTTTAGCAGCCGGAGCCGGATATTCTTGTGCATGAAGATGCGCACAACGACTTTTTTTCGCATTTCAAGCTAGTCTGGAGTAATTAAATTTTCGAGTTTTAAATGAAAATATTAAATAAAATCATCATGATTATGGAAGTTTCAGTTCGGCCGATAGTGATATTTTAGGATTAAATAAATTTTGTTTTTGTTCTATTGCTGTGAACTCATAAAATCTATGCAATTGAAAGATAAGTAATTAATTTGTCAAATAAAAAAAGCCGAAATGTTATGATCAGTAATTATTAAAATCGTACTTTATAAGAAAATGTTCTCAATGTAAAGTTTTAGTTCATTCTCTGACGAAATTAAGTTCCACCATCAAGACACATCTCAAAGAAAAGAAACGCGAAACCCGCACTTCTTTTGAACATCAACTTTGGCATAGTTTCTGCCGTGAGGAATAACAAGTTGGCGTGCGTAGGCTAACCCCACCACCCCCCAAAAAAGTAAAGCGTCCCGTTTCTCCTAGGGCTGCCAAGCGACAAAATCTCGTTGCCGCAGTATACCTACATTTGTGTGCCACTCTTCATGATAACTTTTTTGGTGCCCTAACTAACTATCCAGTATACTCACTGGTTTGCAAGGAAATTATCACTATAGTTGGCAGCGACCACCGGTGGTAGCACAAAACCAAATTACGTACTTTAATTTACCCATCACCAGATCCTGGCTAACCAGGCCCAACTCGACAGAAAGTGCCAAGTGTATGATCATATATAGCATTTGCCCATGGGTACCCTGTTTTAAAAGATAAGGCATATACTTCCTATTATAAAACTCTAGATTTGTTATTTTTGAGAGTGAAACATCAGTAATAGGGGTTTAATTTCCTCTGTTAGGTTGAGGCACAAGATTATATTAAAAAAAAAGACTAGGATAATCCAAAGAAACTGGGCATGACTCGAAAATGACGATAATATATAGTGGATTCTGACAACCCAGTTCTATATAAATTTAAGTGCTTACTTGCCAATAAATGGGATTGAATTGGCAATTTTGAAAAAAATGTTGCCTGGGCCCAGTATCTTAGGATTTCCCAAAAACTTCAGTTGACTAGCTAGTAAATGAATGGAAATCAAGATTTTCATTTGATTCAAGAGTTAAATATTTAACCAAATGTATAGTTCACGTTCGAACAAAAACAAAAGAAATGCTACACAGGCTAGTCCTAACTTTACTCGTTTTAGCTTTTGAGTGAACTAGTACGATGATAAATGCTCACTAATAAAACCAGACATTACGCAAAGAAAACTTTTATTTATTGATTAAGTAAACAATTATACCTCATATTGAATATACTGTTTCCTCCACTCCGGGGTGATATGAGCTGCTAAATGCTCGGCAAACTTCATATTGGTTTAGGGAAGTATTTCTTGTGTAGAAAAGAAAGTTACCACTACAAGTTTACTATTTTTGCGTATCCATTTGATGAAACGAATGCTGGAATGCACCAGCATTAGATTGACTTTGTTTATTCAGAGCAGAGAATAAAAGTCCTTAACACAAGTACACAAGGAAGAAGGCTGCTAAAAAAGAATAGCCAAAAAAATACAATTGAAAAATACTTGATGAAGAAAACATAAATGCAGTTGCAGTTATAAAAGTGGGAGATGAAATAAATTATTTGAATATTTTGAATATAAAAAAACGAGGAAATAGTTTAGAAATTTATTTGATTCCTCATTTTCAAATGAATTTAATTTACCCACCGCTTTTTAAGTTTTCCACATAAAATAAGCTTATTTTCTGAATAAGTTTCCACTGGTGGCAGTTACTGAAACTTGAAGAAACACTTACTACAAGTTATTGAAAAATTTAATTGAATCTCTATACACATGTTATTTTATCTCTAAATCTAACAGAAAATTTGTTTTTCTTTTGCATTCAAAAGAAGCGATATGGCGATGGCTACGCCGAATACTTATGTTCAAGATGATACAGGTAAATAAACAACTTTTAAAAACCCTTATTGCTCAAAACTTCTTTAATATTTTATGATTTAATTGTTTTTGAAATCCCCAAACTATTGTATAATATGTAAGTAAGAGATCTGCTCACGGTGTCAATCACATGTTTCTACAAATTTAGTGATTTCTTCAAATACTCCTTGAAAAATAATTACGAGCGTGTTTAATTTAAGCCTTTACATTATGTAGTTTAATAACTAACTATCTAATTCATTAACTTTTGTCATTTTATGCAGAAATTTTCAATGTTAATAAGTTAATTTCTTAGTCTAATTTTTCAATATCCCACTTTTGTTCAAATATTAAAGATTAAACTGTATGAAAAAAGGAGAGAAACGCTTTAAATAAATTTATGCAAATCCTTAAATGCTTAATCAGATCTTGATTTTAGTGCAAGCAACCACTGTAACTATGTTATAAGTAATAACTAGAAAAGATATGTTTAGTGGTGGCTCATGGGTTGAATAGCAGGGAGTTCACACACCCATTAAAATAAAATTGACATTTGTTAAAAGAGAAGAGATGCTGCACCAATACATAAATCAAGCATCTTTCAATGAAATTTTATAAATCTTCTTTTTAATAGTTTTGGTGCTATTTTATAACTGGATATCATTCTCTTTGGCTAAGGTTTTTGCTCTACTCTAACATAATTCATTTTACTAATTGCCATTTTAACATTTTTGTTGCATCCAATGTCAAAAGTAGTATATTTTTAAAAAGCCTGAAATCCAACCATCCGGAAAAATGAGAAGATACAGATGCTCTAACCTATAAAAAAACGGTACAATTCCGTTAGAGTCCCCGCTAAATATCGCCAATATCCAAATCGCTAAATATATCCAAATATCAACAAATTTTTCCGACTTTTATTAATAAACTGAACAGTTATTGATGTAATTAAACATTTTAATTCAGAAGTTTGAAATTATTTATGAATATTTCTACTTTTTGTTGTCTAAAAGAACAGGGCAATATTTAGCGGGGACTCTAACGGAATTGAACCAAAAAAACAAGCTGTGTTACCCAAGTCCTAAGTGTGAGGCCTTGCACTCACATTTTCTCTAGGCAAATAGTCGGGGTTTCTTTGAATTCCAATAGCTTTGGTGGTACAGGCAAATTTAAAGGAGAAAATCATATTATATTCGATTAAAAAACTTGGTACTTACGTACTATCCCATCGACCGTGACGCTTAATCCGAAAAGGTTATCAAATCCCATTGACTTTTACTATTACTGTGCTGCTGAATTAGCCGGCCGCTGAACGGTCGACGGGATAATATGTAAGTACCAAAAACTTTCCTTGCTGGCAGGTAGAGAAGGGATGTAAAGATTATTCTGGGTATGAAAAAAATGGTACTTAAGTATTAACGCCACAGCAGCTATTTTGAAAGTGTTTTGATTTTAAATAAAACACTTTTAACACAACGTCTGAATTACGAATGAAATAAATACTTGCGAAAACACTTTCATTTAATTTTGATGCTATTTACAATTACACAACAAAACAAGTCCAAAACAATCACAAAGATATTTTCATTTCTCACTATTTTTAAGTAGTTCATGTGCGCGTGAATAAAATATTAAAGATAAAGGGTTTAGTTGTAAAGCAGCATTTTCATCTGTTACACACTTTATTTAAAATTTTATTTGCAAAGTAACTGTTTATCTAAATAACACTTTATCTGTAAAATAAAACCCTTTTTTTTTTAATCAAAATAGCTGCGGTGGCGTTAATCATGGGTGCCACTCTTCTGTACTGGGGACGGAATTCCGTCTTTCTAAAAGTTCTGTGAACGGAATTCCGTCTCGGATTTATCACAAAACTCAAAATCAGCTGACCGACTGGAAGCGATTTGTACTAAATTTCAGTATTTACATAGCACATTTTGCACACAAATAAGGCTGTTTGAAAAATTTAAGGACCTATTTAATTGTTCATATATTTTATAAGTTTTCAATTTTAAAAAATTGCTAGACTGGGGAAAAATGATTAAAAAGATAGTTCAAAGTTCCGTCTTGCAATTTTCGAAGAGTGGCACCCATGCGTTAATAAGTAAGTACCAAAAAAATTGAGAGTGATCTCTTGTATGTATTTTATTTTAAATTTATTTTATCACTTAAATTTATTTTCTTTTTCTTTCCATTTTTTTAACCAGAAACCCCATACTTTTGTATTGAACCCTATTTATTAGGGGACAGCGTCCCTTGTATCCGCCCCCAATTAAAAGATTGTTTTAAAACAACTTATTGTTCAATTCTTTCTTCCATCAGTTCCTTGCTGCAATGTCCAATTCAACACACATATTTGTTTACTGGTACACTAAGTCTTACAGATTGAATTGACTTAATTGTCCATTCTTCCATACTTAAAAATTACATATATTTGCTTCCCTTAATATTTTCTTTTAAAATGTCTTCTTTTTCCCTTAATATTGTTTATATTTATAAATATTAATACATATTTTAATGATTTTGATTTATTTGGATGTATAAGCTAATTTGCCTGTTAAGAAAGTATTTTTAACCAGTTAAATAATATTAACAAGGATGCTAAACTTTGGGAATTTTTTTAAAGCATATAGAATAATGAAAGGTCTGAATAGAATTTTATTAATTATGTATTAAATGCTTTAAAATTATTTGTTTTCATCTTTTTTCTATATCTAATTAAATTGGTTAGGAACAGCTCTGGATAGGGTCCTCATGTCATGTGTAACTACAGCTCTCATAGCAACATGACATGATTAAGTGCTGTCAGCATAAAGATCTAATAGTACTATTAGATCTCTAACAATAATCTACTAATTACTATTATTTTAGGATAGCTAATAATGATATTAATAAATAGATCTCTATGGTTGTCGGTCATAATTTGAGCTGTGGGTAAAAATGGCAGCTGGAGGACTCTTTTTAAACCTGTTTCCATTGGTTGTGTTTAAAACATACAGTCAACTCCATTTAATGTGATCACTTTTGTCCAAGATTAGAATGATAACGATATAGCGGAGTCGACTGTATATGCAGTAAACATTTTTTACAACATAAAAAGCTATTTTCAACCTTGGTGTTACACAATGTCGAAGCCTTTTTTAACCAACAATCTTGCATAAGGCTGGGCGCGCACGAGTGACTAAAGTCACGGCGACCAGGATTACTAGTATCAAAAATATCACTAGAAAACAATGGATCTCTATGAAGAAATTCTTGGTAATCGGCCAACTGTCACGTCGCCTAGTGCGTGCACTCTACCAATACTTGAACTTGTTTCAATAGCCAAGGCAACAATTTTGTCTTTGTCACCGTGACAAAAGTCGCTCGTGCGCGATCAGCCTTATTGCCTTGACCTACCCATTTTCAGACATGTGCACTAACACACTAGAGGACCTTAGGTAAATAGGGAAGAAGCATTTTTATTGTCAGTGGGAGATAGCACTAATTATTGGTTTTCCTGTCTTCATGTACACATAAAGTCTGTATTTCCTAGCTAGGCGTTTAGTGTAACCCCAAACGAGAAAGGCCATTCACTCCCTAGGATTGGGTAGGTATAGAGAGAGAGCTCCGAACCGGTTAGTTCTCGCCAATAACTACCCTTCCCTCTTCTACAAAGAAGGTGCTTTAGTAGCCAAGCTACGTACCCAAATTTCCCGCACCCCTACTTGAACTTGGATTTTCCCATACCCAACCGCCTAGCAAAGAAATACAGACTAAAGTACCTTCCGTGGTACTATGTGTAATCACAGAAATAAGATTTTCTTTGTTGGTGTAAAATTTTGGAAGGCCAGCAGTGTAAAAAGTAGTTATTTAAAATCTTAGTAAAATTCTTCCTGCTCAGAGTATCTACATCATAAAAAATTTTAATTCATTTCCAAAATTTAATTATTGGCGCGGAATGTCCGATTTAGGGACCTTGCGCCATAAAACCCAAAACAACCAACCAACCAAAATTTAATTACTTCTGTTTATTTAGGTACTTACATACCTGCAACTCAAAGACCTGATGGATCCTGGCGAAAAGCAAGACGGGTGAAAGATGGATATATACCTCAAGATGAAATGCCTCTGTATGGTTTTTCCCTTTTTCTAATGCATTCATTAATTCATTAACTTTCTTTTTGAAAACCCTACTAATTAAAAATAGTATCGCATTGTTTATTCAAACAAAATGTTGAATCATGATAAACATTTACCACTTCAAGATTATGTGTTACTGTAGTAAAAAGGAAATTAGAGCTGAATTGAAAGAGGTTTTACAATAGAATATCTTCCTATTACATTGTAACCATATTTTGTATTTTTCTAAGTTTTTGAGACCGTCCTTGTTATGCCGAAAACCCTTTATCTCAAAATAATTTTTTACCCGTCCCTTCAACTTTGTCATATCAAGAATATACTGGTACTATCAAAAGAAAAAGTTTTTTAATCAGTGTATAAAGTATTACTTATTGGTTTTTTTTTTCATAGGTATGAAAGCAAGGGAAAGCAATGGGCAAAGAGTAAGCCCACTGGTCCTGTTGGTTTGGATCCAAGTTACACTGTTCCAGTCTCCACCACCAAGTCTAAGATACCTGGACTCACAGAGACAACAAATAGTGAAACTACTTCAAAATCTAGTAAAAAGAAGAAAAAGAAAAGTGATGGTTCAAAAACAAATTTAATCAGTCAGGTGGCCAATCTGGACATAAATAATCAAGCAAAGAGTGACAAAAATTCCACTTCAAAGTCTCAACCAGTTACTACTGACCCAGCTAAAAAGCTTAGGAACCTGAAAAAGAAACTGCGAGACATAAATGCCCTGAAACAGAAAATAGAATCTGGAGAACTCGCCAATCCTGAGAAAGATCAGCTGGAAAAGGTTGCTCGCAAAGAAGATATAGAAGCTGAGATAGAAGAACTGGAGTTGGAATTAGCTGGATAATTTTTAAGTTACTGCGGTGTTTTATTCAGACTAATAACTGACTATTGTTAAACCTTGAGTATATCATCTCCTGTTTGTTTTCATGACTCTCATGTTTCTTGAGGAATCTTCATTATCCCACTATCTTCATAATGTATTGTGCCACACTTTGAATTTGCAGTTTGAAACTTTCAGAAAATATTCAGTACTTGTTTGTTTTATTTATAGGATATTAAAATTGTTTTTAAAAATTATGCTTGCATTATGTGTATTTTTCTGTCTATCCTGTTAAAGTAATTGTTCTGTTTCAGTTGAAAACGTCGATGAGGATGTATGTAAACACTCCTCTATTGACTCCTCAATGTAGATACTACTGAAATTTTCTTCAAAGATAAAAGGTGTTTTATATAAATATTTTTAAGCATATATCACAAGTTATAATAATACAAACTAATAATAGTAAACTATCAAGACTTCTAATACCGGATAGCAATTCAGAAAACTTTAAGCGGGTTTTAAACTTTTACTAGTAATTTGCAATTCTTCAAAAGCAAGTGTCAAAACTTTTTTTTCATCTCTATTTTATGTTTTCAGACTTTGCAAAACATAGCATTTTATTTTTTTATAACATATTATTTTTCATTTGTTTATACAAATCATTTCAGCAAGATCACCCAAACTCCACATAGCCAGATTTCTTAGAGTACATAAAAAATGCTGCAATAACTGTACCTCTACTATATAGATTTTTGAGAAAATGTGATATATTTGTTGTACATGACCTTGTACCATTTAATTCCAAGGCATGTTTTGATAAGCCAAAAAAAGATTTTTAACATCTTAGTCTGTAAACATGAGCAAATATTCATGTTATTGTTGCCTGAAAACGTTTTTTGCACCCACTAGATAACAAAATTTATGCTTCGGTCATCATTTTCTTGAAACTATGGGTTGTAGAGTTCAGATCTTGAAACATTTTTATGCCTGCCTCACAAGGAATTTGGCAGATCAAAGTTAGGAGATATTGCTGAAATACCCTATGGGGTTCAACGTTCTTTCTCACTTAAAAATAGGCACTGAATGTTAATAATAATGCTCTTGAGATAACTTAGTAACCTTCCAAAAATAATTTTCAAAATTATATTATGTTGAGTTTGCCCTTTGGTATGATGTAAAAAACCCTGTTGGAGCATTAGATGTGACTGAATGTTTGAAAATAGTTCGGGTAAATATCACTACTTTTTTTTTGTATTTAACTTTGAGTTTAAATAATTTATAACTTCTCTATTCTAAATAAGCATTTGGTTGACTTTCCAGTGAACAACTTTTTAACTACAGATTCAACTGACACATTTTAGGTGTCAAAATGTTTGGATACTTTTGAGGACTCCAAGTAGGCTATAGAATTCCATAAAAAAGATAATTGAAATTCTCTACAAACATTGTGTAAATTTTGTCTCTTGATTTAAAATAGCTTAAAAATTTTGCTGGAACAAAAATATCAGTAATAAAATCGGGGCTGGCAAAAGGAAAAGGATTTATTTTTGTTCCCATTCCTTAATGAAATTCACAACTACGCAGCAAGAACAATTAAATTCCAAAACAATATCATACACCAGGGGTTTCCAACTGGCAGCCTGCTTGGTCATTTTCTACGGCCCACAAAGATTTCTGAAAACCTCAAAAAAAAAAATATTTAATTTGCAGGGGGGGGGAGTTTAACTTAATATTTAAATGGTTTGTGGGCATAATGGTGAAGCTGGAAAAAAAATTTGGAAAGATTGGATCTACTTTTGGTCGTTTTAGGAGAGGAATATATATGTTACGGGCAATGTGATAAATTCAGTGGAATTTATGAATGAAATTTATCACTTTGCCCGCCTCCACTTCGGGCATTATTAATAATGCCCGATTAATCACTTTGCCCATAACATATATATTTTTCACTTATTGTTCTGATGCTTAGGGAGTTTGATTGCGGTTTTCGTGTCTCTGTATATGTAGTTTATGCTATTTCCATACAGTGGCGTATATAGGAATTTATTTCGGGAGGGGCCCAAAATTACTCCCCAGCCCCTCCCCACATATTTCGTAGGTCCAATGTAGCTTTTTAGGTCCTAAAAACTTAATAATAGTGAAAGTTGTTAGTAACGAAAATACAAGCACCAAAGGGGGGCCTGGGGGTCCTCCCCCAGAAAATTTTTGGAAGTTTGATTAAAAAATACAGGTTTTTAATTAGTTTTGGTACACTAAGTCCGAATTTTGGATGTACATTTTTATGAACTTAATATTTAAAAAGTTATTAAAAGAGTTCCAAGTACAAAAGAGGATCTGGAGGTCCTTCCCCTGCCCAGAAAAGTTTTGGAACTTTACCCCTAGAAACAGGGTTTTATCTTGTTTTTGGTACACTTAGTCCGAATTTTGGACATATATTTTTTGGTAGGATTTTGATGAACTTATTATAATAAAGTTGTTAATAATAAAATTCCAAGTACAAAAGGGCGGTTTGGGGGTCCTCCCCCAGAAATGTTTTTGAAATTTGACCCTAAAATACAGGGTTTTAACTTATTTTCGTACACCTAGTCCGAATTTCGGGGGGGGGGGCCAGGGCCCCCTCGGCCCCCCCCCTTATATACGCCACTGTTTCCATATTTCACTCCTCATAATTGAATTTCACTCTTCTTAAAAAAGTCAAGGAGTATTTTTACTCCTACGAATAACACTGACTTTAACAGTATATAAATAACCTTTGTCCCTCTCTTACCAAGAAAGTTCCATATTAAAGACTCTCCCCCCCCCAAAAAAAAATATATCATAGGTAAAAAGGAGCCTAATTACATTGCGGCCCACCACTTGACTTGTGCTTTAGATTGCGGCCCTCGAGTTGGAAACCCCTGTTATACACCAAAATAACATTTCCCTCTAAAACAAAATTCAATGCTGTATTGGAAAATAATTTCACTCCAGTGCAAAAATCAAAGCTGAAAATGGAAGTTTTATTACCCTCCAGAAAAAAATTATACACTTTAGTGCCTATTCATTTTGCTCTGGGTGCAATATTCAAAGCTGATGGTTAAGTCTAATTTCCCTGCCTCTGAAAAAAAAAATTCCACTTTTTTTGCGGTGATAAATTTTGACCCAACACCAACAGCTGATAAACCAGATTAGTTTCCCTTCAAAATGAAATTCTATGCTTAAGTATGGATTAATTTTCTCTAGTGCAAAATTTGTACTTTAAAGAAATTTAATTTCACTCCTAAACGAAATTTAAAGCAGATGATTGAGTTTAATATTGCTCCAGGAAAACAGCTCAATGTTTTTAATGAGTTAATTTTGTTTTAGAAAGAAATCCAAAGCTGATGGTTGAGTTTACTTTTACTCTGTATGAAAGATAAAAAGTTGAAGAGAATTAGTTTTGCTCCAGAGGGAATTTTACTTTTTGCACAAAGGAACTAAATGCCCATTCATAAATGTCATTGACATTGCCAGGGTGGCCACTCAACCGGGAAAAGTCGTGGAATTTAGTAAAATGTCAGTTAAAACCTAGAAAATAAGGGACTAATTAAAAAAAACTGGAATTTTTTTTTAGGGAAATTATACTAGAAAATGAAAAATTCCAGGTCTAAATGGAAGAAAATTTCAATTTTTACTACATTTAACTATATTTGCTGTTTTTTTAAATGTTTTTGCATAGAACTTCCTAGTTCCGTTTTCTGAAGTTGCCTGCCTCGCTTCGGACATTATTAATAAAGCCCAGAATAAGGTGGGCAATGTGATAAATTCAATGAGTATTACACATTGCTGTAACATATATTGCTGGCATCATCGGAAAACCTCATATAATCGAAGTCAGGATGGATATTGTATTCTAGATTGGCAAGAGTGTGTTGGCATCAATGAGAAATTACTTACAACCAAATTTATTTGCGAGTGTCAAGTTAATAACGCCCAAACGAGGGTTAAATCCATTCCATTGGGGACACCAGTTATCCTCCAGTTACCCCAGGAGCTTTGAAGCTTTTTGCTTTGATTCACACCTGCATTTAACTGAAAATTTTCTTCACATCTTAAAAATAACAAAACAGTTCTCTCCATTTGATCCACATTATTGGAAAAACGCTAGCTAGATCAAAAATTTTGTCTCCTTTTGAGATATTGAAAACCTGCGGTCTAGCTTTAACAGCTCATTAAAATTCATCTCCACAAGTCGACAGCGAAAAACAGTCTTTGGCAAAGAAACGAATCTTGTTCACTTATACACATACTGTATCTATCCCAACTCGGATTATACGAGGTTTTCCGATGGTGCCATCGATATACTGTTTTATTTGAAACAACATTTTAATTTACTTGCCATCTTTTAGTATTTACTCAACAATGGCAATCTGGCAAGTGGAAATTTCATGCCCTGCTCTATAATGAGTTTCTTTTCTTAAAAGTTTTTTGTGATTCATATGTAAGAATTGCCATAAAAACTGAAAAATCAGTTAGATGGTAAACAAGTGTGCAACTACAAAATTAATTTGGACAATTTATTAGAACTAAAATTGTTACAGAAAGTTATATAGATACAGCATCAATAGATAAAATTTTAAATTGTACAGTACTCAATAATGAAAAATTATTCAAAATATTTACAAAAAAAATATAAATATGCAGGTTTAATACATTTGGAATACTTGTAAACCTTCATGTTTCTTCATGTCCAACTGAAAAGTTGTAGAAAGAAAATTTATTTTTAGTTTTCAACATGTAAAAATTATGTCTTTCAATTCAGAAAACAATAATGGTGGAGAAAGTATTTTTTCTTTTTAACCTTTATAATAATCTTTACTAGAGGCAACTAGTGTTAATAATTAGAAAATCAAAGAAATTTAGAAAGAAAATAAAATTATTTGGTAAGGAATTATTGGTGTTACATTATTTTCAAATCAATGCATAGGCATTAAATTGTTTTGCTAAAAGCTAAACATGCATTGAATTATATCTTCAGGGAATATAAACACAAACATCTCAAGGTGTTACCTTTATAAGCATACTCCAGAGCACTCGAGATAGTTTTCATGTCATTTTCAATACTCTTGGCCCAATTTTCTACATCTCCAATTTCCTATAAAAACATTCAGAGTAGCTAATAATTCTTAATTTTCTAAGAGTTAATAAAGAGAAACTTAGGTTTAGTTCTGATAATGCTGAGATAATTAATCAATTTATAGTTAGAACACATATTTTTTTGTAATAACATGTAGGATAGGCTGGAATTTCAAGGATAATTTTTTTATCATTTTAAAGTAATTTTGAAATATTTAAATTTCTAAAACATTTTTTTACCCTTTTTACAACATTTGTTAAAAGTGGGAAAACTCTACTAAGGAGCTTTTTAGGTATTAAGCATGCATATTTTTAATCATTTTTAACTTCCTTGTCCACAAAAAATAAGCAAATAGCAAACACGATTACATAAGGAGCATTTCAACCTCCACTAGTTTTTTGCTCAGAATATTTAACAGTTATATAATCTAATTTTATTTTTTTTTCTATTTAGTCCTTTATTTTTTTTTATTATTTTGTTTTAAGTTTCTCATAATAATCTATGATCCCATGATAGAGCTTTTGGCTCTTTTGGGAAATTATAAGCAATTTCTTTTTTCTCTTTCATCTTTTGAGCGATTCTTTCGTGCATGTTCCTGTGTATTTTGTATTGATTTTTTATTAATAAATTTGAATTTGAACATAATTCAAATAAAAAAATAGTTTCATTTTGTAATTTAAAATAAATTACTTTAATTTTTGAAGTATATTATTTTTCCTAGTTAGAAGATAATTTCGACAATAAAGGGTTTTAATATCTTCAAATCATCTTATAATCTTAAATTATCCCGCTTTGTCAGCAAAAAAAAAAGCAAATAGCAAACCTTCCCTCCCTCTTTGATAATGTTTAAACAGACCCTTACTTCTTATAACTAACAATTAAAAATGGAAGATGAGACTAAACTGAGAATTTACTGTTTCCTTATTCAGTTGGACGACAGAGGTATCTACTTTTTTAACAATAAAAAGTGAAAAGGAATCTCTACACAAACAAATATAATCCAAAATTCTTACTTTCAAAACTTGACTGAAGTTTTCAACAAGTAGAAGCCACTGAGTCGTTTGTTTTGCAAAAGTTGTAACATTTCCGTGCAATTGTTTAGATTCATAGTCTAGTCGCTTTTGATTCAGATAAGCTTGGGCAACACTAAAGAAAGAAGGAGATATTAGAATTAACACTCCAAACTGTTAGCTAATAGAGGTGGGCAAATCTGTTAATTTTTTAAAACGTAGCAGTAATGTTTGTTAAGGAAAAGTAGCAGCTAAAAGTAGCTGCTAAAAATTAGCAGATTATCACTCTTTCAGGTTGAGGTTACAGGGGCTATTTTTTAGCAGCTACATCTACAGGACATGATCGCCCGCGTTTTCCTTTCGTTAACTGCTACTGCTAAATTTAGATGATTCTCATAGGTAAGCGCTTAGCAGTATAGATGCGATTTTTTGACCAATTGAGAGCCTACAAAAATAGTAGAAAATTAGCAACTATTTTTTAACATCTCTATTAGCTAATGATGGACATATTATTAATGTAAAATAAAATTTATATAGTAGAGCATTTTAGCTTTAAAATAATCAGAACAGGACAAACTTTTACTGAATGACATTTTATTTCTCAGCATGACAGCTAAATGTTGCTTTAGTTCAAACTCACACACTTGCAAGATTGAATAGATTTTAATTTCTTTTTGAGAAATGAAAAAAGTTTGAAATTGGTTGGTTTAAGAATTTTATTAATCATGAAAAGAAAGGTTGGTTGGTTGGTGGGGTTTTCATGAAAAGAAAGTGTTTAACTGAAACTATAAATTTTTTTTAAATCCCGAAAATTGAGAATGGAAATTTTAGTTTACTCTGGCCTTCATTTTTTTTCATATTACCAGTAAGCAATGAATTAATATAAAATTTATAAGAGTCCTGTAGAGACTTGAGAAAAGGTACACTATGATCATGAGGTCACTATTGGGGGGGGGGGGGGTTGAATGCTGTATTAGTTTTTTGATACTTTAGAACTCAGATGTCAAATTTTTATTTATCCCTACTTAATATACGCTAATATATACCTCAACGTTTCTAAACTACAGTCATTTTACACAAATTTAATTATTACCAGGTTGACAAGTTATTTATTAATTTGGCATTAACTCACTAATAATAAATAATTGATTATATACCCCACTTTTGGCTTTTTAAAAAATCTTTACAGAATCTTACCCAACATTCAAATGATCTACTAAAGCAGACGTTAAATTGCTAGCAGCAACTACAGCACTCTTCCTTTTCTTTTCTAAAAATAAATTGTAAAAATATGGTAAAAATGTACCTAAGAATTTACCAAACCCCCTCTTGTACTTCAAACTATATTATTTGCAATATTTAGTACTTTAGGATAAGCCGATCGCAAATCTCTCCTATCAGACTATATTGGCCAAGTTTTATAATTTACTCATAAAATTATTTAAACACTTCAAATTAAAATATTTAAATGGTGTTTTATATTGATATTAGATAATATTTGGTCTTTTAGCGAAAAACTTGATGCTTGGCGTCCGGCTAATCCTAAAATACCCAATATTTTTATATTAAGTTCACATCAAGATGTGAATCTGGTTTAATTTTGTTACCAAGCTGGTTTCCATGCCAAGAGAGAAAAATATTACCAAGTGAACTCATAGACGAGCTATGGCTCCTTTGAGATGTATTTGCAATTGTCTTTTCTTCTAATTGTGTAAACTTTTGTGATTCTGCTTTAAATTTTGTAAATTTTTGTTTTTGTGTTTGTTAATAAATTGATTGATTGATTGATAAAAGTGGACTTTAATAATTTAGTTTGCATTTTTTGGCAATAGTTTTGTAAGTTTGCATTTTTTGGCAATAATTTTATAAGTTTTCATATAAAACAGAGCTTGGCAATATTTAACAGGACAGGTAACAGAATTACAATGTGAATGCTACCTAAAATGTATCATAAAGGGGAACAGCTTTAGAAAAGGTCTGCTTGCCACCATGTTTAACCACAGCTCCGACAAAAACATGATTAAGTGTTGTCAGTATAGAGATCTAATCGTACTATTAGACCTCTTAACAATATTATATTAATTACTATTATTATTAACAATTATATCTCAATGGTTGTCAGTCATAAATTGAGCTGTGGTTAAACATGGCAGAAAGCAAACATTTTCTAAAGCTGTACCCACAAAGGTACAAAGCCTATTAAATATGCATAGGAGGGCTCCCCCAGGAGGAGCCAATAAACTCAACTGCTGAAACTGACGGTCAACAGAATAATAATCAAGAACCAAAATTTACTACAAATGCAAACACATTACAGCTTTAAATGAAATGTTGATAATTATCAAGAAATACACATACCCAGCTCTTCCCGTTTTACAGCTTGATTAGCTTGATGTTCTTTAACAATACTTGATAACATTCCTATAAATAAAAATAAATGATACACTACACTAATTAATATTCTAGCAATTTAAGGATTAATATTCAGCTAAAATGCTTTAAAATTTTACTGTAGTTAGATAACGAGTGTCACTCAATTCCGAAACTAGCAGGGAAATTTCAAATGTTTTTTTTGAAGGTATATTTGCAGGGCTTTTTAACTTCAATTTAATAGCTCGCAGAGAACACGGAAACCAAATCTAATGGTAACTCTTTTTTTATTTTTAACATTTAGCAGGATTGAAAACTTGGGGACTCTGAACTGGTAAACAGTGTAAAAGAAAGGTTAAAATTTCTTTAAAAATTACTTGTAAAAAGCACACGACTAAAAGAGAATAGTTAGCCTTTTTTTGCGCAAAATGTTCTGGTATTTACTAATTAAAAGTAATTATGAAGAAAGTAACTTGCTCTCCCAAATGCTATGTAATGTTTATCTTTTCGTTTCAAAACAAAATTTTGTAGGTTAAGGGATACAGTTATACAGCTGTGTATTCTTTTTCTTCAATCTAATTAATTCGCCAAAAATATAATATTATTCAAATGACAAATATAATGCATATTGATGATTTTTTTTACATAAAAATAATTTAGGAAATCTGTGAATTAGTTGCATGATATGCACACACTACTACTCTATGGCACACACAAAGGAAAATTAAACTTCTCTACACAAGAGGCTCCACTGCTCAAAACCTTGTCTCTGGAAGCAAGCGCACCACCGCACCACCAAGCACGCAGCTGGCATTTTCACCGTCTGGTTTCTGGTTTTTTTTTTCGCGTTTTGATGTTTTGCGACGGATGGATATCCATCCGTCGCCTATTAACGCAATATCCGATATTGCGTGCGACGGATGGATATTTGATTCGGTTTGAAAACTTCGCTAGGTAATTTATTAAAAAAGTAACAAAGAAATGGAGCCATGAAGGAATGGTTAAATTAAACATCTTATGCCGCATCCACACATTCGCGCGAACGCGAATCCGAATCAACAAAGCATGTAGCGGGACGCGTCTCTCCGAAAAATGTCTTCTCCTTGGGCCACAATGGGGAAAAAAGAAATAGAAGACGTAAAAAGGATAGGCTTACCATACGTCCGGGGTTTTTAGAGCTGTCCGGGAAAATGTCCTGGGTCGCAAAAATGTCTGGGGTTTCATAAATTTAAGATTTGTGTGACATTTTTATTAAAAAATTATGATCAAGAGGTTTGAAATTGCGTTGTTTTACTTTTCTGACCTACATAAAAGTAAGTAAAGCAAACAATTTTTTGTAAACAGTTATGTCAAATAAAGTGTACAAAAATAAAATACTTTAATATTTCTGCTCGATGTTTTTAGTTTTATTTTTTTTTTACTTAGTTTTTAATATAGAGCTTTCCACATCACGTGACACCCTAGAAACCAGCATAGCAACGCAACAGCATTGGTAGGCAGCTATTCATTCCCATTGTGTACTATGGATTTATATAAAGAAAAAATTTCCATTATAAATGGGGAAAATCCATACGTTTTATATGTTATCGAGGGTGCTGAATCCGAATCTGAACTTTGCATACAAAATTTCGAATGGCATTTTGGTGAAAATTCGAATAAAAAAAGCTAAAACTTCACCCCATTTTTTTGTTTTTTGCTTGTAGAACGGAAAGTATGGGTGTCTCATGAAAATGTTACGCACAAAAAATAAAGGAGATATAACAAGCTACAAAATTGTCAATTACAACTTTTTTGTCAGACTAATAGTTTGGCCGCTAGAGTGCTTGGAAAAATACTCGCGCTTCTTCCCTCTACAAAGTGAAAAATATTCACGTTAACAACAAAAAAATTACATCACATGAAAGAGCATTTAATATTCTATAAATACCGTACCTTAAATTGTTATTTTTTGATAAGGGGAGGGAGGGAAGCTAAGATCGAGAATAAAACTTTCGCACCTTGCAGCTAAAACGTACTTTTGCAGTAGTTAATCTCCAATCGGGAATTTTTTGATTCGCGAATTTGCCATGTTTTGATGAGCATTGCTGAATCCGAATTTCAAGTCTATTTTCATTTAAAAAATCCCCTTCACATGAAAAAATGTAAAAAATCTCACATTTTTGCTCTTTTATTTGCCTTTTTTATCGATTTTCCCAGAAAATATTAGTTTCTCGAAAAATAACAGCACACAAAATAAAAGTACGTAAAATTATCTATAAGATGCAATGGTTCGTTTTTATTTTACAAAGAGAGTTGTACGCTTTAGAGAGCGTTCTGAAGAAGAGTGATTTTTATGTTTCATGCATTTTTTTATATGAAGGTGACTTTTTAATTGAAAATAAACTTGAAATTTGGATTTAGCAATGCAAAAAAATTCATAAATTTGTTCATCAAAACATTCCCATAATTTAATATATAAATTTAAAAAAAAAATATTGAATTTCTTCCGCCTAAAATACCTAATATTTCATACATAAATTTGAAAAAAAATTAAATTTTTAAAACATTCACAGTCATCAATTCATTAAAAAAAACCTTATTGTATCGGTAATATACTGCAAAGTTCGTTTTAGCTGCAAGGTGCGAAAGTTTTATTCTCGATCTTAGCTTCGCTCCCTCCCCTTATCAAAAAAAATAACAATTTAAGGTACGGTATTTATAGAAAATTAAATGCTCTTTCACGTGGTGTAATTTTTTTGTTGTTAACGTGAATATTTTTTACTTTGTAGAGAGAAAAAGCGCGCGTTTTACATTTTTTTGCGGAAATGCCAAAAATTCGCTATTTTTCCAAGCACTCTAGCGGCCAAACCAGTGGTAGAATTGGGTGAACAAAAAGTGAGGGGATGGCCAAGCCCAAGTCCCCCCCCCCCCCGAAAAAAAAAAATATTTTTTTTACTATGCCACTTTTATTTTTTTTTATTTATTTATTTATTTTTTTTTTTTTGCATGGAATGCGTTACATTCATATACTTTTTTGAAAGTATTAAACCCCAAATAATTAAATTTATATTTTAAGTGTCCCTTTAAGTAGTGTTTCAGCTCATTTTGGGCCCTTGGGTTACATAGGAAGAGAACAATTCCTTGTAAACCACATAATTTTCAAGGGGAAAAAATTAAATAGACGTCTAAATTTCTAGGGGGGATGGGAGTCCTCGCCCAAAAATTTTTGAAATTTGATCCTAAAAAGTATTGTTTTTACTCCTTTTGAGACCCTTTGGGTTGCAACCGAAGAGGATTTCTCCTTATAAGTTGCAGAGTTTTCAAGGGAAAATCTATATAAAAATTTATGTCAAAGTTTCGGCCCTAAACCGGGAAGCCTTTATACCCTCAAAAAATTATTACTTATTCTTCTTCACTATGAATGATTTAAATTTCATTTTGAAAAATGATAGTCCAATAACAAAAAATACAAAAACACAGTTAACAGACGTAAAAGTTTTGGAGGAGGGTTTGGGGGTTCTCCCCCAAGAAAATTTTTGAAATGTGACCCTAAATTTTACCCCTTTGAGCCATTTTATGCAGTGTATTTTTGTGGATTTTAGTGGAAAAAGAAGTGGGGGGGATGGATTTTAGTGAAAATAGAAGTGGGGGGGACGCATGAGTGTTTTTTCGAAAAGTGGGGGGACGCGTCACCACCGCGTCCCCCCGCAATTCTAGCACTGGGCCAAACTATTAGTCTGACAAAAAAGTTGTAATTGACAATTTTGTAGCTTGTTATATCTCTTTTATTTTTTGTGCGTAACATTTTCATGAGAAACCCATACTTTCCGTTCTACAAGCAAAAAACAAAAAAATGGGGTAAAGTTTTAGCTTTTTTTATTCGAATTTTGACCAAAACTCCATTCAAAATTTTGTATGTAAAGTTCAGATTCGGATTCAGCACCCTCGATAACATATAAAACGTATGGATTTTCACCATTTATAATCGAAATTTTTTCTTTATACCGCTTAGCCGTTGCTAAATCCATAGTACACAATGGGAATGAATAGCAATGTATGCCTACCAATGCTGGTTGCTAGGGTGTCACGTGGTGTGGTGTCACGTGATATGGAAAGCTCTATTGTTGTTTCATCCTAACTTTCTTATTATTTACTTATAGTAAATAATTTTTATAATTTAATCTTGTTAATTTATGTGAAAATATTAATCTAGCGCTTGAGGTGATCAAAACTAAGTTAATTTGAGAAAAATTCCCAAAAATTTTCTGGAGAAGGACCTCCAGACCCCTGTAAAAGAGAACGATTGCACAACTAAGCATGTAATAAATTACAATATAATAATGTTTTCCGTTTTTATAAAACACCGTTATTTCTCATTTTCCAAAAAATAAACAGTAGGGGAGAGTGTTGTACCTTCGGACAAAAATCACGTTTGGATTTTTCTAAGACAGGAAAAATCATATTTTGATTATTTTAAGTACCCAACCTATAGTCCTAACCTTTGTGAGTAGGAGGATATTTTTTATTAGCCAAAATCTTGAAAATTGGATTTTTTATTAATTTTAATAACCTGACGAAATTTGTGTCCATAGGTACAACCACCGGCTCTCCCTATGGACAGACCCGGTTGTACCTGTGGACACCCTTTAAAAGGAAGGTTTTAATTGAAAAGAGCTAAAAATGAACATTTTTATTGATGCTTTACCTTTTAATAAACTATTTTAAGCATTTTTAAAATTGGAAATACATTTTTTAAAGTAATGTAATTTTAGATCGTAAATGAACATTAAAAAGAAATTGATTGATAAAAGTCTTTATTTTTTACCAAAAATACATAAATCACATGGGATTTTCAGATCCAAATTTTAGGAAATAGTTTCATCAATCGTGCTGATTGATCTGATCACTTCACTGGTCCAAAAAATCAATTCGATCGACACTTAGTTGTGCAAGCATTGAAGCATTTGGTAGTATTAACTTTCGCAAATCTTCGTCGGTGGAAATTTTAAGTTTTTTGTAATCATCATACTGAAATGCGATAGGGTGCTTACGATTTTACATTATATTTGATATTAAATGCAAAGCAAAGTAGAATCAAAAATTTAAAAATGTAGTTTGGAACACAAAATATTTGATTTTTCATCTAAAAATCTACTATTCTAATCGCCGACAAGTAGATAACCCTTTAGAATTAATTAAAGATGCATTAAAATGTATTCACTTTAATGAAACCCTGATTTAAAAGCAACGATTAGCTACAGCCACCCACAAGAACGTGTCCGTAGGTACAACCCTTATGGTGTCCGAAGGTACAACCTCAGGTGTTTTCGCATTCAAAATTCCATAAAAAATAAAATAATTGAGATCTGACGATTTCTGATATCAAAACTAAAAAGTCAAAATCTCGGGGATTCACCCCATATATCCCATTTTATCACATCATAATTATAGGGGAAGAAAAGTATTAATGTAGTGATGCACTAAAAAAAACTTTGAGCATCTAAAAACAGTAAATTTGTTACATAAAATTGAAAAAAAAATTAAAAGAGCTGATTTTACATTAGCAACTAGATAGCATCTGTTTACATTAGGAATCGACCACAAATTCAAATTTACACTTTTCCCGAATTTTAAAATGCGGTGGCTGAAGGAAGGTGGCTTAGAAAAATAGCATCATTTGGGATATTGTTGTGTAGTGTGTAATGCGTGATCCGCAAAAAGTGCCCTCCCCGCTCGTATCCGTGGCTGGATCCACGCCCTTATCAATATTGATGCCTATTTAAAAATCTGAATCAGCAAAATAAAAATTTTAAAGAGTGCCCGATTCACCCAGTTAATAGGGGATATTGGTGAACAAAACACCATTAAAATTAATATTTAAAAAAAAAAAAACATTTGGTTTTTACTCAAAATTGAGAAAGAAGGAACAAGACCGAATATTCTAATAAAAAAATCGCAGAAAAAATTTATTACTAATTTTAAAAATAAAAGTTGAATGAAAAGTATTCCGAATTCACCCGGTTTTACGGTACTTTTTTTTAGCAGATACTCCATCGTAATTTCGATGAAATACGATAAAGCCTGAACAGACCACACTACCTCAAACCGCCGCTGCCAATCTCAGATGTCACCTTTTCAAATTCCAAGCGTTCCATTCATCTTCCAACACCCACCGGACAGGTAAAAGAACGAATCGGGAAGAAAAGTCCCACACAATCCAACCCCTTTCATTCACAACCCACCCATTGTACTGCCGCCTTTGTTCCCACCGGTCTTTGGTGCTGCCATCTAGTGGCGCGTGGGCGAAGCGAGCGGCCCACCCGAAGTTGAATCGCTTGCAGTCCGCCGTCCTTTTTCATTCCCTCGCGGGTTCGAAAACGAACCGCTAGTGCACGACCTTCGTTCCCCGAAAGCCCCGGTACACGTGCGATGAAGTGTTGACATCCCCAAGGAATACAATTCTTTTTTTTTTATGGATTTTTTATTGTTTGTGAAAATGTGTGTTGCTCTGATAGCCGTGACTCTGATCGCTGTGTTGGACAGTGGATTGGCTTTTAATTTGGAGACCAGGCTACCTGTGATCAAAGTGGGACCCACAGGGTCTTATTTTGGATATTCTGTCGCTCAGCATCAGATTATCGAAGGACCTCAGAAAACCAGTGTGTAAGTTCTACGTTGATTGTTATTTCATCTTCAAACATGTGTTAAAAACTACATACGTATCGAAGAAGGGAATGTTTGTATACAAAAGGGATAAACAACCACCTGTTCAAATCGTTGCATCATTGCGCATTAATTGTAAAAATATTGTACCGATAAGGTTTAATTTAAATTAGGGAGTTATAGAAAAATTTATTTATCAATTTATTTACAAAAACTGACTGAAATTCTATTATTTTTTTTTCATGTAGAATACTTTGTCCCAAAATATTTTCAGTTTACAGTGTTATAAATGAAACTACTGTGAGATGAGAAGTTAAGAGATACCTGAATTTTAAAGTAATGAACCCATAACTTTTTTGGAATGATATTTATAGACGTAAATTTGAATTCATTCAAAAAATCCTTAAGTTAGCAATGTTTTTTTTTTTTTTTTTAAAGTGAGAAAATATGCATGTTTTATCTTAAGAATTGTCCTAGTATTATTCGCTGACATATCTTTCTAAATATAGGCTCCTTGTTATTCCTTCTCATCAATGAAGAAACAATTTTAGTTTTAAAATAAGCTATTTCATTTGACTTTTAAAACGCGTAGGCGTACATAATTTTATGTATATTCTGCACCTAATATATTTATAAAGTAGAGTGTGAATAATGTTTAGTCATTATAGCCAAAATTTTTATTTTTAATATTTAGAACTATTGTCACTTCGAAATTTTTGTTGTTTTCAATATTAAATTAATTTCACTAAAGATTTTGTTCATAACTCTACCAGTATTTTCATTGAATGAATCAATTTATCAATTTTAATCAAATCATTCTAATTCTAAAAAGTAAGGTTTTATTTCTAATTATAAAAAATAACAACTTGAATAATTCCCCTACACAACTTGGGATTTTAATTTTTTCAACTTTTTACATCAATTTACTCTTACTGTAACGATTCCATGTCCCTAACTCTTCTACAGATATCTCAATTGTGCCTATCCAAATTTTGAGTAAAAGCCACACCCCCATGGCATTTATAAGCAAAGTGTCCATCTAAACCTAAAGATTCGCTTATTTGTGAAACATAGTTCCGCAATACTAGCTGTAGCTTTTGCCTCTTTACGTTTCGGAACAAAGTTCGCACAGATCAAACAACTTCAGCCAATAGAGTCAAGAATTCTTCACTTTTTCTATATCTCGGTGCTCTTGTAAATTGTGGTCATAGATACGCCGAGCAAACAAAAACCCGTGATAAGAACGTAAGAACTCTACCTTAAACCAAAAACACATCTTAAGGAAAGGAAACTACTACTTTTACTTTTGAATAAAATCTAAGCAAGAATAAGTTTGCCTGCTGTATCCCAAAAAAATTTCCTTAGTTGTTTTAAAAGTCGAAATCAAAACCTTTTTGTTGACGACGGTTAATTTCATGATTGAAAATGAGAGACGATGTTTCTCAGCTGTAAAATAATATAATGTGATTTTGGTATATCTAATTCTGCCTAACGAAAACCCCGAATAATAATTTTCAAAAATCAATTTAAAATACACCAATGCACTTCACCATTGTTTGGAATCTACCTGATCCATTCCATCTACCAAAGGGAATTCCAACTTTTATGGTTGGCCGGCAAGGATTTTGACCGCTATTCTAAAGTTCCTTACTGTTTTTATGTATATACTAAAATACTTTTAAAAGCATTGAATTGAATTAAGGCAACCTGATTAAAGGCATCTACACTCGTAATATAATTTTAATTAACCTTAGAAGTAAATATTGTTTTATATGAAGATGTATATTCTTCCTAACTTAACGAAAAACATCATGAAATACTTTATACGTTTACAAGTAATTATAAGCTATTTGTCTTCAGATTTTTAAGTAATCCTTGGTGTTTTTAATATGCTTGTACTTTTCAGTGTATTTGTGTGTTTGGGTTTTCTCCACACTTTAATTGGATATTATTGTGTAGTGTGTGTGTTTAAATAAATAAAAATAAATAAATAATTAATTTCGTGTGTAGTTGCTTTACAAACTTATAAAGTAAATTTACTTTTTTATTTCGTATTAACGTAAAACAACGTTGCTAAGGCCGTTGTTAGGTCAAGTCATGTGATTGGAAATGCTCTATATTTATGCTGCCATTTCTTAAGTGATTCCCCTGAAGTACGGAAACTTTTAAAGAAGTTGATTGACTCTGCTGTTTGAATTTAAGAATTAAGAGCGGATATTAGGAAAACAACACAAAACTCTCATTAAATGAAGGAGAATGCATGGAAATCCGTGGGCAGTTAAAGCTTTCTCCTTCAAAGGCTCCGTTTCACCGCAGCGAAAAGTTGTCTGTGTGGCCCAAGACTCAACATACTCAAGGATCTTCCCACTCTTTCGGAAGGAAGGCTCCTTTTCACAAAGGCAAAGGTGTGAACTCCCTATTTGTCTCTTTGAGCCAGTGTCCCTGTGAAAGACGGCTCTCGACAAATCTTCTTGTTGACTTCGTGGGTGATATAAAGGGATGTTTTTGTGAGATCAGGCAGAGTAGAAAGTGTGTTGTAATGCGAGGGAGGGAGTTTTCTCAGGTGCTCGTTTTGGTTTTTAAAAACACCTGTTGAACTTTCGTTGTCTTTCATGGGGTGGGCAGTTTTTAGCATTTTAATTAGTAGAAGTTCTGATGATAAAATGTTTATTAAATCTTTCTATGTAAGGAAAATTGTAAGTAAGAGAAAAGATACCGCGTTCCAGAGCGAATCAATTTGTCCTGAACATTTATAAAAATAGCTCAGCTTTTAATTTTCACATTATGCCTCTTAAAACTAATACAAAAAGAGAATAGTTTACTAAAAGAAATTATTTTGAGATTTGATTTTAACCATTGGCATAAATTACAATTTGACACAAAAAGTTTTCTTGGCAGGACTGAAAAAATGAGAGATGTATTTTCCGATGAGCTAAGGTCTTTTAATGCACTAAATTCCCTCCTTTAATTTCGAAGTCTTGATTCTTAAATTACTATAGAATAAATTAAGAAAGGCGGGGGTCGATTTAGACTTAAAATACCCGGCCGAAATTTTTTCACATCGGTCCTAAAGGTTAAGATTAGGGAAACAATTTTTAAAGTGAACATTGTGTATTGTATTATTGTATCACAATAATACAATACACACAATAGTATTTATTTTTTACAATTATTTACTTTTACTGATTTATTTATTTTTTGAAATTTAAACTAATGAATACTGCTCCAAAATCTTATTCCCTCAAATATTTCCTGTTAGTTAACCTTATCACGTCGAAAAAGACTATCACCAAAGGTCCATGGCATTCGATATTTCAATAAATCTGTCGCTCAGAAGCCCCTCTGTACTCCATTCATCCAGTGCAGCTCGACGACCATCTGCGAGGGGCATCTTCTCGAATTACCTGCGGTGGTCTATACTAGGTCCCCGGGACAAAGGGCAGAATGACCCCGTTTTTGTGTCATGGGAGGAGGGTATAAAGTGGTCCTGTGATGGGTTTTTAATGTAGTCGGGAGCTTTTATCTGTAGAATATAGGTTCTGTGCATCGCATATGAATGGATGTCTTCGGAGAAATAGGTGAATATACGACGATGGAGTCTTCATTGAAATATATTTGCTGGGATTTATTTGTTTAGAAAAGATATATAATGTTGAATTTGATTTTATCAATTTAGATAGTTTTGCGTGTAGACTTTATTGTGATTGTTTTTATTCATACAAAAAGAATGGTGAACAATTCGAATAGCACATGTATGATGCGTTTGTTTATCTACTTATCTTTAACTTTTAATCTAATGACATCTCATGCTTGCGTTTTAATTGTAAAACTAACTTTTATATGTAAAGTTTCATTCATAATTTTAAAATAAACAACTCAAATAACAACTCTAAATTACCGGAGCATTCTATTCCTGTTTGGTGGCTCCCGTAGTTTTGATTTCGGATGTGTGTAAAGTGTTGTATCAAAGGGGGTTTTATAAGGTTCACCGACCCCACTTCGAAATTTTGAATGATTACTATGACTAGAAACGGGATTTTTCTTTGGAAGTCCTATGACGTATTTCCGGATCACTAAGGAGCTCCAATCATCTAAAATTGATTCATAAACTTATTTTTAAGAGTTAAACTTTAAATATACAGCTGGATTGCACTTAATACTCGTGGAGGTTGCTTACCTATACGAAATAATATTGCCCCATCTCCCGAAACAAAGGTCTAGTTACGAGATTCGAAAACTACCGATACCACTACTGGGCTCTCCTATGTTGTAAAATGACTACTTCTTTCAAAGCAAAGACAGTTTCGACGAGACAACATACTAGATAGGGATCATCTACCTTGATCCAACAGCTCTTGACACAAAAGCTACCCTCATCCCCTATCATCCAAATAACACGTGCCATAGTCTTCCCCCAAAAGAAAGCCCTCTCCATCCCTAAAAACCCCTCTATTATTACCCCACAATCTACGAGAGGGACACTTTTGTATGACGAACGTGCCTGCCATGGGCTCGATCCATAAAAGAGATCCACTTCAATCGCTTTGCTCTATAGTCAGTTTTTTTAGCCAGTGAGTTGGGGTTTTGTTAGCCGGGCCGTATGTTGTACTTAGTCAAGTCAAGTAAAAGTTATGATGTCTCCTTATTTTCCTGGAGGGGAATGTTTATAAAAGTGTGACATCATTAGGTTTTCACACCGAACGACGATCAGAGTTTGACACATTGAAATGTCAGTAAATTTAAGGGGATTTTGGGGAATATACTCACCACTTTAATAATTGAATGAATAAAATTTAGTTTAAAGGCCAGCATTAAACAGGTGACGAATTAATTAATAATTTAAATGGTGATATGATAGTTTCAAGGTTATTATTTAAATATTAATTCATCACTTCAATTTAATGCTGGCCTTAAAACTTTATTTAATTTATTTAATTATTATTAAAGTGGGGAGTATAGTCCCCAAAATCCCCATAAATTTACTGCCATATTTAAATGTGTCAAATTCAATTTACTTGATTGTTTAATTCTGATATGGAAGGATACCAGGAGGATCTTTAGGTTAATCCTGTTTCAAAAGGAGATGCAGTAAAATAAGAATAGAGAATTTTAATGTATTTATTACCTTATTTTCTTGTAAATTCCGTGAGTATCCTTTTGAACAGTAGACATTTTCATAACAATATTAAACATTCATAATCAAGTACTTTTACACACCCCTTAAAAAGTTTAGATGAAAATTGTTCCCTCTTAATAATTTTTTTAACAGTACAATCTTATATCAAGCGTGTTCCGATATTAAAAAGTTAAGAAGACATATCTTTATAGGCAGTTTGAAAATAATTTTGGAAGAAATTTGTCTTTGATTACATTTTGGCATTCTTATATTGTAGATTCAAATAAACATCTTCAAGCAATATCAATCCTCATCCTATCCCTTTTTCTTTTATATGCAAGCAATAACCCCGCATGTTATCCCTCTCGATTCCCTGGTGCACGATTCTACTCCATGGCAGCCCCTTGCGAATAATCGTCAGAGACAACTTAGATAACATTTGTGCCGCTAACCTCTCAATATTTCAAGCCTGTTTCCTTATTGGAGCTCTGGTAACCTCCCTTTCTAAAAGGTTGGTTCCGGGCCAGGTATAGGATGGCTTTATCTACAGAGAGCATGCAGTGAATTTATTGCATAGATTGGATGAGTGCTTGTAATTCCTTTTTCTACGTATTCCATTCCTCTTTTCTAGATAGATCATAGTGTTCCTGTCTGAAAGAAAGAATAAAAAAAAATTTCTATGAGACAAGTCCATATCACTTGTTGGTTATTCTTGATTAGTATGCTACTGGAATGGTCTGCTCTAATTGAACAGGTATTCCTAAAAGGGTTCAGATTCACTCTAAATGCAATGAATTCTGAGGCTTTTAACAAAAATAGAATTATCGCATAAAAACAAAATAAAAATATGCATTAGTAATATACAGAGTGTTTCAACACGCCCGCCAAAACACTGCACAGAAATATTCCTTGCGTAAAATACATAAAAAATCACAATATACTCCTAAAGACGCATTTATTTCTTGAAAAAAGTGGCTTTTGTGGATAAAAATTTAATATTATATTCCAGATTCCTCACGAATGTTTTTCAAACATCAGGTACAAAAAAAAAGAATTACTTACCTTAAAAAAACGATTAGGGGAGAGTGAGTCAGTTTTGAACAGATTTTAGTTTTTTGTAACCGAACAAATTGAATCATAAAGCTTTTACTTATACTATTTTCTACTATGGACTTTCAAACACTTGGTGTAATTTGTGTGTTACGGTTCAAGACCCCCTCATATATACACTTCAGGATAAAAATATCAGTTTAAAAAAGGTATACATAGAAGCAGAAGACCTGATTTAATAATGTGTAAAAATTACTCACCTCAATTAATGAAAAATTGGCAAAATTCAATTTCTTGGAAAAAAAAATTTCGGAAGTTACTTTCGAGACGTCAAAAGCGACTTCACTGGATTACAATGAAACTAAAAAGGAGAAATGGCGGGTACGGACAGATGTTATTTTGATAAGAAATATGTTTTGACACTAAGGGGGCTTTTTAATTAACAGGGAATTTCGGGGGTGCTCTCTCCGAATTTGTAATAAATAATCAAAGATTTTCGTAGAAAACAAAAGTTAAACTTTTTGCCTCTTCGCCGGCGAACATTGTCCTCTAGTCTAGACTAGAGGACAGTTTTCATTTGTGTGTACGAGGCCCTATGAAAACCTTGTTTGTCATGGCATGACAGACCTGCATGTGAACTTGTCAACCTCTTTTCGAGCCACCCTGGTATAATCCTAATTCTTTATTTCCACCACTACATTCAATCTTTGCTTTTCGTAACATTCCCACCGATCCAGAGATGCCTCTTCCCAGAAACCCCCACGAACCACTTCATTATCATCCGTCAGTCATTTTCCCGCAGGTAGATCCCGCTCTATACCTGCAGTCATTGATTGTGAGCGGGCATTCTGTCGCCGGGCATCGCTGATAAGACAGGGAAGGTATGCAACCTATGTTATTCTGGGTATACGACCAACTAACATAAAGGGAACTAAATTACGTCGTATAAGGAGCTTTTACTGTTATAAACGTTATTAACTACATTTCCGATCTTTTCTCAAGGTATATAGTATTTATATTCTGTAGTTAAAAAAAAAGATTGTGGGAAGAACTCAAAATTGATTGAAATCCTATTCTTAAATATTTTTTTATTACTGAAGACTGTGACATTCCATTGTGACGAACGTAACATTTTAGACGACTTTTAAATAAGAAGTTTGCTAAATGATTTAATACTTTGAAATTCACTCCGGAAAAGATGGCTCGCAGATATTAAGCAATTCGAGACATTTTAACATATTTATATACACTTTTAAAATATGAATACTCTAACTTCTAATAAATATTATTGAATTCGACTTAATGGGACTAACGAAACATTTTCTTAAAGAGTTTGTTTCATTAGTCCCATTAAGTCAAATTTAATGTTATTTATTATAAGTAATTACATATTTTTAAAGTGTTTTAGTGCATGGATATGTTAAAATTACTTGAACTTAATGTATGGTAGCTCTCCCTTTTTTACAGAATGAATTCTAAAGTATCAAATCATTTAGCAAACTTTTAACGCTTTCAATTCTATTGCCGCCCGAGATTACTATTGAATCCTATGGAAAATTTGGGACTGAAAGGGTTGAAAGTTGTCTAAAATATTAGGATAAAATGACCCGACAGTTTTCCCTCTATTAGCTATATTGAGTTACGGCAATCCAGCTGATCAATTTGGGCAAATCACTGAGTCTGAGACAACTCAAACGAAATTATTTCACTTTTTTATGTGTGATTCGTTCGTTCCTTTCATCTTCATCGATAACTTTGAATTGCCGTAATAAAAATCGTCCTCACGACCATCTGAAAATAAAATACAAGACTATAGATTTTCCTGATCCCTATATAGCCGAATAATAGGTAAAATTTCATCTCCTGTATTACTCAGACCCAAGCCCAAGTAGCCCATAAAACAACGGCCAATATCATATTACCCCCCATGTTTATGGATGGACAATATTGTTTCTTCAACATTAATTATCAACAAAAGAGAGTGGCAAAAAATATTCCAAGTTCATTTTCACAGGTTGGTTTCATTCAAACAGTGTTACTTAGAACGTGTTTTAATAATTGAAAATCTCCCACACGAGTTCGATGTACCCGATATTGGTCAATATTGTTACAACACTGATAGATGTATACCTGGGCTCCCTGAGGATCACCCACATTTACATCACTCTATAAAACGCCACAATAGAAAACGTCCTGTCTATCAAATCTAGTGGAAGTCAATGACTGCATTATGAAAACCCAAAGTCGTTTGCGAGGAGTGTCAGTAAGTCCATACCGCGTGAAAACCCCAGGTAGGGACTTGCCAGGTATGCGCGCAGCCCTTGTATCCCCCTTCCACTTTTCTCCCCGCTCTTGAACCCGTGACCTCAGGTGAAGGAGGGGTGCTTTTCCCTCTTTGTCCCCCCTTACCTGCCGAAAGCTGAAAATTGCTATGGATTCGAGGGCATTATTTTGTTTGTGTACGAAGTTTTATTGCCTTTATAAAACTTTTTTTATTGTACGTTTGGGCAGGTGAATAGACAATGATTGATAGTTTTTTCCCGTAAAAGATCCAAAAGAGACTACAATATTAATAAAGAAAATTAATATCTACGTAGTTATAAGCCATCATGGATTAGAGACAGAAAAACATATTTTAAAGTGATTCCATTATTGGTAATGGTCATTGCTAATTACACAGTTTTTCGAAATTTAAAGGTAATGAACTTGACGGAAAATTTTTACTAAAACATTAATTAACCTAACTCTCAATGAAACACATCATTCCTATTTTTCACATCGAGTAAAAATCTACGTTAAAGAATGAACACAAATCTGTTAATTAACTTTTTTTGGTAAATATCTTAGGGGTTAAATCTTGAGATTTTGGATGTATACGATGACAGATGACAGTGAGAAGAAATGCATATTATTTATGACATAATAGTTTATTTGTGCTATTTATTGTTTTTAATTTAGGAAAAATGACAAGTGAACACAGAACCATGACAAATGAAATGTAAGCTGCGACAATGAGAAGAAATGTATCATAATATAGTACTACTATCATACTTTTACAACTATCATATATCATATTATACTATCGTACTACATTTATTTTTTTTTTACATTTATGTAAGGTAAATGTGGGTATAGTGGACACTTTAAGGAAAAGTTTCGGTTAAAATCTCTATAAATATCAATATATTTGCCTGTAAACGGTTACCATCCTATTTTTAGATCAACTGGATCTTCTTCTTTCGATTTTACCAATTAAAACTGTAATTAGATCGGGGAAAGTATTTTTAATGAATGTTTTAAAAGTACTCCAAATTGCTTCTATAGTGGCCACATCGATGTATCTGATGTTTCTATGGTGGACACCCTTTGCATCAAAAGTGGACACCTCTCTTTTTCTGCCAATAGGAGGGGGTTTATGCATGAAATTGAGTAGGTATGGTCGTTTAGTTCTAAAAAAGTCTTGCTTCCTAGCGAAATATATTTTGGATTAAAATAAAATCAGTTTTATTTGACTTAGAATTACAGACTTAATGGTTTCCGGCCCATAGCCTACGTTGTAGCTGATTTGAGAGGAATTTCCCGAAGCCAGGATGAAACCTAATTCGTACAACACCCGTTTTATGGCATAATCAACAGTTTCTGAAGAAAATCTGATTCAAATTAAAAATTATTTATATTTTTTTTAAAAGCCATTGCAGTGACCACTATTGGAAAATCTAAGATTCTCTGTTGGTAAAGTGGCCACCCCCCTAAATCCTCGTAAAGTAAAAATTTTCAAATAAATTTTTTTCAGTTTGATTGTATACAATCTACTTAATCTTAAAATGAATTTAAAAGTCAGTGAAACCGTAATAAATACTAAAAAATCAGTTCCGACTTAACCGTTTCCTAACGCGATTCTATAAGCAAAATCAAATTTTAGTCACTCGGCCGATGGTGTTATTTTCAAAGACTTAAATATCCTTCCCATACTGGGCTGTGGTATCGGTGGTTATTTAACTGATTACCTGATAGCATAATCTACTATGCCTATGAATTTTAACGCTATTTGATAACTCTAACTCGTATTAATTAAAATTAATCAACTAGGTGGCCACTATTGGGACAGTGTCCACTATACCCACATTTACCTTAATATTTATTTTTTATTTAGGAAATAAATCGATGGTGAAGACGAGAAGCCTCGTATCTCCAATTTTTCCGAAACTGAGTTTTTTATTGCTACCTACCTACCTACCTACCTATGCACCCAAAAACAGTTTTTTTGCTCTCCTGAAAAGTTGGGATTTTGGAGATTCGAGGTTTCTTGTCTTCACCGTCGAAATTCATTTTAATGAATGTTCTTACAATCACCAGTTTTTATAACAATATAAATATTATAAATAACAATAAATTATAATCGTTCATCTATATTTTTACTTCGCAATTCCAATTTTCAACAAAGTGTTTTCTAAAAACGCTATGAAAAAATTACGACAGCCTTTCATTCAAATACATCTGTACTATGATCGCTTAAAATTGTAGATTTTCTCCGCAGGATAGTAACTCTGTCAAGCTGCCATAAACCCCATAGGTAATAACACGCTTCGAACATTTCCAATGACACAAAAAACCCTCAACAAACAGTTCTCTATTCGGAAATACCCCTCTAAAATGAAATAAAAAAAAGAAACACCTCGGATTAGTCCGGACTATTGTGCTGGCTTTAATATGTTTGCCCACACTCCATAGAGGGGTGAGCTCAATCGCCTGCTGTGGGTACATAAAAAAGGGCATAATTTCAGACAAACATTCCTGTACCTCCCCCCAAAAGGTGTAGATGTTTTAAGCCCCCAAAAACGAAGGGAAAAGAAGAATGGAACAAAAAGAACAAGCCGAGGGGATGGGAAGAAAATTCAGAAAAGGTGTGTTTTGGAACGTTTTTCTGGCGACTAGGCGACGGCGACCACCTATGGTTCTCTGTTGTTATTTTTTTATGTTGCCTCTGCAGGTTATAAGCCCGGGCCGACCTGAGTTATGGCCGACGTTTATATGAAAGTGAGAGTACCGTGATGCTGTATCTGTCTTATGGGTCATCGAGCAAATAAAGCTCTGAAGCAGGTTCTGAGAAAGCGCTTTGTATGGGTTTTGAAGTGATACATCGTTCTCAAAAGCTACTTTAAAGTAGCAGAAATCATGTAAAAGAATGTGTATTTCAAAAGCGGGTAAAATCCGGCTGGAAAAAGACACTATAATTATTTTTGTAAGGGGATGTCTATAAATTGCGTGAGCTTTCCCAAATTGTGGACATTAAATTACGTGAGATTTTGCTGGACCCTCCTCCCCTCAAATTCTCACTTTTGAGATTTTCTATACATAGTTTATGAACAAACTAATTTTTTATATGTTCATAGCCGCGTTTGTTTTGTTTTACCCGCATGACACCTAAAAAACAATTTGCAAAATTTTTAATACAAATACATGTTGAAATTAAAAACATAGTCTTAACTTGGTAATATTACGACTGGGACTGTCTGTTAAAAAATTCGCTGTTATGACTAATCTGAGCATTTTCCCAAAACTCCTGCTAAATAAACATACATTTTCTAAACTAAAAGCTGAGGTGACATTTTAATTGACTCTCTCTTCCCCTGGAGAGGATTTGCTGGACCCCTTCTCCCTTTTTTTGACCTCACGTAATTTATGGACGTCCCCTAATACCAATGAATTGCTCTTTATGATCTAATTGACGTATTTTTTAAATAGAGTTCTATGTTATACTATTTGCCTAAAATCTCATGAATTCGAACACTTTAAGTTTGTTACATATGTTTTTATTAAGGTTTGTTTTTAATTTGGATGTCTTGATTTTTTTTAATAATTAAATAAAAATTTTAAAAAACAATGTATGGAACTTTTTTTTGTTAAATATGAGATGTAGAATATTAATTTAATTTACGATAAAAATAAATTTTAGAAACATTTCTAAAAATAGAATCCATAGAAGATAAAAAAAATTCTTCATTCAAAAAGGGAAAAGTTACATAATATGGAATATAATTTCGGTTGGACGAATTGATTATTCAGGACAGGTTTTCTCAGTAAGAGATATTGAGAATTAACATTAAAATTTGAGTGCTTGAAAAAAAATGCTCTTTTATAAGCTTCCTAACAAACTAGGATAATTTTAAATCGTTAATATTTTACTTTTCAAAGTGGGGAAATTTAAACAAGGGATAAATATAAACGCTCTTCTCCTGTGAGCTTTTTACATGAATTTCGAAAATTTAATTAAATAAAAAAAATTTGTCAGGAAAAACTGCATCTATATATATAAGAAGTAAGGATCAAACGATATTAGTAATCGAAAGATCGTTAGAAATTTAATCTAATTACATTTTGAAACCTTCTTTGAAATCGTTTGTTAATATATTTCAATCCGAGCAAAGTATTGTAATTTTGGCGGTATTTTAAAGAAATTCGATCCTATTTTTTTTAGTAAGTAACTTATTTTTAATCATTCGAATAACTTTTAATTTGAAGAAAAAAAAAATTTAGTCATTAGTTTAGCTTACATACAGTTTTTTTGTACATATTGTAATTACTTTTTTAAGTTTCTGAATGATATTTTATGCTAAGTTCGGTGTTCCCATTTATCCCTGTGTGGAGGGGTTAAATGTAAACTCAACATCTGCAAAGATTAATTTACTTTGTAATGCTTATAAGTAACTAATATACTTATGTAATACTAGCTAAAATATTACAATCAAAATGAGTTTAGGCTATAAAAACTGCCTCCTAAATATTTCCAAGCTTAAAATTTCAACTATGATTTAATTATAAATTATTTTAATATACATTTCTGTACAATTTTAATAATTCCATATTTGATTGAATTTTTAATGCCACGATGATCAAGGTACATACATATAAATTATTTTTATCCTCATTCCTGATATAGAGAAACTTTTTAGTAAAGCTTCAGGTAACTGCTCATCTCTGAATAAGAGTTATTTATTTAAATGAAGCTAATTCAACACTGGAATGTATCGCTTGCTTCGCTCTGAGGAAAATATTCCTGTGGTATGTATAGGTATTTAAAGTTTTAAATTACGTCTAATTCACCTATTATGTAGATATGCTGCATCACGTGTCCGTTAAAAATGAATCCCCGTTTCCTGTTTTTATAAATAACGTTCATAGCTTCTGAAGTTTTCTGTGGATTCTGCAGATTTTAGATTAATGAGTTAATTACACAGTTACTGAAAATTTTACAGAGAGAGCAGGTTTTAAATTATTGCGATAAAGTGGCCTTACTGTTTTGATTTTGAAGCTCAGTGTATTTATTTTTTAAAAATTTCCTTTTTTATATAAAGTTGTGGTTAATATTGAATAGTTAGTTTTTAATCGTAAAATTAACTTATCATATTCAGAAATTTGTTTGCATAGCGTTTAAACTACGAAAGGAACTAATAAGGTTCATAATGAGTGTGGTAATTATGGTAATCATATTCTTTAAAATTTAGGTAACATTATAGAGCTAACAAATTCGAAAAAGTGATGAAGATTGTATTTGAATTAATTAAATACTGAATCAAAATTCTTTGCCAGAAAAAGCTAATATCTTTTTTTTAAAAATATTGCAAAAACTGACCATTTTTATGGGTATGTGATTCAAATAATTATCTTGATCAAAAATAAAAAAGTTGCAAAGATTAGAAAGTATTAAAATATGGAACAACTTTCTGTTTGAAAGTGAAAATGAGTGTATAAAATTAAGAAGAAAAAAAAGAATCGAGTTAATAGTGTAAAGCAATATTGCGTGGGATAGATTCTTGAGAATATATTAACTGTTGAACGTGGGTTTTTAAACATCTCGTAGGTAGTGAAAAGGTATTTTTGTTCTTTAGTCAAACTTTTTAAGAGAAAATATTTTTCTTTCATTGGCAAATTAGTTGATTAACAAAACCTTGAGTTCGCAATGTTTAAGTTGAAAAGATAAAAGCAAAATTACAAGTATAATCTGGAAAAAAACTAATATGTTATACTTTGACAAACTCAAATGAAACTTAGTATTTCAATGAAACCTAATTATATCAGGCATTATCGTCAATAGACATGTGTTTCCATAATGAATGTCACGGTTGAAATGCAACACTCATTTAGTGTGGAAACCGGTTCAATTCAATTTTCCTCCATGTCCAAAAGAATGATCTCAGAAAAGCGGAATAATTGTTATGTTTGGGTTGTCAGGTTAATCTACTTTCAATGCCTTTTATGGTATTCGTAATGTTACGCCATTACATCCATCTTTCATTTTCGGTTCTTGAGATCAATAGTAGGTATCTTTTACTCTGTATGTAGTACATGTGTGATAGCGTTCAAACTTGTATGAAAAACTAGATTTTTTTAGTTTTTGGTTAAAAAATTATAGTTGAAACTACTACAGCTATTTAGATACTTTTCATATTTATCCACCCTAATAGGCTTTTATTAAATTACGTTTAAAGCGTTCACCTGGTTCTTCTATCAAATAGTTTTGAGTTCCTTTTGTTTTAAATAACGATAGTTTCCAAATCGGTGCTTAATATTTTTGCATTTAATAAAAACCATTAAAACTGCTTTAACAAAATTTTTGGAATTGTCCACGGCTTGGCTATTATACGTAATTTATGTTTTTGAGTTGGATCTTCAAACTATACTCGAATAATATGAACATATTAAAATGTCAGTAATAAAATCTTCCCATTGGTTAGAAAGTTTAATATAGGTAAATCTTTTCTCCAATTTTCTCCCTTCTTTACTTAAAACCCATTCTCAATTGTGATTCTCCCCCTGAGATTCTTACTGCTGTTATAGCTAGTTCTTACTCCATCGGGGCTGGTACGCTCTTACCTCCATAAACACTTTAAGAGATTTTTTCTTGGTGCCCTCCAAAGCTTTTAGACAGCGGCGCTGAATCAGCTACTGACTCAAGAGGCATAGGGGACAGTATTTATTTGTCCCTATCATCGTTCTAAAAGGGGAAACACTTTAAACGCTGCGACCGTAACTTGTCCCCTCTGTCTCTCCTTGGAGGTGGAAGTGAGTGATTGGACGGAAAAGCACATAAAACTTCGATGGGGTGGCACGTATATTTACTCCTGTCCCGAAGTTGAAAAACTCTGGGTAAATTTGGTTGCTGAGAAAATAAGGGTTGGGCTTGTTTAAGGAGTTGAGGTTGGTCAACAATAATGGATTGAAGGTTGATGGCTCTGAGGCCAGACCTTGGACTCTTGACGCTTCCTAATGCTACTTTTTTCTCTTTGTGTTTTTATTTCTTCTTATTCGCATCACTTCCAACGTTTTTAAAAAAAATTAATGAAACTATCCTCATTTAATGTTAGGTTCCAGATTGGCTCGAAAGATACGGAATTGTGGAGCTTTATTTTTGAAGGCCGATGGAGCGTGATAGATTTCGGGTCCTTAAAACTGAGTTGATGTTCGAAAGCTTGGAAACATCTTCATTAGAAATTTTATTATTTAGCATACACCGTATCCAGAAAAGGTAGAAATTCACTTTTAGTGAATTAATTTCAGTAGTTTAGTTGGGTTAGAACGCAGAAAAAAGCGTTCTTTAGAAGATATATGTTAGGTTTCTTCACTGTCTCATTCTATGATTCTTTCTTTCCTATCTCTATTTAGTCTAGTTTTCTCTTTTGTTTTACTTCTATTACTCTCTTATCTTCATTCTATCTCAATCAAAAGTAAAAGTAGGGGAAAGTGTAGGGAAGAGTTAGAATGTAAAAATCAATGGAAAATACAAGTTAAATACAATGGTAGATTGTTAACTCTCAAGGAATCTACTGAATTCAACAGATGCGAAATATTCTTTTTCCTATACTAAAATCACTTTTCTACTCTGAGAATGTGCACTTGACATGGTTCTTCATTATTGCTCATTCGTCGGCAAACTTCAAAACGGCCAACATACCTCCAAGACTTAACCATAAGTTCCTCATACTCTCTATTCTAATTCAATAGGTTTCCCGCCTCTCACTTTAAAGGATAGAAAGAACTAGAGAAGGCATTGAGGAAGTTCCCACTTTGTGAAACCAACATCCCTTATGTCTTAATCATTAGGAATAATTCGTGTCCACAATGAATCTAATCTATGCCATTGGTATAGATGGCAGTATTTGCTATCTGTGTGATGCTGTCTTGTCCATATGCGTCGAAGACTTCCAATACAATAAAGAGAGGAGAAGCGAAGATTGCGTGGTACTGATGAAGGCAATTTCTATACTTTTATATTATCAGGGTTAATATTTATTGCCTTGGGGGTGGCATGTCTTTAATTCCCTATTATTTGAGATTCCATATACGGTTTGATTGATTTCGAAAGCGAAAAATTACTGTATCTAAAGGACAAATTATTGGAAATCTTTCTGAAAGTTTAGACCTTTCCTTTCCCTTGGGAGAGTAAGACTAAAGATTTCAAAGGGAATTCTTTGTCATGTGCCATATTTTGGGTGGTAAAAAGGGTTATTTTAAGAAACCTAGAACAAGCAAAGTGTATGATAAACTTTTCTATAGGTTGGTTAATTTTTTATAGCGCAAGTCCTACATCAGGGTATAGAGATTAGAGATCCAGGCAAGACAGATTATATACTTAAAATTACAGAGCAAAAAAAGCATTCGTCCGATCTAATCTACACATCAAGTGCAATAAAAGTTCATGGTAAAAATATTTATGTAAAATATCTGAATTAAAAGGTGATGATATTGGTATAGTTAAAATCTTAGATGTGATGGAGTAAAACCAATGAGACGTGTGAACTTAAGTATGTTACATGTTTAAAATCTGATGAATTACAACTTTAATAGCTGTGATGTGACTCGTGATTAAATTCTCCATAATTTCTCATGTATTTCCTCTCGTCTTAGAACGTTATTGGATGTGTTTTGGAGTCATTCAAATCGATATTTGTGGTTGATATTTGTTCTGGTAGAAGTTTATGGCGTCGTTCAAGCCTTTAGTTTGGGCTAAGTGTTACTGTGCTTTCTTTATGAAACATTTTCATAGTTTCACCTACCTTCCCTCGATCGGTTCAAAAGCGATGGTTCCCCTGTTCGCTTCTCTCTCTCCACCTTCTCACCATCGCTGCTTGGCTTAGCGCCTGGCACGTTTCAGCCAAGATGGATGACTTGGAAAAGGGACACCGTGTTCCGAGAGATGTCGAGAAATCCCGGCGGATCGGCCGTTAAGCGCGCCCGATGCCTTGTCACGGATCCCTCACGGAGTCAACCAGGCTTTTAGATGCACTTTTTTTATTCTGGAGGAAATGCTGTTGGCAGCAGCAGTGATGGATTTCTGAATGGTGGAGTGGAAATCTATCGAGTGTAGCGTCACGGCCTGTTACCCGTTGGGAAGGATTTTTAAAGAATTTATTGGGGTTTTTTTTCTAAAGGGTGTTGGACGTGAATTGAATCTTGGCCATTTTAATAGAGGGATTTCCAAAAGGAGAGTCTGTGGGTTTAGCTTGTGGGTTCTGATCGGTAGACTTACTATTGAAGTGAAGATTCATTAGAAGAAGGTATTTATATCTATTCAAGGGAGAGCCGTTATCTATTCTGTTAAAAAAACATCAAAATATTCATAATATCGCCAAATTTCATTGTTGGCATCAATTTTTCTGTAGAATTTTAATCAGATGACTTTCAAAAATTTTTGGAGATAATTTAATCTTTGTCGTCTAACAACACAGCTTAGTGACTACAACCTTATGATGAGTAGGTAATTTTGTTTCCAAACTGGAACTTTTATGAACGAAAATGTTAAAAATACAAAATGTTTATGATAATTTTCTTAAATTTAGTTTTATGAGACATCAGTATTGAGGGGCATTATCAATGCTTGACAGCATTCTTAAGCCATGAAGCTCAATTCAATGGTAGCTGTAAAAATATTAGTTACAACTGATCAAATTAGATAAAAAATTATACCTACTGTAAAATTCAAACACAAAAAGATTACCTATAGTGTAAATAATTTTACACTTTTACTATAAATATACACACAAAACCCAAACGGTATTTAAAATTGACAATTCTGAGTACAAATAATAGACACGTAAAATGGACACATGACATGAGTAACCATGTTTCATGTATCATATTTTTAAGACCCAGGAAAATATCTTATAACAAATCTTAAGAGGCCTCACATTTTTTTGCAAACTAAGAGGCCTTTTATGAACACTTCTTCGTGACTCTGGTTTTCTCCTTGTCTGGGGAAAAATGCGACATTTTGACAACATCCTGCTGGGGTCATAACATAGCTTACTGCATCATGCCAAGGTTTGACATCTTAAGTAGACCAAGACAGATTCTGTGTTTAACCAAATTTATTTATTCTGTTGTTTTTGTTTTTTCCCTCTGCACACAGTTCAACAATTCATCTTATTTCTCGTGTTTCTGTTTATAAATGGGACTTATATCCTCGTTTTAATCACTAACTTCATTTTTCGATAAAACGCTTGTTTCTGTTACTTTTATTGGTATTTGAAGTAGTCATAGGGAACTTTAATTACTAGGGTCAAACACATTTTAATGTTTATCTGTATGGTAAAGAAATAATGAAATAGCCATGTATTAGAAAAGTACATAAAGCTGGAAAAGAACAAATTTTCATTATTTCCTTCGGAATCTTTATTTATATTTGTTTTATAGAAAGGAACATTAGAACGATCAAACTTTTTCGTAACTTTAACACAGCTCAATCAAGTATAAATCGTGGTTTTTAGTATGAATAGGGGCGATCTCTTGATGCCAAATTGAATATGATTCGTATAGACTTTATGGTGTTTAAACTAGCACCTTAAATTTATTGTTTTGTGTTTTCACTTACTTCATGAATTCTTTAATCACAATTCAGAGATGCAACATGAGTTCAATTTAAAATGTGTTGAACATTTGAGTACCAAAGATAAATTGCAAACTTTACCCATCAAATGGACCTGTTATTTCAGCTCCTGTCAAGTTTGGGTTCCAAAGACCATTTAAAACCTCACAGTAGCCGCTACTTCAACGCGAAAAAAATGTCCCTCGGTCTGATAAATGTGCAACGCGTCGCCCCGTGTCACATGTCACCGACTGTGCAAGTGATGACGGAATTTATGATGATGTCATCATCATCATCTGCCCCATGTGTTGTCGATCAGGGGTGGAAGTCGCTTCTAACCATCATTCGAAAAAGGTTTTCCTTCTGCATCTGGCGGCACGATGAAAAGACGGTTCTTGGAATGTGATTATATCGGTTTGCCGAGAGATTTGAGGAGGAAATTATTTTCGTCAGTCAGGTTACCCCGCGCTGCCGTGAGATGCAGAAAAAACTGGTATTTTTTGTAGGATTCTAAATTTCAAACACATGTTTTTGAAATCGTTTGTAATGCCGATGCCTTCCTTCATCTCAACCCGCTTTTTAATTCAAGCAGACTTAAATGAAATTGCGCTCATGATGCCTGAGCGGAAAAAAAAATATACGAGATTGTGGATTATTATCTGACTGTCATGGTGGGCCCCCAAACATCTCTTCACGTGCCACTCTTTGCTAACCATTGCTGCAGAGCGAAAACAGTCAATTTGTCATTTTTATTTTTATTCCCTTCTCCAAACTGACGATTCGATTCCACCCACAAAAATACTCCGTTAATCTATACATTACGTATTTTATGTTTTAAAATATACTATATGTTACGGGCAATGTGATAAATTCGGGTATTAATAATAATGCCTGCGTATTTCGGGAAAAGTTATAAATACTGATTGATAAATGCCATTGAACTAATCACATTGCCCGCCTCATTTCGAGCATTATTAATAAGTCCCGGTTTATCACTTTGCCCGTAACATAATATACATAAGAAGTGAAATCCCACGATCGAAAGAAAATTTCGGTATTAACTACCACTAAAATATTAACGAAAAGTAATATACAATTACAGAAAAATGCTCTGTAGTAGTACAAATAATTGTTTGTTTCTATATATAATTAACACTGAACATCCAAAAGTTCATGTGGAAAAAGCAAAAGTTTTGACAATTCTGCATTTTCAGATCAAATTTCATACCCTGGCTTCAGTACGTCTACTACACTGCTCAAAACAACTATAAAGGATATTGGTGAATTTGATGCATATTAGAAAGGAAAGGGAATATTTACAGTGGTTGAAGCATTTTTCATAAACTCAGGGTCATTTGAAAGCTAAACCCATGCAGTGAATAAAAGAAAAAAAAATATTTTTAGTTTTTTTGATCGGAATTCGAAATTGTACATTTTGTGAGTGGTTAAGAAAAAAAGTGAAAAATCTCTCAATACTTAATCAAAAATCAATTTCGATTAGAGGTAAGGTTTCCCCGGACTGATAACAACGTTGTGCACCCGTTTTGCATCAAGTTTGTTATTTTATTGCTGAGGGGCTGGGATATTTTCTCCAATTGCCCTTTTAGAGCATTTTCCAGCACTTGAATGTTTGAGAGGTATTGGAAGGGCAGCAATTCATCTCACTAGCATGTCCGAGACGTGTTCTTTTGGATTCATACCAGGAGAACGTGCTGGTCAATCCCATTCTTGCAATTTCTTCATCCTGAAGGAAATCATTCACTAAGGTAGCACAATGTTATATGCAATTATCATCCCTTAAAGTAAAATTACTATCGTTTTCTCCTAAGGTCTACCAGAGGTGTAAGGATATTGGCCTTATAACTCTGGACCGCCAGAAACGGTCCCTGTGATGTGGGGGGTCTTTATTCCATTGATAGAAATGCTGCTTTATACTATCACTCCACCCCTCCAAATCTGACTCCTCTCGTTTTTCAGTTCATCCTGATAACAGATGATTTTGTCTGGAAGGAGCAAGGACCACAAAATAATCCAAATTTTGTGCATGAATGGAGTCAGATCCTTAGAAAAAAAAATTAGGGCAAACCACCTACTCTAAATTAAAGGGAATAACGGCATTGGATGCTGTAACTCCGCTATGACTCTAATAAACGAAACAAAACGTAAGAAGTGATTAAAAACCTCCCGGAAATAAAAGTGAAACACTTCAAAGAACCCACATTCTCAAAAGGCCGAATGATTGGAACCCTCGATAAGACGAGATTCGGGAGCCCGCACTACAGACATCCGACTTCCTACAGCAGTTAATTATTCTCCAGGTAGACAAGGTGCTCCATCCTCTTCAACCTGAGAGAGAGATATGCGGTTCATTAGAGATAGGTTTATCGCACCTTTCTGGCGACTGTCGCTATTAGATCTGGATCTCTGGGCGAATTCCTTCAGTGGGCGGGGGATCGAGGGAAGGTTTTTTGGTGAATGATGACTTCATCTGGGAAGCAAATTGCCGGAATCTATTTGGTGGGTTTGAGCAACAGGGATGATCCAGGGATCTCCAAAATATGAACTATGGGATAGTTTTGGACTTTTAAGTGTGACCCATTTTCCTTTTTTTTTAATGAATCTACGGTTAGCCTTGAATATAGGGGAAGTAAACATACTTAGAATGTCAGTTATGATTATTATACCATGAAGAATTTGGTTTTATTCGGTTTAGAGTTAGGATTAACCCAAAGTTCAGCGCTAGGATGCACCCAGTGCTAAACCAATACCTTGTTTTTTTTTAAAACTCTCATTCCTCTATGAGTCTCTTTTTTTAGTAAAATCATCAGGCAAAAGAAGAAATTATAGTAATAATTTTAAAGAACACCGCTTAGTTAAAATTTGTAGAAGTCTCAACGTTGCGCCTTTTTTGGAACCTCAGCATCTCCAGAAAAAAAAATATCCTACTGGGCAGTAGTCTCTATCCAGTCTATAGAATACACTGTTAAGACTTAATATTTTTAATTCCAAGTGTTTTCTCTTTGATCCTTCACTTCTTTCCTTTGGTTCTTAGTAGAGATGGTATGAGGTATAACCACATAATAGAAGGTACACAACACAATAATCACACAGTAGAGAACTTTAATGATGTTTGATAACTTATAGTGGCAAATTTGAATCAGAAACATTTCATTGAAGGGAAAATAGTCAATTTAGCTGTAGCCGTAAAAATATCATGGGATTTTTCTTTTTGGTAATTTTAGTTCCCTCAAAAATAAATTGTATTTTATGAATAAAAGGTCATCTACTTGTTTTCAGATAAGACGTTTATACCGTTTTGAGACTTTGAATTAAAAAAATAACAGCTCCAGACAGAAAATGTTCATGGTTCGCTCCAAACCCCTTTGATGAACCCACCATTTACAGCATCCGCCATTTATGGTCCGATTAACACCCCCACAATTTGTGGGGGAGGGCTTCTCTGAGTCAGGGAGGAAGTCAGTGCGGTCCCCTCCCCTAAATTTGCACTTGGGGAGTCAGATGAAAGATTTCTACCCCGGAAAGACCCCCCAATTGAATCCGAGCTGTTATCGCTCAATCATCTGAGGGAAGTTGGTTTTATATGTAAGAGCCCCCTTCTTTGTGAAGATTTTGGAGTGTTGATTTTTTACAATGGATTTACGGTTTGGTTGTTATTGGAGTGTGGTATGCTGTTTGATTTATCAAAGTAGTTCCCAGTTGAATTCACTGTCACGAAATAATCGCTTCTCTAGCTACAAACAAAAATGTACTACTATTCTATTAAATAATCGTTTTTCTATTTACAACCAAAAGTGCTATATTCGATTAAATAATCCTTTCTCTATATATACAAACATAAGTACACGATTCGATCAAATGATCCCTTCTCTATCTACAACTAAAGTATACTTTACTATTCTATTGTATGAATTTATTTTCGGGATATATTCGTTTGCTATTAAAATGTTTTCTATTGTGTCAAGTTTTAAATCGTTAAAAAATATCTCAAATGATTTTAAATCTATGTGATTTTATTTTCGGGCTTGCGAAACTATTTCGGTGCCATATTATGACACGTTTACGCATACAGACACATCATGCTCAGCTAGTCTGAGTATGCATTGATTTCAATAGTTGTTTTCTAATATGTTGGTTTGCGAATTTTGCAAGATTATCGTTTTTAGAAAAGAAGAAAACTTCTTTATGTAAGTAAGTTCTAAAATCTTTTCTTAAAAACATTTTCATTTTTTTAAGGGGTAAGTTTAACAAGGCTCAAATTGCTTTTCATCAGGATTCTAATTGAAAGTATTTCAAACAGAATATCTTAAATAGAAATAAGTTAAATTAAATTTGTGAGCAACAAACTCAGTGGGATTAGCAGTTTTCACTTTAAAAAGGTAAACAAATGTGTTAAGTTCAAATTTATAAAAAACCATGTAATGACAGTAAATTGATGAATCAAATCATTCCTAAAGCCAGCCTCGCGTATCGCGCATCTAACAAAAACAATCCAACACATTGAGCTCAAAGAGGATTGTAGTTTTTCCTGCCTAAAGAATCCTCTTACAGTGAAAACGGTTTTACGGGGACGAGTTAATCACTGAGGGAAAAACAAGCGATCTCCCTTCCAAAACCGGTTTTTTCCGAAACATCCACGGCTGATCCCCAGGCAACGAGGATATTTTTTCATGTATGACAAGCTACCGTTTAAAAGCTCATATTATCAATGGATTAATAGATAAAAAATAAGTAAAAGAACCGAGAGATGAATTGTTATCGAAAATTATAAAAGATTTGATATTCTCTTGTTCCGCTTTAATAAATAACTAGTTGCTGATTACCATGTATTAAATGATGAAAGGGATAGAATTGCAGCTGAACAATTGATATGGTGATAGAAGAGAACCATGAAATCATATTACAATGCAAGTTTTCCTTTTTCTCGCAACATATTATCTGTTAATGGGGCAAATATTGAATGAAATATTTTGATTATGCAAAAACTGTTATAAATTAATGTTTAAGAAATAAGTCCATGAAATTATCATAGCTCATTATTAGGATGGTATAAAGATATCCTTGTATAAGTTTCTATATTTTCGTTCATAATTTTCATTTTACCCATAACATTATAGAATTGTTAAGTTTGTTGCAATTTGAGTGTATACATTTTTAACATTTTAGGGAGAGAAATCATAGTAATTTTTTATGTATAGTATTAAGTTTGAGCAGAGCGCTGTTCTGTTGAATCATTTTCACACAAATGTAGCATTATTATTCTTTTAATTCTTCGATCATACGATAAGCAGTTGAGCTGGTAATACTGCTGAATAGTATTCTTCAACACAATTAGGATCGTTTGACCTAAAAATGTTTCCTTGCGCTTAATTCGCACATTAATTTTATATCCATTATTTTCGATACAGTATTCATTCAGTTTAATTAATAAAAAGTTCTATCTGATTTCAAGTTTTTCTCTTGGCTCCATGTTTATCAATTTCAAACCATGGGTACTACTGAATAAGCATTCTTTAACGCAACTAGAAATGTTTGACTTTAAAAATCCCCCTCTTATTTTTCCAATCGCCTTGTAATATCTGATGCATTATTTTACGATACACAGAATTTATTTAAAAGTTTTATCTCCTTTACCAACTCAATTATTTTTTAAACTAAAAAGTGGTAAGTAACCACATCACCTAGTTTACATTACCGTCAACCGGGGTTACTTTCGTCGCAACGAACTTTAGATCAACACATGAAGGAAAACTATACATATTCTACCAAGCTTCGGAAAATGATCTTAAGATACTATATCCATTTTCTACCTAATCCATTTTCTTCATAATATTATTCAATATTGATGTACAAAGTTACCCCAACTGACTATACTCCCTTGTTTTCCTTCTGCATCTACAGATAATTCATAGTCAAACTTCCTCCATATTTCCATCCTAACCGTCCCGTCGGATGGGGACCCATGACGTGTCGGGGCGTCTCGCTACATGCGTCCGATCGGATGGCTAGTGAGTGACGAGCCCCCATCGATTGTCCCACTCCACCCCCAAAGTGATTCCGCTTTGCCCCCCTTCTGATGACCCACCGGGGGCTGACTGACCCCTGATTGACCGTGGTTTGGAGGGGGCGATGGATTGAAGGGATCTATGTAAATTGCTCGAAAACTGATTGCCACTTACCTCATCTCGCCACACAGAAGGCGAAATGGGTGCATAGGGATTTAGAATGGTGAGGCTATTTGTATATTATAGTCACCACTAAAATATCTTTGAACAATAATAATAGATACTTTTCTCTAATACTTTCGACTAGAAAAAACACATTTACTGTACTACATTGGTTAAAAAGAAGCTGTGATATTAAAAAAGCTTATGCATTGAAATAGAGGCGCTTTTATAGATTGACCATGAAATGGGTTGGTCCCAGAAGGCGTAGCCCTATTAAGATTCTACTGTTACTCAGTTATTTACTATTTTTTTTTATTGACGTGGTAATTCCAATACTTACTTAGTCCAATTACGTGGAAAACAAAATGAACGAAAATACTTCCATGTATCCAATTACTTTTAGACGATCTCGAATTTGTCTTACTGGCGCTATATGCTCTCTTACCTGGAGCCATTAAAGACTAATCAATAAAAAAATATAATTTAAACTACTCTCTGGTTAAAATTGGAGCAGCCCAATTATTTTAAGGATTGTACTTAACTTATAAAAATTATGAATGTAAATTTGCAAATTAACGTAACTAAAACTTCTGCTTCGAAGAATTTTAACTTTAATTTAAATTTGAAATTGCAGAGTAACGATAATTAAGTACGAGTAAACTGATAATTTTTGAAATCTATAATTAAGTATCCGGTACTATGGGGGTAAGAGTGTGTGGAACAACTGTCTTTTAAACATAATATGAATTAAAATTATTAAACATATACACAGTTAGTATTATTCAACATATCAACTTTGTATTTCATACAGTAATAATGAAGCATAGATTTAGAACATTAAATATTTAAGTCACAATTCGTAAAGTATTGTAGAAAATAATTTAGAAAATCTAAACCAACAAGAGAAATGTTAAGACAAATATCAAAAAAGCTATTGCTGTGTTCTTCAATTTGATTTCCAACCGGTGTGATAAAACGTGAGAGCCTCAGAAATGTTCTTCGATATTGTCTCATCTTTAAATTTAGGACAATTACTCGGCACTTAATTATAAACATTAAAGTAAATATTTTTTTTCCATCTAAGTAAGTTAAGTAAGTAAGTTTTTAATTGTTAACTGTTTAGTAGTAGTGAGTAATGACAAGTCAAAATAAAAAAATATTTAAAATTTTTTTATTTACTACCTCATAACACCATTACTACTTAAGAGGATTGTTAGAGCTCGCCTATGGAATTCGTTTATGAAGGAAAATAAAGGAAGATTCGACAGACTTATGAAACCAACAGATTCGTCACTTTGTTATTCACTGCAAACTCCATCCCTTTGAGTAAATAAATTTGTCAACCTCTTTCCCCTCCCTTCTATGAAATACCCCGAACAAAACGAATAACACAAAAGATTCCGAACTATTTCCATTCGAACTTCTCTAACCGCTGCTGACCCTTCCAGTGCACACGACCGCCCCATTTTGAGCCCTATTACTCCCCACTTTCCATCTGTCGTCTCCTCCCTTTTGTTCGACGACCCGCAAACGATAATTTCATCACCCACCCCCGATCTGTCATCCATCAGTCAGACCGCATCTGAATATCTAGTCGGACATTCAAGTGCTAAATGACTCTATAGGGCAGAAGCGATTGGTAAAATCAGCGGCCCGCTTATATGTTTGTTCCTTTGTTTAGAAGATGCTGAAGGGCTAGAAAATTTATTAATAAAGTAGTAATAGTAAGTTTCAATATTTAAGTTAGTACTATTACATTGAGTTACATTAATAGAGTTAAGAATAAGACTTATGGCACTAAATCTTATCGTCCCTACCATAATTGTGAGGTCCCACTCTGCCCGGATCACATCTTTAATTGTCCAGCGGTTTTTGGATAGTTTCCATTTAGTGGATAGCTATACTGAGAAAATATCATTGATAGCCAAATATGTTAATATGTTATTATTTTACATACTATTTGAAGCCTCTTGTCTCTCATGGACAGGACACCAACCAACCAGTTATAATACGCAACGTATCACCATCGTTTTTTTTTTTAAGAAATACCTCATGATAGTTCTTGAAAATTTGATTTTCTGTGAGAGTTAACCTATACATCTAACCCCATCTAACCTAATAATCGATCCACTGAAGCATATTTAGAAAGTAAAGTACCCGCTCACATATTTACAAAGGCTCAAGACTCGGGAACCAGTGGCGCATTCTTGAGCCTTTGTAAATATGCGTCCCGTTAACTTATTATTCTTCAAGACCTTAGGAAACGACTCCCATGCTTAATTTTTTAGTCCCTGTAAATTTTTAACTTTAATTTAAAGAAAAATTTTAAATTGAAGTATGAAATACCCTTCCTAACAGATTTTTTGCGGGGTATTTACGGTAGAAAAATCTTCTCTTTTTTATGATCCTGCCACATTTCTGTAAGAAAAATAAATTAGCTGTGTTCTCTAACGCTTGATGAACTCAATGATGAATGAAATTGCCACTGCCAAATTTTGAAATAACTGGAAGCATTCAAAGTTCATTCGTGATATTGAAACACTTTTACACTGCCATACATATCAGTGAGTGTTTCACTCAACAAAATTGCATGGTTATCCTTTTTGCGACAAATTTCCTATTTTGTCAACAGCATTAATTCATAATACTCTTCTGATTATTATGCACATCTAACTGAAACTCAAAGAGACCATCCGAGCGTTGGTGTTTCATCCTCCCTTCCAATGCATAATGGATGAGATTCTATCGCGCGTTGTTATGACTGGACGAGGAGATGCAGTTACGGATACAGTTACGTGGTCAAATTGCTGTCGAGCCGCAGTCCCAACGAATTTTGTCAGATCCGATCGTAGAATTTATCGACTCATTCATAGTGGAACGTAGGAAGAAAAATTGGCTGATTCGTAATGGAAGGAGATATATTTGAGTAAGATTCGTGATGTAGTGGAAATGGATCAATTTGTTATGGAATTACTCATTTCATCGAGTGAGCTGGGCGATGACGGGAATAGCATATCACTTTTGTGGTTTCCCGATGCAGATAGTTTAAGGGTTTACTTATTGCAATATTGTTATGCAAATTAATCAAATCCATTCAGTTAGATACCAAGAAGAGAGCTAAGTAGTACACCCAAATAAACTGAAAGCATGTCTTTATTTCATATTCATAAAGTAGAAACAACAGTAGGGGCTTATAAAAATTACCGAAAATAATTAATAAAAATTTTATAAAATTATAAAAAAAAAATTCTAAAAACACAGTAAAATATTTTTATGCAATTGAAACTTCTCGGAATGCTGCTTAAACGCTACTCTGAACAACTGTAGAAATTTTTTTTACCCATTTAAGCCTTTTCATAATTGGGAATACTCTACAGCTTGAGTACATTTGAACTCTAGTACGCCAGCACAATTAACACATCAAACAAAGAAAGAATATTCATGTAAAAAATAGAGAAAAAGTAATCATTTATTGCTTTGACCAGCGCTGAGATTGAAGGGTTTAAGCAGAGAGACGCCCACTGTCCCCAATATATCTGGGCCATACCTCCTAAAACAAGGTTTTTGACCAAATAAACGATAATGAAGTGATAAAAAATATAAGTGCGTCGCCAAACTTCTTCAAAACTACAGCCCATGCCTTAGATCCAACAGGTTGTAATAAATGATAATCTTCTCTTCTCTTTGTCTGCTGCAATACTTTTTCCCACTGTTATTTGTGGCGCCAAAGTTACTCCAGGTGACGGTAACGGTTCAGACACCATTAAATCAGTTTCCAAAGTCGACACCCGACAGAAGGGAAATTCAACAGCTACTTCGTCCCTTGTCGTCTTCGTCACCCAGAGCCTCCCTGATTGATTCTTCTTCCTTTCGAAATCCCTATTAAAAGTGCCACCTCCACCCCTCATCGACAATAAAGCCCATCCCCGCCGATAAAGCTTTACGAGCCATTGAGACCTCCACCAAGATCCATCTTTTGGGCGGAAGCTCTATCTAGATACGTTAGGTCACCCAGGGTCTCACCTGGGTCTACAGCAGGGGTTCTGATGTGGGGCATTTGGTGCTTAAAATCTTAAAGGAGGGCTTCTAGAAATCATTAGATCTTAAATGTTATTATCTTTTAAAGGATTAATTTTTATTTCTGAAAGCATGCTTTGTGATTAATTTCTCTTCTTAAAAGTAGTACTCCAGGCTAGAGCTGGATAAGCTTGGAAACTGCAGGTTAACTTCGGTATTGAGAGAAACTTCTTCTATAAATGAAGGGAAACTAAATGAAGTTAAGCTTTGGGGATTATCAAATTTTTGATATGGAAATAAGATACGTTTTCATCGCAGTATTGTTTCAACTTTTGAAATTAAAGAATAATTTTTGGAAATTTCAAGATGAAGAAATTGTCCTTTTATAAAAGGTGACATTTTGTACACGCTCTGGTCAGTAAGGTGCCAAATGAGGTTAGAGGACATACTTAAAATCGAATCAATGTAGCAATTTGAATTTTATTTTAACAATATCACTTTTCATACTTTTTGTATTGTCTCTTTATTGTGAAAAGTCTGTTTAATTGAAAATTACTATGATTATGCCATTTAAATAGGTTTAAAATAATAAAAACAATCCGATATTACTATAATAATTATATGATAATTATTATCATACAACGTGATATAATTGTACTAATTTCTTTCCTCATCACATGAACAGAACACACGCTCGAAAGAAAGACACTATTTGTTTAATTAATTTCCTTAAGAAACAAGTGGGTTTTTATAGAAACAAACTCAAGTGCCAATTTAATATTTGTAAGATTACATCCCATTCATAATTCAGCTAAGAAAAATAACTAGAATATAAACAAAACCCGCTCCCATTGTGGATCTGAAAGATCCAACTACTCACCACTACAAAATTTTTTTAGTTTTGATTTAAAATTGTTACGTACTGGCAGTGTTGGCTTGGGAACACTATAGTTAGAGGTTTAAACTTATGTTTCACTTTTTCAACCACAAATATTGATATTTTGGGGAACGGCGTCCCCCCGTATCCACCCCAATATCAGCACTGCGTTCTGGATACTTTTCTACCAACGGAAATAATATAGAGACTCCATTGGTGCTTTTGTAGTTATTTTTTGTGAAAATTTTAGCGTTTCATCGCAGCGTCCGATGAAGTTAGTCCAAAAAAAAACAGTTTGACTCATGGAAACTCTAGACTAGAGATCCAACCAATACATTGTAAATTATTTATGTCGAGAAAAAAACATTCCTTCATCATATTATTTTAGCGATATTACGAGCAAGCACAAAATGTAATACAAAAAAAAGAACACCTCAGCAGCCGATGAAGTTTTATGAGACCAACCTCCCTGAAGAGACAGATCCAGGGCGTGTGGTGTGCCCTCTGCGGTGGCCACAGGGCATAAATAACAGCCCGATCTCAAACGGATACAAATTGGGGGCCCGTCCATTAGGGGCCCCTTGAGAGATGGGACCTCGCTGGGGGTCGCGGGGAGGTGATGGAATGAATGGTAGGCGATTTTGGAATGTTTTAATTGGGGAGAAGGTACAGGTAGGAAGCTGGTGTTTACCTGCATTGTTTTTCGGCCTATATTGGAACTTATTTGTGAGAGTGGTATATGCTGTGAAATATGAAAAGTATTGCGGTTGGGACTGGTGAAAAATCTCAGCAACTACATATAAATTGTGGGCTCACCAGAAAAATTCACTCATATTATCTCCCAATGAATTTACAGCTTCATTAGGATTTAGGCGATCTCCTGTAGTACAATATACACTGTTTTCCACCATAAAACCAGTGGTATTTGTGTAGACTTGTTTTTCTCTAGGCCAAACTAAATTCCATTTACCTCAAAACTCTAATTTTAAAATGTATTAGCTTTTAAAATTGTGTATGAAGATTCCGAAATAATTAAAAATTATTAGGGGCAAAATAAAAACAACTTTTTAATAATCTATCAGTAGATGAGTTAAACTGTCTGATGTCACGAATCCTTAAAACACGTCCGTTTGATTTGAGCGTTAATGTTATAAAATGCACCGTCACCGAAAATTTACCACAGATGAAAGTAAAACGCTTTTCCATTGAATTCGTCCCCCCATATGCTTATCTTCATTTTCATTCTTGACTTTCCTAGTTTATGGAACAAATATGACAATGACAAAGGTATTAACAATGGTCCACATGGAAATCGGATATCAGGGTCCTCAAATTCAACTAGTAGTAAAATCTGCACTTGGCATCAGAAGATTCTTACTATCCACTCTCTCCAAAGAAGGGGAACTCACGTATATAATAAGATAAGCACTAAAATTCCACTCTCATAAGCATCCAAAAACCACTTGTAGCCGCGGCGGTCCTCCAACTTTTTGGCTCAGGTCCTTTTTGGCAACTCCTCTTTTGTCTTTGTGGGTGAAAGCTCTTCATTTCCAGTGATGACAACACGTGCCGGATCTCATCTCGTTCTCTGTCGCGTCAACGAAGATTTTATCGCGACACGAGAGGAGGATTTTTTTTGTGTCCTCCTCTCCTGACCATTGTGTGTGATGAGAAAAAAGTCCTGGGAATTCGAAACGATATTTTAGGGATGATATTAATTGGATTAGATGCGTTTGTTTGTGAGATATTATATTGCGTTTGTTGAAAAAATGTATTTTGGGCTTAAAAATTCCATTCGGATCTTTTTCCGATTAAAATTTTATGACGTTATTTGAAACCCCTTTAAATTTAATGAGGTCCACAATTTATGAAAATACTTAAATGGATGCACTTTTATCATTAATTTGAGTCCTTTATTATAAAGTTTATTTGCTCCATTACGATATTTCTGGATAGCATATGTTTATATCGTCGGCTTACAGCGAGAAAGGGATTTACTCACTTTTTGCGTAATTGTTTTGCCTCAGTGCAATTTCACCAACACACTGATCGCTTTTAAGCTGGCGAGATTTCGGAAATTCCCTCGTTCATTGGCAACAATTCTCTACCGACTCCTCAAAAGTGACTTATTGACTCTCTCCTGTAAACCGAGGATATGCAATATAAGCTGCCGAAGTTTGAAAGTAGAGAAAGGTCAATATAGTAACGTATATTGAAATTATTCACTATTATGGTTTTCAAATTTCAAATTTATTTATTGACAAAGAAAGAAGAAATTACAAGTTGAACATACATAACCTGGAGGAAATAACAATTTCAAACATAATTTTATTCGCAAGATTTTTTCTTACTGTAATGTTTTGCTATAACTTGTTTTACCTTTTGAAAATAGTTAAAAAATTAAATTAGCTCAATCAAAACCTGCTACCGATAAATTTTTGAGAATATGGACAGCACTTTTTTTCCTTCTAACAGGAATACGGTCACTAGCTAACACCAAATTAAGCTTCAGATCAGAGAAAGGAATACCGGAAACCATTCACTCATCGCTTGTCAACCTCGACGACGAGGATTCACCGTTTCCACGTATGACATCGCCATCATTTCCGTTTTGATATACTACCTACACTACTCATTGCATTGGTTAACAATTTCGTCACTTTTATATCTTACCGTTTCGTTCTGAAGAAAAAGCAATAACTCTACCTTAGGGATTGTTCATAAATTTGTATCTTCTTCTTAAGTCCTTATTTTTTTTTTAATAAATAGTTTCTATGATATGTTAACCTCAAATTCGTGCATCTTTTTTTTCATTTACTGTTGTGCTTTTTTGAAAAGGTTTAGCTTTCTAGGAAAAAGCGGCAAAAGACATGAAATTTTAACTGACATTTAAATTATTAAAATTCCCACAATTTAACTTTGTTGTGTAACTCGGGTGTCTTTAGTTCCAAGTCGGGTGTAGTTCAAATATTTCTCTTCCCCTTTCTATATATAATATATGTACCCCGGGAGTACATACAGTTTCGGAGATATGTAAACCCGAAAGTCAACAATTCTTTCTTTATCACCATGGAAAGTTATTAAATTTTCCGCAAAATTTACCCTTCCGAATTTTTTTTCTAACTACGATACGCCACACCCAAATATATAAGTATAATTAAACAAATCTTAAAATGTAAACAATTTATTTATTAATGAATAATTTAACTAAATTTTAAGCCATATAAACCATTCCATGCCTTTGTCATTAAGTGATTTCTAGAAAACTAGAAAATTTGGATTATCTGACATTTAAAAACCCAGCATCTTGCGCGGGCAGAATTTTAGTTCCTCAGACAAATACTTTGAGATAAAATTATTTTATCTTTACTTTACTTTACTGTTGAATTCGCTTATAGTCCAGATCTTCGGACTATAAGTTCGCTTTACAATTAAAGCACGAGCCCTCACCTGTGTGTTCCAGATCCTCTGCATCTGGCCACAAAAAGATAAGACGGTCGATAAGTTTGTTTACTCGGGGTATATGACTTACGTGCAAAGTATGCTTATCTTATTGTTCTTATAGAGCACTGGGGCCGAAAACAGATAAAAATGTGTCTCGAGGTGCCGCTGCTATTCCTGCAAAGCGGCGGCTCCGTGAAACCCACGCACTCGGTTGTAAAACGGATGAAACTAGGTGTGGAGCACTTGTAAAAAATTCTTTCTTCGAATAACAGAAATTAACCGGCAGCAGTTGCCGTTTAATTTCAGTCCTTAGAGGAAATATCCGTCTATTCTTTTTCTATGGATGGAGTGAAACTTTCGGTTATTTGAAGAAACTTCAGAGTTCTTTTAGCTTAGTTATACGTTAAAGAGAGAGAGCCTTCATAAACTACTTCGTCACTACTTCCCATGCACATAGTTAATGGAGATTTGGGTAGGAATTTGTGTTGACAACAATTGAATCACTTATTTCAGAAACATGTCAAACGCCAATTTTTTCAAAAATGAGTTATTGGTGTCATATGATTCTGTAGGGGTAAACGCACATTTTAGTGTAAGAATAATAAAAATAACGGAATTTTAAAATAGTTTTCCAGCATGTTGAATTTCAGCTTTAGTGCAGAAACATGTCAAACGACGTCGCTTGACTGGTTTCTGCACTTAAATTGCGGGGAATTTCGCTCATGCCGTCTCATCTACCGCTTGTTTCGGGCTGCAGTTTGTTATTTAATCGCACACAAAAACTATATGCTATTGGAAAAGTCATTCTTTAGAGGTTAGGTCCATCAAGCCATAGTAAAACCCATATTTTTAAAGTTTTTGTACGAATCTCAAGACTAAGCACGTTTTGGTACCTATGTATTTAAAATTTCCATGCTTGGGGCCATTTATTACATCCATGTGATTGATATTTTGGATTCATGAATCACTTTATTAAAAGTGGACATCAAATCTATACCCCAGATCATAATATTGAACTAATTAACTAATTTTGTAGGCTTTTAAGGCAAAATTGTTTTACTGTCCACAAAGTTACTTCTAAACAACCATCTAATTGACTTCAAAGATGTCTATATTAACATTTTGAAGTGGCTGACCACTATTTTTGAGTCTAGAGTTGAAATAATTTATAAAACTAAGTATTTGTACATCTAATAACCAAAAGAGAAAAAATAAGAACTCTATAATAATTTGATGGGTTAGTATTTAATATGGAAATGCTATTTTCAACTAATATTCCCACTTTTATTACCAAATCCTTAAAAGAATTAGAGTTAAGCTATGAAAATAGACCTGAATACTCTGTTTATTGCAGAAACCTGTCAAATGCAAAAATTTCAATAATTTTTTATGAAAAGAATAAAAATGTTAAAAAAATGCTTTTTGTCTATAAAATACTCAAATGAGGTCTACTTTAAGAAAAAAATTACTAAACACCTTTATAAAAATATAGTGAGCTTCTATACAGTTTTTCTCGTTTATCTCAAAACCAGAAAAGTGGCGTTTGACATGTTTCTGAAATAAGTGATTCAATTACCAAAGAGTATATTAATGACTTGTAAATAAATATTTTTAAAAATGTATTTTTATAGTGGTGATTTATTCTTTTGTGGAAGAATTCACGAAAAAAAAATCTTTTTTTAGATATACGGAAAATTTTCATCAAAATACAACGTAAAATTTAGTGTAAAAAGACGATTTTTTACAGGAGTGAACTGCTGGGAGAGATATGTGCGAAAACGATGCCTAATGGAGAAGATCGCGTTCAAAAATGTTATCTTTTGTGAGATGAAATCAATTGTCTCTTAAATCAAACTAAATGTAATAGAACGTAATTTAATTTTGTTTTGAATTCCAGGACTGCTTTTATACAGCCTATATAAAGTATAAAATTTTTTTCTCTATTAATAATAATTTATAATCAATCTATGTTACAAGCAAGAAATTGGAAGTTTTTACATCAGTAAAATTATGGGTTGTCGGAAAGTTTAATCGTAACTCATCTCAGTTAAAGTTGTGAAGGCCAGATTTATTGAGTAGTGTTGGATAAAATCGATAAATTTGGGTATCAATACGTCGTTAATAAGCACCTTGATGTGTCAAATATTACTTTTAAGCTATACAATTGAAATATCCTTTTTTCCTAATTTTTTCCACAAAAATGCAAAGATAAAATTATGTATTATAATATTGCTTAATTTACTATCTTGAATTTCGGTTGCACAATAAGTTTTGACATTTGGTAATTTATCCTCTCCTTTAAGACACTCCAAAACAAACATTTTTATCTCAGTTGTACGCTTTTCATTTATATTTTAAAACATTTATTTATTTACCTAGTCTGTTAACCTGCTTGTTGACAAAACATCATCGAACATATCATCGAACATAAATACCTTAGTCTTCCCTCTGAAAAAAAAACGCAAATATGAAACATGACATTTATAAAAAAAACTGGCCTCTAGGTAATAAGCACTGCCATTGAAAAAACCCAAACTTTTACACCATAAACATGTCGTCTTACTCTGCCATCGGCAGGTTTTCTCCAAAAGTTTAGAGCACTTTAATGGCATCATTATTGTCAGGTGTCTCCTTTACGCGATGAGATAGGAGATCGACTGGGAGTAACGAAATTCCTTATTATGACACTTCTGTAACACAAGAACAATGCGACCCGGTGTTCTAGACTTATTTCACTATTTTTTCTCAGCTTTCGACACTTGCCCGAAAAACGTTGACGTAGGTTGAAAAGTAGTTCATCTCTTAAGGGCTGGGATTTCTTTGTTTTTACTTGAGAAATTTTTTTGTAAAGGGATTTACCGTGAGTTTTTCTCCTGAAGAGAATTAGATAGATGTCTATGCTTTCGAGATTTTCGAAAGTTTGTCATTTTGTCATAATTCAATTTAACTGTCAGATACATCAAACTCTGCAATTCTTAAAATTTTTTCTCAGCATTTTTTAATGGGTGATTAATTTTGATTGAAATTAACCAATCTCTAAGGAAACATTCAAAGCTTAAATCCATAAGAAATGGTTATATAGTTAGTGGTGACTTATGCTGTAAAACATCTGAATACTTACGCAGTTATTTTACTCATATGCGTATACGGTCTTGTTTTTCATGCTTGAAGTAAAGAAAATAAATTTAAGCTTTTTATGTTTGTTTAAAAACTAAAAAAATTCGAATTTGCTTGATTTTTGTTATATTGTTTAAATTTTCACGGTTTTTTAATCAGTTAAAAAAAATTGCGTTAAGTGTGTGTTAACTTGTTGTTTCAAAATAACTTTTAAAATCTTTAAAAACAACCTGCTTTTATAGTACACTCAAAAATCTTACTAAGCCCAAAAATATCCCTCTTGACATTTAATATCGTGTATCGAAATTCGTCCCTAAAACAACCAAAATATGAGTAGGAGTCATCCAGGTCAAAAACCGGAATAAATCTTTTTCAATGAGTATCACGTTGATTCGCTGACAGGTTCATAAATCATTTACTAAAACTGTTATGGAAATGGTTATATGAAAAAAAAAACTTTTATTACTCTTAGATAGGTAGTACTTAAATTCATAATCACTTTACTCAAGTATAATTAATAATAAGCCGTATGTTTTTTATGTAGTGGATTACAAAAAAAACCTTACTAATAGAGTTATTAGTTCATCTCATGTATATCTAGGAAACACTTAATGAGGTTCAGTAAAGTTTTTTTATCTATTGAATTATGGATGTGTTTAATTTTGGAATCTAGACATCATTAAAACACCCACATGGTCCTATCCGTATTGGATGCCGGAAATTTAATGATTTTTGGGAGAAATAGTGTATTTCATGATTTCATGCATAAGTGTTTATGAAATTGGTTCCCAAACTAATTTTTTTAATCATTCTGAAACTCCTACTATAGGCTGTGTAGAATTCATTAAAATAATGATACATTACGCTCAGTAATATTTTAATAATACAATATTTACTAGCCAGGATAAACTCATATTTAATTTACACAACCTTCCTTCAACTTTAAAGAACATAATTCAGAGACTAACTTAACCCCAACAGGACAATTAGATGGAACAGGAGTAAAGTTTCTAGTACATAGAGGAAATTTTCTTTAGAAATGTCGTACAACAAATTACCCCATATCACTAAAAAAATGAGTTGAAACCCTGATTTTAATAGTCAAATTTAAAAAAAAAAAAACGTTCTGGGGATGAAGAACCCATTAACTTTTTTCTGACCTGTTATTTCAGTATTATTAAAAAAATACAAAAATGTTATGTTTAAAAACTCAACTACCTACGTTTAACATTTAATAGGGCATAGAAATATTTTTCTAGAAAATACTCTTCAATAAAAAAACTTTAGTCTCGTGGGAGGCATGGAAATTTGACTTAGAGGGTATGGCATGAAAAGGTTGAGAAACACTGTCTTAAGGTGCAAACACACTACGTTCTACAACGGGAATGAGAAGTCAGATCTCATGATAAATTAACTCCTATCTTGAGGGGCCGAATACGAATTCGTGGCTGAGGTTCCATTTGCGACTTAACCTGGCCTTTACTCTGATTTCCCTGAGTTAACCAGACACTCCCCTAACTATACACATTATGCCGGAATTCCGCAGGCTCAATGTGTACCCGCCTTTACACCTTCACATAAAGTGCATTCCATCTGCCCAGTGCGAACACCCAGAGTGGATCCAATTACATTACAGAAAAACAACCACCAAAAGTACAATACTACATTATAAAAATCATGTCATTGCCCTAACTGCTATATTTTATTTTACCCACTGTGTTATTCCATATAACCCCACAATTCATCCCTTCCACAATATGAATAAGACCAGGAAACGGGCCATTAAATCCTACTCCACTGGGGGGCCAGACCGAGGTCCCGCTCTTTTGCCCATCATCAAAGGGCCCCGCGGAATCGTCTCAAGTGGTATTAAGCCATCTTGGTCCAGAAGGGTCCGATGATTTTTGGCAGCCGGGATCATGGTGGAGCTATCCCACTTGAGAGAATGGAATGGAGGACGTTGTTCTCATCTCCCTCTTCATGGCTGGAATTAGAACGCTGATGCACTTGACGAGTGTCCGTGCGTCGGCTGGTGGGATTAGAAGGGAGCTAAAATAGGGTTGTTTTGATCCGTTGATGCTGTGATTGCTCTTTTTCAATGTTATGTTTCCCGTTTTATATGCTGCATGCCAGAAATATTGTGGGCGTAAGAGTAAGTGAAGCAGTGGCGGATCCAGGGGGGGGGCCCTGGGGGCCATGGCCCCCCCGAGAAACCCTAACAAATAGCTTAAAAAACACTTTCTTAATGCTAAAATTCAAAAAAATTTCTGGGGGAGAACCCCCAACCCCCCTTTAATATTTTGACATGTGACATCTGTTTTAGAGTGTTTTTCCCATGAAAATTCTTCCGCTTAAAAGAAGCTGTTCTCTTTTGGGAAGTTTTAAAATAGATGAATACTATAGTTTGAAAGGGCGCATTTGCAAACATTTTCTGGGAGAGGACCCCCAGTCCTTTTCAAAATTTGGCATCTATTTATAATTTCATCCTTGAAAATTCTGTGGTTCATGCTTTCAAAATGAGCTGAAACTTTATTTTTAGAGGCAAATGTTCAAAATTTTTCTTGGGGGTTACCTCCCAGACCCCCTATTAATTTCTCATGGTTACTTATTTACTGTTTTCTACTTGAATTTGTTTCTCTCCTCTCCTTTTAGGAGTACAAGAAGTTGCTCTCTGTAGGTGTTATCCAATGGGTACCAAATGTACAAAAATGAGTAAAAAAAACTTCTGTTGGAAGCCAAATTTCACAAAATTTTCTGGGGGAGGACCCCCAGAACCCCCCTTTTGCTTTCGAGCTAGCATTATCTGATGAAACCTTTATAACTTTAACAAAGTTTCGTATTTTATTTATGTTATACTCGGAAAATTGGGAGTCAAACACCTCGCGAAACATAAGTATTGTTATGCCCCTACCAAAAAGGTTTCGCCCCCCCCTTTCTAAAACAATGGCACGGGCCCTGGGTATCCTCTAAGTTACTATAAACCCCTAAAAAGCTGCTTAAAAGCAAGCACTCTTCAAAAAAATTTCTGAGGCACTGAAAATTTCGAATGTAATACCCTCCGACTCTGTCATGGCCCCCCCCCCCCCCGAAAATCTGGTCTGGATCCGCCCTTGAAGTGAAGTTGCCTTTATAGTATGTTACCAGAATTCATACGTATCCTGAAATTAATGAAAAACTTCTGAAATTTCCTTTATTTTTCTAAGAGCCCTTAAAACCCTTGAAAATTGGGTTTTTTCTCCTGAATTTTCCACCTAACTCCTGAAGACATTTATTTCATTTGTGCATATTATATACGTTGGGTTTTACATCAAATTTTTCACAGCTTGCACAACGGTTTTCTATAGTATATTTAACCATTGCCTTTGTATAGATAGGAATTTTAAAAGATGATGATTTTTAAGTGCAAATGATGATGAACCAATATACATATTTTGCAAATAGAGGTGTTACCCTAGAGGCAATACCCTAGATTCCTCCCTCAGGACTCGAACATATCTTTGAATTGTACTTATCACGAGTTATGACTCGTGAATTTGTTAAATATCCAAGACACTTCAAAAAATATGGATGACATAAATCACAAAAAGAATTATAAATTTGTATTTACTTTTTTTACTGGTGGTAAAGTTAATTTTTTTACAGTTGAAATGGTGGTGACAGAACATTATTGGTATCCCTCAATCAGTATTGGGGGTCCAACCTGCGTTCCGTTCGTGGCCTTCAATGAAATTTACTCAGTCTAATCAAATAAGTATTCAAAATTTATGCTGTAAAATGTTTTAGAGCTCTCAATTTTTGTTGCTGTTTAATTTGTTAACTAACTGATAATTAACTGTTTGTGAATTTTAAAACTGTTGGACATCATAAAAGCAAAAACTGAAAAGCAAAAGTATTATTCAGGTAAAAGAGGAATACAGTAAGCAAGAAACCATCATACACAAGAAAATTTTTTGATATTACGCCTATCTTATACAAAAAAAATCGTGTTAAATTAGAATATAGTGTCCCTTTTTGTCGTAAATTTAAATTATAATCATGCAAATTGCAGGCACTATAAGGCAACTTTTATAAAACGTCTTTCATGAATCGTCCATAGTTGGGGGGCGACAATTTCTCAAATCCAAATTCCTGCTCTGTATAACAACGATCCATCACGTTCTTCTTTCACAGTAGCTGCATTTGTTTTCTTTTGATTTGATATAAACAATTACTACTGATAATACTGAAAACAACTATATTCGATAAATTAGTCTTTGCATATTTATTGCTGAACTAAACACTTCAAGACAGTCAGACAAACACTTCACGGATCACCGGACGGGATGTTCTTGGCCCCCTCACCGAAAATAAGCACATTGCGTCATGTGGCTGCTGCATTCTACACCGTCCCCCCTGCAGGAAGACATTTCACGTGCGGATTTAATCTGCTGACTGTAGGAGTGGGAACTGACATGACATACAAAAACAATTAAAACGTCATTGTTTTCGGAGCCCTGGAACAGCAGCTATTAGTCGAAGGCTAATGAGATGGAAGTGTTGGTATTCAGGTATACGAAGACACTATTAAATGAGCCCTCCATAATTGCACAACCCCCCAACACAGTAGCTATATTCGACTTGATGTAACTAAAATATACAAACTGTAAGAACACTAAGAAAGGTTTTTTCCCCGCATTCATTTTATTTTATTTTAAGAATTATTTTTTTTGTAATGCATTACTTTGAACTTAAAATCAAAGTGATACCTAATTTCAATAGCAAATAACACCCAGTCTGTGAGCAAATCTATCTTCAAGTAACAAATACCATTTCTTAATGTGAAAGGAGTGGGATATATTTTTGTTAAACGAGTTCCATTCCATTTAAGACTAATTCAGTTTTTTAAATTTACTAGATCTAAATTTATCGGTAGAAACTTTGTGGTTAATCATGTTAACTTAGAAGGATTTAACCAAAGTCATTTTTAGACCAATTATTATTTTTTAAAAAATTTATTCTTTTAGTGGTGACTTAATTAGTTCGAAATTCTTTGGTGGAGAAATTTACTGTAAAATCACGTTAGCTAGACTTACGGAGAATTTTCGTCAAAATACAAGAGAAAAGTTAGTGTAAAAAGACAACTATTTTTTTAACAGTGCACCAACTTATTACATATTTTCACTCCTTTTACAAAGGAGTAAACTAGCTTCTGTTGGAAAAAGACCTAGCACGACTACAGTGTATGAATAATTTAGTCGTAAAACGCGACACATTTCGTAATTAGTCCATTAGGTTTCAAAATTCATTGCCCACGTAACACACTAATACTTTTCCATCAGTTTTACTTGACCTTCTGCGCAAACTCTAATGGAAGTTGGAAAAACTAGTCATTCTTTTAAAAACTAAGTCTTAGGACTTCCCGATAGGTTAGATAATCATATTCATAAATGACCTGTGTGGAAATTTGACTCTGTCTTGTATAATTATAGGTATTTTATTATTAGAATTAGCTTCCTCAAAAACCTTTATACTATAGCGTTTTTTAAAGAATTTAAACTTATTTAAAACCTGGAATTCATCCAGAAAAAAACGATGATTTTAAATATAAATTTTCATTCGTTATTTTTACACAATTAAAAATAGTACTTTTTTCTGAAAGAACAGTTTTTTCATGCTTCGACACTCTGTTATTAATAACAGAAAAGTGTTTCAAAATTGCACGAGAATATTACAAATTCAGAAACCCTACTTTTTGAAGCGGAACAACTCCTGTTATTTCGGAACTGGAACTTAAATATAACCCATTCATTCGCGTCAAAATAAGCTCTGAGGCACTCCAAAAGAACCTAGTCAAAAGCCCTCTCTCATAATCCCACACTAATTAGATTCCTCCCTCATATTTATGACCACTAAGCCTGTATTTTTAAGCACATAACACCATGCAAAGTCTCAGGTGTTGCGAAAAAGAACTCGCATTCTTACACCGGAATCATTGTCAAAGTCGGTTGGCTATTACCCAGCGGAACAGCTCGCATGATTAACAGTTCCCCCAAAATAACCAACTCCCGCAATGTGGGAGAAGTTTTTTTATTTTTTCACTTTTGAAGAAGTGAGAGCAGACAAGAGAATGAAATTAAAAAGCAGAGCGATCGAGAAAAGCGTACTCAGTGAACTGGAGTTGCCACTCGCCTAAGGGAAAAGAATTCATTTATCACAAAAGACGGGGAATGGTGGATGGATTGTCTTTTTGCCGGAGTTGGGTGGTGCTGATTTGTGTCACTCAACTTAATTTGTCTGGGAGAGATAGCAGATGAGAGCGGGGAATGAGATATCCTTAAGAGGTGATAATGAATTTTTCTCTTCTGGAGGGATATAAAAAAGATACGGTGATAACAAAATTAAGTTATTGATTTGAAAGTGTTAACATGTAGGCGTCAGGCGTGTGTTTTACTAGGGGTTTTTATCAGGTCTGGTTTTGCTCATATGGAAGATATTAAAATTTATCCATCACTAAAACTAAAACTGTGTAACTCATCTCATGCATTTTGTTTAGATAATGGGGGAAAAGATAATGTGAAATGTTCTGATTATGTGCAGTTCCGTTTCAAATAAGTTTATTGTATGAATATTCAGAGAGGAAGGGAAGGTTTACTGTAATTGAAGGAATAAATTAAAATTGGTCAATTTTCCTTAGAGCCTTAGAAGAGGGTCTTTGCAAAACGGCAGAGGATTCAAATCTGATACTTCATAATCTTCCTTCAAGTTTTCTATTGCAAATTTCATTTTAATGCAAGAAAACTTTGAAGTTGTTTAAGATCTTTTTATGGATATAATTTGAATAACAAATGTGATTCTTGGTCTGATACATGTGTAACTTTATCTAAATAATTAATTACTTTACAAGCTTTGATATTTTCGGTCTCAAATAAAAATTAAACAGATGATGAAAGGGATCCAAGGAGAAAGATGAGGAGAAAGAAATGGGAAAAAAATCACAGATAATAAGAAAGAAACCTAAATATATACTTCCTGCTCATTTTATTAGGTCGAGAGACATATTTTGAAGAATATTTGAATACTTTAGGGCAGCGTTTTAAGACTTATAATAGTCAACTTACATTAATTAATACGAGAAACCTGCTCTCATGTAATAATTTCATCCAGAACAACTTAATTGCAATTCCAATAAAAAAACATGTAGTACCAGAAAAACTCTTTCCCCTTTTTTAAAATGTACAACCTTTCATAGTCAAAGCATAAAAAACCCCATCCGATCCAAATTACCAAAAAATTAATTCAGACGCACTGATAAACCTTCAAATGGAAGCCGCTAAAAGGGAGTCACGATCCTTCTCCTTCATTAGCTTCGATCTGCAATCGTGTTTGGTCTCTTAAATAGCAAATAACCGTTGGCTCCCCAATTGTAAATTATGCTGCTGATACGAACTCTCGTTGTTTTTTGGCAGTCACGCACAATAGCTCGTGAATCAACGCTTTCGTGACCCTTTCCACCCTTTCTCAGCTACTGTATGGAACAGATAGACCCTCCGCAACGAATGTTCTGATTCCTATAGGAAAATCCGATCAAGGCTAGAGTTAGCGGGAATTTTTTTTATTGCTGTTCAAAGTATGTGGTTTGTTTAACTGAGGTTATTAAATTTTTAAATAAAAAGAGGGATTGTGATGCTCTTGGGGTTAATAGCAGTCGATGAAGGCATGGTTTAAATCAAGGGTTCTCAAACTTTTAAACATCAGGACCCACCTTTAAAAAAAAATCTAACGCGACCTAACTCATCTTCAGTTAATTTTCCCAAGCCCCCCTACAAGACTTGAAGACTTTAGCTTCGTGCGTGTGGAGTTCGGTCACCAACTATTTTGTTACAATAATACAATAAGTTAATGCATGTATTAGGGGTAAAATCATTTTTAGAAAACAAAAAGGAAGGATTTAAACCTGAGCGTATCAAAATGTTTAGTTATTGTCAAAGCAACAATGATGAGTTCCATAGTAAAAAGAGAGTCTGAGGGTCCTCCCCCTAGAGATTTTTGAATTTTGACTCTTAAAAATAGGGTTTTAACTCGTTTTATTAGTAATCTGGGATAAATTTCCGTTAGTTGCACCATCATTTCCTAAGAAAATTCTTGAAATTTGTAATGCTCCGAGCCCTCTACACTTAGAAACACTAATTTATTATTATTACTTTTAAGTCTTATTTTAATAATGAGTAATGAATATTATCAGCACATTAAAGTGACACACATGTGCATTTGATTTTAATCGTCCCTTGCGTTCGACAACGAGTAGGGTCTATTTTTCTTATTCCTCTTTTCATTTTATTTGCTCTATAGTAATTTGATAAATTTCAAAATCTAACAAAAGGTTTGTAAAAACTATATAAAAGATACTGTTTAGTATTTAGACAATTTCAAAACCTTGTCGTGATCCACAGTTTGAGAACCTCTGCTTTAAGGATTATAGTGTTTAGGATTTTCTTCGACAATTCTAGAACTAAAACTAGAATTCAGGGCCTTTATCACAATCTTTGGATTTAAAATTAGAACCAGCCGAAAGTGGAGAATAATTTTAATGCTATATCGTGTAGCACGGACACAAAGATTCTTCCCAACTTTCTCTTCAGGGAAGTTTATTTTAAATTTGGTATTCTATAAAAATATTACCCACACTACCTATTTTTTTTATTCATACCCACTAATTCCGTAGGTCTAATTGTTTTAACACCAAAGAACTGAATTATTTTGAAAATTTAAAACAAATTTAAAATTAATATATTAAAAGACTTTCTTACTGGTGAGTATTTTTAAATATACAGAGACATCTATTGGCCATTTTAAAAGCCAGTCTCCAGATTTACCTATGATTTCATTTGTGTATATCAATGATTAGGTATCTTAAAATAACACTTTCAGGTTGGTAAATAATTTAAAAGCTACCAAAATTATCTAACATCTTTAAATTTGATGGTTTTAAAATTGCTGGCACACGTCTTAGCTTTAAGTTTTAATTATGGAAGTTATATCCACTCGAAAGCAATATTTACCTTTTCTTATTATCCAATTTGATACCCTATCCGAACTCTTAAAGGTTTCTTTGTTATCAGCTCATTGAAATATTCTTCTATTAAAAATTAAAAGAGAGCTTTGATAATATAGGACACCTATTTTCTTATTATAATGTAGCTGCTACTTTACAACTAACTCCCTTAAGGTTCCATCCTACCCAATTGAGTCCCTCCATCTCCTAAGCAGAGCCCTGCATGCGCTCGATTTAGCGCGCCAAGCGCGTCTCTTTAAAATCAGATCGTCATACAAACTTTCAGCGCGCCGAGGCAACACGCTCTCTTTGAGATCGTGCCGATTTGAAACAAATCGCCGATTTGAAAAAAACGCGCCGCGCTATGAAAAACACGCCGCGCAATCAAAAACGCGACGCTCTCCACATAACCCGCCGATTTGAAGCTTGCGCGCTTCAAGTAGGAATCGCATTACACCTTCATGAAACGAGAAAATATTTGAAGATCATTTTGATAAAATTATCACTGATTTATAGATAAGTATACATTTCCAGATTCTTCAGATTGAGAAGTTTCTTGATCTTGAATAAATCTTAGAATAAGAATTAATTAAAAAATTTATAAAAAAGTGCATCCCTTAAATTAAATTTAAATCCTTTTAAGTTGTAATAATCTTTGTAAATAGTTTTTTCTCCTCTTCTGTAGCTGTTACTTTGGTTTATAAGGATAAATGAACTTTGAATTAAGATTTATATAGCCAGTTGTATCAGCTCAGTCAAGCTGTGTTGTTTCGTAAATAGTATTCCTTTCTAACATTAAAGTTGTATTTTCTAACTTTTTTTTATCATTTCTACACATTGAAATATTTCATAACTTTTAACTTAAATATGATTGGACTTGTGCTTAGAATGAAAGTGATCAAGTCTATACCAAATTCTGATGTAAATAAATGAGGGTTATCTATACAGGTCCAAAAATTAGGACTACATATACTATCGTGAGGGATAATTTTCGCCGTGGATCAACTTTTACCAAAACTTAGCTGAAACGGGGATACAATTTACATGTGAACAATGATATCCCCAGATATTGATACTTAATTGCAGGAACGTGGTTTGGTTTCAACTTATAGCATGGACGTATATAAGGGGGGGGTTAGGGGGTCCAGACACCCCCCTTAGCCTAGACCTAATGTCAGCCAAACAGAAAGGTTCCTGTCCCAAATATTAAAAGAATGAGTGAAAATACAACTTTTTCGGGTCCAATTTCAAAAAACCCAAACCCTCCCAGACCCCCCTGTTTTCCTTGAGGGCATGTATTAACCACAAAAATTCACATTTGCCGTACATTTTACTCAGAATGGGAAACTATTAGAAACATTTGGGGGGGGGCAGAACCCCTTCGAAACAGTCTAGTAACGGCTCCCTTGGGCCTGAGGTCTTACAGGTTCTGCCCCCCCCCCTAGTCAAAAGTTGAACCTATGCCTATGATATTCCATTTTGTCCCTTCTCATGATAAAGGTTAACCTAAGCCTTTATAACCCCTTACTACGCTCAGAGGGAAATTCAAGGTATACAACCTCTCTTTCGAAACCTCAATTTTTCTCCATAGAAAACGACCGACCAAAGCAAAGCTACTCCTTAATTTAATAAGGTATATAGGGGGGTTCGGGGGTCCTCCCCCAAAAATGTTTAAATTTTAGTATGCTAAAATGTCTTCTAAAGCTACTTTTTAGTGAGGTTTCAGGGAGCTTCGCGGGCCTCATGCGTCCCGCCAGTTGGAAAACCCTGTTTTAGTTAAACTTTCAGTGTCCACTGTGACCCTAAGTTTCTTGAACATCCCCCTTATAAAATCTATAGCTACGTCCGTGACTTATGGAGAAAAATACTATTTACAAAACGTTCGGCAAAACCCCTATAGGTTATTATATAATTTGGTTGAAGACAAGTGGTTAATATATGATACCATAATCGTCTATTAATCCAGATCCTTAATTGAGCATGATCTTCTGTTTGATTATCTCAGAATTTTCCATAGAGAAACTATTTTTACCTGTTAAAACATTCTAAACAGTACTAGCTTACATATCCTTTAAAAATGTTAAATATATGCGTATAATTAAGTTTGTAAAAATTTATATTAGTGTTTACTTTGACTAAGAAATTAGAGTGGAACCCTTCATCAATCCTTTGACCACTTCAATCCCAAATTAACATAAAATATTAGATACACTGGTGTAAAATCATTTCGAGTTAAATATCTGCACGTTGCAATTTACTGCACGTTGACGATTCAAGAAAAAGTCGCCGCGCTTTTCATAGCGCGCCGAATTTTTCTCAGCGCGGCGCTTTTTTACAAGCGCGCCGCTTTTTCACCAGCGCGCGCGATTCTAAAGAAAATCGCCGCGTAAACAGAAGCCTGCCGATTTTTTCACGACTTGATCAAAATCGTACGCGCAAAATCTTAAGGACGCGCTTTTTTTTTAAATGGCGAGTTAGACGCGCTATAGCGAGCGCGTGCAGGGCTCTGCTCCTAAGTATACTTAACTCATATCCTCATTGGCACTCCTGTCGCTTGATTCAATCATCGGTTACAACTTTTCTCGGAACTGGTTTCTTCTCTCAAGATAAAGGAATTGAATATGGGGAGGGAAATATGTATTCTAATACCAAAAAATAAATTGTAAATTTTGAGCACAAATATCTACTGCATCCATTGAAAGAACTGTAATCAGATTTTTTTTAAACTCCGTAAACAATCATTTCAATTGACTAATTAACAGTCATGCATGCTAAATACAAATACCATTTCCAAATCATATAACAATGACTGAACGGCCAATTTTCTCCCTAATACCCCTTCATTGTATACAAATTCTTCTGATATTTCAATTGCCTAATTGTATGGAATTGGAAATATTCTAATCCCATTTTAGATTAGAAAGGATCGCTACCGCGCGTTGCTCAATGGTTACCACTACCAGCAATAACATCTCATCTTATCCAAAATTGTTTTTTTATTTCCTTTTGCAGTTTTTTCTTCATTGTATCAGCCTCTCATGTTTTGGTCGACACAAACAGGACAAAAGTAGATTTCTGCTGCTTTGTACCCCAGAAGTTAACTCATATTTAGCTAGTTGCATAAATTAATTCTTGATATGGTTAGATTTTCCTAGAGACACCTATTAAGATCAGATATAAAAAAACTATTTTTAGTGATTCTACACTTTTTATCATTCTTCCAACGTACATTTAAAGAGGGAGGGAGAGAGAAAGGAACAATGAAAGTGAGACAGAGAGAAAGAGAGTTAAGAAAAGAGTTTTTATAATTCTTCTAGGAAGAGAGAAAGAAGAGAAATAAAATTGAGAAAAGAATAGGAGGGAGAGAGGACAATGTATTTCTTTTCTCTGGGGTAGAAATAGGTTCCCACTGTTGATACGATGAGTGACGTGTTTTTTTTTTCTCAAATATTTTCCTGCAATATGTCATTTAGTTAAGATGGGATTGATTACTTTGAAAAGGTGGAAAGAGATTGAAAAAAATAATGAAAGGGTGAGAGAGAAAAAGAGTTAAGAGAAGAGTCATCTCTCTTAAATCTTTTCTTAATATGAAGAGAGTTAAAGAAATTACTTATGAGTAAATTGTTAAATTTACTCTTCTTAGAAAGAGGGAAAAAAAAGTGGAGAAGAGAGAAAAAAAGTACAAATATCGTTTTTCTTTTCAGTAAACTTGTTTCATTCCTAGCTTTTTCTCAAAATTCCCCAACGCGTCGTAAAACACTTAAAATATTCCAATATCTAAGCATCTCGGAATTCCAGACTTTTTTACGGGTGTGTTTACTGTAGCATTTAGTCCGTCATTTTTTACGACGCCCAAAGTGCAAAAATAACTCGAAGTCATAAATGTTTTTACTGAGTCCCTCAGAGAGGCAGAAACATCTCTTCGAGACAAACTCGAATGTCACATTAAACGCATCGTTTCCAGTAAACTATCAATTACCCTCTTATACGATCATCCTGACATTAACACCAACAATGTCTGCTGCTTAACGCCTCTCAAAATGATGTTCGTCTCGCTTCATCCACTTGAGTATGTTAATCCGAATACAGCGAGAAAAAGCTTACACGGTGCGTTAAAAAAACCGACAAGTTTCACCTGTTCTGATTAACGCCGTTGTTGCCAGAAGAAGAGGAACAACAAAAAGAAAAATTAAAGCCTCGCTCAATTCATTCATTGAGAGTCTATGTCCTTTTGTGGACATGCGGCGATGGCGATTACGTATTCTGACCTGCTTGACGCCAGATTTCTGTTTATTTCCATATGTAGCCCTCGGGCTCGCTAAAGTGGCAGGACTTATGAATAATTGAGTTTTTTTCTCGCTAGACGAAGGCGTTGTGGCATCACCGTTAATGAGCGTTATTTGGCAAAGGAACTGTTTGGGTTTCTGAAGAAGTCGGTTTATTCTTTTGTCTGCGGATGGTTTATTGGATATCGAATGTGGTGTTGAGACAGTAAATTGTGGTGTTCTGAGAAAGCTACCGATTTGCTCTCAGCGACCGTTCTGAATTGCATATTAGGGTGTTTGTTCTATTGTGGCAAGAAGAGGGTGATTTGCTTCAAGTGTCGTATTTGAATACAGCCATTTTTTAAGATGTGGGAAAGAAACTAACTGTCTGAAGGAAATTTGAATAATAAAGCTATAAAGACGGATTTTGAAGTACACTATAAAATTACGAGATTACTTTTGTCTGGGATGTTTCGGTCGTTATAATAGGTCACGCGGGTTAAACAGTTAATTTGTAAGTCCCTCAGATTATTAACAGAAACTAGAGGATAAAAGCTAAAATTTTAAAGTGTAGGTACAAAAATAAGGTTTAGCTCTACAGATAAAGTAAAAAAAATATGAGGAGATAAAAATTAAATCTGAGGCATTCCTTTAACAATTAATTTCTCGAAAGAACAATAAAATAACTGAAGCATCTGCTCTGTTATGTGAATTTGAAGCTTGGTAGTTAACAATGTAATTAATATGACTCAAGAATTTAAATTCCAAATCATAACTTTAACAAAATTATCTTTTTTCTTTCTCCTATCATATTATAAATTTTCTCCTTCCTTAATAAAGTTTCCAAAGTAATTCAATCTTTTCTAGAACTTAATCTAAGATTAAGCGATTGAACGCATTTTCAAAGCATTCTTTTCATTGTTAAAAATATTTAAGTTGATTTTACATGAAAACTTTCCAGATATAGCATTTTCAATTTATTTTAAAATTTCTAGTTACAAAGAGGCTTATAGTTACCAGTATAATTAGTAGACACCTGTTACGATATGAGACACTGAAAACGAAGATTGAACTCAAGAAATTATTTGGATTTGGGTTCCATATTTTATAATTTGTTTTAAACGTTTTTCTTGGGTTCATAACAAACCCACCTATGAAATAGGGTGTTAAATTTTTGTTTTGGGCTGTGAATGATGGTATATTTGTTAAACACTCTTACTTCTAGGAACTCTACTATTAATTGAAGTCTCGTTTACGCAACTCTAAAAACCGCCGAACTGCAATTTGTACCTCTCGTTCGAAAACGCCTACACTACATCTAAGGTGCTTGTTACTTGCCTAAGCATTTCCTCTAACAACCAACCACTCCAAACCTTTGTAGACGCCGTTTGTTCTTTTTTTTATAAAGTTCTTGCGGTTCACGAAAGACTCCAAGGTTTTGAGCGATGCCCCCGAAACAGGCGAAATAACTCCTTTATCACTCGACCGCAAATAGCCGCAAGCTCACCATCCCGCCTTTCCGCGACATTCTGCGACCAAAATCGCGTCGCCCGGGACGTCTTTCACCTTCCACGTCCAATAAAATCACCGCAAACGATCATTTTTAACGAAAGTTGACGTTGAGTTAGGTGACGGGTACAGTAACGGCCGTGCAAGCGGTGTAAAAAGCGCGATTTTCGCACAGACGAGCCGTATTTTTTCGCCAGGGCGACACGCACCCACCTCTTCCTCCTTTTCGGTTTCGGAAAGAAGAACTGGGTTTCGGTCGTTTCAGCTTCTGTGGTGGAGGAACCTCGACCCACGTTAGGGAGGCGGCTTTTTGGTTTTGTTTTCGGGTTGAGAAGATCGCGTTGCATCTTTGGCTTATTAATTACTACACTGTTCGTTCCATCCGGATGATGAGGTCAGTTTCCGTGTGAACAAACAACAAACATGGCGTGCCCTTGAACATGTGTGTGAGAGTGAAAGGTTACAGCACAGCACTATAGTCTGTGCAAATAAAATAGGCGGTTTCACGTCATTCTTTACCATGGCAACGCAGAAGAAATACATTGATGAAAAAGTCAAGGTCAACCGCCGATTCTATTTACACAGACTATAATGCTCAATATTCGTACCAATTTTTGTCCAAATTCCGTTTACTTCTAATAGAGCATTTTCAATCACATGACTCGGACCTAACAAGAACAACGGCCTTAGTTACAGAAAATGATTAGCCGTGGAATTCTTCTATTGGAGCATTTGCAATCACGTGATCTCATACCTAAAAACCGCCTTAGCAACAGATAAACAACGGCCTTTGCAACAGTTAAAAGCCCTACAGAAGGTACACAGTTAAAACAAAATAACCGGTTGTGACGTCACCTGAAAACACTCTATTGCAGTTACGCAAACGTGACATATTTGGTATGAGCTACTAGAGATTGACAGAACTACTATTCGAAAAACTAACAAAAAGTGTAGGAAAAAGAGATTCAACGACGTTGTCTATTATGTACCGAGCTTAGAAAAACTTGAAAATGTTTATCGGTTCAATTACTATTAAGACGCTATCTACTAGAAATTCTAAAATAAAATGATAATAGGCATACTTATAACGATAGGCATACTGCCCCCCCCGTGCTGTCTTCTCTCAACAAATATTTTTTAACAGTCATATGCTAAGGTCTGGTTTGCTCATTTATCGCTCAATAAGAGTCCTGTACCACAAAACATGAAAAAATCCTTGCATCCTTTCATTTTGTCTTAAGGTTCGTTATCAAATTGTACAATCCATTTAAAGAGATTATACTTTCATACATAGACAACATATATAAATTAGTCAAAGAGAATGAAACTTGCTAAAATTTAATGTAATAATTATATATTTTCGGCTGGTGACTTTGCTATGGATTTTTTTTTATATATTTTAATTTTTTAACTGTTCGTGATTTTTAAACTGTTACTCTCGAACTAAAAAAAACTACATTTTAAAATCATACAGAATGTTTAAATTTCCTTGGCTTCGTTGACAGTTGCACGGATTTTCCAAATGGGTTGTTACCCTAACTCATGTCGCATTCTGTTATTTAAACTACTCTGATTGTGCTCATTTACTAAGTCAAATCATCACAAAAGTGCAATTGCAATGTCACTCTATCCGCTTCAACACTATCCAAAACCCATTTTTCTACCAAATGGCTCGTCCTTGTCGACCCTCTATTTGTCAAAGGAGTCTTCGTTCAAAATGGCTCCCAAAACACTGATGGGTGTGTCCTGATTGCACCTGTTGCCTCCTCAAAAGGTGAAGGCGACCGAGAGTCCTTTTCTGCTGCTTTTTCCGAGATCATAAACATCTGGTAGAAATACCTCGCTCTTTGATTAGGCCACAGCAATGATCAGATCTGTGAGATATTACTTTTAATATACGTTAAGTTTTAGATCACTTACACGTAAGATTTTCCATGTCAAAAGTTTGTGTACAATGTGAGCCCAAGTAATAGTGGGGTAACGGAATCCTCCTTCAGAAAATATTTTTTTTTTTAAATTTGCCCTTCAAAGTGGTGTTTTAGCTCATTTTGAGACCCTTTGAGGTTTTATTCGAAGAGAACCGCGCACGTCTTGTGGAAGAATACCATTGAATGGAAAATAGTTTACAATAAATAGACATTAAAATTTTGTTGGTAGCCTTCGAACGTGAAAAGGTTTTGAAATTTGCTCCTTAAAACAGTGTTTTAGTTTATTTTGATATTTTTGTTTGGCCCGTTAAAGGCCAAAGGTTGACCCAAAGACCCGCTTAAATAAACAAGTTATAAGGTAAATGTGGGTATAGTGGACACTGTCCCAATAGTGGCCACCTAGTTGATTAATTTTAAATAATACGAGTTAGAGGCATCAAATAGCGTTAAAATTCATAGGCATAGTAGATTATGCTACCAGGTAATAAGTTAAATAATCACCGATACCATAGATCAGCATGGGAAGGATATTTAGGTCTTTGAAAATAACACCATCGGCCGAGTGACTGAAATTTGATTTTGCTTATTGAATCGCGTTAGGAAACGGTTAAGTTAAAACTGATTTTTTTGTACTTATTACGGTTTAATTGACCTTTAAATTCATTTTAAGATTAAGTAAAGAGTATACAATCATACTGAAAAAAATTTATTTGAAAATTTTTACTTTACGAGGATTTAAGGGGGGTGGCCACTTTACCAACACAGAATCTTAGATTTTCCAATAGTGGTCACTGCAATGGCTTTTAAAAAAATATAAATCATTTTTAATTTGAAACATATTTTCTTCAGAAACTGTTGATTATGCTTTAAAACGGGTGTTGTACGAATTAGGTTTCATTCTGGCTTCGGGAAATTCCTCTCAAATCAGCTACAACGTAGGCTATGGGCCGGAAACCATTAAGTCTGTTATTCTAAGTCAAATAAAACTGATTTTATTTTAATCCAAAATATATTTCGCTATGAAGGAAGACTTTTTTAGAACTAAACGACCATACCTACTCAATTTCATGCATAAACCCTATCATATCATATAGGCAGAAAAAGAGAGGTGTCCACTTTTGATGCAAAAGGTGTCCACCATAGAAACATCAGAGACATCTATGTGGCCACTATAGAAGCAATTTGGAGTACTTTAAAAAAATTAATTAAAAATACTTTCCCCGATCTAATTACAGTTTTAATTGGTAAAATCGAAAGAAGAAGATCCAGTTGATCTAAAAATAGGATGGTAACCGTTTCCAGGCAAATAGATTGATATTTATAGAGAATTGAAGTGAAACTTTTCCTTAAAGTGTCCACTATACCCACATTTACCTTAATTGGGTAAAATATATTTTTGCATTCTCTAATCATTCAGATTTTTCAAATAGTTGGAATGTATTATTTTACTGGTGGTTTTAAAGAATCTGAATTCTTTTTGTGGAAGAATTCACTAAAAAAGCACGTTTTAACGGAATACAGAAAATTTTCGACAAACTACAACAGACAATTTCTTGAATATTCAGAATATTTCTTGAACTGCCAATCCCATTTCTGCTGAATTCACCAGAAACAACCATAAATCCTCTCCACAACAACACACATCCTCCTGATGGAAGATAACAAGGCAGCTTCTCCATTTCATTCGGTCCACGATCATCTAACTCCCTCAGCGGCACGTGTGAGTGAAAGGGGGAATTATCTTTTATCACGCACCTCCGGGGCGGCGGCTCGCTGTGACCGTGCCGGCCTCGTAAAGTTCGGGATTCGTTCCAGAGCCTCCCACACTTTCAGCATCCCCCCCCCCTTATGATGAGGGTTCGTGACCCCTGCCGAGTTTGCTCGTGTCGGTTTCCTGTTGTTTCGGTGGATTTTTTTTCCTTTGGGAGGTCGTTTTCTGAATCAGTTAATCTGTAATTATGTCGGTTTTGTTGAATATTGTTACTACTTATATGAAGCGTTGATTCCACAGAGACAGGGCGTGCGTTAGGCCTATCTGTGCTTCTATATTATTAATGAATAACAAAAGAGAGAGAAAACCATATACTTTAAATTCATTCCAAATACCCTTAGAAGGAATTCCATGTCTCCTTTTCTCACATATCATTTCACTCTCATTGGATCTGTTCTTGTGCGTTGCTCTCTTTTCTTTACTAATACTACTTTCCTTTCATCATTTTCTTTTTCTCTCTTTAATTACTCTCTTAAACATCCCCTCACATCAACCTTGCACGGTTAAGTACGCAAATGCAAAATATTTGTTAATTAATTTAAATAAAATGTTTAGTTAATTGAAGACTTTCAGACTTATTTGTGTCCCGGCTGCAAACTGTTGCAGCAGATTTCTCCAAAAGAAGAATCATTCTCTGCAGAAAACAAAACAAAAAGACATTGTGTGGGACGTATTTTTAAGAGAATCACTGCCTTTATGGGATCAACGTCCGTGCGTGATTAGTCCTCTGTTTTACATACTGCACAGCTACCTACAAGTGAGCTTCCAACTACTAGACTTAAGACTTCCTATTTAAAAAAAATCCGCCAAAAGAAGAATTCTTCAAAAGAATTAAATGTAGTATACCTACTGCTAAACTGAAAGACATTCTTGCGTTCAGGAAACCCCGTGGACAGCGAGTTTAACTAACAAGACCCCCTTGGGACACATTAATTCGCACCCCTGGGTCGTAGAGGGTGTGTACTGCTAAATCGGACCATTGGGGCTTGCTTTCAAATGACGACATGACTCCAATAAATGAGAACACGCTGAAAACGGCCGTGGTTTAAGTTCTTTTAAGCGCAAGCGGCGTTCTTGATATTGTAATTCCTGGTTCTGGAGGTTTTATAGCCCAATAGGCGCCGAGGAGAACGTGTGGTCTTCCTTTTGCAGAAAAAGGTTTTCTTTTGATGCACGGCCAAGTTGAGGTGTTTTACTGCTTGCTTTGTGCCGAGGAATTCATTAATTCGGAATGTCTGGTTGGTTTATTGAAAGAGCCGCCACACGGTGTTATCTTTCTCAGTTTGCGCTATTTTTTTTCCCGTTGAACAATGGAAGGTATTTAGGATAGTGTTAAGTACACTTTGTGGTATCTGTTAAGTTAACAGGAAGATTTGGATTGGTTTCAACTAGAACCTTATTGAGTGGTCAGAAGTATCCAAACGTATGTGGAAAGGAATCTGATGGAATGCTTGCTTCAGTCGTTAAATCAACTCAAAAGGTAATAATTTGAGGAGAAAAACAATAGAAGATATTTAGTTCACTTCAATTAGAAAATGCCTTGGATTCTTGTTGAATTTGTAGTAACATCTATATTAAAAGCCTTAAATTTAAACAATCAAGATAGTGTTCTCGTTGCCCATCGAGTCCCATCTTCTCGAAAGGACAGGCATAAAGCAATAATCGTGCAGTTTACTACCAAAAACGAAAGAGACAGATGTTTGAGGGCATCAAAAGAAAAGCACTTCCTGGCATCGGATATAAATCAACGTCTAGATTCTACTCCAGTTTATTTAAATGAACATTTGGCACCAGGAATGAAAAGACTTTTATTTTTGAGCAAACAGTTTAAACGCGAGAAAAACTTCAAGTTTTGTTGGGTTAGAGATGGAAAGATTTTCCTACGTCAGAATGAAAATTCAAGAGTTTTCAAAGTACGTAAAGAATCGTATTTAAGTGATATACCCATCCTACAACTATAATTTCTGCTTTTATGTCCAATTATTCTACATTAGACTCTCTTGAAAATCTAAATAAGTTCCTTCTTTACCCTGTACCCAATGTATCTTTCAACATTATGCATTTTAACATTCAGAGTGTTCGCTCAAAATTTGACGAATTAATTAGCCTATTATCTGATCATTTGAATCTTATTGATGTTCTGGTTTTATCGGAAACTTGGCTTTCCGATGATGAAATTAAATTTTACGGTATTGATCAATTTAAAACATTTTACTGTAATAGATACTACAACAGATCAGGAGGAGTCTTAGTATATTATAAAAGTAAATATGATTTTGAAAATATTAGCTTTGTTATGTCTTCTGCTGAAATAGTTGTAATTATAAGTAAATCTCTTAATTTATGCATAATCTCAATATATCGTTCACATTCTTTTACTATCAATACATTTGTGTCTGAACTTGAATCTGTTTTATCTAAGCTTAATTGTAAAAATATTATAATTGTGGGAGATATAAATATTGATATAATTAATTTAAATAATCATAGTAACTACTACATGGATCTTATCAGTGCTCATGGATTTTCTTCTCTTATAAATGATATTACTCGTATCTCTTCAGGTACCTGTGTCGACCACCTTCTAGTACGATATAGCTTGTCAAATGTAAACGAAATATACTGTGCAAAACTAATCAATAGCCTATCTGATCATTTCCCAATTCTCTGTAAATTAGTTTTGAGCTCCCCACGAAATACTACAAATCATGAGTTCAATGATGAAATAAAATCTAAACTTGTAAACTATAGTAAGATGGAAGACTTTTTAAAAACTTATGTATTTAGAGTTTCTGAATCTGATGCTGCATCATCTTTCTCAGACTTTCATAGTAAATTGAGCGCAATTAAACATAACTTTAGCTTTGTACCTAAAAACAATTCCAGATTTGACAAAAACAAATGGTTTAACTTAGAAATACATAATATAATAAAATCCAAACAAGCATTATACAAAAAAACCTTGCGTTACCCTGGTGATAATTTTTTCAAAACAGCCTATAAAACTACAGTTAAAGTATTAAAACAAAAAATCAAATGTGCAAAAAAATTATACTATGAAACCAAATTTAATGAATGTGACTCATCACGTAAACAGTGGAAATTAATAAATAACATCCTAGGAAAAAGTACTAAGAATCCAACCCTGCCTGATCATTCGGATGAATTTTATTTAGCAAACGACTTAAACCTATACTTTTCCTCTATAAACAACAGTATCTCAAATCCAAACGAAAATTTTAAAAAGTACTTAGTGACAAATTTAAATTCCTTTGTCTGGTTTGAAATAGATGATGCAGAAATCTTATGTTGTATTCGTAATCTAAACCTCAGAAAATGCCCAGGCTCTGATGGTATAGATGCGAAAATTCTTAAAATTTTATCCTATTATCATTTAAATATACTCACAAGGTTATGAAAGTGCTTTCCCTAAGTCATTGAAGACTTCCATAATTACACCTATTTTTAAAAAGGGAAACAGAAAGGATTTTTCTAACTATAGACCTATCTCTGTCCTGCCTTTGTTTTCGAAAATATTCGAACAAATAATTAAAGATAGATTAGTCTCGTTTTTGAAAAATGTAAGCTTTTTCTCTGAAAACCAGTATGGCTTCTTACCCAAATCAAACACTGAGAAAGCATTGCTGGAGTTTACAAACTTTTTATATAATAGTGTAAATATAAACAAAAAAACTGCTGCTCTTTATTTGGATATATCGAAAGCGTTTGACTCGGTGAATCACGGTATTTTGTTACATAAATTGACTTCAGCGGGAATGGGCACTTCTATAACTTTTTAAAGTCCTATTTATCAAATCGTATACAAATTGTCAAGATCAACAACACCTTAAGCAAATGCCTTCCAATAAATTATGGAGTTTTCCAAGGCTCAACTTTAGGTCCCCTGCTGTTTTTAATATTTATAAATGATTTATGTAGCCTCAGTTTACACGGTAAAATAATAAGTTTTGCCGATGATACAGTTCTTTTATATTCCGTGGACTCTTATGAAGATTTGATCCAAAAGATGAATTTAGATCTCGTCAAGATAAGTAACTGGTTTTTTGATAATTGTCTAAGATTAAACGTCGAAAAAACAAAATATATGATTTTTAATTTAAAACAAAATTCTCCAGTTCAGCTGTCAGTAAAGTACCATGTTTATCAGTGTAATAACTACAATGATTGTAATTGTAAATCAATAGATAAAGTGTCTACTATAAAATATCTTGGACTTCATATTGACTGCTACTTAAAGTGGAAATCACATACTAACTATATTGCAGACAAATTAAGACTAATTATGCTAAATTTTTACCATTTAAAGCCGAAAGTAAACAACCAATTTCTAATAAAACTCTACCATTCTTGGGTTCAATCGAGAATTAATTACGGCCTAACGATATGGGGTGGAGACTATCAGATAAATTTAAAAAGAATTTGTAGGCTCCAAGAAAGATTTTTAAAATTGATATCACCACAAGCACCTTCCGTCAACAGCTTCAAACTTTTGAATATCTTACCCATTCGCTACCTCTTTTTCTTTAAAACAAGTCTCTATCTTTACTTAAACTCAGAAATATGCAAAAGGCGATACGTAATAAACCCTCGAAGACCCAATATAGTATATGATATACCTAAACCTGAAAAAACTATTTTTTGTAAACATTTCTTTTATTTAGCTCCTAAATTCTTTAATTTAATACCTTTAGAAATACAAGATAGTTCATCCAAACATGTATTTAAAAAGAAATTAAAAGAGTTTTTGTTTTCTATAGAAAATATTGAAATTTTTCTTGCTTAAATTTTATATTATTGTATAATATCAACTATCCTCATTTTTTTATGCACCACCCCCTTATGACAGATATTAAACCCGTCAATTAAGACACCCTGTTTGCCACCCCTGTTAATACATTTATATTTATACTGTTCCTATATTATTTTTATGTATTGTTCTCTTTAGTTCATAACTTCACGTTTTAGTTTTTTGTAATTATTCTATGCATGTTTTGTTCACCTACATGGATCGCTGCGATCCCAGGTGATATGGATATTTTTCTTGTTTTGTTCGTTTTGACTGTAATTTTTTGAAATAAATAATAAATGATGTAAAAAAAAATTTTTGGTAGCTAGTTTATATTTACTTTTCTTTTGTAACGCGCATGTTGGTGACAATCCTCTGGACAGAAAAAATGAATTCCAAAGAATATTGTAGAAATTATGTTGTGCCATTATACTTCTTCATGCAAATATTCGAAAATGCTTGAAAATTATTTGGTAATTGCAATTTCTTCACGTAAGTTCAGTTAAGACTTTTCAAATAAAAAAAACTCTTCCCATTACACATTCAAAATGTTGACAATGCTTATCATCATTTTTCAGTTTGAGTCTGACTGTGTAAGTGTGATCGAAATTAAGAGTGAAGGAACAAAATCCAGGTAATTTCAGCGCCTTACTTAATTCAAGCAGTGGCGGACTTCCAAATGTGCCGCCTATAGGCTGAACCAAAAATTGCCGCCTATACACTGTAAAAAATTCCCATAAAATTTACGGTTTTAAACTGGCAGCTGTGTTGGTTTGTGGAAAACCTTATAAATTACGAAGTAAATCCGTAAAAACAACGGTGTTTTACCATTTTAATACATGTTTTTTGTTTTACAAGGTAAAACACCGTTGTTTTTACGGATTTACTTCGTAATTTTTACGGTTTTCTACAACCAACCAGTTTAAAATCGTAAATTTTACGAGATTTTTTTTTACAGTGTGCACATAACTTCAAAATTTTACAATATTAGCTGCAAGTAAAAATGGGGTTCTGTGGGTCAGCTCTAGAATTTTTTATTTTAAATGGCCTATAAAAGTAGTGATTTAGTTGATTTTGAGACCCTTTGGGTAACATTTGAAGAGAACGGTTCCTTGTAAACCGCACAATTTTCAAGGGAAAAAATTATAAATAAGCGCCAAAATTTCGAGGGGGTTGGGGGTCATCCCCCAGGAAATTTTTTAAATTTTCCCCTTTAAACTAGTGTTTTATCTCATTTGAAACCACTTTGGGGAACACGCAAAGGGAACTGTTTCTTGTAAGCGGCAGAATTTTCAAAGGAAAAACACTATAAACAGCCTTCCAAATTGTGGAGCGGTTTTGAGGTTCTCCCTCAGAAAAATTTTGAAATTTGATCCCCCAAATAGTGTTTTGAGGGAAGTTGGAGATTCGATTCTGGAGCACCAAGACTCGGGCGGAAGAGGGCGCCACCAAGGATACTGAGACTATTCGATTCGAGAACTAAAACGAACGGAAGACGTGTTGGTAAACAAACCTGTCCTTTCAAAAGCATCAAAAATCTGTAAGTCAATTCGTCATTAAAAGTCAACCTTCATATCTGGGTGAGTCGATCATTCGTATTCAGTCTCTTTATTCCTTGCTGAACCTAAATTCTAATCCTATTCGTAAACCCCACCATATTTTGGTCCGTCGAGCCGGAGCCCTATGGATAATGTCGTCTAAAACGAAAATACTAAAAGCTATTCAGAACTTTGATATTCTTAGTGTTTTGAAAACGAAAGTTAGTCATTTTGAGCAAAAGGTAGAATCGTTGTTTACGGAGTTGGATCAAGACAGTAGTGATGGAAAGCTTGATATGTATTTGGATATTCAGGATGTTTTACTTAATTGTACCATACTATTGGAAAAGGCTAATCTTAAAAACAAAGCTCTAACTCAAGCTGATAGCATTAATATGAAGAATCAGCTATCGAAAAAATTGCCCAAACTTGAGTTACCTTATTTTGACGGAGATATAGAAAATTGGATTTCATTCAAAGAGGTATTTCATGCAACAGTCATTAACAATTCAGAATTGTCAGATATTGATAAGCTACAATATTTAGTTGCATGCACGAAAGGCAATGCGTCAAAATTAATTCGGGGATTTTCAATTCGAGAAGAAAACTTTAAAAACTGTTGGGAAGTGCTGTGTGAAAGATTTAATAATAAAAACCAATTAGTGAACTCTCAAATAAATAAACTATTTGGTTTGAAAATAGTTAAAGCTAATTCTGCAAAACAACTGTATGAGCTTTTGGATACATGCAACGAATGTGTAAGAAATCTGAGTGTTTTAGATTTGCAAACAAATCAATTAACCGAACTAATCATAATAAACCATTGCGTCTCAAAACTCCACGAAGATATCATTCACCGCTGGGAGTTGACCTTGAACCATGATTCTTTCCCCACCCTGAAAGCCTTTCGAACATTCATTGAGAGAGAAGCGAAATCACTAAACACGCCGGAAGCAATAAAAAACAAAGTTACATCTGGTAATGCTGAAAAGAAATTCATTCCAAACAGTCGAAGATTGCTTTATTTTGAAAAAGAAAATAGAAGAGCGCAAAACCAAATCAAGCCAGCGATGATTCATAACGTTACCGCAGATAAAAAAGAAGCCTTCTTTTCTTGTTTTTTATGCCGCGAAGATTCAAACCATCCGCTGTACAAGTGTCCTGTGTTTAATCGCATGAAAGTTGAAGAACGTATAAAAGCGATTGAAGGATTCTGTTGTGAAAACTGCCTAAGAAGAAATCACTGTACTGAGAGCTGTAAAATAAGTCTGGGATGCAAAGTCTGCAAAAAAAGGCATCATACTTTATTGCATGTTTATGAAGTAAGCCATCCAATTAACGAGGAAAACGTCGTAGCAGTCTCGAGAGGAATTCAAATACAACCGAATATAAACATCACCTCAGTACTCTTATCAACTGCTTTAATAAAGGTGAAATCGAACTCGGGAAAACTTATTGAATGCAGAGCCTTAATTGATAATGGGTCACAATTATCTCTTATTTCAAAAAAGCTGTCAGACGAATTGGAGTTGCCATTACAAAATAGAAATCATAGAATCATTGGAATTAATGGTATTTGTGCCGAAACTTCTGTCCACAGTTGCCAGATAGAATTCTCTCCCTACTTTTCCTCAAGCCTGTTCAATCTTGAAGTAATGGTTGTGAATAAAGTGACTTCACCTCTACCCAACTTTAATGTCAAAATCAATCACTGGCCTCATCTAGATAAACTGCTACTCGCTGATCCTGAATTCTATATTTCACAAGAAATAGACATTTTGCTGGGAGCAGATATGTATGGAATCCTTTTAGATGGACTTCCCATAGTTGGACCATCAGGGACACCCTCAGCTATTCCCACGAAATTAGGATATTTATTATCAGGCCAAATCTCAACTATTCAACCACAAGAATCGGTAGTTAACTCAACCCTAAGTGATCAACTTACAAAATTCTGGACGATTGAAGACATCCCTTCTGAGAAGACGGAGGAGGAAGACAGAAATCCTGGTGAACTGTTCTATCAAGAGTCTGTGCAGAGAAATGAAGAAGGTCGGTACGTAGTCAGTCTTCCATTCAAGAAAAGTTCTTCTCTAGGGGAAAGTAAGACTAGAGCGATTCAACTATTTCTCGCACAGGAAAATAAACTAAACCGAAGCCCGAAGTTAAAGGAAAATTTTAATCAATTCATGAATGAGTACGTTTCTCTTGGTCATATGAAACTTATTTCAACAGAAAGGGAAAAGGAATCACCGAACTGTTACATTCCTTATCACATGATCCAGAATGAAAATTCAGAAACGACAAAATTCCGTGTGGTATTCAACGCATCATCCAAAACCAGTATAATGGAAAATCATTAAATGATGTTCTGGAGACAGGTCCAAAGCTACAGACAGAAATCTTCACCCAACTTATACGCTTCCGATCATTTCGTGTAGCGTTTGCAGCGGACATCGAAAAGATGTATCGTCAAATTCTGGTGTCTGATGAAGACTGCAAGTATCAAAGAATTGTATGGCGTGAAGCACCATCAGCCCCTTTATTAACATACGAGCTTCAAACTGTTACGTACGGAACTTCCTGCGAACCATTCTTGGCTTTGAGAACCTTACAGCAATTGTGTCTGGATGAAAAAGAGAAATTTCCGTTAGCCACAGCCGTAGCTGAAAATCATTTCTACGTAGATGACCTCTTAGCAGGAGCTGACTCGGAAGATGAAGCTAAGCAACTGATAGCCGAAATTCAAGAACTGATGAAGTCTGGAGGATTCGTTCTTCGCAAGTGGTCCAGTAGTCATGAAGGTATCCTGAAAGAAATGGACAAATCTCTGGTGGCTTCAAAATCCAAGCATTCGTTAGGTGATGGAGAATCCAAACAGCGTGTCCTGGGAATTTGCTGGGATCTTCCAACAGACTCGATTCAAGTTAAAGTCATCTTCAATGAAACAATCAAAACGAAGCGCCAACTACTATCAGAAATCGCCAAGACCTTTGATCCTCTAGGACTGTTCTCTCCGTCAATCATAATTCTCAAAATCATGCTCCAAGAATTATGGAAGTCGAAAGTTTATTGGGATGATCCTGTTCCCCCAGCCATTCTAGAAACGTGGTGTAAATTTCAACGAGAAAGTCATCACTTTAAATCGATGTCCATTCCTAGATTCCTCGGCATTCACAAAAATTCTAGTATCCAGTTACATGGTTTCTGTGACGCTTCTTCCAAGGCGTACGCAGCCGTGGTTTATTTGAAGACAGAAGACAAAGTATCAATCGTTTGTGCAAAAACTCGTGTCGCTCCATTAAAGGAAACTACTATCCCGAAGTTGGAACTTTGCGGAGCTCTACTCCTTGCCGAGCTCATCACTAGCATTCGAAAATCACTAACCTATATGATTCCGGAACTCTTTCTATGGACTGATTCAACCATAGTTTTGAGTTGGATTAACAACCCTCCAACGAAAGGAAACATTTTCGTTCAAAATCGTGTAACCAAAATCCGAAAATTATCTTCAACTGATGTGTGGAATCACATTCCGGGAAAACAGAATCCAGCCGACTGTGCTACTCGAGGACTTTTCCCTGAACAGCTAAGATGCGCCTCGAATTGGTGGAATGGTCCAGAGTGGATAACTCAAGAGAGTCCGACTGAAGTCACACCAGCAGTTGAAGTATTGAACATTCAAGTTGAGAAGTCCAATTCTAAATCGCAACATTCCTCAGACTTAATGAATTCTAATCCATTGAATTCCCTTTGGAACAAATTCTCTTGCTATACTAAATTGATACGAGTGTTTACTTATATCCATCGTTTCATCAGAAACTGCAAGTCGAAGGAAAAGTCTAAAGGTCCACTTCAAGTAGAAGAAATAGACTCTGCCGAAAAGATGCTGGTCAAGATTCTTCAAACTGATTTCTACACTGAAATTAAATGCTTAAAATCGAACAAACCTATTCCCAAGTCAAGCAATTTGCTTTCGCTGAATGTATTCCTAGATGAAGATGGTCTACTTAGAGTCGGAGGTCGGTTATCAAAACATCCAACCCTCCCGTATGATCAAAAATTCCCTTACATCATACCCAAGAAGCATCACATCACTAGTCTGATTATTTGGCATTTTCATGAGTCAAGTCACCATTCAGGACCTGATTTAGTCTTATCACTCATTCGGCAGAAATACTGGATTCCTGATGGACGTTCAACGGTTCGTCGAGAAATCAAAGGCTGTGTCACGTGCATTCGTTTCAACTCCAAGCCTTCAAATCCTAAAATGGGCGATTTACCCATTGGTCGAATCACTAAATCCCGGCCTTTTGAACGAGTTGGTGTGGATTTTGCGGGACCCATCATCACAAAGTGTCAACATGTTAGAAAACCAACTAAATTCAAGTCCTATATCTGTTTGTTCATCTGTACAGTAACACGAGCGGTCCACCTTGGAACCACTGCTGGAGCTTCCAGAAGGACTCAACGACTCCAATCTATTACCTCTTTCTTCCCGATGGAAAAGTCTCCTGCAGATGAAAGAACACTTCTGGAACCGGTGGACCAGAGACGTACTCCATCAGCTTCAATCACGCTAAAAATGGAACCGAAGTACGTCCCCCCTTCATATCGGAGATGTAGTCATAGTCCTGGACGACCACCTGCCTCCACTGTCATGGCCTCTCGCAAGAATTCTGGAGTTGGTTCCTGGTACGGATGGCATACATCGAGTTGCTGTTCTACAAATGATGTCTGGGACAACCAAACGAGCCATAAATCGATTGGTTCGACTGCCGATGACTTCTTCTCGCGCCCCGGAGTATGGAGATTCGATTCTGGAGCACCAAGACTCGGGCGGAAGAGGGCGCCACCAAGGATACTGAGACTATTCGATTCGAGAACTAAAACGAACGGAAGACGTGTTGGTAAACAAACCTGTCCTTTCAAAAGCATCAAAAATCTGTAAGTCAATTCGTCATTAAAAGTCAACCTTCATATCTGGGTGAGTCGATCATTCGTATTCAGTCTCTTTATTCCTTGCTGAACCTAAATTCTAATCCTATTCGTAAACCCCACCAGAAGTCTTTCTTTTGACTTTTCTCCATGACAATTTTTTTAAATGTTCCACGGGCCGAAACAAATGAAGAGGCGGGCTGGAGGTTTCCCGTATAGTATGTGGTCTAAAAGCATTGAATAATATAGATTTGTTACTTTTACTGAATCGAACTACTCCGTCTTTCCAGTGCTTGTGTTTCCTTTCTCTTCTTTTTTTTATCGGAAAAAAAATTCCACCGTCAAAAATTTGCCGCCTACGAAAATTTGCCGCCGTAGGCTTCAGCCTAGCTAGCCTATTTAGAAATCCGCTACTGAATTCAAGGGTGCCCTACTTAAAAACATCCTGGTATAAAAAACACTTTTTTCAATGCCAACTAAAAACACATTACCATCATATTAAAGAAATTGTCGTATTTTCATTCGAAAAAAAAACATTCTATGTTGAATCTTATAAAATTTCCCCACATGTAGTTCAAAATTCATGTTCTCATATAAAAGTAAAGGGAGAACTTGAACTGAGCATCCCCCAAACCTGATAGAAACGTCACAAGAAAATCTGACCTACAACCGAAAGTGTTGTTTCAGAATATAATCTCCAATGTTATTTTTACCCACATTTTTTTTATCCACCTTGGGTGCGGAAACAACACTCCCACTCGCGATCCCCCCAAAAGAATTACGGACCACCAGAAGATGTTTTACTCGCATAAACAATTCATGACTACTTCAGGAAATGAACTCTCGAGGTGGCTTCCCCCCTTAAATCACAACCCAAAGTGCAAGACGAATTCTATTTATATATTCCCGAATAATAATAATATGCTTCAATTCGAGTATACCGGGGCTTAACATTGGAACTGGTTAAGAGTTATTCTTACTCCGAGATGAATGACAGAGCTTAAACATTGGACAAACTATAATCGGATGTGAGTTAACATTATTTTTGGGTCGGTTCTTCTGCTGCAAGATGGAAATGTTCGAGGTCTTAATGGATAGGCCTGTTTGGTAAGGTGGTGTTCTAATTCGGGAGTTCTGTAAATAGGGTGGTTTTGATGTGTTTTCGTTCCGGATTATATTTTTAAATATTGCTCTCTAGCTTTAGAAACGTTTTATGGATAAAATTGTGTAAAAAATAGTCCTAGGATTCAATTGTTGGTCTTTTCAATTTGAATTTTATTCATGATTAAATAAACCCCTCAGTCAGGGGTGTATATAAGGGGAGGAGGGCCCCCGAAGTTCGGACTATAGGTGTTTCAAAACTAGTTAAAACCCTGTTTTTAGGGTCAAATTTGACCCAGATATCCCAGACCCCCTTTCTCCTTGGGGAACACATTCACTATTTTTTTTTATCATAATAAGTTCATTAAGATGAAAATTCTGCCTGCGTATTATAAAGCTATTGAGACTATTAAACATGCATGCGAGGATTTGAGAGTAATTTTGGGTCCTCTCTCAATGACTTTCTTAGCTTTGGCTTTATAACTAATTATTTTTAGAAAATATTTGGGTCTTTCGAAATAAATGTCTATATATGCCCCAACCGTCCGTTTTTCACACTATAACCAATCGCTCCAGTAGGGATTTAAATGCTTCCCAATAGCTACTTCTTCGCAAAACATTTATGTTCTCTATGGAACTTCTCCATGAAATTTGACACCCACAAGCATATCGAATCACAATACATGTGTGATTGTGTGCGAAATCCTTTTCATCCTCCATTTCAATCTCTACTAAAAATTAACCACTTAAAAAGGCACACAAAGGCACACAAAGGTTTTTTCAGGGAAAATTATTTTCCACTTAAATCTGTCTAGCTAAATTGCTTGCATTTGTAATACTAATTCAATCTAGCTGCTTTTATTCAACAGAGTTAAGCAATTGGAAGTAATTCTGGCACGGTGCCGTTAAGAGGGGACGCCAAAAACTGAACTTGACATCACTGTCCCACTGATGATTCCAGTCTAAAGGAAACGAATGAATGGGAAAAAATTTCGTTTCCTCGCTCAGTTTAGTAGATGAGCCGATCTGGCAGCAACTCAATCCATCCATTCATTGGTGGCAAAAAGGTGATATCCGCAACGAAATACTTAGAGCCACGGGTGGAGAGGTTATAATTTCCCGCAGATCTCAGAAAGTGAGGGTTTTTTCTCTCTTTTTTTCCAAGGGGGTTTAAAGTCTTTAAAATTTATTTGTGCAAACATGTTTTTTTGACACGGTTTTTTATATTTCAAATCACTTTACTAAAACAGAATTGCAAAATAAATATCTCACCTACTTTGTATCTGAACTCAATTTAGTACGCAAGAGCGAACACATTTTTAAGAAAGGTGGGATACATTGCAGTGCTGAAATAGGAGGGGAACGCGGGGGGACGCCGTCCCCCGAAATGATTGGACCGTCCTCCGAAATATTTTTACCGTCCCCTTTCCCTAAAATATTTGTTTCCGCGACAAAAAATATAAATTTAAGGTAAGATTTAAATACGAAAGCAAAGCAGACCCCCTTTAAGTATTTTAATCTCTATTACTCACGATTTGCTGCACAAAAAATGAGTTAAAACCCTGTTTTTAGAGTCTAATTTCCGAAAATTTTCGGGGGGAGAACCCCCAGTCCCCCCTTTCGTACTTGGAATTCGATTGTTCAGAACTTTTTTAACATTAGGTTGAGCAAGAGGATTCAATTCGATTAACAATTTAGCCCCCCAAACCAAATCCTGGATCCGCCACTGCATGGTAACACTAAGATGAATAATGTTTTTTTTTTTTACTTTCCATCAATATTTGTAAAGACTTAAATGTTACATAGTTTTAAGGTTATAAAAATTATAATAACTGCATTTGTGCTTTTAATTCTAGCATTTAAAAAATGTCCCATCAGCCCCCACTTTTCCCTAACTATGCAATTTTAAGTAATCTATAACTTGATTATCAATTCGAGTAGGTACCAAAAATTAGTCATATTTTACCCTCCATCAATCATCTACTCTGTAAAAATGTGAGTCCCCCCAAATATTTTTCTCCAATTTCAGCACTGCATTTAGGCAAATAATGATTGAGTTTTAGGGTCAGTCTACGTTTTTCTCATTATTTTTTACAAAGCAAGTATTTACTTATTGACAGACTTTGCAAACAATTTGAGAATTTTGATTCACTTAAAGTAACTTATCAAGATGCACTTGTAATACTACTTCAGCGAATAATTTTTGAAATTCGCCGTTTTTTAATTGTGAACTTTTAACATCAATTACCTCTATACACAATGAGAATCATATTAACATTATCTAACATTTTTCAAAAGAAACTTAGTGGTGGTTAATAAAAAAAGCCAACGTTGAAAGGATGTGACATTTTGAAATGTCACAGATGATGACTTGACTTTTGCAGCATTATTTTGGACTTTCAAAGGAAACTGTCAATTTACACACCATGCTTTCTCTCAATAACACAATCATTTCATTTTCTGGGGGAAGACCCCCAGGCCCCTCTTTTGTAATTGGATTTCTATAACACCCACGAATTTTTTTTTACATTAAATTAATAATATTTGTAAAGAAGCTTTTTACATCAAGAAAAAATATTTTTAATGTTGATGAGAACGTAAAATCGAACTAAAGATTAAAAAAATATTACTAAATCTCAACTACTATACAAATTACTATTATATTATAAACCATTAATTAATATGTATGATTAATTAAAATAACTTGGAAATAATAAATTTATTTATCTAATTACGGAAAATAATTGATTGATATTCAATAAATAAATTTTTCTCACTGGACCCCCTAAAGGAAGATCCTGGCTAAGGCCCTGCCCCGCATTTTTTAAGTAAAACCGCCGATAACCTCGACCCAATACAAAATGTTTTTCTCACTGCATCCTAATAGCAGTGGGAGTGTAGTCTCTGTAAAAAAACAGTACATAAATCTGAGGGACCCTTTAGAAAACACTCTCCGGCCATATTCGTCGTGATTCAGTGGTTTCCTCGGCCCCCATTTTTGGGCTTCCCCCTAATTGTAAAGCGTTATTTTGAGAGAAGAAATAAGTTTTATGTTTACGGCGAGCTGGAAAGTGAGACAGACTTCCGTGGCGTTTTCGCGCCGTTTCGAAACCTTATTGCCATTGGCTATGCGCCCAGTGCGTGTGAAAAAATATAAACTGGAATATGTTTTCTTTCGGTTTTCCACTGTGCGGAATACAATGGTGGTGACAAAGTGCTGTAGTAAATGCTTCGTTACCAGTGTCATGTCTGATGGTTTTCATTTGTGAGAGGAGTTTGAAACTTGTTCATCTGTGTTCTTAGGATTCTTTTTTTTTTGTAATCTTTTCTCTTTTTTAACAGAGTTTTTTGCAGCAGTAAGAATGTATTTTTTTTATCTCCCGCAGTATACAACCCAAGAGTTTTTATGTAAAAAATTTCAAAACAAAAAATATTTTTCCAAAGTTAAGCATGACAATTCATCAGGCGCGGATCCAAGGGGGGCACTCTGGACAGTGCCATTTGAACTCTGGACAGTGCCCCCCTTGGACCCTAAAAAAAAATTCCCAAAATAAATTAAAACCCTACTTTTACAGGTCAAATTTCAAAATTTTTTTGTGTGCGAGAACCCCCATACTCCCCAACGGTACCACAAGGGGATCTTGAGTGATATTTTTTTAGAAAATCTCCAACATTTTCACATTTGGTCTCAAAAAGTAAAGGTGATGGTCAGGAAAAGTGCCCTCCCCTTGGAGCCGTGCTGGATCCTCACCTGCAATTCATACGATGATGTTCTGAAATATAACTATTTAACGGAAATTCAAATTTATCTCACGGCAGATAGTAATTTATGTTTCAATATACAATAGATCCTTTAGCACTAACCCCGAAAGCGTGTTTTAAAGAATAAAATTAGTTCTCTGAAAAATTATTAGGACGTTTTATTATTACTTATTCAATTGAAAAATATTGATAACAATTTACTGGATATTGTTTTCCCTACAAATTAAACAGTTCCAATTTCTATTTATTGGAATTTTTTTCTGGGCTAGCTATCAGCCCTATTCCTCCTATTTAATAATAGTTATTTAATACCCTTTTTTTAACATTTGAACCATCTTGGAAACTCTCCAGGGGTAGTCAGTGTTTCTTAATTTTTAAATGAGTCCATTTCTTAAAAATAGTTTTATAACTTTGACTTATTCTTATTTTCTCACTTGAATTATCTGTTCAAGCTTCCTTCCAAGCGAAAAATTCCCCTCACTTGGAAAATTGAGACATTATACAATCTTCAACGATCCAGGATTCCATTTTCTCAATAAAGTGATTTCACACTTCCTTTCTCCACCCACTTCAACATTAGTGCAGTCGAACCCAGTCTTTTAGAACTTGCTTGATGCTTATTTGATGATCATCCCTGACATAACCTATCGTTATTTGGTTGAAGAACCATTGGTATATATGATTTTAAACCCGCCCAAAATGTTGAGCCAATCGTGTGAGTTGTGTAAATGTTCTAGTTTCAATTTAGAACAGAGTTATGTGGATTAAGAGTATTTTAAAACGATAACCCATAGAAGGAATTGGTTGAAAAAGAAAAATGGACATAGATGGTAGCGAATAAATCACCCATCACGAAAAAATACAACCTTTTGGATGTTTTCAGTAAATTAATTTTTTGAACGAATTTTTTTGGTAAAGTTTATTTGCAACCATTTTCAGCTATAAAGCGTTTCACCATAAACGTAAACGAATAGGGGGTTTAATTTCTTTTGAATGATTTGGGGTAATATCCCCCTATTTGAAGTGTCATTGCGTCTGTAATCAGAAAACAACCATTAGGAAATCAAAGTATGATAGAATAAAATACAAATGTTAAAAAATAAAGAAATTATTAAATGTTCACCAAAAGTTAAGAAGATGATTTCATTTTTCTTGAGTCTGAAGTAAACAATAAAAATGTAAAGATCAAATTTGAAAATAAGTTTATAAACGTGCGTCCCTTAGCATTAAGGGACAATAGTATGTAATATTAATTAACTTTTTACAATTAGTTTTTACTCTTTTACTTAAGAACTTTTTTTTAAAAAATTGTGAGTACTACGTATTACAAAAATTTAGTTGTAGAAGTTAGGCGTTAGGGCAGTTAACACACAGAGCTATTAATTTTTCGGCCCTCTGGGAAAAATGACTTCTCCAATATTAATATCGATGGTAACAAACTGATTAATTTTTCAATACTTTTTTTTCATCTTGATTGCAATTAATATCAAAATTAAATCAAATCATTTAATTCAATTCAATTGAATGAATGTAAAATGAGACCTCCTTATTGAGCAACGAAATTTCTTATAATTTGACCTATCTTTAAACTCAAATTTCTTTGTGAAATCTGTGTGTGGAGAAGACATAAAATTTTTAAAAACCTGTAAAAATATTTATTTTTTGTTTTTTGACTTTTTATTTAATTCAAACATACTATACTTCAAATTTAATGCAGGTGAAATATTAAGACAAATTTTGTAAAGTGTTGTTTTGAATTTTTTTTTCGTCATTTAACTTCTTAAATAACTTTACAAATGTAACTAAGTTATCAAGGTCGTATATAAGGAGGGCTAGGGGTCTCTGCAGCCCCTTCGAAATTCGAACTAGGTGTACGGTGTACCAAAACGAGTTCAAATCTTTATTTTTAGGGTCAACTTTTCAAAAATATTCTGGTGGAGGGCTCTCAGACCCCCTTTTTTTTACTTGGAACTATGTTATTCACGATTTTTTCTCACATCAAGTTCATCAAGATTCAAATCCTACCTTAAAAATTTATTAAAAACCTACATTAAACCTATTAAATAGGGATGTGAGGGGCTTAGAAATAATTTTGTGTCCACTCTCTGCATCGGGGGAGACTCCCCCGATGCAAAAATCTAGCTTAGGGTGTCTTCAAACTTTAAAATGATTTGAACTTGACTTGGTTAACGACCTACGGCCCCTTATTTACTTTTTGTAAAGTGTTATCTGTCGTTACTTTGAATCACGGATTACGATTTCTATGCTGAATTCGTATGTAACTATCACGGCGACTATCACCACAGAATTAGAAATGAACTGAAGAAACTGGATTTCGCCTAGTTCGAAATCAAAATAAACAAATATTTTAGCGGGATGTTTGTATATTTATTAAGTAATCAAAAACAACAAATTGCACTTCAAGAAATTTTAAGATTTTGTGTTTTGGAATATTAAAACATCTCTTCTCACTTAATTTAAATGCACTACGTGAGATGACATTTCCTATCGTTATCACGAACTTTTGCAATTATATTGTTACTTTTAATCTTTAGAGAATCCAGAAATATTTGTTTGCCAAATTAGTGTAGAATATTTTACAAAAATGAGAAGGGAAGAATCGTTTGAATGTAATTCTTAGGTGCTGCAGCCAGCTCTGTTGAGGGTTCCCAGGGGAAAACCTGGGAAACTCAAGAAATTTTAATTGAACCAAAAAAGTCAGGTAAATTTGCTTATTTTATCGTAAAACCTGCAAAGTCGTACTGAACACCTGGAATTTTCTATGTCTGGATCAGTTTTGGCTCTTAGAAAAAAATACTGTGCAATATGAATTGAAAATGTAAATTCTAGTGCTCTAAAAAATCCGAAAAAATGCTGTGGATTGCTAGTTTTGTCAGAAAATCTTCAAAATGAACCTGGAAAAGTCGGAATTTTATTTCCAGAATTGAGTGGAAACCCTGTATCTGTCCTTGATTTTATGTATACAAGTTTAGTCATAATATGTACTTTAGATTGCAGTATCTTTAGCTTTATAATAATCTTGAGGGTTGTTCTCATGAATGTTTTCTTTTTAGATTATTAATAGGAGCTCCTAAAGCCAGAACTGTAGGATACAACAATTCTGGTGCTGTATATAATTGTCCATTATCTACATATAAATCAGATTGCTCACAACTTCTAATAGACCAAAATATTGGTAAGTATTGATTATTATATTATTTGATAGTTAATGTATGCATTTTTGATTATTTTGCATCTTGTACATGCTAATTGTTTTCTAAATGATGAGCATTTACTTGTTATATGCTACCATTTCCATTTTGTTTCAAAACAAACTAAGGCATTTTAGACTTTTAGAAATTTAGTTGAGATTAAAGTTTATTTATTTATCAAAGTCAAGAGTTCTAAATCTTTTTTAGATAATTCTAAGTTGTGAAAATATAATGGCATGCTAAGAAAGAACTACAGTCCAATTAAATATAAATACTAGAACTAGACTTAGATATTGGATAATGGAAAGTTAACATTTTGTCATTTTGTAAATGAATTTTCTAGATATGTCAATTCTCTCTTTTATTGCAGATGCAAAATCCAAAGTCATAAAAGAAGACCAATGGCTAGGAGTTACTGTTCACAGTGGTGGACCTGGAGGTTTTGTTATGGTAATAAATATTTTTCTAATGATTAGATTAAACATTTTCTTTGTTTACTTCAAAATAATACTTTAAAGAAAAAAAAATCTAAAATACAGAGCTGGTATCCATAATCTGCAATATATGATTATTATGCATGTTGCAATATTTATAGCCTTATATATATCTTTATATTATCAATAACAAAATTTATAGTTTTAAATTCTCTATACATAACTTATGTAAAAAATTTCCGAACTTCTATTTTTATACTTGAAAAAAGTTTTTAAATCTTAGTCAAAATTAAAATATGAAACCTATTTGAGCCTTTAGTTTAAATAATACTGAAATTCTGAAAGTTTCAGGGAAATTTACTTGTATAAATATAAGACTTTTTAAAGCATGGCCTGATAAAATTTCCTTTCTAAAAAGTTGAAATGATGAGACAGCCTACTCTAGGCATAACAAATGTTGTAGGAGTGTAGTTATTTATATTTGCCAGAGTTAAACTTGTTACATTTATTTTCTGTTTCTTACAGTCCTGTGCTCATCGTTACATCCTGGCTGGGGATGACTTCCAATGGGGCCAAGGCATCTGTTATTCCCTAAAGCAAAACCTAAAGTCCCCTAGACCATGGGAGCCTTGCAGAAATCGAGCAGTTAATAAGGCCCATGAGCAGTATGGCTACTGCCAAGCTGGAACTAGTGGGATGATTTCTGATGTAAAAATCTAACTTCATTTAATTTTTTTTTTCAATATTATGTGCTGAATTCAATTGAATTGAATTGACAGAAGTTAAATGTTTTAAGTTAATATTGGCCACAATAAGAAACAAATAGTTTACAGCCTGCTTGCTGGATTAAGATTTGAAATTATATATTATAAATAATCCCCCTTAAGACACACTGGTGTAAGGCACAGAAAAAAATGCATAAGGGACACACAGTTAACAGAGCTTAAAAGTTAATACATGAATGCTTGAAAAGTTATTAAGTTACAGCAACAAAAACATAGCCAAGGGGGTAATTTGGGGGATATATCCTATGTGAAAGTCGGAAATAATTTTCCTATTTGAAAGACAGAAATTTCCATATCTCACTCTAAAACTTTTTTCTTGCTATGCTACTAAACAGAGGGGAAGGTTATTATATAGATACAATCACTCTATAAAAGATTTTTTAACCATTTGATATTTTCATATAAAAATTGACATCCTTAAACATAGTGTTTTGTTTGACATAGAACACAATGGTCATTGGATCACCTGGCCCTTTTACATGGAGAGGAACTGTTTTTACCAACAGTGTTGGCTTAAAACTCAATGACGACAGGAGATGGTATTTTGGTCCACTGATGGAAGAGACATCTCCTGTGGACAAATACAGTTATTTGGGTAAGTTTTTAGTGGTATTTTAAGATCTAGTTAAAAAAAAATTCATGTCATGTAGGAGCTGGCAGGGCAGCTTGATTTTTAATATATTTTCTTATAGTCTTTTAAATACATATTTTAGTTCCTCTGTAATCAAGATTTTTCATTACATAGGAATGTCTGTAGCAACTGGAGTCTTTTTCGACGGAAAGAAAAGTTTTATTGGAGGAGCTCCCAGATCGAATGGAACTGGACAGGTTGTGTTCTTCTCAAAAAATCCAAGTGATGTTACTTTTGATGTTCAGTTAATATTGAATGGGGAACGGTTTGCATCATCATTTGGTTACTCTCTGACTTCAATCGATCTTAACAGTGATGGGTAGGTTCAAAGTTGTGTCATCAAAGAATTTTCTTACTTATTAATTATTTTTAAATTTTAATAATTTTTTAGTTTTGTACAAAGGTACATCAACTGTTTTATACTGTAAAATCTAACCATTTTAGGCTATTCTTTAATATTTACTTGATTTAACATTGCTGCTTAAGTTCAATCAAATAAATTTCATCTATTAATAAAATATTTTTTAAAATTAAAATGTTAGTTTCTACATAAAATCTATTTTATTTATTTTGACTGCAATTTTTCAATTTTAGATTCTTAGATCTAGTGGTTGGAGCCCCTTTTTATTTTGATAAGAATAAGGGAGGAGCGATTTACATCTACATGAATTCACCTGAGGTAAGTAGGGAATATTTAAATATGTGTTACACATTAAGGTCTTGGTTGGAGTTCTAATGTATTATGAACTTTTTAGGGGTTATCTTCCTTTGGTACACCTATCAAAATAACTGGAAAATCTGAGTCTCGGTACGGGTTTTCCATTGAGAATGCTGGGGATTTGAATCAAGATGGATTTCCAGGTTTGTATGTACTTATGTAGTTTTTTGTAGGTCAATGTTTTATCTTTGAATTTCTAGCTAAGAGTAAATTAACAAAAGTTTTATTTTGGGCTTCTTTAATTTTTTAATTAATTTTAATTGTAATTTTTCTATTGACATCATAAATGTATAAATATGTCTCACAGTATTCTTATTTTTAAAAACAACTTACATTTTCTTCAAACCTTAAGCCAGCACTAACTAATGACAATTTTGGTCGTGTGATAGATTTTTATCCCTAAAACTGTCAGATAATCTGTTTACCTGATAACTTTAATTTTTTTTTTAATATTGGCAATTTCTATTTCATTTTTATAATCCTGATTATGTATGATGGTCAGATATAAACTACAGTACCAAGCATTGCTTGAACTATAAAAATATTAGTATTATTTAATCCTCACTCTAACTCATAATTTTATTAAGACAATAGTAGTTTTGTTTCTCATTCTTGGTAGTTAAGTTTTATAGATATTTCCAAAAACTATACTTTTCCTGATAATTGAACTGGTTTTTTTTTTAGACTTGGCTGTTGGAGCTCCATATGAAGGAAATGGAACTGTTTACATTTACTCTGGATCTGAAAATGGTATCATTCTGGAACCTTCCCAAGTAAATAGTTTTTGTATATTTGATAAAATTTGTGGTAGATAGTTTCTGTTTTTACAATTATATGTCAATTACTTTTATGTTATTCATTTTTTGTTGGATTTCTGTATTATTGCATTTATCCATTGTATAGCTGTTATGAGTTAAAATATATATGGGGTTTTTTAATTGTAATTATATGCCAAATTAAGATGTATTAAAATAGGAATCTTATTTGGAAAAGATAAAATTTATTTGTGTCTTCTGTAGTAAAAAGCTTTGACTTGTTTGATTCTTCTTAATCCTTACTTAAAAATTAATGATTTTTTATTTTTTGTTGACAATATTAGAATTGTTTTTAAAGTTCAACTAATTTTCTCTTGAAGATTATCAAAGCGGAAGATATTAAAACATATGAAGACAACAAGAAATCGGAAGGTTTGAAGACTTTTGGGTATTCTTTAAACGGAAAACTTGACATTGATGGCAATGGCTATCCAGACTTGTTGATAGGATGTTATGACAGTGATGCAGCTGTTCTATTGAGGTAAAGTTTTCCTTACTTACATTCTTATGTAAAAATTCCAAGAGATGTATTAAAAACATCTGAATACATCAATGGCTTAAATTAACTGTTATATTTTTATTTTATAATGGTTAAAACCATCTTTAATTTGTTTCCATGCATTTTTAATTACAAAGATACTGCTGTAATAATACTTTGACTAATAGATAGATTTTAAAATTTTAATTAAAGACTGAATAGTGTTCGGAAAAAGAAGTCCATTTTCTCCATTGAATATCAAACTGAATTGGTAACATAATTTAGTTTTTTTTATCTTTAAAGAAAATGATATTATAAGAGTAGATTGTGCTGACATTCTCAGGATGTACAATCAAGAGCTGCAATAACTGTTATTTAAGATTAAAACATAACTTTGGAATTTGTATTTAGAGTGTTTTGTATCTTAAATTATTTTGGCATATTGTTTGAACATAAGTTTCTATAAAATCAAATAGATTTTTCTTCTTTTTATTTTGAATAGATCCCGCCCTGTTCTCAATATCATCACTTCAGTGTCTGGTGAGCTCTCAAAAATTGATCCAGATCAGACTGGCTGTGAAATGGACAAAAACTCAGCTACAGTATGGTATGTAACAATCATTCAAACGTGCTGCCTTTCTGTCCTTTGAATTGATTTTAAAATGGAGCGGAAATAAGTGACTTTAAACAAATATTTTTTAGTGATAAGAGACAAAAAGACTAGCCAATAAAACTCTTATATTTATAAATAATTATTAAAGTGTACTGTATAATAGACTTTCCCAGAATGCACAGTCCATATTTGTTATAGTAACTCATAATTATGTTGTATCGTAATGAATTCTTTATGACAAGGAATTTGAAATCATCCATTATTTTCCAGTTTTTCATTTGAAGCTTGCTTTCAATTCAATTCAACTGTCTCTACCTCCGAAGCTCTTCGACTTCAGTACAAAATTGAAGCAGAAACTTTCACTGGGAGAAAATTTTACAGAGTTCGGTTTAAATCTGCTCTTGATAGCAACACTCCCAACATTGCTGAACAGCAAATAACAATGAGAGGAAGTTCCTTCAACAGAAAGCATTGTTCTACTGAAGTAGCTTATCTGAAAGTGAGTAGCAAAATAAACTGTTCATGTTCATTAAGTCATTGATAAAGAGAAATAGAGGAATTTTATTTTACTCAGAATTTATAACTTATTTATCAATTATTAACTAATTATACGAGGGTTTTTTTTTTCAACTTCCGTTTTGCTCCTGAAAAAAAAGTAGTAGGAATTTCGAAATAATTTTGGTACTGGTAGGTAGGTACATCCTTCAGGATCAATTTGCATCTTTACTGCATAAAAATCGGACATTTTTCTGGTAGTTATCGAATTTAGAAGCGCGCTCCTCGAACTTATTTCCCGCCAACCCATAGAGAATTTAGCTTTCTCCTTCGCGCGACCGCTCGGTACGCCCAGCATTTAACATTAAACAATGAGTGAGCAGGTGAAAATCGCAGGAGGGGAAAGCGAAATTCTCTATGGGTTGGCGGGAAATAAGTTCGAGGAGCGCGCTTCTAAATTCGATAACTACCAGAAAAATGTCCGATTTTTATGCAGTAAAGATGCAAATTGATCCTGTAGGATGTACCTACCTACCAATACCAAAATTATTTCGAAATTCCTACTACTTTTTTTTCAGGAGCAAAACGGAAGTTGAAAAAAAAAACAACCCTCGTATTTATTACCTCAATTTTCATGAAAATATAAGGCTAAATATGCAATTCTTGTTTATTCTGTTTACAATATGAGGTTTGCCAACATAACCCATAAAGGCTCATTCACTTTCACTAAGGATAAAAAAATGTTTGTCCTGGGTAATTGACTCCTGTGAATAGCTAGTTTGCATAGAAAAGTGAAAGATTATAGAGTGAAATGCAAAGTTACACTTTTCACTTTCGATAATTCCTCCAAAATGAATATCAAAAGTGATACGTCTGAATGAGCTTTAAGTGCCCCTATGTTACTTTTCATGAAGCATCTTTTCAGGTTACTGAAATATATTCTAATCATTCATTACTATAAAGTTTATAATTTCTGTTTACCTTTTCTGGTATCTAACTAATCTTGATCTTGATACTAATAAAAACAAGCTTAATTTTAAATATAAAACAGATAGCTTCTCCCAATAGAGCTGTTTTGCCACAGTGATCTTTTTTTCATGTAACTAGTTGGGATTATACTTCTACGGCTAACCAAATTTTGTTTATAATCTAAAAGAAAGAATGAGTAGTTTTATTTGTTAATACATGCAGTAATTAATTTAAATGGGGATAATTATATTTAGGGTTATGATTATGTTTTTATTCCAAAATACATCTGGCCCTCTTTTCAACCATTGCACAATATAACTACTTTAATTGTGTGGACCAGTAATTAAAGTACCAATTATTTTTATAATAATGATATTTATTATAATGACCATATGTTGTTGATCTTAGAAGGGGTTGCTCTATCAAGGTTTCACTGTACTTTCCTTTGCAGGATAAGTTCAAAATCTATAATTACTGTTTCTTAAAGTCAGTGTAGTAAACTATTTTGAAAATGTTGATATTCAAAGTAAATATTTTGTTTTAATTATGATTACAGGATAAGAGTGATATCCAAAATCCAGTACTGTTTAAATTAACCTATTCACTGATTCAAGATGATCCTACTCAACCTAGTCCTGGTTCAATTTTACCTAATGTGAATATTTATCCAATTCTAAATCAGAAAGAAGCATCGAAAATATTCAATGTAAGTAATTTTTTGCATCTATCTTCTTTGCTTTGAGTTACACTTAATAAAATACTTTTAGTGATTAGGTTTTTTTATAATATGAAAACATTTTATCTCTACATGAAATGAGTTTGCTAATTTGTTATACCTTACATTAGATTTTTTAAAAAACTTAGCTGTTGATTTAAAGGTTTTTTAATTCATTTGGCTGATTAATTGTACAGTCCTTATTGAGTCTAAGAGCCCAGGTGCACATTTTTACCATCTTTTCTTAGTCTTTTTAAACTGACTAAATTTCCAGTCAAGACTATGATCTGCCTTTTTGTCTTTGGATATAAAATATATAAATTACCTTTTTCCTCTTAATTATATTTTAGTGTTGTAGGGAAGTGTTTTGAAATGCAAATTGAATAATATATTTGTATTAAAGTTATGTTAAAGAAGGTTAATATTAAGTTATTAAACATTATATTAAGTTATTTTTAAGTAACTTTCTCTTTATAGATGGGACTCTTAGCATAAGAAACTGTAAACTAAACAAAATTGTGTAGTTTTGTTAGCATGAGAAACTGGTCATTTTTGTTGTATTAAAAATATTAAAATATATTTAGTGACTCAAAAGATTACTTTTTAAAGTCAACTTTTTATCTTAACAGGCTACATTCCTTAAAGATTGTGGAGTTAATGATATATGCGAAAGTGCCTTAGATGTGATTGTTGACATCAATTTGGCCAAGTAAGTTAAAACTGTGTAATTAAATTTATCACTAGCTACAAAGATTCCTTTCATTGATAAGAATATATAAAAGTTGTTGAAATTACTTTTGTAGGGATGAAGATGGGAAACCTGTTTTATTTTTGGGTGAAAAGCAAGTGAACTTGTCCATCAAAGTTACAAGCTCTAAAGAACCGGCCTATGATGCCATGCTGTATGTCTTCCATCCACCCAGCTTGAGTTTTGTTGGACGTAAAGTAGTGGTAAGTACAATTTCTGTGTTTTACTATAGTGTTAGTGAAAACAATATGTATGCTCACCTGTTTCTCTCATTGTGTGGCATTATGAAACCCTAGTTTCTCCGTTCTATTTTAGAAAGGTGACCAGATTGATTGTGCCCCGTTCAATGCTACAATTGTGGCTTGTGAACTTGGGAACCCTTTGAAGGATAGTGAGGTAACTAACAAAATATGGATGAAAGTTAAATACATCATGTAAATAGGTATTTTGCATCTAATATGTGACATTTAAATGATTCAGGTTGAACTCCAAATAAGATTTAATCCAAAAGACATAGAATCTGATGAAAAAAGTTTGAGACTAAGAGTGAAAGCAAACACGTAAGTTTATTCTTTGTTGCAAATATTGTTTTGAATCAGTTCTTATTCCTGATAGTAAAGGTTGTTTATGTACTATAATTATCTCATATGAATAATTTATTCTTTACAAGTTGATAATTATTATTTTTACAATGAAGCCTTATTTGTACTCATTTTATAAAAATGCACTAATAAGTAGCCTAACTTTTTCAAAATTTCTAAAATTGGTATAAGAATTATTTAAATTCTTAATTTTTTTTATTCCTTCTTAGTAAAACAATTTAAAAACAAAAAATTGGTTTTGGTTTCTTTCAATAAAAATTTGTGTGTATCCACTTCAAGCTAAACAGTTTTAATTATTCTTTCACTTATTACTTTTAGTTTTTAGATGTTATATAAAAATGTTTGAATGTTCAATAGTTTGTAAAATCTTAAAACTGGTGAAAGCGTTGTTGAAAATTGTTGATTTTCCCTTTTCTTCCTCATACAGAACAAGTGTTGAAGATATAGCCAGAGAAGACATAGTTATTGAAGCAGGTATTGTGAAAATGGCAGAGCTAGAAGTTTTGGGGTAAGTTATTTCAATCATTTAATTTCTTTTTCTTTTTATGAGGTTCAAGAAGGTATCCAAGGTCACTGCTATGGCTTTTAAGATGATAGTAAAAAGTAATATACATGTAAACATAATTACATTTTAATTGCTGAATATAAGCTATTCAGCAAAAATTTCTAGAACCTAGAAATCAATTGTTTAAAGTTTGACTAATATGTCTAAATAGTGATTAATCATGATGTTTGTGATTTACCTTCTGAAGGACTGAATCTTGCAAGGATGTATATTTAAAAAAAATTTTTGTACCTTTGTATTCTGAAGTTTTCATTGCCTTATAGGATATCACAGCCAGAGCAGGCATTTTATGGAGGTGATGCCAATCAAGTTCCTGCATTTGTAGATGAAATTGGAAGTGAAATTGAGCATATCTATGAGGTACTATCATAAAGCTAGTGCTAACCATTTTAAAGTTTATTTCTTTTTAGTTTTTATTCTTAGGTGTAAAATACTAGAATGATGCTGCATTGTCTTTAATGAGATTTTTGTACAGTCACACAATGTAATTACTGAAAAAACTTTCATAAAATCTGGCACAGTGGCGGATCTAGAACATGAGCAAGGGGGGGGCTAACTTAATCTGATAGAGGATGATGATGAAGTAACAAGCCGTGCTTTTTACAATATTCATTAATGTCTTAAATATTGAGGGCAGTGTTGATTGTAAATGACTAGTATTGTTAAATATAACTAATTAATTAGTAATTAAATTAGTTAATCATTGAATATATTAAAATAATAAGGGTGTGTTAACCGGGAGGGTTTTTTACGATGATTTGAGTCAAATATTTTTTTCCAAGAATATAGATCAAATGTGAATTTTCGTGCACTTAACTTCAATGTTTAGTGAATAATACATCCATCACAAGGCTCCGAGGCATAAGGGGGGTTTGGGGGAACGTCCCCCAAGAAAATTTTTGAAAATTTGACCCTAAGAAGTTGTGTTTTGACTCATTTTTGGTCATTTGGGACTCTTTGAGTGTCACACGAAAAAGATGATTTCTTGTACTCGTTTTCAAAGGAAAAAACTGTAAGAATTTCATGGGGGTGGTTTGAACCCCCTAACCCCGTCTCTATTTTAAGAGAGTAAATGTTTTGTAAGAGACTTAGCGCATTAGACCCTTTTAAAAAGTGAATCTTATAGAAACCAGGGAGTTAAATATCTTGCAGAGGGGCTAAAGCTCATAACCTTTAAGATGTGAAACAAATCTGTAAAAATGTAAGGGGCTAAGTATTTTGGAGGTTATGCTTTCTAAGGCTTAGAAAGCTCATTGGAATCTACAAGTTCTGAATCGCATTTATATTAAAATGCTGAAAGCTAAAGATCTTGGAGGGGGCTAACGCTTTTAGGCTAAAGCTCATTAAATTGCGAACTAAATACTATAAAACATCGCAAGGAGGTTAATTCTTTATGGGGGCTAAAACTCATTGGCCCCTTCAAATTGTGAATTGAATCTACAAAAACTCTGGGCCAAAAACCTTGTAGGAGCTAAAGATCATGGAAGGATTCATAAGGGTTAAAGCTCATTAAATAGTGAACCAAATATATTTAAAAACGCAAGAGGGCTAAAAGCTTTGTAAAGGCTATTAAAGAGCATGGAGGGGGCTAATGTTTCATAGGGCTAAAGCTCATTAATTTGTGTAACAAACATAAAAACGCAAGGAGGCTAATACTTTTAGGGGCTAAGCTCATTGGATAGACCCTTTAAATTACGAATCAAACCTTCAAACATGCAGGGGGCTAATAATTTGTAAGGGCTAAAACCTCTAGAAATCCTTAAATAGTGAATGGAGTTTATAAAAATGCAGGGGGCTAAAGATCTTGGAAGGGGCATAATGCTTTGTAGACCCTTTGAATTGTAAAAAAGGCTACAAAAAACTGAAAAAAGTTTAAAATTTTGAAAATTTAAACAAAATTTTCTTAAAACTTAATTTTTTTCCCGAAAAAGTTCAATTTTAAGTAGTGTAAACTTAAGTCCCAAGGGGGGGGGCTATAGCCCCTATAGCCCCCCCCCATAGATCCGCCACTGATCTGGCAAGTTAAAATAGAGCAGGAAAATAATAGAAAAAATTCTCATCAGGTTGAACTCTCTTATTGTATCTAAAGTTTTTAGTTACTTTCACAATCTTTAAATTCCTTCAATCCTTAAAAACCACATGTCTGACATCTTTTCACCAACAGTAATGTTATCAAACATTATCTTACTAAATATTTGACTTGTGTTACTCATTAGCATTGGATTCTAAAACTCAATTTAATAAAGTTATTTTTGTAGCTTCATAACTTAATATAAAATTCAATAAACTTATGAAACATGCTCATTTTAGATAATCAATCATGGACCTTGGTTAGCAAAAGGAGTTGAAATGGTTGTATCCTGGCCTTATGAATCTATTGATGGATATGACAAAAAACTTTTGTACATTGTAGAAAATCCAGAGGTAAGTTATTGTAAAAACACTGTGAAGATAATGTTCAGTGAACAGTGATCAGTTCTTTATCCTGCTGAACTTTGTTTTTTTTGTAAGATAATAAATTATGCACAACTGACCATCTTTATTTCGACATTTTAAATATGGAAAAATGTAAGCTGAAATAATTATTTACTTAAAAGAGACATGCTTATTTTTATTTTTTTATTAGATTAAAGAGATAAATGTTTTTTTTATTGACAGGCTGAGTTAGTAACTTTGAAAATTTCTGAATTAAGCATTTTAATTCTAAGTGCTACTGTACTTTTCAACTGGGATATTAATTTTTGTATTGTTCAACATTAATTTTTTACAGGTTATTGGAAATGGCTATTGTGAGTTGGATCAGTCACAACTAAACCCTCTAAAACTGAAAGTAAGTTGAGAATTTTTTTTTCAATTAAAAATATATATTTCATTAAGTTCACTATACATAAGGGTTGGTTCAATTTTCTTTAAAAGTTAACTGCATTTATGCTTAAGTTAATTTATTGTTCCTTGATTTTATTAGAGTTTCATGTCACTAATATATAATTTCTCCTTTACTTCATTCCTAATTTAAATTCTGGCATTCTGTATGATTTTATGTATCTAAAAATGTTTTCAAATGAGCGGTTACATTCAGTTTACAAACAGTTTTTTAGCATGATTTTTTAAAAAATATTATGTATTACTCAAAATATTATACCTTGTGGATTAATTATATTTTATTTTGGCTATTATATTTGAAAAATCACCTGATCAATTGTAATAGTTCTAAATTTTTTACTGTCTATGGAACATTTATTGTACTGAATACAGATCTAGAAAAGTTAAAAACTTTATATTAAAGTAATAACAAAATTTGGATGTTGAGAGGAATGTTTTATTATTAGCTTTCATTACATTGAAATTGAATGTATTTCTAAAAGTTCATTGTATTGTTTTTCTAGAGGCACCCTCAAGAATTGCGCCTTGCATCTGCTAGTTCCTATCGGAGACGTGCGAGACGTGAAGTTGAGCCCCAAGAACTCCGTGTGGATGGGAAAATTGCCCAAGTTGTAACACTGGTATGTTCTTGTGCAGTTTAGCTGCCTTGTGTTTGGTTGATATAATAAACATTGCATAAAAGAGATGAGATTCTTCATATTAAAGAGAAATCTATTTTTTGTAGGATTGTGATGCCAGTTCTGCTAGATGTTTCACTTTTTTGTGCAACTTCAAAAGTATAGAAAGGGACAGCACTGCAGTGGTGAAAATTAAGGCCAGATTGTGGAACAGTACATTTGTTAAGGTGCGTGGGGAGATTTCTTTTTTTATAACTTTTTCCCTACTACAATAATGCTCACTATTCATAATTACAGTAATCCATTTTAATATATTGTTTTGAAAAGCAGACAGCAAATAATTTAGTCTTAGTGAAACAATGAAGTTAAAAATGTAATATCTATTAAGATATTATAGATTTGACACAGCATATCTAATATTGATTTCTTCTTTCATAGGATTATCCAAATGTTGATTGGGTGCGCATCATCTCTAGAGCTCATATAAGAACCATTTCAGATGACATTCGTCAGAAAGAGCATAATGACTTTCATTTTGTAAGTTATTTCATTCAGTTGTTTGAATAGTTGTTTCAGTGTAGTTTATTAGATAAGAGTAATTCTGAGTCAATACCAGTAATATCTAGAATTTATTATTGTTATCCAGTTAAAAAGAGTTTTAGAACAAGAAGTTTTATAGTTTTAAACTGAACATGGCACAATAAGTTCATGTTCAAAGCATGTTGCTACAGTTGATTATCTTTTTCAGTCCTATCCACCCTAAATTTTCTATAGGATTAAATGGAAATCTCAGGTTGTCTGGGATTGAAATGTTTGAGAAACTGGTTTATAATGAATGAAATGAGAAATGTTTATAATCTTGCACTGGGATGAAAACTTATGAAAATCATTTGAAAAGACTGACTGTTTGCACTTTATTTAAGGAGTATAGCTTTGTTAATCTAATTTCAATTTTAAAAATATAATTTAATGTTTAAAATAATATTTTTTAGCATTTCTGTGTCAAGGGTACGTAAAACTAACAAAAAAATAAAACATGTTTTTTCCAACCCTGTTTGAAACCATTAAATAAAAGTTTCTTTTTTTTTCTAGGCTGAAACTAAAGCATACCCAGATATACATTTATATCAGAAAACAGAGGAAATAGCCTTGTGGATCATTATACTTGCAGTTTGTGCAGGAATACTACTCTTAGTTTTGCTTATTATCATTTTATGGAAGGTATGTTTTATCATGAATGTTCTCTTGTATGAAAATAAATGAACAATGACTAAATTTAGTCTAGCTAGTTACAAATTTTTGTTGAACTATTGACCCAAACCTGCCAACTTTCTGGCTTTTGGCCGGAGTTTCTGGCCTTTATTTTGAATCTATAGCCTTCATTTTTTCGGGGTCTTTGCTCCTGCTTTTTACCTTGCCCCTTATCAAAACACCCAAGAAACAGGAGACCAGAAATTTAAAATGAAGGCAGGAAACTCAGTCTAAAAGCAGAAGAGTTGGCAGGTCTGTAGTATTAGTTAGCTGCAGCCTTACTTCACCCCCTGAATTCTTCATATTGCATATTTTGTTTTAAGTATTATTTAAAAAATAAAGATATATTGGAATATAGTATTTATGAGTTGTGAGGTGAAATTTTATATAGAAACTAGTTTAGAGTCAACTACATTTATTTATTACCAAACTATTAAAATACAAATAAAAATATAATCTTTATAAAGTTGGGATCTCTGAAGTTTTCAACCTCTTTGGAGCATATACATTTCTTATTCTGAAAAGTCCCCATTGTTTGATGGCATTGACTGAAAAGAATAATAACAATCCAAACATTATCATTTTGGGAATTAAGAATCTGAGAGTCATTTGAGTGATTATTGGCTTTTGATATCCTATTTCATTAAAAAAAGGTTGATTCTATACTAATACCTTTAGTTGTTAATCTGTGAGCTTTCAATTTGTTCTATATTTTGAGTCAATAAATAACCTATTTTAAAGTTAACAACACAGAATTTTTATCTTAACATTAATTTTACAGCATATTAGCTACTGTAAAGGTATTTAATTCTTAAACCTAATATTTTAAGGACAAATTATTGTCTCTTTATTGCTTATAAGTTCAAGAAAAAAAAATCTTTAAAAAAAAATATGTTAAAACTCGCTATCATTTATTTCTAGTGTGGATTCTTCAAACGTAAGAAGCCTGGCTATGAACGGGCTCCAACAAATGACAAAGATTACATGTGAAGAGCCATATTTTAGATGAAGAAATAACAACTGAATGCAATAATGGAGGAGCAGTGGTCCCTGAACTTCAATGCATCAAAACATTCTTCTTTTATGTGGCGAGAACTTTTGCTAGAAGCTGCCATATTTTTGAAATGTAACCTTAGAGCTTCTGTCAAACTGTGATGGACATGATTTGCTTCTGACAGAATGTGTATGGGTTAGAAAGAAATCTTATATTTCTTGGAACTTTCTAGGTTTTTTTAACTAAATGTGATATACACTGACTGGTGTGTGCATGTATTGTGGCAATTGAGTTTGTAAGAAATAGCATTTTTATATTTAAAAATAACTGTTTGTAATTAGCTTCATAAACCTGTGTGTTTAGTTCAGTTTTCATATTGGTTGTTAAGTCATAAAAATGGTTTATTTTCAATTCATTCACAAAGATTTTTAAAAGAAAGTACATATTTAGTTGAAATGTGTTTTAAGTGCACTTTTTACAACTAAACATGTTGAATGCATACTTATACAATTACTGGTGTTGTTTTATAACCAAATGCTCATCTACTTAAAAAAAAAACTAAGACTATTTGTACATAACATACCTTGTGTGCCTTATGCTGTAGATATATTTTAAGTAAAAGTTCAGGTACTGTCACTCTTCACTTTCTGACTAAGTTCAGTTTCTATGACTATCTGATTGAGCCAATATGTTGATAAGCAATGCGCTTACACCCTGAATATTAATTTCCAATCTTGTTCCTAAAAACATACATTCATAAACATAATTTCAAATGAACTTAAATTAACAGTTTCTATTTCAAAATCCACTTGCAATTTAGGGCCTCTCTGAAATTTGTGTCAAATTTTGTTGGGTTGCAAGTTTGATGAATGTTTAGTAGATATGTCATAAAGTGGAGAGTATACTTTATTGGAACCTGGTTTTATGAGAACCTTGCTAGAGTTAACTCCATGAGACAAAACAGATTCATTAAGACTAAAATAACATTATCGAAGTTTGATTACAGATTAATCTGTTTTCCTTATTGATTACTTTTATTCCAGGTAAACAAATGAGATGTAAATAACCACTACTGTTTTGTCTTTTTGAAGAATACTTTTTAGTTCAGTCACAAAAATTAATTTCAATCCAACCTCTTGTTGGCTTATTTAATTCACTTTTGTGAAGACCTAACTTATTTATCAGTACCTTAAAAAATTTGTAGGTTGCTAATACATGCAATTGTTGTTAGTAATTTTTGTTATTTTTTAGTTACAGAAATTATTTAAATGAGTCTTTAACATTATCATTTAATGTCTTTTGATGAAAAATAAATGTATTTTCATACAAATGCATCCATTTTTTTTTTTTAATTTGCTTCAAAGTTTTATTTGTGTTTTGTTATGTTAGATGCTTTTTGTGTTTTACGTGTTTCTGTTAATTTTTTAAAGAAATTTGCTTTTATAAATTTTACTCGTTGTCTTAACTTATTACATTATATTATTTACACTTATGAAAAATATGGATTTTCTTATTGTATGTAAAAATACCAGTAAATTTACCCATTGGTATCAGGATATAATGATTATTTTTATGTAATAGTGGGTCAGGTAGCAATAAATTAGGTAAAGGAGAAAAGTAAAATCAATGCCATTAAATTTAAGAATTCCAAAAATAAAACAGAAAATTAAACATAATTTTGTTTTCATTAAAAAAATACAGTAAACATTTTTTTTACTACAGTTTGTTTTACACAAGAAGATTAACATAATAATATTTTTGAAACTACTTTAAAATGTAAGTAAATATTTCCTATGTCAAACCAATATTTTGTTATTTGAAAAGAAAGGAATTCAATGCATGATGATGGGTGTGTTACTTATAAGTTCGTTTATGTGGAGCATAGGTATGTTTGCATTCAAGGGCAAATCCAGATTTGACTATTAGGGGACACGATGATTTTCAAAACATAATTTGGAATAAATCTTGAAGGATATTACTTTTTTAACTATAGAAATATGCAGCTAATCATTTTACAGAATAAAAATAATCTAATTTGTTAAATTCTTTGGGAGATATTTGCTAACCTAATCTCTCGGAATCTGCCCATTCTTTTATTTGTATAGAAGTATAGACAGTGCTTCCTTTTAATGTATAACAAAGTCTAAAAGTCTATTAATTCTTGTACTCAACAATATTTTTTTTTCATAAGCACTTAAAGCTGAAGTGTAACACCTAAAAGTTTTCAATAAGAGAAACATTTTTTCAGTAACATCTTAATGCTATGAATGTGTGAAGTTAATAATTTGGAACTAAAGCTGCTAAAAATTGTTTCTTGTGCAGAAATGTACAGATTATATGTGTGAAGTTAATAATTTGGAACTAAAGCTGCTAAAAATTGTTTCTTGTGCAGAAATGTACAGATTATATGTATAGCAATATATTGCTACTTGTACAAAAAATATTTTGTATCACAAAGTTCTTGTAACAAAGTTTTAAGTCTTACAAATTGCATTTAATAAAGTTTTACCTTTTTATAAGAAAATATTTTTCAATGAATTTATATTATCTATTAAAAAAGAAAAAAATCAGAATGCGTCTTCAAACAATTTTACCAGCTGCTTAGTAATTTTTCATTGGAATGCAAATAAAACAGGCGTTTTCAACTTGTTAACTTATTTTAATCACTGTAGACTCCAAAAAGGTTAAAATAGTACAGAAGTGACTTTTTAATATTGAGATTGGTTACTCTAACAGCAAGAATCTGTCACTAGAAAGCAGGCTGTGTGTGTTTGGCCACCAGATCCACATTGTTGACCAAGAAAGAATAAACAACATATGAAGCCAATATGGATTTCCACAGCAATTTTCTTCAACTAAGGGTATCATCCTCTTTCCTTTCTTAATTGCTAGACAGCCTTCTCTAGTTTTTTCCAGCCAAGTCTTCTCCAGTTTTTGTCTTAAAGACTATATGGTCTTTTTCCAAGCAGTCCAGCAGTCATCTTAAGCTAGGTCCTCTCCTTTATCAAGTACCATTTGGTCTGGCATTAATTTTTGGTGATATATGGTTTTCCTCTATCCTGATAACAGGCAACAGGGCCTGTTGATTCCATTCTTTGCTTTTTAATGAAGCTAATAATGCTAAGTTCTTTGAGAGAAAATGTTTTAAATTTTATTGTAACCACACAATTTCTTTCTATATTCCTTTAAAATGCTTGATGGGCATCTTTTATAATGCACATTATTTTGCTAAAAGTCTTAATTGTTCAATTAATGATTTTCTATGATTGAAAGAAAACCAGCTTAATCTATCTATAATCTATACTAATATAGAGTATTAGTAAATATTGTTTTTTTTTCTTAAAATAAAGAATTTTAAAGAAAACTAACTTAGTTAAACACTTTCAACTTTGGTCCCGTTAATAATCAAAGAATAATATAGACCTCTGCTCGTGATCATTGCTCTTTCATTGACAAATAATTTAATCCACTTGAAAGACCTTTAAAATCCTGAAAAATATTTATCCAATCTTTTTATGAAAAAATATTAAAAAATTATCAAGAAATAAAAAAAAGAGATACAATTCCATGTGACATTTGCAACTTTTACAACAAGCTTTGAAAGGATTTTTAAACACCATGCATATATTTCAAAAATTACTTTTTTGATGTATTTCTTTCAGAATACCCATGCTGACGACAGGGTCGTATCCACGGGGGTTTAGACGTTTAGGGGTTCAAACATCCCCCGAAATTTGAACATCCGTTTTTTATTTTATTTTTTTTTTTAATTATGTGACTTGCAAAGATCGGTCTCTTCTGGGTGTAACCCAAAGGGGTCTCAAAAATTAGTCAACTTTTAAGGGTAAAAAAATTTCCCAAAGTTTTCTGAAGTAGGACCTGAAACTCCCTTGAAATTTCACGGTTTACTATACCTGTTTTTCCTTTAAAATTCTGCCGCTTACAATGGGTGTGATCCAAAGAGCCAAAATGAACTAAAACACTATTTCTAGGGGTGGAACTCCACCAGACCCCCTCAATTTTACTAGGGATTCACATTGTTTTCACAATTTTAAATTTGGAGCATCAAAATTAAAAGTAAGTCATCTAAAACTTATTGTATGAAAGTACTCTTAGGGGCAAAACACACCGGCCGCCACCAGTGGCGAAAGCAATAAAAAAGCCATAAAGATAACCATCTTTATGGCTTTTTTATTGCTTTTGCCACTGGTGGCGGCCGGTGTCTTTTGCCCCTTAAATTAAGTCAAACCCAAAGGTCAAACCCCACCCCCTGAACCTGAAACAAAAGTCTGCATGCTGATAGAGCATTTGCAATCACATGACTCGGCCTAACAACGGCCTTAGCAACGTTGTTTTTGCCCGCCAGTGACATCATGTGCGAATGCTTCTATTGGATGTTTCTAGTTCCCATCCCTAACAACAGCCTTAGCAACGTTGTTTTTGTCCTCCAAGTGACGTCATGTGCGAATGCTCTATTGCTGGATCGCTACTTCAACATTATATTAGCTCCGCCTACTGTTTGGTCAGCGCGTAATTATCTGTGTTAAAGATTTTGTTGAAGTTTTGTTTTGATGCACTGGCAACCGGAAAAAGCTGCATTCTTTACTTTTTTCTTTTTTTTTTTTTGATTGTATATGTATACTTGACAAGCTAATTCGCCCGCCTCCCTCTGTCCCTCTTCGTCGAAAATCTTGAAAACTACCTTCAAAATAATGTTATCTTCATTATTGTTTAAAATTGTTTCGTTCAGAGTATAGTTGAGCATTCGTTTTATTAATTTCTATTGAAACTGTTTAAACATGTCTTCAAAATCATACCACGCACCTGTTCGACCTCCTAGAGGCAGTAAAGTTTCTAAAGATGTGAGTAAAACGTGCATTTTTGATGAAAAGGAATCCTCTTTTGTTATTTCTTTTCAAAACTAATGATTAGATTGTAAATGAGAATATAATTAGGAGTATGAGAGAGAGAGGATACGAGCATAGGCGCCCCTATTTTTCTCCACTGTATAATGTTTCGTTTCAAAAATGGTTATACATGAAAACGATAGTTCATGTGTGTCAAAAAACCTCATGCCTTGGTATCATGACCAATACTTGCTTTTTACCCTTCTGTTTAAATATATTTCTTGTAAATATTTATTATAAGTGTTTTTTCACATTTTAAAAGTTTTGTACTATTCAGTAGTTTGATAGTTTGTTTACATGTATTGCTTGTAAATATTTAGAAGTGCTTTTTTAGTTAACATTTTCTGGTTCAATTCCGTTAGAGTTCCCGCTAAATATCGCCCGGTTTTTTGGATATATCCAAATATCAACAAATTTTCAGACTTTTATTAATAAAATGAATAGTTATTGATCTAATTTAACATTTTAATTCAGTAGATTTCTACTTTTTGTTCTCTAAAAGAACCGGGCGATATTTAGCGGGAACTTAACGGAGTTGTACCCATTTTCTTGTAACCAAAGTTTTGTTTTAAGCTGCAACATCATAGATATAATTAATTGGGTACTTACGTATCATCCCGTCAACCTTTCAGCGGCACAGTAATAGTAAAGTCAATGGGATTTGATAACGTTTTCGGATTAAGCGTCACGGTCGACGGGATAATACGGAAGTACCATTAATTGTTATAATATTAGGATTAGGTAAATCCAAAAGAACCCGTGCCTGGGGGAAATTTTTGGTGGAATTTTGGGCCATAGTCTGAAATCAAATCATCAAATCAAATTCTGACCTGGGCCTAGTGGCCCATCAGGCGGTGCCCATCTCAGTTTCCTTAGCCTTTGGGCCTGGGGTGCTAATGTGTCCAGGCTGAGTGGCTAGCCCAACGCTGGACCCCCAGTTGATTCCCCAAGCGAGCTTGGTCCTCATTTTATCAACCCCGGAAGGATGAAGGGCTGAGTTGACCCATGACCAGCTACCCAAGCAGGAGCCGCAAGGCATCGAACCTGGGTCGGTAATGCTTGTAGCCAGGCACGCTGACCACTACACCACCGCGGCTACCCATAGTCTGAAAGATTATATAAGCATATATAAGAAACGAGAACGGTATGGAAGTGGTGATAAAGCTATCTCGTCCGCCATATTGTTCTGAGATTCGAATTTGCACTTCTTGTGATCTGTTAAATAGTTCCTTTTCAAAAATTCTAGAATAGCTACTTATTACCAAAAAAACCCCTCTGACATTAATATATAACGAAAGTAATGGGCATCTAGTGTTAGCGTGATTTTGTATTATCGGTGTATAATTACTTCTAAGAGTGTGCGACAGGAGGTGCCAGGAAAACACGGGAGAAAAAATAGGAGCTTTCGACCTCTTGGTCAAATCTCTCGTTTCAGTATTGTTTCTTCTGCAGGATTTAAGTTTCTGAATACGGCCCTTGGTGTTGTCATTGCTGTTTATTGGGGAGTAAATTCAAACTTCTATAGAACTGGGTTGACTGAATTCCCTATTTTATCGCTTTTTCTGGCACCAGGCCCGGCTTTGTTGAATGACCCTAGGTTTTTTCGAAGCTAAGTTTATTTATTAAAAAATTTCAGCCCCTTAAGAAAAAAGGGTGCTGGTGGGGATACTTGGGCACTTAGAGTGGGGATATTAAACCATAACATATGTTGTGTGGTAAGAATTATGGGAACAGCTTTAGAAAAGCCCCCCAGTTGCCATGTGTAACCACAGCTTCCACAACATACTTAAATGTTATCATTTAAGCTGTAGGTATTCATGGTGGCTGGAGGACTCTTTCTAAAGCTGTTCCAAATTATGTGCAAATGAAAAAAGTAACTTTATTATACAAGGCTACTTGTTATTTTACTATTTCAAATGTTTTTTCCCTCTAGCTCTATTTCAGCTTCTTTCTCCAAATTTAAATATCCTACTTAATTGACAACTGATGCAATATTTTTAATTTAATATGGTATTAAATTGTCAATGGGTAATTCTAAAAATCCAGGCCTGGCACCACAAATGGCTTTAAAATAGTGGATTCTAGCAACCCAGTTCTGTAGAAGTTTAATTGCTTACTGACCAATAAACAGCCTCGACATTGAATAAATTCTTTCAAGTTTGTTATAATAAAGATGTTAAAATGTCTCAATTTATTTACGTCTTATTTTTACAGTCTGGCCGCCTTATAAATATCATTGCAGAGCTCTCAGTTAGGTAAGCATAATTTTGTAAATATATTTAATATTATTGGCTTACAGGAGAAAGATACAAAGTCAATTCTGGCTTAACTATTACTAATTGCAGTTGTATTGCAGAAGAACAACTTAACTAAGGTGTTCTTCCGCAATACAACCAACAGACGAGATGCCTTCTTAATAGAATGAGTTTTGACGATAGTAGATTGGTGCGTAATTAAAATCAGAACAGAAATCTAGAAAATCTGGAAGATGTATGATTTTGGAAATGTTTTCTGCAAATAATCATTAAAGCAATTTGAATTTTGTAAAAAGGGTCATTTTTATTAATTTAAGTTATTTTAGTTTTTACTTTTTTCAGTAAATGTGTTTATATTTTATTTGAACCTTTTTAGCAAAAGCAATGATGATCGAAAACGTAAAATGCAAGAACTTAATAAAGACATGATGGCAAGTGATGATAGACTTGTGAAGCTTTTATCAGGTTTGTAATTATTAGATTTATATATGCTTAGAAAGTGCAATCACAATTTTTGTATGGGGAATCTTGTATAATATTATTGTCTACTCGAAACGAGTTTTGGCACTCCAAGTCATGATAAGAAGACCTATATGTATGGGTTTAACAAACTAATCATATTTTTAAATTAACATTCTTAATTTCATTAAAAATTAAACACCACCCTGGGAACTACTTTGTTTTGTTTCTCCAGGGTCAAGTAACGTTGCAGTTTAGAATAGTAACTTGCAAATTAAAAAACTCTGCTATGCATCTCTAAAAGAAAACAAACCAACTTCTTCTTTTTATTCAAAAATCTCCAGAAAGTACTATGTAATCTGATTAAAAGTTAATTTTTTACTGAAAAGGATTATACCTGCCCCCTGAAACTGGTCAAGAGTGTTTCTAAATTTTATATTGAGGGTGCTTATTAAAAATAGAACAGCCAGTCATTTGTGATTGTGATATAGTTTTTAAATTTAAAAGCTAGAGGAATTTTCTTAACTAATTATTCCCAATTATTTTACATTAAGTTAAAAATTTTAGTTCAGTGGAACCTCTTTATATTGACCCCCTAATAAAATTACAAGTAGTAAAATGGTCAACAGTAAACCTTATAACTATTTAAATACTACCTCTTAATTTTTTTCAAAACTTTGCTAGTTTTTTTTTAACATTTATTTTTTGTTATCCATTTATTGGGTTTTTACCAAATTTGTTATAACGACCCTATGTTGTTGGTCCCATGGAGGTTTGGTATATTAAGGTTTTACTGTATTAATTAGGGAGTTGTAATCTTTTAAAGTTGTTTTGGTTCTTGCGTATTATCCCATCAACCACCAGTTTTGGTGGCTCAGTTAACGGGCTTTAGGTATGCATTTTCATTTTCAACAGCATGAAGTACCTTGTTTTTTATTGAATGAGCTAAATATCAAATTTAATACTTGAAATGCTTTGTTGATTTTAAAGAAACAAGGAAGTTGCTGAACTATTAGTTCAACAGCAAACCAACCAGCTAAATACCTCTTATTGATTTTTTCAAAACTTTGACAGTTTTTTTATAACTTTATTTTTTGTTAATATACTATTTTAATGAAACTTTTTTATTTTAGTTAATAGAGAAAAACTAACAGTAATCATGGAAACATTTAGTAGAATTTCTGCAAAAATAAACAGTAAGTGAATTTATTTCTCCTGATTGTGAGAATCTCAGCATTTCTTATTTAAACCTTGCTATAACTTAAAATATTTATCTCAACAGCTAGTCGTAAAGGCTGCAGAGATGTGAAAACTAAATTGATTGCTTGTAAAAAACTCTTGGAATGCAAAAGAGAAGAAATCAAACGATTGTGGTCAGAATCAGTTGAACACGAGTGTGTACTGAATATGTTCAAAGAAATGCAAGTAGTTTCAAATTGATATTTTCATTCAGAAAAAAAAACATGGTTCATACAGTGGTTAAAAACCTAAAAATTGCTTACTTTTTGTCTTTGTTTATCAGGCAAATTCGTTTATCATTATAAAGGGCATTAAAAGTACTTAATTTTTTATTATGGTTATTAGTTTTTTTTTCTCTAAACGTGAGTATTAAAAAATGCTTATTTGTAGGTAGAAACAGTCTAATTTTGATGTGAAAGTTCACTTTTAAATTATAAGGTGGGGTACATTTAAATTGGAATAAAATCATTAATCCGAGATTCTTACCAACTTTATTCTAAACTTTTATTGGTAGCAGGGCATGACATGTGACAAAGGGGGAGGGGTAAAGGGAAGTTGACATTTTGAGGCATAAGGGAGGAGGGGGTCAAAAATGTTAAAAAAAAATGTGATATCATTTATGGATGGCCCCTTGCTGAAAATGCCAATAAAAATATAAAGCAAAAAATGTGAACACTTGATCTATCTTAGCCGTTTTAAAAACTTTTGCAGTCATTATACAATGTTCATATCAAGTATGTAAGCTCATTAATGTTATTCCTATGTGAGAGACAAAAATATATTCAAATATTCTTGGAAAACTCATTGAAAATATGTTATGACAGTTAAGTGTTTTTCAGAAGGTCTTTAAAACTTCTCAAAAATCCTTGTACTAAGTCTTTAAAAATGCTTAATTTTTACTCTTCAAACTTCAATACGGACCATGAAAAATGATACTTTATGCTTGTTTTTGTTTTACCATGAATCTGTTCCCATAAAGATTGCATTGTAAAATAGTCTTTCAACTTGATAAATTTAAACTTAATAAATAAAAATTTAATAAATTCCCCCCTCCTTTTCATTGAATCTGATACAGATAAATCCCAGAATTTATCTAAACCCTGATATATAAATTAACTAAAACATTTTTTTATAATTCCAGTCTTAAATTTTTATGTATGAAATGTTTCATTAAGTATGCCTTCAAAAATGAAATAAAAAACACCTGTACTAAATTATTAAAATTTTGTGTAATCAATGCAAAAATTTAATGTTAAATAACGACACTTTAGTGAAATTTGGGATAATAAGCTTCAAAATTTGAACCTAACATGAGATATTTACATTTTCAATTTGGTTAAACTTATTTTTTTTCTATCTATGCTCAGAGATGCCTTGAACAACATTCATGGAAAAGTAGAAGATTGCTTAGAAAGACGAGAGTTTTTAAAAGCTACTGAACTTCTTGTTGGTGGAGGTATAGTGTAAATTTCAATACTAACATATATAGCATGCCTGTTACTTAACAATTCCTTTCTTAGACTCACTATTTTTTTTAGTTTCACTGCTGGAGGGCAAGCTATCTGAAGCTGATGCCCTAAAAGAAGTAAAGACAGAATTGAGCTCTCTGAAAAAGAAGTTGCACAATGTTTTTGTGCAAGAGCTAATAGAGCTGATCTACAAGTCTCCATCTGATGTGTTTCTTAAAAAGTCTGATGATGGCAGAAGTAGGAATTATGATGGTAATGTCATATTTTTCTGATACAATTTTCTTATAAAATATTCAACAATTCAATATTATCTGAAAGTGGTTAACTAACTATTAGGTGTGTAGACTGACTCGATTTTTATTGCTCCTGGCAACTTTGTCTGCCTTCTAACTTCTCAGTGTTTTTGATCCCACTTGCTTCCCACTGCGATTCATTTCTGAATGCCTTAGTGTTGTTGCCATCCCCTAAAAGTTTGGATTAATATCAGATACACCCTGTATATTTTTTGGTTTTGTTGGTCTAATCTAATTGTTCTAAATTTTAAAAAGGAAAGAAAACTGAAGTTTTTTTAAGGGACTAAGATCTTGAAAGATTACAATGTTTGTATATTGCTGTTATACAGTGAAAGATTCTTTAAAAGTATTGATTTTCATTAAAATATATTCATCCATGTACTAAATCTCTTTTAATTCTAAAATATCCAAGATCACCATTGAATCACTTAAAAATTTGGGCAGCTTAACTGAAAGGGGTTTTCTCTAGAAACTATTTAAGAAATCAAGGGCTTTTAAAATATATTGTATTGAAAAAAAAATATTGCTATGATTATAATTAGCTATCTTAAGAAAGTCAATAGTTATTTCCAAAATAATTTTAGTGTATTTTTTTTCTTTTGAGATTTAAAATTGTTAATTGGTTTTACAGAACTGTTTAACACTAAATTATCTGTGATGAAGCTACCTCTCGAGGGATCCTCTGTTGATTTTTCTCCTTCTCAGAAGAAAATCAATGATGAAATAAAAGTAATTTTAGGATGCATTTCATTACTGAATACTGTACCTGAGACAGTTGAAGTAAGTACGATTTTGTAAATAATTTTGGCAACAGCTAACATGAATTCCAAAATTATCATGTGCAACCACTAAAAAATTTCAGTGGATTGGACATAGTGAGTAAATGGGCTATTGTTGGGAAGACAACACATGTTCTTTTTCTACTGCAGTTCCTACAATTTTCATTCTATATTCTGAAAGAGCACGCTAAAAACCTTTTATATGTAAAGTTTAATTTTCTTGAAGTATTGTATAAAAAAGTTATGAGCTGCAGAAATTTAAAAAAAATAACACCCACACACACAATGTCTACAGAAACTTTTTTGTTGTACTAAAATATCATTTTAGTTATAAATTAACACCCGATTTCCTACAAACCTAGTTCATAGTAATGCATACTAATACCTCACTATGTTATTGTTCTAACATCTTTTTAGGCACTCAATTGCTTGAAAAAAATTTTTTAGTTTCTGCGCTATTTAGCCCCGTATGATTTTTAATAGCAACTAGATTTTTTTTTTGAAAACATTATATAAAAGACTACTAAAAATTAATAAACAGAAATTACCAGATGAAAATTTTTAAAAGCTTGCTACCTAAGGTTTTCTCTGAGGCTGCATTAAATACCAGTAAAATTTTATGAATTAGCTTTCGATTAAATGGTTAATCAAACTGAATTATAAAATTTTATCTTTTAAGGTATTGAAGGAAACGTGCTCTAAGCAACTGATGGGTATAATACGTAATTCTTCTGAAGCTATGTATGAGGCAATCCAAAATTCTCCATACCCTTCCAAAATGGAAAATTTCTGTGATATCAAGGAACAACCACATTATCTTAGAGATTTGTTGAAGGTCATCCTTAACCAGTTTCGGCAAGTTTCTATAAACCACTGCGCATTTTTAGATCACCTCGAAAGAATTGCTGTAAGTATTTTTCTTGAAGCCTTTTTCTCATCAGTTACCAAAATCAGAACCATTTTCTTACATTATAAAGAATGTACAAATTTGATTTGAATAATAACTAAATTTTAAAAAAGTGTTGATATAAATTGAGCTTTCTTGATGATTTGGAATAAAATCTAAAATAAAAGCTGTGTCATCAGTTTCTAATTTGCATAGCTTTTTATCGAGCATTATATGGTATTTTGTAACTTTAATTTTTTCTATATTACTAGTCTTTTTAGTTACAATTTTATATTATTAGCTGTCTGTTCTATTAAATTTTTGTTAAACACTGTATTCAAGTAGAAAGAAACATTGATGCAAAGATTAGTTATTATTAGAAAGTGACTGTTTTAGAATTTGGTATTTATGCATTTGTTTTATGTTTTTTACTGTATTTTTTAGATGACTAATTCTACTGATATTGGTGGTCCACCACATTATGAAATGGCTGATATTTATTCGAAGTTACAATCAGCAGTATGTAAACTTTTCTTGCTAAGTTTTATGGAAGTTTTTAAATCAATCTATTTTTAGTATTAATGATTATATTTTAAAGTCAATATACAATTGAAATATTTAAGGCCTAAAATTTGGCACAGATAAAAAAAGCTTCTCTTTACATTTGTGGACATTATCTTATACTTAAATAATTACATCTTACTATGTTTTGGAGATTAAATTAACTTTTTTAATTTGTAAGAATAATTAATTTATGTTTATTTACCTCTTTTATAGATAAGAACACTGATTTTATGTGTACTTTATTAGAGTGCAATTTGACTGTCTCTAAATATCAATGTTTTAATGTTAAATTACATTATCTACCACTTGGATTTAACTTAAGTGTTATAGATCCTTATCACATGGAATCATCCCTTTATGCATTGCTTTTGCAATTAATAACTAGCTGATATGACCCGGCAAAGTGCGTCTTACCAGCTGTTTGGGCTGCTGCCTGGTGGGGAAAAAATTGGCAATGATTTTGATATACAAGATGTGTGCTGTAATAAACAACCAAAACCAATAAATTTAGCTTAGCAACTCTTTATAGAGGGTTTCTTATGGAAACTGCTTTAGAAGAAAAGGAGAACTGTAAAGAAAAGCATTGCAAATCTTCTATATTCCATAGTAAGGTTATGCATTTTTCAAATTCTAAAGTCTCTGTTGGAAAATTTTGAAGATTGGTTCATAGCTCCTTAAAATAACTTGTCTTTGAAAATTATTGAGAAAGCTCAGTCTTGTATACTTTTGCCTTTTTTTTTCTAGTGCCTATGACCACCACATTCTAATTGCATTTTTTCTGTAAAAGCTCATTTTACATTTTTTGTAGGTGGAGTTATTTCTAAGTGACTACCTTGATGTGCATAACACTAGTTCATCTGAAAGAGTTGCAACACAATTTGCTAAACTGCCTACCAATATATCATCCTTTTTCCTCCGAAAAGGAAATATAACTAGAACAAAAAGGAAGGTAAACATTTTTTAAAATTATTTAGAGTTTTAAGTGATAAAGTAAAAAGGATATTTTATGTAGCTACTTATAAAACGTTTCATTTCAAAGTTTTGAAGCCTAGTAAATACTAAGTTTCTGTATTGATTATGTTAAATATTTCTGTTGAGATTAGCTTAAATAACAACTTAAGTTTTTTAATTGTGCTATCAATATAAAATTACACCTACTAATTTACAATGAGATGAAAGTGAGAATTATGACCTTTTTTAGCTGTCAATTGTTTTGATTTTAAAAAGTTTCCATGAAGAAATTTTTATACTATTTCCTGCTTTTAATTTTAAATGTTAAGTTACCACGTTCTGGTCTATTTTCAGCCGAACTCCTTATATCAGTTTGACAGTTCATCACATGCTATCAATAAGAAAATGTACCTCCAAGACCAAAGAGAAAAAGATAATATTTATTCTAAAGAAAAGGTATGTACACCAGGCATGACTTACTTTTTAATTACAGAGTACTTTACATACCCAGATCATGTAAAAATTAAAATTAATGTACATTCAAATGCTTTTTTATGTTTCATCTGATGTGGGAAAACATTACTAAAAACCTTCATTATTAAGAACTTTGGCACCTATTTAATTAAAATGAGGAATTTTATATTTCAGTGGGATAACTTATTATTTTATTTTTTTTACTTCAAAAACATCATGTCTTACTATTTCTATTAACATGTTTCTATAGTATTTCATGGTTTTTTCTTTTTTAGGGTGAACTAGATTCTATTGAGAGTGATAGAAACCTTCTGATTTCTCAACCAAATGCTAAAAACATTAAAGTTGTATACAAAATCCTTAGGCACTTCATTTCAGAAATTGAAACTGCTCTGCGACTGGAAACTGGCTCACAGTGCCCACTACATAACTTTCTATGCGATTGTGTAAAGCTTTTCTTGGATCAAGTCAATATGGAGGTCAACAGATTAATAGAGACAAGCTCAATCAGTATGTTCACAGCCTTAAAGTTTGTCTTATTTGATACTTTAGGTTTTTTACAATAACATTCTTATCCCAAACCTTTGTTGCTGAAACTCCATGACTCATTTGTTTTAATAATATTGACATGTTAATATTAGTTTGTCAAGTATGATTCATGAAACTATTAATGTTCATTGTTATCTATTTTATTGTTCATTTGTGTAATAAAACATGACATTGTAAATAGGAAAGAATTAACTTTGGGTTTTGCTGGTTTTATTGTTGATAAGTTTTGGGTAGATACTGTAATGTTTAAAAAAGTATATTTTTACTGAAGGTTTGGAATCTTGGAAACCCGTTTCTGACCCTGATCAGCTGAAATTAGCTGAAGTGAAGGCACCTCAAATTCTAAATGTAAGATAATGATACTTTTAGGTACTTTTTTCTTTAATTAAACAAAGTAAATTAATTGGATTTTGATTTTCAGAGTGCCTTGTCTGTCATGTCAAGCTTGAAGGAGATGGAACAATTGATATATAATTTACCAGATTATTCTAGTCACTTTTTGCATTTGATTTGTAATGTGTTGGAAAATTATAAAGAAATGTGCAATAGTGCCTATAAAAGTAAGGACTTTTTAGAAGGTTGTTTTTCAGGTCTTTTTAAAAAAGAAAGCAAAGTTCATCTTTTGAGAACTTTTTTATGGAATTTATCTAAATGAGTTAATCTTTTTTTCCATGTTAATTTTTTCATCAGCCATCTTGTTTCAATTATCTTTCCTAACCTATCTAAATGTGTTTTAAATTTCCCCATTGGGTGTGGCTACTATGTTGTTGCATTTCTTATACAAAACTCAAAAATGTAGAGCAATAATTCTTAAGTAAAGATCAGTATTTTTGAAACTTAACTTTTTGAAACAATTTTTTAATTTTCCTTTTGTGGTTTAAAAAATGAAAGTAGTTTCAGATCAATACCTGATTTTATTTTGTAAGATAAATGAACATCTCCAACTGCTTTTAAATCAGGGATGGGAATTCTGCGCCAGAGAGCGCCAAAAAGGGTAACCTGCGCCAATCTGATACAAATACCTAATTTTGAACGATTTTGCGCCATTCCGCGCAAAATCACGATGTATTGCAGAAAAAAGTCGGAAAATCGCAACTTCGCGCGAAAGTTTCTTTTTGCTCACAGAGTGTTTGTTTTCTCGCAATGCTTTCTTGGACGGCCGCAGACGCCAAGTTGAAGTCGGCTTCTTTTCGAGTTGTTATTGCGATGTTGAAAAAACAACTGTACCGTAGTCAGGTCAGAAGCCAACAAGTCCGGCGTTCCGGAAGTCGAAAAATAGCGATTTTTCGCAAAAGTTCCGTTTTTCCCGCGAATGCTTCCTACGGGCGCGTGTTTGTTGAAGTTGGCTTCTTCTCACGTTGTATTTGCGATGCAGAAAAAACAACTTACTGTGTCAGATCACTCTAACAAGTCTAATCTTGTGAAGAATCGCGTTTTTCTCGATTTTAGTTAGTATTTTCAACTTACGAAGTTTTACTGAGTTGTAATTTTTTTTGAAAGGTCGCTTAAAAGCAATTTAATATTTATTTTAATTTGGTTCTTAAAATCCTCCTAAATATAACCCACGTAAATTAAAATATGTTCATTGTTAAAATTATCCATTAAGGCTAAAAAAAAAGTTACATATAATTAAGCTAGCGAGCTATTTCCTCTTTTTTGGTCTTTGGGCAAACTTATCCCTGCATTAATCAAAATTTTAGCTCCAGAAGTAAAATTGTGCTCCAATTATTGCGTGTAACTGCTACAAAAGTAAAATTTTATTGCTCCAATTTGGTGTGTTACTGCTACAAAAGTTAAATTTTGCTGCTACAAAATTTGCTCCAAAGTGGGTTATACCACTTCTCATCCCTGTTAAATGCAAATTCTTAAAAAAACTCCTGCCATTCAAGAGCCTCTTTCTCAGAAACTGCAGCCTCTTAGCCTTAAATTCTTATGGAGCTTAGCTTTTTTTTGAAGTAGCACAAGACAACAGCAAACATTGTTTTTAAAGAAAATAATCTTTAGTGCTCACTTAATGCAACTTTTTGACTTTATTTCATAGGTCTCATATATGCTGATTCTGAAGAGCAAAGAATTTTTAGTGTATCTTGGGCTCGGGACCCAGATATTAGCAGACTCTTAAGGTAACATTTTTTATAATTAAGTTGGTTCAAATTTTCTTACATGAAGTCATTAAGATTTTCTTATTATTTTGGCAAAGGGAAAAACATTATCAATGATTTAAGATTTAGTTTGCTTTGATTTTTGTTATCAGAAAGCTTTTCATGTTATGACAACATGAAAGCAAACCTACCTTATAGATTTTGTCCTATTTCAGAAGTTTTTCTAGGTAAACTACTAGTTAACATTATTAGGTGAGCATAATAATTTAACTGTCTCTGATAATATCAGAGTACTTGGTAGCTGTGTATTAATTTTCATACTTGTAATTTAATAAGTAGTATTCATCGTTTTTAAAGTTTAAAAAATCTTTATTTTTACATAATTAAATGAAGTACATCACCTTAAAATGAATAACCTTTAGCAGCCAACCAATTTTTTAAACCCTTGCATTCTTAAATTCAGTAAAAACTGATTCATACTAATATCTTTTTATTTTAATTAGATGAACTAGCTTGAATTCTCTAATAATTTTTATTATTCTCAGCATTATATAAACTGTTTATTTCTTTCTAAATTGCCTTTATCTTTCGCAGGTCTCTGCCCAACTGGACCAATTTAACAGTTGATTCCTTAGATGAAAGAGACATTCATGATTTTGAGGAATCTCCGGAAGAAGTCCGCTTTCGAAATAAGGCTGAGTCTGAGTTACTAATAAGAAACTTGTGCAATCACGACCGTACTATATCACCCTGTGAGATAATTTCTGAGCATAATAAACTGACAAACTTGGCTCTTATGCATGAAAGTATGGTTAGTATACTTGTTACTATTAGTATACTTCTTTAGTAGTTAGTATATTTCTGTTATTGATTTCTTCATTAGGATGTATCTTAAGTTCCTATTAGAGAAATGGTATTTGGTATGTATTTTTCTTATCTGTTACTAATTGGAATTGTTGTTGGGGTTTGTGAACTAAAAGTTATGAGGAAGGTCTATGGTTGTTTAGATGTCGGATATTTTAGAACTGATCGAAGAGATTAGGACATAATATTTGAAACATTGGTACTTACAGCAGTTCTATATTTTGAATTGTAATAATTAAATAAGAATTTATGTATAAAATTTATGTAATTTACTCTTATTGTAACTGTATTTTCTGTTTTTTTAGTAACTCAATATTAAATTTTTCAGGAATTTTTTGCCACAGAAATAATATCTTTTGCTGAAAGATTACCTGATTTTGAAGCTAGTGTTTCCACATTATATTTGAATGAAAAGTTTAATGTGAGTTGAGTATTTTATTAGTAGTTGCTAAAATCAATCAAGCCTTGGAAGTTTTAAAAGTTTCTGAGCATAATTTATTTTATTATGGTTTAGGTTACAATTTTTTAATGTGTTAAGTGTTTTAAGAAAACTTTATTTGTATCAGTCTAAAAATTAAGATGGCTTATTAATATGTATCCAATGTTGTACTTCTTATTTTGTTTATATAACTGGTTATACTCATTTATTTTTGGAAATTAAAAAGGATCAAACTTGAAAGCATAAATATTTATAAAATTCTTTTTCTAATTTAGAGAGTAAATTGAATTAAATTTATTATTCCTTCTATTATTTTCATTGATAAAAATATTCTAGATATATTGGAATTTTTATAGGATGATAATGATGTAAATTTTGAAAGAGATGTTGGTGTCTCAATGTCAACCAAAGGTTGCCTTAAGAAATTGGCAAAAGATTTTGAAGAACTTGCATCTACATCTCTTCTTGTACTGCATCTAGAAGTCAGAGCTCATTGCTTCTATTATCTGCTGAAGCTTTCAAAGGTAATGTAAATAACAAACAGTTATTATTTTTAACTTTGAAAACAGGTTGGAAATAGTTAACTCTCTTTAACACTATTTTCCCACAATATAGGAACTTGGTTGTTAAAATTTAGACTGGTTTCCTTCAAACCCCATAGGTTTGTTACTAATTCTTGGTTTGCAGCTTTGCCTATTCGATACATTCTAATGACTTTTAATTATAGCTAAAATTTTTGTTAGCTGTTAATAAAATTAGTTTTTACTATGGTTCTATTCTTTTTGAAATGTCTTCAGGCATGCGCTTCAGTGCTATTCATTTAATGATATGTATTCTGGAAAATGCATTTTGTTCTAGTGTTTTTAGATTATAAAATTTTATCAGTTACTTGAGTTCATGTTCAAAAAACAAAAGTGGTAGAATGGTGTCAACAAATGAGTGAAGCATTGACGAACTCCCAAAATCTTGCCAATCTGAAAAGAGATAAGTTGATTGGTGATGTTTTATGATGCAAAAGAAAACGGGAACTGTCTAATTTGGTGTAATTCAATGCAGGGTAGTCGAGACAAGTGACCTGGTTGATTTTTTCTGTAAGCCACAATATAATGTTTCCTACTGTTAGAATTATCATGTAAATGAATTGTTTTACTAGGATATAAGTAGTTTTTTTATCACTCTTGTGTCGTGAAATTTCTTTTCTAATTTTTACATCATAATATTTTGTTTTTAGACCTATGCAAACCGTAAGGATGATGAAGAGCCTGAGCCAGAAGTACTGAAATTTAATGCAGACATAACCAAAATTGATGAGTCATTGTCTCCTGTTCTGCAACCAAAGAAAATGAGATATATATTTGAAGGCCTTGGGGAGCTGCTTTCCACCATATTGATTAACAGTGTATCTACTATTAAGAAAATCAATGAAGTTGGTGTGAAGAAAATGTAAGTGTCATTACAGAATAGTCAATTTCTATAAGACCTCTGTTAATAATTTCTTTCAGGGCATATGTTTTTATGTGTTAAAAGTAGTCATGCATGTAGCTAAAGTAATTGAGCCTGTTGTCCTAATGCTGGTTTAGAAACAAAGAAATAATATAATTAAATTTAATTCATCTATTTTCATCTACGACTCCTTGGTTGGTTATTAAAAATTAATTAATGAGTGAATGATTTTAAAGTTGAAACATCAGAAGTGTTAAGAATGAAAGTTAAAGAAGGCTGTTTAATGTCTATTCTTTATAACAAACAGTATTGAGTAACATTCAGCTAAACAATACAGTTTATTAATAATAAAGTATTTATATACTTCTAGGGGAAGGAATATTTTTGCCATTCAGCAGAACTTGGCTGGGATTACTATGACCAGAGAAGTAGCTTTGGATAGAGCCAGACAATATTTTGATCTTCTGAATCATTCCTTTGAGGTAAAATTTTATTCCTATTATTTTCCTTAAAGATCTACCAAGCTAGTAAATGTGACCAATATTTACTAACTTTAGTTTTTAGAAGGTACTGTATGAAACACATGATTAGTCAAATATTAAAAACTGTTGGTCAGGATTTTGGCTATATTTGTGGCACTGAATCAAAGTAGTTTAGAATTGGTTCTTTGCTATTGTCTTCAGTTTTTGTGACTTGTGTTTAAAACCTTTTTTTAATATGCTCATTTTTTAAAATTACTGGTACTTTAAGGATTTGTTTATTGATCAAATATGCCAAGTTTTATGGTAAATATCTAGTTGATTCTAAATCTGGCTTCAAGATAAATCTCTTAATTTCCATTAGCTTATTCTTCTGTTCTTTTCTCTTAGGATATTTTAAACCAGATAGTAGAGGAAGGACCCCAGTTCCAAGAACAAGAGTATTCCTCTCTCATCCAACTCTTGCACAACAGTAGAGAAGGAAATAACGAACAATCTCTCAATCATTATTTGGATAAGCTGCGCCAGATTCTTGATGAAGTTCCTGTTTCAGTGTAATGACTTTATTTGTTGTTTTTTGAACCAGGAAATCTCGACTTGAATTATGAATTGTCAACATGGACAATGATCCAGTAAGGCTTAAACATCATATAATATATGTAAGTTTTGAAACTGGTTTGTAGACCATTTCCTATAAAGTTATTGAAGCTGTAATTAAACTGTGGAATATTATATTTTTTATTTGGAACTAGTGTTTTTCTTGTTCTTTTGGTTTTGAATGTCAGTTTGCAAGCAAATTTTCTGTTTACATTTCTATAGAAAGTGGCATTATATTATGATTTGGTATTCAAAAGTTTATGGTAGCAAATGTTGAGTATTGGTCAATAACCCTTGAAAGTAACTTATCTTTTAAAATAGTAGAAAAAGCTCCAGGGTCTAATGAGATGCTGTATCAAGTTGGAAGTATTGAAGACATTGGTTTTCATATAATATTCCTGGACAAAATATAGCTTTCATAACTCCCCTCCAATGCTTAAACCTGATACAAGATCTTATTAAGTGCAGAAACTTTTTCTACAGTTTTGTATAATAAAATATAACTTTAAAAATTAGGGATCAATATTGAATCTTTGCCTCTTCAAAGGCTTTCATACTTAAAATAAGTTATAGCCATACTTGGGTTGTTTCACAATTTGTTAGAAATAAAATGATGTTAGAATGGGTAGGATTTTACATGATTAACATAAGAACAAAAGTTCATAAATTGCAATATCAGGAAATTTGATAGTATTAAGAAGGTAATAAATCATAATTGCACAGTGAATTCAAATACATTAATTGTTTTATTGGTATTTCTTCCATGTAGAAATTAAGGTGCTTGCTGCAACAATGAGCTATTAGCAAGCACCTCTATTTCATCAATACTTTTTTTATATAAATTAAGTTTTTAACAAAATTTTTAAAAAGTTTACACCATAAATTTTATTAACTCTGCCATAGGTGGGGCTTTGCCTGTCCCTATGCCGGTCCTAAGCCCGGGTAAAAGAGGAAGGTTATGCGATGGTCCAAACACCCATCCATGTAAAAAAAATTGTTTACTAAAACCACTGGCACAAAAATATCTTATGCAGTATGACTCTTATTGAATAAAGTCAAGACGTATTAATGTTGATTTATTAGCACTTTCGAAAACTGGTACTTATTTTTTCTTCCTAATTAATTTTTTCCCCAAATGAAATTGTTTAAATAGAATGCATTCACTACTCATTATTAGACATCAAAGAGAAGCCTCTGTCTCATTTCTTACATCCTTGCCAATTGGTTTGTGATTGATATTATGTCCATGTTAAATTCAAATGGATTCTCAAATCAAACACTGTTAAAATACTTAAGGTTAGCTGAAACACCAGTGCCTTCCTTATTCAGCCTTTAATGTGAAATGAAATCTGAGTACTCTTCAGGAACTATTTACATTAATCTTTCTCAGCTGCAGCATGAGATTTCAGAGAAGCTGCAGTTGCTTTTTTTGCCATTTTTAAAAATTTATCCTCAAAATTCTAATTTTAACAGATTTGAGATCTTTGATTTTAAAATTAGCAAACTTTAGAATGTCTTGTTAGACATTAAGCCTCTTGATTCTGTTGTTTTTCCTCACTAAGCTGAAAATTCTTTCACACTCAGCATTTGAGTGAGGAATTGGCAAAATGGATCCCATTACATTTGATATTTCATCGCATTAACAAGTCGAGGCCCAGCCATAACAAAAAAAAGTAATTAATATGCCAATTAAAATCGTCAAACTAATTGAATAACACCATATTACTATTTTTCACAAAGTAAACAAATGTGGAAAACATGGGTTGTCTGTTTTTCTCTACAACTGTGAAAATGTGAGATTAATTACCTCTACATAACTTCAAATGGTAATTCCTAGTGGTTTGTCAATGGATAAACTTAATGGCGAGTTTTCCTTTACAACCTAATCCTTTTTAGTAGCTTTTAATTAATTCAGAAGTTTAATTCAATAAACTAGTCTTCATTCTCTTATATTTACTGAAAGATTTTTAGTTGGTATAATTGGTACAGCTTGCGATTCTAAAGTTCTCACTAAGTATCCTGCATCATAGGTCACTGATGCAGATTTCTGGGGTACTAAAGGAGATATCTTCTACTTTAGAAAAGAATTTATAGCCTCATCCGTCAAGACTAAGCTCCCATCCTAATTCTGGAAATATGGATTATTTGTTTTTTGAACACTTTATACTTTATAATACCAACCTTCAAAGTGGTTACAAGTCTTGTCCTCAAAATCTAGTCCATGGCATAAAATGGTCGTATCTGGTCCTTATGCTTATAAAAGTAATCAATCATCAAATTCAACTTGTTGATGGTAAATTGTTACACTTGCTTTCAACATGTCGTTTCTACACATTTGTCATTAGATTTCACAAAAGTATTGTATGTCACTGTTTAAATATCGAGTGAGGACGTATTGGAAGCCATTTTTGAGCAATAGTATTTTAAGTTATTAATGGTGGAGTACAACTAGAATCCTGTTAGCCTCAGTGACATCAATATTTAACTCGACAGTCTTGGCTAACGCCACCAACCCTTGCAAACTCAGCTTCAAGTAATCATCCTTGAATAGGTTACTCAAATAGTTTGTTCGAGTTGCTGTTGTTGTAGCCTCTAACTATATTAGGTTTAGCGCTACTGCCACCAGCACCATGCAGAGTAGAGCACAAATTCTTACTCTTCTTTTAATCTAAGAATCGTAGATGAAGAGGTGGACGCCTTAGGCGATTTTAATGTAAAGTCAATGTTTTTGACTTCGGAAAATGGCACTTCCTTTTTGGGTTGGCCCCAATATGGTGCCACAGATGTAATCTAATCATATTCCTGATTACTGATGGCTTCCATAAAAAACATCAACGATGCAACATGGGTGCATGCTTCGCCCAAGCCAGCCGTGCACGTACTGTACGACACCCAACTTACTGGTAATGGGCCAGGGTTCTAAAGGTTTTACGAATAAACGTTGGGAATGTTTCACCTGAAAAAAAAGGAAATCTATAAAATAACAGATATAAAATACACAGTGGTATTTTCCTATAACAGCAAAATGCAATCCATCTCACTACAGGCTATCAGCCAGGCACTTCTCTACCTAGAAATAAATCCCTATGTATAGGGTGACCAGATGTCCTACTTTTAGCGAGGGCTTTTCGCTCGCTTAATTTTTAGCGATTTACTTATTTCTTTTGGTCTTGTTTGGCGAAGTATGTCCCAATAGGGGCCTTGCGCCATAAAACCCTAAACAACCAACCAACCAACCTACTTTTAGCGGGACAATCCCCCGCTTTTTGACAAAATTCCACCAAACCAGAACTTTTTCTACTTCCAAGGGGCTGAAGAGCACTCCTTCGTGAAGTGGGGTGTCTTTAAAGTTTTTCACGTCCATTATTGGTAGGCTGAATTATTTTAGAATTAATTATAAATGATATTGGCAATCGTTTTAGTTATTATACCTGTTCATAAACACAAGTAAATCTGCTTCACATTAAGGTAAGATAGCTTTATGGCTCATAGTTAAAATATGAGAAAGAATGAGAAGACAAAATTACACATGCTGTTCCTATCACAAGATGCATATCTGAAAAAACTTTCCCGTGGACATCATACAGCCAGCCACTTCGAAATTGGTTATACGCATGCAAACTTTTGTAGGTTTTAAATATTCCATATGCGAGGTAGTTCACCATATCCATGTAAGATCCGGAAAGTGGTCTGGTACCTGAAAAAAATAGAATGTTTTCATAATTTTTTTTTGCAAAGAATTAAATCACAGTAGCTCCTCTGTATTACAAAGAGTTGACACTACTCCTGGAAATAACATGAGGACCTACTCCTTTCCAAGAAACATTCATATCCAGATATTTATGTGTATCCTATCTGACGTTCTTGGAGATGTGCCCTATAAAAATGTATTTCTATTCCTACTCGATATAAATTTAATAAATCGCATATAATTTTCAAATTGAATTCATAAAACCTTGTGCCGCGGAATGGCCGAATAGGGTCCTTGCGCCATAAAACCCCACCAACCAATCATTTATGTTTATCAAATTAATCTTCATTTCGCCTTAGGCTAAATGGGCATTTGATCTCTAGGCATCCAAGGCCATAGCATTCACAATGGACTAGTCCATCAGGTGATGCTCCTATATGGGGATAATTAGGACTTGTAATCAGGCCACATGTTATCTGTTAAAAAAAAATTCTATCAATAGATTGGGGAAAATAGTGATACACAGATAAGATGGTTAAAAATAAACTGACAAGGGAATGGCACAATCTCGGAAACTGACTTTGGTGTCCAAACTTAATGGGTTTCTATGGTGGTGGTTTTCTCTCTGACAGTGAATGTCGGAGTTTACAAACGAGGGAATCACAATCTACCTCGGAAATGTTTATACGATTACTTGTGCACAAGATTTAAGTAAAGCTTTATCTAGACTAAATGCAAACGTAATAGGTACTGCAGTACGGTACATACACAAGTATGTGAAGAGAAAAATAAATAATGTGTGGAGAGTAGAGCACAAGTCCTTGAACTCCTCTTCCTTCAATCTAGGGATGTAGATGCCTTAGGGGATTTTAATGTGAAGTTGATATTTTAAACTTCAGAAAAAGGCACTTCCTTTTTAGGTTGGCCACAGTATGGTGCCACAGATGTCATCGAATCATTTTCCTGATTACTTATACTTTCTACAAATAACAAGAGCAACATGGATGCAGGCTTTTCCCAAGCCAGCCATACACGTACAGTGGGCAGATTGTATGACACCCAACTTACTGGCAATGAACCATGGTTCTAATGGTTTTTCAGACAAAAGTTGGAAATACAGATATAAAATAGACACTGGGGTTTTTCATATCAATATTTCATAATGAATTGGTAACATTGCAAACCATATTGCTACAGGTTATCAGTAAGGCACCGCTCTAGAAAGCATCTATAGTTAAGCATCTATAGTCAAGCATCTATAGTCTCCCCTTACATAAAGTGAGATAAATCTCCCATAAAGTGAGCACCACAACCCACCAGCAACGAACAGGACATGAGGTTTCCTCGTAACCTGGGAGATTACAACAAAACACCAATTTTAATGTTTATATTTTTGCCTTTTCAATTTACTTGAAAAGAAATGTCCCCAGTTCCTTTTATGGGACTTTCTACACTTCCTACAGCTATGACCATATTTGCATCTTTCATTTGTTTATAATTATAAAATAGTTCTTTATTGTTACAAAAATTATGGGTTGCTCCACTATCCATGCACCAATTTTATATCCTAATGTGTGATCATGCGCCATAAAACACTAATTAACCAACCAACCATGCACCAACTAAATTATCGATGGAAATTTCAGTTTGATTCATCAAAACTTCATTATGAACAACAAAACTATTCTTATTTGAATTCTTAACTTTGAAATTACTGGTCCCCTTGTTATTAGATGAACCTAGAGTTTTCATTGTTTTAGAATCACATTCACTTTTTAAATGACCGAATTCTCCACCCTTATAACAAGGATAGACCTTTTTAAAGTTATTAGTTTTATTCTGAATCCAGAATCCTGTTGTTGTTACTAATCCCAATTGGTCTAACAAAAGTTACACCAATTCCAGGAGTCCATGAACTCTCAAGAAGAAATTAAAATCTGTCAGAAAGAATCTCGTCTAGTTTAAAATCGGTACAGATTAAAATATGCTCAGGCGATGCCTGGGCAGTTCTTGGAAAGGTGGGTGGAAAGGTGGGTGTTGGTTCTAAACGTCGCTGCTAATGTAGAGCCAAAAAGATCCGCTTTTTCTTCGTCCGTGTTGGCTATGATGTTATTGTTATCTGGATGGATGAGAGGCGGAGTAGGTTGGAATTTGTTGACTAAGCTATTATTGATTTTGAATAAGGACCCATCTTCTGTGTTTAGTTGGCTTAAAAATTTGTTCCAGCTTTGGTTACTAAAGGTTTGCAGCTTCTTTTTTATTTCCCTTTGTAGCTTGTTGAGGCGAGTTTTAAATGGTTGGAATCGGGTTTGTTGCCAGTTTTTTCTGATGGTATTTTTGTAGCGGATGAGAGAAACTATGTCTGGTGGAATACTTCTTTGAGGGTGATAGATTTGCCTGTAACGACTAGCCGACTCGCGAGCAGCGCAAATGGAGTCAGTGAGAGCTTCAATAGTGTCATCAATGTCGACTGTAGAATTAGTTGAAGGATTTCCGGGAACAGTGACTGCGAGAATGTCGTGGAATCTTTGCCAATTTGTTATTCTTATATTACGTTCATCGGGAGAAATTAGTGTAGAATCATGTATGGTCATTGCTATTGGGTTGTGGTCGCTAGTGAGAGCTGCAAAACTTTGGATCTTGGACGGAAGCAGGTGAGATGAAATGCCGATGTCAAGTGTTGAGGATCTAAATGCGCCGTGATAAGTGTGAGTTGGTGGTGCAATTATTTCGTACGAGTGGTTAGTGCAAAATTGGTACAGTTGATTGCCGTCGGTGTTGTTGATGGGATTATTCCAGGAACGGTGTTTACAGTTGAAGTCTCCAAATAACAGAAAATGTTCGTTTAGTTGAGTTAAATTTATGATGTCGTTTAGATCTAATTTATTTAATGGTGGTTTATAGATTGAAGAGATGGTGTAGTGCTTATCATTTCTGGTTTTTAGGGCTATTGTTGTGTGTTCCAAGGTGGGGGTGTGTAGATGTAGAAGGTGATGCTGCAGACCAATCTTGACTCCTATAGCTGTGCCGCCACCTCGGTGAGTAAGACGATCGGTACGATGGATGATGTAATTTTGAATGGTAAGGCCGTCACTGGGACGCAAGTGAGATTCTTGTATTAAAATTATGTCTGGTTTGTGTTCTGTGACAAAGAGCCGGAATTCTTGAATTTTCCCTCTGATGCTGTTAGCATTCCAAGAGATGATGCAAAGTGAGTTTCTTTGTGGGCGTCGAGACATTTATTTCCAGATGTTTAGTATATTTTGAATGGCTTGGATAGTAGATCCGAATTTAATAATTATTGATACTTCTGAGCTCCATGTTTGGAAAATATTCTTGGCTATTTCAATAGTGTCTTGAATTTTGGTGGAGAAATTACAGTCGAGGAAAGTTGTATTGAATTGGTTGGTTGAAGAAATGATGGTGTCAAGTGAGCTGGCCTCTGTATAGATATGCCGTCCCACTGGGATAGGAGCGAAGTGCGCTCCTGACGTGATGAAACAATCCAATTTGAGTGGATCACTTCTGGCCTGAGATGACTTCGTAGAAGCATAGCTTCCGGAAGTTTTGGTGCCACTGGTAGCAGCATTAGAAGTGGAAGTTCCACTTTGTGGGCCAAGATCCGTGGATTGCTGAGAGAAGGAAGAAGTTCTTCCTTGGGGTTTGGAAAAGGAGTTTCCTCTTCCGAAGCCTCCCTTTGGGAAGCTACCATTTCTGGTTGTATTTCGCGGATTCCGCGAATTGTATCCACCTCGCAAATTTCTCGAGTTTGTGGAAGGTGTCTGTGACACCTGGGATGTCGGTGCGTCCCTAGAAAAAGTTTGTTCGGCATCTGCCATGGTTTTTAAGCTTAAGAAGTCTTTTTAAAGTTTTTTGAAAGTTAAAGAGATTTCGACAAATAAACTAAAGTAATAAAAAGTTACAGTTAAAAACTACTTTAACTTTAAAGTTACAGTTAACTACAAATAAACTCAACTAAAGTTCTTTGAAAGAATCTCTAGGGTTCAGGCGATACACAAACGAAATATTTGTCCTTCAAGAAGGCTTGCAAATTTTTGTCATGTTTCTTCAAATGAAGGAACTAGTGTTCCCACATTTCTACTAACTTAAATCCTTGGGCCCTCAAAAGATTCGAAATCTCGTGGGTCTTCTGCAACAATGCATCCATGGATACACGTTTAAGGGGGTGAAGAATATCCCCCTTAAAACATTCCCCGCAACCATGCCAGAAACACCCCTGTAAAATGTAAAGAAAAAGTGTTTACATAACAATAACTAATTGATACTTTCATTACAAAGGGTGGGTGGATAAAGTTTTACTGAAGTGAAAATATACTTGCATGGTACTGGTATACAGCTTTTGTTTCACTGGAGAAACCGTCCACTGACACCTCTCCAATTTTCTTTTCGCCCAAGCCATTTAAAGCATGTTGGATGCCGATTCCCTCTTCTTGCATTAGAAAATTAAGCCATCTGATGCTGTCGGGGCTGTAGTTGGGATTGTTTACGTAGCCATTCACAGGTACCATAGCTATGGTGTTTGGACGAATGTGCTGGCTACGGAACACAGCCATACATGAAGATGCAATGGTGACACCTAAAAAGAAAAAAAATACACTTTCAGAGATAAATATGTACTAAAAAAATTAACCTGAAAGAGTCCACTTTGCCACCTTTGTGGTTGTTTCACCATCTTTTTCAATTTTTTTTCCAAAGTTTTGATGACAACTACATACATAGACGTTTTAAAATAAGTTTCAAGTCAAGGAATCAAGGATGTTTTATGATTGGCTTTATTCAGGCATGATCTGCTATCTGCTCCGAGAGATGCAATGACAACAAACCGGCTCGCTTGTCAACAAGCGCCAGTCGAGACGAGTTGAGTTGTACAGCACCTGGACATAATGTTTACATTTCAATTATGACAGACGTTTCTCTTTTGTCTTCCACTCCAATTTCTTGGTTTAATTTTATCTAGGGTCTGGCGCACTATACTCTTTTCTTGGGTCATGCGCCATAAAATCCCTTACAACCAACCATTTTTCCCCAACCAATCATCCATTCGTAGATGTTAACCCTTAAAAAATACTGCAATATCGTTCAATAATGAGAAAAGCGTGGCATTGGAAATAACTGCATTCGTAGTGTTGGTCATCACTAGATTTAAAATGTGGGCATAACACCACACTTGAACATGTTCAGGATGGTTCGTAATTGAACAGAATTTCTCAATTTTTAGGGCAATGATTCAAGGGGTAAATTTTTGATAAAGACATCTAAAATTCGGTACTAAAATGTCAGGAATGCTGTTAAGTTTGAATAAATAAGGTTGTGTTTCAATATTTTAAAACATATGGGAGAGTCAAAATAAACTTTTTGTGCGAATGTGCCTCCTCTCCCATATTGTGTTATTAAAGTCTTTCTTGGGATAGAATAGCCTAATCTGGCTCTTGTCCCATAAAACCTCAACCAACCAACCCCTTTTACCATAGAATGAAGATGAGAATTATTCAAATTCCAAGGTAGGTGTTATTATAACAATTTATTTCTAACTAACATTTACACATTGGCATTTATTTGTAAGAACAATGCACTGATTAGGCTGAATGTTGATTCAGCAACTCGTCAACGAACTTTCACGCATATAATTGGTCCTTGCTTGATTGGGAGAAGCCCCCCAAGGGCAGTAGAAGTGTATACCCCCTAGGAGTGGTTTCACTAAGACAAATAATTACTCAATTCAGTCCAGTAGGCTGGGCCCTACATTAGTGGTGGAGGGAAAGATGGATTTCCGAGAGGAGCCTGGGGCAGAAAAGCCATATGGTTTAGGCCGGCAGAACTTGATAATTCGTAATTGGACATGGACTTGAATGGGTTGTGATCCCGGATCATGAGTGTCTCATTTATCTGTGAGCACAGGTGTTTGTAGTTTTGTTAGAATGGGCTGACAGTCATGGGAAATGCTATGCAAAATATCACTTTTTATTCTTTGTATAAATCTTTCAACATAGATCCTAGCACGTGCTATTTCGGTGGTGTATTTAACTTCTTGCTCCGAAAACTGGGGATTCAGCAAAAATGGTGGCATGTTTAACATCACTCCTTTGGGTAATATATCCCTTATTAGGAATCCTTTATCTGCTATGATTAAATCTCTGGGCTTTAAAATGTCACATAACTGATTTTTCCACAATCAACTTGCCAGGAAAAGACCCAGAATATAAATCGCTACTAAAGCAAATTCTACCACTGGGGAAAACAGCTATTAATGCCTTAGCTGTTAGCCCCTTTTTTGTAGCTGCTATAGGATTGAGTTGGGCCTTGTAGTTCCAATGAACACCTCTGTGCAATCTAGGAGGAATCTGCAGTTTGGGTATGAGGTTACTATGGGCGAGTTCTCTTTGATTATATGCACGGAGGGTGTATTACTTGGAACTCCATACACAAATTGATACATAGATTCATGTATAACATGAATTAAGGTATAAAATATGTTTCTGATGGTGGTGACAGATACAGAATATCTCACAGCCATGTCTTGGAAATTGTAGATTGGAGATTTTTCGAAACTAACCAATTCTTGTAAAAGTCAAGGTGCTTTTGACTTAGGTAGCGTTTATTTTCCTTCCCTTTGGAAATGTAGGTGGAGAATGGAAAAGTATAATCAGCGGGCGGCTTCCACGGATTTAAAAGTATCTCCCGCTTTTGAAAGTCAAATATATTCTAGCCGATGAAATTACCCATATCGTTTGTTAAGGATGAAGACACTGCAGACGCATGTAGTCCTTGAATATGTCATTAAAATCTAATAAGGCAGCCTCTTCAGTACTCTTTTTTGTTTTTTGAAAAACCTGGAAAAGGGCAAGCCCTTGTTTCTGAGCCTCGGTATAAAAAATTTCTTTAATATTGATTCACTGCTGTAACTCTTTGAAATTCTTTGCTTGCATCAGCTAAGATTCTGAAAGCCCAATAAAACTTTAGTAGCAGTAAAAGAAATTGAATCATTTGAATAAGTTCCGTGTGCAAAAATCTACATGTAGCTATATATTGATATTTTAAATTCAAAAACAGAAATGAAAGGCAAATTTAAAAAAAAAAAAATTCTCAAATCTTGAATTTTGTCAGATATGTATTTGTTGCGGCAAATTTTAAAAAATATTTTTTTTTCTCAAATCTTGAATTTTGTCCGATATGTATTTGTTGCGGTTTTTTACTTCCTTTTCTATGTCAGGAGCAGAACAGCACCCTTTCCTCTTCAAGAAGAATTTCATTTGTTCTGGAAATGATTTGAAAAAAAATTTCATAAATTTGAATCATTTGAATAGTTCAGTGTGCAAAATCTACAGGTAGCTTTATATTGATATTTTAAATTCAAAAACAAATGAAAGGCAAATTAAAAAAAAATCTCTCAAATCTTGAATTTTGTCAGATATGTAATTGTTGCGGCAAATTTTAAAAAATATTTTTTTTTCTCAAATCTTGAATTTTGTCAGATATGTATTTGTTCCGGTTTTTTACTTCCTTTCCTATGTCAGGAGCAGAACAGCACACTTTCCTCTTTAAGAAGAATCTCATTTGTTCTGGAAATGATTTGAAAAAAAATTTCATAAATTTGAATCATTTGAATAAGTTCAGTGTGCAAAATCTACAGGTAGCTTTATATTGATATTTTAAATTCAAAAACAGAAATGAAAGGCAAATTTTAAAAAAAAAATTTTTTTCTCAAATCTTGAATTTTATCAGATATGTATTTGTTGCGGCAAATTTTAAAAAATATTTTTTTTCTCCAATTTTGAATTTTGTCAGATATGTATTTGTTCCGGTTTTTTACTTCCTTTTCTATGAATGTATTCCTATTCCTAATCGATATAAATTTAATAAAACGCATATAAATCTCACATTGAAGTCATAAAACCTTGTGTCTGGCGCGGTATGGCCGAATAGGGCCCTTGCGCCATAAAACCCCACCAACCAACCTACCTTCCTTTTCTATGTCAGGAGCAGAACAGCACACTTTCCTCTTCAAGAAGAATCTCATTTGTTCTGGAAATGATTTGAAAAAAAATTTCATAAATTTGAATAAGTTCAGTGTGCAAAATCTACAGGTAGCTTTATATTGATATTTTAAATTCAAAAACAGAAATGAAAGGCAAATTTAAAAAAAAAAATTTTTTTTTCTCAAATCTTGAATTTTGTCCGATATGTATTTGTTCCGGTTTTTTACTTCCTTTTCTATGTCAGGAGCAGAACAGCACACTTTCCTCTTCAAGAAGAATCTCATAAGATCTCCAACATATAAAGAGGCCAAAGAGAAATTCGGTCCTGGTTGATTCATCATCAAGTGTGCAAAATCTACAGGTAGCTTTATATTGATATTTTAAATTCAAAACCAGAAATGAAAGGCAAATTTAAAAAAAAAAAATTTTTTCTCAAATCTTGAATTTTATCAGATATGTATTTGTTGCGGCAAATTTTAAAAAATATTTTTTTTCTCCAATTTTGAATTTTGTCCGATATGTATTTGTTCCGGTTTTTTACTTCCTTTTCTATGTCAGGAGCAGAACAGCACACTTTCCTCTTCAAGAAGAATCTCATTTGTTCTGGAAATGATTTGAAATAAAATTTCATAAATTTGAATCATTTGAATAAGTTCAGTGTGCAAAATCTACAGGTAGCTTTATATTGATATTTTAAATTCGAAAACAGAAATGAAAGGCAAATTTTAAAAAATATTTTTATTTTTTCCTTAAATCCTGGATTTTGTCCGATATGTATTTGTTGCGGTTTTTTACTTCCTGTTGTGAGGGAGGGCAAAAACAAAGGGGGACCAGGTTCTTTGGTAAAGGACTCACCATTTGCTCGTGGTCCAGAACTGACACCTGTAGAGGATCGATGAGGGTGACGGTGGATGACAAATAGTCCCAAAACTACAAGAAGATTACTTTGCTGAGTGGACTCCGCCATGAATGGTGGACCGGCCTTACCGTGGGGGGGCCGTTTCTCAGGGAACAATTCGAAGGCATAAGAAGAGCACCAATGGAGTCCCGCAGTTGAATGGATGGAAAGTCACTAACGATGATTCATGTCTGATAGTAATCCACGAAAGGATTACGAAAGAAATAAGGATTCACACTTATTGTACGCAGTAGAATGAAGAATCAGCTTAATTTTGAAAAAGCCTCCATTTATTTTTGATATGGATGCACAAGGATCATGAAAGTCACATTTGCGATTCTGGATAAGCGACCACGACGACGGCAGTCCGACGATCAAAAAGGAAAAAACCGCACACCACTAAAAGTAACAGAAGAAGAAGTCGTCTTCGAGAGATGTCCCAGCCTTTTATACCCAGCATGACATCATGCTTAAAAACGAACCTCATTGGTCCATCGCAGCCATCACAGTCGCAGTTAAACCTACGGTGAGCAAGAGGTGGCGCGCTAATCGCGTATACGGTGAACAAAAGCGGACGGTATAAAACCGCCGCCAGGGCAAATTAAAACAACTACTACTCTAACTAGTGCGTAGAGAAGACGGCTCAAAATTGGCTGAGAATTTGCTCGCCAGGCTAGGGGTAAATTGCGCCAAAGGGGAAAAACAAGCCTCGACGGGTTTTTGATAAACAAGGCAACTGGAAAGAACCCGATCGCTTCGTGATGACTCACGAGGAAAACACGCGGCAGCCTGCGGAGAAACGATAGCATGCCGCTCGCAAGAACAGAAAATACTGGGGTTATCGACAAGTTATGTCAGGAACAATATGTGGGGAAGGGAAAATAGAATCTCTTCACCACACTTCCTTTTCGATTTCAGGAGCAGAACAGCGCCCTTTCCTCTTCAAGAACAATCTCATTTGTTCTGGAAATGATAAATCAATAATTAATATTTCAGCATAATAATACCAGATATGATTAAACAAACCATTCTTATCTTTAATATTTGTCTTGTTTGGCTCTATATATCCTTACGTGGATCTGGTGCCATTGAACCCTAAACCAACCAACCAAATGGTAAATTTATGAAAGTACTACAAAACAGTAAAAAAATCGCCTTGGACAGACCACTGGTTAGTATTTTTAAAAACTATTTCTCTATCACGTTTTCTTTATATTCATCCTTCATGACATTATAATGAAAGTCTGTCATCAGGGTTTAACATTAAACTTCTCCATATCATCCACATACTCATAAGGGCAACCACCTTTCCTAAGGACCCAGTTCGATGCAAAATGTCCTTCGGCATGCGTTTCCTTAGAGTTATATGCTAAATCTCTAATAAAAAGATGGGAATCCCAAGAGATTATGAAGAAACAACCGTACAAAAGTGGCAAAAAAGACTTTTCACACACGAAACAAGTTTCCGCGGCATCCCGCTGCTGATTTTCATTTAATTCTTTCATGGGAACAGAGTTTTTGTTAATATGTTCCATCTCAATGACTTCTCGTTGTAAGCATTCGATAAACTTTTTGGAACCGTCATCCCTGCTAACAGGGTAGTAGTTTTTGATAATTTTCAATAATTCTCTGAAGGGATCCTTGTTTCCTTTCCGGCAATCCCGCCGCCAGATGTACTCCAGCAAACGGTATTTCAATAGATCGTTGGACACATGTCCCTTGTTGACTTTCTTCTTCAAATCGGTCCAGGTGCCATCTATGCTTTGGGTGTGGGCGCCAGTTCGGGGATCTACAAAATTTGTGCTGTGATTCACAGTCTGGTGTGTATAACCACTATTTCTTAGGGGATTAAATCCCCCCCCATTTGTCTGTGTTAATGGTGGTCCCTGTAGAAACGTTATCCACTACCAGGGTACTAGTGAGGACGCTGACCTGCTGTTGTTTGGGCATACTTCCAAACAGACCTGTTTTGTCTGCCTGTCCAGCATGCCCATCACCCAAGTTCCATCCCTGACTCTACCGACTTGGTACTTCCTTTTTCCAATCTTCGTCTCATCTATCTCTACGGTGTGGTCAGGGCCGCCGATTTCCTCCGATGCTCCTCTGGCTGTGATGTGGCGGACAACAATTTCCTGGCAGTAGCGGTACCAGTCCGCCACGGTTACCCTGGACGTCTGTTTTCCTGGAACTGTTGAGGTTTGGACGATGCAGTCGTCATAAGACATTCCGACTGCATAGCAGTAGGTGATCAATATCACCCGTTCCGGGGACAGCTGCTATCTTTGGCACCAAGTTCCATCGGCTCGTGAAACCGTTTCTTCTCTGTGATGATTTCGCTGGCATCTGAAAGTTCCGAGTGGGCCTTTGTTTTTTTAATGGATCATATCAGCCCCCTCACTACATCTTTTCTTACCTGACCTACGGGAGGTTTCCAAACCTCATTCGCGCTTACCACGTAATAACAAAAACTGATAGCTTTATGCTTTGGTAAGCGTTCGAAGAAGAAATGTTGGGACAGGTGTCACGAGTGTCTACCATTTCTGTCAGATTCCGCATATATCACGAAAGGGATGTACTCACCATGCTTAAAAATGATGATGTCCTATTCACCTCGTCTTTCAGCGCTTCTTGTAGATTTTTTTTCCTTAGATCAATCTTTGAAACAGTAATTGCGTTAAAAGAGTCGTTGGTGTAAGTTATTCTTAAATCTTGACCGGGCCACACGGAATACACCGAATCCGGATATCCTTTTAACTTTTTATGTTTTCGAATGCAGTGTTCCTCGATAAACATGATTTTCTTTTTTTAGCAGCGTCAGAAGCAAGTGTGAAAATAAAACGCGAAGTTCTCTTGGCATCATGTGATTAGCCACCTCAGTCAAAATTTCTTCCATCCTTTCATCTCCTTCTCCAAACCCCAAATTGTAAGCAGCCTCTCGGCCAACTGTTCGTAAATTTTCAAAAGAAGTCGGACCACGAACATGCTGCAGCAAAAATATAGATCTGAATTTTATTGGTATATTTCCTAGATTATAGTAAAACACACCCATCTTGTGCTTAGATTGATGTCTTCTTGGAGGATTTGAAAAAGAAAATTCATCATAATAGAGGATAGTCTGAATGTTGGGTGTTTCAGTAAATAATTTATTTCCTTTAAAAGTTTTTCCCATTATAAATATCTTCACTTAATTCTATCGGTGTGTTTAATGAAAGCTTGTACATTTTTTAATAAAGGCACATATTGTAGCGTAGCTTTGTTTCCCTTGGGATGGTATCCCAGTGTGTATTGGATTGGCTCAATCAATCCTAATGAGTCAACCATGTACTTTGATTTTAAATGGCAAGAAGACATTGTTTTATAGGTAGAAATATTAAAGCATATGAAGAAGGAAACTCATTATTGGTTTCAAAAGTCTCAAAACCTTACTCTCGCTGGCGCGGAATGGCCGAATAGGGCCTTTGCGCCATAAAACCCCAACAACCAACCAAAACCTTACTCTTAAAAAGATCCACACCATCTTCCTGAAGTTGAACCATTCCTGAAATTAGTTGAGACAACTGCCTCAGGCAAAAGAAACTAACATTATTTAATTTTTCTAAAATTTTCTCATTTATATTGTCATTTGGAACATTAGTAGCTTCATTTACAGGGATTTTATTGGGAAAATTAGCCATCCGTGAATATTCATTATAAGGCTTAATTTCAATGGGTTTGAAACACGAATGCTTCCTATTAACATGGGAGCCGAACGTAGAATAAATGTTATAATTACTGTTACAATCTTTAACTGGGCAAACTATTACGTAGTGTTCCTTAAATGAGAAATGAACTTGTTCTTCAAATAGGATCGAAATCCACAAGAACAAACCATTTTTACATTGTTAACATTAGGATTGAATTCTTCATGAGTCAAAATATGTTTTCCTAAGGTTGGAAAATTAAAAAAAAGTTACAGGGCAACCATACCCACAAACATAATGAAAGAAAGGTTCATGGCTATGAATATATATGATGTGAGTGAGATATAGGTAACATTTTGAAAAACTTTTTCACTTATTACATAAAAACATTCTTAAAAATTTAATTACAAGATTTTATTCGTTAAAGTTCTTACTCTTGATAGAATGGTTCCAGATTTTATAAGTTATTTTGAATGTAAGAACGTTTTTATGGCACATGGAGGATATTTAACATTTAAAGTGTAATAAAGCGATATAAGTAATGCCAAAGATTCCACAAAGTTATTGCAATGGCAGAGAATTACTTGTTCACTACATATAGTGATGGCCCCACTGATAATCTCCCCCGTTACAATAACTCTGGGATGTGGCGATTTCTCCAGTCCTGGGGGCATCTTAAGAAACCTGAAAACACAATAATAATAATGAATGATCACTTTACATTAATTATCTTAAAAAATGCATACAGGAGTTGCAATAGGTTTGAAGAGATCCATCCTAAATTAATTTTGGCGAGAATGATAAGTTATTATTCAGTCCTAAACTTCCGAGACAATCATTTCTTATTAAAAAGCAGCACAATAAAGCTCTAATCAATAACTTATCAGGACAGGACAAGTAAAGCTAGCTTACTACACTAATTAAACTGTCATTTTCTTCTTTCAGAAGGTACGGCAGCAAAAAGAGGCCAAAGCTTATTTGGGCGTCCCTGCTTTTTTCAAGGGACAAATCCCTGAATTGTTGTTGAATGCTGCGATGAAGTGCAGCATCCTCCTATCCCTTTTTCTCAAAAAAGTTGAACAGGACTTATCCCTGTCTTTCCGCCTCAGGGAAAAAAAAGCCTCTTTCATGTTGACAAACGTCAGCCGTTGAAATTCATCAAATTGATGCTCCATTGAAAATAGAGCGGGAGAGAGGGAATCCTATAAATTCAGGTGTAGTGGCATCATTAGAAATATGAAAATCATAAAACCAATAATGATAATATGGTTATTTCGAAAGTTACTTTTATGTGATTAAAGTACAGAATATGTACAAATAATAGAACTCAACAAAGCCAAGGCAAGAGTTTGTACTAGTATTATTGTGTTTGGCGCTATATGTCCTGCTATGGGCCTGGCGCCATAAAATGTCAAGCAACCAACCAACCTTACTAATATTAGTAACAAAGTACATTTCTTGTCCTTTGAAGTTGGCTATAAAAGGATTTCCCTGCATCGTACATTAAAGAAAAACGAAAATCATGAAAAATTCGTTGAATGGGGGTGGAACAAAGATAAATAAAGAAAGTTTGAAAGTACAATAGATTCTTTGAAGGATCCATACAAGGTGGAAGAGACTAGACCTATAAGATGTGGTGTTTACGAGGAAGAAAAAAATTATTAAAGAGGGGGGAAAGTACTATACAGTCATTAACCTAACTTACCAATGTCAATAAACAATCCTTGTGATCTTTTAACAGGACTGGCAATAAGAATAACTCATAAATAGTTTCAATATGAATTTTGTCATTAATTTGCATATCTCTGCATTTTCCCTGGATCTCTAAAAAGAGTAGCTTCCTCAGCATTCTTCTTTCTTGAGGCAAAACGTTGGAAAAGGGCAAACCCTTGTTTTTTTTGCATTGGTAAAAAAAGTATCCTCAAGATTTACGGCTGTTAGCCGAGTGAACTCTTCGAATTGATTAGAAACCATGAAAAATGCAGGATACTCCTTTAGTAAACCCTCAACAGGAATCTTTGCATTTTTTATTTACCTTCTAAAGGAGTATGTCATAATCATGAGAGCAGAAATTTTCCCATTATCGGGGTCTGACTTTCTCGCCTCTTCTTGCATGAGGGCTTTATGGCAACTGACAGTCTGGGATGTCTCCCCTGGGATATGATCAGGGGCCCAGTTTAATTCCCCCTTTTTGGGATTTCTATTTGCATAAACAGGAACCTTTTTCCCAGGAACCTGCCCTTGTTGCCGATTGAGCATATTCTATTTTATTATTTCTTTAAAGGTTACATACCCGTCACCATTTTAATTTCTGGTGATGCCCCCAGGACATCAATGGGGAATACATTATAAGTGCGATAATATATTAATTGATATATGACAATAAGAAAATAACATAAGGATATATACAGTATAATGTATAAAGTTCTCTAGGAGGATTTCCTCGCCGAGACTCTACTTTGAGTCGCCGGGAGGAAGTTTTAATCAGTAGGCTACGAATTGGCCATACCCGTTTCACTCATCGCCATCTACTCATTAGGGAGCAGGCTCCCCAATGTCCTCATTGTGGGGTCACCTTTACGGTAATATATATAATGTGTGAGTGTCCTGTTTTTAATGCTCAGAGATATCTTGTTTTTAAGCGCTCAAATCTTAACTTATCAGAAATTTTATCCCATTCATCAGGTTTTAGTCTTGTCTTAAACTTCATTCATCGTTTTGGTTTTATCTATCATGTATAAATTTTAACTATGGCTGTTTCATCACCTTTTATTACAAACTTTATTTTAAATAATAGATGTATAGAGTACATCTGACAAAGGCCTTCGGCCTTCTAAATTAGTCTTATTTTGTCTTGGCTGGCGCATAATATCCTAGTGTGGATCGTGCGCCATAAAACACTAACCAACCAACTCTAGGAGGATTCCAGGGGATCAGGTTGACTTGCACCAGCGTCAGCAAGGATGGAGTCCTGAGATGGTTGTCAGCACAATTTGTGATAAGGGTGGATCCTCAATCAGGTGGTAGGGAAGGGAGGTGGCCAGGATGCCACGAAGAAGGATCAAAGGCGGCGGCCGACGTGAAGGTTGTAAATATTTCGACTATAGAATCTCACGTCAGCACAGCACATTTCCCGAAACCTCTTGCAATTCTGATGAAGGCATCATTTCCTGGGTCCCAAGATCCTAGTGATCCCACCACTATGGGTATGGCGCAAGCGGGGGCCATCTTTTCCTCGATGTCTTTGCGTAACTGCTCATATTTCGAAGTCTTTCAGTCACGAGAATTTAAAGGCATATCTAGCCAGATGGCTGACAAGTTCTCGAGACATGTCCCAATTCAACGGTTTTTGACAAGGGCTTTTCGCTCGCTTAATTTTTAGCGATTTACTTATTTCTTTTGGTCTTGTTTGGCGAAGTATGTCCCAATAGGGGCCTTGCGCCATAAAACCCTAAACAACCAATCAACGGTTTTTGTTCAGAGAGGCAATCCTTTTGAGCTTTGGAAAAATCCTCAAATGGTGAGGATACATACAATGGCCAAGGCTCAGTGCGAAGTGGCAAGGTAATCACATCCCTCACTTCTGGTTCATTTTGAATATTTTATTCTTGGGAGGAAAAAGTGAGGGAATTGTTTAAATCCAAATGATGGGTAACTGCCACTGAAGCAAGAGGTTTTAAACTATCCTTAATTCATCTTTCAATTCTTTGTCAAACTTTTGCAAAATATAGGACATAGGTCCCCACTCAACCATCAGTTGGACAGCATTAGATCTTCAAGGTTTTCCTCTTTTAAAGCACTTTCATCCATTGACGCCAGCCATGTGCCTATTTGCGTAACCTGGCCCTTAAAATCACCCCAGCTTCCTTTTGAGCTGGGTCCGTAGAATAGTCAGGATCCAAGCGATCCACACTCAGCTGGAGAACAAGCTTCATTCGATAATGCCATTGATCACTCCTCCCCGTATTTCTAATTTGAGTCGTAGAGAGGAAGTGCTAATCAGCAGACTTCGAATTGGCTATACCCGTTTCACAAATCGCCATCTATGGCCCTTGGCCAGTTATATTTATGTTTTTAAAGGAATATTTTTTGGTTTAATTTTGTCTTGTGTCTGGCGCACTATACTCTCTTCTGGGTCATGCGCCATAAAACCCCAAACAACCAACATCGCCATCTACTCATTGGGGAGCAGGCTCCCCAATGTTCTCATTGTAGGGTCACTTTTACTGTGAAACATATAATTTGTGAGTGTCCTGTTTTTAATGCTCAGAGAGATCTTGTTTTAAGCGCTCAAATTTTAACTTATCAGAAATTTTATCCCATTCATCAAATTTTAATCTTGTTCTAAACTTTATTCATCGTATTGGTTTTATCCATCATGTGTAAGTTTTAACTATGGCTGTTTAATCATATTTTATTAGATTATTTTAAGTAAGAGATGTACAGAGTTCATCTGACAAAGGCCTTCGGCCGTCTAAAATAGTTTTATTTTGTCTTGTCTGGCGCATAATATCACTTTAACATACTAAGGTACGAATTAAGAAAGAAATTAACAAAACATCAAAAGTAATTTACACTACTATTAGGGTAGTGATCTAACCATTATTTATATTAAACACATATAATAAGAATATTTCGAGGAAGGGAGAGAGAATTGAAATGGAGTGAGTCACTATCGACTAACCTGATTCCCGGTGAGTCAAGCATCATCCTCTTTGCTAACGATGGTTCACTACGGCACAGTTTCTAACTAACTCATATCTTAAAACGAAGCTAACTGCTGGAAAACCGAGAACTCATCTTACGAGAGAACCTTAGGAACTTAACTGATAACTAAGAAGAACTGATCTTAAAATTATAACTGATGAAAATCTCTCTTGCAGTGGTATTTAAAGCCTTCTCTCTATTCTTTTCCAGTTGGCCAATCTCTGCATGTTTTCCGCCCCCTTTCTATCCCTTAGCTCTCTGAAAAAATCAGGGCTGGTCCACTCCCACATCTCCAGGCTAAAAATCCCAAAAACTCCACCTTTCTAGTCTACTACACTGTTAAAAATGGGTTCTCAGAATTGAGACAAAATTACTCATTTTCAAGCACCTCATGTACTCATAATAGCTCCGAAGCAAAACTACTTAGATTTGAAAAACTCGTGTCCTTATATTTGAAACACATCACCTTCTTGAAAATGAAACGGCATGTTCTCATTTTCGAGAGCCCAGCTGCTCAAAATCGAGACCGCGCGTGCTCATTTTCGAGACCTGTTCTGCTCAAAATCGAGTCTGCGCATGCTCATTTTCGAGCCCGCGCCTGCTCATTTTTGAGATCCCCTGGTGCTCAAAATTGAATCGGCGCGTACTCATTTTTGAGACTGCTTCTGCTCAAAATCTACTAATTATGTACTCATTTATAAAACCTTCTTTTTCTCAAAATCTACTCTTTTTTTGATACCCTCTTCATCTTAGAAGACTGCATTCATTTTTGAGATATCTAATTTTCAGGTTTTTCACTTATCCGTGAACTCAAAACCTATCAAACAAAAGCTTGTTTTGAAAAAAAAAGTGTCATTTGTTTCTAACCTGAAATATGCTAAAAATAGATCACAAATAAAAATACACATAAGAGATAACTTTCATTTCACTCATTCTTTAAATTGTGAAGTTCACTACCCATAACTAGAAGTTTAGTCTAATGCAAAATATTCATCTAAGGTTGATTTTGTTGTATTCACTATATTTCAATCTCTTACTCAACACTCAATCTTTTAATGTATTCTATAATTTATTATGATAGTGAATTTTTAAATGAGGAAGCTGTACCTAAAATTCAGAAACATGATATATACTAAGAAAGTAACTCAATATTTCACATTACTAAAGAAACATTTTATTCAACACTTTGAACTATTTACATTATTTTAGCAAGTGATTGAAAGAACAAGAAAATACTTCCCTATTTTTAGAAGCTTCCATCACAGCTTATAGTACAATAAACAACACTTAAATTTACAGATGATATTTTCACTCAGATTCTTGGCTAATAAAATATCTTCACATCAGTGTTACAAAAAACTATAAAAATAAGCCAATATTTTTAGTGCTCACAACTAAAAAATTCCAATTTTTACATGTGTATTTCAAATATATAAGCATAACTTCATCTAAAGAAATGAAAGTTCATTTTAGCTCCAAATGAATGTATAGTGTATAGTGTGGGGAAATGTAAACACCTTTAGGATCAAATTTGAACACATTAAAATTTTCTTTCAAGTTAAAAAACAATAGTAGTACAGGTGCAGTTTATACAATTATCCTGTGTTAACACCAAAGTTTGTATAAAATATCATTGAGGAACTAAAATGGTTATCTAACTACAAGTTTCATACAGAAAAACTATAGTCAAATGATGGCCACACAGATTATGCACAAAATGTTTGCTCAGCGCTAATGAATTGGGGCTGATTCCTTAAAATTCATCCAATTCCTGTCATATATGGCCAAATTTTGTTTACCTCTAGTCACATAAACTCCACATATTTAGTATGAACTGTGCTACTAGGTTTACCCGTATAATCAAAAACTGAAAATATGTACTTAAAAATAGGAAGATATTATGTAGTTTTATTACATAAATTCTGAAAAAAAAAATTTAATTCATTCAGCATTAAGTTCACTAAATTTCAACTAGAATTTTTTAGATATGTTACTTCTTAGTACAAATTGGGGGTAAACCGTGATTATAAATAAAAAAAACTTGAGAGAAATACTTAAACAAAGACTCAAATGTAAATCCTTATCATTCACCACGATTAAAATGTTTCATACTTTAAATTATGTCTTATACAAAAACGAAAAATTACTTAAAATAAACTTTGCTCCGGATCCCATGTCCAAAGTATGCAGAGAAACTGATACCAATGAAAGCATGCTAATAAAATGCAAGAAGTATAACAAGACAAGCTATGTTAATAAACCAATTAAAGATAACAAACCTAAATTATTCAGAAATTTTAAAGTGAACAAGTTAAAAAAAAAGAATAAAACTACAAGCTATATCCAGCTCTACAAAATCAATTCAAGAATTTTTCTAAAAAAAAGAAATATCCTCAAAAAGACAAAGCGACTGAATATCAGTCCGCAAAGATATCTCTATTTATAATTTATATCTCTCTATATATATTTATATAAATTGTGCCTAAACTTTCACTGGTACAACAAGGTTGTGTTTTAAAGTAATATATTTGGATCATCAAAATCTGTATGTCTCCCTCATATGAAAAGTATCATAGCTGTACAAATTTTTAATATCTTTAAAATCAACTGTATATTTAATATATAACTGAAAATGTTCATCAAATTCACTTGATTCAAACACGTTATAATATGATGTATGCATTTTCATCATATAAGAACATTTTTACAATTTTACCAAAGAAAAATTATTCATTTTCACAATGTACATTGTACACGCACAATTTCATTTTTTGTATACAGTGCCATTATAGCACAGACTGTCACATATCAATAGTTCCACATCATCTGTTATTCCTTCTAGAGCAATGAATGAAAATTATTTATATGTTGTTCATAATTATACAATTTCTTAAATGTTTGTTTGCAATATTTATCAAAACATGTGAAATGTTTGGGATTAAGATGTCATGCTTTGATATGCCTGCATAATTCCTTTGCTGAATTAAAAAATTTATCACAAAATATACAAAACATCTCTAAAGCCAACAGTTTTAGAGGCTTCCTATTGTCGTGGTGATGTAAATTCACCCTATAAGTAAATTTTAACCAACTATATAGGGTTTATACTAAATTTTACAGTAAAAATAATGAATTAAAGGAATTTTTAAGGAGCATTCTGAAAATTTAAACAATAAAGGTTAAAAATAAATTAAACAAAGAGTCAAGGCACAGCTTCGAGAAGAGTCTTCCAGCTGCCATGTTTACCCACAGCTAAAATAATGATAACACTTAAGCATGATTCTGTTGGAGCTGTGGGTGAACATGGTGACTGGAGGACTCTTATCGAAGCTGTGCCAAAGTCAATTTTTTAATTCTTTGAAACAGGATGGCAACTTCTGAAGGAAACTCAATTTAAAAAAATCTTTTCAAAAAATTTCATGTAAAAAGTGCCACATATTTTTGCATAAGGGGGGATCTAATGATCTCACGCTGGTTTGACTCCTCTCCCAGGGGCTCTTGGAAAGACTAGCGCAAGGAGCTCCAGCACAAACAGGTCATCTCGTTCAAAACGGGCTTTCAGCTGTGAGATGGGCCTTCTCGTAGTGGCATGACCCCCTGCAGCAGCATAGGCGCAAACTCAACCATATCCCTGCTCCTCGAAAGGACCTTTAAAAATAAAAAATATCTCATTAATAACTAATTAAACAATGTAGATAATTTTATAATTAATTCTAACTCTAATTATAAGCTAAAAAACACCTGGATCAGCTGGGATAAGAGTCCTCCAGGAAGTCTCTCTAGGAAGGACTAGCGCAAGGAGCTCCAGCACCGTCTCGTTCATAATAGGCTTTCAGCTGTGAAATGGGCCTTCTCGTAGTGGCATGACCACCTGCAGCAGCATTTAATACTCAGGTGCACACTCAACCAAATCCCTGCTCCTCGAAAGGACCTTTAAAAATAAAAAATATCTCATTAATAACTAATTAAACAATGTAGATAATTTTATAATTAATTCTAACTTTAATTATATGCTAAAAAAACACCTGGATCAGCTGGGATAAGAGTCCTCCATTTGGCAATCAAACTTTATCCCAGCTGTGCCAAACTCCTATTTAAAAATTTTGATCGCTAGAAATAAAGTTGAATAATATAAAACAGAAAATTGTTATTGTTGGCTGTGGCTAGGCCACCGTCGGATCTGTTTTTTTTTTAAGTTCATTTTAAGCAAAATAATCAAGAGCGGAAGCCAGGATTCGAACCCGGGACCTTTGGAATACTAGCCACGTATCCTACCACTGAGCTATCGGTACTGATGCCAAGATTGTTCAATAATTAATGTTTACAATACGTAATAGGCCGTCAATATATAAATAAACAAAGCAATCCGACGGTTGTCTAGACACTTCCGTTATTGTTAAGAGTAAAAAAATAAACAAATAAAAAAAGTGTGGAAATGTCCACGCTTTTCCACCAATGTCAAATAATTTGTAATTTGCATGATTCACATTAGACACCAAAACTTGACGTTTGATACTACACACACATTATTACAAATATTACACATTTGAATTAATAAAAAGGGATAAATTATTCATATTTCATCTGTGTTCTTCAATATTAAAGTGTTGAAAATAATAAAAAACCCACTGAGGTGAATTTAAGGTTATTAGCAATGCAAATGAAACTGCACTTCCCCTTTTATTTATCTATATTTAAATACATACTAGGATTTTACCAACAAATATTTTACTATTGAGTCAACCAAATATCAAAAATTTTAGGATTAACCAATTTTAGAACGAAGTTTAGCCACCTAAGGTAATAACGCAATAGAAGAAATTCCATTTACCATGACAAAAGCAAACAGTAATTGTATTTTAATGCTAAGCCTTTATATTAGTGGGAGATAAATGGCGAACACGTGAGATTTTCCACAATTTACCAAAACAGTGGTTATTACGACGATTCCATAATGCAGAAACGGCTTGATTACTCAAAAACTAAATTGAAATACATCTATAGAGTATGTACTAAATAAATATACAAACTTGTAAAGCAACACGGTTGTCATGAGATCATGCACGAGATGAATGGGTGTATTTATAAAGATGCTATTAAGATAAAATTTACTGTACATTTAAAGAACACTATTATTGAACGGCTAAGAAATAAGAATTGAAAATAAACATTACTTACTTTTCGTCGATTTTTCGCTAGCTTTGCTCAAACGGAGTCCTCCGATGCCCATACGAATGGCGCCGGCGCCGAGGCCGATGAACCAAAACATTGTATTCTTACGCGGTTGATTTCACAATGGTATATAGTTCGTTCGTTTTGATGGAAGTACTAATTTCTTTTTTTTTTGCATCGTAAAAAACTTACACTAATTATGATAATAAAGATGTTGTACAAATGTTAAATGAATTGCACTCAAAATTATTAAATATTCGCCCCTTTTTGTTAAATGTGTGATTTTAAGCATGTTAACGTTCTCAAAACTGAGAACATCGGTTACTCATTTTTAAGTCAAAGCTACTTGAAAAATATAAGTAGGTAAAAGTGCTCATTTTTAAGCACATGAATTTTAACAGTGTAGTGGTCAAAACTTCCCCCTACCTTCGAATCAGGCAAAACCCTTTATTCCGTAATTTTATCCCATGAATTCCTACCACCTGGCTGACCGAAATATCTTTCTGCCGAAAACAACTCCTGAGAGGCGCCTGGCGATTTTGCCTCAGGCGCCTCCGTTCTGTACGGGGACCGTTTTATAGCGATTTTACCTTGAGTGGACAATGGCCAGCTTCTAAACTATCCTGCAGTAATGCCCTCGGGATGGCGGCATGGTTTTTTGAGTCCCTTTGTCGGAATAAGAGTGTTAGTCCGAGAGGACACCTGGCCTATAATTCCTGTTACTAACCGATCCCAACTTGAGAGAAATATAGTTTTTGTTTTAAAAATGTAATGATGAGAACAGCTTCTCATCACCGGGTTCGTTCCAAATGCCATCCACGCAGGTGTAGCCCATCATGGCAGCAGTTTCTCCTCCGTATGATTCAGGGGAACAGAATCGTCCCCTCCTCCCCCAGTTGCATTTTGAGATTTGCAGATTTCCCCGCCTTTTTTTTTGGTACGATATTTTAAGTTCGAAAACCTTCAGCTTACAGTTTTGCCATCGTTCCCAAACTGGGTTAGGCCTATCGCCTTCAATTCATTTGCCACCTCTGTCCAAAGCAATTTTTTTGTCCTATTGGCCGAAATATTATCTCCCAGCTTTCCGCTGAAGAGATCTCTTTTCCTCGCCACGCCCTCAATTAGGTGCGCCGTGTCCGAATCCATTTTAGACACTTGTTTTTAAGAACAAGAAATTCACTATTTACTTCTCACTATTTACATACAAGGAACACAACGGTTACGGTATATCCACAACAGTTAACGGTTACGATCAAGTTCAGCCTTCCAAGAGTGATTTTCGTATTTTTCAACCAAATATTGCCGAAAAGACGATGTAACCTTCCTTATCATTGGTCAGAATGGGAATTTCGGTGGACCATTAAGGTAGCGCGAAAGCGTGACGTACAAGATCTTCAGAAGCTCCTCCCCACAAGATATGCCGATTGAATCGCAAGGACAAGACAAGGGAGAAAAGATGATCTCGGCAAGATGAACTCACCAAAGCATATCTTGTGAAGAAAAATGAGATTTTGAATGCGGCCCTAAGTCTGTGTCATTGTGTCCGTATACCTCATTTGACAAGTCTCGTAACTGTCCAAACTTTTAATATCTTTAAAGTCAACTGTATATTTATTTATTATTATATAACTGTGAAAATTTCATCAAAATCACTTGATTCAAACACTTCATATATGATGTATGCATTTTCATCATGTATAAACATTTTTACAATTTTGCCGAAGAAAAATTATTAATTTCCCCAATTTAAAAGTACAATTTCAAGGTTTTACACGATCGTTGGGTGCGATCTTGCCTATTCCTCTCATGAAGTTCTCGTCTGTGTTATGCTTACTATCAGGAATGATTCTACTACGAAATAGATCGAACTTCACAATGCCGACTGATGAGTATTTAGATGTGAATACAAGTCCGGTCTTTAAAATTTTATCCATTGCGAGTAACGTGAGCTACGTTGGACATCTAGCATATCTTTATTAGCACACATTTGCCTAAGACTTCCAAAAAAGGATTCAATAGCATCGCTATTGAAATATCTGGTTAACACAAATTGGAATCCATTTTCAAAAAGATACTTGGTGCAATGGATTGTGGAAAGAGTGATTAGCTGGATAGTTTCATATGTTTCCTTGCGTAGAAATTTTAGTGGTGGATCATGCAATTTGCAGGAGTTTTCAATGTCGGAGAGATAGGGTAGAAATTCAGTCGTCATCCACACAAACCTTTCATCAGAGCAGCTAAAGAAATGAATCTTTGCACGGTTTCTTTTTAGATGGTGGTGAGTTCTGTTGCAGACATCTTGGATAGAAAACCATTCATATATATATTCCAAAAATTTTACCCCGTGGCATCACAATTCTTGAAGGGTCTCGCACGGGCATCCCTGTGGGAATTCTCTTTTAGAAACTTCAATGCTGCAGTGACGGGAAGAGAAAATATCAGCACAGACCGACCAACATTCATTTTTTCTAAGTTTGTGGGATCCACGTGCTTTGTGTTAGATTCCGCGCAGGCTTAATTTTTTCATTGCATTGTAGTCTGTACAGATCTTTTACAGACTTGCCAGAGATAATTTCGGTTCCATCTGACATGTCATTTGTTAAAATTAAAGATCGTATGTTTTTAATTATATTATTTTGATCGAAACTGAAAAATAGAAATCTTGAACTGTCACAGGGATGTGGGACTTTATAGTACAATTTCCCATTGTTGAAATGTTTAAACATGGAAACATTAGTTTTGTGGTTATCTGCTACAAATCGAATTATTTTGAAACCACTTTTTTCTACTTCACACAAAACATCATTAGATAATTTGTGTAACTCTTTACCAGTCAATTGACTGGTAAAGTAGTAAGCACATGGTATGCTTATTTTGGTTAATAGACCATACAAAAGGAAGCATAACATTCTGTTGGCATCAAATAAAAGACAAAACTTTACACATGTTGGTAATTTAACTCTACACATAAATGGTAAATTATTCAGGGCGTGCCGACCTGTCGCCGTAGACGTAGCGATAGTAAAGCCCTCCATTGATGTAAGTTGTACGTTTGGGTACATGTGCTGTCGAAATGGTACAATTGTACCTGGTGCTAGTGTCTCAACGTACCGTTCTGGGTACAGGATCTCGGTGCGGATGATATCCGCAACTATCCCCCTGTCTCTAGGGTGGTAGATCATGTCCTTTATTGGGTTTGTCGCGTTCTTTAGCTTTCTTCGCTCAGCCTGGTAGGTCGGGCAGTGAAAGATGAGGTGGTTTATGGTCTTCGGGGTTCCACATGTGGCGCCGTTGGGGTCTTTATGATGGAAACTATTTTGGTATTCTCCCTGGACCCCGTCAGGATTTGATTGATGAAGTGATTGCTCTGTAGCCTTTTGATTCGGACTCTTGGTTAGTACTCGTGCGTTGTACTGCCTGTGTTATCCTCATCCCATTCATCTTGCCAGATCCCCATGATGTCGTTCCTGATGGAACACATGATATATAAATCCAATGGCATGAATAAATTTAAGTTGGTTGGTTGGTTGTTTAGGGTTTTATGGCGCAAGGCCCCTATTAGGACATTCTACGCCAAGCAAGACTATAAGCAGCAAGTAGGTCTATAAAAATTAAGCGAGCGAAAAGCCCTTGTTGGATGTACTCTATACATCAAAGTTAAAAACCTTAAAAACACAGGTTAAAATCTGAACAGTGAAATATAAAACATAACCGTTTAAAATGTCAGACATGATGGGTAAAACCGATGATGTGAATGAAATTTAGAACAAGTTTAAAATCAGAGTTGTTGTGTAAAACATCAGGCATGTTAAAATTTCTGCGTTTAAAAACATGAAATCTTTGAGCATTAAAATTGGGACATTCACAAATAATATGCTAAATAAATTTAAGAACATGTTTAAAATATGAGGAATTGTTTAAAATTTCTGAAAGATTAAAAGGTGTATTTTTAGAAATATGTCTTCTAACAGCATTAAAGCATGGGCACTCGCACAAGATAATGAGAAATTGAATACTTCACATGACATCGACTGCACATGGGAGCCAGATCCCCAAAGAGGAAATGGCGATGTCGGGTAAGGCCAATTCGTTGCCTGCTGATTAAAACTTCCTCCCGGCGACTCAAAGTAGAATCTCTCTACCACAGGGCAGGTGAAATAGTGTTTATAATGTCTTAGGAAAAGGTGGATCTTGCGACTTAAACTGTATTGTATATTTTAAGTAATTTGGATTTAAAGTCCGTAAATATTATTGAGCAGATATTTATATATTACATTCCCAGCAGACCTTTGGATTCATCAGGCGTGCCAAAAAATGGACAAGGGTCATTGCTTTATAAAAACTGGATTTCACTTTGCCGAAATGTGGATTGAGTTCTTTACTTTGAAGAAGCTCTAGATAAATTTCGCAAGCATCAGCGGCATTATTATCTTGTAGGCCTATTATTATCTTGCATCAGGGCATTTGCAACTGGTTGTACATATTTTTTGCTTCTTTGTACACATAGATATTATTTACTAAAGACTTAATGTCGTTATGAATTACATCTTCGTGATTATCCCCAATTTGAAGATAAAAAAGCCTTTTAGTTATTAAAGTTGTTAATCAAGTTACATTGGGGGTTCCACCTTGTTTCACCTGGAATTTGCGGTTTAACTGAATCAGCATACTCTTTCAATCAACTCCCAGGGATATGGTGATTTCTAAAAAAATTCTGAATTTTGACAACATTAGCCATAACAGAATCAGTAGTCACATTCTTGCCAAGAATATTTAAATAATGTGATGCACATCCATATGTAACTGGTATAATATCTTCTGTTTCAAGATTATGTCGCATTGTTAAGCATTTTCTGTTCATTATCCGAAACAAAACTTTTTACAGTACATCCATGTGTCCGAATTGCAGGCATCGGTGACAGATTTTTAGCTTGACGATGAATTTTTTGGTGCTATAAGATATATAATCGAATTTTATCTTTTTATTATGCCCAGTTCTTGTATTAGAACTATTGGGACCTCTTCATTTATTCCTTTCTTAGTAAATCTTATTATTTTGTTGGGTTTTATTCCTTGATATACAAGATTTTCATATACGGGGTGTTTCAAAAGTCCGTTTCACGGCTTTTATTTGGAACCAACCTCTCCTACGGTCCTGGATGTAAGGTCTACCCCTAGGTAAGTGACCCTGGAGAATCCATTGAAAGGACTTACAGCACCCCTAGCGGCGAAATAAAATTGTTTAAAAAATTAATTAAAAAACTAAAGGAGATGGAGCAAGCTCCTCAGTGAGAGTATTGTTGCCACTGTTATAAGTAACTCACTGAAAAAAATTTCATGAAATTAAGGTGAATATTCGCGGAGATATTAGTATGTGAAAATAACCTTTTTCAGTCATCAAAAAAGAAAAAGTTCACAAATTTGCAAGTGTTTTTGATTTTTTTGATTAAAATTTTACTTTATTTAACTAAAAAGATACAAAACTACATAATAACTCTTAAAAGTGCTATTTTCACATGCTAATATCTCCGTGAATATTCACGTTAATTTCATGAAATGTTTTTCAGTGAGTTACTTATAACAGTGGCAACAATACCCTCACTGAGGAGTTTGCTCTATCTCCTTTAGTTTTTTAATTAATTTTTTTAACTTTTTTATTTCGCCGCTAGGGGGACTGTAAGTCTTCTCAATGGATTCTTCAGGACCCTAGAAGACGTTGGTTCCAAATAAATGCCGTGAAACGGACTTTTGAAACACCTTGTATATTCTCTAGGGAGACGCTAGTATCTAGGTCTTTGACTATACAGGGTGTTTCAAAATTGCGTTGCACGGCTTTTATTCGGAACCAGCGCCTCCTAGGGTCATGGAAGTAAGGTCTACCCCTAGGTTAGTGACCCTGGAGAATCTAATGAGATGACTTACAGCGCTCCTAGCGGCGAAATTAAAAAGTTAAAAAAATTAATTTAAAAACTAAAAGAGATAGAGTAAAAAGTTCAGTACAAAAGTTGTTGCCAAGATCATAACGAACTCAAGTAAAAAAAATTCATCAAAATAGCTTAATTATTCGAGGAGATATTCACTGTTGAAAATGGCACTTTTTTGAGTGGCGAAAAAGGGCCCGGCCACAAATTTAGAAACGCTTTCTCCGTCATTATCGTGCGGGAGTTTTAAGCTTGACAGTGACTGATTTGATGGATCAATCGAAAATAATGCTTCAAATTTTTTTAAAAAGGAAAGTCCAAGCTTGGACATTTAAGAACTACCACGATCAGAAATCGTTACTTTTGCGAGATAAATGTTTACTAAAACGGGTATTAACGATCAATCGCTAATCGAAGATTAATTAGAAATAAATATTTCGAAAACAGTTGACTTTTTAATGTTTTGCATATTGGTAGGACACAAAGTAGGAGAAAAGGAAGAAATTCACAGTGCAAAATTATAATTTATTGAGCTTGCTCAAAAAGATTACCATGGGCAACAATACACTTTTGTGTCCTTTCAACCATGTTAGAAAGCACATTTTGGACCATATGGGGTGTGACAGTTGCGCAACTGTCGATGATGCGGTTTTTTAAGTCCTGGAGACTCGTAGATGGCGTTTCGTAAACTTGATTTTTCAAGTGACCCCAAAGGAAAAAGTCGAGTGGATTAAGATCAGGAGATCTTGGAGGCCATTCAATACTCCCACCATACCCAATTATCTTATTGCCAAATGTGTCTTTGAGGAACTTTTGAACCAGATGTGGCTTGTGCGGTGGAGCGCCGTCATGTTGGAACCAAAGTGATGGTAACAGTGAGAGAGGAATGTCTTCCAAGAAATCAGGCAAGATATCCTGCAAATTCTGAAGGTACTTGTTTCCATCCAGCGAACCAACGAAGAAAATTGGTCCAACTAGACGGTCCCTCCAAACACCGCACCACACATTTACTGACCACTGTACTTGATGTCTAACACTAACTCCCCATGCAGGATTTTGAAGAGCCCAAACATGAGTGTTATGCCTGTTAAAGATTCCATTGCGATGAAATTTTGCCTCATCGGACCAAATGATATTTTTAAAAAAGTTTGGGTCACTTTCCAATTCATTAAGTGCCCAATTGCACCAATCGAAACGTCGTTCCTCATCTCCTTGTAGCAATCCTTGCTGTGGTGTAACATGGTAAGGATGCGCTCCATTCTTGTTCAAAACCCTCCAAATTCGACTTACTGGTAAGCCAGTCAGATCGCTCATTTCTCTAATACTGGTGTGAGGATGGGATAAAGCGTATGCCAGTAAGTCTTCATCTGGTATGCGATTAGTAGAACGTTGTCTCATCGAATAGTGTCTCCTAAGAACGCTTCCTGTATCTTTAAGGCGCTGCACAACTTTCCTGATAGTCGCTGATGTAGGATGAGGATCATTTGGAAAGCGATCAGCAAATACACGTGCAGCTCGAACCGAATTCCGTAGAGTTTCTCCATAGATGAGAACCATTTCTAAATACTGAGATTTACTAAAAGTCGTCATGTTTGAAAAATAAAAGACGTGAAATTGCTTTATAATTGAGAAAGAAATCAACTTCAGATTTAAGAACTATAATTTCCTTTCTCTCATCTGAAATAATCAGCACGCTTGTCAAATTCAAGTGACGTTTTCCCCTCAGGTCAATCTAAGCGCTCGCTGACTGAATAACCATATTCGAAATTATACTACCTTGCGGCAAACAAATCAGATCCCTCAACGACAATCCCTATCAATATGCAAAACATTAAAAAGTCAACAGATTTCGAAATATTTAATTCTAATTAACCTTCGATTAGCCATTGATCGTTAATACTTTTTTTATTAAAAATAATTTTCGATTGATCCATCAAATCAGTCACTGTAAAGCTTAAAACTCCTGCACGATAATGACGAGAAAGCGTTTCTAAATTTGTGGCCGGGCCCTTTTTCGCCACTCAAAAAAGTGCCATTTTCAACAGTGAATATCTCCTCGAATAATTAAGCTATTTTGATGAATTTTTTTTACTTGAGTTCGTTATGATCTTGGCAACAACTTTTGTACTGAACTTTTTACTCTATCTCTTTTAGTTTTTAAATTAATTTTTTTAACTTTTTAATTTCGCCGCTAGGAGCGCTGTAAGTCATCTCATTAGATTCTCCAGGGTCACTAACCTAGGGGTAGACCTTACTTCCATGACCCTAGGAGGCGCTGGTTCCGAATAAAAGCCGTGCAACGCAATTTTGAAACACCCTGTATATTGGGTCGTATAGGACTCCTCTATAACATGACTAGTGATTTCTTTATCCTTGATCGTAGTCTTCTTTACAATGTTGATCGCTGATTTCTCGCAATGACTAATAAATTTCCGTTTCTTGTAAAGATAATTTCGTCTTTCTGATTTAATGTTTCTACCTCTTTTTTCAGATCGATGTGTCTTAGTTTCACTTGTTCTGGATCTTTACTGTTTATGATTATTTTTATCTCTGATGCCCCGTTTTTAAAACTTTCTTTGATATTTTCTTCTATTGTTAGATGACCTGATTGAGACTCCTTCTCTTCCAGTATCCAACTTATTTATTGAAATTTTTTAAACTTGGACATTTTAATAATTTTATCTACCGATGTATAGAGTACATCTGACAAGAGCTTTCGCTCACTTAAATTGATTTTGTCTTGAGTCTGGCGCTACTTGTCCTACTGTGGGCCTTCCCAGGTCAAAATAGATGATGGAATTTTTTGCTAGACAAGCATAGCACGCTATGTTCAAGCTAGGGAAAATGGCATAAACTAGCATGAATGTTTGCTAGTTCCACCATAATCACCTAGCATGCCATGTCATGTATTGGAACACTTTTTATGCTATCTAGCATAAAAAAACTAGCTTGTGTTGGTAGGAATTCTAGCATGTGTTGCTATGACAAAATTGGTATTCTATTAGTGTTGCTAGAAAAAAATTGGTATTCTAGCATGTGTTGCTAGAAAATGACCTCTATTCCAGCATATGTTGCTTGAAAATAATGCGGTCACCTACCATGCGTTGCTGGAAAATTATAGTTGTCATAGCATCTATAGCCGGAAAATTTTCGCCATCCTAGCAAGTGTTGCTATAATACGGTTGCTAATCCACCATACAAATCCAGCTTGTGGTGCTAGAAAAATCTTGCTATTCTACCATACATATCTAGCTTGTACTGCTAGAAAAATCTTGCTGAACTAGCAATAATTTTCCAGCTATTGCTTTTGTCTGCTTTTCCTTAACTTGCTTTTCAACTACTCTTATTATTCATAATAAAGTACCACCTGCTTATATTTTTATCTTTTCTACCCATTGGTAGCTTATAACTTTTAATACTATTTTACTGGGTTTTGGGGTAGAAAGAGACTCAGGACATATTGCCCCATATTACCATAAGTTACTTACATAAACTCAAACAAAAAACACAGCAAAATATTATGAAACACTTTATTTCCCGAGTTTTTTAACAGCAGATGACCTCAGGTCCTGGATTTTATCACTCAAATACTTGTTTCTCATTTTCAGTTCCTCTTCAATAACAGGAACTGGCACTTTTTTTCTTCAAATATTCACGCATCTGATCTAAAATAATAAAATGAAAAAATAAGTGTTAAAAAATACAAAAATAAGGGTTGAAAACAGCATCAACATAGTATTACAAATTCCACTGGCTTAAGGTCAGTACTACAAGTATGTTTAAAAATACTGGCACTGAAAACAGGGTTGATTGATTTAATAACATGTTTTTAAATCATATTTAACTACCACAGTTTATATAAAATTACCTTTCATAAAAATAAAATTGCCTGCAAGAACCAATTTTAGTACCATATGGTATATACTTCCTTAAAATCTGTTTATTATTGACCCTTGATGTTGAAACTGGGTAAATAGCAGGGCTAGAAATCAAAATCTTGCAATTCTTTACCTGTTTGTAAATTTTTACAAATATTTTGACGGGTTTCATCAACAGCTTATTTTTAATTTATTTTTTATCACTTTTATTTACTTTAAAGTTTTCTCCCAGTGGAAAAATATACTTCAACAAGTCAATAGGGTTTTTAAATTATAAAAACTCTGTTCCTAAAGACTCTTGTCGTAGATATTTATTTACCTGATACGATGCTAAGTTTCTCGGGAGTTTCTCCATTTGGGTTCTTATACATCCTCCCAGTGACAGACCGTTCAGAAAGAACTTCTGAACCCCAGATGGCCACAGCCTAACTCTTACAGAACTTCCTGACATCTGGAAGTTCCATCAGCGACTTATAAACATCTCTGCTGATGATCACTCCACCACCTAGATTAAGCTGAAATGAGATAAAAGCTTTTGTTATAATATAGGCACAAAATAATATAGTATGTATGACTCTAACGCAGAATTTAGTTATACTATTTACATTTATTCAGATTTTTACTAAAGAGGTAGAAAGTTGATTAGCTGGGTTATATAAGTATTTCACATCAGAAAAAGCACACCGCACAGTCAGTTTTTCGAGAGAGTCTGTAGTCCGTGAGTCGAAGTTGTAGTACCTCTTCTCCTCCCGGGTTTAGTTGTCCAGAAGCAGAAGAGGTGCAGAGGAGTTACTACAGTACTCCCCCCAAGTACCGGAGGTACCGAATGCTCACAGGTAGCGTGTATTGAACCGAACTACCCTGCCGGAGCGAGTGGTGACAGGGTCCCCAGCACTCGGAGTGGTGGTTGTGCTGTTGGTGCTCGGGACAGGTGAGGGTGCGCTCGGGGCGGTCGGCTGCACATACTGGTATTTGCACAATCTAGCCGGACAAAATTATTTTTGTATCTAATTAGATTCCAACTAGTTCAAATAAGACAATTCAATATGTTTTTAAACATTTATTCATAAAATTATAAAATTAAAATATTTTTTGAAATTCACATACAAATATGCCCTAAACAACATAATAAAAACAAAACCTGACGGTAAACATGGCGAAACGTATTTTTTTTATTCTTCTTCGCTTTCTGACGAATATTCGATAATATTTGGTTCCGCAGGAATTAACATGGCCAAGCTTTCAGGAAGAAATGTGCTTGTTTTCCTTTTTTTAATGTGACAAATTTACAACTATCCGGACGTATCCGGACATGTTTTCATTATATTTTTAAAGATAAATATCCACAGAATAATCCCTCATCAAAATAATAGCCCGATCTATCCCTATTCGTGAACAAAAACTTGAGCTAAGATAGTAATTTAATTTATTCAGATAAAAAAACTGGTTAATATATATTAGTCCAAAAACAATCGCCTTAATTAGTTAATACTAACATGTTATACAAAGATGATAAGCCTCTTACCTGTATTATTAGAATCCATCACTTTCAAATTCTAAGATAAACCAGAAAACATAAAAAAATAGCTTCAAAGATGATGATTTTTAAGAGTGTCGAGAACAGATACGTGTACGAGGTAGAACGATCGAATTCCGACTGACGCTACGAGCTTAAGACGCGCAGATGGAGGGGGATTGGGCCTGGGTATTGTCGACGGGTTCATTCTTCGTACCTGAAACCGATTTCTAGACCCATTATTGCAGTTTTGATTTTTGGACTTTTGTCCGGCTAGATTGTGGAAATACCTGTATGTGGGCTGTCCGGAAGTGGTGGGGATGCTGGTGCTGCCTGGAGGCTGGTGACTGGTCGGAGACATGGAGACCGATGGGGAACTCCATACACAAATTGATACATAGATTCATGTATAACATGAATTAAGGTATAAAATATGTTTCTGATGGTGGTGACAGATACAGAATATCTCACAGCCATGTCTTGGAAATTGTAGATTGGAGATTTTTCGAAACTAACCAATTCTTGTAAAAGTCAAGGTGCTTTTGACTTAGGTAGCGTTTATTTTCCTTCCCTTTGGAAATGTAGGTGGAGAATGGAAAAGTATAATCAGCGGGCGGCTTCCACGGATTTAAAAGTATCTCCCGCTTTTGAAAGTCAAATATATTCTAGCCGATGAAATTACCCATATCGTTTGTTAAGGATGAAGACACTGCAGACGCATGTAGTCCTTGAATATGTCATTAAAATCTAATAAAGCAGCCTCTTCAGTACTCTTTTTTGTTTTTTGAAAAACCTGGAAAAGGGCAAGCCCTTGTTTCTGAGCCTCGGTATAAAAAATTTCTTTAATATTGATTCACTGCTGTAACTCTTTGAAATTCTTTGCTTGCATCAGCTAAGATTCTGAAAGCCCAATAAAACTTTAGTAGCAGTAAAAGAAATTGAATCATTTGAATAAGTTCCGTGTGCAAAAATCTACATGTAGCTATATATTGATATTTTAAATTCAAAAACAGAAATGAAAGGCAAATTTAAAAAAAAAAAAATTCTCAAATCTTGAATTTTGTCAGATATGTATTTGTTGCGGCAAATTTTAAAAAATATTTTTTTTTCTCAAATTTTGAATTTTGTCCGATATGTATTTGTTGCGGTTTTTTACTTCCTTTTCTATGTCAGGAGCAGAACAGCACCCTTTCCTCTTCAAGAAGAATCTCATTTGTTCTGGAAATGATTTGAAAAAAAATTTCATAAATTTGAATCATTTGAATAGTTCAGTGTGCAAAATCTACAGGTAGCTTTATATTGATATTTTAAATTCAAAAACAGAAATGAAAGGCAAATTAAAAAAAAAATTCTCTCAAATCTTGAATTTTGTCAGATATGTATTTGTTGCGGCAAATTTTAAAAAATATTTTTTTTTTCAAATCTTGAATTTTGTCAGATATGTATTTGTTCCGGTTTTTTACTTCCTTTCCTATGTCAGGAGCAGAACAGCACACTTTCCTCTTTAAGAAGAAATGTCCCTATCGGGGCCTTGAGCCATTAAACCCCAAACAACCAACCAATCCTCTTTAAGAAGAATCTCATTTGTTCTGGAAATGATTTGAAAAAAAATTTCATAAATTTGAATCATTTGAATAAGTTCAGTGTGCAAAATCTACAGGTAGCTTTATATTGATATTTTAAATTCAAAAACAGAAATGAAAGGCAAATTTAAAAAAAAAAATTTTTTTTCTCAAATCTTGAATTTTATCAGATATGTATTTGTTGCGGCAAATTTTAAAAAATATTTTTTTTTCTCCAATTTTGAATTTTGTCAGATATGTATTTGTTCCGGTTTTTTACTTCCTTTTCTATGAATGTATTCCTATTCCTAATCGATATAAATTTAATAAAACGCATATAAATCTCACATTGAAGTCATAAAACCTTGTGTCTGGCGCGGTATGGCCGAATAGGGCGCTTGCGCCATAAAACCCCACCAACCAACCTACCTTCCTTTTCTATGTCAGGAGCAGAACAGCACACTTTCCTCTTCAAGAAGAATCTCATTTGTTCTGGAAATGATTTGAAAAAAAATTTCATAAATTTGAATCATTTGAATAAGTTCAGTGTGCAAAATCTACAGGTAGCTTTATATTGATATTTTAAATTCAAAAACAGAAATGAAAGGCAAATTTAAAAAAAAAAAAATTTTTTTCTCAAATCTTGAATTTTATCAGATATGTATTTGTTGCGGCAAATTTTAAAAAATATTTTTTTTCTCCAATTTTGAATTTTGTCCGATATGTATTTGTTCCGGTTTTTTACTTCCTTTTCTATGTCAGGAGCAGAACAGCACACTTTCCTCTTCAAGAAGAATCTCATAAGATCTCCAACATATAAAGAGGCCAAAGAGAAATTCGGTCCTGGTTGATTCATCATCAAGTGTGCAAAATCTACAGGTAGCTTTATATTGATATTTTAAATTCAAAACCAGAAATGAAAGGCAAATTTAAAAAAAAAATTTTTTTTCTCAAATCTTGAATTTTATCAGATATGTATTTGTTGCGGCAAATTTTAAAAAATATTTTTTTTCTCCAATTTTGAATTTTGTCCGATATGTATTTGTTCCGGTTTTTTACTTCCTTTTCTATGTCAGGAGCAGAACAGCACACTTTCCTCTTCAAGAAGAATCTCATTTGTTCTGGAAATGATTTGAAATAAAATTTCATAAATTTGAATCATTTGAATAAGTTCAGTGTGCAAAATCTACAGGTAGCTTTATATTGATATTTTAAATTCGAGAACAGAAATGAAAGGCAAATTTTAAAAAATATTTTTATTTTTTCCTTAAATCCTGGATTTTGTCCGATATGTATTTGTTGCGGTTTTTTACTTCCTGTTGTGAGGGAGGGCAAAAACAAAGGGGGACCAGGTTCTTTGGTAAAGGACTCACCATTTGCTGAGACGTTCTCGTGGTCCAGAACTGACACCTGTAGAGGATCGATGAGGGTGACGGTGGATGACAAATAGTCCCAAAACTACAAGAAGATTACTTTGCTGAGTGGACTCCGCCATGAATGGTGGACCGGCCTTACCGTGGGGGGGCCGTTTCTCAGGGAACAATTCGAAGGCATAAGAAGAGCACCAATGGAGTCCCGCAGTTGAATGGATGGAAAGTCACTAACGATGATTCATGTCGGATAGTAATCCACGAAAGGATTACGAAAGAAATAAGGATTCACACTTATTGTACGCAGTAGAATGAAGAATCAGCTTAATTTTGAAAAAGCCTCCATTTATTTTTGATATGGATGCACAAGGATCATGAAAGTCACATTTGCGATTCTGGATAAGCGACCACGACGACGGCAGTCCGACGATCAAAAAGGAAAAAACCGCACACCACTAAAAGTAACAGAAGAAGAAGTCGTCTTCGAGAGATGTCCCAGCCTTTTATACCCAGCATGACATCATGCTTAAAAACGAACCTCATTGGTCCATCGCAGCCATCACAGTCGCAGTTAAACCTACGGTGAGCAAGAGGTGGCGCGCTAATCGCGTATACAGTGAACAAAAGCGGACGGTATAAAACCGCCGCTTATTATTGAGCGAAATTAAAACCGCGAAATTATTGAGTTTAACTAAAGAGCTCCCATTGTAAACAAAAACAAACAAGGGACGGAAGCATCCACAGCGCCCTCTTGTGGTTTCGTCATTTTGAGGATACTTTTTTTTAACACAGTGCTGCGGCGATAAACACACTATCCCACTTCTAGGCACTATAGTTAAACCTACGGTGAGCAAGAGGTGGCGCGCTAATCGCGTATACGGTGAACAAAAGCGGACGGTATAAAACCGCCGCCAGGGCAAATTAAAACAACTACTACTCTAACTAGTGCGTAGAGAAGACGGCTCAAAATTGGCTGAGAATTTGCTCGCCAGGTAGGGGTAAATTGCGCCAAAGGGGAAAAACAAGCCTCGACGGGTTTTTGATAAACAAGGCAACTGGAAAGAACCCGATCGCTTCGTGATGACTCACGAGGAAAACACGCGGCAGCCTGCGGAGAAACGATAGCATGCCGCTCGCAAGAACAGAAAATACTGGGGTTATCGACAAGTTATGTCAGGAACAATATGTGGGGAAGGGAAAATAGAATCTCTTCACCACACTTCCTTTTCGATTTCAGGAGCAGAACAGCGCCCTTTCCTCTTCAAGAACAATCTCATTTGTTCTGGAAATGATAAATCAATAATTAATATTTCAGCATAATAATACCAGATATGATTAAACAAACCATTCTTATCTTTAATATTTGTCTTGTTTGGCTCTATATATCCTTACGTGGATCTGGTGCCATTGAACCCTAAACCAACCAACCAAATGGTAAATTTATGAAAGTACTACAAAACAGTAAAAAAATCGCCTTGGACAGACCACTGGTTAGTATTTTTAAAAACTATTTCTCTATCACGTTTTCTTTATATTCATCCTTCAGGACATTATAATGAAAGTCTGTCATCAGGGTTTAACATTAAACTTCTCCATATCATCCACATACTCATAAGGGCAACCACCTTTCCTAAGGACCCAGTTCGATGCAAAATGTCCTTCGGCATGCGTTTCCTTAGAGTTATATGCTAAATCTCTAATAAAAAGATGGGAATCCCAAGAGATTATGAAGAAACAACCGTACAAAAGTGGCAAAAAAGACTTTTCACACACGAAACAAGTTTCCGCGGCATCCCGCTGCTGATTTTCATTTAATTCTTTCATGGGAACAGAGTTTTTGTAAATATGTTCCATCTCAATGACTTCTCGTTGTAAGCATTCGATAAACTTTTTGGAACCGTCATCCCTGCTAACAGGGTAGTAGTTTTTGATAATTTTCAATAATTCTCTGAAGGGATCCTTGTTTCCTTTCCGGCAATCCCGCCGCCAGATGTACTCCAGCAAACGGTATTTCAATAGATCGTTGGACACATGTCCCTTGTTGACTTTCTTCTTCAAATCGGTCCAGGTGCCATCTATGCTTTGGGTGTGGGCGCCAGTTCGGGGATCTACAAAATTTGTGCTGTGATTCACAGTCTGGTGTGTATAACCACTATTTCTTAGGGGATTAAATCCCCCCCCATTTGTCTGTGTTAATGGTGGTCCCTGTAGAAACGTTATCCACTACCAGGGGTACTAGTGAGGACGCTGACCTGCTGTTGTTTGGGCATACTTCCAAACAGACCTGTTTTGTCTGCCTGTCCAGCATGCCCATCACCCAAGTTCCATCCCTGACTCTACCGACTTGGTACTTCCTTTTTCCAATCTTCGTCTCATCTATCTCTACGGTGTGGTCAGGGCCGCCGATTTCCTCCGATGCTCCTCTGGCTGTGATGTGGCGGACAACAATTTCCTGGCAGTAGCGGTACCAGTCCGCCACGGTTACCCTGGACGTCTGTTTTCCTGGAACTGTTGGGGTTTGGACGATGCAGTCGTCATAAGACATTCCGACTGCATAGCAGTAGGTGATCAATATCACCCGTTCCGGGGACAGCTGCTATCTTTGGCACCAAGTTCCATCGGCTCGTGAAACCGTTTCTTCTCTGTGATGATTTCGCTGGCATCTGAAAGTTCCGAGTGGGCCTTTGTTTTTTTAATGAATCATATCAGCCCCCTCACTACATCTTTTCTTACCTGACCTACGGGAGGTTTCCAAACCTCATTCGCGCTTACCACGTAATAACAAAAACTGATAGCTTTATGCTTTGGTAAGCGTTCGAAGAAGAAATGTTGGGACAGGGGTCACGAGTGTCTACCATTTCTGTCAGATTCCGCATATATCACGAAAGGGATGTACTCACCATGCTTAAAAATGATGATGTCCTATTCACCTCGTCTTTCAGCGCTTCTTGTAGATTTTTTTTTCCTTAGATCAATCTTTGAAACAGTAATTGCGTTAAAAGAGTCGTTGGTGTAAGTTATTCTTAAATCTTGACCGGGCCACACGGAATACACCGAATCCGGATATCCTTTTAACTTTTTATGTTTTCGAATGCAGTGTTCCTCGATAAACATGATTTTCTTTTTTTAGCAGCGTCAGAAGCAAGTGTGAAAATAAAACGCGAAGTTCTCTTGGCATCATGTGATTAGCCACCTCAGTCAAAATTTCTTCCATCCTTTCATCTCCTTCTCCAAACCCCAAATTGTAAGCAGCCTCTCGGCCAACTGTTCGTAAATTTTCAAAAGAAGTCGGACCACGAACATGCTGCAGCAAAAATATAGATCTGAATTTTATTGGTATATTTCCTAGATTATAGTAAAACACACCCATCTTGTGCTTAGATTGATGTCTTCTTGGAGGATTTGAAAAAGAAAATTCATCATAATAGAGGATAGTCTGAATGTTGGGTGTTTCAGTAAATAATTTATTTCCTTTAAAAGTTTTTCCCATTATAAATATCTTCACTTAATTCTATCGGTGTGTTTAATGAAAGCTTGTACATTTTTTAATAAAGGCACATATTGTAGCGTAGCTTTGTTTCCCTTGGGATGGTATCCCAGTGTGTATTGGATTGGCTCAATCAATCCTAATGAGTCAACCATGTACTTTGATTTTAAATGGCAAGAAGACATTGTTTTATAGGTAGAAATATTAAAGCATATGAAGAAGGAAACTCATTATTGGTTTCAAAAGTCTCAAAACCTTACTCTCGCTGGCGCGGAATGGCCGAATAGGGCCTTTGCGCCATAAAACCCCAACAACCAACCAAAACCTTACTCTTAAAAAGATCCACACCATCTTCCTGAAGTTGAACCATTCCTGAAATTAGTTGAGACAACTGCCTCAGGCAAAAGAAACTAACATTATTTAATTTTTCTAAAATTTTCTCATTTATATTGTCATTTGGAACATTAGTAGCTTCATTTACAGGGATTTTATTGGGAAAATTAGCCATCCGTGAATATTCATTATAAGGCTTAATTTCAATGGGTTTGAAACACGAATGCTTCCTATTAACATGGGAGCCGAACGTAGAATAAATGTTATAATTACTGTTACAATCTTTAACTGGGCAAACTATTACGTAGTGTTCCTTAAATGAGAAATGAACTTGTTCTTCAAATAGGATCGAAATCCACAAGAACAAACCATTTTTACATTGTTAACATTAGGATTGAATTCTTCATGAGTCAAAATATGTTTTCCTAAGGTTGGAAAATTAAAAAAAAGTTACAGGGCAACCATACCCACAAACATAATGAAAGAAAGGTTCATGGCTATGAATATATATGATGTGAGTGAGATATAGGTAACATTTTGAAAAACTTTTTCACTTATTACATAAAAACATTCTTAAAAATTTAATTACAAGATTTTATTCGTTAAAGTTCTTACTCTTGATAGAATGGTTCCAGATTTTATAAGTTATTTTGAATGTAAGAACGTTTTTATGGCACATGGAGGATATTTAACATTTAAAGTGTAATAAAGCGATATAAGTAATGCAGTGATCGCAGTTGTCCTATAATTCCTATATTTCCTATATTTTTGGGAAAATCCGAAAAAATGTCCTATATTTGTCCTATATTTTCAAAAACGGCCATTTGTCCTATATTTTTTCCATTTCACAAAACCAAAAACTTAAACTGCCTAAACTTCTTTCTTAAAAATCGAGAAATAGTTTTTATTTCCAAGAAAAAAGACTAATTATCGTGGAAAAAGTCGGAAAATCGCTATTTTTCGTGTAAGTTTCGTTTTGCGCGCGGAGTTCCGTTCCTCCCGCGGCTTCTTTCTCGATCGGCCGCGGGCGCTAAGTTGAAGTTGGCTTCTTCTTGCGTTGCTATTGCGATGTAGAAAAACCAACTTTACAGTGGTCAGAAGTCAACAAGTCCGGTGTTCAGGATCACATTCTCCGGAAAAGTCGAAAAATAGCAATTTTTCGCGTTCCGTTTTTTCCGCGCCTAGTTGAAGTTGACTTCTTGTTTTTCAAAGGCCTTGCCCCCCCCCTTAAAAAATTTTTGAAGCTTCAAGAGTTGATAAAAAGAGGTCAAGTTAAACTTAAATGGCATCGGAAATGGAAGCTTAAATTTCCAAACTTTTTCTGAGGGAAGACCCCTTTTTGTATTTGAAACTCTATTATTTTATTCACAACTTTTTTCTTTATAAAGTTGCATCAAAAGGCAAAACTTACCTAAAAATGTATGCCCAAAATTTGGACTAGGTGTATCAAAACTAGTTAATACCCTGTTTTTTAGAGTTAGTTATTTCCAAAATTTTTCTGGGGAAGACCCTAGACCCCCCTTTTGGTAGAACATACTGAATATATTGGTGGGATGTAGTTTGTATTTTAAAAATATTAAAATTTCTGTTACTTCTCTTTTGTTGCTACTAGATTATATGTAACAATAATTTGTTTCTTACACAAATATTCTTGTGACAAACATTCTTTAGTATTTTTAAAGGTTTGATCATTACTTTTAAAATTTTTTTTATTTTTTAAACTATTCACAATATTATTCATCCTTAGGAAACTTAACCATTAAGAAACTTTTATTTATATGTTTTGATTAATTATTTTTCTGAAATTACTTAGTTTTTTTAACAGCGATACGTAATTTGCTATTAGCTCTACTGTAATTTTTACTGTAACTTCTTTTGTGGCCCTCCATGTCTCAATCAACAATGAGAGTGGCCCTCCTCCCAAAAAGATTGTGCATCCCTAAACTATTCACATTTTTCAAAGTCGCATTTATTTGTTCCTCTTTAAACAATTACATAACCTTTATTTTTTTACTTACTAAAAAGGTTCCCCCCATTTTTTCCAATAATAAAAGCTCCTGAAAGAATCTTGGTTTCCTGTGGGGACAGACCATTGCATAGTGCATTGTTTTGTTACCATTGCATGGTTTTAATAGTTTTATAATCTAAATTTTTGAGTCTGCTGGAATTTATTTACCATTTGTCAAATTTGTGAAAGGATTTTGAGCATTTTTAAAAGTAATTACCTTTTGGCCAAATATTTAAAATCTTGAATTTTTCATAAATACTCTCTTAAACTATTTTAAATAGTGCTTTTATCAAAACTTCTCATTAATTTGGTTTTATTATAAAAGGCTTGTGTATTAATGCATATTAAAATTTTGTCGTTCCAATATTAGGTATGATTGATTTAATTTTGATGTCCTATATTTTTTTGTGGGAAATCCTATATTTTTTCTTTAGCCTGCTGCTATCACTGGTAATGCCAAAGATTCCACAAAGTTATTGCAATGGCAGAGAATTACTTGTTCACTACATATAGTGATGGCCCCACTGATAATCTCCCCCGTTACAATAACTCTGGGATGTGGCGATTTCTCCAGTCCTGGGGGCATCTTAAGAAACCTGAAAACACAATAATAATAATAATGAATGATCACTTTACATTAATTATCTTAAAAAATGCATACAGGAGTTGCAATAGGTTTGAAGAGATCCATCCTAAATTAATTTTGGCGAGAATGATAAGTTATTATTCAGTCCTAAACTTCCGAGACAATCATTTCTTATTAAAAAGCAGCACAATAAAGCTCTAATCAATAACTTAACAGGACAGGACAAGTAAAGCTAGCTTACTACACTAATTAAACTGTCATTTTCTTCTTTCAGAAGGTACGGCAGCAAAAAGAGGCCAAAGCTTATTTGGGCGTCCCTGCTTTTTTCAAGGGACAAATCCCTGAATTGTTGTTGAATGCTGCGATGAAGTGCAGCATCCTCCTATCCCTTTTTCTCAAAAAAGTTGAACAGGACTTATCCCTGTCTTTCCGCCTCAGGGGAAAAAAAGCCTCTTTCATGTTGACAAACGTCAGCCGTTGAAATTCATCAAATTGATGCTCCATTGAAAATAGAGCGGGAGAGAGGGAATCCTATAAATTCAGGTGTAGTGGCATCATTAGAAATATGAAAATCATAAAACCAATAATGATAATATGGTTATTTCGAAAGTTACTTTTATGTGATTAAAGTACAGAATATGTACAAATAATAGAACTCAACAAAGCCAAGGCAAGAGTTTGTACTAGTATTATTGTGTTTGGCGCTATATGTCCTGCTATGGGCCTGGCGCCATAAAATGTCAAGCAACCAACCAACCTTACTAATACAGGGTGGCGACAGATCAGGGAAATCAGGGAGATCAGGGAAAAGTCAGGGAATTTCATTCATCTGGAAAAATCAGGGAAAAGTCAGGGAAATTCAGAAAAAAGTTAAAAAATCAGGGAAGATTTTAGTAATTCACGCCGCAAATACGCGCGATCCGCGATCGCATCCTTCACTCATTTCAGTGGCTGGGAAAGTCTGGAATTCCTATAAAAATCTGGAATTTCAATGAAAAATTCCGGATTTCTGCCGGAAATTCGGATGCTTCCGGACGTTTGCCTGTAAAGTTGGCATTTTTACGGCGTGAACGCGGGCGGAAAAAACAACTTCACGGTAGGTTCGCGATCGCGTTTTTCAAACTTCGCGTCAATATCCTTGGCTTTAAATGCTTGTTTTGGAGAAATTTTGGAGATTGGTAGTTCAAATGTGATGAATATTTAGCTGGCAAATAGAGCACTTTCAATCACATGACTCTGCCTAACAACGGCCTTAGCAACGTTGTTTTATTCCTCCAGTGACATCATGTGCGAATGCTCTATTAAGAGGTTTTTTAGAGGAATTTCCTGTTGTTTGCAAGAAGGCAAATAGAAATTTGTAGTTTGAACTTTAGAGTTTTAATATCAAAGAATTACAAGGTGTATTGATAATAGGATATATGAATATTTTAAAGTATCAGAAAGGAAATCTTACAAAATCTTCCATATGGGTAATTTTTTGGGGTTGAAATTAAACTTTTTGGACTTAAGTTTTTTTATTCCTTTCAGATTGTTTTAGTTTTTCATTTTCTGCAAATTTATACATTTTAAGTCAATGCATTAGAATAACTATTAATCATTATTTATAGTTTTATTAAAAGTTAAGATAGATTTTAATTTTTTGAAATTAAATCTGTCTAACAGTGGCGTATATAAGGGGCCTTGCCTCCCCCCCCCGAAATTCAAACTAGGTGTACCAAACAAGTTAAAATCCTGCTTTTAGGGTCAAATTACAAAAATTTTCTGGGGGAAGACCCCCAACCCCCCTTTTGTACTTGGAACGTATTATTAACGACTTTATTATAATAAGTTCATCCAAATCCTACCTAAAAATGTGTGTCCAAAATTCGAACTAAATTTTTCTGGGGAGGGCCCCCAGATCTCCTTTAGTACTTGAAACTCTGTTACTCATAACTTTTTTAATATTAAGTTCATCAAAATTCAAATCCTATATAAAAATGTATATCTAAAGTTTAAAAAATTAAAATGTACCAAAACTAGTTAAAAACCTGTTTTTTGAGTCAAATTTCCAAAAATTTTCTGGGGGAGGACCCCCAGACCCCCCTTTGGTACTTGTATAATTATGCTCCTCACAACTTTTCTTATATTAAGTTTTTTAGGGCCTAAATAATCACCTAAAATGTATTAAAAAGCTACATTGGACCTATTAAGTATGTTTGGGAGGGGCTGAGGAGTATTTTTGGCCCCCCCCGAAATAAATTCCTGTATATGCCACTGCTGTCTAAATAGGTTCATTTATTTCAAAATTACATGAAAATATTTTGTTAATATACTATAGCGTAATTACATTTTTAATCAAACCCTTTTGTGTAGCTAGGAACTTATATGAAAATTTTCTTCTATTAAACTATTTAATAGATATAGTTGTACGAAATGAAACACACATGTTCCTTAAAAAAATTATTGCAAACAATATCGGTCAGCCTTGAAATTTTCATCTGATAGCCTGGAAAAGTCCTTGAAAATCCTTGTTGAGTTTTTTTTTCCCGTAAAAATTGATTATTAGCATTAAATACATAGAATAATTGAAAATAATACATTATATTTCCTACTTGTATGTGTAGCTGAAGATTTGAATAAAAAGAATATTCATATTTAATCAATATGTCTTTTGATTAAAATTTTAAAATATTCTATGTATTATTTCTACATAAGAAATATTATATTATATCATTGTAATTAATATTTTAATATGCTTAATTACGTTCAAGTATTTCTTAGTTTATATAACTTCTAGTTTACAAATTACAGTTTATTAATATTTATCGTTAAAAAAATTTTGATGTAGGTATATCAGGGAAATTTTAAAATTATAGTCAGGGAAATCAGGGAAAAGTCAGGGAAATTTTTTCCACAGATTCTGTAGCCACCCTGTAATATTAGTAATACCCTATTCGCACTGCACGGATAAGGGGCCCTTTATTTTCCGCTCCGCCCTCTATCGGCGTCGAACCACCCTTTAGCGGAAACGGCGTTCGCACTGGTAAGGGGCAAATGACCGAGATTCGATTCGCTTTTACACTTTTTATCGTCCGTTAAATAGTTCCAAAAATTCTAGAACAGCTACTCATTATTAAAAAACACTTTCATTCTTTAAAATATCATGAAAAAAATAGACATCTAGTGCCAGAAACATTTTGCAAAATCAAGTGTATAATTATTTATTGGTGCTTGTGACAGATGGCAGCACAAGCACACACTTCCAAATAATTATACATTACACTTTCTATTTCTAATACTTTCACAAAAAAATGACAGAAGACTTTTTTGATAATAAGTAGCTGTTCTAATGCTTGTGGAACTATTTAAAGGACCGCAAAAATGTAAAAGCAATCAGCATGGATTCGAATCTCGCCGCCATCTTTGTTGCGTTAAGGGCCCTTTGGAGTGGATGGGGCGATTTTGGACCACCCTTTAGGATGGGCCCTTTAGGTGCAGTGCGAATAGGGTATAACAAAGTACATTTCTTGTCCTTTGAAGTTGGCTATAAAAGGATTTCCCTGCATCGTACATTAAAGAAAAACGAAAATCATGAAAAATTCGTTGAATGGGGGTGGAATAAAGATAAATAAAGAAAGTTTGAAAGTACAATAGATTCTTTGAAGGATCCATACAAGGTGGAAGAGACTAGACCTATAAGATGTGGTGTTTACGAGGAAGAAAAAAATTATTAAAGAGGGGGGAAAGTACTATACAGTCATTAACCTAACTTACCAATGTCAATAAACAATCCTTGTGATCTTTTAACAGGACTGGCAATAAGAATAACTCATAAATAGTTTCAATATGAATTTTGTCATTAATTTGCATATCTCTGCATTTTCCCTGGATCTCTAAAAAGAGTAGCTTCCTCAGCATTCTTCTTTCTTGAGGCAAAACGTTGGAAAAGGGCAAACCCTTGTTTTTTTTGCATTGGTAAAAAAAGTATCCTCAAGATTTCAAGATTTACGGCTGTTAGCCGAGTGAACTCTTCGAATTGATTAGAAACCATGAAAAATGCAGGATACTCCTTTAGTAAACCCTCAACAGGAATCTTTGCATTTTTTATTTACCTTCTAAAGGAGTATGTCATAATCATGAGAGCAGAAATTTTCCCATTATCGGGGTCTGACTTTCTTGCCTCTTCTTGCATGAGGGCTTTATGGCAACTGACAGTCTGGGATGTCTCCCCTGGGATATGATCAGGGGCCCAGTTTAATTCCCCCTTTTTGGGATTTCTATTTGCATAAACAGGAACCTTTTTCCCAGGAACCTGCCCTTGTTGCCGATTGAGCATAACTTCTTTGGAGTTATCGCCTTGCCCAATTTTTTAAAGTTTATTCATGAGGTTTTTTTCCCAACCATCAATGTATTCTTTTTTAGGTATGGATACTCCTGACAAAGTGCGAGGCAAATATCTAGACGGTCTGGCTTGAGAGGATATTCTATTTTATTATTTCTTTAAAGGTTACATACCCGTCACCATTTTAATTTCTGGTGATGCCCCCAGGACATCAATGGGGAATACATTATAAGTGCGATAATATATTAATTGATATATGACAATAAGAAAATAACATAAGGATATATACAGTATAATGTATAAAGTTCTCTAGGAGGATTTCCTCGCCGAGACTCTACTTTGAGTCGCCGGGAGGAAGTTTTAATCAGTAGGCTACGAATCAGTAGGCCGTTTCACTCATCGCCATCTACTCATTAGGGAGCAGGCTCCCCAATGTCCTCATTGTGGGGTCACCTTTACGGTAATATATATAATGTGTGAGTGTCCTGTTTTTAATGCTCAGAGATATCTTGTTTTTAAGCGCTCAAATCTTAACTTATCAGAAATTTTATCCCATTCATCAGGTTTTAGTCTTGTCTTAAACTTCATTCATCGTTTTGGTTTTATCTATCATGTATAAATTTTAACTATGGCTGTTTCATCACCTTTTATTACAAACTTTATTTTAAATAATAGATGTATAGAGTACATCTGACAAAGGCCTTCGGCCTTCTAAATTAGTCTTATTTTGTCTTGGCTGGCGCATAATATCCTAGTGTGGATCGTGCGCCATAAAACACTAACCAACCAACTCTAGGAGGATTCCAGGGGATCAGGTTGACTTGCACCAGCGTCAGCAAGGATGGAGTCCTGAGATGGTTGTCAGCACAATTTGTGATAAGGGTGGATCCTCAATCAGGTGGTAGGGAAGGGAGGTGGCCAGGATGCCACGAAGAAGGATCAAAGGCGGCGGCCGACGTGAAGGTTGTAAATATTTCGACTATAGAATCTCACGTCAGCACAGCACATTTCCCGAAACCTCTTGCAATTCTGATGAAGGCATCATTTCCTGGGTCCCAAGATCCTAGTGATCCCACCACTATGGGTATGGCGCAAGCGGGGGCCATCTTTTCCTCGATGTCTTTGCGTAACTGCTCATATTTCGAAGTCTTTCAGTCACGAGAATTTAAAGGCATATCTAGCCAGATGGCTGACAAGTTCTCGAGACATGTCCCAATTCAACGGTTTTTGACAAGGGCTTTTCGCTCGCTTAATTTTTAGCGATTTACTTATTTCTTTTGGTCTTGTTTGGCGAAGTATGTCCCAATAGGGGCCTTGCGCCATAAAACCCTAAACAACCAATCAACGGTTTTTGTTCAGAGAGGCAATCCTTTTGAGCTTTGGAAAAATCCTCAAATGGTGAGGATACATACAATGGCCAAGGCTCAGTGCGAAGTGGCAAGGTAATCACATCCCTCACTTCTGGTTCATTTTGAATATTTTATTCTTGGGAGGAAAAAGTGAGGGAATTGTTTAAATCCAAATGATGGGTAACTGCCACTGAAGCAAGAGGTTTTAAACTATCCTTAATTCATCTTTCAATTCTTTGTCAAACTTTTGCAAAATATAGGACATAGGTCCCCACTCAACCATCAGTTGGACAGCATTAGATCTTCAAGGTTTTCCTCTTTTAAAGCACTTTCATCCATTGACGCCAGCCATGTGCCTATTTGCGTAACCTGGCCCTTAAAATCACCCCAGCTTCCTTTTGAGCTGGGTCCGTAGAATAGTCAGGATCCAAGCGATCCACACTCAGCTGGAGAACAAGCTTCATTCGATAATGCCATTGATCACTCCTCCCCGTATTTCTAATTTGAGTCGTAGAGAGGAAGTGCTAATCAGCAGACTTCGAATTGGCTATACCCGTTTCACACATCGCCATCTATGGCCCTTGGCCAGTTATATTTATGTTTTTAAAGGAATATTTTTTGGTTTAATTTTGTCTTGTGTCTGGCGCACTATACTCTCTTCTGGGTCATGCGCCATAAAACCCCAAACAACCAACATCGCCATCTACTCATTGGGGAGCAGGCTCCCCAATGTTCTCATTGTAGGGTCACTTTTACTGTGAAACATATAATTTGTGAGTGTCCTGTTTTTAATGCTCAGAGAGATCTTGTTTTAAGCGCTCAAATTTTAACTTATCAGAAATTTTATCCCATTCATCAAATTTTAATCTTGTTCTAAACTTTATTCATCGTATTGGTTTTATCCATCATGTGTAAGTTTTAACTATGGCTGTTTAATCATATTTTATTAGATTATTTTAAGTAAGAGATGTACAGAGTTCATCTGACAAAGGCCTTCGGCCGTCTAAAATAGTTTTATTTTGTCTTGTCTGGCGCATAATATCACTTTAACATACTAAGGTACGAATTAAGAAAGAAATTAACAAAACATCAAAAGTAATTTACACTACTATTAGGGTAGTGATCTAACCATTATTTATATTAAACACATATAATAAGAATATTTCGAGGAAGGGAGAGAGAATTGAAATGGAGTGAGTCACTATCGACTAACCTGATTCCCGGTGAGTCAAGCATCATCCTCTTTGCTAACGATGGTTCACTACGGCACAGTTTCTAACTAACTCATATCTTAAAACGAAGCTAACTGCTGGAAAACCGAGAACTCATCTTACGAGAGAACCTTAGGAACTTAACTGATAACTAAGAAGAACTGATCTTAAAATTATAACTGATGAAAATCTCTCTTGCAGTGGTATTTAAAGCCTTCTCTCTATTCTTTTCCAGTTGGCCAATCTCTGCATGTTTTCCGCCCCCTTTCTATCCCTTAGCTCTCTGAAAAAATCAGGGCTGGTCCACTCCCACATCTCCAGGCTAAAAATCCCAAAAACTCCACCTTTCTAGTCTACTAGTGGTCAAAACTTCCCCCTACCTTCGAATCAGGCAAAACCCTTTATTCCGTAATTTTATCCCATGAATTCCTACCACCTGGCTGACCGAAATATCTTTCTGCCGAAAACAACTCCTGAGAGGCGCCTGGCGATTTTGCCTCAGGCGCCTCCGTTCTGTACGGGGACCGTTTTATAGCGATTTTACCTTGAGTGGACAATGGCCAGCTTCTAAACTATCCTGCAGTAATGCCCTCGGGATGGCGGCATGGTTTTTTGAGTCCCTTTGTCGGAATAAGAGTGTTAGTCCGAGAGGACACCTGGCCTATAATTCCTGTTACTAACCGATCCCAACTTGAGAGAAATATAGTTTTTGTTTTAAAAATGTAATGATGAGAACAGCTTCTCATCACCGGGTTCGTTCCAAATGCCATCCACGCAGGTGTAGCCCATCATGGCAGCAGTTTCTCCTCCGTATGATTCAGGGGAACAGAATCGTCCCCTCCTCCCCCAGTTGCATTTTGAGATGTGCAGATTTCCCCGCCTTTTTTTTGGTACGATATTTTAAGTTCGAAAACCTTCAGCTTACAGTTTTGCCATCGTTCCCAAACTGGGTTAGGCCTATCGCCTTCAATTCATTTGCCACCTCTGTCCAAAGCAATTTTTTTGTCCTATTGGCCGAAATATTATCTCCCAGCTTTCCGCTGAAGAGATCTCTTTTCCTCGCCACGCCCTCAATTAGGTGCGCCGTGTCCGAATCCATTTTAGACACTTGTTTTTAAGAACAAGAAATTCACTATTTACTTCTCACTATTTACATACAAGGAACACAACGGTTACGGTATATCCACAACAGTTAACGGTTACGATCAAGTTCAGCCTTCCAAGAGTGATTTTCGTTTTTTCAACCAAATATTGCCGAAAAGACGATGTAACCTTCCTTATCATTGGTCAGAATGGGAATTTCGGTGGACCATTAAGGTAGCGCGAAAGCGTGACGTACAAGATCTTCAGAAGCTCCTCCCCACAAGATATGCCGATTGAATCGCAAGGACAAGACAAGGGAGAAAAGATGATCTCGGCAAGATGAACTCACCAAAGCATATCTTGTGAAGAAAAATGAGATTTTGAATGCGGCCCTAAGTCTGTGTCATTGTGTCCGTATACCTCATTTGACAAGTCTCGTAACTGTCCAAACTTTTAATATCTTTAAAGTCAACTGTATATTTATTTATTATTATATAACTGTGAAAATGTTCATTAAAATCACTTGATTCAAACACTTCATATATGATGTATGCATTTTCATCATGTATAAACATTTTTACAATTTTGCCGAAGAAAAATTATTAATTTCCCCAATTTAAAAGTACAATTTCAAGGTTTTACACGATCGTTGGGTGCGATCTTGCCTATTCCTCTCATGAAGTTCTCGTCTGTGTTATGCTTACTATCAGGAATGATTCTACTACGAAATAGATCGAACTTCACAATGCCGACTGATGAGTATTTAGATGTGAATACAAGTCCGGTCTTTAAAATTTTATCCATTGCGAGTAACGTGAGCTACGTTGGACATCTAGCATATCTTTATTAGCACACATTTGCCTGAGACTTCCAAAAAAGGATTCAATAGCATCGCTATTGAAATATCTGGTTAACACAAATTGGAATCCATTTTCAAATAGATACTTGGTGCAATGGATTGTGGAAAGAGTGATTAGCTGGATAGTTTCATATGTTTCCTTGCGTAGAAATTTTAGTGGTGGATCATGCAATTTGCAGGAGTTTTCAATGTCGGAGAGATAGGGTAGAAATTCAGTCGTCATCCACACAAACCTTTCATCAGAGCAGCTAAAGAAATGAATCTTTGCACGGTTTCTTTTTAGATGGTGGTGAGTTCTGTTGCAGACATCTTGGATAGAAAACCATTCATATATATATTCCAAAAATTTTACCCCGTGGCATCACAATTCTTGAAGGGTCTCGCACGGGCATCCCTGTGGGAATTCTCTTTTAGAAACTTCAATGCTGCAGTGACGGGAGGAGAAAATATCAGCACAGACCGACCAACATTCATTTTTTCTAAGTTTGTGGGATCCACGTGCTTTGTGTTAGATTCCGCGCAGGCTTAATTTTTTCATTGCATTGTAGTCTGTACAGATCTTTTACAGACTTGCCAGAGATAATTTCGGTTCCATCTGACATGTCATTTGTTAAAAATAAAGATCGTATGTTTTTAATTATATTATTTTGATCGAAACTGAAAAATAGAAATCTTGAACTGTCACAGGGATGTGGGACTTTATAGTACAATTTCCCATTGTTGAAATGTTTAAACATGGAAACATTAGTTTTGTGGTTATCTGCTACAAATCGAATTATTTTGAAACCACTTTTTTCTACTTCACACAAAACATCATTAGATAATTTGTGTAACTCTTTACCAGTCAATTGACTGGTAAAGTAGTAAGCACATGGTATGCTTATTTTGGTTAATAGACCATACAAAAGGAAGCATAACATTCTGTTGGCATCAAATAAAAGACAAAACTTTACACATGTTGGTAATTTAACTCTACACATAAATGGTAAATTATTCAGGGCGTGCCGACCTGTCGCCGTAGACGTAGAGATAGTAAAGCCCTCCATTGATGTAAGTTGTACGTTTGGGTACATGTGCTGTCGAAATGGTACAATTGTACCTGGTGCTAGTGTCTCAACGTACCGTTCTGGGTACAGGATCTCGGTGCGGATGATATCCGCAACTATCCCCCTGTCTCTAGGGTGGTAGATCATGTCCTTTATTGGGTTTGTCGCGTTCTTTAGCTTTCTTCGCTCAGCCTGGTAGGTCGGGCAGTGAAAGATGAGGTGGTTTATGGTCTTCGGGGTTCCACATGTGGCGCCGTTGGGGTCTTTATGATGGAAACTATTTTGGTATTCTCCCTGGACCCCGTCAGGATTTGATTGATGAAGTGATTGCTCTGTAGCCTTTTGATTCGGACTCTTGGTTAGTACTCGTGCGTTGTACTGCCTGTGTTATCCTCATCCCATTCATCTTGCCAGATCCCCATGATGTCGTTCCTGATGGAACACACGATATATAAATCCAATGGCATGAATTAATTTAAGTTGGTTGGTTGTTTAGGGTTTTATGGCGCAAGACCCCTATTAGGACATTCTACTCCAAGCAAGACTATAAGCAGCAAGTAGGTCTATAAAAATTAAGCGAGCGAAAAGCCCTTGTTGGATGTACTCTATACATCAAAGTTAAAAACCTTAAAAACACAGGTTAAAATCTGAACAGTGAAATATAAAACATAACCGTTTAAAATGTCAGACATGATGGGTAAAACCGATGATGTGAATGAAATTTAGAACAAGTTTAAAATCAGAGTTGTTGTGTAAAACATCAGGCATGTTAAAATTTCTGCGTTTAAAAACATGAAATCTTTGAGCATTAAAATTGGGACATTCACAAATAATATGCCAAATAAATTTAAGAACATGTTTAAAATATGAGGAATTGTTTAAAATTTCTGAAAGATTAAAAGGTGTATTTTTAGAAATATGCCTTCTAACAGCATTAAAGCATGGGCACTCGCACAAGATATGAGAAATTGAGTACTTCACATGACATCGACTGCACATGGGAGCCAGCTCCCCAATGAGCAAATGGCGATGTCGGGTAAGGCCAATCCGTTGCCTGCTGATTAAAACTTCCTCCCGGCGACTCAAAGTAGAATCTCTCTACCACAGGGCAGGTGAAATAGTGTTTATAATGTCTTAGGAAAAGGTGGATCTTGCGACTTAAACTGTATTGTATATTTTAAGTAATTTGGATTTAAAGTCCGTAAATATTATTGAGCAGATATTTATATATTACATTCCCAGCAGACCTTTGGATTCATCAGGCGTGCCAAAAAATGGACAAGGGTCATTGCTTTATAAAAACTGGATTACACTTTGCCGAAATGTGGATTGAGTTCTTTACTTTGAAGAAGCTCTAGATAAATTTCGCAAGCATCAGCAATATTGGCATTATTATCTTGTAGCTTCATCAGGGCCTTTGCAACTGGTTGTACATATTTTTTGCTTCTTTGTACACAGATATTATTTACTAAAGACTTAATGTCGTTATGAATTACATCTTCGTGATTATCCCCAATTTGAAGATAAAAAGGCCTTTTAGTTAGTAAAGTTGTTAATCAAGTTACATTGGGGGTTCCACCTTGTTTCACCTGGAATTTGCGGTTTAACTGAATCAGCATACTCTTTCAATCAACTCCCAGGGATATGGTGATTTCTAAAAAAATTCTAAATTTTGACAACATTAGCCATAACAGAAACAGTAGTCACATTCTTGCCAAGAATATTTAAATTATGTGATGCACATCCATATGTAACTGGTATAATATCTTCTGTTTCAAGATTATGTCGCATTGTTAAGCATTTTGTGTTCATTATCCGAAACAAAACTTTTTACAGTACATCCATGTGTCCGAATTGCAGGCATCGGTGACAGATTTTTAGCTTGACGATGAATTCTTTGGTGCTATAAGATATATAGTCGAATTTTATCTTTTTACTATGCCCAGTTCTTGTATTAGAACTATTGGGACCTCTTCATTTACTCCTTTCTTAGTAAATCTTATTATTTTGTTGGGTTTTATTCCTTGATATACAAGATTTTCATATACGGGGTGTTTCAAAAGTCCGTTTCACGGCCCCCTCAGGGGCACACCCTGTTAGGGTGTGACGGGTGTCACAATCCCGAGGTACCCCAGTGTCTTTGTGCCTCCTTTTGAAGGCCAAACTTCAACACGAAGTCCTGTGGCATACCAGGGTTGAGTGGGACGAGGTTGGGTCTGATGAATTATAACTTATATGACGACCCAACGGACTGCTCAACCCTAGGGAAACTGGCATTGGGAGCGGGGATTTGAATTTCTTGAGGACCTTTGGACTGGTGAAGTGGGGTCTTGGAGGAAGCAGCCATGTAGAGGGTACAGGTCAAAAACTGAGTTTTGCGTCTCAGGCCGCCAGATAGTACAGGAGCCCGGGGCTGCCTAACCAGCAATGTCCTGGCTGCTCCACCAGCTGGCGAATAATCCCGCCTGTCTTGTAGTTCCAGGTGGTGCCTGGATGGGGTCCTGCATGGCAGAGCGGGGGGCTTTCCCGAGGCCACTGCTGGCTGTTGACTTTGGGGCTAGCCCCACCAAACTGGTCCTTTGGAAGTCGGAAGGGATTCTCCTCCTCCCTCCCCTTCAAAAATGAAAAATGGAAAAAGAAAAAGAGAATTTGGGTGAAAACGCAATACCCAAAATCCCCGCCCATGGTGGTAAACCCACCCAACCCACTGCTTGTTATCAACCAAAATTTCTAGTTTTACACGCAAACGACGATTCTAAACTTACCACTTTATCACCTTTTCTTGTAGCCAAAGCAATCCTAGGCATAGCCGGAACTGTAAAAAACACTAAAAAACTACCATCAGGAGACCTACTAGTGGAAACTGCCAACCCTGCCCAATCTCAAAATCTTCTAAAAACAAAAATGCTAGCCCATGTACCTATCACCGTAACACCCCATACAACTCTCAATTCATCCAAAGGAGTCATATACTGTCCAGACCTACTAGGAATTAAAGAAGAAGAAATTACCTCAGAACTAGCTTCCCAAGGAGTTACAGACTCAAAAAAAATTACCAATAAGAAAGACGATCAAATTATCACTACACCTTTACTAATTTTAACTTTTGGCAAGCCTACTCTACCCGATGAAATCATGATTGGCTATCTATGCGTTAAAATCAGACCATATATCCCAAACCCTCTAAGATGTTTCCGCTGCCAGCTTTTCGGCCATAGCACTGCTGCTTGTCGCGGCGCTCCTACATGTAATAAATGCAGTAGTACAGAGCATGCCAGCGATAAGTGCACGGCCAAAAGCAAGAAATGCGCAAACTGCAAGGGGGAACATGAATCCTACTCAAAAAAATGCACCATATGGCAGCAGGAAAAGGAAGTTCAGCGTGTCAAGACACTTGAGAAAATCTCGTATGCCGAAGCTAAGAAGCGAGTGGCCAACATCTTGCCACCTCGCCCTTCCACTTCGTATGCAAGTGCCGCTGCTCCTGTTAAGCATACTACCACAATAGCTACTCAAACCGACAATATACACGCAAAACCTTTAGAACCGAAGCCTAAACGAGTTCAAAACATCAACATGACACCGGTTTCTCCAATTGTCAATACCCCACCATCCGACCCAGCCGTGTTATTAGATACAGTGGTGTCGATGGATGCGGAACAAAATTCAAATAAACGCCTTGCATCAGGCACTCTTGAAGTGCCAGCGAAAATACCCAAACCTTCAGATATAGCAGAATCACCTAGTCCTATACAAAACATAGAAAAACAAATACATGAATTAAGTAAAAATACAAAAAATAAAGAACATCGTACAAAACCCAGACATAGATCTATAACATTCGGCACCGAAGAAAAAGATAGAGGGAGATCAAGATCGCCAGTAATTAAAAATAATTAACATAGTACAGTGGAACTGTCGTGGTTTCCGCCAAAATCTTGAGGACATAAAACATCTAATCAATATTCACTCTCCTGTGTGCGTTGCCCTGCAAGAGACGTTTTTGAAGCCTGCGGATACAGTCGCATTGCGAGGTTTTTCAACCATACGCAAGGATTGTACGGATGGCGGTCGAGTGTGTGGCGGTGTGGCGCTTCTTGTCGCCCACACGACGCCCTATTCTCCCGTCCATCTTGATACCCCTTTGCAGGCGGTAGCAGTGCGTCAAACCATCGTCTCATCTATTACCATCTGCAGTCTATATTTACCACCTAGCACACCTATTCATTTTCACCTTTTAGAAAATCTCATCGACCAATTACCTACACCTTTCATAATTTTAGGAGATTTTAATGCTCATCACACTATATGGGGATGCCGGGACGTCAATTCTAGGGGGCAGATCGTTGAGAGGATGCTTTCCGATCTCGATCTCGTCCTGCTGAATGACGGATCCGACACATACTTACACTCACCCACTCATTCATACACAGCTATCGATCTTGCCTTTTGCTCTCCATCATTAATGTTAGATCTGACATGGAGTGTCCTGGAAAACCCGTTAGGCAGCGACCACTTCCCCGTGGTAGTGTCATTCACTACCCCAACCGCGTGCTCCACATCTCGGCAACCGCGGTGGAAGTTTGGCCAAGCCGACTGGGAGGTATTTCGGACCCATGCAGATATCACCGAGAGAATGGTTTCATCCGGTACAATTGATCAAGCTGTTTCATGTGTCACCTCTTGTATTTTAAGCGCATCTCATTTATCCATCCCACAAACATCCTCAAGATTTCCGAAGTTTCCAAAACCTTGGTGGAACCACGCCTGTTCAGAGGCCCGAAAGGCCCAGAACAAAGCATGGGGAAAATTTAGACGGTACCCCACCCAGGATAATCTTTTCCTCTTTAAAAAAGCACGGTCAACAGCAAGAAGAATAAGAAGACAAAGTCAGAGGGAGTCTTGGCAAAATTATATTAGTGGAATAACATCGTCCACTCCTGCCAAACAAGTCTGGAATAAGATCTCCAAAATAAAAGGAAAATACCACTCCAATCCAATTTCAATGCTACAGCACAATAACTCAACCATCACGGATATTACTGCCATAGCTGATACACTCGCAGAGTCCTTCGCTAGGACTTCCAGCTGTGCCAACTACCCACCGGCGTTCCAGGCAACAAGAAGCAGAACCGAACGTTCGAGATTAAACTTCGCATCTTCAAACGAAGAAGAGTACAATTCTCCGTTTACAATGTTCGAGCTTAAAACTGCCTTACAACGTTCGAGGGATTCAGCTGCAGGACCTGATGGTCTACATTATATCATGTTTCGAAATTTATCCCACAATTCTTTACTTTCTATATTACTTTTATTTAACAGAATATGGAACTCTCACACCTTTCCTTCTGAGTGGTATCATGCCTTCATTCTCCCTTTTCCTAAACCTGGAAAGGATGCCACCAACCCAAACAATTACCGCCCCATAGCTTTGACCAGTTGCTTATGCAAACTTATGGAAAGATTAATCACCTCTCGTCTAATGTTCCACATTGAATCTGATAACATTCTGTCTCCATTTCAAAGTGGGTTCAGAAAGTTCCGCTGTACAACTGACAACCTCTTAAGATTGGAAACCGCTATTCGCGAGGCCTTCTTGCGCAAACAACATCTTGTCGCAGTCTTCTTCGACATCAAGAAGGCTTACGATATGACCTGGAGATATGGCATTCTCCAGGATCTCCATCGTATCCACTTAAGAGGGAATTTACCTATTTTTATTCAAAATTTTTTAAAAACTCGCACATTTCAAGTGAAAATTCAGTCTTCTTTTTCATCAACACATACACAAGAGCAGGGAGTTCCGCAAGGATCAGTGTTAAGTCCCTTACTGTTTATCATTAAACTGAACAACATCACCAAACACCTGAATCACGGGACACAATGCTCGCTTTATGTTGATGACCTGCAGGTATCATACTCTTCCAAGTTTCTTAATGTAGCAGAACGACACGTTCAGACTGCAATAAATAACTTAAACAGGTGGGCTCAACAGAATGGTTTCGCTTTTTCTACTGAAAAAACAGTTTGCGTAGCATTCAGCCGAAAGCGTGGACTTTTCCATAACCCTGAACTTTTTGTTGATAGAGATCCCATTCAAGTGGTTGAACAGGTGAAATTCTTGGGGGTGATTTTCGATCGTACACTCCGCTTCCATGCCCATCTTAAGGATCTTAAAATCAGATGCACCAAAGCCCTCAGCATACTTAAAGTATTGTCAAATACCCGCTGGGGTGCAGACCAAACTTCTTTGCTTCGGCTGTACCGTGCTCTGATTAGATCCAAATTGGATTATGGATGCGTTGTCTACAGTTCTGCCTGCAGATCCCTCTTAAAGACTTTGGATCCAGTCCACCATCAAGGGCTGAGAATATGCTTGGGAGCCTTCCGCACGTCACCGGTGGATTCGCTTTATGCTGAAGCATACGAGCCCCCACTGGACTTGCGTAGAAAGTTTTTATGTCTGAGCCATTTTTTAAAAGTTCGCTCAATGAAAACAAATCCCGCCTACTCCTATTTATTTGATTTTAGCCTTCAAAATTTTATCAGCCATCGATCATCTCGCACATACTCACAACCATTCAATTTTAGAATTAGAAACCTTTTAAACGACTTGGATATAGACTTTGGAAAAGTCGCACAGTCCAAGTTTTCTGAAGTACCTCCTTGGGAACGAATCTACCCCAATGTTGATTTTAGCTTGTCATACCATTCTAAGGCATGCACACCTGACAGTACGTTTAGAGCGCTGTATTTAGAGCACAGGGACCTTTTTGCTGATTATGAGCCAATCTTTACTGATGGCTCTAAGTCTGAATGCCACGTTGGCTCTGCAGCAGTCGCTTTGAAAACCACCATAAAAGACGCACTGCCAGTTTCAGCATCTATATATACCGCTGAACTTCATGCGCTTAGAATAGCGCTGGAGTATATTTCACTGTCACGTTCCAAAAAATTTATAATTTATACGGACTCCCTCTCTGCCCTTCAAGCCATTGTCTCATTTCATCCATCCTCCCATCCAATTCTCATAGACATTACTCACGCTCTCACTCAACTTGAATCTGAAGTCATGTTTTGTTGGGTCCCTGGCCACGCCGGGATCGCAGGCAATGAAGAGGCAGACAATCATGCCAAGTCAGCGACCGGGAATCCAGATCGGTTCCCGGTCCCCTTCACTGACCTTAAAGCGTGTTCCCGGCGGAAGCTTCGTTCAGAGTGGCAGTCCAGCTGGGACACCCAGCTGGGGAACAAGCTTCATTCGGTCATGCCATTGATTGCTCCTCGCCGCGATTCTACTTTGAATCGTCGGGAGGAAGTTTTAATCAGCAGACTTCGAATTGGCCACACCCGTTTCACACATCGTCATCTACTCATTGGGGAGCAGGCTCCCCAATGTTCTCATTGTGGGGTCACCTTTACGGTAAAACATATAATTTGTGAGTGTCCTGTTTTTAATTCTCAGAGATATCTTGTTTTTAAGCGCTCAAATTTTAACTTGTCAGAAATTTTATCCTATTCGTCTAATTTGAGACTTGTTTTAAAATTCATTCATAGTATTGGTTTTATTCATCATGTCTGAGTTTTAACCACGTTAGTTTCATATTTTAACCTTTTTAAATTTGACGTATAGAGTACGTCCGACAATGGCCCTTGGCCAGTTATACTAGTTGCTTTTATAGAAATATTTATTGGCTTAATTTTGTCTTGTGTCTGGCGCACTATACTCACTCTTGAGTCATGCGCCATAAAACTCCAAACAACCAACCAACCAACCGTTTCACGGCTTTTATTTGGGACCAACGTCTCCTAGGGTCCTGGAAGTAAGGTCTACCTCTAGGTAAGTGACCCTGGAGAATCCATTGAAAGGACTTACAGCGCCCCTAGCGGCGAAATAAAATTGTTTAAAAAATTAATTAAAAAACTAAAGGAGATGGAGCAAGCTCCTCAGTGAGAGTATTGTTGCCACTGTTATAAGTAACTCACTGAAAAAAATTTCATGAAATTAAGGTGAATATTCGCGGAGATATTAGTATGTGAAAATAACCTTTTTCAGTCATCAAAAAAGAAAAAGTTCACAAATTTGCAAGTGTTTTTGATTTTTTTGATTAAAATTTTACTTTATTTAACTAAAAAGATACAAAACTACATAATAACTCTTAAAAGTGCTATTTTCACATGCTAATATCTCCGTGAATATTCACGTTAATTTCATGAAATGTTTTTCAGTGAGTTACTTATAACAGTGGCAACAATACCCTCACTGAGGAGTTTGCTCTATCTCCTTTAGTTTTTTAATTAATTTTTTTAACTTTTTTATTTCGCCGCTAGGGGGACTGTAAGTCTTCTCAATGGATTCTTCAGGACCCTAGAAGACGTTGGTTCCAAATAAATGCCGTGAAACGGACTTTTGAAACACCTTGTATATTCTCTAGGGAGACGCTAGTATCTAGGTCTTTGACTATATATTGGGTCGTATAGGACTCCACTATAACATGACTAGTGATTTCTTTATCCTTGATCTTAGTGTTCTTTACTATGTTGATCGCTGATTTCTCGCAATGACTAATAAATTTCCGTTTCTTGTAAAGATAATTTCGTCTTTCTGATTTAATGTTTCTACCTCTTTTTTCAGATCGATGTGTCTTAGTTTCACTTGTTCTGGATCTTTACTGTTTATGATTATTTTTATCTCTGATGCCCCGTTTTTAAAACTTTCTTTGATATTTTCTTCTATTGTTAGATGACCTGATTGAGACTCCTTCTCTTCCAGTATCCAACTTATTTATTGAAATTTTTTAAACTTGGACATTTTAATAATTTTATCTACCGATGTATAGAGTACATCTGACAAGAGCTTTCGCTCACTTAAATTGATTTTGTCTTGAGTCTGGCGCTACTTGTCCTACTGTGGGCCTTCCCAGGTCAAAATAGATGATGGAATTTTTTGCTAGACAAGCATAGCACGCTATGTTCAAGCTAGGGAAAATGGCATAAACTAGCATGAATGTTTGCTAGTTCCACCATAATCACCTAGCATGCCATGTCATGTATTGGAACACTTTTTATGCTATCTAGCATAAAAAAACTAGCTTGTGTTGGTAGGAATTCTAGCATGTGTTGCTATGACAAAATTGGTATTCTATTAGTGTTGCTAGAAAAAAATTGGTATTCTAGCATGTGTTGCTAGAAAATGACCTCTATTCCAGCATATGTTGCTTGAAAATGATGCGGTCACCTACCATGCGTTGCTGGAAAATTATCGTTGTCATAGCATGTATAGCCGGAAAATTTTCGCCATCCTAGCAAGTGTTGCTATAATACGGTTGCTAATCCACCATACAAATCCAGCTTGTGGTGCTAGAAAAATCTTGCTATTCTACCATAAAAATCTAGCTCTTGTTGCTAGAAAAAGCTTGCTATTCTACCATACATATCTAGCTTGTACTGCTAGAAAAATCTTGCTGAACTAGCAATAATTTTCCAGCTATTGCTTTTGTCTGCTTTTCCTTAACTTGCTTTTCAACTACTCTTATTATTCATAATAAAGTACCACCTGCTTATATTTTTATCTTTTCTACCCATTGGTAGCTTATAACTTTTAATACTATTTTACTGGGTTTTGGGGTAGAAAGAGACTCAGGACATATTGCCCCATATTACCATAAGTTACTTTAAAAAGAATTATCTGAAGTCATGCATCACATTTTTACATGAAGTTTTAATTCATAATATTATAAACTCAAACAAAAAACACAGCAAAATATTATAAAACACTTTATTTCCCGAGTTTTTTTAACAGCAGATGACCTCAGGTCCTGGATTTTATCACTCAAATACTTGTTTCTCATTTTCAGTTCCTCTTCAATAACAGCGGAACTGGCACTTTTTTCTTCAAATATTCACGCATCTGATCTGAAATAATAAAATGAAAAAATAAGTGTTAAAAAATACAAAAATAAGGGTTGAAAACAGCATCAACGTAGTATTACAAATTCCACTGGCTTAAGCTCAGTACTACAACAAGTATGTTTAAAAATCCTGGCACTGAAAACAGGGTTGATTGATTTAATATGTTTTTAAATCATATTTAACTACCACAGTTTATATAAAATTACCTTTTATAAAAATAAAATTGCCTGCAAGAACCAATTTTAGTACCATACTTCCTTAAAATCTGTTTATTATTGACCCTTGATGTTGAAACTGGGTAAATAGCAGGGCTAGAAATCAAAATCTTGCAATTCTTTACCTGTTTGTAAATATTTACAAATATTTTGACGGGTTTCATCAACAGCTTATTTTTAATTTACTTTTATCACTTTTATTTACTTTAAAGTTTTCTCCCAGTGGAAAAATATACTTCAACAAGTCAATAGGGTTTTTAAAATATAAAAACTCTGTTCCTAAAGACTCTTGTCGTAGATATTTATTTACCTGATACGATGCTAAGTTTCTCGGGAGTTAGCAGTGGCCTAGCAGGAGGCGCTGCCACTGTGGAGGATACTCCAGCAATTATTTTTTTCGGTCCGTTTGGGTTCTTACACATCCTCCCAGTGACAGACCGTTCAGAAAGAACTTCTGAACCCCAGATGGCCACAGCCAAACTTACAGAACTTCCTGACATCTGGAAGTTCCATCAGCGACTTATAAACATCTCTGCTGATGATCACTCCACCACCTAGATTAAGCTGAAATGAGATAAAAGCTTTTGTTATAATATAGGCACAAAATAATTTTATTTTAAAAACAATGTAAAAAAAAAGTACAAGAACACCTTAGAACCTATGCTAACTCCTAAATAAGTAAGTGCAGATTCTTGCACAATAAAAAAAATAAAATCCAAATAAATACTCACTTTCTTTTAAGTTATTTGTTCCTTACAGGGTTGGCACACTGATGAGTTAACTTTTCAACTTTAGATTTTTCCTGGTTAACTCTTAAATTGAATTAAAGTACTTGTGATAACAGTTTTTGAAAGGGTGTGGCTCTGTGGTTCAATGCATGTGTTTCAAATGTTTGAAATTGAGGGTAATCGATTTTGTTTTTCATCTTATGGTTCCCACTCTTTGAAAACATTGAAAATCAAGGACTTTTCAAGGACCTTTTTTCGCAGACATTTTCCGCCGGCTGTAGCTGAGAGGCTAGCGGGTGGGTAATGGCCAGGTGAGCGCCAGCCTGCTCTTTGTGACGTCACCAAACCGTACTTAGGCTTTCTTAGCTACAGAGGGTACTGGAATTACCCATTGATATAATCAAACATTTTTTAAGAATACATTGTTTTCAGCTTGGGAAATAGATAACATTTGTAAAATTCTTTAGCTCTTTTTACAGCTTCATCCAACACCTCGTCGCTAAATTCTTCGGTGAAGGTATCAAATTTCCCATCAAATTCAAACGTAGGTGAGGCTAAGCACAGAATACATTTTCTCACCCCATGCATTAGCATGTTTAGCTGCATTTGAAGTTTAACTGTTGGTTGCACTTTACCATCTTTGAAGTAACTTTTTATGGTTCCAGTAGTTGCTGGGCATTTCACCTCAACCAATGCTGATAAGTCGGCTAATACACCATCAGCTGAAGCACCAAATATTGGAAATGCAGATTTTAATTGTAACCCACATTTTAAAATTGGGCAACCAAGTTTACCGCTTAATGCCATTAAAACTTGTGGCTCAAGATCTATTCCTCTTTTCATGGCCAAACTAGAGAATTTGTTCGAAGAGCCTAAAATTCTCTTCACAAGGCTTCCCCCTTCGGTTTGGCAGGTTGATGCCTCTTTTAACTTTGAAGCAGTTATTCGACCATATCTAAGGTTAAACCATTGTGGTTCTGATGACTGCCCCAAGGTGTTTTTATAAATCTTTAATTTTTTCTTCATTCTTGGTCATTACATTTTCTGCAAACTTCCAAAAATTTTCAAATGATGCTTCATGTTGCTGGAAGCTACAGAAAAATTTTGCACCAATATAATTAATCCCCATTTTTTCACAGCTGTCCAGAGGATCCAGAACAGCTGACTTGTAAAGGACACTATTTTTTTGTCCTTGCTTATTTTGAGTACATTGAACAACTCCTTCTTTCGCATCACAGGCTTGCTTCTCCTTTTTTTTAAGAAATATTTACACTTCACAGGATCAGAGGTGCCAACTACCTGGGCCAGTTTAGGCTTTGCCCAATATGAGGTTACAGCTGTAACTGCAGGCTCTTCGCTGCGCCTGTGGCACAACATCAAAAAGGCTATGATGTGCTTGCATCCTCCTGTAAGAGAAAAATTATTTTGTCAAAAATACAAAAGGAAATTACATGAAACTAGAAATATGTACTCAAGGAAGTTGGAGTTTTTCTTCAAATTAATAGGTTTTTTAATCTTTGGTCCCTATTGAACATTACTTAACTTAACCTTCCAGTAGGCGTGCTTTTTATAGAGAAAGAAAAGGATGCTTGTATCTTCTTCGGATATGGATAATTTCATCCATAGCAAGTTTCGAAACAGCTGTGATCTGTTTATGGTTAATATAAGTACTTTTCATTTAAATATATTTGAACCATTAGATCAGTGTGGTACAACCTTTAGCTACCCGAGTGCCAATTAAACTTTTAATAGAGATGCCGAGTACCATAGAACGTAAAAATTACATTTTACTCTTTTAAAAACATTCCAAAACTGGAACATCTACTTCAACTATAAAAATTTACTAAGACACATTTTACTTCTGAAATATCTTTCTTACAACTTTAAATAATGCTTAAAGCAATACTCTGATGAAGATTAATTTGAAATTTTTTTCTAAATTGTTTTAACTAAACATTTTTTGCAATTACACCTATGGTAAACAAACCTTGACACGTGAAGTTTAACATGTCCTTTTGTTAACTAACATTACTTATTTTAAGGGTAATTTTAATATTATGAACACTTAGTTGTGACCAAGTGGCAGGGTTGTAAAAATTAAGCAATAACCAAAACATTTACTGATGCAAATATTATTAGGATTAAAAGGATCATTTTTTGTCTTACTACTGATCACTATTATAGTCATGCAAATTGAGCAAAAATGCAAGTAAATTAATTTGGTAAGATTGTGTAAGTATAATGCACTTGATTAACTGATTATCATATTACTTGCTACGCTTAAAGCTGAATAGAACTTAAAATAAAATATAACCTTTAGCAGCAGCACAGCTCAAACACTTGGCATCCTCAATAGAGTTCTCCTCTTCATTGACAACATGATAGGCCTTTTCTGCATGACCTTTAAAAATAACAAACAAAAGTTAGTGTATTTTAGATATTGAATAATATTATCATACATTAGAATATTTAAAAGGCTTTTACATTTTTCACCACTATATTGAGCTTAAAAATTTTTTACTTCAGGGGTCGATCCAGGTTTTAATTTTTGGGGCCTGTTTTTTTGAATTTTTATGAAAACTAAATTATTTTTTGTGAAAATAGTTCTCGAAAACTCGTTCTTTACTGTACTGGGCTGATTTATTGTCACAAGGAATTTCGTTTAAGGGCCAATTTTGCAGAGTTTATTTTTGTGAAGGGGCCTTTTTTTCTAAGTTTATGTTTGTGAAGGGGCCTTTTTTCTAAGTTTATTTTTTGTGAAGGGGCCTTTTTTTCCAAGTTTATTTTTGTGAAGGGGCCCATAAAAGGCCCCAATTTTTGGCTGGATCGACCCCAGTACTTAGAATATCACGGAGAAAATTTGTTCCAGAATAACACAATGATTACTAATTCAATACTTTTAAAAAATAAGGGGAATACCTTAATAGCAGGGTTAACAGAATGAATAGATTTTGCATCATACCACCAAAACATTTAACTTTTTATTATTGGAAAAGAAGGCAATTACAAATGTAATTGCAATACTAATTACAAAAAATATCCTGGGTTGGATTCAACACAACATGGTACAAGCCTACATTTAAGTAGCCTGCATTTTAGGTAGGTATTATATACAATAAGCAAATGAAATCAGTTTATAAATCAATCCTTTTCAAACTCAAATCCTTTTAAAAAATTATGAGTGAAAAGGCAACCTTAAATAAAGACTTGAGATTGTGTAAACAAATAGATATGTAACGTATACACTCACCTCAATTGCTTTGATCCTGTACTTTCGGGTATCTCATCATACCATTTCCGAATACAATCCGTCACCATAAAAACTGTGACAGCAGGAAGATTGTCCGATTGGGCTTTAACAAAGCCTGGTTCCATGTTTTAATTAAAAATTCTAATTAAAAAACGAAGTAAATTACAGAACGGCAGCTTTTGTTTACATACAAATCCTATAGTATACTCTACTGCGCTCTACCGGCGACGAGCGGCATAGACACTCCTGACGTCACACGAAGCCCCGCCCCGTTTTTTGAGAGTGCAACGTTTAAAAATTAATTAAAAAGTAATTAATGGTTTAAAAAATTTCAAAATATCAAAAATCGTTGTTTATGACCTTTATTTATGTTTCCTAATGGTCAAAACTGTTAGATTTGACAACTGTTTACTTCCCTATTGTTCACTTGTGGAACCGATGTAGAGGCCGTTACTATCATAGTTTTATGGTTTCTAACATTGCCGTTAAATGCGGAAAGGAAATTTAGATAAATCAGGGAAAGGCGGCTGGAGTGGATTCAAAATTCAAGGACCTTTTGCATTTTTCAAGGACAACAATTATTTTGTATTATTATTCTATTGTATTATTTATTATTCTATTGTATTATTATTCTATTGTATTATCTATTGTATATTTGTATTATTTTAATTATTTGATGTACAACAATTAGTGGCGCAGCCACGGGGGGAGGGGGGTCCAGTGGGTCCGGACCCCCCCCCCCAGAGGCTGGAGGTACTTGGGACCCAGGACACCCCCTTGGGGGGTCCCAGGTCCCGAGTGCAAACCGTTCCTAATAAATATTTTCCCTTTCGAGAAATTATTATTAACGTCTGATTAACCTAATATTTTAGCCTTGGGCCGTATCCAAGGGAAAGTTGGGGGTTCAAACCATCTCCCCTCCCAAAATTTTGATGTCAATGACCGCCTTCGGGTGAAAACCCGAAGCACGCGCAGGAGTGTAGATTGTGATTGCACGCGCAGGAGTGTAGTATTAAACCATTTTTAATCAATTTTAAAAAATTTAAAATTTTAAAATCTTTCAAACCACAGTATTGAAGAAACATCTGTAGTCAGCACTGATGCCTAGAAAAAAGTCTTGCACGCGCAGGAGTGTAGTATTAAACCATTTTTTAATCAATTTTAAAAATTTTAAAATCTTTCAAACCTCCGTTTTGATGAAATATCTGTAATCAGCACTGAAAAAAAACCCAGAAAAAAGTCTTGCACGCGCAGGAGTGTAGTATTAAACCAGTTTTTAATCAATCTTAAAAAATTTAAAATTTCAAAAAAATTCAATAATTCATGCTCTCACGGCTCAAGAGTGACATTACACTGTCGGGATTTTGACCCTGTCGGGAATCTGACCATGTCGGGATTCTGACCCTGTCGGGATTTCGACCTGTCGGGATTTTGACCTGTCGGGATTTTGACCTGTCGGGATTCTGACCCTGTCGGGATTTCGACCTGTCGGGATTCTGACCCTGTCGGGATTTCGACCTGTCGGGATTCTGACCCTGTCGGGATTTTGACTTGTCGGGATTCTGACCCTGTCGGGATTTTGACCTGTCGGGATTTTGACCCTGTCGGGATTCTGACCCAGTCGGGATTCTGACCCAGTCGGGATTCTGACCTGTCGGGATTTTGACCTGTCGGGATTTTGACCCAGTCGGGATTTTGATCTGTCGGGATTCTGACCCTGTCGGGATTTCGTCGTCGGGAACCTGATCTGTCGGGATTCTGACTGTCGGGATTTTGAACGGAACCCATTTAGAATAGGTTGAGGCCAGTGCTGAGAGGGATGGGAGGACATCATACCAAAAAAAAAAACATTTTGTTTCTTAGCAGAAAAAAAAAAGTTAGGCCGAGGCTCCCTCAAAAAAAACCAGCTACAGCACTGGTTGAAGTATATAAAATTTTTTTGATTTTGAAATTGTTTAATATAACACTGAAAATGAGTTTGACCTTGTTTTAAAAGGTGAAATTTCAAAAATTTTCTGGGGAAGGACCCTCAGACCCCCCATTTAAGAGAAAAGTTACAAACAATTCACAAAACCTTGGGACAAAGGTTAATTAATTGATTTAAAACCACCTTTAAATCATTGAACGGGTGCTTAACATAACATAACATAACACTTTATTTTTGGACATGAGACAAAACATACAGGGTGTTTCAAAAGTCCGTTTCACGGCTTTTATTTGGAACCAACGTCTCCTAGGGTCCTGGAAGTAAGGTCTACCCCTAGGTAAGTGACCCTGGAGAATCCATTGAGAGGACTTACAGCGCCCCTAGCGGCGAAATAAAAAAGTTAAAAAAAATATTTAAGGAACTAAAGGAGATAGAGCAAACACCTCAGTGAGAGTATTGTTGCCACTGTTATAAGTAACTCACTGAAAAAAATTTCATGAAAATATTGTGAATATTCACGGAGATATTAGCATGTGAAAATAGCCGGTTTTTAGAACCCAAAAGAGGAAAAGTTCGCATATTTGCAAGTTTTTCAGAGTTTTTATGTAGTTTTGTATCTTTTTAGTTAGATGAAGTAAAATTTTAATCAAAAAATTTAAAGAACTTGCAAATTTGCGAACTTTTCCGGTTTTGGTTCTAAAAACCGGCTATTTTCACATGCTAATATCTCCGTGAATATTCACAATATTTTCATGAAATTTTTTTCAGTGAGTTACTTATAACAGTGGCAACAATACTCTCACTGAGGTGTTTGCTCTATCTCCTTTAGTTCCTTAAATATTTTTATTTCGCCGCTAGGGGCGCTGTAAGTCCTCTCAATGGATTCTCCAGGGTCACTTACCTAGGGGTAGACCTTACTTCCAGGACCCTAGGAGACGTTGGTTCCAAATAAAAGCCGTGAAACGGACTTTTGAAACACCCTGTATACATACAAGTAGAACACGGACAAAAGACAGCACAAAAAAAACAAAGAGAAAATATAAACTGTAACATAATTATTTGTAGAAAATCAGGGGGAAAAAATATATATATTTATGTGGCAAGAGCTGCGTTTATTATCTATGAATTTTGAATAGTATTTCGATATCCGAGTGTCCTGAAATAAAAGAATGAATACCGGATTTAAATTCATGAATATTATTAGTTAATTTAAGTGTTTCACCAAGTTTATTAAATATGTATGGTCCCAAAAAGTCATGAGATTTATGAAATATTTCCTTTTTAGATTTAGGGATATATAAATTACCTTTAGCGTTTCTAAGATTAATAGTTAAATTTTTGGCTTCATATAAATGTTTATTATTATAAATAAAAAGTAATAAGCGAAAAATATAAAGTTCTCTGATTGTTAAGATATTTTTAGGCAGAAAGTTGTTTTTTAAATGAGATAAAATCTTATTTTGTAAATGAATTAAAGGTTTAATATTGTAATAATCAGATGCAAAGCATGTAATACCATAGTTTATAGTTGATTGTACCCAAGCAAAATATACAGTAGTTAGAAATTTATGGTCGATTATACGATGTAATTTAAAAAGTTTCAAATTAGTAAAACGCAATTTGTTTAACAAAGTGTTAATATGGGATTTCCATTTTAAATTACTATCAATATGTAATCCTAAATATTTTATTGTATCAACACACTTAATTGCATCACAAGTAGAAAAACTATTGCATTCAAGATTACAATTTGGTTTATGAATTTTTAGGGAATCCTTCAAGGTCATTGTAGATTTAAGGTTAAAAATCATAAATGTAGTTTTCAAAACATTCAGCTTTAACAGATTATCACAAAACCAAACATTTACTTTTTGTAATGAACAGGTGTTCATTTACTGGGGAAAATGCATATTTCGTAAAACCTCATGATAATAGTTTTATTTGATTCATAATGATGGTAAGCTAAACTATGTAAAAATGCGCGATGATCAAAATTGTGTCCTTCCAGTAAATGAACGGGGTATGTTGATTAGAAAGTACAAGTGTTCACATACTGGAAAGAGTAATTAAACTAAGATTTACCAGTAAAAGAACAACCTTTCATACTCTGGGAAACTGCTTATCTCGTGAACCAAAAGACCTATAGGCTTATTTGACGGCTTAAACTAGGACTAGGTTATAATAAAGATCAGTATTGTCTTTCCATAGAATAAATTTTTGATTTAAAAGTCTAGGTTTATACAGGGTGTATCATTATGAATGGGAAAACTTCTAGGGTACATCATAAGGGTTAAGAATTGCATAGGAACCCATGGTCCCAAACGACAGGCATGGACGTATGTAAGAGGGGGGTTTATGGGGTCCAGACGCCCTCCCCTTACCCTAAAACTTATGTCAGCCAAACAGAAAGGTTCCTGTCCCAAATATCCAAAAAATGAGTGAAAATATCAAATTTCACAAAATTTTCTGGGAGAGGACCCCCAGACCCCCCTTTTTTGCTTAAGGGCATGTATTAACCACAGAAATTTGTGATTAAGTTCACAAAAATTCACATTTGCCCTACATTTTACTCGGAAAGGGAAAACTATTAGAGACATTTTGGGTTCCAGAATCCCTTTGAAACAGTCTAGTAACGGCCCCCTTGGTCCTGAGGTCTTACAGGTTTTGCCCACCCCCCCGTCCCTCTTCGTGATAAAGGTTAACCTATGCTTTTATAACCCCTTGCTACGCTCAGAGGGAATTTCAAGATATACGACGTCCCTTTCGAAACCTCAAACTTTAAATTTTTCTAACGACCAACCAAAGTTACTCCTTAATGAAAAAGTGGGTAAATAGGGTTCGGGGGTCCTCCTCCAAAAATGTTTAAATTTTGGTATACTAAAACAGGGTGGCGACAGATCAGGGAAATCAGGGAGATCAGGGAAAAGTCAGGGAATTTCATTCATCTGGAAAAATCAGGGAAAAGTCAGGGAAATTCAGAAAAAAGTTAAAAAATCAGGGAAGATTTTAGTAATTCACGCCGCAAATACGCGCGATCCGCGATCGCATCCTTCACTCATTTCAGTGGCTGGGAAAGTCTGGAATTCCTATAAAAATCTGGAATTTCAATGAAAAATTCCGGATTTCTGCCGGAAATTCGGATGCTTCCGGACGTTTGCCTGTAAAGTTGGCATTTTTACGGCGTGAACGCGGGCGGAAAAAACAACTTCACGGTAGGTTCGCGATCGCGTTTTTCAAACTTCGCGTCAATATCCTTGGCTTTAAATGCTTGTTTTGGAGAAATTTTGGAGATTGGTAGTTCAAATGTGATGAATATTTAGCTGGCAAATAGAGCACTTTCAATCACATGACTCTGCCTAACAACGGCCTTAGCAACGTTGTTTTATTCCTCCAGTGACATCATGTGCGAATGCTCTATTAAGAGGTTTTTTAGAGGAATTTCCTGTTGTTTGCAAGAAGGCAAATAGAAATTTGTAGTTTGAACTTTAGAGTTTTAATATCAAAGAATTACAAGGTGTATTGATAATAGGATATATGAATATTTTAAAGTATCAGAAAGGAAATCTTACAAAATCTTCCATATGGGTAATTTTTTGGGGTTGAAATTAAACTTTTTGGACTTAAGTTTTTTTATTCCTTTCAGATTGTTTTAGTTTTTCATTTTCTGCAAATTTATACATTTTAAGTCAATGCATTAGAATAACTATTAATCATTATTTATAGTTTTATTAAAAGTTAAGATAGATTTTAATTTTTTGAAATTAAATCTGTCTAACAGTGGCGTATATAAGGGGCCTTGCCTCCCCCCCCCGAAATTCAAACTAGGTGTACCAAACAAGTTAAAATCCTGCTTTTAGGGTCAAATTACAAAAATTTTCTGGGGGAAGACCCCCAACCCCCCTTTTGTACTTGGAACGTATTATTAACGACTTTATTATAATAAGTTCATCCAAATCCTACCTAAAAATGTGTGTCCAAAATTCGAACTAAATTTTTCTGGGGAGGGCCCCCAGATCTCCTTTAGTACTTGAAACTCTGTTACTCATAACTTTTTTAATATTAAGTTCATCAAAATTCAAATCCTATATAAAAATGTATATCTAAAGTTTAAAAAATTAAAATGTACCAAAACTAGTTAAAAACCTGTTTTTTGAGTCAAATTTCCAAAAATTTTCTGGGGGAGGACCCCCAGACCCCCCTTTGGTACTTGTATAATTATGCTCCTCACAACTTTTCTTATATTAAGTTTTTTAGGGCCTAAATAATCACCTAAAATGTATTAAAAAGCTACATTGGACCTATTAAGTATGTTTGGGAGGGGCTGAGGAGTATTTTTGGCCCCCCCCGAAATAAATTCCTGTATATGCCACTGCTGTCTAAATAGGTTCATTTATTTCAAAATTACATGAAAATATTTTGTTAATATACTATAGCGTAATTACATTTTTAATCAAACCCTTTTGTGTAGCTAGGAACTTATATGAAAATTTTCTTCTATTAAACTATTTAATAGATATAGTTGTACGAAATGAAACACACATGTTCCTTAAAAAAATTATTGCAAACAATATCGGTCAGCCTTGAAATTTTCATCTGATAGCCTGGAAAAGTCCTTGAAAATCCTTGTTGAGTTTTTTTTTCCCGTAAAAATTGATTATTAGCATTAAATACATAGAATAATTGAAAATAATACATTATATTTCCTACTTGTATGTGTAGCTGAAGATTTGAATAAAAAGAATATTCATATTTAATCAATATGTCTTTTGATTAAAATTTTAAAATATTCTATGTATTATTTCTACATAAGAAATATTATATTATATCATTGTAATTAATATTTTAATATGCTTAATTACGTTCAAGTATTTCTTAGTTTATATAACTTCTAGTTTACAAATTACAGTTTATTAATATTTATCGTTAAAAAAATTTTGATGTAGGTATATCAGGGAAATTTTAAAATTATAGTCAGGGAAATCAGGGAAAAGTCAGGGAAATTTTTTCCACAGATTCTGTAGCCACCCTGTAAAAAGTCTTTTATAGCTACTTTTTAGGGGGTTTTCAGGGAGCTTGCGGTCACCCCTACCATCTCGACGGCTAGACGTCCTCCTAACACGCCTTAGAATAGGCCATTCCAGAGTCACGCATCGGTGCCTTTTGGCTGGGGAACCTCCACCGACTTGCCCTAATTGCCAGAATATTTTAACTATTAAGCACATTTTAACCTCATGTCCTAACTTATTATTTTACTATGTTCGCTATTTTAAAACTCCATCACCAGTTTCAACTGAACTTTTAGGTCAAAAACATCATCCATCAATATTTCAGTTTTTAAATGCCATTAGAATAATTCACGACATTTAATCATATGTACAATTGAAAAGATGCTGGCATCTCCGAAATTGTTTTTAACCTATCAACCTTTTAAAAATGGCGTATAGACTACGCTCGAGAACGTGCTTCACGCCCGCATCTTCTAAGTATTTTAATAAGCTTCATATTTTAATATTGGTTGGAAACAGACATGACTTTTAATTTAAATATCTTTTTAACTATTAATCTTGTGTTTGGCGCGGAATGTCCGATATAGGGAGCTTGCGGGCCGCATGTGGCCCGCCAGTTGGAAAACCCTGTTTTAGCTACACTTTCATTGTCCACTGCGACCCCTGAAAGAAGTTTCTTGAACCCCCCCCTTGTAAAAGCTATAGCTACGTCCATGCTAGTAGGTATTGATGATTAATTATGTTAAGATAATATATGGAATTAGTATATAACGTCGCAATCGATGTCTGGCAAGATTTGCAGCCACCTAATCCTAAGTACCGTTTTTGTGTGTGTGCGTGTATGTGTGTGTGTATTGAAGAAATTTTATAGTTCTTAGTAAACAATTTTCTATTTTATGTAACACAGGCTGATCAGTTGGAAAAAAATCATGGTATTTTTCAGTGTTCATTTACTGGAAGACACTGTTCATACTTAGGGCAAACTTTGTTCACTGGGTTTATCGCACTTTTTTCACTCAAAGCAGGATTCCTTCAAAACTATTGATTTCTGAGATCTGGAAATACTTCGATCATATAGCCAAGAAAACGCCAGTATGGAAACATACTTTATTTTTAGGAATTGACCGAGAAAAAGCCCTGAAAATTTTTTTTGAAGTTGGAAAATCGCAAACCCAAATGCTAAGTGTTCATTCACTGGGCGGTTCACCCTATGTTGGTAAATTTATACTTTGTTTTTCATTAAGTACTTTTTTAATTACCTTATACTGATCTTTATTATTTGTAGAATTTAAAAATTTATTATGAAAATAATCGGATTTCAAAGTTTTCAATTTATACTCCGTTTCACCCTAACTTGGCAGCGTGTAGAAGGCTACGTCGACCGAATTACCGCCGTTGCCATAGAAACTTGGGTTGCTAGGTCTTTGGAGAGTGGCCTTAACGAATTATATTCGCTCGATTTGGCGAGAAAAGAAAAATGCGTTTGCTAAAAATACATGCGTATATACATGCTATTTATTATAAGCGTAAAAGCTCACTCGTGTTTTACATTAATTAAATCTAGTTTTATGACATCATTATTTCTTATTTTTTTATTGAAGGAAAGAAATAATTGAATGTGATTTTATTTTAAACATTATCAGAAAGTTTTATTAAAAGTTGTCAGTTCAACACAAATTTATTTAGAGCTCTTGCTATTTTACCTTTGTTTTACTTATATACAATATTTTTTTTCAAAAGACTTACCTGAAAAAAAAACAAGCTTTTGCAAAACATTTTTACTTAATACTATTAATCAATTTGTTTTTCCATTCTTCTCCTAAATATGAATTAATCAACTCCTCAATTTTCTATTATATATATAATTTAGTTTTTTCTGGAAAAATTATGTTTTCCATATTCTTTTACACTGTCCCAAAATTTTTTAAAATTTTACATCTTTATTCTTTACACAATGCTATATTATTAAACAAATTTAATTTAATTCACTCACTTTGATTTTTTTTCTCAAGACTTACCTTTGGTTAATAGCTTATGAATAGGAGAGACTTAGGATTACAGATTTTGCATCTGTATTCTTTTTACACATGCAACGTATAACAAATTTAATTCAATTCACTTTGATTTTTCTTTCTTCGTAAGACTTACCTTTGTTTATTAGCTTATGAAATAGGAGAGACTAGGAATCCAACTTTTACTTTATTTTTTCTCTGCTGCAAATTATTTAAATTTCAGAAATTTTTCATAACAAATGGTGTGTATTTCTTCTCAATTAATATTTTTTACTGTTAATTAATCAAATTATTTTAAAGAGATAATATTGAAAATTATTTTACAAAGGAATTGAGCATCACTTGATGTGGAGATATTGGATCCCAACAGAAATAACAATCGCTATTCCAGAAATGTATATACATACTACAGTTTATCTTAATAATACTTTAAAAAATAACTGTAATTTTAAGTATTTCTTAGTATAACTATCTAAGTGCAAAAATACCTTTTCTGTTTTAAAATCAACTATGCAATATCTAGAGGAAATTTCTGGTACAGTTTAATTAAGTAAATTTAACTTTTAATTAATTCCTTTTTCCTAAAATAGTTGTTCAACTGAGAAAGCTAAAATTACAACAAATAATACCAAAAATTCCAATCATAATTACAAAAATCAACTAATTTATTTATCAACAAGCAATAACAAAATTGAGTTGTAATAATTGAAAATAAAATTAGATACATGTGTTAACCAGAATACTTGGAAAAAAGAAAAGAAAGCCTATCAAGTTTTTGAAACCATAAAAGTTCAATGCAAATATTTCAATTGACAAAAAAAAACACATATAAACAAAAGCAATCATGTTTTCCGTTTTAAGAATTAACTTAATTATTGAAGACAATCTGTATAATTTTTTATTAGAATTAATTAAATAGTTGTTTACAAAGGATATATGAAAAATCCGGTCAATGCAAAAATCTGTCACCGAAAAGCGTTTTATAAGTAATAAATTTATTACATGTTTAAAGCTGAGTTTTTTTAACGTGTCTGATTGTTTTTTGCATTGTCCGGAATTTCACGACACCGATACAAACATTAACATATTTGCATTTAAAAAAATATTCCTTGCCTCTTTCAATCGATCATTACTTTAGCTAAAAGAAGACTTATTATTGCTAGATCTAGAATAAAGGTATAATTATAAAATTGTAGCTAGATTTCAAAGCTATAATTAATTTCAGTATTTTTTATGTTTATGGAATTATATAGAAGAATTAAATATAATACAGTCAACTCTTTATTATGTGATTGGTTACTAGAAAAATTTAGCAGTGTAACGAGTGTTTGCTTTAAAATCACAACTATGTAATCCTAATTAAGTACAATAGTAGCATTTATCTAGTGTGTTTTTCGCAAATTTGAGACTGGTACATGTCTAACACTAATAAAATATTAATTTTCTTTGATAAATTTGACCTTCAATGATGATTAAAGGATTTATAGGGAAAACGATATACATTTTCCATTAAGTTAAATAGGAGTGATTGGGATAGGAAAATTTTGATAACATTACTGTAATCACAATAAGCAGAGTTGACTATAATTAAAAATAACTTGGTTCAAATCTGTTAACTTTCCCACAAAATACCTCCATACTCTTTTGGACACCGAAAAATGGAAATTTTAATTGTTTGATCTATAATTAACTGTTCAGGAAAACAGTTATAACTATTAAAAGTTATAAAAATTTGATATTTCAATATATGGCATCCAAAAGAGCTTGGTGATATTTAGCGGGAACGCTAGTATAAAATAAATAGTATTAAAGTCATTCTTCATCGGTCAGCGGTTCAGATTCCGAGGCAGTATCCGTTGATTCACAGTCAAATGAAATAATCACTTCTTGCCTATCCCACACTTCCTCGACAAGTCCATCTAATTCCCACATTTCTTTTTCTCTTTCAGTTACATGCTTAATGCAGTTGGTCCAATTTTCCGCAGAGACCTTGTCTATTGCTTCCTTTACTAACCCCCTAACCTCTGCGAGCTTAAAAGTTCTATTCTCTCTAGCCACATGTCCTTTTACCTGACTCCAAATAAGTTCAATTGGGTTGAGCTCACAGTGGTAGGGGGGTAGTCGTAAAACGGTGTGGCCCAATTTTTCCGCTATTGCCTCCACCTTAAAGCCATCATGCAAGTGCTTCACTGCAGACACTTTCTTTAAAAGTTCCAGCTTCAGCATGTCTTCAGTCCATGCAATGTTCTGATCCGACAGCCACTCTTGAATAGCACTTTTCTTCCAAGAGCCTGTCGGTATCTTTTCTTTTTTCACAGAGTGGTACGGCGCATTGTCCATAACAATAACACTGTTTGGCTTAAGTCTCGGTAAAATGCTTTCAAACCAATTCTCGAAGTGAGGCCCGTCCATCTCTTCATGGTAGTCCCCAGATTTTTTACCAACAAAAATGTTTTCCGCGTCAGGAACAAAGCCTTCCTCATTTCCAATATGAGTTATGATCAGCCGTCTCCCTTTTCCTTTGGGCGCAGTCAATCCTACGGTCAAATTCTTGGATGCAGCGTAGTAGCTATCTGGAACTTCGTTGTCTTGCCACACTCGATTTTGGGTATGGCCCTCATTCACCCACGTTTCATCAAGGTAGTATATTGAAGCCTTCTGCTTCTTAAACTCCCGAATTTTTCTTAGGTAGTTCCTTCTCCATAATATTATGTCCTTTCTTTCCAACAGCATGGACTGCCTTTTCCTTTGCTTAAAAGAAAACCCCATATCTTTCAGGATCCTGTATAGCGTGGAGCGGCTAATGTTCTGTGAAAAAATTTCTTCATCATCGTTCACTTCTTTCAACACTTTGTCCAATGTAGGAATTTCATTCCTACGAAAGAAAGCATGAAATTTTCTACGCACGCAAGAAAGTGTGAAATCATCATACTTTGTCTGCCTTGATTGTTTACCGACGGCAGCAGGTCGTTTTTTCCCGGGAGTGCTGAGAGGGCTCGATGTCTTCTTCTGTTTTTTTATACGAAAAATAGTCCTTGCACTTACTCCAGTGAGCTCCGACACTTTCTCCACAACTTGCCTTATGCTGTCCTCAGGATTTTCTTCACGAAGACGTGCATAAACATTCAATACGTTTTTGCGGGCTCCGCTTCCAATCGGCTTCCCTTGCTTTAAGGGCGTAAACAGCGAGGACGGTGACATCCGTTGCCGTGAGGTTGAGGGCGTACACAGTGTGGACGGTGACATCCCTTCATCTGCCATGTTTACAAATCGAAACAAAGCGATGTTGATGAAAAGGCACGAGATGATGAAAAAGCACGAGATGATGAAAAAGCACGAGATGATGAAGAACAAGATGAGGTAACGTATAAATGAAGACGATTAAATTTAAAGATAACGATGATAGCAAGTAAACAATTTAACGAAGAAAAAAGCACGAGAGATCAAAATAAACAAAGGAGCACGAGAGAGAAACGCAAAGCGAATGACGAAGAATTGGCGGGTGAAACGAAGCAAGCTCGCCAGGAATGTTATTTTGAGAACCGGTTTTCCAGCCAAACGGCGGGAAATTCATCGCGATGCTCCTTCTGCGTTGCCCGTTGACTATATTCCTTCGCTTTGATTAAAGACTATTAACATACGATTAAATTTAGTTAAATGATTAAACAACCAATAAACTAAACTGTTTGTCACATTTTTACAAATGAGTCCGCATATTCTTTACTTTTAAATACAATACAAGCTGGTACTATTTTTTGGGGCGGATTGTTACACTCTACCTTTCCCAGTGCTGCCAAGTTAGGGTGAAACGGAGTTTAGATTTCAACCTATTTCGGAGTGAGGTGAATTGATTTTTTATGTCTTGATTAAATTTATTTTTGCGATATTTTTTGTAAAACTTATCTTTTTCATTAATTAGATTTAATGTTTCCTGTGTTATCGAAGGTTTAATTGGGATTTTTTTTCTTATTGCAAATGTGAGTTACTTCCGACATAGAGATTATTTTACCTACTTTAGTCATAAAGTCACCAAATACCAGGTTAACATCAATGTTAGGTAACAACGGAAAACTTAAATTATAATTAGTTAATAACTTATTAAACAATCTAAGGTCACAAACTCTATTAACCATTTCATTAGAACTGGATGAAGCAGATTTTCCCAGACATAAGACTGATAATAAAGGAAAGTGGTTGGTCAAGGGATAATCTATTATCGCTGATTTTATTTTAAAAAGATTTGATAATCTATAGAAAACATGATCAATACAGGAATTTGCATCATTTAATTCTCTAGTTATACCAAATATATCAGGGTTAAGGCAATGAGTAGACATTACATTTAGATAAATAACAGTAGCTTTCGAATTTTCAAGAATATTAATATTTATGTCGCCTATAACCAAAATATTTTTAACTTTTGTAGCACTTAACATTTTCTCCAATTCATCTAGAAATATTGCTGGTTTAAATTGCTGAGATCTATAGATCCCAATTAATTGAAAGTCAATTTTAGAAGAAACAACTGAAACGCATTGTGCAGTAGGCATTGAAAAGGGAATATGAACAAAGTAAATTAAATTATTTTTTAAATATATAGCACAGCCACCTGATCTATTTGAATCGCGACAATGAAAGATTTCACAATAACCATCAAGTTTAAAAAAATTGTGTCCCATTTGACCCTATCCAAATTTCACTCAGAACTATAACATCAAATTGACAGTTTAAAATAGTTAAATAGCAAACAAGTTCATTAAAATTTGAGCGTAAGCTTCTGATGTTTAAGTGCAAGATCGATAAATGAGAGCGATCACAGATACACAAAAAATCCTTTATATCTGTTGATTGCAATACAGGGGTGCAGGGACAAAAAGAATCCGAATGAGATACGTTCAGATTAACCATCTAGTTTACTAAAATCACTCTCCTCCACAATTCTAATCGCTTTTGACTTTTCGTTTTTTCTCATGAAAATCTTTCCATCCCTGCACCAGACAAACTTGAAGTCTTGATTTTCTTCCCTGTATTGCTTTGCTTTGAACAACAAATATTTATTATGGCGAGTCAAATGATCATTTACATAATATCTAGCACTTATAAAAGAATCACATAATGACTTGATATCTAGGTCACGCTTACCCTTGGCCAATCGAATAAACTCATCCCTGTCCGATCTGAGGTTAAATTGACATACAATTGGTCTTATATTTCCAGCTCTAGATGGAACACGATGCACTTTAGCGATGATCAGAGGTTTGTCGTAACCAATATCAGTAGCAACACTTTGGAGGATGCTTGTTAGATTTTCACTAGTAGCTTCAGGGATTTCACTTAGTTCGATGTTACAGTTTCTTGAGTATTGTTCCAGTTCATTCAGACTTAAGACTTTGAACATCAAGACTCAGTGATTTTACTGTGTCGTTGTCAGATTTATGGATACTTTTGAGAGATTCGATTTCGGTCGTAGCTTCTGCCACTTCGTCCTCTAACGACTTGATTGTTCGATCTTTTCAAATAGCGGTTTCAGAGCCGAATCAATTTCACCTCTTATCAAGTTTCTCAATGAATCAAGCTGATCAGTATCAAAGGTAGCCATTTTGAGTTGGTTTCTGAAGAGACGTCTATATCTGGTATTCACTGCTATTTACGACAATACACAAAGTTCAGGACAATTTAGCTCATTTCAACCTTATTTAGCACATTAATAAGCGCTAGTTTAAGCTAAATAAGACCTTATATGCACTTAACAAGTAAATATTCTTGAGAAAAAGGTTCAATCAGAGGCCAAATCTGGGTTGGAAATGGGTTTTTATTGAGGAGAGAGCACGAGAAATCTCACATCCATGCAGTAGGCTTACAATACAATACTGAGTGCAAGTCGAAGTTAATACAGCTATTGCCAGATTCTAGATTGCATATATAACAGTCACAGATTGATTATTTCTCCCAACACCCTCCCTTAATCAATCTTCTCCAAACAATATACATGAAATACAAAAAAAGCACAACACTTCATTCATAATAATAAGGTAATCAGGCTCGAAAAATTAGACAGCACATTTCCCTTAGCTTACAAAACCTAGGTTTCGGTAAAGCTTTCGTGAACAAGTCCGCCACCTGTTCATCTGTACTAACATACTGTAAATTAATATCATGAGACTTAATAGCACTTCTTAAATACTTAAGCTTAATATCAATATGCTTTAATCTACCCGAGTTACATTCATTTAAAATAGACTTTATAGCAGACTGATTATCTTCAAAAACATTAATCTTAACATTATATCCCAAAACTTCTTTAATAAAATCATACAAAACAATTAAATCCTTAACAGCTTTAACTAGAGCTAATATTTCAGCTTCAGTCGATGAAAGAGCAATAGCAGTTTGCTTCCTAATGAAATATATGTTGATTATTCTAATAAATACTGTGTATAAATAGATGAACACAGATACAGATATAAGTTTAAATCAAGAGCTGTTTATTCGATGCGTGCTATGTTGACATGATATGATAAGATAATGATAGAAGTAGAAGTTGCAGTTATTATAGGTTAGACAATATTGATGTTGCCATCGGAAGTGAGTAACTTCAATACATAACATCTCCTTTTTTTTTTTTCTTTAAGACTTCCAATAACAACCAGATTAAAATGATATACTAAATACACTAATTTAAAAGTACATGGAGGCACGTGATACTCTTGCAATACATAATACCAAAATACTTGATTAAAGATACATGAAGGCACAATGATATTACAACCAGATTAAAATGATATACTAAATGCACTAATTTAAAAGTACATGGAGGCACGGTGATACTCTTGCAAATACATAATACCAAAATACTTGATTAAAGATACATGAAGGCACAATGATATTACAACCAGATTAAAATGATATACTAAATACACTAATTTAAAAGTACATGGAGGCACGGTGATACTCTTGCAAATACATAATACCAAAATACTTGATTAAAGATACATGAAGGCACAATGATATTCTTACAGCATATAATACCAAATTACTTAATTAAGAATACATGAAGGCACAATGATACTCTTACAGCTTATAATACTAAATTACTTAATTAAGAATACATGAATGATAACGATACCCCAGTGTTCAGTTACTGTATCGGCGAGGCCTTCTTATAGACCTCCCCGAACGTGTGGTTGTAGTCACTACTTGTGTATCTGGAGCAGATGAACCAGGTATGTCCGTAGAGGGGGAGCTTCTCACATGTACAACAACAGGGCTAGTGGTCAAGGGGACCACAGGAGAGCCAGTTGTCACAGGAGCTGTCACTGGGTCCATCGAAAGGTTAGATGTTGCTGGCAAGTCGTCATAGAGATCATACGACTCTGTCGTTTCTTCTTCCCTTTGTTCAGAAGAGCGGAAGATTTTGATATGCCCTCTATTCCTACGGTACGTAGCACCATTGTGTGCTTGGATGTAGTAGGATCTGGGCTGAGGTCCTACTTGAGTGACTTTCCCTCTACACCATCTGTTGCGGTGTAGGAAAATCACCTCTTGATTCATTTCTAGAGGCTGAAGAGGACGAGAGTGATTGTCGAACCACCTGTGCTGTCGCTGTTGACGATGGCTCAGTTGCTGTTGCACTTCCTTGCAGTTGTAGTGGGGAGTCAGCTGCGAAGGAAGAGTGGGAATCAGGGTTCTGATTCGTCGACCCATCAGGATTTCAGCCGGTGAAGGTATACCATCCATTGGAGTGTTTCGGTATTCCATAAGGAGTAAATGGACATCCTTGTTGTCTTGAGCAGCTTTGATGAGGCCTCTCTTGACTGTCTGGACACAGCGCTCAACTTGTCCATTCGATCGAGGAAAGCCTGGACTAGATGGATTCCAGACTATGTCCCAACTTTTACAGAAGGTAGCGAATTCACGAGAATCGAAAGGGGGTCCATTGTCAGATACAATCTGTTCTGGTATGCCAAACCTGGCAAAGCACGTTTTGAGTGCATTTATTACAGCTGGAGCATTTGTCTGATGCAGATGTTGGAGCTCGATGAACTTGGAGAAATAGTCAATCATCAGAAGGTAGGTAGTAGATGCGAGATGAAAGAAATCGATGGCAATTTTTTGCCATGGTCTCTCAGGCAGTTCTCGATCTAGAAGTGGTTCTTTAGTGTTTTGCCTCTGATTGAGCTGGCAAATTGAACAGGTTGCCACCATGTTTTCAATCTCGGATGAAATTCCTGGCCAGTAGAGAGATTGACGCGCAAGATTTTTACAGGTTACAATCCCTCGGTGGCCTAGATGCAATTTCAGCAATACATCTTTGCGACAGGACTTTGGTATTACAAGTCTTTGACCACGACACAGTAGACCATCTTCAATGTGTAGCTCTGATTGGAATGTCCAGTACGGCTTTGCTTGAACACGTACACTATGCCTGGATTGTGGCCATCCATTCAGAACATAGTTCCAGACACACTGCAGCTCGGGATCATCCAAAGTAGCTTGGCGTAGCTCATCCAGCTTTGACGGAGATGCTTGGATCACAACTGCAACCATCAGATGAAGATTGTCCAGGTCAGTTGTTGAGACCGGTTCTGAATGTAGAGGTGCTCTGGACAAGGCATCAGCTACGGCTAGGTGTTTGCCAGGTACATGTGTAAGTGTGAAGGTGTACCGTTGAAGTCTTAACAGCAGGCGTTGCAAACGAGGTGTTATAGCATCAAAAGCTTTGTGTTTTCCCGTAAGCAGGGCACTTACGTGGTTGGTGATTAGAGCCACAACGGGAGCAGGTTTTCCGTCTAGGTGGTTGTCTGGGATGCTTTGGTGGTTTGTAAGCTTTAGGATAGTTGGGTCGCTTATTAACCCGGTCAACTGCATCCACTTGAGCCGGTACAGGAGATGAGCTGCACATGGCCCTTGAGTGCAGTTTGGAGAGCTCCGTAGATTTACATATATCTACAGCTGTTCTCAGGGTGAGCTCTGGTTCCCTGAGAAGGCGCTCTCTTAAGATGTTGTCCTTTAGACCATGGATGAGGCGGTCTTTGACGTTCCTGTCATAGGCTGTGCCGAAATCACATTGGTCGGCCTGCAACTTCAATTCCGTCACGAAGGAGTCCAAATTTTGATCCGCTTTTTGTGATATGTTGTTGAATACATATGTGGCCAATGTTGCGTTTCTGTAAGGACGGTAGTGCTCATCGAATTTATCTAACACGTCCTTCAGATACTCCTTGTACGAATTCTTTCCGATTATGTTGAGCAGAAAGGCTATCCTCGTATCCTCCTCTTCTCTATGATACTTTACTGCCGTTTCGAAGAGTTCGTAAGAGCGGCGCCAGTCGGCCCACGCCTCGGCGGGATTATCGCCCGGGATGAAGTGCTCCATTCGAAGATAATTATGTGCCATATTGAAAAATTTGCGTATAGATGAATCGCTTTTACTTTGACACCATGAAATATATGTTGATTATTCTAATAAATACTGTGTATAAATAGATGAACACAGATACAGATATAAGTTTAAATCAAGAGCTGTTTATTCGATGCGTGCTATGTTGACATGATATGATAAGATAATGATAGAAGTAGAAGTTGCAGTTATTATAGGTTAGACAATATTGATGTTGCCATCGGAAGTGAGTAACTTCAATACATAACACCTAACACTCCACATTATTGGACACTTATTAAGCATAATTATGTAACCCGAAATTTACTTTCTATCAAGGGAGTCAGATCCCCAATCAGCATCTACATAGCAATTTAACACATAATTATCCAAAACAGATTTATTAAATGATAGTTTCAACTCAAGTGTACCCTTAATATAACGTAAAATTCTTTTTAATCCCATCCAAGCAGCCTCGGTGGGCTGCTCCTGGAGCTGACTTAATACATTTATAGAGAAAAGAATATCTGGTCTAGTTGTCATTGATAGATATAATAAAGCACCTACTAGTTCTCTATAAGGACCCTGAAACTTTTTACCATCAACAAAATCTGAAGTTGTCACTTTAGCAACTGAAGGAGTATCACACGATTTACATTCAGGCATATTAAACTTATTTAACACTTTCAGCATATAAGATTTCTGGCTTACGTAAAACTTATCGTTATCATAATCCAATTGAATACCAAGAAATTGATTATCATTTTCACATTTTGACATTTCAAATTCTTTACTTAGGAGTTTAATTACAACTTTAACTTCATTTTCATTAGAACCCATAATTAAGATATCATCAACATAAAAAATTACAAATATTTCACCATTTTCCCTTTTTCTAACGAATACACACATTTCACTCTCTAGCTGAACAAAGTTCAAATGAAGTATAAAGTCCTTAAACCTTTTAAACCACTGTCTAGGAGCCTGTTTAAGACCGTACAGACTCTTAAGGAGTCTACATACTGGACCACTGCTGTCGTCAAAACCTGGCGGTTGTTCCATAAAAATAGTCTCAGTAAGTTCACCATTCAGAAATGCAGTTTTGACATCAAGAGCAAATGTTTTCATACCTTTCTGCAGAGCTATAGCCAGAACAACTCGAAGAGAGTTCAAGCTGACAACTGGAGCAAAGGTTTGGTCATATTGGAGACCATGCTTCTGTTCGAAGCCACGAACCACTAATCTTGCTTTATAGACATCATCTCGTTTAATGCGCAACACCCAACGGCATGTCAGTGCCTTCTCTCCTTTTGGCAATTCCACAAGTTTCCATACATCATTCTTTCTCAAGGACAGCATTTCTTCATCCATCGCCTTTTTCCACGGCACTCGCTCTTCTGGAGGAAGACTTTCAACATCCTCATATGTGATGGAATCCACATTACTTGCCACTGCTTCGTACACATAGTAGTCATCTAATCTTCTGGGTGGCCTGGTGTTCCTCCTTGGTCTTGCTTCATCATCATCGGGGTTCACATCTTCAGAATTGTCGTTTTCAGGATCAGCAGGATTTTGAGCTTCATCGTCATTGTGTCCTTCTTCTAAATCAATGGTCTCTGGAATCGTTGGACTTCTGACTTCCTCATCATCATTCTCCATTTGCTCGATGGTTACTTGCATCTTTTCTTCGTTGAACCTCACACTGCGAGAAACAGAGATTCTCCCAGTTCCTGGATCCATCAGGCGATAACCCATACTTGAGTATCCAATAAAAGTCATATTTCTTGACTTAGGGTCAAGCTTTTTCCGATGACAATCCGGAACTCTCATGTAAGCGTCACATTCAAAGACCCTGATGTTATTCAGGTCAGGCTCCTTACCATGTTTTAAGGTGTAAGGTACCCCTTGGATGGACTGATTTGGTGTCCTGTTCTTTAGGTAAGCTGCAGTCTGGACAGCAAACCCCCAATAGGTTTTTGGTAATCTGGCATCATACAGGAGCGCTCTGGCTTTCTCAACCAGGTACCTGTTGGCCCTCTCAGCCACACCATTCAAAGAAGAAGTATAAGGCGGAGCGGGATCAATTGTCACACCTTTATCTCTGCAGAGTTTGGCCAATGCCCCAGACACAAACTCTTTCGCATTGTCGCACCTGATTTTACACAGTTGGGGATTTGCCTTCAGAAAGCAATTCAGCACGTGAATGACATCACTCTTGCATCTCAACAGGTGTACTTCACAAAATCTATAGTAGTCGTCTGTAAGTGTAACAAAATACTTTTCTCCATTGTTGGTGCTGGGGTCAATCGGGCCACATATGTCCATGTGCACCATCTTCATGGGACTAGATTCTCGGCTTCTTGGGCCCCTGCCCAAAGGTGCGTTAGAGTGTTTTGCAATAACGCATTCCTTGCAGAACGTCTCATCAAAAGGTAGACCCATTTCCTTCAGCACCCCATTGGACGGGTGTCCCAACCTTCTGTGCCAGAGATCACTAGTCATAGCAACATGGGCCGAAGCTCTTTCTGGTTTAAAAGAACTGATATATTGCCCCTTTTCATTTAAACTGGCAAGATTAAACTTGACCATGCCCTTTTGTGCAATAGCTTTACCATCCTGGAACACAACACTGAATCCAGTGTCCTGGATGTTTTTGACAGTAATCAGGTCACCACAAGACTCTGCCACATCTCATTGGCGGTGTTCTCCTGTGCAATCGCCGCCAGCACCGTATCATCCAGATACGTCAAGAGCAGCGCGTACGCTCTCTTTGATTCCTTCACTTCAGAGTCTTTCGATTGGTCGCATTCCTTTACCAGATAGTTCTCCAGACATTTCGCCGCGAATACGGCCTCCACCCGACGCTTCCACAGCGGATAATTCTTCCCGCTGAACGGTTCTATTTGAAGCCGCGTGCTTTCCGCCATTTAGGCCTGCCTTTCGACGCCGCTCCTCTCACTCAAAGTATACAATTCACCCGTTCATCTTCACTCCAGCGTGTTCTTCGGAATCACGCTCTGCTCTTGAGAAAAAGGTTCAATCAGAGGCCAAATCTGGGTTAGAAATGGGTTTTTATTGAGGAGAGAGCACGAGAAATCTCACATCCATGCAGTAGGCTTACAATACAATACTGAGTGCAAGTCGAAGTTAATACAGCTATTGCCAGATTCTAGATTGCATATATAACAGTCACAGATTGATTATTTCTCCCAACAAATATAAAGTAAATAAATTTCAAGAAGTTTAGTCAGAGCAGAAAAACACGTCGACATCAGCATTCTCAGCTGTTGCCACCTCCTTGCGAAAAATATTATATTTGGAGGAGTTAATCATGATTTTGTAAAATCCTTCTGACGGAAATCCCAAATCCTTAGCTCTTCCCCTCCCCATCTTGGTCCACATCCGACGCCAGACTGAATACAAAAATAAATTCTCTCTCTTGAGGGGTTGATTGCACGTTGGGAGGGGACATTTTGCTTATTTAAATTTTTTCCCTTTTGTATACCGAACTAATCCCTAAATTTCTCCCTATCACTACCCTGTTTACATATATCAACTTCACAATATTACACTTCAATATACAAGTCAATCATCAAATATCGGTAAAATAATCATATACATAAACTGCGTATACCATTAAGTTAACTATTCCATTATATATTTTAAAATCACCCAACTATCAAAAACTACCCTTGACCTGCTAACATTTAACACATTCCCTCATTAGCTTCTCCTTTTTCATCACATACATTATAGCAACAATTGAAACTCTATATCAATTATGAATGGTGTATGCATACAGTTTATATCTTTACTTTTTCTAAATTCTGGCATTAATACTCAACTGAACCAATACAATTTCATATACACAATTTGAAGTTCTATCAATGTCCAATCAATTTCTATCATTCTAACATTTTACTTTAAAGCGACTGTTGAGCTTCCACACGGCACCAACTGTAACGTTGTTTACTGACTGTAACGCTGGTGCGTGGTAAAAATCTGATACAAAATTATGATCGTATAGTGGTAACATTAAGTTTACTAGAAAGTTATGAACCGCAATTACTCAGTTCCCTCAACAGTAACAAAACAATATTAGATACAAAATTAACAATTTATTCTCAATTCATTGGACATTTATAGACAACTATTGCAACTCCGAATATACATTACTTATCACACATATACTTTTACACACTTAAATTGAGCACACAAGAGAGTCTCCGCACAGTACAAAGTCTTAAATACATTTCACAAGTTAATACCCTACAATACGAGCCAATATTATCAGTTATAATTCCTTCATAATCGTATTCTATTAATAGGTAGTCATGCTATACAACAAATTGGCGGATGGAAAACTTGGGTACTCACCCCTTAGGACCGTCGTGTCTGCCATGATCTTTGTTGACTCTTCACGTCGGTGCACTTCTTTAAAAATATAACTAGCGCGGAAAATTGGAATCTCGAACTCACAATATTTTAAAAGAAACTCTGATGAAATTCTCTATTGCATCTGTTTTTATAACCTTTCCTCTATTCTCTTTAAGCGGTCCAATCCCTGAATATTTCTAACACCCCCTTTACATCCCTTTTCTCTCTCAGCAAATCGGCGCTGGTTTTCTCCCACTTTCCTGGGCTTAGGTCCCTTAAACTCCACCTTTCTTAATCATTATTGGTCAGAGCCTCCCCCTTATTGCAAATCAGATCAAACTTCTTATTCCCACGAGATTACCCACTTAATTTTGCCCCCCTGGTTGACCGGCACACCTTTCCTCCAAAAACACCTCTTCAACGCGCCCGGCAATTTTGCTCTGGGCAACCCGCTCCGTCTCTCTTTTGATGTCAACCCGCCGTAGACACATAAAAACTATCCCCACAAATGTAGCCCCTAGTACCGAAAGTATAGCCTCTAGTCCCGACATCATTCCTTAGTAACTTTGCCGGCTAAGAAGGGCCACCATGTTCGTCCGAGAGGACCACCTGGCATCTGTTACATACTATTGCTTATCCTTAAAACCCTCCTTTATTCAACTGCCCAGGTTGCCGATCTTTTCCCACCATTAATTTTTCCCCATAAAATTCCATCCACGAGAGGTATTCATGTGCCTTGTTGCTACCCGAGAGTATTACATTATATTATTTATGAAATGTAATGATGATAATTTCATCACCATTACAATCCATGAACGAGATATCTACTCACATTTAAATTAATAGGGTTGGTTGGGGTAAGTGGGACCCCTTTTTGGAACACTACAATTACAGAATGTTTTCTTCAGGTTCGAATGGTTCGGGAGACTTATAAAGAAACCCTCGAAACTATTCCCCCACCCCACTGTGTGTTTTAATTAATTTCTCGGCAACGTGAATAAAAAAAATACAACTTACAGCTGTAAGTCGAAGGATTCTTCGTGGTCGAATCCATGTACCTAGGGGTAAACCTTACTTTCATGACTCTAGATAAAAAATAAAGTTCAAAATAAAAGATGTAAAACGGACTGTAGAATTTTAAAATTTTCTTTAAAATTATTAATTACATAAGGAAATTACTAAAAAGTATTTTCTCTATACTATCATAGAAGAAAGCCAAATTTTAAAATCTCTCTATATATAATGAAGGTGTCCCTGGGTTCCTGCCTGGGTTCCTGGCTGGGTTCCTGGGTTTGTCCGGAACAGATTTGGCTCAATTTCTCCAAAACTACCCGTCCGAATCGAACCAAACTTGGTACACATAGGTATGGGGACGGGGGAAAGACAATGACATCATTTCCAAATTTCTAAAACCACCCCTTCCCCCCCTTTTAGGCCTTTTTGTAAAAATCGCCTTACTTCTCCACTAAAGAAGATCTGTTTAACTCGCATTGTTGCAAATAATACAACAAAAACAATTTTAAACATAAAACAAAGTATTTAAAGATAAAACTTGGCTAAAATTGTTTTAAATGTTTTAAAAAGGTTATTAATAATTTAAAAAATTAAAAACGGCCCTTATAAAAAACTTTATAACAGTATTTTCTTATTAAAAACTTCATTTTCCATGAAACTTTAAGTTGAAATAGAAAGTTTTAAGAATTAGACTGGTTAAAGTAAAGATTACATCATGCAGTTTTTTTAGAAAGTTGATGATAGAAACACTAGATCAATTTGTTATTTAACCTTATAATTTGTTTCTTTGGTGTAGTTTAACGGGATTTTTTTTTTCAATTTAAACAGGGGGTATTTACAAATTTTGGGATTTCAAAAGTCTGTAATAATTTTAATGGAATTTTTTTTCACTTAGAATGGATAATTGGGTAACTGTCGTAATTAAATGTGCAACACCGGAACTGGATGGTTAGGTTAGATTTACACAGTTGGAACCGGGAGGGAAAAGGCACAGGGAGCACGGTGATGAAAATGCACCGGGAACACCGAGATGAAAAGGCACCGGGGACACCAAGATGAAAAAGGCACCGGGATATGAAAAAATACTGGGAACACCGGGATATGAAAAACTACCAGGATGATTGGTAATTATGGTTACAGAAAATTAGGCATGTAACTTGAGAAAATTTTAATAAATTGATACACTCCACCCGTGCAAGGCCGGGCATATCAGCTAGTATAAAATAAAAAAGACCTGTTTAGGGGTTAAGTTTCTAAAGGTTATTTGTTTTGTTTGAAAAAAAAAACCTAGTATTTAAAAGTAATTAGTTTAAATGGACTCTAACCGCCTATCTGGTTCGAGACTTCACGGAACCAACACGTGACCTACAACTGAGTTTGCAATTGGTTACCACAGATACTACACTAGTAGATCTACTAGTGTAGTATCTGTGGTAACCAATCGCAAGCTCAGTAGGTCACGTGTTGGTTCCGTGTGACGTCAGACGGTTAGAGTCCATTTTATTTTTCTCTTGACCACTGTCTCTAGGGGATACAGATTCTAGCTCTTTAACGATTCTTAAAACCATGCTTAATCTTCCTAAAGGAACTTGGTGTAAAATTTTGAAGAGAAGAGCCAAAAAGAAAAAAAAATCTGGTACACCGGTCGAGCAGGTTGGATTTCTACAAGAACCCCGAGTGCCACAAAACAACGATTTGACTTTGGTCTGAAGGTATGGTGGTGGAAATTCGCATCATAAATCTTACAAAGAAGTCCAAAGAAAGGACAGTCAGAAACCTATAGGGAAGATGGGATGCACGAAAGATGGAAAATAGCAACTCTGAAACAGTGGTAAAATTTGAATAATCGTGTATGACAATTTTAAGAGTGTAACCGTTAATATCGAAAATCTGGTAAGGCACTGAATCTCCAACATTCCTGGGGCCAGAAAAATACCATAAAAGAGCGGGATCATCGATGTCTGAAGAGAACCATTAAGCATGGCAGGAGGACAACTCTATCCCTAATTGGGGCGCTACTTGTCCTACTGTGGGCCTCGCGCCATAAAAAATCAATCAACCTACCAACTATCCCTAATTGGTGCAAATTTTGATACTTGGACATCAACAAGGTTCAAGACATTTCAATTTCACCAATTTGAGAAAGAGTTGCACATCTGTCCCATTAAGTAGTTCTCTTCAGTTGTCGATGGTTCCGCTCTTTCATAGTTGGAGATGCGATGTTTTACCGGATTCACGGTACACTCTTAAAATGGCCTGACTAATCAAATTTTATCAGTTTCGAATATGCTGTTTGTCATTTCTCGTGCATCCCATATTCCCTATGGATTTATACCTCCCTTATGAACTACTCAACAGAGATTTTCCTCCAGCATACCTACAGACAATAGTCGCATCTACGCCACGCCGCTTTGTGGCACTCTGCATGTTTGCAGGAGCTCTACACGATATTAGTAAGGTGTACAACTTTTCTTTTTTGGCTCTAAGTGTATTTGTCTTTTTGATTAATGTTTTTTTTTTCAGACATTTGACTATGAACCATTTCTTGACAGTGACGTCACAGGTAGAAGTGAGGAGCTTTGACAAGACGCTACACTTTCTAGCTACCTAATTGGCGAGTCAGAGCCGACTCGCTCGCTGTTTTTATCGCCAATTAGGTAGCTAGTAAGTGTGGCTTTTAATTGAAGCTCCTCCCTGCAACCCGTGACGTCACTGACAAGAAGCGTTGTAATCTAGTATAGGGCCGAGCCACAGAGTACTAGAACAGAGAGTCCACGGCCATAGGCCATAATGGAAATCGAAAATCATGACATCTTGTTACAGGTTGGGAGAATTGTGGCGCTGGGATCGCACTAAACTCACTAGCGTCTGGATCCAGTCTTAATTGTTCGCCGGCTGCCTATGGGAGATCGAAAACACCTTTTTGCGCATGCGCTGAGTTCTAATTTGGCGAGAGATTTAAGCGGCTGGCATACGTTCCAGACTCTAGTGTGGCGCCCTCACATCAGTAACGCATTTGAAAATAGCCTCGTGGACCCTCTGTTAGGATATTTCTCTGTGGGCCGAGCTATCGAGGCAAACAGCCTCGGATGATCGTAGTAAGTATCTAGTATAGGGAGACTGATCCTGATGTATCTTTTAATCTCTCCTTAGTTTATCCCAATAAAGAAATTTCACTGAATTATGTCTTTTTATTGATTTTTTACGGAACCGATTACGCTCAGACTAAGCATGCGCGTAAATTTAGTATGTAGGACGCGCAGGTATAAAGCGCATGCTGGAGCTCACCACGGAGCACAAGTAGTCCTAGTTATGCTAAGCTCAAGAGGTGGAATAGGTGAGTTAAAGTTCAAATGCATAGATTTACTTTGTAGTGTATATGCTAGTCAGTAAACGGGTTGAACAGGATTTTTAAGTTGGACTTACAAGGAGAGGATCCCAACGTGTCATCACCGATTTGGTTCATTTTTGGTGTGGAAGTAGTGCATGACTAGGACATCAATTTGTGAAAATATTAAGAAGCAACTTTCAGAAATTTTGGAGAAAATCGCGATTAAAAATTTTATATTTAAATATCTGAAAAGATTCGTGTCTTGTAAGCGGCTTGTGGTGTAGCGGTAAGAGTTGCGATTCCCACACCAAAGGTCCTGGGATCGAGTCTCGCTGCATACCATAATTTTTATTTTCCAAACAATTAAGAGCGCAGGTATGAAATAAACTTGCAATAATATTTAATTATTAATTTTAAAATAATTCTTCTTGTGTATGAAAATTTTTTGGTAAATATATAATATTTACAATAAGATCATAAAAAATTGGATTTAATAATTATTTTTTTTGGGAAACAAGGAAGGAATAAAAAGATTTTTTCAAAACAAAAAAAAAATATTTTATAGATAAAGTTTTACCTTAATTTATCCCTAACTATTCAAAAGAAAAGTACGCAACTTTGTTATGCTAAAAGGGTTTGTTATGTGTCTGATTTGATTGTTAAAATAAACATTTTTTTTGGTAAGTGTATAATGTTTACAATAGGATCATAAAAAATTTGATTTAATAATAATTTTTTTTGGGAAACAAGGAATGAAAAGATTTTTTTCAAAACAAAAAAAATATTTAAAAAAAAGTTTTAAAATTGATAATTATAAATATAAATATTATGTACTACTTTATTTCATATCTGTGCTCTTAATTGCATGGAAAATAAAAATTATGGTATGCAGCGAGACTCGATCCCGGGACCTTTGGGTTGGAAATCGCAACTCTTACCACAACATCACAAGCCGCTTACAAGATGCGAATCTTATCAGATATATAAATACATGTTAAAATTTTTAATCGCAATTTTCTATAAAATTTCTGAAAGTTGCTTCTTAATATTTTTTACAAATTGATGTCCTAGTCATGCACTACTTACACGCCAAAAATGAACCAAATCGGTGATGACACGTTGGGATCCTCTCCTTGTTAGTTGACCAAAATTTGTAGGACCTTCTTATCAATTGAACTTGCGAATTTTAGTCAGCATTCAACCCGTTTTCTGACTAACAAAAATACTACCAAGTTAATAAATGGAAGTGTCTATTTGGACGGCAAAACCGACAGTTGGCGCATGCGCCGTAGGTCTCGCGGTTACGTAGCAGTCCCGGCGCTCCAATCAGAACCGTTGCCGAGTACAGAGGACTGGAGTTAGAGTATATTTGCCGGCCAAATAGACAGTGCCTTAATAAATACATTTGAACTAGAAATAACTTGTGCTCCTTGGCTAACTCGCAACACATAGGTGAAAATAAAAGAAGTGAGTCGTACATCGCTTTAGATTCCCATTATATCACATACAAGAGGGTATACAAAGTCTGGTCACTTTTGAAAATTTCATTAAGACCGAATAAAAAATAAGTTTTCAGTCTCAGCATTGTAATGTCTCGGATTTTTATAGAAAAAAGATTTTATACAAACAAGTTAATAGATGGAGCCCGCCTAGTTAACAATGTTCCGTGTTCGATTCCAGAGAAGGACCCCGAAGAACAGATACCGCATACAACAAATATGCTAAAATTGGTAATTTCCAATGGGCTGGTACTGGATTTTTCATCCTTGACCACTGTATTGCCTTAAGAAGTACTAACCCAGCGAGCACCTGTGGACTGCTAAGATTGGTAGGTTGTATTTTTATGGCACAAGGCTCACATCCGAGCATAGAGCGCAAACCAAGACAAATTATAGATACTATTTAGAGAGTGAAAGTCCTAAAATATGCTATAACGCAGATTACAGTACAGAGGGACGCATTTTTATGTAGGTTTTACTAGGAATTGCACACGGACTCCCGATTTTTATCATGGCGCCATCTATTGACATCTTTATAAACTACATTTTTTAATTGCCATACAAGAAACCCCGTGACAATACGATGCTGTGACTAAAAATAGTTTTTTTATTCAGTTCAGATTTCCCCACCGTGTAGAAGATTGGGCGAACAAAAGTGAAAGGGTTAAGCTAATGGTTAGATAAAATATGTACTATTCTCTGATAGCATAAAAAATCGCGTGAGTTTGTACCATCATGGCTTAGTTGGCAGAGTCAGTTGCTTTGGGATAGAGTATCTGGGTGGCCTTAAGTTCAAATCCACCTCTGGAATTAAATTTATTTTTCCTCTAAACTATTTCTAAATAAATAGTGAATTTATTGGGTAACCTTAAATAAACAAACATATGAGGCGTAACTGTGCCCTGATGGCTCAGTTGGTAGAGTCAGGTGCTTTGGGATAGAGAGTATCTGGGTGGCCTTAAGTTCAATTCCCACCTCTGGAATTAAATTTATTTTTCCTCTAAACTATTTCTAAATAAATAGTGAATTTATTGGGTAACCTTAAATAAACAAATATATGAGGCGTAACTGTGCCCTGATGGCTCAGTTGGTAGAGTCAGGTGCTTTGGGATAGAGAGTATCTGGGTGGCCTTAAGTTCAATTCCCACCTCTGGAATTAAATTTATTTTTCCTCTAAACTATTTCTAAATAAATAGTGAATTTATTGGGTAACCTTAAATAAACAAATATATGAGGCGTAACTGTGCCCTGATGGCTCAGTTGGTAGAGTCAGGTGCTCTGGGATAGAGAGTATCTGGGTGGCCTTAAGTTCAATTCCCACCTCTGGAATTAAATTTATTTTTCCTCTAAACTATTTCTAAATAAATAGTGAATTTATTGGGTAACCTTAAATAAACAAATATATGAGGCGTAACTGTGCCCTGATGGCTCAGTTGGTAGAGTCAGGTGCTTTGGGATAGAGAGTATCTGGATGGCCTTAAGTTCAATTCCCACCTCTGGAATTAAATTTATTTTTCCTCTAAACTATTTCTAAATAAATAGTGAATTTATTGGGTAACCTTAAATAAACAAATATATGAGGCGTAACTGTGCCCTGATGGCTCAGTTGGTAGAGTCAGGTGCTTTGGGATAGAGAGTATCTGGGTGGCCTTAAGTTCAATTCCCACCTCTGGAATTAAATTTATTTTTCCTCTAAACTATTTCTAAATAAATAGTGAATTTATTGGGTAACCTTAAATAAACAAATATATGAGGCGTAACTGTGCCCTGATGGCTCAGTTGGTAGAGTCAGGTGCTCTGGGGTAGAGAGTATCTGGGTGGCCTTAAGTTCAATTCCCACCTCTGGAATTAAATTTATTTTTCCTCTAAACTATTTCTAAATAAATAGTGAATTTATTGGGTAACCTTAAATAAACAAATATATGAGGCGTAACTGTGCCCTGATGGCTCAGTTGGTAGAGTCAGGTGCTTTGGGATAGAGAGTATCTGGGTGGCCTTAAGTTCAATTCCCACCTCTGGAAATTAAATTTAATTTTCCTCTAAACTATTTCTAAATAAATAGTGAATTTATTGGGTAACCTTAAATAAACAAATATATGAGGCGTAACTGTGCCCTGATGGCTCAGTTGGTAGAGTCAGGTGCTTTGGGATAGAGAGTATCTGGGTGGCCTTAAGTTCAATTCCCACCTCTGGAATTAAATTTATTTTTCCTCTAAACTATTTCTAAATAAATAGTGAATTTATTGGGTAACATTAAATAAACAAATATATGAGGCGTAACTGTGCCCTGATGGCTCAGTTGGTAGAGTCAGGTGCTCTGGGATAGAGAGTATCTGGGTGGCCTTAAGTTCAATTCCCACCTCTGGAATTAAATTTATTTTTCCTCTAAACTATTTCTAAATAAATAATGAATTTATTGGGTAACCTTAAATAAACAAATATATGAGGCGTAACTGTGCCCTGATGGCTCAGTTGGTAGAGTCAGGTGCTTTGGGATAGAGAGTATCTGGGTGGCCTTAAGTTCAATTCCCACCTCTGGAATTAAATTTATTTTTCCTCTAAACTATTTCTAAATAAATAGTGAATTTATTGGGTAACCTTAAATAAACAAATATATGAGGCGTAACTGTGCCCTGATGGCTCAGTTGGTAGAGTCAGGTGCTCTGGGATAGAGAGTATCTGTGTGGCCTTAAGTTCAATTCCCACCTTTGGAATTAAATTTATTTTTCCTCTAAACTATTTCTAAATAAATAGTGAATTTATTGGGTAACCTTAAATAAACAAATATATGAGGCGTAACTGTGCTCTGATGGCTCAGTTGGTAGAGTCAGGTGCTCTGGGATAGAGAGTATCTGGGTGGCCTTAAGTTCAAATCCACATCTGGAATTAAATTTATTTTTCCTCTAAACTATTTCTAAATAAATAGTGAATTTATTGGGTAACCTTAAATAAACAAATATATGAGGCGTAACTGTGCCCTGATGGCTCAGTTGGTAGAGTCGTGGCCTGTGTGCTGAAGGTACTCAGATCAAACCCCATCAACCTCCCTTAACACTAATCCTAATAATAACACCTTTTCTTAACACTAATTCTAATAATATATAAACTTGTTTGTAGGTGTAAAATAACTACTTGTGTGTATGCATGATTAATTAAATTTATTTCTCTTTCCTGAGTATTCTAATGCACACTGTCACAGGGGTCGAAACTGGTGTCCGACGGACCTTATCTGCTCCCCCTGGACGAATTGGTGGCCTGGGGGTTTGGGATGGACGCCCCCACGTCGCCAAGGGTTCCAGGGGCATAGCGGAGAAAGGTCTGTCGGAACAACGGTTTTGCAATTTTAAACAAAAAAATGTTAACTGTGACCGTAACGGTCGGTTTTATGTGATTGCGTTTTTTTGCTAAGCCTAACCCTTTTTTTGAACCTCCAAAACTATTGAAAAAGTTAACTTTAATCCTAACGGACTCCTTTAGCTGTAACCGTAACTGTATGCATGTATTTGTAAAATAAACTAACTCGTTTCCCAACATCTATTCCTAGGTTCGAACCCAGCACTGGTTCTCTCACCCATCAACTGGGCACCCAGAGCTGGGACACTCAAGCCACGCACTCTACTACTGAGCCAACGACTCACACAACCGCAGGAACAAATAATGAATCTGCATTTTAATTTTTTAAAATTAAATAGAAAAACACTAGGATCGAACCCAGGGCTGAAGCACTCAAGCCACGCACTCTACCACTGAGCCATCGACTCACACAACCGTAAGAACAAATAATGAATCTGCATTTTAATTTTTTAAAATTAAATAGAAAAACACTAGGATTGAACCCAGGACTGGGGCACTCAAGCCACGCACTCTACCACTGAACCATCGACTCACACAACCGTAAGAACAAATAATGAATTTGCATTTTAATTTTTTTTTAAATTAAATAGAAAAACACTAGGATCGAACCCAGGACTGGGGCACTCAAGCCACGCACTCTACCACTGAACCAACGACTCACACAACCGCAAGAACAAATAATGAATCTGCATTTTAATTTTTTAAAATTAAATAAAAAAATACTAGGATCGAACCCAGGGCTGAAGCACTCAAGCCACGCACTCTACCACTGAGCCAACGACTCACACAACCACAGGAACAAATAATGAATCTGCATTTTAATTGTTTAAAATTAAATAGAAAAACACTAGGATCGAACCCAGGGCTGAAGCACTCAAGCCACGCACTCTACCACTGAGCCATCGACTCACACAACCGTAAGAACCAATAATGAATCTGCATTTGAATTTTTTTTTTAAAATTAAATAGAAAAACACTAGGATCGAACCCAGGACTGGGGCACTCAAGCCACGCACTCTACCACTGAACTAACGACTCACACAACCGCAGGAACAAATAATGAATCTGCATTTTAATTTTTTAAAATTAAATAGAAAAACACTAGGATCGAACCCAGGGCAGGGCTGAAGCACTCTACCACTGAGCCATCGACTCACACAACCGTAAGAACAAATAATGAATCTGCATTTTATTATTTTTTTTAAATTAAATAGAAAAACACTAGGATCGAACCCAGGGCTGGGGCACTCAAGCCACGGATGCATCCAATGAGCCATCGACTCACACAATCATAGAAATAAATAATGAATGTGCATTTAAATTTAAATAGAAAAACACTGGGTATGGATCGATGGCTAAATACCACATACTAGGTTAACGAAGTAGACATTTTAAAAATTCATAAAATCTAAAAAAAAAAAAAAAACGAACTAAAATAAAGGTCTTCAGTTGCAGCATCTGTTAGTCGGGGGATATTTTAAAATATTAAAAAAGTTTAGTTCAAAATTATAGTAACAGATGGCGCCAACGTAATTCACAGGGTTCCGTGTTCGATTCCAGAGAAGAAATCGAACACGAAACCGTGAATCATATACCACATCCAAGATAGGGCATAGGTAAAATGGTTTCTTGCGAAAGTATGGGTTTAATTTCGACCATGAGGGGATTTACAGAGGAGAGGGTCCTATCCTAACAGGGGAAATTATCTTTTGGAATATTTTGAGTTTTTTTTTTAAGTTAAGTTTATGTATAAAGGAGATTCAATCACGTCCGGGTCACCTAATGTGGTTGTCAATAAATACCAACACGTAATTATAAATATAACTTCATTCACCGAAAAGGAAAAATGATCAAATAATAATAAGAGCCGATCCACGTCTACACCTTGGTTTTTATACCGAGATCAATACGCTAGTTCAGTTCATTGCCGCCACAAAATGTTTTTAATGTTAATCATGTCATTAGTTTTAATATAATTTGTCGATTATGCTGCTGGACATTACGGTGGGTTACTTTCGAAATCGAACACGGATCCCCATGAATTATGTTGACGCCATATACTAACATCATTTTAAACTACAATTTTTTAATTTCATAACAATTTTATTGCAGCTTTTCAATTTGGTTGTTTTTCTAGATATTATGAAAATTTTAATTGAAGAGATGGTTTTAAATTAGTTTTTGCAATTAATTTGAAGTAGCTGCTTTGCCATGTAAACATTCCAGAGGACCTAACTGTAAACCTACGTGTTCTATTTAATCCCCGAATTAAAAAAATTAATACGGATTATCATCCCTAGATGGAATATTTTCACTCATGCTAAGTCATAAATACGAACTTCAGTTTAAAAGGACATAAAACATTTATTACTGCACTATAAGTTACAATCTAAACTTAAATGACATTTCACGGAAATCTTTACGGTGGACATAAATTTTCAAGAGTCACACATTAGGGTGTTTCAAAAAAATTTTTTTTTGAATTTCCCAGATGCCCCCCCTCAAGTTGTTACAAATACTAAAACATTATTACCTGCAAATTTTCAGGTCTCTAGGACGATTTTTGACCCCCGCGCCCTTCAAAAGTTGGTTTCCCATGTTAAAGTATAGGGAAAATATTGAAAATATCGTCATTTTTGGTTCTTTTCAATTTTACGAGCCTGAACGCAGTCAATATCGAATTAAAACCTATACATCATCTTTGGGACATCATTGCCTCAAGATTCTATCGGAAAAATATTCCATGGCACCTACTGGGGGATAGTTACACGGGGGTGAAAAGCGAGCATTCACCGAAAAACGAGGAAAAGAACCAAAAATGACGATAGTTTCAATATTTTCCCTATACTTTAACATGGGAAACCTACTTTTGAAGGGCACGGGGGTCAAAAATCGTCCTAGAGACCTGAAAATTTGCAGGTAATTATGTTTTAGTATTTGTAACAACTTTGAGGGGGGGCATCTGGGAAATTCGAAAAAAAAAAATTTACCATAGACTTTCGAAACACCCTAGTAACACATGATTCTAAGCTTGCTTTGAGTTGCTTGAAGATTTTGCTAGCTCTAACACAGCTTGGAAAGCTGTACCAGGATACTCATGCCATCTCAACGCACATTCACCGTCCGCTGTCATCTAGAAAGAAAAATACATAAAAAATAACCATGACACTTAATAATTTCAATAATACACAATTTAAGTTAATAATACAGGGTGATTTAAAACTAATTTGCAAAAATGATAGCGGGTGTATCACAATTCAGAATCTTCCTGGTTTGAGTGAGTGGTGAAGCAATCCTGAGTAGCTAGAGCGTGGAAGAAGCGAAGAAAAATTGGTTATTGTGGGCAAACGGTAGGGTTAAAATATAATCTAATACATGGGCGCCCATATGTTTGAATTCAGGAGGGGGCCCAAGAAAAACGTTTGCAAAACAAGATTCTTTTTAAGGGGGTTGGTTCATAATTATTTCAAAGGGACACCTCACGAGTCCTTAGCTAAACATTTTGTAAAAAAATACTGGAGTTTTAAGCAAAAAGGGGTGTCTAAGAGTCCTCCCCAGAAAAAGTTTCGAAATTTTATTCTTAAAAGTAGTGTTTTAACTAATTTGGGTGACTTCTGAAATAGGATCTCTCCTACGCCGAGCCGCAAAATTTCAAGTCAAAAACTAAAAGGAAGATTTTACGTAAACTTTCGGGCGCAAGGGGCCTTTGCCCTTATGTATGGGCGCCCATGATCTAATGATATAGAACCAAAGGATAATGATCATGTTTTAACTTGGTATTTATTTAAACGGTCTTGTATAAAATGCGACAGTAAAAAAAGGTAACGAAATTATTGGTCTCATTTTAAGACGACCACTCAAAGGGAGGAGAAAAAAAACTAATGACAGTTTTCATAAATTTCATATCTAAACCTAATCATTTCCACTTTTCATTGCTTTTGTCCACTCTCTATCCTCAGTATTGCTAGGCCGCCCACCAAAACCAGGGAGATTCTAAATCTTTCTTAGGGTAGGCCCATTCATTTTGTAACCTTTTAGTTTAGATTCTTCAATGTAAATGCATCTATTGACATAATTTTAATTCAGATTTGCACACAAAGAAAGTCTATGTTAAAACAGTTTTCCTAAAAGTCAATAGAAGATCGCCAAGCTTAAATTAAACAATATTTTTGTGAAAATTAAACGAAACGTCCTTAATTAAGCTTGAAAAGAGCTTTAAAATGGATTGAAAGAAAAATAGAATTAAGAATCCTCTTTGGAAACCCTATTTAAACTGACTCAGTAGTAAAAATCGGTCAAAGTATCAATTTTGATTATTAGCATTCAAACCGATTGGATAATTCCAAGTTAAAAACTGGGGTTTTAAAAAGTATTGTAAACTGATTTTTTTAGTTTCGGAATTTTTAGTTAGTTTACATCTGTTTAAAAGGTTTAATATTACACAGGGTGTTTGTTTCAAAAGACCCTTTCACGGCTTTTATTTGGAAATGTCTCCTAGAGTCATGGAAGTAAGGTCCACCCCTAGGTAAGTGACCCTGGAGAATCAATCCATTGAGATGACTTACAACGCCCCTAGCGGTGACATAAAATGTTTAAGTTGGTTGGGTTTTATGGCGCAAGGGCCCTTATTCAGCCATTACATAAAATGTTTAAAAAATTAATTAAAAACTAAAGGAGATGGAACAAAAACTTCAGTACAAAAATTGTTGGCAAAATCTTAAACACAAAATCTGTGAAAATCATGAAAATTTCTTAAATATTCGAGGAAATTAACGATCAAAGTTAGCACTTTTTTTAGCCTTGAAAAAGGGGGCGTCTAAAATTAAAAAATTATCTCCATTTCAGAAATGGAATTTCTTTTAGGTTTGAATTCAAAATCGTTGAAATTCATCGACATCGGAGAAGTTTCTAAATTTGTGGAGGTCCCGTTTTTTAAAGCTAAAAAAGTGTTAACTTTGGTCATTTATCTCGTTGATTATTCAAGATATTTTCATGAGACTTTTTCATAATATTGGGAATAATATTTGCATTGAAGTTTTCGTTCTATCTCCTTTAGTTTTTTAATTAATTTTTTAAACTTTTTATTTCGCTGCTAGGGGCGCTGTAAGTCATCTCAATGGATTCTCCATGGTCACTTACCTAGGGGTAGACCTTACTTCCATGACCATACTTGCCAACCTCTTAAAGTAAAAAATCAAGAGATTTTACCGAAAAATCGGGGCTAATTCACACAAATTAATAGTACAAAACTCAAGTGAACTTTGGGTCAGTATGACCCACTCCCACGGTATTAGATATACAGGGTGATTCGAAATTACTTGGACAAACTTCGCATGGGGGTAGAGGGGACCTAGACAAGCATATTTCGAATAGGAATGTGGGGGTGCACATGCACCGTTAAAGAACTAGGGCCTAATGTAGTGCGAGGACGTTACAAAAAGCGGTTTTCCCAAGGCTCGTTTAACGAAACAAAACATAATAGCATGACGAAAATTATTGCATGAGGTACAGCAGTATCCGTACAACTTACATCATAAATTTAATAAAAATTAGACCACTTGCTAAATCGTGGGGCGAGTTTTAAAACGTGCAATATTAATCTTTTTGCCAAAGAATGGAGTTCCCTTAATGGTACTTAGAAAAATGATGATCGGGGAAGGAATTTTCAATGATCATACAGTTTCAATGATCGATGTATAATCATTGAAAATTCCTTCCCCGATCATCATTTTTTAAATACCATTACACTAATGTAAGGGAACTACATTCTTTGGCTAAAAGATTAATATTGCACGTTTTAAAACTCACCCCACGATTTAGCAAGTGGTCCGATTTCTATAAAATTTATGATGTAAGTAGTACGAATACTGCTGTACCTCATGCAATAAATTTTTTCATTTTATTATGTTTTGTTTCGTTACAGGGGCCTTGCCAAAACGAACTTTTGCAACGCTCTCGCACTACATTAGGTCCTAGCTTTTTAACGGTGCATCTGCGCCCCCCATGATTTTTTGAAATATGCTTGCCTAGGTCCCCTCTACCCCCTTGCAAAGTTTGTCCACGTATTTACGAATCACCCTGTATAAATATTCTAGGTCAAATTCCTGTAATTTAGAATGCGATGCTGCTACCTGTGATAAAATTAAGCGCATTGACTCTACTAAATACTTATGAGTTCCATTTTAAGTTACTATCAAATTGAAGTCCTAAGTTATTTGTTAAATAAATTACGGTTTATTAATTTGAATTTTTTTAGGTTTAAACGTATTATTGACCATAATTTGTTAACTACATTATATTTTGCCTGGGTTCAATCTTTAATCAATTATGGAATAACATGTTATGCTTCAGATTACTATAATAATATAGGACCTCTTAATCACTTGCAGACTGCAGAATAAAATCTTATCTCACAAAAAATAATTTTTTACTAAAGCCTATTTTTACTGTAAGAGAACTATATATTTTTCGTTTACTACTGCTCATTTTCAATAAGATTTTCTCTATCAATTCATAACTAGTAACTTTACGCTTAGAAATACACAAGGAAATTATTTCATTCCAAAGTCTAATAAAGAAATCTTTCATAAATCTCACGCATTTCTAGGTCCCTATCTTTTTAATAAACTAAATGAAACCCTAAAAAATCACTAATAATAAAACTGAATTTAAATCTGGAATACATAATTTTATAGCAGGACACAAGGAAATAGAAATTAACTAAATAGAGTCAGAGCAGCTTCGTTGCCCAAATATATTATCAGTTACTAGGTGCCAAGGACGAGTTGTGCTCTTTTGGTACTAAAACTAATTGTATATTTTTTTTTTTGCCATGTAAGTGTGTGTTAGCCTTTCTTTTGTTTTTGTATGTAGTATCACGGCTTACTAGATAAATGCATGGCAAAGGAGAAATTTTTGCACCACCTTTTATTGTTCTATCACGGCTTACTAGATACTATACAGGCTAGCCGAATACGGAAATCATTAAAAATCCAGATGGCAATACTGGACAAACTGGCAAAGCATATTCACTGTTGAAGGCGGTGGGTGATATCGGTAGGTCTAGGAGCGCTCCAAGCGGGAAAAGTTGTCAAATGGTTTTTATTGTTTAAAACTCGGCTAGCCTGTATAAGTATCTAGTAAGCCGTGGTAGTATTATCTTTTGTATGTTTTGTAATAATTCTGATTCTGATACATCTCGAAACAAGTTTATTTCATACCTAATTTTTTACTATTTCTTTGAAAATACCTTTTTTGAGCATCAGTAAAAACTGTTCTCTTTTCAAATACATTTTTTTTCTTATCCTCTTCAGATATGCTTTTACTGTCTTTCTTGGTTTCAACTGCCCTTTCACCAAAGACGACTGACTGTTTAAACAAGTGGTGGTAAAAACCACTTAAATCTCTTTGCTTGGTAATATCCATAGTCTTAAGATCATCTTCCTTAACTCTTTCCTCTTTTTTTTTTATTTTCTGTATCTTCTTACGATAAGTATCAGTTAAAAAAGATTCCTTATCTTTAAATATTCTCTGTTCTTTCTCTCGGTTCTCCAGCATCTTTTTTTCAATTCTTCTTTTCTTCTCATGCTTTCTTTTTCCAGCAGCCTTTATAAGGCTTTCCATATACCGAGAAGATTTGTTCGCCATTTTGGGGGCAAGTTTCTCTTTCATTTCATCATAGATTTCATCGTATTGGAAAATTGAAGGAATTTTGAGGTTCTTAGGCTCATCGTCACCTGAATAGAAAAAAAAATGCATTTAATATTATAAAAGTCAATGTGGGAATGTACCCATACTACGTGACCGGTTCAGGGGGGAGGTCTTAAAAATACCACGCTGGGTTCAGAGGGTGGGGGTTAGGGTTTCGTCACGTAGTCAAAAAATTAAACGTGAATAAAAGGAAGACTTTTGAAAAATAAGTTCCCCCTGTTATAATACCTTTCACATAAGCTTTTCCTTCTTGATAATATATTTTCCACTAGTTACTATAAGCACGGCTTACTAGACACTATACAGGCTAGCCGAGTTTTCAACAATGAAAACCATTTGACAACTTTTCCCGCTTGGATCGCCACAAGTCCTACCTATATCACCCACCGCCTTCAACACTGTGGATATGCTTTGCCAGTTTGTCCAGTATTGCCATCTGGATTTTTAATTTCCGTACTCGGCTAGCCTGTATAGTAGGGTGGGTCATTTTCTTATGGCGAAAATTTTTTTTTACAAATTCTATCGGGCACAGCAAGAAAAAGGTGCCAAATAGTCTGAAACTAACATGTGTAAAATATTATTCCATTATAATAACTCTTTTTGCCTCCGGATTGGCCTCAAATGGAACAAAATGATGTAATTTTTTCATTTTTTTAAATTTTAGAACTTTACTTTTTTGTGTTAAAAATGTTTTAGAGCTTACAAATATGGGTCTTTAAAACCAATTTGAATCATATTAGTAAAATTAAAGCATTATTAATACAAAAACAACTTATAAAAAAGGCAATATAATATAGGAGCATATTAACAAAACAAGCATAGAATAGGAGGCTTTTTTGCCAACAAACAATGGATGGACTGTCAGTGTCACTGGTACAGATTTTAAATATTGGTAGATCAGATATATTCTCTCTCAAGTCTTGTCATTGTAAAACGATGCTTTTAAATTTTAAAAGTAGAAAGTGAAAATAGTATATTTTTCTTAAATTATAGGATTTCAAAATTCAGCGGGCTGTTACTTCACTGGTTGATCAATTTTGATAGTGTGCGAAGTAACTGTTTCTTTAAAATACTGGATAAAGTTTAGTTTAAAATTTTAAAGTTTAAAAATATCGAGTTGCAGTAATCAATCTTTACATAAAGAGCGAATTTTGACTGCAATCAACTAAGTTGGACCACATGAGAACTTTCTTCCTAATAATGGATTTTTCAGAAGCAGATTCTATTGAAGGATACACAATTCTACTAGGTTTTGTTGGCACTATTCTGTTTAAATATAATTTTTGTTTTTGCTTAGGCTTTGATGAAAAAAATGTGTAATTGGCTGACATACATACACTTTTAAATAGGGAAGGAAAATAGTTTTTCTAAACTTTTGCCTAAACTCCTTTAAAGTGTCTTGGGATCCAAATACATACATATGTGAAACAAGTGTGTGATCGTTCATAGGCAATAAGCAAATATCAGTAATGTCTCTTATTCACATTAATGTGATTTACCTTTTTCTATAGCAATGGCCTGAAACCCAGGGCCATGATTTTTGGAGGGATCATTTACCCAAAATAATTCCTTACGCGTATATTGTTTAAATATAGCAAATTTAGCTGGTTAAAACAACCACAGGTATGTTTTGAAAATTACTGTAGCTAATTTCAAAATTCTGATGGAGCTTTAAGCTGAAAACGGGGATCTACCGCTCTTCTTAAGAAAATATTTCAAAATTTGACTCTTAAACAGGGTTTTAATTTATTTTTTGACAATAGGGATTCGTTTGGGGACACTTGTGGTGGACTGCCCTTTATATGTCACTAAAATTTCAAGGAAATCCCAAATATTTAAACTATTATAGAAATTTTAACTGGGAACGTATATGCCATAATAGATACCACCCTTCTGACACATAAATTTTTATGTGGTTTATTAAATTAAATGTTTTTACTATCCTATTCAACCGCAAATGAAGACTTCGCGCCTTTTTTTAATTCTAGCAAGCAATCCTTGATTGCCTGTTCTATTCATTGAGATATTTCAAAATATGTTGTGATACAATAACTGAAGTATTTTACCTCTGATTTCATTTTTAAGTATTTTATACCCTTCAATGATGATTTTTATACCATTCTAAACATTTACATTCGTGAAGGATTCGTGCAATCAAGGTAAAACCTCGATTTTCATTTTTCCATTTTTACACGGAATTACTACATTGCTGGAAACTTTGAAGTCAATCCGGAGGCAAAAAGAGTTATTATAATGGAATAAAATTTTACACATGTCAGTTTGAGACCATTTGGCACCTTTTTGTCGCTGTGCCCCTGGGAAAATGTGAAAAAAAATTTTTTGACCCACCCTACTGTATAGTATCTAGTAAGCCGTGCTATAAGTATGCAAGCACTCTTGGCGTCACAAGCCAAGCATTAATATTAAAGACAAATTAAGCCGAATTAATTTTTTTAACTTTCTGTTTCCAAAAAATTATTGAAAACTATACGAATTACTACGTGAAAACTAGAGGGGTGTCTTGGAATGTATAACGGGTGGTCACCAAGGGGGAAGGGGTCAAAAATAGTAAAAAATGGGTCACGTAGTATGGGTATACATTCCCTTATATACAAATCCAGTTTTCTTCTGATTTGCACCAAATTTGGTATGACATACGTAGAAAAACCCAAGGAAAAACATAGGCTGTATTTCGAAAATTTTAAATGACCAAAAAGATATGCTCACCCCATTGATACAAAAAAAAAACAATGCAAAATAACGAAGTTTTAAAAAGAAAAACTAGAGATAAGTACTTAAAATTAAATTAAAAATCAAAGTACAAAAAAAAGATGAGGTTATAGAAAGCTATCACTTCATCTGTGCAAGCTGGGTATATATCAGCTAGTAATAAATATAATTTTCTGCAGAAATCCTCTGTTCAGGGTGATTATTAAATAACTTAATTAAGATCTAGCTACCATATCGTTAGTTTAAACTGAATCAAATTCAAGTGGAAAATATTTTAAGGGACGTGGATGAGAATAATATGGGGTAGAGATAATTTAATTATTTTTTAATTTTATAAACAGCACAAATGATCACACTTTATGGGGGTTTTAAACTTAACTCCACTGGCCATAATACATAAAGAATATAAAATTCAGATAAATTACGAAGAATTTAAATAAATTTTAGATGAAAGATAAAAACATCAGTATTGAAAAGCATACCTAGTTATACACTGGTGTGCAAAAGTTAAGGACCAAACTGTTTTTTCAATGTAACACCTAGCATAATTATTTTTCATCCATGAAAATAATACCACAAGATGTTCAAGGAGTGGGAATATAGGGTGCGAGAACATATTTTCCCTACCAATAATTTAAGGGGGTAAATGGGCCCTCCATTGATAATGGAGTTCCATTACACATTCGGAGCAGTGACAGAAACGTCTACGTGAGAGGTATTTAACCGAAAATTGTATGTTGTTTGTAAAGAATATGATTATTCCTGAACTCAACGCATGTTTTTAAATGTGTGTACTAATTTTAAATAGTATTTTTTAGGTTTTATTGAGAGATATTGGTCAAATAATTATTTTTGGCAAGTTTTAGCCTCTGGGTCATTTTTGATATGTGGTATCTGGCAGTCAACCATATTTTCAGTAGTTCTCACATAAGCTTGATCGCGTTTAGGTATGTGAACCCGGAAAATATCTTTATTCTTTCAAAATCGTGACTTATGAAAAACTTGGAGAAAGCCAAATCGTGATTTTTCGCAGCTTTGTCTTGCAAAAGAAAAAATAAGGACCCAAAACGTCTTCTAACAGAAGCAAATGAGACATGAGAACATCGATATACAATTGCAGACATAGGTGAAAATCTCTTTGGTATATAGGGGGTGCTGAAACGGCTGAAAAGAGTTGTATAGTTCCATTGGAAGGACATATTTTATTAACGTTCAAAAAAAAGATTTTTTTTTTGTGTTTATGGACCTATAGATGTCTGAAAAGAAACAAATATCTGTAAAAATATCTCCATTCACCTAAAAAACCTAAAAATAAGTTTTAAAGACATCGAATTTTTCCTGTGAAATTATACAATTCTTTTGCGCCGTTTCAGCACCCCCTATACACCACAGAGATTTTCACTGATGTCTGCAATTGTGTACATGCGTTCTCATGTCTCATTTGCTACTGTTACAAGACATTTTGGGTCCTTATTTTCCCTTTTTGCATGAGAAAACTGCGTAAAATCACAATTTGGCTTTCTCCAAGTTTTTCATAAGTCACGAATTTGAAAGAATAAAGTTACTTTCTGGGTCCACAGACCTAAACGCAGTCAAACACATGTGAGAAGTACTGAAAATATGGTTGACAGTCAGATACCACATACCAAAAATGCCCCAGAAGCTAAAACTTGCCAAAAATAATGATTAGACTGACATCTATATCTATAAAAGCCAAATACCACTGACTGACTCACTGACTGACTGACTCACTGGTAAGTGACAAACACTCAACACGGAATCTCCGAAACTACTGGACCCAGAGGCTTGAAATTTGACAGAGACGTTCCTCTCAGCTATGCGACGCGCACTAAGAAACGATTTTAAAATCCAACGACTCTTTCCCTGTTTTTCGGCGCTTTTTCTACTCCGTTTTTCCCATTGAAATAGCATTATGCATTGTTGAAATGCGTAAATTGCAGTAGGTTTATTTCTCTCTTGAGGTTTCGTCTGGCCTCATGTGATAAAATATTATTTCAAAAATTTCATAATTTATAACAAATTAAGACGAAAAACACAGAGTAAATTTCTATTTCAAAATTATAACAATTTTCAGGAAACATATAAATTCAAATAATTAATTTTGAAACAACATTTTCCTTTATTTGTAATTTTAATTTTTTTCTAAACTAAATATATTTATGGAAAGGCTAAAATAAATGGTTTCCATGGAAACAGAGCTGAAATTATTTCATTGTTTCATGGGGCATGGTTTACTAGACTTATACATTCACTAAATTTTTATTGTTAAGTACTAGATAACTGTTTTTACTAAGAAGTTGGCTATCATGATAAAAAGAAAATGAGATTTATCAAGCATTTTATTATTTTGATAAAAATGTTTTTATTTTTGGAGATGTAGGATCATGCAAATAAAAATGGATTCCTTATCATTTTTGAATATAAAATAAATTAGGTATAGTTAAATATTTTGCTTTGGCGGCGGGAGTTGTTGACTGAAATACACATAGTGATTATTTTTTGATTAAATTAATATCATTTTTGGAAAACGATAGAAACTTCATATACGGTTTGTAACATCCTGGAAGAAATTATTCCTAAGGGGCTCAAAGAGGGTTGTGATTTTTACTTCCTAAGTTTTTATCAAGTGATGATTTATAAAAACCGAAGCGTAATTTTTGAAAAGGACATCGGCAATAATTCATAGAAATTTTGTTTAAGATTTTAAACTATAAATTTCCAAAGACTGATGATTTCAATTGGATTGTTCTTTTACAGCCACAGTAAAATGCGGGTCGGGATACGTTAGGGTATATTTTCACAGTAAGAAACCGGGATGAAAAAGACCACGGGGACGACGGGATGATAAGTGATTGCTAACCAAGAAAAAAAAAAACATATAACTCAATAAACCTGATTATTTAAATTGGATTGTTTTTTAACAGCCAAGGTAACAGCCAAAGTTAAAAGCGGGGCGGGATGAGTTAGGGTATATTTTCAAAGTAAGGAACCGGGAAGAAAAAGACGACGGGGGTGACGGGATGATAAGTGACTGCTAATCCAGAAAAAGAAAAGACATATAACTTGATAAACCTGATGATTTCAATTTGATTGTTCTTTACAGCGAAGGTAACAGCCAAATTTAAATGCGGGACGGGATGAGTTAGGGTATATTTTTACAGTTAAGAACTGGGATGAAAAAGACGACGGGGACGACGGGATGATAAGTTCCAGAAAAAGAAAAGACATATAACTTGAAAAACTTTTTAAAATATTTATGAATTAACTCAACCCGTGCAAGGCCGGGTAAGTCAGCTAGTTTCTCAATAAAACCCAAGAATACCATTTAAAAGTTGTACACACATTTAAAAACATGCGTTGAGTTCATATTCTTTACAAACAACATAAAATTTTCGGTTAAATACCTCTCACGTAGACGTTTCTGTCACTGCTCCAAATGTGTAACGAGATTCCATTATCAATGGAGGGCCCATTTACCCTCTTAAATTATTGGTAGGGAAAATTTGTTCTCGCGCCCTGTATTCCCACTCCTTGAACATCTTGTAGTATTATTTTTATGGATGAAAAATAATTATGCTAGGTGTTATATTGAAAAAACAGTTTGGTCCTTAATTTTTGCACATCAGTGTAATTATAATACTCTGCGGTTGTAATACAATATTTTTGTAAAACAAAGTACTTTCAATAACGAATTAAAATGTTATAAATCACAATTAGTATCAAAATCAAATAAAGGCAATTGTTATTCAAAATTAACCGCAATAATGCGGATTATGTCTACGCAAAACTTTACTAAGACAAAGAAGACGAAATATTTCACTTAAAATTATCAAAAACACTAACCTTTAATTTTGGAATCCATAGAGCTTTTTACATCACGTGACTTCGCCCCTAGCAAGGCTAAACTTGATCCAGCCAGCACGTTCAAGGCTAAACTTGATCGTAACCGTGGGTGTACAGGCTTTGACACTAGGGGAAAATGAAGGAACATATTCCTTGGCACGACGGTAGCGCCATCTTTTGCAGAAACGAGAAACCAAACTGCTGTACTTTTTAATTAACGGACAACGGTTTAGATTTAGACAGCAGAGTTTTATTTTCGAAAATGAATGAAATACATAATAAATAACATTCCGCCTAAACAACTTTCCATGAATGAAATAATTTTTGGGGTGGGATATTCCATTTTGATAATAAGCTGAAATTAAATTGCAAAATAGACTATATAAACGGATTTAGGACTGCAAGGTAGAATCGGATTTTAATTATAAATTAAGTTAACTATTACAATTTTTAACAAAATAATATTGCAGTGAAAATGTAAATGTATGTTTTAAATTGCAAATTTATTGTAATGAAATAAGCAAAATTTCACCAAAATTGTTGTATTAAAATATATTATTCTTATATTCAAGTTAAAAAAATGAAATTATTTATTTGTTTTCATGGTCAAATGTGTAAATAAAAATAAAAAAACCTATTACCGCATTAACATAACAAAATAGTTTAATTTATCGTTGGAATTTTTTGTACTTTAGCTATTTAATTTTTCTTGAAGAAATGATTTCAAAATTACCTGAAATATGAGTTATTTTATCAAAGTATACACACTATATAGAAACTGTATGTTTCTGAAAGACATTAACTTCATACAACTGAAAGTTTTAGAACTGTTAAATTATATTTTACAGTTTAATATTGAAAGAAAATTAAAATAATTAATGACTACAAATCTCAACTTTGTATGTACTCTATGAAATAAAATTTTATTCATTCTTATAATACATATAAAAGACATTTGGTAATGAAATAAGGACTATTTCACATATTTTTACACACTCAAATGGTTTTCAAACTTTTTAGTACTATTTTTATTGAGTTAAAGTTTTAAACATTTTAAAAAATAAGATAAAAAATAAAAATAACAATGATTTTATTATACATTTTATATATCTTAAAACAGGGCAAGTTTTTTGAGGAAATTAACTGTAAAACAGTATTCATGGAGAAACCGTGCATTTACCAAACAGTAAATTTCTAATTACAATAATCTAACAGATAAATCTTATTTAATAAGATTGACAGAACACAGTCCAATTTTTTTCATAATTGCTTACAATACTTAGTCAAAATAAAGCAAGCCATAGAAACATTTATAGAAACAAACTATTTACATTCACACAAAAAACAGTTATAAAATGTGAGCATGTTTTTTTATAAAATCAAAGTAGCATAAATATAATTTAATATTCAAACACCATTCTAGCTGAAGAATTATCTTTCCAGTTACTGAATTCAATCATCAACGAGGCACATTTTGAGAATTATGATGATTGCAAAATGTCTTTACTTATATAATATTAATATACTCTATAAAAATAAAGTACTGTTTAAATTTTGGATAGTTTGACATTTTTTTTAACAAAGCCAACAAGACTAATTTATTCCACCACACAAGGTTGTAATCACTAGCAGAGTATTTAGAATTGACTGACCAAGTGGTAAGGATTCTCTCTGGAAAAATCAAAAACCTTGATTTAACACATCCCTAAGCAGTACAATTAATACATACCTGTCATTACATTTTTTGGAGGAATTTCCAAACTTAAGATTTTCATACAAACAGAAAGTTTAAAATCTAGTAAATTTCAAAGCTTTTAGTAGAATTTACAATAGGGGTTTTAACATTTTTTTGTATCACTCAGTTTTTCTTTTTACCTTGTATCACTAAGTCCTGTCATGGAAATGTTCATAGTAGCCGCTCTGATTTGGAATATCAGGTGCTTTTTTTTCAAAGTTGAGAAAGAAACCAGAATTGACCTCACAGGTTACATTCAGCTAAATTAGTATTTTCGAAGGAATGATTATGATGTTATGGAGATGTATGATAAAAGAATCTTTTTTCCATTGATACTTAGAACTTAAATAGCTGGCAAAGGGTTTGGTAAACCACTTTTCTTTTAATCTACACATGGTTTGAAAATATGCATTTCTGATAAAATAAATATCCAAGTTCTACTTTCATGCAGCAAGAAATATTAACATCTTTACCCCTGGTAACATTTTTTGATTTGCTGTGACAAGTAAATTATGAGTAGACCTTTGTGATTTTGTTTTAAATAAGATCTACCTTTAGTTTGTGTTTATGCATTGATTGTTCTAATGTTACAAACATATAGTTACTGATATTGTAATTCATTATCTTTGCCAGTTTTGTACAGAACAGTTGTAGTTGTGTTCATACTAGATCCTAAGAATCTAAAGTACACACATTTTTTGAAGGTAAGTGCATAAGGTTTTGTTTTATACTGGACAGCTAAATTTAGAAAAAAAAAATAGTAAATTTTGTTAAGACTTGACTTGTTTGCTTCTATGTTGTACGCGTCTAATATATTCAACCGTAGTTATTTAATATGTTACTTAAACTTGAATTATCATTACAGTTTATATTTTTTGCATTTGTTTGTGTTTTATTAGGTTTTATAAGTTAATTTTGGCATTATTTAAAATTTTTAAAGAGATGTTGTAAAGGTATCCTTATATTACATATCCTAGGTTAAATAAATGTACCTTCTCATTAATTTAGTATTATTTTCACATTTAATACAGCATTTCACATCGGGCTATGGCATCCTCTTCATCTCACTCTATGGATATAAATTCTAAAAATAGATATGAAGAAAAGATATCTATTATAAATGGGATAGATCTGTAGCAGTGCGACAGCTCAACTCCGGAGAGAAGATACTACAACTTCGGGTAGAGCGAGGTAGAGGTTGGTTGGTGGGGTTTTATGGCGCAAGGGCCCTATTCGGCCATTCCGCGCCAGACACAAAGAGCGAGGTAGAAGTAATGCAACTAGACTGAGAGCTGATCGTAAACAAACAACGAACAATATTCTTCTTAAATTCTTTAATCTTCATGATGTATTCAAATAAAATGTTTTAAGTTAATTGTTAATCTAGTGAAGCATAATTTCTCTCTCGTCGGATCCAGAAGTAAGGAGATCCCGACAAATGATGACCTGGACGCGGAGCTAATAGCGTTCCACCGTTTCGCGCCAACGGCAACGATTCTTCTCCTTCCCCATCCACCCACCTGCATCCATCGCGCCTATGATCGCGCCAGACGAAAGAAAAAAAACATCGGCGGCCGCATAGTTCAACTACAATGAGCTGCGTTCGTTCTGCTTCATACTGTGTTGAAGATTTGAGTGTTTAGTGTCTTTCTCCGTCGCTACACGTGTGTGCGGGGCCGTGTACGCGCAAGCCATCAGAGCTTAAATAAGTCATCTCATGGTAAATATCATCACTATACATTACCTCAAAATCAATTTCTATTGTATACAATTTTAAAGATGACCCCTGATCCCACACAGACAGATGACCATGAGGTCGCTAACCCTAATACCCAGGTGGCTCAGGTGCTTCTGGAAGACAAACCCGACACTGTGGTTCTTGAGGTTAGAGGCACAATTTGCAATATCCCGTATTACTAATGAGACAACTAAATTTAATCATGTGGTCGCTGCTATTGATGCGGACGTCCTTGTGACAGTCAGCGACATTATTGTAGCCCCGCCTCCTACTCAACCATATGAAACCCTAAAACGTCGACTCATTGAGGCTCACTCTGAGAGCGAGGAGTCTCGGATCCAAACCCTGCTTCAAGGAGTTGAGTTAGGTGACTCGCGCCCATCCCACCTGCTAGCACGCATGCGTTTGCTTGCTGGGGACGCAGTTGGAGAGCCCCTTTTGAAATCACTCTGGCTTGCCCGTCTTCCCACAACGACCAGGAGCATAGTAGGTGCTCTCAACGAGAACCTATCCATGTTGGCAGCCACAGCTGACAAGATTCAGGTTTTGTCCACCCCGTCACACATAAATGTTGCTAGCAGCGCGCCTTCCCCTCCGCCAAATCCCTTGGAGGCACAGATTGCACAGCTGACTCAACAGATGAGTGAGTTGGCTGCCATCGTTCACCAACGCAGTCGTCCCAGAGAACCCAACAGTCAGCGTCGCAACCGCAGCAACTCTAGGAGACGATATTTAGAACCCTCTGGCAATATGTGCTTCTACCACACTAACTTTGGTGCACAGGCATGGAAATGCGTCTTCCCTTGCTCATACCAGGGCCAGCAGGGAAACTAGAGCGGCGATCACACCCTGGCCATGATGGTGATCGCCACATAAGCAGGATTCTCCTGGCCGATCCATCTTCTCGACTAACATTCCTGGTGGACACAGGGGCTGACATTTCAGTCATCCGTGCTGGAAGACCAACGCCCAATGCTGTGAACGACGGCCTTGTGTTGTACGCTGCAAATGGCACAAAAATCCCAACCTATGGGCAGGCCCGCCGACAGGGGGGGCAAAGGGGGCACTTTCCCCCGGGCCCGGGGATTTTCCCAGCCCTATAGGGGCCCGTAAAGAATCTCCATCTTGAGATACACTACTAAACGTTCTGAAACAAGAATACCCATTCATAGATTTTTTCCCCAACTACCCTTCTTCTTCCTGAGAACGGGCCCCGGGCCCCCCTCCTTCCTGGAATGCAATCTCCAACGTTTCGAAACTCAGCAAACTAAGATAATTACCTCCTGCAAGCTGCAATACATTCCAAGAATTGTCACAAGATAAGGCACGGAAGGGCCCGAACCGGACCTGACACCCCCCAACCCTGCATGGAAAGGTCTTTCGTTAGCCAAAACAAACAGGAAATGAGCCTTCCTCTTGACCGACCCCAGACACAGAGGACAGTGGAGAAGTTTCAAGCCATTTACCCATGCAGACATGTGGATGTAGAAAGCGTAGGTTCCGTTAAACGTGTATCATCTGTTTTTAAAAATCGTCTATAATTTTTTTTAAATTAATAAAATTTTTTCCCGATTGTTTCAAAGTTATCGTTTGAAAAAGTTTTTAACGATAGTCTTCTGAGATAGACCGTACGTCTAGGTGAGTTGTATTCATTTTTTAAGCATAATACACATTTCAGCTATCAAATACAATTGAAAATATTATACGTATTTGTATTTTTCTAGTTGTTTCTGTCTCTTGTTTTACATATGCTAGAGGGTTTTAAAGGCATTGCTGTTTGTTTAATTTTCTTTTAAAAAATGGAAATTTTTGATAATGAAAAGTTTTATAAACCATAAAAAAATTTACTTAGAGAACAAGAAAATTTATTCCATTATTAAATGAAAATAAAATTGAAGAATCGGTTGAAAATAGTATACGTATTTTGCATTTTACTAGGTTGTTTTTGTCTCATGTTTTGTATATATTGGTTTTGGGGGGAGAGGTTTAAAGGCATTGCTGTTTGCTTAATTTTTTTTTAAAAAAAGGAAAATTTTTGACAGTGAAAAGTTTGATAAATCATTAAAAGAGAATTTATTACACTATTAAATAAAAATAAAATTTAAGAATCAATGATTTTTAAATTGTATTAAAAATTATAGTATATGATGTCTGTTATTATGGCTGTCCCAAAATTAATTAATACCTTTACAAAATTAATAAAAAATAAACTAAAGGAGATAAAAACATACGGTTTGTTGCTAACTACTCTTTTAGCCTGGGAGTTTTTTATACGAAATTTCATACTCCACAGAGACTTAAAAAATTAAGGGTTTAGGAATGTTTCTTATTCAAAAATCCATATTATGCTTAATAAATTGCTTAAAAACAATTTTTTAACACAATTTTAACTAGAAAGAAGGGTTCAATATAATTTTTATTCGATTCTTGAATTATTAATTATTTCAGATTTTAATAAACTTGTATTTTTACTCTATTACTAAATGTCACAATACAAATTGTATTGTACAAGTTTACAATACAAATTGTATTGTAAACTTGTATTTAATAAACTTGTATTAGAAATAGTAATTTGGGCTATTGTTTTTCCATTGAGTTCATATTTTTCTAAAAACGGCTGATTAAAACAATTTTTTTTATGAATTTGATTAAATTTGGATTCTTCCATTAGAACTGTTATTTAATGCGTTCTAATCTGAATAGAACAATAAATGTTCTTGGTCTAAAAATAAAAATACCTTTTATATTAATCAGGAATGAACTGTTTTTTTTAATGAATAAAAATTAAGATGTTTTACAAAAAGTTTGATACAGAAAAGTTTAAGTGTGCATTTTTAAATTGGATTAAAGGTGTAATAATTAATTTGTTTGTTTCATGTATACAGTGCGAAAAAAGTGATTTTTCTAAGCTTTAAAGTTATTTTAATTTTCTAGAAAAAGGAGGTGTGAATTAAAATAAACTATAGTGAACTATAGCTGTTATGGTGTAAGTTTAAAGGTCAAGGATAGAAGGAAGCTGAATAGTACTTATTCTAGACTAGATCCTGTTAATATAAAGCTAAGGTAATTATTTAATAATTGTTTCTCTAAAACTATTTTGGAAAACTATATTGGAAAATTTGGAATTAGTTAAAAAATTGTTTATAAAATTACAACAGAGCTAGGTATGATTATCTCCATTCAATATATCTAGAGGAAAGCTTCCCAAGTGAGAGATGGCACTTTAATTATATCAATTTATTGTTATGTGATAAATGATTCAGTAAAACTTAAAAGTGGGATTTTGTATATTATTTACCTCCTTGAGAGAGAGATTCGAAATTCATAATACTTTTATATGAAAAAAACCCCTAAAAATTTGTATTTTAATTAAAATTCAAAATGTCCCTCATTTGCGATACGCGTCTCCTAATATGAGAGTATTTAATGTCATGAAATGGTCTTAAAAGTGTTGTTAACATCCTAAAATACATCCATTACATACTTAAAATACATTTTAAATGTCACATCTTAAAAGTGAATTCATAGGGAAGAACGGGACACATTCCCACAAAAATAACATTTTTGACTACTTCTCCATATATTTATAAAATATTGAAACAAAAACTGATTTATTCATAAGTTTACAGCATTCCTGAAATTTAATATAGTATTTCTTAAATCAGATAAAAACTTAGCGTAAAAGTTTTCTAAAAGCATTAAACAAAATATTCTACAGCTGGTTTTAAAAGAACTTTCATAAATAAATGCATAAAAACAAGACTAATATTAAAGAATATTAAATAAAAACACATTTTAGACGGAAAACAATAATTTTTAAAACTTATCAAATTTCTATCATATCAGTTAAAACTGGAAAAATTCTAAAAGCTTTGAATTTTAAGTTTAATACTAAAATTATTTTAACTAATTAAGCTTAAAGTACCTTAAAATACTATATGTAAAGTCTGAAAATGCGTTCGAAATAAAAAAAAAAGAGTTAGAATGGATTTTTAAACTGTTCGAATGTTCCTCTAGTTTGAATATAGGTTGGTGCTGGCGTTCCTGACTTCCAAAGGTTTCAGGTAAGATATTGAAATTTTTTAGAGAAAACCATTGAGGCGCTTACAATGAGCTAAGTCCAACATTGGAGTTAGCTCGATGTTCCTCCAAGTGCCTCAATTACTTAATATGTGTGTGTGCAATAACTCTATGGTGCAAAGTGATTCTTTCAAAACAAATGTAGTTTGAAATAGTTAGTTATTGTATTGTTCAAGAAACTACTACCTATTGTACTAGTTCCATGAAGAAAACCTACCTAGGAAGAAAAGAAATACTCGAACAATTATTTAGATTTCCACAAAGATTGAATACTTTGAACAACTCTTAGTATAATAAATTAATGTATAGTGGTCAGATATGTGTACAGTTTCGTTTTAATTATGTCAAAAGTGATAGATATATGTAAAAATATTATGTCTAATTAATTTTAAGGTAGTACGTAAAAGTAAAGAGGGCCCGGGACTGTCGTTGCCCCGGGGCCCGCTGTGGCTCTCGGCGGCCCTGCCTATGGGACAAAGCGTCTAACACTAGATTTTAACCTGCGGCGTAGCTTAACAAGGTCTTTTGTCGTGGCTGGTGTCAATCAACCCATCATCGGCATCGATTTTCTCATGGCACATAATGTCCTTGTTGATGCCAAGAACAACACAATAATCCATGGCCAGACCAAATTGTCATCCCAGGGTACCACGGCGAAGGTCTTACCAGGAAGCAGCTCCCTTAGTGTCCTCCTCGGCCCCACAAAATTCGACGAGATCCTGCACCAATACCCGGAACTAACTAACCCGTCATATGTGTACAAGGGAGAACGCCCAATGGTTTTCCACTACATTGAAACCAAAGGTCCTCCCATCTTCAGCAAACCGAGACGCCTCTCCCCAGTACTGCTGGAGGCTGCTCGCCAGGAATTCTCCTTTCTTACAGCACAGGGCATTGTGCGCCCCTCTAAAAGCTCGTGGGCAAGCCCACTCCACACGGTACGAAAGGCGAATGGCACCTGGCGCCCGTGCGGGGATTACCGGCGGTTGAATGCAGTGACCGTCCCAGACCGCTACCCTGTACCTCACATTCAGGACTGCACTCAGCTTTTCCACGGAAAAAAAAAATTCCACTCTGGATTTAGCTCGAGCATATCACCAAATACCAGTAAATTCAGAGGACATTCCTAAGACAGCCATCACAACACCTTTTGGTCTCTTCGATTTTGTTTATACACCATTCGGCCTAAGGAACGCTGGGCAAACTTGCCAGCGTTATATTCATCAAGTGTTAAGCGGGCTGGACTTCTGCCAACCATACCTGGACGACATCCTCATAGCCTCCGAAAGCAAAGAGGACCATGAGTGTCATCTCGGGCAAGTGCTGGATAAGTTGAAGCGCCATGGTTTGAAGCTCAACCCTGCCAAATGTGTTTTGGGAAGTTCTAGCGTGTCTTTTCTGGGATGTTTAATCACACCCTCAGGTGTCAAACCACTGCCCAAAAAGACACAGACCATTACAGAGTTCTCCAAGCCCAGAACAATTGCAGAGTTGAGGCGGTTCTTGGCCATGTTGAATTTTTATCGGCGTTTCATCCCGAAGGCCGCAGAGGTTCAAGCCCCATTACATGAGCTGCTGAAGGATTCCAAAAAGAATGACAACAGACCTGTTCCATGGAGCGACGACCTCATCAAGGCATTTGAATCCTGCAAGGAGAGCCTCGCGCAGTCTGCAACCCTGGCATACCATTCCCCTCATCAACATTTATCCCTAATGGCATCCAACATTGCCATCGGAGGTGTGCTGAATGCCTCATACAAGGGTCACTGCAACCCCTGGCATTTTTTCCCGAAAGCTGAGCCCGGCTGAGCGCAGGTACAGCACCTTCGATAGGGAACTCCTGGCAGTCTACTCCGCAGTGAAGTACTTCAACCATACCTTACAAGGGAGGCAATTCACCATCTACACAGATCATAAGCCTTTAACTTTCGCATTTACAAAACAGGCAGACTCCGGATCACCTCGACAACTACGCCACTTAGATTATGTTGCTCAGTTCTCCACAGACATCAGGCACGTCTCGGGGACTGACAACGTGGTTGCTGACATCGTGTCCCGCATAGACTCCCTACAGCATGATGTACCAGATTCCCTCACCATAGCCAGGGAACAAGCAACTGACCCTGAGCTGGCTGAACTGCTCTCTAAGCCAACCCACTCACTCAACCTGCAACAAATGCAGACGGAATCAGGATCACATCTGTCCCTATACTGTGACGTCAGCGGTGAGGTGGTGAGACCATACGTTCCCTTCCAACTACGCCAGGCAATATTTCATAGTCTACATGGTCTATCGCACCCGGGAGTCCGCGCCACTCGTAGATTGATTACTCAGCGTTTTGTGTGGCCAGGAATCCAGAGTGATCTAGCACGCTGGGCACAATCATGCATGAAATGCCAGGCTTCAAAAGTGCAACGGCACACGCGCAGCCCATTGCAAAGTTTTCCCCTGGTATCAGAAAGGTTTCAACACGTTCACTTGGACATTGTCGGACCGCTTCCACCTTCTGAAGGACATTCATACCTAGTTACCTTTGTGGATAGATTCTCCCGCTGGCCAGAGGCCATACCAGTGATTGACATCACAGCAGAGACTGTTGCCCGAACTCTAATCACTCACTGGATCGCCAGATTTGGGGTACCACGGGTCCTTACAACGGACCAAGGGCGGCAGTTCGAATCACACCTTTTTTCAACGCTAACCAAATACTTGGGAATTCACCGCATCTGGACATCCCCATATCATCCCTCTAGCAATGGACTGGTCGAAAGGTTTCACCGCACCCTAAAACAAGCCTTGAAATGTCATAACAACCCACGTTGGACAGAGGTCCTACCTATTGTCCTCCTGGGTCTTCGTTCAACTATAAAAGAGGATCTTGGCGGGACCTGCGCCGAGATGCTGTACGGGACTACACTCACGCTGCCTGGTGAATTCTTTCAACCCTCTCCTCAAAGAGTTCTGACAGACCCTGCGACGTTTTGACCCATCTGTCAGAAACTATGCACAAGTTGTCTCCTTCAACGCCACCCACGCATGGACACCAAACACCATTTGTCCACCCTGCCCTGGCCTACTGCACTCATGTGTTTGTGCGAAACGACATGGTGCGTGCCTCCTGACACGTCCTTATAATGGACCCTACCGGGTAATCAGCCGTTTCCCCAAAACATTCAAGCTTGAAATAAAAGGGAAGGAGGCGGTGATCAGCCTAGATCGCCTGAAGCCTGCTTTTAGCAGTGACGAACAATCTCCATTGAGTAACCCGACCACACCAAAAGCCAATGCCCCTCCTCAGCCAAGTTCTTGCAACAGCCCATCAAAAACTGTTACACCATCGAACAGTTCTTCGCCCACGCCAGGTTCTCCGAACTGCCCTCCACCTCCTGTCAGTCCGGCACCTACGGTTACTCGGGCAGGTCGCACTGTTAGGTTTAACCCCCGATACCTCTAGCAAGAGTAGAGCGATCAGTACCTCCGGTACTTGGGTGGGGGGAATACTGTAGCAGTGCGACAGCTCAACTCCGGAGAGAAGAGAAGATACTACAACTTCGGGTAGAGCGAGGTAGAAGTAATGCAACTAGACTGAGAGCTGATCGTAAACAAACAACGAACAATATTCTTCTTAAATTCTTTAATCTTCATGATGTATTCAAATAAAATGTTTTAAGTTAATTGTTAATCTAGTGAACCATAATTTCTCTCTCGTCGGATCCAGCAGTAAGGAGATCCCGACAGATCCATACGAAATTGATGTGAAAAAAGAGGCTTCCCAAAATACTGAGAATTTTCCGAAATGCAACTTGTGGTGCATTGGGAACTATCTTGTGTGCAAAACTTCAGTATACACCCAAAAAGACTTCAATGCATATAAAAGTCTTGGACCGTACAATCAGTTCTCCTGTGGATGGGTGCATGACGTGTATGTGAAACTTATTAATGAGTGGCATGTGTTGTTATTATGTTGGGAAGTTATTAAGTTGAATTAAGTTGTTATTACTTATTAATGTTGGGAAGGTATGTTTCAATTTGTGAAAATATTTTATATTAATTATTTTAAAGATGGTGTGCATATTTTGGAAAGTGTTAATTAGCTGTGCGCAAGTTCCATGTTTGTCGATTAATTACCAAGTAATGAAATTATCTCAACAAGCACGCCAGATTTTACTTCTCTTGTGCTTTATAAAACATTTCCCTCCAAACATTATCCACTGAATACCGCGGTCATTATATTGAGTGATCATTGTTCAGTGCTTCTCATTTGATAACCAAAATAAAAATTGTAATTTTTCTCTTACAGGTCATGCATTCTATGCGTTTCTCGGAAAAACCACTACGAGTGTAGATCATTGCCGAGAAGGAAGGCGAAATAAACAGTGCCCACTGCACGTGCATGGCTGAGGCATGCGTTCATGTAGCTGCTGTTTTATTCTATATTGAGAGCTAGACAAGGTGCAGAATCTATTAATTCATATAAATTATTCATGTATCAGAACATGTAACTTAAGAACTGGAGTTACTTTAAATTTAATTATTAAAGAGATTCTAAACATAATATTATTCATTATTCGCATGCATTAATTCAAATACTAAACTTATTCTAATTTTTATTCAAGTGTTTAACTATTCTCATCAACATTCAAGTCTGCATTAATTTATTTCTCTGGACTATTTAAAGTTAATGACATGAAGAAAATAAGCATGCTTATTTGTGGACTGTTGAAATAAGTAAAAGAACTAGCCAGGCTGTTTTGTATTTATAATACTGTAAATATTTTATTTCTAAGATCTATTTTAAAAGAACTTGCCTTATGGGTATTTTTTTTTTCATTCGTTTTTTTATTCACAAGGTTTACCCAGGAGAAAAGTGTGACTGATGTGGCAGCCTACTGGACTGCACCTATTGCAGTTAAACGTGTAACCATGGAACCAGTAGATAACATAGATTTTTCTACAAAAAGGCTGTGTAAAAACAATGGTAAATTGTATTCCACAGTGAGTTTACTTGAGAACTTTAAAATTTAATTAATTTTTTAATGCATAATCTATGTTTTAGTAACGAAACACGTTCCTAAGAAGCAGTATGGAACTGAAGTTACTGATAAGGAATATGAAGATTTTTTTGCACCAGCTTTCCAAAGTGGAAACAACTAATCCTGTTGCAATTTTAACAGCTGAGATCCCATTTTGTGATAAGTATGCCATTAGTATAATAACTTTGTTTAAATTTAACAAGGTTTTTTAAATTTTAAACTATTCTCAATTTTTAAAATTTTTTATTTTGAATATTTTTTAAAATGAACGATCAACCATTATTTTTCTCTGTTCTGAAAATGTCTGCATTTTTTACTAATAAGATAGATATGCAGTATAACAGATAAAAAATAAGAATGCTATTTTTTATTTTTGTTCTGCCACAAACTGGATGCTTTAAAAATCAATTTCTTTTTTTTCAATTATTGGTATTACACTAATTTTATTGTTTTACTATTTTCAGATTTCTGATGATGCCATTACTCCAGAATTGGAACACCCTCATCCAAAAATTCTGACGGATGGAGATTTTGTTGATGGCACCCATGCCATTTACTGTGAAGGAATATTGCTGTGTAAATCAAAGTGCTTTTTAGAAGCACTATGCTGCTTGATCTCTTTCTACAACACCTTAAACATTGCATATCCTAAGATAGGATCTAATACCTTCAAATACATTCAAAATAGCATATTGCAAATCAAAGTAGGCACAAACAATGAAAAAGTGATACGAGAATGTGGCCTCACATCACTCAAAAACAGAAGGAAGTACCAAACCATAAACTTTACTAACAAAATACGAAGTCGCGACCCGAACCACATCTCACGAAGAACCTTAGAAACTTGGTCCAAGAAAACCAGACTCAAAAGATCATCTACCCTACAATTTGATTCCGATATAAGACGAGAGATCGGTCTCGAGCACAGTACCCTTCATTTTCTGGAGGAGCCTACACTCTCTGGGTGCTTACCCAAGAATACTATCAATACCAACCTCATCGATCCATGCTCCAAAAAGGAATTAACATCAGTCATTTTTGAAAAGGGTATGCAGACTATCAATTCAATATCAGAGAGAAACCTTATCCATGTATATACTGATGGCTCAGCTGATGAAACCATTCAAAAAGGTGGAGCGGGCGTACTCTTTGCACCACCTAACGGCACAACCACGACCCATTCAGTGGGCACTGGTTCCATCGCCTCAAATTTCACCAGTGAACTTCGAGCGATTGGCAATGCACTACATGAATACCTCTTGCTCAACAACACTGACAAAGCCAATGGTCTAGTCATCTTTTGTGATTCCAAAGCTGCATTAGAAGCAATTAATAAAGGCCAATCAAAGCTATCCCATGACATCCAACACCAACTGAAAGAAATTGACAAATTAAACAAGATATGTATTCTACAGTGGATGCCTGCGCACGTGGGCATCCCTGGAAATGAAAAGGCAGATCAACTGGCCAAGGAAGGAAGAAACCTCAACGATTCCGTTAACATCAACAAAGTCACTCTTGACGATGTGAATGCGATTGCAAGATACCGTCTAAGAGAAAAGACCATTAAAAAAGAATCACAGATCTGTGAAATTAACGCTAAAGGCTCATTCACACTGTTTCACTTTCACAGTTCATCCCAGTGATTCATTCCTGTGAATCACTCATTCAGTGAACAGCTTTGTTTTCAGTTTCACTCTAATCAGACACGTTCATCTTCATCGGTTGTTTAGAATATGAACATCTCGATTTAATAGATTACTTTTAAAATCTATAATTAAAGGAGTGATATTTTTATGCAATTAGATATAAATGTTGTATTTCAAGGTTAAATTAAAGAATTAAGAGAGTTATTTGACATCATTTGCTTGTTCTTTCCTTTATTTAAAAGTGATCAGATCAGAAATATTTCGAATTAAAATTAAAACAGACAATGACCAGCTGAAAATAATGGTCGGTTCAAATTACCCTTTAAATTATCTTACTCCTGATAGCAGTATCGTTTAAAGTTTAAACCAAACGATTTTTTTAAACAAATAAATAAATTTACTCTTATTATATATTTTGTTATCTGGAAAATTAACAAATTTATAATGATAATGATCTATTATCATTATAACTTTGAATAAAATGGAAAATATTTTCAATAAATTTATTTTAAATTGGAATTTAGTCTGATTTAATACTTTGATGCGAATATTTTTATATAGGTAGTTAATTCTACCTATTATCCAGGAAGTAGTTATCCAGGAAGAACCTGGATAACCGTAAAATGAGGTTTTTTTTTGTATCTTATTCCTCTAGAAATATTTATAAAATTCAAAGAATAATTTTCCACTACACACAAAAAAAAATTCAATGTGTGCAAAGAGTTTAAAAAAAAATCATAGTTGGACTCGAACTCGCAACCTTTGGATCTGATTTCTGGTGGCTTGACCACCATGCTAGATTAAGCTTTCAACGTTAGTACGAAAGTTTTAATATAAAATCTTTGTCAAATAATTGAAGGAAAAATAGTACGAGGAGTTTAGATTACTTTTAAGGTTTTAAGAATATCTGAAACTGTTTTCTTAATTGTTTATATGGATTTACAAAACATTTAACTAAATCGTTTTGGAGATTGTATTTTTTAATGATCTTAGTTATTAATAGTTTTTCTATCTCGGCGGATATACACGTTAGAAGACAGCTGTTCTGCGGATTTTAACTGATGTGATTTAAGAAGATTGTAAATGTTAATTCACTTTTATACAATTGTAAAACTATTTTTTCTGTAATATTTACACTTTAACCAAGAAAAAATACTTCTAGGGTCTTATTATGATAAGTTTACGATTTGTGTTAAGCGTAAGAACACAGTGGATGAGTTCATCAGTGAATGGTCCAGTTTGTTTTCTTCTAGGTTCATCTTTCATTTTTGATGTTCACTTCAAGAAGAAACAACAATTTATACCTTTCATTTTCGATGATTCCTCGAAAATGAAGATAAAAGTGAAACAGTGTGAATGGGGCTTAAGAGAGACCTCACTAAGACTATCACCCGCCTTAGAACTGGTCACTATCGAGAAATGAAGATTCAAAGAGATGGTACAAGAACCTACCGTCCCTGCAATAATTGTGACGATGTTCCCCTGACACCAGAACATATTTTTGAATGTCCTGCCATTATAAGATCTCTGGCTCTGCTTGGGGAATTCTCCCCCTTCGAAAGTCTCTACTCCAATAACATCAAGGAGATAGCAGGCTGTGTATTGCATACACATGGATACATTTAATACTCCCATGGACACGACACCAAACAACCAACCACTAATTTAATTATTGATAAAATCCAATTCAATTATCGATGTTGGAAAGCAAACCTCTTTAGAAGGACCAGCCCTACTAGCAATAAATACTAGCAATAAAGCTCCTATAGCACCCACATTTTCACATTGTTTTAATTTGTCTCCCTAAGTGTGTGTTTTCAATTTACAGGTAACGTCTAGTTTGTGTTTTTACATTACAGAACATAATGCAAATGAGATGGGAGTGTTAGATTGGGATTTTTTGAAATTTTTTCACTTTAACAGTAACTGATAAAGTTTGACTGCTCCATCCCATATCATTTTCATCTGCATCTCTCAAAATGTCTTCCACCAAAATTTCATTCGGTGAAATCCTAGTATACATAACACGCTGTTTTGAAAAATGTCAACAATCACTCCATGAATTCCAAAATGCAAATTCAAAATGGGTAAAAAGCAATAACATTTATATAAATAATAAATAAAAGCAATAAACCTTCCTGAATGTGTTGTCAAGCATCACTAAATCCACTATGTTACGTATACTAGGATTAAGCCTTTCATTCAATTCCGATAAACGATTTGGTTGCTAGAGACCTTTGAATAGGGAGAGTTATTTTATGGACACTATATAAGTCATTGAAATTTTCCTTTTCTGTTTTGCAGATTTATAAACTCCAGAACTAAAGATTTAGATACTGTTAGCAGCAATACTAAGGAAAAATATCCTCCAAAGTTGAGGGATTTGTTCAAGGAGGAGCTTCAAGGTAAGGAAATTGATGAAATTATAGCTGTTTCAAAAACCTTAGCCTTTGAAGCAACCAAGTGAATAGCAATAAGTGAATAGGCCTGAGTAAAATTTTATTTTTGAATATGTATTTCACAAAAAATAAACCTTAAAATCTTATTTTGATTTTACTTTTAGGTCGCATTACTGCATCTGTAATGAAGAGGGTCAGCACTGCCTCTTTGGTTAAGCCACCCCTTTCATTAGTAAAGCAGATAGTATATCCAGAAAAGATGAAGTTTTTTTCAAAAGCAACAGCATGGGGTTTGCACACATGAGGAAACTGCCAGACAGGTATACTTACAAGACAAACTAAGGAAAAAATGTCATGAAGGCTTCAATGTAAGTGTGGTGCTGGCCTGTTTGTCAGTTGCAAAATTCCATATGTTGGTGCAACCCCAGATGGAATCGTGGAATGCAAGTGTTGCGGGAGGGGTTGCCCTTACTGCCTGAAGGATCTAAGCAAAGAGGAGTTAGCCCAACAAGCTGACTTCCTTGATTCAACAAAAAAACTGAAAAAAAAACCCCACCAATACTATATTCAAGTACAGACTCATATGCTAGTTACAGAAATGAAATATTGCGATTTTGTCGTCTGGACGAAAGGTGGAGTTCATGAGGAGAGAATTTTTCCTAACCCCGAATTCATTAATGAACTACTGCCTAAGGTTCAATCCTTTTTCAGTGCTATACTGCTGCCTGAATTATTGGCAAAAAAAATTCAGTCTTCAGAAAAAAGACACTCCGAGAAAATCCCCAATTGTTATAATGGTATAAAGTTATCTAATAATTACATTGTTGAATGCGATGTGCCAAAGAAAAAAAATCAAAAGTACTTTTAAAATATTGATGGCATCAGGAGAAAGCCTTGTATAATCCCGTAAAATCACAGTCGGGACAGATGCTGTATTCTAGATTAGCGAGTGCGTTTTTGCACCAAAGGTCCCAATGAAGAATTACTTACAACCAAATTTATTTATGAGTGTCAAATCATTAACTCCAAAACAAGGGTTAAATCAATTCCACTGGGAACACCAGTAATTATCCTGTAATTAACCCTTTTACTTACCAATATTTAAAAATAGAGTTAGCTTTGTTTGCCGATGTTAAAAATTGTATCCAAATGCTTTTCATTGAACCAAAGATAACAAGTTCAAAAAAACTTAATATCTTGTTAATGTTTTCATATTTGTACGTTTTGCAAGTTGTTTAGTTTATTATATGATTCCGACATTCATATTGTATGTATTCTTCATATTGTTTGTATTAATAAATATTATTATTTAGAAATATTCAGCTTATTAGAATTTTTTCCACTTCAGATTCCATGTACTTTTTTAACAAACGAATAATAATTTATAAGGATTAATAAAGTTTAATGAGCTCTTGAAATAGTGGTAATTAGAATTCACCACAAAATTTTTGAAGTTCATGGTTAAATGCCCCCTTGTACCCAAATGTACCCTTTGGGGCGCTCGCTGGCGCAATTGGCGCAGAATTCCCATCCCTGTATGGAAATTATGCTGTCACCTCTCCCTCACGGTTTTGTTGCTATGATTGATAAGCGAGATTCTTTGTTGGATAACCTTATGTTTTTATACGTTTTCTGTAAATAAATTCAGTACTGCTTTTTTCCACTGCGCCCTTTTCTTGTTGTCATTTCAAGAATTCGGATTTTAGAGTTAACCCCTTATTGCAGCAAACACCTCAATTATAATTAAATCTTAATACAGTGGATTTGACTTACTACACATGTCTTTTTATTGGAAAGAGTTGTAAGTCTTAGTTAGTGGCAGTACGCGAAATAATTTATTTTCTATTGTGGCCTACTAGCATGTGGCAACAGGAAGGAGAGAGAGAAGTGAAACACAGGACCCTACCAGGTAATTCAGCGGCTGGGTAAGGTGATAGTCCTCAAGATCGGAGCCAAGGAGGTCAGGGTGAGCATCGACCGAGTGAAACCCTACTATATGCTCAACTCTGATGTCACTCCTCCAAGGTTCGACCAGGCTAAAAACATCGAGGATAAAACCCCAATATCACCAGATTCAGTGGCCAAGAGTGACCACCAAATAGACAGGCCAGAGTATACGACCCGTTCCGGTCGTAGGGTGAAGTTTAAGCTACCCTATACCGGGGCAATTCACTACCCAGGTTGGTATTGTGGCAACAGGAAAGAGAGAGTGAAACGAAGAGAGGAAGAGATTCCGAGGAGCGGCAACCAGAAGCGTATACTATCTTGATCTTGTAAATAAATCAATTTGTATCTATAAGCAGTTGTAAGTTGGAAATTCCTGAAGTACAATTATATATACTTTATATTATATATTAGTTTAATAACCAAAATAGTTACTTATATTTTCTGAAATTTAAGTTACCATCTCTTTTAAAAATGTTACATTTTCATAGATTACTATGGTTTTTTTTTTGTTTCACACAGATCAATTTCAAAAGTGATGGGCATATAGAAACAGCCCAATGTGAATGCCCAAGAGGCACTGTACAGTGTCATCACATTGCAGCCGCATTGATATATGCACATCATAATGTTTCACACCCAATTTCACATTATTTTTTTAATTTTTAGGACATCTTAATAAAAGCGGGTTTTTAAAGCTTTTATTTTTACATACACATCTTTTTAATTCGTGCAGGAGAATCTCTACGATATCTTCAACTACTATAAGCAAGTAGTTGATTTTCAAGAGTATATAGTTGTGAAAGCCAACCAGCCATATTTGATATATTTATTGCTATAGAAGACTATTCTTGTTTTCCCTATAGATAGTCAGAAGCGGCCTATGTTCCCAATTGGGAACATTGTGAAAATCACAAAAATTTTTACTGCCTACATAATAATAATTTCTCTTAATTGAAGCATCAGAAGGTATATTATGCAGAAAAAATTTATTGAAATATACCTGGATCTGACTGCAGAAAGGTTAACGGAATTTAGAAACTCGTATTAAATCGTAGTTTGCATAACACAGTAGAAAATAAATGGGAAGGAAGAAAAGAGCCATACCACAAAGTTAAAGGCATTTTATTAATCGTACCAGCTTTTCATTACATTTAAGAAAAAATAAAAGATGTGTTAAAATCAAAGTTTTAAAAGTAATGAAATGCTGATGTAGGTAATAATTTAAATTATATCTTATTTTTTTTAATTTTATTTAGGTAAACTGAAGCAAGGTGTAACCCTAAACAGAATTTTGAATGATGTCCGAGACAGTCTGAGTAGTACGGAATTACAAAGAATTCATCTGCTGACTAATAAAGACCTCCACAATATTGCAAGAGATTTTAAAGTGATTACCCACAATAAATTACATGAGAATGATGCTTTAAGTGTTAAATTGTGGGTAAGTAACTTGCAAGCCGCTGGAGAGGATAATCCTGTGGGATACTGCAAACAACAAGGACAATAAGATCCTCTAAAAATTTTAGAAAAAGAAGATTTTCAAATAATAATTATGACAAATTTCCAGAAAGAGATGCTTTTAAAGTTTGGGTCGGATAAAGTTTGTATCGACAGCACACATGGGACGAACTACTACGACTTCCAGCTGACTACATTGTTAGTCATTGATGAGTTAGGGGCTGGTTTCCCTGTAGCTTACTGTATAGGAAACCGGGTCGACCAATCTGCAATGAAGATTTTTTTTTTCAAATCATTAAGGACAAGATTGGTGCTATCAATACAACTGTTTTTATGTCGGATGATGCACCTTCTTATTACAATGCCTGGAAAGATGTGATGGGGGATGCAGTGAATAAACTCTTATGCACCTGGCATGTTGCAAGGTGTTGGAGAAAAAACATGAATAGAATAAAAGGGTCCAGAGAAAAAAAGCGTTAATTTATAAAACTCTACGCATTCTTTTGGAAGAACAGAATGTAGAAGATTTTAAAAAATTAATCGAAAAGTTTGTAGACGAAATGGGAAAAGATGAGACCTTAAGGAATTCTGTTCTTATTTCATTAAAATTTATTCACATAGTCCACTCTTGGGCCTTTTGTTTTAGACCCAGATTAGGTATCAATACCAACATGCATCTGGAGTCTATGCATAAGACTAAAACATTATTATTTAGAGGGGAAAAAAGTAAAGAGAGTGGACAAAACTCTTACAATGCTAATGGGAATGAGTCTAGACAAGATATTTGATCGCTTGATTAAGCTCACAAAAAAGGTACCCTCAGAAAAAATATTAAAAATTTATAGAAGCCACATTAAAAGTAAAGAAATGGATAAAAGCTTGATAGTAAAAAAAAATGATAATGAATGGGAAGTGCCATCTTGCACAACCATAGGAGCTGTGTATACAGTGCAAAAAATATTGCAAGAAGTGTGTAGAAAGTGCATTTTTTATTGTAAGGAATGCAACATATGTGTGCACATGTACGAATGTACTTGTGCAGACAATTTTATAAATTTTAATATCTATAAACATATATTAGGGTGGTCCAAAAAAAACTTTTTTCGAGCCACCCCAAACTTCGCCCCCTAATTTTTTTACATTTACCAATAGTATCATCCTCCTTCAATTTCAGCTTTCTACTCCTATTTTTAGGGGATGCTCAATGACCCTTCATTTTTACACTTTTTAAAAATTTTAGGGATTCGTTTCTAGACATTACGTGCATAATTTTTTTTTTTTTTTTTTTTTGTAAAGCCTGATATTTCTAAGCGTAAATATGTCTTATTATATTAAGTTTAATTTTAATATTTATCAAAACTTTTCTCTGGTGGATTTGTAATGAACCATCTTTAATAATGAGTTGCAAAACTCTGAGTCCTCTCAGCAATCACACGCAGATGATGGCGATTTTTTAGACAAAGAACAGAAAAATACTCTTCAAATTCAAGAAGCAAAGAAAAAACCTTCGTATAAAGCTAAACTATTCATATTTCATGTTACTGATGCTTTAGATCGTAACAAAAAATCTGATTGATTGAGAAGCTATGTGATTGATTATTCCAATTGTAACAGCTGTGGGACAAGATACTTCTAGACATATTTCAAGGAACACCATACCACGATCAAGAAAAAATGCTAGAAAAGAATTTGCTGTGTCAGTAATCAGTGATTTTTAAACTAGACTGTCCTCTAATCCTTCACTGGGAAGGCAAACTTTTAACTGGATGTTTGCATCTAGTACCACAAGGAATTCCACAAACACATCTAGTACAGCTGAGGAAAAAAAAACGTTACTGTAGACTTTGCGGGAGAACGGGTGGGGTTAGAAAGATGCTTTTGGTGTCATTTTTCAGGATTTAGTGTATGCTTGAAAAAATTGACTATTTTTCTCTCAGAGGTCGTCTTCTGGTGCAGCGCAATAAAAACTGCATCTTTTTTCATGGCGACCCTCAATTTTTATTCGATTTTATGAAAGATCATAGTAATTTAACCCTCATCACCGAATTTCATTTAATTTGGACGTTAAACAAACCCATGGCAGACCGTCAAAATCTGAAAAATTCATATTAAAAGCCTGAAATTTGTCGCCAACACCCGACTGCCAAACACGGATTTCTGACAACCTACCAGTACTAGTGAACCGATTTTCATTAATATTTCAGTTTTAAATTGTCGAAACATGAGATAATGTTATTTTTAAAATTTTTAAGCTTTAATAAGCATATAAATATTATGATTAAATTATTTTAATTTTGTATATTTATATTAGTTTATTAGTAATTTCAAAGTCAAAAATCGCACTGAGCTAATTTTCGTGTTGTTTGAAAACGCGTAAATAAAAACAAAAACGCAAGAAGCGCCAAATCATCGATAACTTGCCAAGCCTAAAAAATAACTAACGTTTTTTTTTCCTCAGCTGTACATCACAGATGTACCGCCCACCCACTAAGCCTACTTATACATGTAAGTAATATAGTAGTTTCCTTCATGTAAAACAAGCTTCATGTAAAACAAGCTTAAATTCTTTTCCTGAATAAGTAATTTTTAAAGATCTTTCACATAAAAGTTTTTTTTTTAAAAACTAGGTTACTTACTGATGAATGTTTTGAGATATTAGTGTAAATGGACTCTAACCGCCTATCTGGTTCGAGACTTCACGGAACCAACACGTGACCTACAACTGAGCTTGCAATTGGTTACCACAGATACTACACTAGTAGATCTACTAGTGTAATATCTGTGGTAACCAATCGCAAGCTCAGTAGGTCACGTGTTGGTTCCGTGTGACGTCAGACGGTTAGAGTCCATTGAGTTAAATACTCGTAGAAATAGTATATTTAGTGGTTCCCACAACAAGAGATCTACTAGATCTTCATCAAAGGTAAGCAAAACTTTTATATTCTTTTTCTTGTAAGCAGCTTGTAAAGTTTTTTTTTAAAGACTGATGTATACTAAAATTTCGGAAGTGTATCTTGAGGTATCCTCCACTAGAAACCATGGTAGAAAGCTGTTAAAAACATGACTTGATGTAAAAAAAAAATCAATTTCTAGGGAGAATTACCCTTTTTAATTTCTTCGATATTTTTACAGATCGGGTCAAGCGGTACAATGTGGAAAGCGATTCGTCATCGAACGGTTCTCCTCCCATCCCTAAGCAAGTAGTACAAGCAGGTAAAAGAAATCAAACTTTACAGACGAGTAAATTTATGCCTTTTTTCTAAGGTCAAAATTCTCGAGAATATTCTCCGGAGAGAGAATATTCCCGCTTTACATCACTATATGTTGACAAATGCATACATACAAATACATTTGCAATTTTAATGTAAAATAAGATAACTATTCGTAGGCATCTTAAGAAGTTATCGGGGTATATTCTAACTTGAGTACTTACTAGAAGAATGTATACCTTGAAACTTTAAGAACTAAAAATATTAATTTTCTTTTCAGTGATGGACAGCCAATCCATGGTGGCTACAGGCACATCGTCTAGTACCACAAGGAATATTCCTAGTCCATCACAGATGTACAACCCACCCCCTAGGCCTACTTATACATGTAAGTAATATAGTAGTTTCCTTCATGTAAAACAAGCTTAAATTCTTTTCCTGAATAAGTAATTTTTAAAGATCTTTGACATAAAAGTTTTTTTTTAAAAAACTAAGTTACTTACTGATGAATGTTTTGAGATATTAGTGTAAATTGAGTTACATACTCGTAGAAATAGTATATTCAGTGGTTCCCACAACAAGAGATCTACTAGATCTTCATCAAAGGTAAGCAAAACCTTTATATTCTTTTTCTTGTAAGCAGCTTGTAAAGTTTTTTTTTAAAGACTGATGTATACTAAAATTTCGGAAGTGTATCTTGAGGTATCCTCCACTAGAAACCATGGTAGAAAGCTGTTAAAAACATGACTTGATGTAAAAAAAATCAATTTCTAGGGAGAATTACCCTTTTTAATTTCTTCGATATTTTTACAGATCGGGTCAAGCGGTACAATGTGGAAAGCGATTCGTCATCGAACGGTTCTCCTCCCATCCCTAAGCAAGTAGTACAAGCAGGTAAAAGAAATCAAACTTTACAGACGAGTAAATTTATGCCTTTTTTCTAAGGTCAAAATTCTCGAGAATATTCTCCGGAGAGAGAATATTCCCGCTTTACATCACTATACAGGGTGTTTCAAAATTGCGTTGCACGGCTTTTATTCGGAACCAGCGCCTCCTAGGGTCATGGAAGTAAGGTCTACCCCTAGGTTAGTGACCCTGGAGAATCTAATGAGATGACTTACAGCGCTCCTAGCGGCGAAATTAAAAAGTTAAAAAAATTAATTTAAAAACTAAAAGAGATAGAGTAAAAAGTTCAGTACAAAAGTTGTTGCCAAGATCATAACGAACTCAAGTAAAAAAAATTCATCAAAATAGCTTAATTATTCGAGGAGATATTCACTGTTGAAAATGGCACTTTTTTGAGTGGCGAAAAAGGGCCCGGCCACAAATTTAGAAACGCTTTCTCGTCATTATCGTGCGGGAGTTTTAAGCTTTTCAGTGACTGATTTGATGGATCAATCGAAAATTATTTTTAATAAAAAAAGTATTAACGATCAATGGCTAATCGAAGGTTAATTAGAATTAAATATTTCGAAATCTGTTGACTTTTTAATGTTTTGCATATTGATAGGGATTGTCGTTGAGGGATCTGATTTGTTTGCCGCAAGGTAGTATAATTTCGAATATGGTTATTCAGTCAGCGAGCGCTTAGATTGGCCTGAGGGGAAAACGTCACTTGAATTTGACAAGCGTGCTGATTATTTCAGATGAGAGAAAGGAAATTATAGTTCTTAAATCTGAAGTTGATTTCTTTCTCAATTATAAAGCAATTTCACGTCATTTATTTTTCAAACATGACGACTTTTAGTAAATCTCAGTATTTAGAAATGGTTCTCATCTATGGAGAAACTCTACGGAATTCGGTTCGAGCTGCACGTGTATTTGCTGATCGCTTTCCAAATGATCCTCATCCTACATCAGCGACTATCAGGAAAGTTGTGCAGCGCCTTAAAGATACAGGAAGCGTTCTTAGGAGACACTATTCGATGAGACAACGTTCTACTAATCGCATACCAGATGAAGACTTACTGGCATACGCTTTATCCCATCCTCACACCAGTATTAGAGAAATGAGCGATCTGACTGGCTTACCAGTAAGTCGAATTTGGAGGGTTTTGAACAAGAATGGAGCGCATCCTTACCATGTTACACCACAGCAAGGATTGCTACAAGGAGATGAGGAACGACGTTTCGATTGGTGCAATTGGGCACTTAATGAATTGGAAAGTGACCCAAACTTTTTTAAAAATATCATTTGGTCCGATGAGGCAAAATTTCATCGCAATGGAATCTTTAACAGGCATAACACTCATGTTTGGGCTCTTCAAAATCCTGCATGGGGAGTTAGTGTTAGACATCAAGTACAGTGGTCAGTAAATGTGTGGTGCGGTGTTTGGAGGGACCGTCTAGTTGGACCAATTTTCTTCGTTGGTTCGCTGGATGGAAACAAGTACCTTCAGAATTTGCAGGATATCTTGCCTGATTTCTTGGAAGACATTCCTCTCTCACTGTTACCATCACTTTGGTTCCAACATGACGGCGCTCCACCGCACAAGCCACATCTGGTTCAAAAGTTCCTCAAAGACACATTTGGCAATAAGATAATTGGGTATGGTGGGAGTATTGAATGGCCTCCAAGATCTCCTGATCTTAATCCACTCGACTTTTTCCTTTGGGGTCACTTGAAAAATCAAGTTTACGAAACGCCATCTACGAGTCTCCAGGACTTAAAAAACCGCATCATCGACAGTTGCGCAACTGTCACACCCCATATGGTCCAAAATGTGCTTTCTAACATGGTTGAAAGGACACAAAAGTGTATTGTTGCCCATGGTAATCTTTTTGAGCAAGCTCAATAAATTATAATTTTGCACTGTGAATTTCTTCCTTTTCTCCTACTTTGTGTCCTACCAATATGCAAAACATTAAAAAGTCAACTGTTTTCGAAATATTTATTTCTAATTAATCTTCGATTAGCGATTGATCGTTAATACCCGTTTTAGTAAACATTTATCTCGCAAAAGTAACGATTTCTGATCGTGGTAGTTCTTAAATGTCCAAGCTTGGACTTTCCTTTTTAAAAAAATTTGAAGCATTATTTTCGATTGATCCATCAAATCAGTCACTGTCAAGCTTAAAACTCCCGCACGATAATGACGGAGAAAGCGTTTCTAAATTTGTGGCCGGGCCCTTTTTCGCCACTCAAAAAAGTGCCATTTTCAACAGTGAATATCTCCTCGAATAATTAAGCTATTTTGATGAATTTTTTTTACTTGAGTTCGTTATGATCTTGGCAACAACTTTTGTACTGAACTTTTTACTCTATCTCTTTTAGTTTTTAAATTAATTTTTTTAACTTTTTAATTTCGCCGCTAGGAGCGCTGTAAGTCATCTCATTAGATTCTCCAGGGTCACTAACCTAGGGGTAGACCTTACTTCCATGACCCTAGGAGGCGCTGGTTCCGAATAAAAGCCGTGCAACGCAATTTTGAAACACCCTGTATGTTGACAAATGCATATTTTCATAAATCTGAAATATTAATGTAGATAAGTGCAGTTATTACCATTATGTCGATAAATGTCTTTAATTCAAAAGGGTGGCAGATCTGCGTATTTAAGGTTCTTTCCTTACAGCCTAAAGATACGTTACAATTCATGACGGCAATCAAGATACTAATCCTTTTATGGGACAACTCAAACATTATGAGGACTGAAGATTTAGGATTGCCACGTCTCTTAACCGAATATCTAGATCACAAAGTGGAAGACTTTTTGGAAATATTAGATCAGAAACTACAACTACTAATGTGAGAACTGAGGAGATTGATTATTGACCTAGAATTTGCAACTGATTCAGAACAAGGTTGGTTGGTTCGTTAGTGTTTTATGGCGCACGATCCACTTTAGGATATTATGCGCCAGACAAGACAAAGATTCAGAACAAGGAACTAGTAATATCTCTTCCGTTCCAACTACAGATTGTTCCAATGGCCGATGTTATAGAAGTGACTTCAAGCTCTAAATTGTGAGAAAAACCCTCAAAAACACCTGTTCTAAAATCTTTTTTTTTCACTCAATGTCTAAATATGGATCTGATAAATTGGAGTCTTCATTTGCAAAAGCTGTCTATTCTACCAATATGCCATTGTCAATAATGGACAACTACTATTGGCAACAGATTTTTTTAAACAGATAAGGCCATCATTCAAACCACCCAATAGAAACTTACTCAGTAGTTGGTTGGTTGTGTTTTTATAGCACAAGGCCCTTATACGGGCATAAACGTACTCAGTAATCAACTACTGGATAAGAAGTTTGATGAGGTTACTCAATATAACCAGGAAAAGATTAAAAAAGCTGAATTTGTTATTATTGTTTCTGATGTTTGAAATGATGAAATGAGGGCATCATCAGTTACATAGTAACAACACCTCGGCCCATCTTCTTCAAATCTGTGGAAGCCATAGAACCAAAGATCACCGACACACAGCACTATTTTTAAGTCAATAAAGGTTTTTATAAAGGTAATTAAAGATAAATTAATAAAGGTAATTAAATTCGGGTCGAAAAAGTAACTGATAACGCAAGCAACATGAAAGCCGCATGGTTATTAATTCAAGCCGAGGTTCCTCATACTCACTCTGGGATGATCAGCCCATGGATTGAATTTGTTGCGAGGTGACTTGTATAAAATTGCAACTTTTCAAACTATCATTTCCAGTGCAAAAGATGTTATCAAGTTTGTGAAAATAAACAAGCTCTTTAAGCAGTCTTCACTTTTAAGCAAAAAGCTCGGAAGGGGTCTGCTGCATCCACCTTAACAGAAAGAAACTAAGTGGTGCAGCACCCTCATCATGTTTGAAAGCCTTTTGAATAAAAACCAAACTCAAAATTCCTGGGTGCCTGGGAGATTGTCCCGGTGGCGCCCTGAACTTCAAAGGTGACCAAACAGCTTTCGCCAGATGCAAGAGTGGTCACCTGAAGAGCATGAAGTTTGAACAGGGACGAAAGATCTTTCCCATCTACAACAAATGCTCTTCTAACGCGGCCAGCCCGACCCACCTCCTCAGCTGTGTGGAGTTTTCCATGGAAGATTTACTGCGTGACCCAGTCCAATATATATATATATATGGGGATGAGAAATAACACAACAGCCTTTCGAATGGGAAAGATGGTTGGTTGGTTCGTTAGTGTTTTATGGTGCACGATCCACTTTAGGATATTATGCGCCAGACCAGACAATATAAAACTATTTTAGAAGGCCGAAGGCCTTTCGAATGGGAAAGAATCGCTGCAAGAATCTATTTTGGTTCCAGAATTAAACATTGCGAGAAACATTAGACATTTAGTTTTAGACAATGATCTATTTTGGATGTCAATCCAAAGCTTCGTGAATCATACGTCCAATAATCGTCACGAACAGCTGGCTGGAAGAAACTCTGTAGATTGAAGAATATCATTATGTAAATTATATTTATTGTATTGTATATATGTTTTTGTATCCAAGAAATAATAATAAAGGCCAGTTGGGCCAGCAGGCGAGACTGCCGATCTTTCAGTCAGATCTAAATTTAAGTAAAGAGAAATATTAGATCTAAACATAAAATAACAAAATTTAACAAGTACCAATAAGCAAAAGAGGAAAGCTGAGAATCTAGCTTGGAGGTCCTTGAGGGCTGAGCGGGGTGACTGCCGCAGCGCCGTCAAAGCCCGAGTGCCGCGAATCAACGCGGCGGAACGGTTCGCCATCGAGTCAATCTAAATAATAGGCACAAGAGATAGAACAGCTGGAGGGAAGTTTATTTTATATAATATCAGACTCCCTCTCAGCACTCAAAAGAATAGCGTGACCGATCACAGAAGAAAGGGCGAGGAAGGTCAGAAAAATTAGAAGATTACGAGAGAAAACACAAGGAAGTTTTTGGACCTTTATGGGCAATCGACCCCAAGGTACTCTGTTTCATCTACGCAGACGACATCTACCTAGTCTCTCGTGACTCCTCTCCTGACATCGTCACCAGGAGACTACAGAAAACTCTCTCAGATGTGGAGAAATGGGCCAAATACTGGCTCCTGGATACTTCTCCCGAAGAAAAATCGCCAACCTCCCTACTTTTCTGCTCAATTCCTCTCCTATCACATGGACGGATCATCTCAAAATCCTGGGAGTCTTTTTATGGAAAGTTCTCCCATCACTTCAACTACGTCAACCAGAAATGTCTCCGTATTCTCAACGCAACAAAAGCCATAGCCCGAACTAACTGGGGTGTTAGACCCCACCACCTCAAATTCTATTCAAATCTAATTCTAGATTACGGAGCTCCCATCACCTCTTTTTCCAGTGCCTCCCTTCACCAAAAAATAGAACGCATCCACAACTCAGCCCCTCCGGTCTACCCAAATTCACCCCTAGCCTCGTGCTGAGGAAAGAAACCGACTCCATCTCCCTATCCTATTTGCCCAATACAGGGCTAAAGACAATAACGACATTGTTTGCAAAATGAGGAAATGACATGTTTTTTTTTTTGACGAAAAATCAATAGAATGGGAAAAAATAAGTTAAAAAAACATTTCCTAAGTAATTTTTTCACTTTAAATTTAAAATTTCCCTGGTTTCGGTTTCACTGAAGATCACGTGAAGACACGTGACTAAACGTCACTTACGCCAATCGGTTTGTCAACAACCGCGAAGTTTATACTATTCCTTGCATTGCATTATTTCATCTGATTTCATCGCTATTTCCTAACCTAATTCTTTTTTTATAATCGTATACTTTTCTTCTCTTTATTATTTTCTTCATTTATTCCAAAGATGCAAGCCAGCTTTGTCGATTGCTCGAGTGACAATGTCCTAATCGTCACAGAAGTTATGATCGTAAACTTCTTCGATAACAATCCGGATTTCATATCTAGCGAAACACGCGGGGCTAAAGCAGAGAGGTAAGATATATATTTTTTTATTATAAATATTAAATAATCATATTTACTTAAAAAAAAAGTTTGAAAATTCAATAAGCAGTTTCTATATAGAAGTGCATAATTTTAAGATATATTTGTGTGTATTGGGCGGTTTTAGTATGATGTCAAATTACTGTGCAGTTTTTGTATTGATATATTCTTATGAATCTGAAAGGTTTTAATTGTATCTTATTTATATCTTAGGTCAGCACGGCATTCTTATGGAGATAATGCTATCGGGTATGTGCAAGTGAAGAGGGAGAGCCACTTATGCACTGTACAGGCACAGGTAACTCCTGAACACAAGGTTCGAGGAAAGCCTTATGTTGTTACACTTGCCTGTGATGAAAAGGAAAGAAAGGTGGTTTCGGTGAAGTGCGAAGGGTGTGCTGCCAGTGCTGGGGGCTGCAAACACAGCATTGCAATGCTCTTTTGGACGCACCGTAGGTCGTTAGAGCCTTCCACTACTCAAACGACCAATTATTGGAAGAAGTCGACGCTGGCCACCATAGGGGGGGGGATCTGCTACAAAATTCCTCCACTCAACAGATTTGGGGAAAACTTCGAGAATTACCCTGCCTCCGAAGGATCCCTCAGTTATAGGGGATTTTTTGAAATTGGAAAAAAGTGGGGGATTATCAACTGAAAAACTGCTTCTCCCAAATCCACAAGCTTTCTCTGCACACCCAAAAGGTGAATTATGCAGCTAAATTTCCTAGGTGTACTGCAAATGACTTTTTAAATTTTTTAATGTTCCACTACAGAAGAGGATTGTGAAAGAGCTGCTCAGGAAACACTCGGACAAGCTCAGAGTCCTGCATGGCATGAACTTCGATTTGGAAGAATCCCTGCTTCAAAAATCCATGAAGCAGCCCACTGCTCAACTCCGGATGGTTGGTTGGTGAAGTCAATATTTGGTTCTAAGTTCAAAGCTACAGCAGCCATGAGACGCGGGACCAAATTAGAACCAAAAAGTCCTGAAGGAAGTTGGAAAAAACCACCAAGAAAAAATTGAACCCTGTGGGCTTATTATAAGTTCAGAGTGCCCTGTGCTGGGGGCTTCTCCGGATGGGATTGCTCCTCGTTTTGTAGTGGAGATAAAGTGTCCATCCTCCAATGAAACTGTGAAACACTTTTAAAAAGATGGTAAACTTACACAAAAGCCTCTTGCGCAAATTCAACTGCAAATGATGTTGTGCAAGAAGCCCAAAGGACTTTCGGTCATGGCCAGCCCAGATTTCGAAACAAGCGGTGGCCTGTTGGAACAGTGGGTGGAATACGATTCAAATTTCTGCTCTGAAATTGTCGAAAAGGCAACAGAATTTTGGTGCTCCAGTATTTTTCCAAGATTATCCAAGCAGTTGTTGATCATCAAAAGAAGTTTGTAAACCTCAACTTTGGATGGCCTGGATCGGTGCATGATGCACGAGTTTTTGTTAATTCAGAACTCCACACTCTCGGAGAATCTGGTTTTTTTTTTGGAAACCTTCATTGTGAACTGCCTGGAACGGTATCCACCGTCAACCCCTACCTTGTGGCAGATCCTGCCTATCCGCTAAAAAAATGGCTCATGAAGCCTTATAGTGGTAGTTTAAGTTCACACCAGATGGTGTTCAATAGAAAGCTGAGTCGGTGCAGAATTTTTGTTGAACATTCATTTGGTATGCTAAAAGGTAGATGGCGTTGCCTTCTGAAGACTAATGATACTTCACTGAAATATCTGAAAAATACTCTAATAGCTTGCTGCCTTTTTGTAAGCCTGTACCTTTTGCAAAACAAAAATCAAATTTTTAGGGTATGAGGTTTCTGAAGGAAAATGCTCGCGTAACGGTAGTAACATTGAAACTATAAAAAAAATTACTTCCCCTAACAGTGCAAAATCATTACAAAGATTTTTAGGTAGCATAAATTCATTCCTAACTATGCTAAGCTAAGATTACCATTAAATATACTCCTAATTTTAAAAACCAATTTTATGTCTTTTTAACCAAAATCCTGTTGAGGCTATAGGAGCTGTACTTAAGCAGGAACATCCAGATGGAACACACCACCCTATCTCTTTCCATTCTCGCCAATTAAGACCCTATGAAAAAAACTTCCATCACAGAGCTTGAATGTTTAGCTATAGGTGACGCTCTAGATAAATATCAACATTACCTTCATGGGCCACCTTTTACAATACACACCGACCCCTTAGCTGCTGCAAGAAACACTCAACGCGGAGAGTTTCTGAATAACGCCGCTGGTAGCGCTGTTGCACGCGTCCCTTCGCTGGCGCGACACGTGTTTGTTTACCATTTTTTTTGTGAGCAACTTTTATTTTCCTACGATTTTGATATTTCGTTCTTCGATCTTTTGAAAGTCTTTTAAAAATATCTCATCTTTCTATAAGACAAAAAGAGTTCCTTCTTCTTTGCATAGCATATGAGGAGCAACACAAAAAAAAGAATGAAAAAGTTTGGTGGGTACGGCCTATTTTTCAGAGAAGGGTGCGAGAATGAGTGTTTTTTGACATAGTTGCACACCTTCGTGAAACTGATCCGGTGGGTTTCCAAAACTTTTTAAGAATGACGCCGGATTAATTTGATTTCGTTTTTTAATCTTATTGAAGATAAAATTGCTCCTTCAAGAAACTGCGTCAGGGAGCCTGTGGCTGCTAAACATACTACACTACCATTTAAAGTCGATATTATTGCCGAGAATCGTTCGGATTAAACTGCAAAAGCTGTTATTGCACGAATTCAGTATGAGTACGACTTAGTTGCTGCTGAGGCTAAATATCCTCAATATTGTTAGGTCAATTTTATAAGGCCTCCCATAGGAATTTAGCAATGGTTCGTTTGTTGGGGTTTAATGGCGCGAGGTCCATAAAAGTGGACAAAAGCTTAATTTAGCAATGGAAGAAATATTTGCATATACCGAAAATAATGATGATTGCCAGTTTTCGTTGAAAGAAGTCAAAGATATTTGCATAAATGAGGTTCCAGACGATAAAACAATAAAACTGAAATTAAAGTTAAAATATGGCGATAGAATTATTATAACTGAGAAACGAGGAAGTTTAAGTGTTATCTGTTTCATCGATACAATACGTTGTTCTTGATAAATGTAACTGAAACGATACAGGTACTCCCCTGAAAAATATCGACAAAAATTTAGTAGCCACATGAAAGAAAGGTACAGAAAGCAGGTGGACTGACCTTGTGTATGAGTTAAGGAACTACTTCAAGGAGTGGCTAAGGGGTTGGAAGTTGAAACATTTAAGGACCTTATTTTGACCGAGCGGATCAAACGAAGAGTTCCATTAGAAGTAAAGGAGCATTTTATCGACGACTGGACAAATCTGAAAGCCCAGATCTACTTGCTTCGAAATTAGATGACTATGACAGTGTTCGTGGATTTGTGCAGAGAAGAAGCCTTACAGTAAATCTTGGCATAAAAAAACAAAAATAGAAACGAAGAGCAATTTTAGATTCTGAAGACTGCTGCAGCGATCATTAGAGAAGATATTCAATCGGTAGTGTGTGACACTCTAAGTTACCCTCCACCAAGTCAAATGTTTGATAATATCAACAAACATATTCCGGAATCATTAACATATTTCTTAGAAGCAGTAATTTTAAAAAATCATAGAAATAAATTGGATCATTTAAAATTATATGCGCTAGTTTAAGCCACTGTATTATGGCCCTGTGCGTCCTAAATCGTTCCTCTCCAGATTACAACTGGGCCTCTCAGTATTTTTCCATAGAAAATTTGATTCAAAAAGGCTAGTACAAATATTTTCCTCATTTGGTTTATGTGCATCGTATAATGACACTATAATGTATGAGGTGGCGGCAGCTTTTCATTCCAACCCATATATCTTACCACCAGAAACTGGGACATTTATACAATATGCTGTTGACAATGCTGATATTGATGTATAATATACAATAGATGGCAATAAAACTCTCTACATATATGTATAGTTCAAATTGTAAATCCCAAAAGCTCTGTTTTAGCCAAAGTTCCTGTATAACGGATACAATATGCCCCTTCAGCTAAAGATTTCACGGAAAATCCCATGTTCCAATACGAATTTATCATACAAACTTAACGGCGCCCGATTCTACGGAGGAGCAGTGGTCCGTTATAAGCAGTGCAGACGTTGCGCCCTCCCCCAAGTCATGCAGCACTGTAGCTTCGGCAAAATTGGCATTATCCATCACCATAACATGACCATCCAAAGGATTGTGGACATGTGCTCGGGAGATGCCAACATCCTAGGCCGGCATCCCGTCCCTCCGTAAGGCACACACAGGCGAGTCTCTCCAACCAGACATAAGCATGTCTTTCAACGGAGTGACCTACCTCATTGATGTCATCATCCCCTTTGAAAATGGGCCTTCAGCTTTTGAATTCGCGAGAGCAGACAAGATCGGTAAATATGAAGGCCTGCGGAGGAACATCGACCCTGCGTCACCGCTCCTTTCGTGATCGGTGCCCTTGGAGCCTGGGACCCAGAGAACGAAGGCTTCCTAAGATAGCTACAAGATCATATATCATGACATTCCGGAACCTGTGTCTCTGAGGTCTTACGTCATTCCAACGACATCTACCAGGCCCACCGATCAGGAAGGCAAATAGATTTCTTCCACAATCCTGAGGTACTCATCAATAGCCCTCAGGCGACAGCCCAGAATTTCGACCCTGCCGCACAGGAAAACACTCAAGAAACCGTTGAGAAAAATTTAAGGTGGTTTTGGAATATCGTCGCAGCAAACCGATTCTTAAGAAATCACGGAGAACGTACGATGACATAGAATTTTCAGAAGAAACAATAAATGAAGGCTATCATACGCATTGTTACAAACTATTTACAGCTATCAAAGTACCTGCTGATTTTCGAAAATCAGGACAAGAAATTAATAATGCACCGAAAGTTTCTGGGGATTGTTTCGAATTGCCCTAATATAACACTAGGCACGCTATCGCTCTTTTTCGAGGACAATGTACGAAAGAAAATTTTTATGGACTAGTAGCCAGGAAACTAGTCTCAAGTAAAGAGCGGTACGGAGATGGACGTCAAGTCGGTATAGCGCGCAGTTTGGTCGAAACAGGCCCACCCGAGGCTGTAGATAGGTTTCGTAACTCTCAGTACTGATGTGGCACTACCTCGCTACGTGACGTAGCAGAACTCAAGTATCTCGGAATCATCTAGGATACTAAAATGACATTTAAACCTCACTTCAGACAGATGGTTTGGTTGTTTGGGGTTTTATGGCGCATGACCCAAGACAGAGTATAGTGCGCCAGACACAAGACACACTTCAGACAGAGGAGGACTAAGACTGCAACTTCTGTTTGCTTTGCTAAGAGTCCAACCTGCTTCTGTTGCTGAGAAGTCAAAGATCTTGCGCCAAATCTATCTTGGTGCCATTGAGTTCTTACTCTGTGGATACGGTGCATGGGGAGATACTCCACTTCAAGCAGACCATTAAGATCCTAGAGTCGGTCCAACGATTGAGCCTTGTGCTCATGACAGGCAGCTACCGCAGTCTCTACGCAAGCGTTGCAAATACTGGCGGGAATCATGCCCCTGGACCGAAGTTCGCGAAGTTTCAAAAATAATATTGCCCAGCGATTGGGATACAGTAGCTGCAGGCCCATTTAGCATTGTTGAGAAGAACTGCCTGTATAACATTTCGAGTTATCTGGTATCCAGCATGATGAAGAAAGAAATTTGCGACAGATGTGTTCTCTCTGTGGCTAGCAAGGAAGCTGTTGCTGCACCATTTACCAAGTTGGTTAAATTTAAGGAGTATAAGCACGGCTACCTGTACTATGTAACAGAAGATGTGTATAATAAGCTATTCGCAACAATGGAGCTATCTTTCCGGAAACTTGAAAACTTTTTGAGCAATACCTTAAACTGCTCCAAGTTTATACAGGAAAAAATAGAAGAAAATATTCATATTTAAAATTTGATTCCTTCCCAGACTGCAACAACATAAAAAGCAAAATAATAACTAGATTCATAGTTTTCCGCCTCAAGATTTTTGCTGTAAAGGTAAATAAAAAGATGATGAGACAAGAAAATATAACCAAGTCTAAATATTCCAGTAAGAGTGCTGCCAAGGTATCCAAAGTCAAATAATAGCCAAGTGATCATCCTTTTAATGCCTGTAATTTTAATTCAAGCACTGGAACAACATCACTGACGGGACGGAAATCGTCTTTAAGTGCCGATTTCTGTTTCTGGTTATTCACAAAACAACATAAGGGCTACACTACAGTAGCTCACAACATGCAAGGGTAATGTTTGATTTCCTTATTCTTATGCTTTACGTATTTTTTCATTTATGGTGAAGTGAATAAAGAAAAAAAAACTTATCATGACATGGATGTTGGAGCACGGCACTCCTCCCGAAGTTATACCAAATGGTTCCAAGGTCATGTCAATCAAAAGTAAATCCTTTAACATTATTACATTAGGGTGATTGAATCCCTAAACTTTTTGACAATGGCTCTCAGCAAACTGCCATCCTGCTTTGGTCTCGCAGAGTTAAAGAAAGGGCATTTCCCACACTTTTTCAATACTCAGGAGAACCAGAGTTATGTGGGACCGTTTCCTGCAGCATCATTTTATGGGCATGACTACATGTCGACCACAACTCGGGAGGAGTAATCTGGAAGTCTTCTTTTGAAACGATAACTATATTAGTAGAGTGGTGCTGATATAAACGAGAAATCGGAAAGGAAAGGAGGAAGGAATAAGGAAAGAAAAAGAAGAAAGATCGCTTAGGCTACCCGGGTGCGCGCATTCCCGGTGGAAAGATGCACTTGGTCACCTAAAGGAGGTTCCCGTGCAGGTGGAAGATAGGCCTTTTAATTAGGCACAAATACACTGGGGTCCCTCGGGATTGTGACACCCGTCACACCTCGAAAAGGTGTGCCCCTGAGGGGCCTTTACAGTAAGTAGATTTTTAAAATAATATATTGCACATATAGAAACGGTTTATTTTTCATAGTGTAGAGTAATGTATTATTTTTTAGATGTATCACCATTGCATCTGCTTGCATGGCTGTTTTCAGAAGTCTACATATCAAGCATCATACTATATAGCCATGGTCCCCCGTTCACGGATACTTGAACAACACAAACTATAGCCGAGACTCCATTCGCTGGATGGATTACGTCATGTACAAAGAAGGAATTACTATCAAGTATGCACTTAGTAACATGGGAGAGCATAAAATTGGAGGTGTTTCGGTTGATGGGTTTTGTGAAAAAACCAACAGCATTTACCAGTACCATGTAAGTTTTATTTCCCCCAATAATGCCAAACATGTATATTTTTATATGCTAAAAATGAAAATTTTTTTGTTCTCACAGGGTTGTTTTTGGCATGGATGCTCATCTTGTTACGACGGAGATACCATGAATCCAGTTTCTTCGCTGACAATGGCCCTCCTAAAAGAAAAAACGGCCAAAACTGCCTTTTTGCGAACAAATGGATATACGGTCGTAGAGAAATGGGAACATGAGTTCCAAAATGAAAAGAAGCAAGATAAGTGCCTAAAATCATTTTTGGATGAACACACCATAATGGACAGGATAAACCCGCGAGATGCTTTCTTTGGAGGTCGTACCAATGCAAAAACATTGTTTTACGAGGGCAAAGCCAAACATATCGATTTCACATCTGTATCCCTGGCTAAGAATATGTTCTTTTATGTGTCCAGTAATAAAAATTACCCTGTTTTTCATGTTATTTCTTTTTCATAGGTAAACAAATATTGTTTATATCCTGTGGGACACCCCGAAATTATAACAAAAGATTTTGAAGATATAAGATTTTGGTATCATTCAGTGCGCCGTGTTGCCTCCAAGAGAGTTATAGCTACCAGTACTTCCGGTGAGGCGCAATGGAAAACTTTACTTCCCTCTTTGTCGAAGCTGTGCGGAAACAATGCAACAGAGTCCGTGCAATCACTCTGATGAAAAACGCACTCTACGTGGTACCTGGGTGTCGGAAGAACTTAAGTTGGCAGTTCAAAAAGGTTATCTGATCACTAAAGCGAGTACATTTTTTTTCTTCTTGGGTGAAGCTGATTAATCAACTCTAATTTCAAACTTTTTTCTTTAAATATTCGAGGTTTACCACTTTAAGGAATCCTCTGACTCTCTGTTTAGATCTTACATAGATCTATTTTTAAAGATAAAACAGGAGAGCAGTGGATGGCCTGCTGAGTGCTCTACAGAGGAAGACTGATCTCAATATATTTTGGAGAAGGAGTTTCTCTAGAAGCCTAACGAAATTTGTAAAATTCCAGGGAGACGCCAAGTCGCTAAGTTAGCTTAGAACAGTAAAAAATACTTTTTTTTTTGGTAAAAGAAGCAGTTTTGCAATGAAGAGATTGTTGCAATTCATTACAATCTCATCAAGTTTGTCCCTCAGGACACTACTACAAATATTTTTCTGGCTGCCTTCACAACAGCATGGGCCCGCATAAAATTGATGGACAAGCTTGGGCGTGCAGTTTGGTACCATGTCCATGACACAGACTCCATCGTGTATGCGTCGGATGGAGTCAATGATCCGCCTCTTGGAAATTTTTTTAGGCGAGTTTACCGACGAATTGGATGGGGACGTCATTACAATATTTGTGTCTGGTAAACATTATTTAACATAGCACTTTTTTTAAAATAAGAATTTAAAATAAAAAATTAAGGGTTTTTTCTACGTTTTTCAGGTGGCCCAAAAAACTACTCGTATCAAACAAAGAAAGGGAAAACTATGTCATGTGTAAAGTTAAAAGAGGCCATCCTACACCAGGTGGGATAAGTCCTACCTAGCACATTTATTAAACGATACCATTTATTGCAATGTCCACAAATTATAGCATTTTCCTTTTTAGGATTTATAGTAAGTTTACATTTAGGACAAGCATCGTGTATTTCATAATTAATACGTTCATAGTATTCGATAACACGAATATTCTCTTTTTTACCAAAATTATTATTATGCGATTCTTCCATATTATGTGTACTGGAAAAATTACTGTAGGAGCTTATCAAGCATAGATTTCCCAACAAGGAAAAGTAAAAAGGTCGACGCACTAATTAAAAGCAACTTTTTAATACTATTAATTCTATTATTAAACATACGACTGCATTTAATCTTCTAACCGGTAAGGTCCAAACTGATAACTTAGAGGATCGGTTTGGACATTACAGACAATTAGCAGGGTCCCACTATCATATAACAATAAAGCAGCTTTTCGAATGTGAACAAAAATTAAGAATGCGGTCGTGCATTGAACTGTAGTTGAAAATGAATTCCTCGACAATTTCCATTCAATGTTCAGATGAGGATTCAGACAATTTTCTAAATGTGCATGAGATTATTGAAATGGAACGTGCCATTAAACTGCCTGTCACTGTAAAAAATACTGATTAAAATGAGTGTAAAAAGTATTTAATGGTTTTAACATATATAGCACAGGTTACTGCAGCCATTCTTTTTTAAAAAGTTATGATTTGATAATAGATCTAGACAATGGTGGTTTAAAGTATCCTCATTGCATTGTAAATAGTCATGTTCAATTATATCATTGTAAATAAATTAGTTACTAACCATGAATATTTTTTTCTCCATCTAAAAAGTCAGAAAATTTGTAAGTTCTCTAACTTATAACATTCTTGAGTCAAAAGAAATGTTTTTATTCAATGAAGCAAGTGAAAATGGCCCGTCTCTCCTCTGTGACATCATTCTGGAATAAGCCTAAGCTGCCAACAGCTGTTTCATCGAAAGATACAGTGGGATGCAAAGATTTTGGAAAGAATGTCACGCCAGTGAGCCCAAACTTCGATGTGGTGTCTTGAGTCCCGAATCTAAGCCGACCAAATAAGTGAACAGTGTTCTCTATGAAATAGCTATTTTAGAACCATTGGAAAAACTCTCAGTCATACTATACCTCATAACTATAATAATAAAAATGCATACAAATAGTGATTATGTTAACTGAAGATATGATGGATATAAGATTCTGAACGAATGGTTATTTAGAATGAACAATATATTTTCGAAAGGTATAATATGGCCTTCACAGAGAACAGCTGCAAAATAATTGCCTGCATGTTTACAACACGAGATTTTGAAGAATGCAATATGTGTTTTAGATTGCAGTAAAATTTTCATTGACGTTTCATTTAATTTAGATGATCCGAGCACAAACCTACTCTCATAACAAGCATAATAATACAGTTTTATTTCTTTTAGGAACTTCACCATCTGGGGGAAAAAATTTTGTTTCACTACTATTTGGAGGTAGGCATTCTGACAAATCTATTACAATCAAAATTGGTTGGTTGTTTCGTTAGTGTTTTATGGCGCATGATACACTTTAGGATAATAGAATCAAAATTGGTGTATTGGATAATTTAAAAATTAGGGATGCTGTTATTGCAGATAGAGGATTTTAGATTGAAGATTTGGTTGGTCTAAAGGGATCCCGATTGGCTGTTCCTTCATATACAAGGGAGAAACAACTGCCACGTCTGGTTGGAGGATCCGCGAAGCGAAGGCTATGGGTTTCTCTGAGCCGTCGGGAAATTTATATGAAAGTATCTCACAATTCCACAGGGCTAGCATCTGTGGATTAGCTGCAATAAAGAATGCCATGAAATTTAAAAGATTTTTTGATGACTCATCGCGACAAGAAAATCAAAAGGATACCTCCGAAAAACAATGTACAGTAAATGTTTTTTTTAGAATTATTGACGAACTTGTGGCAATACTTACCTACCGTTTCTCAGCTATAAAAGCTATAAATGAAAATTTCTCGTTTTTATGGGAATATTATTCTATGAATGAATATGAAATAGAAAAAAAAGTGAACAAGTTTTGTGAAAAAATACCATGATGATGTCTTTTTGGATTTGGTAGAGAAAGTCAAACACCTAAAAGCCATTACCAAGATAAACATTTCTAAAACCCATAGATATTTTAAATTTATTCCCCAATTTGTGCATAGCTTTAAGAATTGTTTGTACATTGCCAGTCTCTGTAGCGAATTCTAAGTATGGTATGAAGATCATAAAATTGATAGTACAATTATTCATTCGGGCTCGAGTTAACGCAATGGAGCTAGCGTCAGCTGAACTACCGTGGAAGCGATCAGAAGTACTTTGCAACTTTTCATCAATTGAAGAAAAATGTTATACATAAGCCTCTCTGAGCAACAAAATGCCTTTTTCAAGGCCAGAAATGAACTAACTTCTACTCTGGCTCTGAATATAAGAGCCGTATGGGGTGGTGGGCTGCCTACATACCCCTCTCAATGTATTCACCAAAGTGAAATCAAGCATTACAGGCTCATCTACATCGAAGCCTCGAACTTCCTTGTTGTTATCTTTCGCAGAAGGGTCCGGTACCCCATCTACACACGCTCAAAAAACAACTTTTCATCAATTGAATTACACTATTATGTCACAAAGTGCACTTTGGACAAGGAAAAGTGTCACGTTATTCACAGCTGCAGTATTTGTTCATGGTGTCTGCAAAACCTACCTGATTTGTTCAGACACATCAGAAAAAGAGAAAAATACAGTAAAAGCTTTTATTGAAAAACTGTATGAAATATTAAGTCCAAATTCAAAAGAAAATGATTATCTTGAAGAAGTCATTTGGACAGATGGCCCTTCCTCGGAATTTAAAAATAGGTTTATGACCTCATTGCTGCTAAGCCTAAGTGCCAAGTACAAGAAAACCTTCTTCTGGAAGTATTTCGCTACATCACACGGCGTTGTTGACGGAGTGGGTGGGAAGGCAAAATGTATGGTTAGAAATGCTGTGATGTCAAAAAAGGCAATAGCCCCAATTGTACGATCAGCAGAAGATTTCGTAGAAATTGTGAGGAAGGCAATGCCCTCAACAACAACAATATTATATTTAGATAGAGACATTGATAGAGATAACAGCAAGTGGGTGAGTGCAAAGCTTATACCAGGCATTTCAAAAATGCACGGCATAAAATGCTCCTCTTCTGGTTTGGAATATTTTACAAACGCTATATCACCAATAAAAGAAAATAAAGACTGTCCCAAGTTCATCTCAACCAAGTAATAACATTTCATTTGGAAGTTGGGTTGTTGTGAAGTATGATAATCAGTTTTATCCTGGAGCATATAGGCTTAAGCCAAATTACATTTATCTAAATGTAGAAAAGTCAGACTTATCTGCAAAATATTGGGAAAAGTAATACGCATAATAAAACAGCATATAGGCTTAAGCCAAATTACATTTATCTAAATGTAGAAAAGTCACTTATCTGCAAAATATTGGGAAAAGTAATACGCATAATAAAACAGCATATAGGCTTAAGCCAAATTACATTTATCTAAATGTAGAAAAGTCACTTATCTGCAAAATATTGGGAAAAGTAATACGCATAATAAAACAGCATATAGGCTTAAGCCAAATTACATTTATCTAAATGTAGAAAAGTCAAACATATTTCAAAATTTAATGTGTTTGACACATCTGAATTCCTAACTTCAGTTGTATAAAAAATTTTGCGTTTTTTACCATATACTTGTTCAGAATAAGACATAGGAAAAATTATTCTAATAAATCAACATCGAGCAACTGCCGCTCCTCTACAACCACACTTGACGAACATTGCCCTTCCTCGCCGACGCTTTCCAAGGAATCAACAACCCCGCGTATTCAAAACTGTTAAACAGTGGGGATTAGGCAGTGGCGTAGCTAGGGGGGGCGGGGGGGGCGCCCGCCCCGGGTGTCACCCGCTGGGGGTATGAAGGGGGTGACACCCGGCCAGTTAGTTCAAGAGCACGTATTCTCAGGCCCGCCGACAGGGGGGGGGCAAAGGGGGCACTTTCCCCCGGGCCCGGGGATTTTCCCAGCCCTATAGGGGCCCGTAAAGAATCTCCATCTTGAGATACACTACTAAACGTTCTGAAACAAGAGTACCCATTCATAGATTTTTTCCCCAACTACCCTTCTTCTTCCTGAGAACGGGCCCCGGGCCCCCCTCCTTCCTGGAATGCAATCTCCAACGTTTCGAAACTCAGCAAACTAAGATAATTACCACCTGCAATACATTCCAAGAATTGTCACAAGATAAGGCACGGAAGGGCCCGAACCGGACCTGACACCCCCCAACCCTGCATGGAAAGGTCTTTCGTTAGCCAAAACAAACAGGAAATGAGCCTTCCTCTTGACCGACCCCAGACACAGAGGACAGTGGAGAAGTTTCAAGCCATTTACCCATGCAGACATGTGGATGTAGAAAGCGTAGGTTCCGTTAAACGTGTATCATCTGTTTTTAAAAATCGTCTATAATTTTTTTTAAATTAATAAAATTTTTTCCCGATTGTTTCAAAGTTATCGTTTGAAAAAGTTTTTAACGATAGTCTTCTGAGATAGACCGTACGTCTAGGTGAGTTGTATTCATTTTTTAAGTATAATACACATTTCAGCTATCAAATACAGTTGAAAATATTATACGTATTTGTATTTTTCTAGTTGTTTCTGTCTCTTGTTTTACATATGCTAGAGGGTTTTAAAGGCATTGCTGTTTGTTTAATTTTCTTTTAAAAAATGGAAATTTCCGATAATGAAAAGTTTTATAAACCATAAAAAAATTTACTTAGAGAACAAGAAAATTTATTCCATTATTAAATGAAAATAAAATTGAAGAATCGGTTGAAAATAGTATACGTATTTTGCATTTTACTAGGTTGTTTTTGTCTCATGTTTTGTATATATTGGTTTTGAGGGGAGAGGTTTAAAGGCATTGCTGTTTGCTTAATTTTTTTTTAAAAAAGGAAAATTTTTGACAGTGAAAAGTTTTATAAATCATTAAAAGAGAATTTATTACACTATTAAATAAAAATAAAATTTAAGAATCAATGATTTTTAAATTGTATTAAAAATTATAGTATATGATGTCTGTTAAGGCTGTCCCAAAATTAATTAATACCTTTACAAAATTAATAAAAAATAAACTAAAGGAGATAAAAACATACGGTTTGTTGCTAACTACTCTTTTAGCCTGGGAGTTTTTTATACGAAATTTCATACTCCACAGAGACTTAAAAAATTAAGGGTTTAGGAATGTTTCTTATTCAAAAATCCATATTATGCTTAATAAATTGCTTAAAAACAATTTTTTAACACAATTTTAACTAGAAAGAAGAGTTCAATATAATTTTTATTCGATTCTTGAATTATTAATTATTTCAGATTTTAATAAACTTGTATTTTTACTCTATTACTAAATGTCACAATACAAATTGTATTGTACAAGTTTACAATACAAATTGTATTGTAAACTTGTATTTAATAAACTTGTATTAGAAATAGTAATTTGGGCTATTGTTTTTCCATTGAGTTCATATTTTTCTAAAAACGGCTGATTAAAACAATTTTTTTTATGAAGTTGATTAAATTTGGTTGGTTGGTTGGTTCGTTAGTGTTTTATGGCGCACGATCCACTTTAGGATATTATGCGCCAGACAAGACAACATAAAACTATTTTAGACAGCCGAAGGCCTTTGTCAGATGAACTCTGTACATCTCTTACTTAAAATAATCTAATAAAATGTGATGAAACATACATAGTTAAAACTTACACATGATGGATAAAACCAATACGATGAATGAAGTTTAGGACAAGATTAAAATTTGATGAATGGGATAAAATTTCTGATAAGTTAAAATTTGAGCGCTTAAAAACAAGATCTCTCTGAGCATTAAAAACAGGACACTCACAGATTATATGTTTGACAGAAAAAGTGACCCTACAATGAGAACACTGGGGAGCCTGCTCCCCAATGAGTAGATGGCGATGTGTGAAACGGGTATGGCCAATTCGAAGTCTGCTGATTAGCACTTCCTCTCTACGATTCAAATTAGAAATACGGGGAGGAGTGATCAATGGCATTATCGAATGAAGCTTGTTCCCCAGCTGAGTGTCCCAGCTGGACTGCCACTCGGAACGAAGCTTCCACCGGGCATAAGCTTTTAGGTCAGTAAAGGGGACTGGGAACCTATCTGGATATCCAGTTGCCGAGCTTGCTAATTGGTCCGCCTCTTCATTGCCAGCTATCCCGGTGTGGCCAGGGACCCAACAGAAACGAATGTCAAATCCTCGTCTCATGAGATCGCCCAGTTCAATGTAGATGTCCATTAGGATCGGGTGTGCAGATGGTTGGTGTGAAACTAAGGACTGCAAAACTGAAAGTGAATCTGAATAAATAATAAATTTAAAATGATGAGATGTTTTTAAAAGTTCAAGCGCCATTCTAATTCCATGTAGTTCTGCTGTAAATGAAGATGTTTTTAATGGTAGAGCATCGCAGAAAGAAGCTTGATGGTATACAGCAGCCGCCCCGACATGGGTGTCAGACTTTGAGCCATCTGTAAAGATCGGAATGAAGTCTCCCAATGTCTCGCGATGCTCCTGGAACAGAACTCTGTATATATGTTCTGGAGTTGATGATTTTTGATGGGAAGTTAATGAAAGATCTACATTTATTTCTACTCTTTCCCATGGGGGAAATGGCGCTATTGTAGACTGAGCTACCAAGTTGACAGTAATATCTAATTTCCTTAAAAGGTCTCGCATTCTAAAATGAAATGGTGGAGTATAAAAACGTGTAGAACGATGGATGATCAACCTTTGTAAACTAAAATCAAACAGGAATGCGAAGGATGGATTATGTCTGAGAGATCTAATTTTAAAATAGTATGAGAGTGATAAGTACAAGCGGCGATTGTGCAGTGAAGGTTCGTACGCCTCCGCGTATAGAGATGGTATCGGAGAGGTGCGGAAAGCACCGAGGCACAAACGCAGCGCCTGGTGATGGGCTGTGTCAAGTGAACGCAATGTCGTTGCACAAGCCGAGCTATAAACAGCTGAACCGTAATCGATCTTGGATCGAATTAGAGCTCGGTATAGCCGTAATAAAGATGATTTATCGGCTCCCCAACGTGTCGTAGTTAACACTTTCAAAATATTAATTGCCTTTAGGCATCTGTTTTTGAGGTCCTTGATATGGCTATTGAAGCGAAGCTTTTTATCGAAAATCACGCCGAGAAACCGTGTTTGCTCAGCTATTTGTATGGGGGTATTGCCTAACCTTAATTCAGGATCGGGAAAAAGTCCCCTCCTACGGCTAAATGGCACTACAACGGTTTTCTCAGCGGAAAAAGCAAATCCATTATGTTGGGCCCATCGGTCCAGCTTGTTTATAGTGTTCTGCAATTGACGTTCAGCAATGTTTATGAATTGAGATGAGAATGAAATCTGCAGATCGTCCACATACAGAGAGCATTGTACTCCATAATTCAAATGACGTGTTATGTTATCGAGTTTGATTATGAATAAAAGAGGGCTAAGAACTGATCCCTGAGGGACTCCCTGCTCTTGTATAAAAATTGATGATAGATGTGAGCGAATGCAGACTTGAAATGAGCGATGACTTAAAAAGTTTTGAATAAAAATTGGCATGTTTCCTCTTAAGTTTAGACGATATAGATCCTGGAGGATGCCATGTCTCCAGGTCATATCGTAAGCCTTCTTAATGTCGAAAAAGACAGCGACAAGATGTTGTTTGCGCAAGAAGGCCTCGCGTATAGCGGTTTCTAACCTCAAGAGGTTGTCATTAGTTGAGTGGAACTTACGGAACCCGCTTTGAAACGGGGACAGAAGGCTATTGCACTCTACATAGTACATAAGTCGGGCACTGACTATTCTTTCAATAAGCTTCCCAAGGCAACTTGTAAGAGCTATGGGGCGATAGTTGCTTGGTGAGGTTAGATCTTTGCCTGGCTTAGGAAATGGAAGGACAAAAGCATGTTGCCATTTAGAAGGAAACACATGAGTGGTCCATATACGGTTAAATAAACTTAATATTGAAAGTAAAGAGTTGGGTGATAATTGCCGGATCATGATATAATGGATTCCATCGGGTCCTGCTGCCGAGTCCCTCGATCGTTGCAAGGCTGTTTTAAGTTCGAGCATTGTCAGCAGAGAATTGTAGTTCTCCTCATTTGTTGAGAAGAAACTCAATCTGGATCGCTCAGCTCTACTCTTAATGGCCAGGAACGCCGGAGGATAATTCGAACTGCTGGAAGTGTTCGCAAACGCCTCCGCTAGGGTGTCAGCAATGTCAGGGATGGTGCTACTGGTTCTATTGTTATAATTTTAAATGGATATAGGAGAACTATTGTTTTTGCCGTTAATTTTCCTGATTTTATTCCAAACTTGTTTTGCTGGTGTAGAGGATGTGATGCCACTCACATACTCCTGCCAGGACTCACGTTGGCTTTGCCTCCTTATTTTCCTTGCCTGAGCCCGTGCCCGCTTAAAAGATGTCATGTTTTCCTGGGTAGGATATCGCCTAAACCTACCCCAGGCTTTGTTTTGTGCCTTCCGTGCCTCCGCACAAGCCTCGTTCCACCATGGTTTTGGAAAACGCGGCAATCTTGAGGAAGTTTTTGGGACTGTGAACTCAGCTGCGTTTAAAATGATTGTTGTGACTGTTTCAATAACCTCATCTATTGTCCCATCTTCTACCATAGATTCTGTTATCTCGGCAAGCATTTGGAATGCAGACCAATTGGCTTTGTCAAATTTCCAGCGTGGTTGTCTGGATGTCACACACGCGATAGGCGTTGTATATGACACAACCACCGGAAAGTGATCACTACCATATGGATTGTTCAGAACATTCCATGCGAGGTCTAAAAACATTGATGGTGAACAAATAGATAAATCTATGGCAGTGAAAGATTGTGTAGGAGCATGATAATATGTAGGTGATCCGTCATTGAGTAGAGTGAGATCTAAGTCTGAGAGTAGCCTCTCAATGGTCTCTCCTCTAGAGTTCACATCTCGGCTACCCCAGATGGTATGATGGGCATTAAAATCTCCTAAGAGAATAAAAGGAGATGGTAGCTGGCTTACAAGGTCTTCTATGTCCCTAAAATGAATATGAGTGCCTGGTGGTAGGTAAAGGCTACACACCGAGACGGATGAAGTTAACGATATACGAACTGCGACTGCTTGCAAAGACGTGTGGAGAGGAATGGGAGTATAGGGTGTCGTGTGAGCTACTAAAAGCGCCACACCGCCACAAACTCGTCCACCCGTCGCACAGTCATTGCGAAGGATTGAATATCCTCGCAGTCGAATCGTATCTGTGGGTTTTAAGAATGTCTCCTGTAGTGCCAGACATACAGGAGAATGTGAATTAATGATGGATTTGATGTCCTCAAGATTGCTGCGGAAGCCACGGCAGTTCCACTGAATGAGGGTTATCTTGGAGCCGTAATCTCTCGGCGCCTAGAATGGCTCCTTCCTCTTTCTTTTGGTTGTTGCTCTTTTTTCCTCTCTTTACTGTCTTGCTCTCCTTCTACGTCTTCCATTACAACTTCTGGGGAATTGTTTTCAGTGGTATCTGCTGTTTCTAATGTAGGAGGTATTTTTGGGATCTTACTATTGTGTTTTATTTGTTCAGCTTGAGTTCTCTTTAATGATAGGTTTTGGTCACGGTTAGATTCAGATTGTTGGTTTAGCTGAGTTCCTGCTGGATTTTTTGAAAGAACGGCGAGATGTAGCCACTTTTCTAATGCCGGGTCAGTTTTAGCTGAAGTAGAAGGTTTTGTAGGAGTAGTAGTAGTTACTATGGGATCGGTTTGTGTTTGAAAAGATCGGGTTTGCTTTGCTGCTACTGATGCGTAGGTATTTTTAGGTATCGGAGGTACTATTGTTTCAGCTTGTTTGCGGGCTTCTGGGTAGCTTAAGTTGTTTGTGACTTTAATGCGTTGAACTTCCTTCTCAAATTGCCACTTAATGCATGTTTTGTCATATGAAGGGTGGTCTCCTCCGCAGTTTAAGCAGTGTGGTTTTTCTGAGCATTTCTTAATATTATCAGAAATATGATCAGGTTTTCCACATCTTCCACATGCGGGAGATCCACGACAAGTATTACCACTGTGGCCAAATCTTTGACATCGGAAGCAACGGAGAGGGTTTGGAATGTATGGCCTGACATTAACGCTTATATAACCAGCTAATATTTTTGAGGGTAACTTAGGAGTGCAAAACGTTAAAATAAAGAGTGGCGATTTTTTTGAATTGTCATCTTTCTTTATGGTGATTTGTTTTACATCTGATACTTTTTGATCTAGTAATTCATTTTTTATTTCGTTTTCAGGGATGTTAACTAAATCTGGGCAATAAATTACTCCTTTTGAGTTATTTAGTGTTGGATGCGGTTGTACTGATATAGGGATATCTGAAAGTTTTTTGCATTTTAAGAGATTTCTAGATTGTGCATCGGAGGCTGTATTTACAAGAAGATCACCTGAAGATAGTTTTTTGACTGATGTGACTGTACCAGCTATTCCAGATATTGCTTTTGCAATCAAGAAAGGAGAGACTTCACTGAGTTTGCAATTTGTTGAATCAGGATTGGTTGCTTCAGAATGTAAAATTAAAAATCTTGGGGCGGGTATAGACAAAAGGGTGGACTTACCACCATGTTCGAAGTTAGATGCCATGGGGGTATAGGGGCGCCTAGGTTCTTATTTTAGGGCTTAAGGTGGGCAGAGGGAGGGATCAAGAACCCACCAAACGACAACCTCCCACTCCCACTACTGGTCCCACAGCTCCCACAGTGCGTACCTGACAGTCTGCCTGCCAGGCGGGACTGCACTGCTGCTGCAGGCGCTACGGCATGGTGTCCGCCAGGGAGGACAAACGATAGGACCGACTGGGCAGCTCCCACAAACTGCCCAGCAAGCAAGGAAACACACAAAGTCGCCACATTGCTAAGGAGCAAGAGGTGACACAGCAGAACGTCGGTTCGTTGACTAACCAGGAAGTCCGGGACAACAAAAACGATGCCGAAGCATTTATGGTTTCCTGGTCTCTGCTGCCTACTCCATGCATCGCCCATCCAGAGCTCGTTAAACACTCCAGGGGAGTAACAACTAAAAAATAACATGGGTAGATATTGTGTTTGGATGCTGAGTATAAATGAAAACCAGTATATCACTTTACTATTTCAAAAGAAAATATAAAGTGTTGTAAAGCCACTAATCCAAATGGGGAGAGAGTAAAAATATAACAAAACTGAATCATAAACAAACATATAATACTAGACCCAACTAGTGGTAATTAGGTCTAAAAATCAAGGCTCCTTGGTAGAATTGATAAACTCAAAATCAGCTCTATGACGGAAAGGAAAGGGGGAAGGAATAAGGAAAGAAAAAGAAGAAAGATCGCTTAGGCTACCCGGGTGCGCGCATTCCCGGTGGAAAGATGCACTTGGTCACCTAAAGGAGGTTCCCGTGCAGGTTGAAGATAGGCCTTTTAATTAGGCACAAATACACTGGGGTCCCTCGGGATTGTGACACCCGTCACACCTCAACAAGGTGTGCCCCTGAGGGGGTGATTAAATTTGGATTCTTCCATTAGAACTGTTATTTAATGCGTTCTAATCTGAATAGAACAATAAATGTTCTTGGTCTAAAAATACCCTTTATATTAATCATGAATGAACTGTTTTTTTAATGAATAAAAATTAAGATGTTTTACAAAAAGTTTGATACAGAAAAGTTTAAGTGTGCATTTTTAAATTGGATTAAAGGTGTAATAATTAATTTGTTTGTTTCATGTATACAGTGCGAAAAAAGTGATTTTTCTAAGCTTTAAAGTTATTTTAATTTTCTAGAAAAAGGAGGTGTGAATTAAAATAAACTATAGTGAACTATAGCTGTTATGGTGTAAGTTTAAAGGTCAAGGATAGAAGGAAGCTGAATAGTACTTATTCTAGACTAGATCCTGTTAATATAAAGCTAAGGTAATTATTTAATAATTGTTTCTGTAAAACTATTTTGGAAAACTATATTGGAAAATTTGGAATTAGTTAAAAAATTGTTTATAAAATTACAACAGAGCTAGGTATGATTATCTCCATTCAATATATCTAGAGGAAAGCTTCCCAAGTGAGAGATGGCACTTTAATTATATCAATTTATTGTTATGTGATAAATGATTCAGTAAAACTTAAAAGTGGGATTTTGTATATTATTTACCTCCTTGAGAGAGAGATTCGAAATTCATAATACTTTTATATGAAAAAACCCCCTAAAAATTTGTATTTTAATTAAAATTCAAAATGTCCCTCATTTGCGATACGCGTCTCCTAATATGAGAGTATTTAATCTCATGAAATGGTCTTAAAAGTGTTGTTAACATCCTAAAATACATCCATTACATACTTAAAATACATTTTAAATGTCACATCTTAAAAGTGAATTCATAGGGAAGAACGGGACACATTCCCACAAAAATAACATTTTTGACTACTTCTCCATATATTTATAAAATATTGAAACAAAAACTGATTTATTCATAAGTTTACAGCATTCCTGAAATTTAATATAGTATTTCTTAAATCAGATAAAAACTTAGCGTAAAAGTTTTCTAAAAGCATTAAACAAAATATTCTACAGCTGGTTTTAAAAGAACTTTCATAAATAAATGCATAAAAACAAGACTAATATTAAAGAATATTAAATAAAAACACATTTTAGACGGAAAAAAATAATTTTTAAAACTTATCAAATTTCTATCATATCAGTTAAAACTGGAAAAATTCTAAAAGCTTTGAATTTTAAGTTTAATACTAAAATTATTTTAACTAATTAAGCTTAAAGTACCTTAAAATACTATATGTAAAGTCTGAAAATGCGTTCGAAATAAAAAAAAAAAAGAATTAGAATGGTTGGTTGGTTGGTGGGGTTTTATGGCGCAAGGGCCCTATTCGGCCATACCGCGCCAGACACAAGGTTTTATGACTTCAATTTGAGATTTATATGCGTTTAATTAAATTTATATCGATTAGGAATAGGAATAGGAATACGAATTAGAATGGATTTTTAAACTGTTCGAATGTTCCTCTAGTTTGAATATAGGTTGGTGCTGGCGTTCCTGACTTCCAAAGGTTTCAGGTAAGATATTGAAATTTTTTAGAGAAAACCATTGAGGCGCTTACAATGAGCTAAGTCCAACATTGGAGTTAGCTCGATGTTCCTCCAAGTGCCTCAATTACTTAATATGTGTGTGTGCAATAACTCTATGGTGCAAAGTGATTCTTTCAAAACAAATGTAGTTTGAAATAGTTAGTTATTGTATTGTTCAAGAAACTACTACCTATTGTACTAGTTCTATGAAGAAAACCTACCTAGGAAGAAAAGAATTACTCGAACAATTATTTAGATTTCCACAAAGATTGAATACTTTGAACAACTCTTAGTATAATAAATTAATGTATAGTGGTCAGATATGTGTACAGTTTCGTTTTAATTATGTCAAAAGTGATAGATATATGTAAAAATATTATGTCTAATTAATTTTAAGGTAGTACGTAAAAGTAAAGAGGGCCCGGGACTGTCGTTGCCCCGGGGCCCGCTGTGGCTCTCGGCGGCCCTGCGTATTCTTCAAAAACACTCACTCACTGGCGAGAAATTTCCAGACAGAAAATAAGAAAACACATGTGTGTTCTCTAGTTTGACCCCTTGCGACATCCGGTCCGGAGTGGGGTGCAGTTTTCAAAGGGTCGCCGAGTGGCCATTAGCTGATAACGGAAAAACCAACAGGAAACAAACCACAAATTTTCGTCGGATTCGGACATGTGTCTGTTTTTGGACACACCGCCTTCAGATAAGGGGGTCTCGGAAGAGGATTCGGACCCTTTCATATGCCCCTTAATTTTACCTATTTTTGTTCTTGTTACTTTTTTAAACACATGACCGAGGGAACCTCTAGGGGGTGAGATTAGTTTTTAGAAAGATCTGAGTAGTTGCTCTTTCAGTATTTCCTAACGTGCGTTTGCTTTATGTAGTGTTGTTCTCTCGTTGTTTTCTGTTGTCTCGTGGATTTTGGATAACTTGCATTTGGTTCCAACGAAAGGTAAGAAAACCATTGCTAAACTTGAACTCCGCTTTCCATCTCAGAAGATAGTTTATTGTTTTTTGACATTGATATATTTTCTTGTTGATTGTTGAAATGTTTTTATCATTGGAACGAAAGCATTCTCACTTTCTTTTTCTTGCGTAGTAGCTTTCGCTCTGTCCGTTCTTTTAGACATTATTAGATTATCTATGGAAGGGTCATTTTTATTAGTGTGTTGCTTATATTAATATTTTTCATTAAGATCTCATCGGCGCGTTCAGCGTGTTTCTACCTTAAATCTGATGGATTTTTTTTAGTAATTTAGTATGGAAAAGAGTTTATCCTTTTCTCTTATTTTTAATTTTATTGTGCTATACTGCCTTTAAAAAGAAAATGCCCTTTCCATTGAATAATCATAACACACTGCATTGCGTGTTTTAAAATTTTGGCTTTAATAACTACTTTTAAAATTTGTTTTTCCAACAATCACGAGCTACATTTATTTAAGTAACGTAAAGAACAGTTTTGTTGAAAGAATATCTTATAAGAAATTAATTATCATTAGAGAATTCTTTTGTTCCAATCTATAGTGCTATTCCCCATCAAGTTCGGAACAAAAGGTGTGTTTCAATAAATATCAATTTTTAAATCTGGAATTTGGAATTACCAGGGCCGTATCCAAGGGGGGGAGGCGGGAGGATTTGGGGGTTCAACCCCCCCGAAATTGACCTCAGTTTTTTTACTAACTTTCCTAAAATAAAAAAGTATCTCAAAATACATAAAACCCCTAGTTTTAAGGTACTCATTTAAAATATTTTCAAACAACAAAACAGTGTATTACGTTTTGCTGAAGAATGTTTGTTTCCTTTGTTTTTTACCAGATAAAATATTCTTTCCGCTTTTGAACGACCTTGATAGTGTTTCGGAAGGATTTGCTCATTCTTGTAAATGAGGTGAAGGAATTGAAGATTTTTTTTACTTTTTAAACGGAGAAAGAACTATGATTTTGCTTGTTTTTCTCTTTGTTTCAATTATTTTTTTATTCTTTCAATTCCGTTTTCATTTTACCCCGTAGTAATTGTGATAAAACTTCATATTCTATATTGATATCCTCAGTATATTATCCTCAGTATAATTTCTATTCCAAGGATAGTTTGGCTAATGTGAGACACGTATGAAGAACCAAGAACTAATTTAGTAATTAGCCTTAAGAACATCCAGAACTGTTTAAATGATTAAGAAGTGTTTGATTTCTTCATTAAAAGCTTAACAAGTTGGTTGGTAATTATAAACTATATTTTCATATAGTTTCATGAAATTCGAATTTGTGTATTTCAAAAATTTCTTCACATCTTTAAAAAACATCTACCTAAAGATAATAGCAGTTTTTGCTTAAAATTTAAAATCTTGCTTGATAGCTATGTGACAAATCCAGTTTTGTGTGACTATAATGCGTAGTGGGGAAACGCAGCTAATTGATATTAAATTGAAAATTTAATTATATCTTTTGAGTGGAAAACACGTATATTTTTTTTCTAAAAATAAACTGAACCCGACTTAAAAAATAATGTCTGGTCAATAACAAAATATTTTAATGTTTTTTCGGCTCAAACCTTTAATACAACCCAAATATTTGAAAACTGACATAAATAGCTTTCACTAAAGATATAACTTAATTTCAATTAATTTTAGAAGTGTTCGAGACAAATTATGAATATTTTAATTTTAATACCAACTGTCCCACTTTCTTCTATAAATACTTTTTCAACTAATTTTTGGTTGATATTATCTCTGGCCTCCATTGTTTCCATAATTATGTTTCCTTTTACCTTAATTGTCAACCCTATAATACAAATCTTCATTATGAATAAAACCAGGTTAAATTTTTTAGGGTTTTAAAATTCTAATATGCCTAGGGGAGTACACATTTCCAAAAGGCAAAGTGGAGCTCAACAGAGAAAAGCCAAACGGGCTAAAACAAACGAGGAAAAAAGTTTGTCTGATTTTATTACAAAATTTGTGATAAGAACAGATACTGAAAATGTTGGGGATCCAGAACTGCCCCATGACGACGTTCCAGAACTGCCTAATGGCGGCGTTCCTGAACTGCAGAATGACGGCGTTCCAGAAATGGCATAAGACGGCGTTCCTGCACTGCCGAATGAAGGCTTTCCAGAACTACCTAATGGCGGCGTTCCTGAACTGCCGAATGACGACATTCCAAATGTACCTGAGCATGGAGCATCTGAACTGTCAGTGGTTGTAAATGAATGTCACAATTTACGGGACGTGGGTGATTGGGATTTTCCTGTTCCTCAGGACATGCGTGTTGAATTAATAAAATTAGGGAGCGAACCTTTCCAAAATAAAGATGATCCATTTGATGGTTCCAACAGATCAGGATGTCAAACGAAAGGAGAAACGAGGAACCTTACAACGGAATGGTTCTACAAAAAAATGTCCGATGGGCAAAGGGGGTCTGGTTCGAAATCCCGACAATCAACTGCCCGACAGGTCACTTGCCCGACAGGTACGATTGCCCGACAGGTCACTTGCAGGTCTCAAGGGTATGATAACGCAGCTACCATGAGTGGCATTCATGGAGGAGTACAAGCTCTAATAAAAAAAATAAACAAAAAAGCAGTTTTTATTGGCTGCATAGATCACTCAATCAATTTATGCGGCCAACATTCATTTGCTCAAAATACGTCCTGTGTCACGTTTTTTGGAACTCTTGATGCGGTATTTAATTTTTTTTCGGCATCAACTTGCAGGTGGCAAACATTAAAAAATCACTGTTACTTCTCTCTCAAGAGACTTTCTACAACACGATGGAGTGCCCATTACGCGGCAGTAAAAGTTTTCGCTGAAAATTTCGATAGCATTGTGACATCCACTGGCGGATCCAGGGGGAGGGGCTAGGGGGCTTGAGCCCCCCCCCCAAAATGAAAAAATTTTACACTATATAATATGGAATTTTATGCACCAAAATGAGTTAAAACCATGTTATTTCAAGGTCGAATTTTCAAAAAATTTCTGGGGGAAGACCCCCAGACCCCCTTGGTACTTGTAACTCTATTATTACAATTCTACTCTATATTAAGTTTGTCAAAACGCAAATATTCTGCCATAACATCTATATCCGAAATTTGGATGAGGCGTACCAAAACGAGTTGAAAAAGTGTTGTTTTACTTAAATTTTCTAGGGGAGGACCCCTAGAGCCCCTTAGTACTTGTAACTATATTATTACAACTTTGTTTTATATTAAGTTTGTAAAAACACAAAAATTCTACCATGAAATCTATGTCCGAAATTCGTATGAGGTGTACCCAAACCAAGTTGAAAAAGTGGGGGTTTTTTACTTAAATTTCCAAAAAAATTCTGGGGGAGAACCCCCAGACCCCCCCCCTTTTAGTGGTTGGAGCAGGATAATTCACTACCTTTTCCAAATTAAGATAATCAAGAAGATACAATTGGATTATAAAAATTCTTAGCCCCCCCCAAAACCAAATCCTGGATCCGCCACTGGTGACAACATTGGAGGAATTATCAGATCCAAAAGAAAATCTCGAGACAAGAGGTGCGGCATTAAACCTTTTACCTGCTCTAAACAATTTCACCTTCTTGGCTCACCTTTTTTTTTGGAGAACTGTTTTGAAAGAAATTGTTGGTTGGTTGGTAGTTTGGGGTTTTATTGCGCATGACCCAGGAGAGAGTATAGTGCGCCAAAAGAAATTGTTGGAATATGCAAATCAATACAAGAGGAAGAAAGGAACTGAACTGTATTACGTTCTTACGTAGAAGGCTTCTGCGTCATATCTCTGTTAGTATATATGTTGGACTGTGTGTTATGTTTGTTGATTATGCTCTATGATGATCTCGATGCTGTCTGATCCGATCCACATGTGTGTTGTCCTTTTATGTATAAGTTAAGAGTATTATAATAAATACTAGGTTACCCACTGACTCTGCTGATTACTCAATCGGACGTTTCATTTATCTAATAGAAATTGATTCCACACAAAAATCACTTAAAAAAAAAGGGCTTAGCCTTGATAGTTTAATTGTGAAAGTGGAAGCGTTAGGAGCTTTTCTTGAAAACAGAGTTGTTATAGTGGATCATGCTATCGAAATGGCTGAAAAAGTTGCCAAAGAATATGATATCTCTACTAAGAGAAGGATTCGGAGGAAGAAAATAATGCCAGGAGAATCCTCTCAAGACGCAGGATTGACTCTAACAGATGAAAATAAAAGAAGCATGTTGGAATGCCTTGATAGATTTAGTTCCGAACTATCAACCAGGTGTCAATCTGTAAAAAATGTGGCATCTTTGTTTGAAGTAATAGAACCGGCGATATTATTGTTGGCAAATGCAGACGATTTACAGGAGAAAATTATCAAGCTCACCGACTTTTACGATGAAATATTAGGGTCGGAGCTTTTATTTGAAGTGCCAAGACTGAGGTGCCTACTTAAAGTCTTAGAGATTTCTATAGATAAAGCTAAGGATTGGGAAGCCTTAGACTTCCTTAAATTCATCGTAGAAAGAGATTTTCTTGATTCCCTCCCGAATTTAGCCTTAACATTTAAATTGTTTTTAACCCTTTGTGTTTCGGTTGCATCCTGCGAAAGAAGTTTTAGTAAATTAAAATTAATTAAAAATTATTTACGATCATAATGACTGAATCGAGGTTAAGTAACTTGGCAACATTGTCTATAGAACATGAAGCTACTCAAAACACTAACTTTGACGAAATCATATCAGACTTTGCCTCCCTTAAAACTAGAAAGATAAAATTTTAAACGCCATGAATATAAGTTAAAGTAAAGGTTTTTGGCTTATGCTTGCTTTGTTAATAAAAACTGTTGAATTTTTTTGTCATAATGATATGAACAACAAGACCTTATGTAAAGTGTTCAAACTTGGAAATTTTTAAGATTGCTTCTGCCTTCAAATCGAGTATGTTTTCATAAACGATGATTAAAATCAGTGGTCCCCAAACTGTGCTTGTGCTAGAATGTTGCTTTCCGTGAAGCCTTTCCAGGTGCTTCCCCCGAAAAAAAATTTAATATGTATTTCTTACTTATTGCTCTAATCTAAAATATAAAAAACTGTTCTGAAAAACTTTCTTTTGAAAATAAAGAGAAAATTTTCTACAGATGTCCAGTACATTGGATTGTCGAGAATTCTTTTTTGTTCATTTTGATAAAATTGATCAATTATAAAAATATAAAAAAATAAAATGAATTTTGTAGTCAAATAAAGTAAAAAAAAATAAGGAAATTAAAAAATAACACATTTGCTCTTAAAGCTTTATAATTATTATTGTGTTATATCTTGCAGAAATAAGTACTTTGCTATACACCTTGAAAAAAATATCATCAGAATAAAGCTCGGTGGTGAACACTCCGCGACCTAAACAGTTAGGGGACCCCTGATTTAAATAAAGATGTAGATTTGATAGAAGGAAACTGTAATTTCTTAATTATGAGCACCTAAAGAGGTTTCTTAATTGTAAAATATTTTGTCAATAAATTGTCAATAACATTAAATAATTTGTTATACTTTGTATTTCCATTATTTTGATTATCCGTAGATAGTAAACAGTTTATTTATTGGAGGAATTCATGGTAGTTGCAAAAATTTGGTAATTTAATGCAAGTTTAAAAAGAGTTTATTTCATATATTAATCAGAAAAAATAATGGACATCAGGATTTATTTTCAAAAAATGTCGAAATGTCAAATACCCTAAAATTTGAATTCAGTAAGTTATATTAGATAATAATACTAAAGTGAATAATGAAATAAAATCTTTTACTTATAAGGAAACTTATTAAAAAATTCCCTTATGGAAAAATATTTCACCCAGTGGAATATACTATTCTATATAGTAGCTTTAAAAAATTGTCAATGAAAATAATCTTATTTTTAAATTAAGATTAATAAATCATTCAAATTATATTTATTTAGAGAACGTCTTATTTCTTGGAACACCTATTAACTCCTGATCAACATAGAGTATCTTAAAAGTAACTGTCCTTGCATCTATAATTATATAAGGTTAAAAGTTTTCAAAACTTGTTATTTTCTCTATTATATATTTGTAATCAATCATGAACTAATGCAAAACGCACAAAGAGACCAAAAAGAATTTTAAGCAATACTTAAATGTCGGTGTACTAGTACCTTTTATGAAAATATAACGGACGGGTTACAGACCACTTGAATTGAGAGAGGGAGAGAGTTTATCTAAAAATTACTGTCCTCAAAATTATATGATATGAAAATAAGAAGGGGTGACACCTCCAACTTCCGCCCCGGGTGACTGGCCACTGGGATTAGGAGAAGGTGTAAGAGTCACTTTTGTAACATGCAGTAGTAGCGATATAAATTACTCCGAACATGCCAGAAGAAGGTGGCGAAGTCTAAAAGGATGCTGAGGAAAGAAAGGTATGCCACCATACAGAAGTTATACGAGATATTTAACAGCAACTCCATCGCTGAAGACCTGCAGAGAGACGAGGTATTTGGATTCTGGAGCGACCTATGGAAGACCCCAATCTCGCATCTAACGATTGACTTCCCGAGATCCCCTGGAACATCTGAAGAGGGGATAATGGATTGCAGTGAGAGCTAGATGCAAAATGTATACACTCTGGTTGGTTGGTACGTTAGTGTTTTATGGTGCATGATCCACACTAGGATATTATGCGCCAGACAATACACTCTGGTTGGAGTTGAGCTGGGTGCCAGGATTCATCCTGGATTCCCAGACCATCTTCCTTCCTCAGGGGCCAGATGTGTGTTCACCAGCGAAGTTAAGACCAATTAGTATCTCTTCCATCTTGTTGAGACAATTCCATAAAGTGTTGGCGGAGCGACTGACGACCTGGTTGAAAATAATGGTTGACCGCACGACTAAGGAAGTACGATTTGAGATGTGCCCGGACAATTCTAGATCTTCCTCACTTATACCCATTATTACTAAACACGTAGAACCCAGGATACTAATAACGACGAAGTGGGGCAGTTACAATTTTCTGAACAGAATTGCAAATGGACATCTTACTGTGAACCATTCAACAAACTTTGTCGATTCCATAACTGGGCACATAATGCAAGCAATAGAGGCAACACGGAGCGATTTTAAAAAGAAAATGTTTTGGAGGCCCGTACAGAACACTGATAAGACTTACACAAAAGCTTCCACTGTTTAAGTGGAGAAGAGAATATCGCAAGCATGAAACCGATACCTTTCTTGACCTTCTCAGCATAATCAAAAAATATTTCACTATTTGAGTTCCCATGTTTGGGTTGTCTGTTTCACCTTAAATTTTTGGCTTATTTTTTTATTTGCAGGTGTAATGGAATGAAAAAAGATTCTCGTCTGGATGTAGTATAGTCTGTTTTTCGTACGTGTGGATTTGAAAAATTGTAGGAGTATGGATACAATTTGAGACATTGGACGGAGTAGTTGGAATTGCGTGAAAGTTGGTATAAAAGGCACGATTGTTATCGTGAGTGAGCGTTAATTTGGTGGTTCTCTGAAAGTTGGTTGATAAGTTGCTTCTCTTTAAGAATCGCAAGTTAGGCGCACTTGGTGACATTTTCTTGGCACCAAAAATAGGGGCCTTGGCTTGTAAAGATTAACCAAGATTTGCCTTGCTTTTATACCCATGAGTTATAAATAAAGTGGTAGAGGGGATGATCAGTGGGAGGGATGGATATATGCCACCGTATACTTTTTCTTTCATGATAGTTAGACCGGAACCGGTGTCGAGAGGGACCTGAGCGACTTGGTAAGGCTTTTTTCTGGAAAAGACGATGTGCCAATTGAAAACTTTATCAGTGAAATTGAGGAGGTATTTGAACTGCATAGCATAATTAACCCGGTTCACCAGCTCATATTTTCAAAAAAATGCCTCATAGGTCCGGCTTTAAAATTAATTGGGTCAATCCGAGTGTTGAAAGATTGACTAGATTTTAAATACCTAGTGGCAACACTAGCTTAACTCATGTTAACACATGAGATTCACATTTGTAGATTCACATTTGCATGTCGTTGATTTTTTCCTAAGCCTAACTGACTTAATAAAGTACGTCTTAAATTGTTCCAATAAATCTGCATACTCTTCATCGAGGACTAAGTTCTTGGACCGACCTCAAAAACCAAGTGTAAAAGATCATTAGTTTTCTTATCTCTTGCTAGAGGGCACTGCGTGTGCCTGGGTTGTTTTCATCTCATGTACATGTTTTGCAGTATTGCATACCATTTTATTCAAGCAAAAGATGGTGCTCCTAAAGGATTTTTGTTGTCTACTGACAGCAGGTTTAGGAACGGTATAACTTTTTTCCATTAATTTTCATGCTGCCATCTGTTAGAGCTTGGTAACATCAGTGTTTCTCTGCGATTGGGCACGAAAAATTTTGCCATTGTGTGTTTTCGTTTTGTTTGTTTACGTAACCATTAAAAATGGATAAAAATAAACTTATACCTTTTTTGCCTGTGATAGAAAGTTTTTTGTGACGATGAAGATGTGCATATTGAAGAACAAGCTATGCTTTTAATGATGGAAAGATGCTTAAACAAAGGAAGAGAAGAGCGTGCATTAAAAACTATGCTGAAAAAGTTGTACCTATGTACTCTAATGAAGAGTTTAAGAGTCACTTCAGACTCAACAGAAGCCCATTTGAAATTTTACTGTGCAAAATATGTGCACATGATAAAGAAGTAAGAGCTGGAAGACCATCTATAAATACTGAAAAACAACTGCTATGTGTTGTGGCTTCTGGCCAACCAAGAATCATACAGGTAAAAATAATGTTGTATTAAATAATCCATGTTATAATCCTATTCTATTTCCCCATTGAAGTAATATTTTAACTGTAAGGTAAAAACCCAAAGTTAGATAAGTTGTATGTTAAGTTCTGATTATTTCTTAATTTAAATATTCTGCAGAATTCAAGGGCTGATTTATGCAGGCTCGACTAAGATATAAAATGCTCATAATTAACTGGATCAGTTCATATCCTTTTTAACACAACAGTAGTCTATATGTTATTTAACTTTATTTTATAGTTATTTATTTTATAATAACTGCTTCTTCAATTACAGATCAGTGGCTGACCGCTTCGATGTGGCAAAAGCAACATTACATCGACAGGTCCTTAGGATTTGTCGTATTCTTGCAGAAATGGCCCCATCTAAAATTTGTTGGCCAAATATCTCGGAAGTGAAGAATGAGTTTGAGGCCATATGTGGATTTCCCGATGTCATAGGGCCTTGGCTTGTAAAGATTAACCAAGATTTGCCCTGCTTGTATGCCCCAGAGTTATAATTAATAAATAAAGTGTAAAAGCTCATTAGTTTTCTTCTCTTCTCTAGAGGGCACTGAGTGTGCCTGGGTTGTTTATATCTCATGTGCATGTTTTGCAGTATTGCATACATTTTATTCAAGCAAAAGATGGTGCGAGTAAAGGATTTTTGTTGTCAACTGACAGCAAAAAAATGCTGCTATCAGCATCATCAAGTAGAAGAGATATTGAATCTGATTACTGGTATGAGATAGAGTATGATGGTATGCTTTATACTGGCAAAGTGACAACCAACATCCATCCTAAACAATGGATTTCAAATTACAACAATGGTACCGAAAAAAACTGTTAATGGCCAGAGCCAGTGGTTAAAATATTTTAAACAAATTAATACTAAATTAGAGTTAATAAAATAACTTATTCATATTTTCACAAGGTTTACCTATGAAAAAAACGCCATACCATTTTCTTATTTTCTAATTTCTATAGAAAAGAAAAAGTAAAATAGAATAACAACGTGGTAATATCGAAGGGAAAAACAGTAGGGATGTTACGGTTCCAGTGGAACGGTTCCATGGAACCTAATCCAAGCGTGGAACCGTTGGAACCGGTTCCACAAAGAACCATTTAGCGGTTCCAGTTCCACTGTAAAACCGAAAGCCAAGGAAGGAATGGTGAAAAGCGCGGGAAAAACAATTTCTGCGAGTCGTTGGTTGAACGAGAGGAGAACCCATAGAAAACCTGTTTGGCTGCAGCCTCCCCCCTCCCTACTCCTCCTCTCCTGGCCTATGCTCCTGGCTCGCTCAGCCAAGATGCGTAGATTGCATTCGATTCGTACCTCCTTGCGCATTTCGCAAGCAACGTCACAGAAATATAGCTTATTCTCCGGCCGGCTTTACTTTTCATGTAAAATCGCATTTGGATCGGTCGGCTTCGGAACAGTTCCACAGTCTTTCGCTTATACTACTGACGGCCTGACGGTAACATTAGATCTCCGTTTGGAACTGGACGGCACCGCATCGTTCTTAACAGTTCCAATGCTGAAATTCCAAATTCCACCCGAGCAGTTCCGCGCGGAACCGTTCCAAATGGGATTAGGTGGGATCGCTCGCTGGGATTAGGTATGCTGGTGGAATCCTCGTGGCTCGTTCTTCTCGTGGTTGGATTCATTGAATTGGAATGATCTTGTGCGGGGGGCGGGACGTTGTGTTAGATCGGATGGGGGTGGATTGGAGCGGGACGGACATGTTCATGTTCTTCGGAAGGGTAATGTTCGTGGTTGCTGATCGTAATTATTTCTCGTGGGGAGGGATATTGCAGGGGACAGATGCGGCCGCCTCTCGAATAAAAATGAAATCATTCAAAAGAATCAATGGAATTTTTTAGAGATTTTATGAGACACAAAACTTTAATTTATATAGAAATTTTAAAGATATAAGAAAGAAAAAGAGATATGCTACAAATCAATATTTTGTGTAACATAACCAAATTTTCAACCCTTGTTTAGAAGCAATCATTTTGATAGATATAAGGTTTGATAGACTAAGTTTTATCTTCCATTCCATTTTTTTAACTTATTGCAATATCAATACAAAAACCCCGAAGAACGAAGAAGTTTAAAACAGATCTTTGTAAAAATAAAAGTTTTGACTCGAGGAGTTTTTAGATTCTTAGTGTAAAAATTAAATCCTGATTTTAAAAATTTATTCTGTATTAAAATGTATTATCGAGGCCAATCTAATCTAAATGAAAAATCAATAAAGTTATAAAATTGTGCAAGTTATTCCTTCTTAAAATATTTATGACGTTCTATACCCATTCCATAGAGCGAACTACCTAAAATCCTTTTCTAGGATAACTATACATCTTACAATAATATTAACGATTTAATTTTTTATAATAACCATTGAAAAATATTTAAACTAATAAATTCTTTTTTTTTTATCAAATTTTGCATAACATCTAAAAACATATGAATTTTCTTTTAAGAAACAAATATGTCGACTTAAACTACTTCTGTCAAGAATTAACTTTAGCTATTCACCGAAATATCAATTTACTTCACGAAATTTCTCACTGAACAAAGTTCTAAATTGAATGAATAAAGCAAGAGGTGCATTCTCAAAATCACATTGGCAGGGCGCAGAGCAGCATCTCTGTCCCTTGGTAAACCGGTTTCCAAGCCCGCCGAGAGGAACCGAACCGAACCGAAACTGAGTGAGACTACCTCCGCCCCGGCAGTAGAGCCACTACGGATTTCAGGTAGCCACACCGGCTGTTACGATCCTTCGGTGTGCAGAGCGAAGACCGACCTGGAGTCGTTACTGCAAAAGGACCCCATCAAAGGTAGTCCACTACAGACTCTCCAGGAACCTCGCCCCGATCCCACTTTACAGTCAACGCCGAACAAGGTCCGCTAGCGCCTGATTTCTCAGACACGAACACCTGTCCTATGCACAGCTACCCATTGAAGGGTATCGACGACCCCCAGCGCTCAGTTGCGTTCAGAAGCGCAGAGGTTTGAGTAATGAGTCGCTGACTCAGGTGAAAGCTGTCAGTACTCTACCAATAAAGCATTGGTGGGCTCCAGACAGTTGCTGGCGAATTCGAATGATTGGGGTTAGCGGTTTCCCGTAATTCCCAAGTATCGACCTTATCACATCGTCGTGCGATCTATCGATAGTAGTTAGCCTATCCTTCCGGGGAAGGGGAAGGCGTCTGCCATATAGCGTCCCAGACGGCCCAGGGTCCGAAGATACTTCACCGACTGTTGGACTCGCTCAGGCTCCCACTTGAGAGGGGACAGCAATCTGTGAAAGCTGGATGTTTTCTGGCAAAAGTGCATGTAGTGATGGGAGTCACCCACATCTCCACACTCACAGTAGGGCTCCGCGGCATACCCGAATCTACAAAAATAGACTGGGAAGTGGCCGTGGTCTGTCAACATGCAGATCGCATTGGCATCACAAATGAACCGTTTGGTGGAAGGTGTCGGGAAAAAACCATGGGTGGTTCTTCCCTTCTCCGAAGTTTCCCACCGTGTCATCCATAGGGACATTGCGGACCGCTTGAGGTTTCGCCTGAGCCCGGACAGTGGGGTACTTGGAGTGACACTTGGTTCTGGCAGTTGGGTTGCCCCTTTTGCCTGTTTGTCAGCTTCCTCGTTACCGGGGAAGCCGGCGTGAGCCTTGATCCAGTGGAGGTACACCCTTTGGATCGCCACCACTTCCCAAAAGACGTTACGGATGACTTTTACTGTGGCGTCAGTGGACTGAGGATCAGCTAGGGCATGCAGTGATGAGAGGCTGTCAGAATATATGTGGTATGGGGTATGGGTCTCCCCGTGTCCCCGACACCATTCTAACGCCTGTCTAAGGGCCTCTAGCTCTGCCTGAAAGACAGAAGCTAGGTCGCTAAGTCTGGTCTTGTGGACTTCTGCGACGGCACCAAAGTAAAACACTGCAAATGCTGCGCCTACTTTTCCATCCAGTTTGCTCCCATCAGTGTAAAGTTCTATTCCGTGGTCCAGTGGTCGGGCTTTGTCAAAGGGTAATCCCTTCCAGTGCGTTGGATGCGTCTCCCAGATGGACTTTTCAGGGTTCAAGCTGGGATGGAAGAACGTATCACCCATATGTGAGACTTTTCCAAAATTGCACACCTCGAGACGAGCGTAATGTATCATTGCCTTAAGGTCCAACGGCATGATTCCCGCCAGTATTTGCAACGCTTGCGTTGAGACTGTGCGGTAGCTGCCGGTCATGAGCACAAGGCTCAATCGTTGGACCGACTCTAGGATCTTAATGGTCTGCTTGAAGTGGAGTCTGTCTCCCCATGCACCATATCCACAGAGTAAGAAAGGCTCAATGGCACCAAGATAAATTTGGCGCAAGAACTTTGACTTCTCAGCAACAGAAGCAGGTTGGACTCTTAGCAAAGCAAACAGAAGTTGCATAGTCTTAGTCCTCCTCTGTCTGAAGTGAGGTTTAAATGTCATTTTAGTATCCCAGATGATTCCGAGATACTTGAGTTCTGCTACGTCACGTAACGAGGTAGTGCCACATCGGTACTGAGGGTTACCGGTACTCAGGGTTCTTCGATAGGGGATTGTCAACACCTGGGTCTTCTCTAGACTAAACCGAAGTTTAATTGAGCGGCAATGCTCTGCTAGAGCTGCGACCGCAGTGTTTCCAATACCCTCCATCTCCGTTTTCCCTTTCCCAGACACCACCAACATGATGTCGTCTGCGTACGCAATCAGACGACAGGCGCTCGGAAGGGCTAGTTCCAAGAACGTATCTGCGACGACGTTCCACAAAGTTGGTCCACTACAAGACCCTTGTGGACATCCACGTTGAACAACGCGGCTAGCCGCTACGCCGGCAGTTTCATAGCGAGTGGATCTCCCATGTAGGAAACTCACAATGAGCTTGTATATGTTTCCGGGAAGTTTGTACTCTGCTAATCGACTGCATATGGCAGGCCACCAGACATTGTCAAAAGCGCCAGCAACATCCAAAGAAATCAGGCTAACCGAGAGTCCTCTCGTACGGCACTCGTTAATGTGCTCTTTGAGCTGGTATAGAGCAGTCTCTACCGACTTTCCATGACGGAAGCCGTGCTGAGCCGGGCTCATCTTCCCCATGATAAGGAGGAAGTGGTACAATCTTTGGGTGAGTAGCCTGTCAAGAGCCTTTCCTATGGTGTTAAGCAGACAGATGGGTCTATAGGACTTAGGATCCTCTGTCGGGCGATCGGGCTTCCTCAGAAGGATTACTCGTGATTCCTTCCACGGCGACGGGAAGTACCCTTGGTATAAGCACTTGTTAAACAGGGAGACCAAGATATCTGGGTACCCACGATGGAACGCCCTAAGGAATTCCGTCGTGACACCGTCCGGCCCTGAGGCTTTACGACCCCGCATTCTCTTTATGCAAAGTCCCACTTCTTCACAAGTGAAGAGCAGGTCATCGCAGTCCGGAGTTGGGGCATATGTCAAAGCCACATCAACCATGCCTTTTTGGTACCGATCACTCGGCCCTTCATCGGCTGGGAATAGGGTCTCGAGGAGAACATCGACCGCCTCGGCAGAGCTCGCAGTCATCGTCCCGTCTGCCCTTCTGATGCAACCAATCGCTAGGCGCCTTCCAACTTTGCCTTTGGCTAGTTTGTATGGGAGACTCCATGGTCTGTTCTGGTGTTGGTCACAGAAGTATTGCCAGCTTCTTCGCTTTTTTGCTAGGATAGCACGGCGGTATTCGGCCTGCGATTTTTTGTAGAGCACCCTAAAGTGGTTTCTAACAGCTTCATCGTGGACAGCACCTTGGTACCGCCTCCGAAGCGCTCGAGACCTCTTTCTCATGATCGTAAGTTCATCGTCCCACCATGAAACCCGATTGTGATCCCGGGTTGGTCTAATAAGGAGGTGTTTGGCCTTGGCTTTTGCAAATACGTCCGTGAGTCGTGAAACAGCATGTTCCAGATCTGCACTTGTTCGTATTGCGCGAATTTCCTGCCGGAGAACAAAAACGTCCTCACGAATGAATTCTACTGCCTTGGCCAACCGTCGCGGATGGCGAGATGTTCTGAGGGCAGTAGGGGCAGGGCATTCGGGGCCTTCGAGTTGATATTCTAAATAAGCATGATCGCTTATGGTATCCTCGATTACCTTCCATGAGGTGAGACGATCTACGACATGGTGAGATGCGATTGTCACGTCTACCCAGCTCGTACCACGAGGACCGTGAAAAGTAGGCGGCGAGTGGGGATCGTTCACCGGGTGAAGATTAAATTCACCGAGGATGGTGACGAACCTTTGTGAATAGGCGCCAGGATCTTTTGGGCTACCCCACATCGGGTGGTGGAGATTGTAGTCTCCACCTAAGACCGCAGGGCGGTCCCCGATTGTCGCCAATGCCTGCCTCATTTCAACAAGTTGATCTGACTTGTTGTAGGTCGGAGGGTAGTACGAGGACACTATTACTAGCGTCTCGCATGCGTTCGAAACTTCAACAGCAATGGTCCATTGCCCGTCGAAGATGGTATGGATGCTCCAGGTTCTGTTTGTGACCAGAACCATCGCCTTACCGCTTCTGGACATTGCAGATTGCCAAGCAAGTGGGTGTCCAACTGTAACACCCTTTGCTGTGGGAGGTTCTTGGACGAGAACGACATCCACTTCCTCCCTCTCAACTAGCCGGTTCACCTCAGCAAACACGGCTGGTGATCGGTTGAGATTGGCCTGCAAAAACTTCCAGCAACAGAGTGTTTGCCTCGAGGAACTACTATTCATACTGAGTTCTCAGTTTCAAGCGCGTTCTCTCAAGGACAAACGAGGGGCAATGGGAATCCGTGGCACTGTGGTTAGTGTCCACGGGGGCATTATTCACATAACGCCTGTTATTCCTGTCGCAGATCACGCAGCATAGCTTTTCAGCCCTGCAGTCCTTATAGGGGTGGTTCCCAAGGCACCGTGAACACGACTGCCCAGTCTCCCTGCATTCTTTACTGACATGACCGAAGCCAAGGCAGTTAAAGCAGCGGGGTGGTTTGAGATACTCCTTCACAGGAAATATACTCCAATCCAGTTTCAGCTTGCCTAAATCAGAGACCAACTTGAATGTCGGTCCTGAGCATACAAACACCAGATTCACGTGCTGATTCCCTGCTGGGATTATCCGGCACAGTTTTAGATCTGTGTCTGCTGGCAAGTTGTTTTGCCTTTGCAGTTTTTCCACTAGGGCAGGGCCTTCCTCCAAATTGGGAACATCTGCTAGCATTAAGCGCTTCAGAATAATTTCTGGTCGCCGACCTGTTGGTACGGCGACATTAAGCTTTTCTACTAGCTTTTCTTTCCCGTTTACTCCCTCTTTGAGAGCTTGCAGGCTTTCCCTGGAGGAGACCTCAATGGCCACACCATTTCTAATGGGGGCTAGGTTGGTCTGCCCTATGCTTTCTCCAGGACCATCAGGGAATTCTGCCTTCAGAAGATCTCTGACCTCTGAAGAGGAAAAGGAGACTCCCTTCTTAGTCCTGAGCAAAAGGGTGTACTTCTGCTTAGGCGCAGCCGTATTGTTAGGCTTCGCCTGACCGCCCGGCTTGGCGGGGCCCTTCATTGCCGTGACGGAAGCCCAAGTTTTCTTCTTGGGAGCGGCTTCAGGCTCTTTTGCCTCCCTGGCTCCAGACTGCTCCTTTGCCAGGGGGGCATTATTTCGAATTTTAGCAAAAAATTTCGCTGCCACCTCGTTAAAGAATTGTCGGGCAGCCGATTTCCCCACAACGACGTCACCGGACAACCCGATGTTCTCGATGAGGACATTCATCTGCCCAACTATCTCAACGAGCTCCAGATCTCGACTTAACGAGGTCGTCCCTTTGGGTTGGGCGGGGGCCTCGTCCGCAGGGGGAGCAAGTGGGAGGGTGCTGAGAGGGAGGTGAATCACCTCTCGTTCCTCCACTCCGTCCTTTGTTTTGGAGGGCACCTTGCGCGCGCTCTTTCCCTTTTGTCCTTTTTTGGAGGATTTGGGGGTCTTGCATGGGGGGCAGGAGGTGCTTCTCACCATCTTTGGTGTACCCCGAAGATTGATTCTAAGGGGGCGCACTTTTCTCGCAGTGTCGGTATCCTTCGAAGATTGAAGGTCACTCGACACCCCAGCTTGACTACTGAGCGGCGCATTGTTTCCGGGAGCGGCATCGTCCGATACTGCGTCCCGTCTCTCCTTCATGGAGGTATCCGAATCGGACGAAGCGTCCGAGTCTCCTGAGAGAGACTCTACTCTAGGAGTAGGCCTCCGTTTGGAGGTCTTTTTCACCCTCTCAGACATGGCTGAAGCCAATCGCTGGAGGTTGATAAACTCCGATAGTGAGTACTATCGTATCCACAGAATTTTAAAATATGCTTACCAAGCGATCAAACGAAAACACTGTCAAAACCAAGTGCCTAGCAACAGCGATGGAACTGGAACGGTTGGTTGGAATTGGAATAGTTGTTTGGAACTGGAACGGTTGGATTAGGTTGGGGATTAGGTGGATTCGTAGTAGAACTGTTGCAGCGGAGCCATTGGAGGCAGGGTGACGGTGAACTTGTTTCGTTCAGGGGAGGGGGAGGGAGGGGTATTGGGTCATTTCATTTCTGTCGGATGTGCATGCGGATATGTTTTTAGCTCGCGTTGTGGTAAGTGAATTCTCTTTTTGCCGATGGGGTTTAAAGGGGTAATTGATTAGTAGTTGGAAAATATCTTGGTTTTGTAAAACTTTCAAATTGAAAAGAACTTAGCCGATATGTAATTAAATATTTTTTACAAAACTAAAAAAAGGCGTTCGAAGCAAACTTGTGGTAGTTTTTAATTATTTAAAGAAATATGCCTAACTAATCAAAACTTTTAATTTTCTTGGGATACATAGCCTTTTACATTGTGAAATTTTAGCAGTTCACTATTTATTAGTTCAAAACAAAATGGATTGAAAAGGATTTGAAAGCACTTGGACTTAAGGAATTAAGTTTTAACTTTTGAAAAATGATGTGTAAAGCTTATGCTGGAAATAAATATCGTTGCAGATTGCACTATTCTTTTATTTAGTCTGTAATTTATTCCTTTTCTATTTCTCAAAAAATATTAAAATGATATTAAATAAAAGAAATAAAATTTAAGGGAAATTTTATTTTAAAATGATAAAGTTTTATAAAAAGATATTGATGTTTGAAGTACTTATGCAAAAATTACATCAATGATGGCTATATTCATATTCTTTTTTCAACCATACCCGTTTTATCATGTTTTGAAATGGAAATGATGAATTTAAGCAAAAAAAAAATAACAGTATAATAAATAAGTAGATGGCAGCACGTGTAAGGAGTAGGTCTTGGGTCTAGGAACCGATTTAGAATGAACCTAAATTTGCTCATTTTCGGTTGGAACTGGAACCGTTTTTGGAACCTAATACCAGCGTGGAACTGGAACGGTGGAACCGGTTCCACGATTTAACGAATACGTAACATCCCTAAAAAACAGAACAGAAATGTTGATGTTGCCAAACTATAGAACCACTAATTCTTTTTAACAGTCAGATGCCAGATACACGGTAAGAAGCACACAGAGAAATATCCTAACAGAGGGTCCACGAGGCTATATAGCCTTTCATATATTTATCAAATGCAGTATCAATGGCTTTCAGTACAAACCCAACTTGTATGTGCTAGTTAATTTTGAAAAAGGATGAGCCTGTTTTTTGGAAAATTGTCCTGTTGTGTTTGTGTAAAGGGGAAGAACTACGTTTTGAGTGTCGAACATACCACTCTCACACAGTGTTTCACATTTTAGGCTACAGGTTGTTTGAAATTAAAGTCATTAATATATTGTCATTTACTGATTTTCTAGACAAGTATCCATTATCAGTTTACAAGTTTAAGGGATATTCTGTTTTAATCCCTAAATACATGATCTTGGATCATTAATTTCTTAGTGTATATACTGTCTATTAGTGTATATATTTATCTTATGTATGTAACTGTTGGAAATTCAAACTGTTCTGATTCTATCCCATGAATAAATTGCTAATTCTTGCTAATTAATAGTTGTTTATGTATATTTTTTAAAACCTATCTTGTTATTGTAGCAATAATTTAGGAATGTTCTGTAATTCAAAGTGAGTACAGCTCAGCCGGACTTTCCTATTCAATGGGGAGGAACCCCTCCTTCCACTGCTGATCGATTACGAGATTCCCGGCATGGAATTCCCGGTCATCGCTCCTTGAAGGACCATTTCGGTGGCTAACCCCCACCCTGAGGGGTCGGGTCTCACAAGGTGGTCACTTGATCCAACAAAGGGACAATGCCTTAAAATCCCAGGCTGTTGGACACCGTTACCAACAATGGGTAAACCCCTCCCGCAGCAGAGCGAACATACGATCTGGGCTCATGAGTGGCAGAAAAAAACCTTCGGACTGGACTAGGGACTGAATGACTTATGATTTCATTTGTTGGGATTTATAATAATCTTTTGAATAACAACCTTTCTTTTTTATACCCTTATTTTTCAGAAGGTGATGTAATACCTTATGATATTATCTAACTTTGAATTATAAGGTGGTAAATTTTGTTTGTTATTACTAGACCTTATTATTTTTATCGTATCTTATTGCATCTTATGTAAGTTGGGGAAATAAAAAACGACTCAGTTGAGATTTCTGACGAACCACTTGGGTTAGGAAGACAAACAAGGTGTCATTTTTCATGTCATGAAGTATTCTTTAAATGAAAAAAATTTCGAGTCCTTAGGGGGTCGTCTTCATATTAAACGAAACACCAACTTTTGTTTTTCCTATGGGGACCCCCAATTATTATGCGATTTTCTGAAAGAGCATCTTCATAAACCCCCAAATACCAAGTTTCATTCAAATCGTGCGGTAAATAAAGCTTTTACGTTTTGGGGGTCGTCTCCAGAGTGAGAAGGGTTAATTTTCTGTAAACACTATTTCTTAAAAACGGTGGGATAGTAAGACTTTTACTCACCACTTTAATGTTTATTGAAAAGTTTATAAGTAATTTATTGAAATTTTATATCAAATTTAAGTTTTAATTTAAGTTATGGTGATTAAAATAAGGCGACTGTTTCCAAAAAAAAAAACCATTCGCCAGTATACATTTGGCAGCGGTATACGGTCCCTTAAAGAGTGGAAATTTAGTTTAATTCGGTTTTTTCCAAAACTATTAAATGAAATCGACTGAAATTTTGGTTTTCCTCATAAAATTACTACCAGAATCGATTACCATAAAAATATTAAAAGATTTTAAAATTTAATTTTTGGGTCAAAATTAGATGTTAATTATCTATCTATTAACCATTAAATATCGCTATAAAAGCATAATTATTTTGTTTGGGGACACAAATTTGATCTAAATTCAAAGTTTCATATTTTTACGCCGAAAACATTTTGACAAATTTCACATTGAATGGTTGACATTTTAAAAATATATTATGCTTTTATTTGGATACTTTCATGGATGAAACTTGGTATTTGGGGGTTTATGGGGATGCTCTTTCAGAAAAACGCATAATAATTGGGGGTCCCCATAGGAAAAAATAAAGTTAGTGTACCGTTTAATATGAAGACGACCCCCTAAGGACTCGAAATTTTTCTCATTTAAAGAATACTTCATGACATGAAAAATGGCACCTTATTTGTCTTCCTAACCCAAGTGGTTCGTCAGAAATCTCAACTGAGTCGTTTTTTATTTCCCCAACTGTACCTAACTGTATTTTTTACTACAGGAGGAAATGTTATTTTTTGTATGTATTTTAAGGTATCAAATATTCAGTTTAACGGGATCAGTTCATTTGAACTTTTACTTGAGATCTGGCCCATGCTGGGTACCTTCAGAGGGCGGTGGCCGCCAAAATAATTATATTAGTAAACCTAAAAACTTACTTTTTCTGTTAAGATTGGCGACGTTTTACAAATTCCTTTTCTCAATAGAAAAAAATTAAAGCAATACTGCTATTTGAGATGTTTTAGAAGACTACTTTTTGTAAATTAGAGAATATTCAAGGAAAATGATGATAATCATAATGAATGATAATGATCATAATGAATTTTGAAATTTTGAGGGAGGTTTGGGGGGTCTTTGGAATTTTACTCTTAAAAGTACTGTTTTGCCTCATTTTAAGACCCTTTGCGTATTGCGTTACACCCGGAGGAAAAAAACAGCACAAAAATTTGCTTCGGCGGCACAAAAAATTTGCTTTCCACATCAAAATTTGATGTAGAGGTAAGATTGGAGAAGGGGGTTAAACAGCTCCTAAGTGAAATACTCTCTCAGAGGAGTTAAAAATATCTCTGGTTATAGTTATAGTTCATGGAAAAGGAGCCCAGAAAAAAAAACATTGAGAAGCACGAGTATTAACAAATGAATGTAGAAAATTGTCTCTTCAAAAGGGTGCAGGGGACAGTCCCCCTGTCCCGGCCTGGACAGCACGGGCCTGCTTGAGATGGGGGTGCATCGCTAGGCTTGGAGATGGACAGTCATCCCAGGATATTTTTTAATCCCGATTTAATTTTAAATTACTTCCATTTTATTAATGATATTCTTTATATACCTTTTTTTTTGCTGTTGTTGATTGTATATTTTGTAATGGTACTTATTTATTTTACTATTTCCAGACTGAGTGAGGAATGGGGAAGATTGGAACATAGATTATTTAGATCGAAATAAAAAAAAAGTTTCTGACCTTACCAGAACCTTTTTTTTTGTAGTAGTGTGGTAAATATTGTTGAGCGGCTCCCGGCACAATTATTGCTCAGTAACACCTGAAACTTTTCCCGCGCAATAAAAACCTTTAAAAAGCACACCAGGTGCGCCGTGGTCTAATCGCGGACACAAATAGAGGGAGCTGGACATTGTAGAAAGACGGAAATATGGGATAAGTTGACACTACCAGCATAAAGGGTGCCGGGAATCGGATAAAGGGCTGAAGAACGTCGGCGCCAAAAATCGGCTAGCTTGACAGTGGGGAAAAATTATTAGATCCACACCTGGGATTTTGAGGGGGATGAGCCCCGAAATCCACAAAGAGGGACCCAGGGGTGGAGCTATCTACAATTGGTTAAGAAGGGTATTGGATAAGGGGCCCCAAGTCAAGCCCAAGGCGAAAAAATGTCATGCGAGTGGTCAAGGGCCGAAAACCGCCCTAAAGGGGGGGGGCTCAGAATAAAACGAGAAGACAGATCTTTTGTGAGTGGTTTTTTAGCCTAGAATCCTATTTAGATGTATAACACCGAAATCAAGGTGGCCAGGGGCCGTTCGCGTATATGACAAGTGCACATTCATCTTGCAACAAGGGGAGGGATCTCTTTTTTCAACCAATCAGAGCGCAACTGAAAGTGTGTAAACAAAACAAACGCTTTGGCGCGCTGTTCAGATGTCTATTCGCGATTCTTGATAGTGCTGATCGTTGTGTTCTTAAATTTTTACGATGTCTCTAGAAGAGTTATTGCCGCCTGATTACGTTTATAAATTCGTAGAAAAAGAATTTAAAGCTCTTTCCGAGTTTAAATGCGTGATTCGAGCAGATATCAATTCCAGTGAAAATCTTTATTAAAGAAATTTCTAGCTTAGAATACAGCTAACTTAGGTTCATCAAAATTTTTTCATCACTTATAAAACATATTTATATATAGTAGTGTAATTTAAATAGATATCTTCTAGTGGACATTGTCTACCAGTCACAGAAATACTTTATCAATTGAACTAAAACAGCAATCGAGCATTTTTAAGTGCCTTAAATAAAAACACTTAAAAGATTAGGTAATAAGGGAATTCTGCTCTATTGAAGATCACTATTTATTATAAAGATGTCTTTTTTTTTTTTTTTTACATGTATGCTAAGTTAAAAGTACAGTGGGAAAACGTAGTCCATTATAGATTTATTTTTATCTGGTAAGTTCAAAAAGACTAATATACCACAAGCTAGTTTGGATTTCAAGTAAAAAAAATTTGCGCTATTAAAATCAATGACACAATACCTAAGCATGGTTTTAAATGAGGTTCATCGTTGATCACTAATGTTATATCCACTGACATGTTTTGGATTACATTTACAATTAATACGCGTTTGCGTAGCAATGAATAAAGCAAAAACACGCTTGCATGTTTATTTACTATCTTGTTTCAGTCTTACTTTGATGCCGTTGCGCTCTGATTGGTTGAAATGAGAGATCCCTCCCCCTGTTGCAAGATGAATGTGCACTTGTCAAATACGCGGGCCGTTCCCTCTAGGCCCGCCATTCTCCTGCGCGGGTTGTGCTTTTGGAGGCCGACGCTAATTGTTCAAATTTGAGCTTCAGTACAAAAGAAACAAGTATAATTTATTGCGACGCATCGACCTTTAACTTTCATGAGTCCTCCAAAGTGTCCAGATTGTTTTGTGCTTGTGAATTTTCCAAACGCGCGTAAATTTTCAATAGTGCCTCTTTGATGGATATTAATCAAATATGGGGTACCTCAACTCATGAGCTGAGAGCTCGCCTCAAGGTAAAGCCATTCCCTTTCTTTCTCCTACCACTATCTCAGTCCCCTCTGATATTATTTTATTAAATTGCATAGAAGCTATAAATGTTAGAAAAGTTGTCCAATGGTTTTATTGTGATTTATCCTTGAATTTAAATTTACGAAGATTAATGAATGAATAGTATTTGGAATGATAATGTGCATGCATGGAACTATTGATAAAGTTGAAAATTGAATATTATTGACATTTTGATGAGGTTTGAGAATTAAGATAATCAAATGATTAATGTAGAATAATTACTGATTGAAAAGATATAGATTCAGAAAGGCAGTATTTTTTTCTATATTAATTAATTTTTAAATTGGAATTAAATAACTGAAATATGTTATACATACATATATTGATGGTCTATTGTCTTCCTCTATAAGTCTCTCATAACTGTCTCTGGGTCTAACCCTATAGATCTTTGGTTAAATAAAAAAATAAACATTTTTATAATAATCCCCAAAAATGAGAGTCTAGCCTCTCTACATACTGTGTGAGCGTGCGAGAGTAGAAGCTCAAAACATCTATAGTGCTGTCCTTTTAAAACAACCCACTCCAAAATGTGCCCTAAAAACAACCCATTGAGATTTTTTGATTACGTAATTAAAATAATTTTAACATCTCATATACCCTGTCTTTCTATGTCATTTAGAGTGGCAGGGATGTAAAAACCCAGTTAAAGAATTGTTTATCTACATATTTTTTAAATAAGCAGAGATAATGTAGATTTTCGGCAAAAAATGTGGTTTAGATATATACAGATTTTGATGGTGTAAAAATGTATGTTATAAAGACTTTAAGAAATTTTCAAGCGTTTTTATGTTAGCCCATTACTATGTGAATAAAATATTAAAATTTTAGCTCAGTCCGCCAATTAGAGTCGTTACTGTAGTCGTAGTCTTTGAAATCAGGAGGTAAAAAAAAACAATGGGAGCTAAAAAAACAAACAAACAATGGGAGCTAAAAAAACCCATTGTCTTATTTTCTATAAGTGACAAAATAAATAAAAATTTATGAAAAATATTTAATATTTCCCATGATATGCAACTAATTATGCAAATATAATGCTTGTTTTAGTGATTCTTGGATTTTTTATTAGTATTTTTTTTAAAAAAAACTCAATGATACCATAAAAACCACCCATTTCCCATGCAAAGATAGCATTTTACTAGAATTTCCCTTGAAAATGGATTATGGAAAGTTAATAGTTGGAATTAAAATAAAATATAAATGCCATATATAATGTTGTATCTTTTTTTATAAAAACTGTAAAGTTTCTGTATTTAAAAGATCATTTTCAAAATACAACTGTAAAATAGCTGTTATCGTTGCCTTTTGAAGACGAATTCTTGAGGAGAAAAACATATCATAATTTTAATTTTAGAAATAATTATTAATAAATTTGGTTTTAACTGTCTTAATTATTCCCTTTTCTATAAAAAAAACTTTTAACCATATTTTTATCTTAATTTTTATGTATTTTCAAGCATGTTTCTTTTTAGGGGACATGGTTTTTTTTTAGGAAAAAGTGTTTTTTTTTTCAAATGCTTACTTGATTGACTGCCAATTTGCAATGGAGAGTTGGAATTAAGAATGCTCAGCACTAAAATGTTAAGGAGGATGAGCCGTTACAACAGTTTTTTGTTCGATTTAATTATCCTTTTTATTAAGCTTTTTTTGGAGAAAATATAAAATAGTGGGTTGTTTTTAAAGGACAGCACTATACTATCTCAGCATCATGCATGAGCCATGTATCCAGTAAATCTGCTGCAAAAAGGGTCAAACCTGTGAAAATAGCAACATTTGGTTTTTCAACTGTTTTCACTTGGGTCGTTATTTTATGACCACCATGTATTTGGAGGAACTTACAATTGTTATTATTTCTAATTTTTTGGTTAAAATCCATATATTTTGGGGGACTGCGTAACCCGTGGAATCCTACAATCTCACTCAGCACTACCACCATCGGTTCTATCCAAAACAATGGACATGTAAATTAAAACACACGTAATTTAGTATTAATTTAAATAAATTAAAATTGTTCTCTGATCGGATCGTCAGAGTTTAATTTCAAAGACTGATTATAGTTCCAGGGCACCATTATAAAAAATATTTGTCATTAGCATATTGGCATAATTCTCAAAAGAATGCACCGATAAACGATAGGAAAAAGTTTTTATTGAGAATTTGCCTAGGAAATATTGTACCTCTGAAATCGGCGATAAAAAAATCGTAATTTAATAATATATCTATACTCATTCATTATTTAGGGTAGAATATTTCTGATAACATGTAGATCTTCTAAAAAATAAAACCAAATGTGAGCAAGAAACGAAAGAAAACGCACCGATGATAGATATGGTCAGTTGGTCACCCTCCCAAAAACTGACAGCACCCGAAGGTGCTTAACTTAGGTGAAGGAAGTTAGATATAGTCTGTCTGTCCTCGCTTGGCACGTGTGGCAAACCTAAAATCACTACCCACGGCAGGAAAAGCAGTGGCGAGTGCAGGGTATCGGGTATCTAATAGAAGTGAGATAACCATCTTTATGGCTTTTTCGCCACTGTTTTTTCTGCTGTGGGTACGGATTTTAGGTTTGCCACTTGTGCCAAGCGAGGACAGACAGACTTTAATCGATATGCCAGCTAAACCATGATTTTTAGGCGACTTTTTTTAGCGGCGATCGCCAAAGATCACACCTTTGTTTCTTGGCTCGACTTTGATTTGGCTACCAATTTCACTTGTTGCCAAGCTACCCACTCTGGGAAAGAGCCCCGGTCAGGGGGACTTGCTGCAGAGTCGACTGCCGAAACGCTCACTCCCAAACACCACATTTCCCGCTTCCTAAAAGGAAGGGGATTCGGTGCTGGACTCTTCCCTTTTCGTTCGCCATTACTCAATATTTACCAAATTGCATTTGCGTCATTGTTGCACCGGAGCGGCGATATATAATATTGGGGTTAAGGGATTTACTAATGGGCAATTCCCGCATTTTTTGAAAACAGTAAAAATTCATTTTTTCCAGTATAAATAAGGGTTTTAAACTCAAAAATCGACACGAAAAGTTTCAAAAAAGTTTAGTTTATTACTACTTTTACCCTACTACTATATTTTACTTATTTTCAAATTTCAAATAAAAAAAAAGACATCGGATTGGATGAGGTCTCATGCTAGTTTCGCGCCCTTTTTAAAAGTCAAACTTTGAAATTAAATTAAAAAGTAAATAGACCATTTTCAATCACATGAATCGGACCTAACAACAGCCTTAGCAACGTTTTTCTTGTCCTCCAGACGCACATGCGCACATGACGTTATGTGCGAATGCTTCTAATAATATAGAGCATTCGCACATGACGTCACTTGGAGGACAAAAACAACGTTGCTAAGGCTGTTGTTAGGGGCGGGAAAAGCATCCAATAGAGTATTTTCAATCACATGACTCTGCCTAACAACGGCCTTAGCAACGTTGTTTTATTCTTCCAGTGACATCATGTGCGAATGCTGCTATTGGATACTTCTATGCCCCGCCCCTAACAACAGCCTTAGCAACGTTGATTTTGTCCTCCAAGTGACGTCATGTGTGAATGCTCTATAGAAGCATTCGCACATGACATCACTCGAGGATAAAAACAACGTTGCTAAGGCCGTTGTTAGGTAAAGTCATGTGATTGAAAATGCTCTATTGAAGCATTTGCAATCACAAGACTCCGCCCCTAACAACCGCTGTAGCAACGGGTACCCCCGCACCTAACAACAGCCTTAGCAACGTTGTTCTTGTCCTCCAGGGACGTTTTTATGCTCCATTATTGTAATCAATTTGGAAATACTATAATGATTACAGTAAAAACATTCGAATTATATTCATTAAAAAAATTAACGTTTAAAATTTCGTTTAAAAAATTAACGTTTAAAAGTCTGTAAACCTTTTTGCAAAGCTTTTGCTTTTGCTACCTACCTTACTCTGTGTTTTAGTGCATATATACAAAGGCAAGCAAGTTAGGTACTAGGTACTTACAAGTGGCAACAATTTAAATGTCGGCGGCGGCGCGTATATATCAAGGCTCAACTGGATCTGGCAGCGCTCTCTCTTGCATACAGGCTGTAACATTTGAGAAAAGAACAATAGCAAATAGGTAACCACCGATAGGGACAATTCTCGCCGCGAGAGGGCTCTGAGCGCCGAAGGTAATTTAGCGTTAGTTTCAGTTAGAAAGATCGTAGTTTGCCTTAATTTCTTTTAAACTTTTGATACTTTTGACTTTTGTTTTTATGTAAATTGACTTGTAGTGACTTCCTACACCATGCCGTATTGTTGCGTGCCCTTTTGCAAGTCATCCAGTGAGGAGAAAACGGTTTCATTTCATGAGTTTCCTAGTGATGCATCACTATCATTTCTAAACGAATGAATAAAATTATATTTTAGTGAAATTATGCTTACTTCATTATTATAACTATTCATTCATAAACTAGAAAATAATTCTACGGTTCTAAAAGTTCAGAAAACTTGAAGATGTATGTTGTATGAAGATTTAATGTCTTTCAGAAATATATAGGTACTGCTGAAAAATTCTTCCAGGGCAGTAATTTAAATGAAAAAATAGGAATGATAAACAGTAAACTATATTTTAGTCCTGTAAATCTACTAAAGAAAAAAATGATTAAGCTGGAAAAAATATTAAAAAAAAAATAAATAAATAAAAGTTATCGAGACTTATAATACATGTTTATTATGAGCTATTTTCAGTGCTGAATACGAATATTCCATTTAAATTTTAAAAATTTTACCATCAATTAAAGTTAATTTCACAAATTTGATATTTGAAAAAATAAAAACATCGCTCAAAACTACAAAAATGACTGAAAAAAAACTCAAACGGTTTTCCCTTATAAATGACTTAAAAAATAACATACTAAAATTGGAAAAAAATTGGACTATAAAATTTAAAATTTTTAAATATTTTTAACAATAATATTTTTTAAAAAATCGATTTTTTTAAAATTCATGTTAAAACGTTTTAATTAATTTTAAAATGAACATTGAAAATACAGGAAAAATCTGTTAATCTAGTGAAACAGAATATTTTAAATATTATTCGGCGATAAATAATCGAAAAATAATTAAATATAAAAAGACAACACAAAATATTTTAAAATTTTAACAATTTTTTTTAATGAAATTAAACATAATGAAGCATTTTAAGTAAAAATAATAAGATAAATGCTTAAATTTTTCTGTACTTTTTCTAAAGTTATTAAAAAAATTGGCTTGACCAAAAAAAGTTGAAAATTGTAAAAAAATTAAACTTTTTACTGTCCAATTTTAGTATGTCGTTATTTAGATAATTTCTAAGGAAACCCCGTTTGAAATACTTCTTTTTTGCAGTTATTTTGTGGCTTTGAGCGATGTTTTAATTTTTTCTATTATTATCAAATTTTTTAAATTATTTTTTTAGTTGATATTTTTTTTCAATTTAAATGGAATATTTGTAGTCAGCAATAAACAATAATCTATGAACATCTATCATAAGTCTATTACTATTGTTTGATTTATTTTAGACCCTATTTATATTCACACTATTTTAGTGTGAATTTAAATAGGGTCCCTAACTGGGTTCAAATTAGGTCCTACAATTCCTTAGGTTGATGAAGGTATGAATCAAGTATTAGTTAGCAATTATGAAAAAAACATTGGATTGTGTTCCGTCGATCTTATTAAATAAGATTATCTGTGAGATTATTATAATTAGAAATTTACTGTTTGGTAAATGCACTGCTTCTCCACGAAGACTGTTTACCAGTTAAATTCTTTGAAAATGCTTACCCAGTTTTCAAAAATCAATTTTTATATAAAACCATAATAAAATCATTGTTATTTCTAATTTTTTATAAAATGTATAAAACTTGAACATTTAAAAGAAAAATTAAAAGTAGTTTGTGTAAAAGTGTGTAAAATAGTCCTTATTTCATTACCAAATTTCTGTTATGTGTATAAGAATGAATAAAATTTCATTTCATAGAGTATATACAAACTTGAGATTTATAGTCTTTTATATCATAGTATTATTTTTATTTTCTTTCAATATTAAACTGTAAAATATAATTTATAAAAATTACTCTTATTTCAAATAATTTTGAAAAAAAAAATATTTAGGAAAAAGAGTTAAAATACAAAAAAATTGCAATGATAAATGTAAACTATTTTTGTTATGTTAATGGGCTAATAGGTTTTTAAAATATTATTTATACATTTAAAGATGAAAATAGTTAAATAATTTCGTATATTTACTTGAATAATATATATTAATATTATAATTTAAACAATTTCGGTAAAATTTTGCTTATTTCATTACAATAAATTTCCAATTAAAAACATACATTTATATTTTCTCTGCAAAATTAATTAGTTAAAAATTGTAATTCTTAATTTATAATTCAAATCCGAATCTATCTTTAAGTGGTTCTGTTATATTTATTTAAGGAGAAATGTGCTCTGATAAAACTTTCCCAAGCCTCAGTGTCCGAAGGCCGACAGAGAAACGAAACTACTTTTTTTAATTCTCCCTTACACCGCAAGAGAGCGCTGAGTGCCGAAGGTTTCGAACCCGTTTGTTTGTTCCCAACTTTTGAGGCAAATGTTACAGCCTGTATCCCACGCGCACCCCAAAGCGCGCAGGATCGAGTTGAGCCTTGGTATATATATAATTTCGTGTTCATTCTTTTTCTTTGTTAAAGTTGTTTAAAATTGTTATTTGTTTAATATGTGTTCGGAGGTTGTTGATCTCACTTTTTCTGACGACAGTGATTCAGAACTTTTGTCCCTTCAAGAAAGAATACTGAAAGGAAAAAAACCTGTTGAAAATGCTTGTGTTATCAAGTAAGTTCGGTGTTCGAAGTTATTCGAATTTTTCTTGCTATCTTGCGATATTTGATGAAAACTTGTTACCCCTTGGATAAATTCCATGCAAAATGTTTCCCCCTTACCAAATCCACACGCACAGAAACTTTATCTGCATAAACAGATACAATCACGTGTCGCAGCTCTAAAAATTACTTATGTAATGGTCAACTTGCATTCTAAAATACTTTTTCAATTTAAGCCCGACTTGTGTTTTTCATTCCGCATCTTATGTGTTATACAAGCACATACATCCGGCCTGTATTTGAGGCACGGGTAAATCCAAACAAATCGTGCCTGTTCGACGTTTTAAGGGAAATTTCAGGTGAAATCCTAGTAAACGTTATAGTACGGGAGCCAGTGACAGATTTTGGTGCCCAATTTCCTCTCAAGCGATAATTAGTGGAATGCTTCAGAGAGTTGTATCATAACCAGGCTTTATTTAAATCTCGTGAACGTCTGCTGCCCAAATATTATCTTCTCTGTTTCTTACTTCGACCGGGGCCACTTGTTGTTTTGGAGTCGCCAATTCGGGTGATAAATCGTTTTGGAGGAAATTGGAACTCTTGGCAGAAATATTGTAAAGTGGCCAAGAAGAGTGGCTCCTTGGACAAGGGCCCAAAAGAGCTCTGAAAAGAAAGGCCAGCTTTGCTTTGGTTACACACATCATGTGTCTTAGGTGGTCTAATGGCGGCTTTACACCCCCGAGGTTTGCGATTTGCGGCGAAAACGGGAACCGCAGAAACTACCGCAGCGGCTGCCGCTAATGCCGCCGCGACAGTTTTGGTTCCCGCGCATTTTCGTGCTTTGTTGACATTTTAATTCATCAATCGTCAAGAAGGTAACCCCTTTTGCACTAACTCTTTTTGAAAAATAAAGCTCCGTTTTTTCTATAATCGTGGAGCATTTCAAAACCATAAAAAGAATAGAATCATCTTCAAAACTAGTGGTCGCGGCGGCATTAGCGGCAGCCGCTAGTGTCGTAAATCGATTCTAGCGCCCTCCTTCGAGCGGTCGCTGAGTTTCTGCGGTTCCCGTTTTCGCCGCAAAACGCAAATCGCAAACCTCGGTGGTGTAAAGCCGCCCTAAGACTTCTTGACTGATGTCTCTAGCATGATTTGATTTTCCACGAAATTTACTCGTCAAATAGTTGCCAGGCTCATTGAATACATTACTTATTCTTCTGAACAGAAAAAGCAACATTTATTTACATCGCTAATTAAATGATGCTGCCTTTGGCTTTGCAACCATTGCACACACGTCTATTCATATTGATAATAATATTGTGCGTGCGCAAACATAGGTGATGCCTTTAATCATTGCGGAATATTGAACTTTGATAGTATATATTGAAATATGTATATGAAATGACATGGTCATGGTATAGTAACATTACAACCTGGTAATTAGTAAACTATATTTTAAAAAATGTGGCTGCTTCTGTGCTGCTACTCTTTGTAGTTTTTTGTTATACTTGGTGTAGGGTGAACCTTTTTAACCTTCTCTTATTTTTTTAGAAAAAAGGCCCAGTCTCCTGTGAAGAGGAAAGCATGCATTATTGAAACCGTTTCGGAAAGTGAAGATTCTGGAGAGGATGATTTGCCCAGTGTATGTAATGCATCTCCCTGCTTTGGTTTTATTAACATTTAGGGGCTTACTAGGGCAAAAATGTTTTGCTGTTTGGCTTTACCATAAAAATAACTTGTATCCTCTGCCACTTGGATAAAATATTGAATTCCCCTTACATTAATCAATTGATGTGTTACTTTGCATTTGCTACACAATTGCTTGTTCTTAATTTATTTGAGGTTTTTATATATTAGTATTAATAATATGAATTAGGAATGAATTTGAAAGTAAGACTCAATTAAACCTAACCCTATTAAAAGTATACTTGTTTTTTATACATTAAGATGAAAATAGTCTAGCTGGTTATGATCATGGGTGCCACTCTTCCATCCTGGGTGTATTACGAAACACAAAATCAGCTGGCCAATTGGCAGCGATTTATACTTAATTTTAGTACTTACATCGCACATTTTGCCCACAAATAAGCCTGTTTTACTCAGATAAAGCTGCAAGTTAAAATTATTTAATAGGTCATATGATATTTTATAAGTTTTTATGCAATTTTAAATAAAAATTGTTATATTGTGGGGAAATGATTAAAAAAGTTCAGTCTTGCAATTTTTGAAGAGTGGCACCCATGGTTATGATGCATAAGATTAGATAAGAAAAATTGCAAAACAACCAATCAAAATTTTTGAAAGTTTCGAAAGTTTTGCAATATTTGAATATTTTGGTGGCATCCAAATTATGTATTATTTTGTATTTACTATATTTGTAACTGTACTATTCTAATTAATATGACCAGACGTCCCACATTTTGCCTTGCTGTCTAGCTGAATGATGTCCCGCCTAAATGTTCCGCTTTTTCATTTAAGTCCCGCTTTTTCAACTAAATTTTATTAAACGAGAAAAATGTAAGGAAAAACCTGGATTTTTCTTTTTTTGGAGGGGTAATTTTTTAAAAGTTCTTAATTGGTAGGTCGAATTATTACTCATTTATAAGTTGGTATTTAAAAATTAAAAACAATGGATTTAATTTATTCATTACAGAAGGGTGCGCGTTGTGTTCTGGGTGCTCATAAAGTTGAACTCCTTAAAGTTTTGTAGTTTTCCCCCCTTCAAAAATTCTGTTGCGTAGGAAAACGTCACTCCATCCCAATTGTCTGAAAATGAGTTGAAACACTCTTTCAAAGAGTCAAATTTAAAAAATTTAACCTCCCTAAAACAAATTTACAAAATTTAACCCTCTTTAAAAAATAACCTCCCTAAGTCAGTGAAATGTCCCGCTTTTTAGATTGAAAAATCTGGTCACATTAATTCTAATGCTATATTATTACCAAATTATAAACCTTATAACAGTTCCTAAAAATTGATTTGTAGGAGACCGGGGCAGGGTGGACCACTTTTGAAACTTTTGACTCTTTAGGGGCAAAATAATTATTTTTTCAATTAGATAACATGTATACATATTAACCATATATTCAAGTTTATAAAACATCCACTGAAAAGTAAAAGTAATGCTTACTTTTTTTTATAAAATTTTTTAAATGGAAAGTGACAAAGTGGTCCATTGTACCCCGGTACTGGGGTACAATGGACCATAGGACGGGGCACAATGGACCACTAGGACTTTTTTTGCAATAAATGAAGTAAATACATTTTTTAATAATACAAAACATATAGTAAATGATCATCAAGTTTATTCTGGTTATTTAATTTATTCTGGTTACATAATTTATTTAAACATATTATCCTAATTTTAACGGATATTAAACCCAGCAAATGAAAATCCGAAGGATTTTTGTGACTGATAGCCTACTGTTCTCTTTTGGGTCTGGTAGACGCATAATGATATCTTCAACATTAACATCAAATTCATCAACATTTTCAGGGAAAACAAAAACATTTTGGTTAGGTTTAAACAACTTCCAATCAATAATAAACACTCAATAAGGACAGTAAAAATGTCATTATTCAAATATAGTAATAGTTAGTAAATAAATAAAAATATTAGCAGAAGTAATTGCAACCACATTATCTAACAAATATTCAGTTTGTGATTATATTTATTTTTTAAGTATGAAATGGGATTAAATTTATGACAAGACTCAGTTCAGTAAAGAAAAACAGTTCAGCACCTAACTTTCTGAAGCCCTTACATTTAAATAAAATTAAGAGTAAAAACAATGGAAAATGTTATAGAATGAATAATTAGTTATTATGCAAGTAAAAAAGTAAACTCTTAATTCCACTAATTTTGTTCACTTAAAAATGAATGCATAACTAAGTGGTCCATTGTACCCCGCACCTAAGTGGTCCATTGAACCCCGCTTAGAGATTTAGCAAATATAATTTTTTAAAATATATAAAATGTAAATGTAACCTTTTAACTTAAATTGAATATAATAGTTTAGTATCTTATCTTATGATTGGAGCTCAGAAAAGTTTTTCAAATCCAAAATTTTCAGTGAAATAACACAATTAACTTTGAAGGGAAAAAATTACTTTTGCATACCTTAAATAGACTATCAGGAATAAAATGACTAATTAGTCAAATAAAAACATGAATTCTGGTTTATTCTAACTGCTTTAGGGTGGCTGTCTAAATGACAAAATTTGAAACACATATACATAAAATAAATATAAAAAACAGGGGGTGGTCCACTGTGCCCCGTGGTCCATTGTACCCCGGTCTCCCCTACATGATTTATGACATGCATGGTAATAAGTAGTACACTTTATTTAATTTAAAATTTTTATTTTTGATAGAATTTCATAGCTGCTTGCCAACTCTTCTGTTTTAGCCAGAAGATTTCAGTTTTTTTATGGAATCATTAGTCATCCGTTTTTCAATCAATTTCTTCGTTTTTTGCTCAGTTAAAAGATTTTTTCTCATCAGTTATTAATCCGACTTAATTAAAGCTTAAAAGTGGTTCTTCTGCTGTTGGAAATAATGAATAGCTAGATCTCTTTGTAAAAAATAATGAATTGCATGAGAAAGCGGTTACCAATGCAGAATGTTTATTGACAGCTTTCATAATTTATCATTATTTGCCACTTAGCAGTGCTGATCATGCTGGACAATTATTTCAAAAAATGTTTCCAGACTCCAAAATTACAAAGAGGTAGGGATGTGGAAGGACTAAAAAATACATATTTTGTTAAAATGTATGTTTTTCTTAGATTTATGATACTTATTGGGTTAGGAAGAGCTCTTTGGCATGGTAGGCAATAGGCACCCTTGTTGACTTATTAGTTTAAAAAAAATGCTGTCTGTATCTTGAGTTTTAACATCTTTTTTTTTTTTTGTAATTTCAATGTGCAGGTATGTCATTCATATTTATTTGCTTTTTTTTAGTTGGAGGATATAGTCAGGATCAGACAGCTAAGCAGCTCTGCTGGTAGTAAAAAACTAAAATGTGAAGAATCTAGGACATGTCTTTCTTATCCCGTATGTATTTTTCCCAGTTTTTTATCTTTCTATTTTGTAAACTCAGGTTCTGTAGCAGGTTTGCTTGATTCATTAGATCTATTTTATTTAAATTGTGATTTTAACCATGATTTTTTCACTTGTGATTTAATAAAAAAGGCTGATAAATTCTTCCTTAGCCTGAAGTAAATAAGCAATTAATTCTTTCTTAATCTTTCCTTCAATCAGTTTCCATTAATAAAAGGTGAGATATCTTCAAGGTCAATTTTCATCAAAATTTATTTCCTTGTTTAGCCACAAATCTGCTCCACATTCATTACAATTCCTCATACAACAATTTAAAGATTTGTTGTCGCCCAAATTAAAGAGACACTTTTTTTTTTTGCAGTTTTGCATTAGTTAGCAATTTCATCGTCACATTGATCTTATTTAGACCATCTAGTAGCATCTCAATATTCTCATGGTACCTACACATGTAAACTTCATGATCTGTCTGAGATACAGGAAATACTTCAGCAGGACAAACTGCAACAAATGTACTAAATCCTGATGGATATTTTGCCTTCTTTTATAATAAACAGTTGACATGCTTCATCCAACTTCATTATTAAAATTAGTTTTTGAAAAAAAATTAGTTATTAAAATTAGTTTTTCTCCTTATTCCTGTTACAGGATCCTTTGCAGAAACATATTTTTTCTTCCCTGGCAAGATTCTGCTTATTGAATTTTCTACATAGAAGTTAATAACTTCCTTTTTTGATCTTCTGAAAGGGCGTCTTAACCCTTTTCTTTAGAGCGTCTTTTTCTTTACTTTACTCCATCATTAAGTTTAATATTAATTTCTTGACAACATCTGTAATAATTGATATTTGTTTAGTTGGTGTTGATAACACATTTTCAATGCGTATTATGGTCTTCCCTAAAACCTTTGGTGACATCATGGAAGTTGAGGGTTGTTCTTCAGAGAAAATAATATCTTGACTTACTTACTAATTTCAATTTCCTTTTTTCTTCTCTACTCTTTGGGCCTTTTTTCTTTCAATTTCATACTTCCTCTATATCTTATTTCCTTTTCATTCTTAGTTGACTTTTTCTTTTCCCTAAATAACTTAATTATTTTCCTTTCTTTCTCTTATCAGCAAGATTGCTGATTCAGGCCCTTTCTGCTGAAGTAAGAGTGATAAAGGGCCTCTTCTCAAATTTGGAAATTTTAATTTTGTTTAATATCAAAAATATAAAAATGTATTTATAAAGCTACTAGCTGGTTTGACCCGGCAAAGCCGTGTCTTACCAGCTAGATTACGCGCCTTTGGCGCTGATGCGAGCTTCGCTCGTTACTACCACACGCTTGCAGCGCAGTTAAATTTTTTACAATTTATTACTTTTTTTTAAGCTGCATCGTCAGCGCTACACTATTCAATAATTTCAATCAAATTATAGGTTTTTCTATCCACAACTAATTTATTCTTATGCGTCATCTGAAGAGAAAGAAGTAATACTTTAATTAAACCTGTACCAGTAATTTTTTTTATAAATCCAATATGCGTAGTAGGTATCCTGTTGCGATAAATCTAGTAAAACGTCAAAAAATTGAAGTTTGGTAATTTCAAAGTAGATTTGCTTCAAGCTCTTTAAAAGACGTTCTGCCTGTGTTGGTAAAAATATTAACTGAAAACAATGGGGCAAATTGAAACAAGTTTCTAATTTAAAAATGGAATGCTTTGCAGGAACGTGACATTTTTGGCTCATCTAGGGTTGGAAATCTTTCGATCAAGACCGAGTTGGTCAAAATCGGTTCAGGGGTTCGGGCTGGCGGCCGTCCGAACGGAATCTCTCCATAGAGTTAACATGAGGGCAAAACGAAAAACCGCATAATTTAAAAATGGAATGTTTTGGAGGAACGTGATATATTATTGGCTCATCTAGGGGTGGAGAGCTTTCCATCAAGACGGAGTTTGTCCAAATCGGAACGGAGGTGCGGCCTGGCGGCCGGCCGAAAGAAAAGCCAAATTATTTTAATATATAAGATTGTACAGTAAATGATCATTTTGTACTTGGTTTTTGATGGAAATCAAATGCTAGTAACTTACGATTCTTTTAACATATCAAGTGTGCCATGACTTAATCATTTGTAAATATAAACAGTCACATTTGTTTACTTGAAGTACATTTTTTGTAGATGTGCTGCCCTCTGTAAAGGAAAATTGCTAACATAGTTTTAAAATTAAATTTTTGCCAAATTTTAAGGGGTCACATACCTTTTAAAGCTTCAAAAAATCGATTTTTTTTATTGTCTTAAAAAATGGAGCAAACCTTTCTGAATCGTTTAAAAAAAAAGCATATGAATATTCTAATCAGAACAGAAGTTATTAAACAAATAGTCAGAGCGAATTTGAGGTTGTCCGTAAGAAATTTCATCTTTAACTTTAATTTTCTCAGAATGTCCTTTTTTCATAATCAGCGCACAATATTTTAAAATCTATTTGATGGATATTAATGAAACTTTCACCATATCTTCTTAACATGGTTATCTTTACATTAATGAACCAGATTGTCATTTGAATAATATTTTATTTTATAAGCATTAAAGTGATATTTTTTTCAAAATTTACAAAATTCAAATTAAAAATTTTATTACGGTTTTAAAATTTAACATAGAGGTTTCTTGCTTCATTAATTTAAAGATTATATATATCCCTTTCTCCAGAAAAAAATTGGGTGAAAATATCAATTACTTTTTTCAAAAAGCTGCGCGGACAATGGACTTAAAATTTATGTTTCACGATAACCACTATTTTAAAAAAAATTAATAAATTTTTTTCGTTGAACTTTTTTTCAATAAAAGAATGTTTGATTAACCATATCACCTGAAATCTAATCCAGGTATGCAATATTTAAAAAATTGCTGCCCTTTAAAGATACCCATTTCTCCCCTCCATTTTGGACTGATGAGATATGTGTCCCCGAACTTCTGCATTTTGTCCCGTAAGTAACAGATTTGTCCCATATGTAACACTTGTTATTTATCATGCCCAGCATCTAAATTAAAAATAAAATTGTAGTTAATTGAATTATTATTTAAAAAGCTAGTAGCCCAGTTGAAGAGAAAACAAAAAATTGTTCAGTTGTCATCAGTTTTATTGGCTAAAAAATTTAAAATAAATTTAAAATTGTTATGTATGGGGCATGATGAGAAATTAATTATTGAAAATTTGTAATTAAATAAATTTAACTTGTTTCTTAATATTTCATTTAATGCAAATTTTCTACAGTGTTTCAAACAGAATGCTTTATTTTTTGTTAGGTTAAAAATGGAGATTTTCTGTTGATAAACTTTAAAAGACTAGATTTCAGGATTTAATTTGATGTATAGGTTTTAATTTTTTCCGAAATTTTTTTCCAAGCTTGTGAATCAAAATACTGTGGAATAACCTTCTACCAGTTTTAAGAATGCACTTCTCTGATATTAGTTTTTATATGCTTATAAAAGCCCTGATATATATAACCTAAATATATATACCCTGAGATAATAAAGAAAAATTTTGATTAATCAATATCAATTGCAAATTGAAAAATATTGTACTGAATCAGTTTAGTATTGTTTTTATGTTCAAGCCTTTTGATAGACTTCCAATTTCTTGCAACTAAATTTATTCTGTGATAAAATTTCTGCTCTTAAATGGTGTATGTAGTGTATTTGAAAGTAACATTTTGAATTTCTTCTTAGTCGACAGATAATCTAGGTCTACAATTTGCATTGGAAACTTATGATGATGATTGGAGTGAATGTACAGAGGCCCCAAAACACACCAAACAGACTATTACAAAGAAAGTATGCTTTAAATAGCTTTTAAGAAATGTAAAACAGAATTAATATGTTTTTATAAGCCTGCCTAGGAGGCTCCCCTTTTAGTCACTTGTATGTATTACGGGCAATGTGATAAATCCAGGCAATGCATAGATATAGCTCAAGCGTCAGGGATGCTACTTTTCAGGGTTACCCCCGGAAATGAAAGTGCAGAATTAGTTTAAATTAAAAAATAAGTTTAGGGATGCAGCATTAATAACATCTTTTTATAAAGAATCTTGTCCCACCATTGGTTCTAAGCGCAATTACATAGTAGTAATGTCATTCTGAAAGAAATTTTTTTGAAGACAGTTAGTAGATCGAATTGAATCAGTAAGTCTAATTAAAACATTCCGGACCCGACTGTTCTCTCTCATTGGTCATCAGGCATGCTGTAAGTTTTGTGGGGAAAAGTGAAACACATCTTAAAACGGCTTTTAAAATCTGTTAATGTTCCGGATAAAAGGTTCGTTACTCTTAATCTTAATATTTTTCCAGGATTTTGAGTTGAAGCCAGTAGCCTCTGGGGTTAATAATAATACTGAGTTTATCATTTTGTCCGTAATTATTCTCACAGAAGTAATAAATATTTTTAATTGATAATTAAAAAAAAGCCTGATGCATGACTCAATATCTGGACTGGGTGGTGAAACTGGCTGGTGGAATGATTAAAAAAGATAGTTCAAAGTTCAGTCTTGTAATTTTTAAAGAGTGGCACCCATGTGTTAATTTTGATTGAGAACTAACAACAGTACAGCAAACATCTTTTGAAAAACAATGGATAATTCATTGAAAGTTCAAGATTTTCTCTAAGTTTAATTGTTTTATTGCCTTTTTCATGTTATTTAACTAGATTTACAATATATATCAGGGGTTTATATGGTATCTTTCAACTTATACAGGATGCTAATCTAAAAGAAGCTGCTAAAGAAGAAAAGAAAAAGTTACGTGAAGAAAAGAAACATCAAAAAGAATTGGAGAAAGCTTTAAAAGCTTCAATTAAAGAAGCTCAGAAAGGTCAAAAGCCAGATGAATTACTAAAGGTATAAAGCTATTTTATTTGTGCATATATTTTAATTATTTGATAATTTTAGAATTTGGTATTAGAGTTATAAATTAATGTTTCATAAACCTTTGTATTTAATTCTATTATATTCCACATTGACCATATGCCATGGGTTAATTATTTTAATTTTAAACTGAAATTTCAACAAGGTTGTAAGATAGGAAATATTTAAAAAAAACATTTTCTTACCCTTCTGGGTATTTATTATTTTACTCATCTCATAGAAAACATGCTATAAAAGTTAACTCTACAAGTCCAGGTATTGTTTGTCGAAATACATGTGAAAAGTACTGTGTATATGCTTAATAAATAGGTACTTAATTTTTTAATGTGCTATTGTTCAAATTTTAGTGTATGAAAGTTATTTTGGATCAGAAGATTATTTTTGAAAACCACAGTGAAGATATTTTCTCGGCTTTGGATGAAGGGAACTTTAGGTACAGTGTTGAAGAAAACCCTATTGAGAAGTCTATACTTTGGTGTAGATCAGTAACAAATGTTACCATAGAAAATAATCAGGTAAATTATAATTTTTTGGTACTTTAGGATTAACCAGGTGCTAGTGCCAAATCTTCTGATTATAATTCACCAAAAAATAATAATATACAATACAGTATATTATATACGTCATATATGTATACATCTTTCAAGAGACCGACATACAAATGAGAAGACTTATATTTGAAAATGACTTTGATTATTAGGTTTCTAATGCTCCTAATGCAGATTTACGTATGCAATAAATTTGGTTTTTCTACAGGAAAAATTACTTCAAAGCTGTTTTTATACTGAAAATATTTATATTTTAAAATTTTTAAACATTTAACATAAAAATAAAACAAATCATCCTGTTTATCATAAATAGTATTTTTTATTTTTCATATCTTCTGTACTATATTTCACATCCTTAACACCACTTCCGAATATATTGCAAATCTTCAATTTAGTATTAAAGTGTTTTGAAAAAAAATCATTCATTGTCGTTTGATGTAAAAATTGCCTTTGACTGGGAATTACAGCATTATAAATCGAATCAAGTTCGTGAAATGAGTTTCCTCTTCTGATGTAGAAAATAAGCTTTTCAATGCAGTAAAATTCAATTCAACTGAATTCAATTACAACTGATACTGAATATTTTAAAATTTTAAGACAGTGGGAAACAAAGTATAACAAATATTGCACGTCTTGGAAACAAAATATTTTTGGATTAAAATAAATAAGAATGAATTTGGCATAGTTGGATAAAACAAAAAACTCTGCGCACAAAAATTCCTTCAAATATTTTCTGCAAACTAATTAAATGCCCCTAGTTGCCTAGTCATTTGAATTTTGACTTAAAAACATATTGACAGTCCCATTCATTGTTTACCTAAATACTGTATAATGCTTCATAAGCAACAACAGTAAGAAAAAAATCAATTTAATTACCAAAAATTTAAATTATTTGAAAAGATTTACTGCAAAATTCTAAATCTAGCTGCGCTCAGCGTGCGCTTCTATATTATCCAAGTGTGGAATTTGGACTTCGCGAAAACGACGTGTGAATGGAAAAGTCCTATAAACGATGCTTTACTGTATTAACAATTAAAATATCGACGCTAGTAGTGTTTCCGTCATTTTATTTTGTATAACACCACCAATAAATTAAGATTGGTGAGATTTGCTCTCAGCTTATCCTAAAAAACATTTCCTTGAGAACAATATTGAAAATTTCTGGTGTTTTGACTTTTTTTATTTACAATCCTAAACTGGAATGGTTACAGGTAGTCAAAGAAGAGCATGAAGACTTGGAGAATACATTGGTACTGTTGGTGCCAGCTGACAGTTTTCTGAAATTGACTCACGCATATATTCAGGTTAGAAAACTATTCTACTTTGCCCATTATAATTATGATTTAGCTTAAAATGATGAGTATTGTTTAGTGGTTAATTTGTATTGGGTTATAAAATGTTCCGTTACGAAATATGATCTAGTATCCCCTTTAATAATTGTTAAATCTTTATTGAAAGATGATTAGTGTTTTCCATCTAAAACAATTTTGACATTAAGGGCTGGTTGTTGCTTGTATGTCAAATAGCACACTACCTTATTTGATTCTGAAGTATTCAGATTGCCTATTCTTGAAATTTTTTGGTTATGATGTTTTCTGTGGATTTATCTCCCCTTTAATTGCAGTGTTGCAATTGGACAAATTATTGTTGTTCATTTTACTAGCCAGATTTTGAGTTAGTGACTTATAAACTATGTTAACAATTTACATCCACATATTTATTGAATGACTTTTAAAATATAAATTTAAAATTTTATTATATTAGTATTAACAGAAGAATTAACTTGCCTTCTGAAAAACTGTGTGGCCCTTGCTGAAATAATTTGCTTTGCAATCACCAGGTTATAAAATAAATCTAAATTATATCTTTTAGAGATCAAAAGATTCATCATTATTTGAACCTACACTTCTTGATCATATTGTTAGCATTAAGGTTATGTTCCCTCAAGTACAGCTTACCTGTGTAGTTGTTGGCTTGGATCATTACATAAGGTGGGCATTGATATTTTAATTACCTGTGTTTAAAATCTACATTTATAATGCAAAATATCACAAGATTATCTTGCTAATATATGTTTGGCAAAAAAAAAAGTATAACATAACATAACATAATTATATAAGACTTCCTGGTTATTGATAGCTACAAAATGTTCAGTTAGTTAGAATTTTAGTAATTCTTGTGTTAGTGTCAAGTTCATATAAAGACTAGATATAATTTTCTTTTGTAGATCTGTTAAGGATCAGGGATCAATTGATTTGGAATTGAAAAGAATGGCTAAACATGTGACCAAATCTGTTATTGAAGAGGTATTTAAAGTAGTCTTGAAAAAGGTACTTCCGTATTATCCTGTTGACTGTTCAGTGGAACAGCCATAGTAAAGTCAATGGGATTTGATAACGTTTTCGAATTAAGTGACATGGTCGACGGGATAATACGCAAGAACCTTGAAAAACACTAACCAGATATCTTACTAAATTTTAAGTCTTAATTTAAACCTAATGTTATTTTTTGTTAGGCAACTATAGAAGTACAGTTGCAAACCTCTGTGAACTTCAATTTTCTCAATAGCATGAAAGAACTGGGAGAGATGTTAGCTAGATATTCTAAAGCCATTGCAGAAGCTCCCCGAAAGTAAGTCCTTTTTTAGCAAAAAGTAAAAGCCTGTAAAATATCATTCCTTTATTTAGTCATACCTGCCAACTTTTACGGATTGTCCGTAAAATTTACGGATTTCAGTCTAGTTTTACGGTTGTACGGATGGATCAGAAAATTTTCCGGATTTTGCAGTTCTTTCCACTTAACTATCCATTAAAATGCAAAACATTCGCAACCTAAACGATTTTCAATATCTTTTTACTTCAAAACCATCTCCTAATCCCTGCTCTTACGATTTTATCAATTTTGATTCTTTTATTGAGTGAAATTTAAATTTTGTTGCAAATCTTTTTCGGATTCGTCCGCGAGTCTAGGCGCGTACTCACCCGGTATATTTGCTTTCCCCGTGTTCCGATCGCAATGCGGAAAAAACAACTTTACCGAGATCGGACCTGTGGTTCATCATCGCGTCTCCCTCAATAGCATTGAGGCTTTTAAACGCGGAAAAGTTTCTCCTCGCTTTCTAATCATAGAAACTCAAGCTTATTTAAATTCATCTTTATCACATGCTGCTGAAAATGTTGATGGAAATTAAGAAAAAAATTATAAAAGCTATAATCATAACATTTGATCTGAAATTGATTCCAAACAGATATTTAAATCATAGGGTTTGGGAAAAGGGGTACAAGATATTCATGCAACCAAATTGGTTGGTAGTATGAATTTTGTAAAGGGGGATAAGTCAGCTTGTTATCAGATAAGTACTATGCAATTGAAGTAAGCTAAGCTTGTAAAAAATTAACTTAACATACTTACTTATAAATTTAAGCAAAGAAATTTCACAGTTTTCTTCAATTATGTGAAAATTTTAAGTACTTAATAAAAGTAATTTGGGTAATAATGCATCAATCTGTAATCTGTACCTTTTTTTTGTTTGAAGCATTTCAAATTGTAGGTTTGTAACGTTATGCAAAAAGTTTTACTGATGCAAGTTTTCAAAAGTTGGCAGGTATGGTATGACATTTTAATGGGACTCAGTACCAAAATATGGTCAAAATATCGAATTTGAGATTTTGCAATCAAAGTGAAGATTCCTACAAAGTGAAAGAATTATTCCTACAAAGTTTCATAATGATATGGGGATTCTAAGTTCAAAAATTTTGAGGTTTCTGAGGCCTAGATAGGCTTAAGAAGCCTAGTTTTCTATCTTTAAACGGCTTTTTCTCAAAACAAGGTTTTTAATGTTTAAAATCTAAAGGCTTTTATTCTAATCATCCAAACCACTTCAAACTTTGTAGTCATTATCAGTAACACCTGTTTAACATCTTCAGGCATGGATTTTAAATTATATTAATTACAATTTTTTTTACAGAGCATCAAAGTGGAAACTTAGGATATTTTTTCGAAAAAGAGGCCAAATTTCAGAGTTTTCTTTATTTTTCAGAAACTTTTATAGATAATCAAATTTCCATGCCTACAAGAAACTATATATGTTTGATTTATGTTAAGAAAAAAAATCAAGTCAAAATAACATATATTAAGGGAGGAGTTACAATTTAAATGTAGGGTAATTTCGGGCATTTTTTTGAAGTTTTTTGTAATTTTTAAAAAAAATAAATTTTTGAACTCATTTTTTGGGCTAAATATGAATTAGTATGAAATAAATACATAATTTAACACCTTAAAAGATAATAAAATCCAGTAATTAGAGAAAAAATTTTTTTTGGTACCAAGTCCCCTTAATTTTAAAATGTAACTCAAAACTAACAAAGCTAACTCTTTTGAAGATTCTTTACTCTTAAAGTCATTTTTATGAGACTTTAAGCCTATAAACTGAAATATTCTCTATTTTTTAAGACTCCAATGTTATTATAAAGATAACTTTTTAGAACCACTTCTTATGGCAGATTAAGTACTGCATATAGTGAAGTTCATTTAATAATCCATACAGATCTTCATCTCAACTTGTTAAGTCTTCGAAGAAGTTCGTTCTTTACATAACCTGGCCAATTTTTTTCAGGAAAGAAAAACAACTTCAGAAGAGTTTAGCATTTTCATGGTACGCTGATGCTGACAGCAGTTGCCCTGTTAAAATAGGAAAAGATGGATCTGGTTTTATGAAACTTTGGCAGCAACAAATACAGCAGTTCAACAATGTAGGACCAGAAGTTGCTGAAGCTATCAGTGCCGAGTACCCTTCTTTACACATTTTGATTCAGGTATTGTGCAGCAGACTATAATAAATGTCACAAATGCTAAGCTCAAGTAACCTCATAATGTTATGATTAATGCAGCAGATTTTGGATGTATAAAAAACCTCTCAAATGTGGGAAGGGAAAATGTACATCATTCAAAATGTTTTAGCTAATTATAACTTGTATTAAACTTTATTATTTTATACTTAAAAAAAATTGTATCATTTTGCCTAAAATTTTCAGCATAACCAAAGATAAATGTGTTTAAAAACTACAGGATTACATGAAAACATATTCATTAGATAAATTATTATTAACTGTTATAAAGTTCTTAAGTATTATTCACACATCCTTTCATTTCTAGGCATACAAAAGATGCAGTTCTGTAAAAGAAGCTGAAACCCTCCTACAAGATATTGTGGTAAGTGAACGTTTTATGTGTGTTATTTAAAGCACACATATTTTTGGGCTTGTATTTTAAGTAGGGTCTGAATACTTTTAAAAATTTTATTGAGTTATAAGAGAAGAAACATCAGTAATATTAATATTTAAATCCTCGTATTTGCACATGTCTCCATCTTTGATTGATCCATATAATTTCCTTAAAACCTTTCTTTCAAAAGTAATAAGTATTTTTTCCTCATTTTGAGTGGCAGTCCCAAGTTTCGGCTGTATATGTGATTAATTTATGTAATTATTATGCTAATTATTTTACGTAATTTTAATTTTAACTTCCTTGATATGCATATGATGCTAGTTTCATTCCGAAGGAAAATTTTGGCAGTCCATGAATTGACTTTATGCAGGCAGCTAGTTGTCAATCGTTAATTGCTATTAATCATCCTAAGATGTTTCTGGGGTTAAGATTTTTACATGCTAATAATTAACTTTAAGCTCTTTTCTGATAATGAGCCTCTTAAAATTATAAAGTCTTTGACAAATGATCATTTATGTTTCCAGGTAAGGCGAAATTATGGTCCTTTGGGTTCCCAAAAGAGATTAGGACCTGAATTATCTTATAAAATATATTTGTTTTTCAACTCTAAAGATGGAAACCAAGTTTTGCAGAGGTGACATAAATGATTGTTTTTACCTGAATAGCTTCATTTATAGGGTTTTCATTTTAATATTTGTAATTAACTGCAAATCTATCAATATATTTTTGAATTCATCTTAGTTTCATATTCATTTTTTGTAGAATTGTGATATTTTTTTTAGTGTTGTGCAATTTGCAAATTGTTTATCATTAAATTTTATAGAAGGCAATTATTTTTGGCAAAGATCCTTTAAAGTTGTAAGTGTATCTTAATTTTTTTTATGATTAAGTCTAATCTAACTGAAAAACCTTAGTTTATTACTACTGAAGTAATTCTTATTATCTCTAATTTTAATGTGTAATGAATAGGACGTGTTTTTAATGTGGTGATTTTTGAAATTTAGGTAGGAAAAAAACAAAATATTCCAATTAAAAAATAATATTTTTAAATTGAAATTCTTGCAATACTAGTTTGATTTTTTAATGCTTAATCACACTCTTAAAAGAGTTTGACAAAATTTAAGTATTTTAGTTTTTTAAAAATTGTATTTTCAGAATAATTTAACCTGATGCTTGGTTTTTAAGAATGTTTTTTTGAAGTAAATTTAAGGAGTACTCTTAATTATTTTGACAGGTTTGCTCTTTTTAGCCATGGAAAAATAAATTTCACTGCTTCATTAACTTAATTTTTAAAAAAAATCATAACTGGATCCACAATATTGTTAGTAACACAAATTGAATGTTCTAATATTGAAAGAAAGTGATATTAAGCAAATAAACTAAATTTATTTTGGACAATTGTTTAAGATTAAATTAATTGTTTCTTCTAGCATGTTAATGTGATTTTACTTGAAAATATTAGTTGCATCCAGTGGTCTGTTTAGGGAAATTTTACAGCCTTTTTTGCGGTACTTTCACAAAATACAATTTAAAAAGAAAGTTCCCCCAAAAGCTATGTTCTCTTAATTAAATTTTTAGCTATTCCTGACCAAATTTTTTGGTGTTTAAAAAATTATGATTGTTTTTATGTTGATTATATGCTTAAATTTGCAGAAAATTTTTCTCAAATTATTTCAGAATTTTTACAAATAGGTACCTTTTAAAAAAACCTAGACGGACCCCTGGCATCATTTTTATTCATTTAATAATTATTAATTAATTTTATTTCAAATTATTAATAGTGCATGTTGCATTTTTTTTAAAAACATTTTGCATAGCTTGTTAAAATATTAGTTGAATCATTTTTAACTCATTTAATAATAATTAATTGTATTCAAATTATTAATAGGGTATGTTGCATTTTTGTACCAACATATTTTGAATTAACACGTCAAGTATAGTATGTTATCTTTTTTATTTCTGTGTTAAGATCAAAAATTTTTTTGACTCTTTCATTTGTTGAAATGTGAAATATCTTGTTGCCTTATGTGAATTATCTTCAGTTTTACATCACTATCATGAAAATTGTATGTGTCTTGAACTGAAAATAAAATTTAGTTTTATAATTTTGACTTCTTATTTGAAATCTCTTATTACATTTTATAGTATCTGATATGGAAATGTAACCAATGAAGGTAATGATTGTGGTTTATACATCAGTTTTAATTAATTCAATAATAGTGTTATTTCCACCATTTTCATTCTTTTAACTTTTTAAGTAGTTTGAAAGGCCTTAACTGAGGCCAAAAGCTTGGTTTCACCCATGACTCAAAATTAATATCCATCCCTTTAAGACCACATTGTAAACCATAATCAAAAGATTTTGCTGGCATCTAATACATTAATCCATTTGAAAAAGCCTAAAAATTCAGTCAGTTAGGCCAAACCTGCATGATTATAATTTCTAGATAGTAAAGGTGACATAAATATTGATAGGATACCAGTATTTATTAAATTTAAATAAATCTTTTCACAACTAAGCTTAATTCCTCAGGGGCACACCTTAAGTGTGACGGGCTTCACGAACCCGAGGTACCCCAGTGTCTGGATTCTGGAGACATTGAAAGCCTGTTTGTTGGCATGAATTATTTTGAAGTAAGTATTTTTTTCCATACATATGTATCCCACGAGGATGGCACCTTTCTGGCATCGTTCTAAAGTCATACCTTGTGAGCAACAATGTTTGCGGCATCTTCTCAACCAGGAGGTAGAAGCTGCCATCTCTCGAGGTGCATATTATCAGCACCTATTTAAATAAAGCAGAGTGATTTAGTTTTAAAGAATAACTATATATCAATCATAAGTGATATACCTTATCGTTATGGTGACTCATCTCTTGGCACAATATGTCCTATGGGCCTTGTGCTAAAAAAAGTCAATGAACCAGATACCTATACAAGAGCTTAGAAAGATATAAAAATTTGTATAAATATATGCCTTTAATTATAAGGTTTTCCAAATCCTTTGCTACAACAGACTTCTTAACCCAGCTACACTACCAACTTAGTACAGCATTTCTTTGGCAGGTCATACCACTGCAAATCCATCTTTACTAAAACATAAATAATACACACACCATGAGTTCAAATTTCTGAAGGGTCCAATGAGGAAATACTTCAGTGATTCAGGGTCCAATGATTTTAAACTTCAATGATTCATCCAAATTGCCGGAATATTTTTCCGCAGACTACAAACATTAATCATTGGGGTGATAAATTTTAATGGCAGTCTGTGAAAACGTGGTTGCGTTTGTTCTCCCAAAGAAGTTGTGTCTGGAGTGGAATGGCCGAACGGGCCCTTGCGCCATAAAACCCAACCAACCTCCCAAAGTAGATCTCTAGCGTTCAGGCGATCCAAGAGACACAATAAAACTACAAAGAAATACTAATAAAGCTATTAAATTCGCTTGTTTTTATATTTAATTTAAAATTAAGAGTACTCTTGCTTCTATGGTTGATTTGTTATGAATTATAAATGAAGATAACAGTATCAAATCAATGTAAGGATTAAATGCATAACTTTCGGTGTGAGGGTCTGTATAAATCGCAGTAAACTAGAGGTCACTTTTTTTTTTTTGAGAATTCCCACTATCAGCCCTTTTGAAAATCTCGGTAGATTTCGTTTTGTACTGCCTTTTTCATTTCCACATCAAACTTTTGAGCTCGAGCCGATTAATACTTAAAATGGCTGCCATTTCAACCGTCGGGTTTATGTTCTCAATGGAGCTCTTGAGGATTCCACTATTGTTTTCAATTAAATTTCTCCTTTGGTCGAGTTTCCACTTGGGTCTGGGCCTGGGTGTGGAAGTAGAGGGGCTCAGATTTTGACATAGGCAAACAAGCACATGCTCCTTTGGGTTCGCATAGTTTTATTTTGTCTTGTCTGGCGCAAAGTGGATCATGCGCCATGAAACACTAACAAACCAACCAACCTTTGGGTTCGCACATCGAGCTTAGTGCTAAACCGGAAGGGTGCTTAAGAGACTATCATCACGAAAAAGGGAAACTAAGTGATGATATAGAGGATTTAGGTAAAGGGGACGGGTGCTCGGTTGGCGCGGCAGAGATTCCTCGGCCACCGGGAATCTACTTCTAGTTTTATTTTGTCTTGTCTGGCGCATAATCTAAAGTGGATCATGCGCCATAAAGCACTAAAAAACCAACCAACCTGTGGGTTGGCACATCGAGCATGGTGCGGGACCGGAGGGGGTTATGTTACCTTTTATGAATTTAGGTAATCTTATAATTTAGCAGAGCTTAAATGTCTGTGGGATGCATGGAAGGGAAGAATACTAGAGTTATTAGAAACAACATTTATTCAGTAACAATGATAAAGTTAAAGGTAAAACAGGTAAACAAAGTAACAAAAAGGCTACTTAACATTTCTACAACACTTCCCAAATGCCAGCATGGCACCTTAACTCCTGAAAACACTTAACTGCCATCATGGCAGACATCCAGCTATTGTGCTGTAGAACAATGGGAAAAATACAACTCCATGGTCACCTAAGAACCAAGCACTTATATAGGAGAGAGAGGTAGCTGCATCCGTATGAGCCCAGCTCATCACCATCTCAAGATGCAGTACGAAAGGGAGAGGACGTAGGATTAGAAAAGGAAGCAGTAAACAAACAGCCAGAGATCCACACTTTATACTTGTGGCAGGTGTGACATCACCAGACCAAGAACCAATCAGGGAGTGATGATGTCACACCTACCACTTCAGCTCAGTTGAAACTGTACTTCCAAAACCTAACATAACCAGTGGAAAAAAAACACAATTTGACCAACCAAGTAATTTGGGCCTACCTTTGCTTTTCAAGCAAGCAAGCAACTCTCATCAACAAATACACCCCCCTTTTACCAAACTGGACATAGGCCTAGTGTGGTCTCCACTGTCAAGCTGTTTCCAGCCTACTACCACCCAAAACAAGTGTGGTGAGTAAAACAAATATATTTAACTTTTGCTCTTCACAACAAATGCCCCCCCCTCACCACAACTTGTTGGGGAAAAAAAACCACAAAACCTCCTAAGAAAAAACTTCCCACTCTCTCTCCTAAACCAGTAAACATCAAATCGAAAAACACATTAAAATACACTAGTGTAAATAAATAACAATAAAAATCCTACACAGAAAAACTACAATTACATTTACACATTATATACAAACCCTGTCACAGACCTTCCGTTGCCACATACATACTCCTTTTCATGCAGAACCAAAAATATCTAACTTAAAAAAAAAAACTCTCATCCTCTCTACACCTCCAGTGGAATGTTCCATTATTCCCAGAGCGTTCACTCAACACTTCAAAACTAAGTCAGTAGTTGCAGATCTGAAAAATTAGTCCTTGAACGTCTTCCTTTCTTGGGTCACTTGAATCTTGGTCGAAGAAGTCGGGTGGCGATGAAACAAAACATACCGGAACAACAGACCGACTTCACGGCAGAGCGGGAGAGGCCCCCAGGGGCAGGGCTTGGCTCTGTTCCCAAAGTCTAAAAGCCCCCCTAGGCGTGGCTTCACCGGGCGAGCTATCCAGATTGCTCCGTGGTATCACTCAAAATCACATAATGGCACAGATACAACTTGGTGGACAGCCCGATGCAGCTAAAGAGCCCAGCTCAGAAAAAAAATGAAAAAGAAAACACTTTAGCATCTCAAAAAAAATTCACAGTTATTTACTTAAACTACATTTCAAAAACTTTCACTTTAAATAAATCTAAGCCAAACTTAGTCAAAGGCTTTGTAAATACATCTGCTAAATTTTCCTTACTCTTTACATAAAAAATATTAAATTCCTCTCTATAAATCAGGTCTCGTACAAAAAATAATTTGACATCGATATGTTTAGATTTAGAATTTTCAACAGGGGATTTCACAAAGTTTATCGTTGCTTGGTTATCTACAAATAATACGGATTTTTGTTTAACAGAAAATAATCCCTTTGAATTACACTCTTTCAAGATATGGTCAAACCACAACAATTCTTTTGTGGCCTCAGTCATCGCGACCAGCTCAGCTTCCATTGTAGATAAGCTTATATACTTTTCCTTGAATGATCTCCATACAATAGGAGAATCCCCCAAAAATACAATTTGCCCCCCCATTGAGACCCTGTCGTCGCGGTTCGCTGCAAAATCAGCATCAGAAAAAACTCGTACCTGGGGGTTCTTACAAAAAAATTTTCGTTTTAAGTCCTTCGTGTACAGGACGTAGCCGAGTAAATTTAACAAACCGTACCAGTGACTCAAACCCGGAGAGTTCTGGAATTGGCTTAAAATATTCACGGCGTAGCTAATGTCGTGTCTTGTTCGACTAGCTAAGAAGGAAAGGCATCCTAACAGATTTCTGTAAGGGTAACTCTCTATCTCCTCTTCTTCCGATTGGGGGGACTGGGTCTTAGAATAAATCTGGCTCTTTGATATCGGAAGGGTTCTAAAAGGAACAGAAAAACTGTTAAACTTTTTGTATATTTCCTCAATATAAGAAGCCTGGTATATAAATAAACCGCCATTTCTCTCTTCAAACTCCACACCCAAAAGCTTCTTAGTTTTCCCCAGTGCCTTTAAGTCGAAACTCTTTTCCAAAAGTTTAACAACAGAAAATATTTTTGCTTCGGTTTTGCCAAAAAGGACGAAGTCGTCAACATATAGTAACAAAATGACTTCATTATTAAAAATGTAGGTACAATTACAATGTTCAAATTTTGAGAAACCCAAATTTAGCAAAACTCCCTCCATCTCGTAAAACCACATTCGTCCACTTTGGTGGAGGCCATAGATGGCTTTCTCTAGTTTACAAACTAAATTTTTACCACTACCTTCTGAAAAACCCGGGGGTTGGGACATAAAAATCTCATCATTTAATGGTGCATATAGGTAGGCACACTTGACGTCGTACTGCCTGTGGGTCCAGCCCAAGTGGCATACCAGAAAAGCAAAGAAAAAACGGATGACACTAAAGTTTACCACCGGACTATAAGTCTCGTCATACGAGTCCCCTTTTATTTGCCGGTACCCTTGTGCGACAAGTCTTGCTTTGTACCTTACAATTTTCCCAAACTCGTCTCTTTTTATGGTGTATACCCACCTGCATCCTAGACAATTTGCTTCTCTCGGTTTTTCCACCAAAACCCACACGTTTCTCTTTCGCATCATTTCCATTTCCTCCACCATCGCCTGTTGCCACTCCCCGCGACGAGAGGATCTCAATGCCTGCTTGTAGGTTTTGGGGATTTCATCCGATAGTCAGGATGCTAGGCTGGCGGATCCCGCACCAACAATACCACTAGTTACAGGGCCACTGAATTTATTTTTCCCACTGAAATCGAATAATTCCTTCTCAAATTCCAAATTTCTCATCTGACAAAATTTCTCGATCTCTTTCAGTGATCTCAGCCTACAAGTGCTGCCCTCGTAGTAATAGTAGATATCGGTGCGAGATCCGTCAGATCTGGTAACTGCTTCCCGTTTCCAGGTTGCATTATCATGACCAGACTTGGGGGTATCACAGACAGCTTGTCCAGAACCAATTTGAGGTTCTTCCCCTGAACTACACCCATCAACCGCAGCAGGGGGGCTTCCTATTGTTATTTCTTCAACCACATCAGGCCGTCCATAAAAAAACTATTTTTTTCCTGTACATCCAAATTTACTACATATTGTTGACCGTTGATCACATCTGAAACATTTACATTTGTGTCACTGCCTTTGCTATTAAAATTTTGAATTTTATCCTCCTCAAAAGTTACATTAATCGTTTCTACGATTCTATTTTCTGTGGGTATCCAGATACGGTACCCTTTAGTATTCAATGCGTAACCGACCATTACCCCCTTTTTGGTTCGGTTATCCAATTTTGATCTGTGTACCTTTGGTATGCCAACATATGAGAGGACACCGAATTGTTTCAGATGTTTAACGGACGGTTTGTGTCCACAATATAACTCGAACGGGGTCTGCCTAAAATTGGCATGGCAAACCCGATTCCAGCTATATGCGAAGTACAATACTCCCTCAGCCCAGAAATCTCTAGATAAACCTGACTCCTGAATCATAGCCTTCACACAGTCTATGATGGTAAGATTAAACCTCTCGGCTACGCCATTCTGTTCGGGCGTATAGGCATTTGTGAACTCATGCTTAATCCCAAGTTTCTCGCAGTATTCAAAAAAATTTTGATTTCTAAACTCGCCGCCATTATCCGATCTAATCGAAACCAGTTTTTGATTTAAAAATCTTTCCGCTCTAACATGGAAACCTTTAAAACTGCTAAAGGCTTCGCTTTTGTGCTCCAAAGGAAACACAGTTACCTTTCTAGAAAAATCGTCAATGATGGTGAAGATGTATTTTTTGCCATCCCTACTTGTTGGGTCAATTGGACCGCAAAGGTCCAAGTGAAGCAACTCTAGGGGTCTTTTTGACCTTACACCATCAAAGCCCTTAAACGATCTGCGTTTCGTTTTGGCGAGTTTACATGGTTCACAGTCCAAGGTTGAGTCAGGCTTATCCGGAAGACCTCTTACAGCATTGTTTTTAGCTGTACTACAAATGAGCCCTGGGCTAATGTGGCCATACCTTTTATGCCATAGCAACACTTTCTGTTTCTCCGCCACCAATGCTTCGAATCTCACCTTTTTTTGATTATTTGGGACCTCAGGCTTGTAGTTAACTATTTCAGGGTATACGCAATAAATGCCGTCTTTAAGTTGGGCCGAAAAGACAAACTCATTTTTTGTGCCAAAAACGTTGATCATGCTATTTTTCCCTACAAACTTATACCCTGCCTTGTCAATGAGGTTTCCCGCTATTAGATTCCTCCGCAGTGCTGGGGAGTACAGAACGTTTTTAAGAGTAACCTCCCGGCCGTCAAACATTAGGATGATGTCACCCCTCCCCTCAACAATAAATGAAGTTTCAGAGGTGGCGACTGCAACCCTTTCCCTAAAAGTTTCGTCGAAACTTGAAAAGTAAGACCTGTCTCTACAAAAGTGATGCGATGCAGCCGTATCAAGTACGAATGCATCACTATCAGTTTCGGAGAGACAGGCCTGAATATACAAAGAAAACTTATTCCCGGATCGTCTCGAAGATTGATCCCCCGGTGACGGTGACCAATTCCTATTTCTCCTGTTTCGCGGGGGTGTTCTAGATTGAGACCTCCATGGGGCTCTCCCACCTTTGTTAGCCCGCTGGCTAGACCAACCCCTATTTGATCCCTGCCCCTCAGGGCACCGAGCAACAACATGGCCAAACTGGTGGCACCGGAAACACTTTACCCCGCTCCTGCATCCTCTTGGAGCTATAGTATGGAGGGCGGCAACTTCCTGCTCTTCTTTTCGTTGTTTTTGCCTGGCTTCCTCCGAAATGACTGCATCCTCTACCCGATTTAGGGTGAAGTGCTCCGGGGGCCACGCCATTATGCCCTGCACCAAAAACAGAAAGGAGCTGGGTAGTTGTTTCAGGACGTGAAAGATCACACGGTCCGCATCCATAGGATGTTTTATCATGTCCAGCTGGTCCACCAGCTCCCTGACCCGGGCAAAAAACAAGGCATAGGGCCCACCCCTAACCGGTCTACAGTCCGTAAACCTGGCATATAACAACTGATGCCTCACCCGGTCGTCAGGCTCGAAGTATTTCTTGAGTTTAGCCCATGCGCTCACTGGATCACACTCTGTTTTAATTAACCTTTTATATTCCTGACTAACGTTTAAATATATGGTTGAGAGGGCTCTATCACATTTGTCCGAAAAGTTACTCACCGCGACCTTATCACTAGTATCTACCGGACCAGTTTCAGTCTGATCCACAATCTTCCAGAGCCCACGCTCTATCAGAAGAAACTTAATGTCTATACTCCAACTGGAGTAATTTCGTTCATTTAACTTTTCAATAGTAGGCGTAACTAGAGCCATCTCAAAAAAACTAATGTCCCCGTCACCAACAGAACAACACCGAGACGATCATAAAAGGTAAACAGTTCAAAAATTCACTATCAAAAGCCCAAGAAAGTCACAAGAAAAATTCAAAAAAAACCAACACTCCCATCCATGAATCCAACAGACACCAGGGTCAGGCGCTCTGGGCCCATAACCCTTTTGTTACCTTTTATGAATTTAGGTAATCTTATAATTTAGCAGAGCTTAAATGTCTGTGGGATGCATGGAAGGGAAGAATACTAGAGTTATTAGAAACAACATTTATTCAGTAACAATGATAAAGTTAAAGGTAAAACAGGTAAACAAAGTAACAAAAAGGCTACTTAACATTTCTACAACACTTCCCAAATGCCAGCATGGCACCTTAACTCCTGAAAACACTTAACTGCCATCATGGCAGACATCCAGCTATTGTGCTGTAGAACAATGGGAAAAATACAACTCCATGGTCACCTAAGAACCAAGCACTTATATAGGAGAGAGAGGTAGCTGCATCCGTATGAGCCCAGCTCATCACCATCTCAAGATGCAGTACGAAAGGGAGAGGACGTAGGATTAGAAAAGGAAGCAGTAAACAAACAGCCAGAGATCCACACTTTATACTTGTGGCAGGTGTGACATCACCAGACCAAGAACCAATCAGGGAGTGATGATGTCACACCTACCACTTCAGCTCAGTTGAAACTGTACTTCCAAAACCTAACATAACCAGTGGAAAAAAAACACAATTTGACCAACCAAGTAATTTGGGCCTACCTTTGCTTTTCAAGCAAGCAAGCAACTCTCATCAACAAATACACCCCCCTTTTACCAAACTGGACATAGGCCTAGTGTGGTCTCCACTGTCAAGCTGTTTCCAGCCTACTACCACCCAAAACAAGTGTGGTGAGTAAAACAAATATATTTAACTTTTGCTCTTCACAACAAATGCCCCCCCCTCACCACAACTTGTTGGGGAAAAAAAACCACAAAACCTCCTAAGAAAAAACTTCCCACTCTCTCTCCTAAACCAGTAAACATCAAATCGAAAAACACATTAAAATACACTAGTGTAAATAAATAACAATAAAAATCCTACACAGAAAAACTACAATTACATTTACACATTATATACAAACCCTGTCACAGACCTTCCGTTGCCACATACATACTCCTTTTCATGCAGAACCAAAAATATCTAACTTAAAAAAAAAAACTCTCATCCTCTCTACACCTCCAGTGGAATGTTCCATTATTCCCAGAGCGTTCACTCAACACTTCAAAACTAAGTCAGTAGTTGCAGATCTGAAAAATTAGTCCTTGAACGTCTTCCTTTCTTGGGTCACTTGAATCTTGGTCGAAGAAGTCGGGTGGCGATGAAACAAAACATACCGGAACAACAGACCGACTTCACGGCAGAGCGGGAGAGGCCCCCAGGGGCAGGGCTTGGCTCTGTTCCCAAAGTCTAAAAGCCCCCCTAGGCGTGGCTTCACCGGGCGAGCTATCCAGATTGCTCCGTGGTATCACTCAAAATCACATAATGGCACAGATACAACTTGGTGGACAGCCCGATGCAGCTAAAGAGCCCAGCTCAGAAAAAAAATGAAAAAGAAAACACTTTAGCATCTCAAAAAAAATTCACAGTTATTTACTTAAACTACATTTCAAAAACTTTCACTTTAAATAAATCTAAGCCAAACTTAGTCAAAGGCTTTGTAAATACATCTGCTAAATTTTCCTTACTCTTTACATAAAAAATATTAAATTCCTCTCTATAAATCAGGTCTCGTACAAAAAATAATTTGACATCGATATGTTTAGATTTAGAATTTTCAACAGGGGATTTCACAAAGTTTATCGTTGCTTGGTTATCTACAAATAATACGGATTTTTGTTTAACAGAAAATAATCCCTTTGAATTACACTCTTTCAAGATATGGTCAAACCACAACAATTCTTTTGTGGCCTCAGTCATCGCGACCAGCTCAGCTTCCATTGTAGATAAGCTTATATACTTTTCCTTGAATGATCTCCATACAATAGGAGAATCCCCCAAAAATACAATTTGCCCCCCCATTGAGACCCTGTCGTCGCGGTTCGCTGCAAAATCAGCATCAGAAAAAACTCGTACCTGGGGGTTCTTACAAAAAAATTTTCGTTTTAAGTCCTTCGTGTACAGGACGTAGCCGAGTAAATTTAACAAACCGTACCAGTGACTCAAACCCGGAGAGTTCTGGAATTGGCTTAAAATATTCACGGCGTAGCTAATGTCGTGTCTTGTTCGACTAGCTAAGAAGGAAAGGCATCCTAACAGATTTCTGTAAGGGTAACTCTCTATCTCCTCTTCTTCCGATTGGGGGGACTGGGTCTTAGAATAAATCTGGCTCTTTGATATCGGAAGGGTTCTAAAAGGAACAGAAAAACTGTTAAACTTTTTGTATATTTCCTCAATATAAGAAGCCTGGTATATAAATAAACCGCCATTTCTCTCTTCAAACTCCACACCCAAAAGCTTCTTAGTTTTCCCCAGTGCCTTTAAGTCGAAACTCTTTTCCAAAAGTTTAACAACAGAAAATATTTTTGCTTCGGTTTTGCCAAAAAGGACGAAGTCGTCAACATATAGTAACAAAATGACTTCATTATTAAAAATGTAGGTACAATTACAATGTTCAAATTTTGAGAAACCCAAATTTAGCAAAACTCCCTCCATCTCGTAAAACCACATTCGTCCACTTTGGTGGAGGCCATAGATGGCTTTCTCTAGTTTACAAACTAAATTTTTACCACTACCTTCTGAAAAACCCGGGGGTTGGGACATAAAAATCTCATCATTTAATGGTGCATATAGGTAGGCACACTTGACGTCGTACTGCCTGTGGGTCCAGCCCAAGTGGCATACCAGAAAAGCAAAGAAAAAACGGATGACACTAAAGTTTACCACCGGACTATAAGTCTCGTCATACGAGTCCCCTTTTATTTGCCGGTACCCTTGTGCGACAAGTCTTGCTTTGTACCTTACAATTTTCCCAAACTCGTCTCTTTTTATGGTGTATACCCACCTGCATCCTAGACAATTTGCTTCTCTCGGTTTTTCCACCAAAACCCACACGTTTCTCTTTCGCATCATTTCCATTTCCTCCACCATCGCCTGTTGCCACTCCCCGCGACGAGAGGATCTCAATGCCTGCTTGTAGGTTTTGGGGATTTCATCCGATAGTCAGGATGCTAGGCTGGCGGATCCCGCACCAACAATACCACTAGTTACAGGGCCACTGAATTTATTTTTCCCACTGAAATCGAATAATTCCTTCTCAAATTCCAAATTTCTCATCTGACAAAATTTCTCGATCTCTTTCAGTGATCTCAGCCTACAAGTGCTGCCCTCGTAGTAATAGTAGATATCGGTGCGAGATCCGTCAGATCTGGTAACTGCTTCCCGTTTCCAGGTTGCATTATCATGACCAGACTTGGGGGTATCACAGACAGCTTGTCCAGAACCAATTTGAGGTTCTTCCCCTGAACTACACCCATCAACCGCAGCAGGGGGGCTTCCTATTGTTATTTCTTCAACCACATCAGGCCGTCCATAAAAAAACTATTTTTTTCCTGTACATCCAAATTTACTACATATTGTTGACCGTTGATCACATCTGAAACATTTACATTTGTGTCACTGCCTTTGCTATTAAAATTTTGAATTTTATCCTCCTCAAAAGTTACATTAATCGTTTCTACGATTCTATTTTCTGTGGGTATCCAGATACGGTACCCTTTAGTATTCAATGCGTAACCGACCATTACCCCCTTTTTGGTTCGGTTATCCAATTTTGATCTGTGTACCTTTGGTATGCCAACATATGAGAGGACACCGAATTGTTTCAGATGTTTAACGGACGGTTTGTGTCCACAATATAACTCGAACGGGGTCTGCCTAAAATTGGCATGGCAAACCCGATTCCAGCTATATGCGAAGTACAATACTCCCTCAGCCCAGAAATCTCTAGATAAACCTGACTCCTGAATCATAGCCTTCACACAGTCTATGATGGTAAGATTAAACCTCTCGGCTACGCCATTCTGTTCGGGCGTATAGGCATTTGTGAACTCATGCTTAATCCCAAGTTTCTCGCAGTATTCAAAAAAATTTTGATTTCTAAACTCGCCGCCATTATCCGATCTAATCGAAACCAGTTTTTGATTTAAAAATCTTTCCGCTCTAACATGGAAACCTTTAAAACTGCTAAAGGCTTCGCTTTTGTGCTCCAAAGGAAACACAGTTACCTTTCTAGAAAAATCGTCAATGATGGTGAAGATGTATTTTTTGCCATCCCTACTTGTTGGGTCAATTGGACCGCAAAGGTCCAAGTGAAGCAACTCTAGGGGTCTTTTTGACCTTACACCATCAAAGCCCTTAAACGATCTGCGTTTCGTTTTGGCGAGTTTACATGGTTCACAGTCCAAGGTTGAGTCAGGCTTATCCGGAAGACCTCTTACAGCATTGTTTTTAGCTGTACTACAAATGAGCCCTGGGCTAATGTGGCCATACCTTTTATGCCATAGCAACACTTTCTGTTTCTCCGCCACCAATGCTTCGAATCTCACCTTTTTTTGATTATTTGGGACCTCAGGCTTGTAGTTAACTATTTCAGGGTATACGCAATAAATGCCGTCTTTAAGTTGGGCCGAAAAGACAAACTCATTTTTTGTGCCAAAAACGTTGATCATGCTATTTTTCCCTACAAACTTATACCCTGCCTTGTCAATGAGGTTTCCCGCTATTAGATTCCTCCGCAGTGCTGGGGAGTACAGAACGTTTTTAAGAGTAACCTCCCGGCCGTCAAACATTAGGATGATGTCACCCCTCCCCTCAACAATAAATGAAGTTTCAGAGGTGGCGACTGCAACCCTTTCCCTAAAAGTTTCGTCGAAACTTGAAAAGTAAGACCTGTCTCTACAAAAGTGATGCGATGCAGCCGTATCAAGTACGAATGCATCACTATCAGTTTCGGAGAGACAGGCCTGAATATACAAAGAAAACTTATTCCCGGATCGTCTCGAAGATTGATCCCCCGGTGACGGTGACCAATTCCTATTTCTCCTGTTTCGCGGGGGTGTTCTAGATTGAGACCTCCATGGGGCTCTCCCACCTTTGTTAGCCCGCTGGCTAGACCAACCCCTATTTGATCCCTGCCCCTCAGGGCACCGAGCAACAACATGGCCAAACTGGTGGCACCGGAAACACTTTACCCCGCTCCTGCATCCTCTTGGAGCTATAGTATGGAGGGCGGCAACTTCCTGCTCTTCTTTTCGTTGTTTTTGCCTGGCTTCCTCCGAAATGACTGCATCCTCTACCCGATTTAGGGTGAAGTGCTCCGGGGGCCACGCCATTATGCCCTGCACCAAAAACAGAAAGGAGCTGGGTAGTTGTTTCAGGACGTGAAAGATCACACGGTCCGCATCCATAGGATGTTTTATCATGTCCAGCTGGTCCACCAGCTCCCTGACCCGGGCAAAAAACAAGGCATAGGGCCCACCCCTAACCGGTCTACAGTCCGTAAACCTGGCATATAACAACTGATGCCTCACCCGGTCGTCAGGCTCGAAGTATTTCTTGAGTTTAGCCCATGCGCTCACTGGATCACACTCTGTTTTAATTAACCTTTTATATTCCTGACTAACGTTTAAATATATGGTTGAGAGGGCTCTATCACATTTGTCCGAAAAGTTACTCACCGCGACCTTATCACTAGTATCTACCGGACCAGTTTCAGTCTGATCCACAATCTTCCAGAGCCCACGCTCTATCAGAAGAAACTTAATGTCTATACTCCAACTGGAGTAATTTCGTTCATTTAACTTTTCAATAGTAGGCGTAACTAGAGCCATCTCAAAAAAACTAATGTCCCCGTCACCAACAGAACAACACCGAGACGATCATAAAAGGTAAACAGTTCAAAAATTCACTATCAAAAGCCCAAGAAAGTCACAAGAAAAATTCAAAAAAAACCAACACTCCCATCCATGAATCCAACAGACACCAGGGTCAGGCGCTCTGGGCCCATAACCCTTTTGTTACCTTTTATGAATTTAGGTAATCTTATAATTTAGCAGAGCTTAAATGTCTGTGGGATGCATGGAAGGGAAGAATACTAGAGTTATTAGAAACAACATTTATTCAGTAACAATGATAAAGTTAAAGGTAAAACAGGTAAACAAAGTAACAAAAAGGCTACTTAACATTTCTACAACACTTCCCAAATGCCAGCATGGCACCTTAACTCCTGAAAACACTTAACTGCCATCATGGCAGACATCCAGCTATTGTGCTGTAGAACAATGGGAAAAATACAACTCCATGGTCACCTAAGAACCAAGCACTTATATAGGAGAGAGAGGTAGCTGCATCCGTATGAGCCCAGCTCATCACCATCTCAAGATGCAGTACGAAAGGGAGAGGACGTAGGATTAGAAAAGGAAGCAGTAAACAAACAGCCAGAGATCCACACTTTATACTTGTGGCAGGTGTGACATCACCAGACCAAGAACCAATCAGGGAGTGATGATGTCACACCTACCACTTCAGCTCAGTTGAAACTGTACTTCCAAAACCTAACATAACCAGTGGAAAAAAAACACAATTTGACCAACCAAGTAATTTGGGCCTACCTTTGCTTTTCAAGCAAGCAAGCAACTCTCATCAACAAATACACCCCCCTTTTACCAAACTGGACATAGGCCTAGTGTGGTCTCCACTGTCAAGCTGTTTCCAGCCTACTACCACCCAAAACAAGTGTGGTGAGTAAAACAAATATATTTAACTTTTGCTCTTCACAACAAATATAGAAATAGGATAACAGTTCTAAAAGGGATTATGTTTAAAGTTAATATTTGTCTTGCTGTACGGCTGTTCGGGATGAGTCTGGCGGGATTGCTTAATTTGAGAGTTGGACAGTTTCGGTGGAGGTTGTCTAGCACATGGACACATTACAGGTTAAGTGAAACATATAAGCATTACAACACAGTGACAATATAAATTGAACCATTACCGCGAATACAATTGGTTATTAATAAGCACACAAACAGTTGATTAATTATGGTGAACACATACATAGCACACCAATTTATATTAGCCTCCACCATTTAATGAGTCACAAGCTAAGCAGCAAGTTCATCGATTTCTTCTCCTTCATCATCTCCATCCTGCCTTCTGTAATCAGAATAGAACCTGACAGCGAAGGCATTACCCTTAACATTCAATGTGCTGATGTATGGGGACCTTCGCTGTATAATCATTTGGTGCAGTGCGTGTTCGGAGGACTTGATTTCGGCGTCTCCTTCAAGTTTATGCAGTGTAGTCAAAGATTTCATGGCAACATAGCCATCTAGTTTCAAGTTGCTGAAGTATCTCGGGCTCACTCCTGGTGTCATGGCGAACAACTCCATGTCCCCAAGCCGATACATTCCCATCACTGCCACCCAGTCATAAATCCTTTGTGTGGTCAGGGCGTAAGGAGGCATGTAAAGTGATCCAGTACCATTGAGATATTGGACAATGGCTTTAATCTCATTGCACCTTTGCATCAGTGGTACAACCTTTTCTTTGCCTAGAAACTTCTGGCCAAGGTTGTAGCAGAAGGCATTTATTACCTTCATTGTCTCTAAATTTATGTTAAGACATCTCATGCACAAGTAGAAGTTAAAAATGATGTCCATATTTGCACACTGCTGTGCATAGTCTGCATTGTTTGTCACATTATTCCTGAGAGAGGTTATCTCCTCTAGGGCCTTTTTGATTGCAGGAGTCTGTTGTTCTGGAGGGTCAAAATACGCCTCTGTCTCACCTGTTAAATTAAAGAACTGCATTATAGCAGTAGTGAGAAGGAGGGGTCCTTTCTTTATGATTTTGGATCTTGTTTCCTTTGCAGGGAAGTCATTATCAGTGATGCCTTGATCACCACCAGATCTAGCAGTCAAATCCATGATTCCTATATTCCTGGTTCCCTTGGAGACTATGTAGTCATAGTACTCCTGATAGTGGCCAGCTGACACAGTTGTGCCTCTAACCGTCATTCTCTGTGTGGTTTTCTTTCCTAGTCTCTTCTCTCTTTTATCAATCATCGATTGAAGCATAACTCTGAGTTCAGAGAAAGACTCAGCACTTACAGCTATTTGGTCTGGAACATTAACAGTGCTGTTAAGGAAGCAGTCAGGCAGTAAGTTTGCAGCTCTTAGATTGGACCTGAATAGATTGGAAGCATCTTTGTATTGTTCCAGTGACTCTGGAGTTGCTTCTGCAACAACCTTGCTTGATTTGAATAGATCTAGCATACCGTCGTATTGAGTTTTTTTTATCTCCTTCAAAGCACCTGTGATGAACTTCGAATTTAAAAGCCATAAGCCTTGTAGTCGTGGAGCACACTGCTGTAAGACACGTCTCATATACTGGCCCACTATGCCTGACTTCTCCTTTGGATCTCTTGCTGTTGCATTCAGCCTGGCAAGATCCAAAACAGGTATGATATCATTCATCATGGCATACTCATGAGTTTCACTGACATACATAACACCAGACAGATGTAGTCGATACCAATTCATACATGCCTGCCAATCTGCAAAACTTGGAAAGTCCACTATAGGTGCAGGTGCTGCTGCGGGGGCTTCAGCCATTTTGAATAGAATTAGATATGTTTTGAATTTTAATTTTATTTAAATTGAATAAAACCTTTTAAATCTTCAACTTGGCCTTCAAGCCCTAAGAATCCTATTTTAAAACTCTAGTATTTTAAAATTTAATTTTAAAATTTAATTTCAATTTTATTTTAAATTTAAATTTTTATTTTAAATTTTAATTCTAATTTTATATAATCTTATATTATTTTAAATTTGATTTCTGTTTAAAATTTTGATTTTTAAAATTTATATTCTTTAATCTTTATTTTTATTCAGATCTAACTTTTAATCAAAAAGGGGTGCGTATATCTTCGAGAGAGGTGGCGCTCTAAAAGATTGGATAAAATAAAGTAAAACGCATTTATTAAAAGATTGGATAAAATAAAGTAAAACGCATTTATTAAAAGATTGGATAAAATAAAGCTATTCGCATTTAAAAGATAGGATCAAATAAAGAACACTTACAGTAAAGAGAATCTCAGACTTCAGTCGGAAGATAACTAATCGAGCGATCCTTTAGCATTTATATATACCGAGTCAAGGATGAAGTCCATAATAACGATCCATAATAATTTTGGGCATAATATTGGTGTCTTTTTTTTTAACTGGTATACAGAATCCTTAACAGTGACAGTCTCCCACTTTTGATTTTGATTATGGTGTTACTTTCATCATCAACAATTCCATCAGGGCTTCAAATAAATAAATATATTATAATAATCGGGAATGAATAAGGTGTATATATCCTGCCGAAATTATATTTTTGACCTTAGAAAAAAGGCATAAATTTACTCTTCTGTAAAGTTTGATTTCTTTTACCTGCTTGTACTGCTTGCTTAGGAATGGGAGAACTGTTCGGTGACGAATCATCGCTTTCCACGTTATAGTACCGCTTGACCCGATCTGTAAAAATATCGAAGAAATTAATAAGGGAGGATTGGTTAGGATACTAATTCAACCACTTCAATACATTGCCTTTATACATTACCTCTCTCCTTTACAAAGGATAGTGATCCTTGATTATTTGAATAAAGTTTTCAAAAGGATCGACGCCTTCCTTTCGGCATGATCGCCTCCAACAATAGTCACAGAGTCGATCGATAAAACCGTCTGCCGACACTTTCCCCTTGTTGATCTTCTTTTTGAGGTCTCAGAAAAGACAGGGGATTCTCAATCAAATTCTGCTGGATACCTGGACATTCGGGGATTCCCGGCAATGACAAAGCAGACTTGGCTGCAAAAACAGCTACTCTGCAAAACAACTCCTTTGTACCATTCTGTGATATTCTACTGTATATTAGAAACTCAATCAAGTCGACCTGGCAAAAGTCATGGGATTTGGAATTTAACAATAAATTATATCGTATTAAACCCTCTATAACTGGCTTCCCTGAAACAAGACTCAGTAGATTTTTAGATGTGAAACTGACAAGACTCCGAATCGGACACGCGTATTTTACACATAGACACCTCCTTCATGGAGAACCCTCGCCGACCTGTCCATCTTGTGATGTAACCTTATCGATAAGACATGTTTTATCAGAGTGCCCCCGATTCCGAATAATAAGGGAGCAGAGATTTGGTGTAGCATACCCAGTACTAACTGACGTCCTTGGAGATGTGCCTCATAAAAATGTATTCCTATTCCTAATCGATATAAATTTAATAAAACGCATATAAATCTCAAATTGAAGTCATAAAACCTTGTGTCTGGCGCGGTATGGCCGAATAGGGCCCTTGCGCCATAAAACCCCACCAACCAACCAACCAACCATCCTGCCTTCTGTAATCAGAATAGAACCTGACAGCGAAGGCATTACCCTTAACATTCAATGTGCTGATGTATGGGGACCTTCGCTGTATAATCATTTGGTGCAGTGCGTGTTCGGAGGATTTGATTTCGGCATCTCCTTCAAGTTTGTGCAGTGTAGTCAAAGATGTAGTCGCATCAACGATACTTACTCGGACGACTGCTTTCAAGAGGAGGGAGTACCTCAGGGTAGTGTCCTGAGTGTCACTCTTTTTATCATTAAAATAAACGATATTGTCAACCAATTACCTCCTGGAGTCAATGGTACACTTTTCGTTGACGACTTCCAAATCTTTTGCAGCGGAACTGACATTGATTTTATTGAAAGACTATTGCAAACTGCAGTAAACAATATAAATTCTTGGACGAACAAAAACGGATTTGTGATATCACCTCAGAAATCTGTTTGCATCAACTTTACTAGAAAACGAGGGATATTTCCTGAACCCAGAGTTTTACTAAATGGTAACCCTATCCCAGTTGGGACTCAGGGAAGGTTCTTGGGTTTAATATTCGACTCCAAACTAACGTTCAAGCCCCATATTAATTCACTTAAACGGCACTGCTCAAAGGCACTGAACATTTTAAAATTTCTAACAAGTACATCTTGGGGAGCTGATTCTAAATACCTTTTAAAGATTTGACGCCACCGTCCGTTCTAAGCTTGATTATGGTTGCTCTGTTTATGGGTCCGCCTCTAAAACAGCTTTGAAAAGCCTCGACACAATCCATCACCAGGGATTAAGGCTGTCCTTGGGAGCTTTTAGGACCTCCCCTGTCAATAGCCTTTACGTAATGGCCAGAGAACCAAGTCTGCAACTTAGACGTGCAAGTATCCAACTTCGATACTACTTTAAAATCAAGTCTAATCCTTCCCACCCCTTATATCAAACAATAGAATATCCCAAGTTTAAAATCCATTTTTCTTTAAAACCATCCTTCACTCCCTCATTTGGGATTCGAATGCCGAATTTACTGTCTCTACTAGATATTGAAAACGTAAACACTTTTAAAAATAACATAAAAATGCCACCTTGGACTTCCACAGATCTAGACTTTATTCTTGATTTCTGTGATTGGAGGAAATCTACGACATCAAGTATCGTATATAGTTCTATTTTTAAGCAACACAGACTAGTATACTCCGAATACTCTGCAATATATACTGACGGTTCTAAAAACGACGCTCATGTTGGGTCAGCTGCAATTTTTGACAATGGAGTTCTCTCTCGAAAACTTGACAAACGGTGTTCCGTGTTTACATCTGAGAGCTGGGCAATCCTCATTGCCTTAAATAAACTAAAATACTCCCGAAAGAAAAATTTCATTTTATATTCGGATTCCAGAAGTTGTTTGGATGCTCTTCACAACTATAATCATAAGAGTCATCCTATCATACTGAAAATCATTGAAACATATTTTTATCTAAAAGACAGGGGATTCTCAATCAAATTCTGCTGGATACCTGGACATTCGGGGATTCCCGGCAATGACAAAGCAGACTTGGCTGCAAAAACAGCTACTCTGCAAAACAACTCCTTTGTACCATTCTGTGATATTCTACTGTATATTAGAAACTCAATCAAGTCGACCTGGCAAAAGTCATGGGATTTGGAATTTAACAATAAATTATATCGTATTAAACCCTCTATAACTGGCTTCCCTGAAACAAGACTAAGTAGATTTTTAGATGTGAAACTGACAAGACTCCGAATCGGACACACGTATTTTACACATAGACACCTCCTTCATGGAGAACCTTCGCCGACCTGTCCATCCTGTAATGTAACCTTATCGATAAGACATGTTTTATCAGAGTGCCCCCGATTCCGAATAATAAGGGAGCAGAGATTTGGTGTAGCATACCCAGCACTAACTGACGTTCTTGGAGATGTGCCTCATAAAAATGTATTCCTATTCCTAATCGATATAAATTTAATAAAACGCATATAAATCTCAAATTGAAGTCATAAAACCTTGTGTCTGGCGCGGTATGGCCGAATAGGGCCCTTGCGCCATAAAACCCCACCAACCAACCAACCAACCAACCATTTGAAACTATTCTTGTGTGTCCAATGAATTTAATAGTTTGGCGCGTAATGTCCTTCTATGGGCCATGTGCCATTAAAACCCAACTAACCAACCAATGAATTTTGAATATTTTTTCATCCCGGTTCTCCCACTGGAGCCGCCTACTATACTTGTCTGACTCCAAGGCAGGCACTAAGAAATCTTCTCTAAGAAACAATGGCATGTTATGAAATCCATTTGAAACTATTCTTGTGTGTCCAATGAATTTGATAGTTTGGCGCGTAATGTCCTTCTCTGGGCCATGTGCCATTAAAACCCAACTAACTAACAAATGAATTTTGAATATTTTTTCATCCCGGTTCTCCCACTGGAGCCGCCTACTATACTTGTCTGACTCCAGAGCAGGCACTAAGAAATCTTCTTTAAGAAACAATGGCATGTTATGAAATCCATTTGAAACTATTCTTGTGTGTCCAATGAATTTGATTGTTTGGCGCATTATGTCCTATGGTCCACGTGCCATTAAAACCCAACTAACCAGAATTTTGAATATTTTTTCCTCTCGCTTCTCCCACTGGAGCCGCCTACTATACTTGTCTGACTCCTGAGCAGGCACTAAGAAATCTTCTCTAAGAAACAATGGCATGTTATGAAATCCACTTGAAACTATTCTTGTGTGTCCAATGAATTTGATTGATTGGCGCATTATGTCCTTCTATGGTCCACGTGCCATTAAAACCCAACTAACCAGAATTTTGAATATTTTTTCCTCTCGGTTCTCCCACTGGAGCCGCCTACTATACTTGTCTGACTCCTGAGCAGGCACTAAGAAATCTTCTCTAAGAAACAATGGCATGTTATGAAATAGACGCCTGGGTTCGATAACTTTTTTTAAAAAAGCCTTCAATGGAATTTTTATTCAATAATGTGTATTATGGTAAAATAACAATAAATAAAACTTTTTTCTGAAAAAAGTAATAATTTTAAGATTTATAGGCAATATTTAGTAAAAAAGGGCTGTTTTTTAAAGTTTATAACATAATTATACACTTATTGAGGGACTCGTTGAATGGCTACTTGCTTGAATCCTTCAACTTAAAAAGAGCTAGGACTGATCCCAAGGAATTCATAAACACTTATTAAGCCTTGATATCCTCGATTGTAATTAATTACTGCAATGTAAGCCCCAAGTTGAAAAGTAGAAAGCTGGATGAAAAGTCTTTAGGGAGAACTTTCCATAGGCAGCTGTTAAAACTCTCGTGTGGTTCACAGTATTAACAATGTATAGCGACAAAGATTTCTTCTTTTCAATAAATACCTTTTGCTTTCTGATACCTGCACCAGCTCGATGTACCTGACGGACACTGACCGTGCCAGAAGTTGTCAGATCCAGAGCAACTATGAAAGAATGCTGCAATCACGGCACTCTGCATGCCTAACTAATTCCCAACATTACTCCGTATAGCAATCCCATAGTAGTTTTGTAGTTTGTCTATTTATTAACTTATCAGTAAATTTACCTTTTCTGGTTAATCCTTTTTTGGAAGCTTTCAGTTTCCGAAGTCTTGAACCCACTCTCTTCTGGATATGTCCAATACACTCGAGCTTGGTGACAGGTTCTTCATACAGGCAGACCAGCTGGGACACTCAGCTGGAGAACAAGCTTCATTCGATCATGCCACTGATTGCTCCTCGTCGAGATTCTTCTTTGAATCGCCGAGAGGAAGTAGTGATCAGTCGGCTGCGAATTGGCCATACTCGTTTTACTCATCGTCACTTATTATTTAGGGAGCAGGCCCCCGTTTGCAGTCATTGTTCTACAGTTTTTTCAGTTTTTCATATTATGTGTGAGTGCCCTCATTTTAATGGTGTTAGAAACCGTGTTTTTAAAACCTCAACTTTTAATTTGTTGGATGTTTTAGACCGATCATCAAATTTTGGACCTGTTTTCAGGTACATTCGTGCCATAGGTTTTATGCATCATGTTTAAATTTTAACTAAAATGTTTTAAATGAAATTTTATTCTTACGCATAGAGTGCGTTCGACAAGGGTTTTTTCAGCCTAATCTTTCATTTAGTTTTATTTTTTTGATATGTCTTGGTTGGCACAAAATGTCCCTATCGGGGCCTTGAGCCATTAAACCCCAAACAACCAACCAACCAACCGACGATTTAATCACGGCTCCTCAGAACCACGTCGGAAAGGTTCTGGCATCGAACCATATTTACAAAACAACTCCGACGATTTAATCACGGCTCCCCAGAACCGCGTCGGAAAGGTTCTGGCATCGAACCATATTTACATAACACCTCCGACGATTTAATCACGGCTCCCCAGAACCACGTCGGAAAGGTTCTGGCATCGAACCATATTTACATAACACCTCCGACGATTTAATCACGGCTCCTCAGAACCACGTCGGAAAGGTTCTGGCATCGAACGATATTTACATAACACCTCCGACGATTTAATCACGGCTCCTCAGAACCACGTCGGAAAGGTTCTGGCATCGAACCATATTTACATAACACCTCCGACGATTTAATCACGGCTCCCCAGAACCACGTCGGAAAGGTTCTGGCATCGAACCATATTTACATAACACCTCCGACGATTTAATCACGGCTCCTCAGAACCACGTCGGAAAGGTTCTGGCATCGAACCATATTTACAAAACAACTCCGACGATTTAATCACGGCTCCCCAGAACCACGTCGGAAAGGTTCTGGCATCGAACCATATTTACATAACACCTCCGACGATTTAATCACGGCTCCCCAGAACCACGTCGGAAAGGTTCTGGCATCGAACCATATTTACATAACACCTCCGACGATTTAATCACGGCTCCTCAGAACCACGTCGGAAAGGTTCTGGCATCGAACCATATTTACAAAACAACTCCGACGATTTAATCACGGCTCCCCAGAACCACGTCGGAAAGGTTCTGGCATCGAACCATATTTACATAACACCTCCGACGATTTAATCACGGCTCCCCAGAACCACGTCGGAAAGGTTCTGGCATCGAACCATATTTACATAACACCTCCGACGATTTAATCACGGCTCCTCAGAACCACGTCGGAAAGGTTCTGGCATCGAACGATATTTACAAAACACCTCCGACGATTTAATCACGGCTCCTCAGAACCACATCGGAAAGGTTCTGGCATCGAACCATATTTACATAACACCTCCGACGATTTAATCACGGCTCCCCAGAACCACGTCGGAAAGGTTCTGGCATCGAACCATATTTACATAACACCTCCGACGATTTAATCACGGCTCCTCAGAACCACGTCGGAAAGGTTCTGGCATCGAACGATATTTACATAACACCTCCGACGATTTAATCACGGCTCCCCAGAACCACGTCGGAAAGGTTCTGGCATCGAACCATATTTACATAACACCTCCGACGATTTAATCACGGCTCCCCAGAACCACGTCGGAAAGGTTCTGGCATCGAACCATATTTACATAACACCTCCGACGATTTAATCACGGCTCCCCAGAACCACGTCGGAAAGGTTCTGGCATCGAACCATATTTACATAACACCTCCGACGATTTAATCACGGCTCCTCAGAACCACGTCGGAAAGGTTCTGGCATCGAACGATATTTACATAACACCTCCGACGATTTAATCACGGCTCCTCAGAACCACGTCGGAAAGGTTCTGGCATCGAACCATATTTACATAACACCTCCGACGATTTAATCACGGCTCCCCAGAACCACGTCGGAAAGGTTCTGGCATCGAACCATATTTACATAACACCTCCGACGATTTAATCACGGCTCCTCAGAACCACGTCGGAAAGGTTCTGGCATCGAACGATATTTACATAACACCTCCGACGATTTAATCACGGCTCCCCAGAACCACGTCGGAAAGGTTCTGGCATCGAACCATATTTACATAACACCTCCGACGATTTAATCACGGCTCCCCAGAACCACGTCGGAAAGGTTCTGGCATCGAACCATATTTACATAACACCTCCGACGATTTAATCACGGCTCCTCAGAACCACGTCGGAAAGGTTCTGGCATCGAACCATATTTACAAAACAACTCCGACGATTTAATCACGGCTCCCCAGAACCACGTCGGAAAGGTTCTGGCATCGAACCATATTTACATAACACCTCCGACGATTTAATCACGGCTCCTCAGAACCACGTCGGAAAGGTTCTGGCATCGAACCATATTTACAAAACAACTCCGACGATTTAGTTCACAGTTTGAGGCATGGCCTTGATGCCAAATTGCAAATTTAAGAGAATCTTCTCCCATGATTCTTTTTGCGGATAAACGTTCGAAACAGAATTTTGACATTACTTCAAAATCAATAACGTATCCCGTCGAGATATCAATTACACATGCAACTCCCATCAAGGAGGAATGACCTCGAGTCAATCATGACCCATCAAAGAAGACAGCCATGTTTGAGAAAGTATCCCCACAGTTTGCTGTTTCAATCAATTCTCGATTCTAGCTCTACTATTCTTTTAAAAGGAAAGTGTTCCTTCTGACAGAACCTTTGATAAAAATGTTAGCAACTTTTTCAATACTTAGTTTTCCTACTTCTCGTTTATGCACATGCATTATTGCTATGTTGTTGAGAGTTTCCTGCTTCATTCTATTGCCTAAATACGTTTTCAAACGTCGTAAGGCAGAAAAAGACCTCTCTGAAGTGCAGGTTGATACTGGAATTGTTAAATATAAAATTAATTCTGGAATGAGATCTTGTACATGTCAGTTTTCACCTAAAAATTCTGCTAATTCATTTATACTATCAATCTTTTCCCTTTCATTGCACACACATCCAGAAACATATTTAATAGTTTTATTTTGTCTGGTCTGGCGCATAATATCCTAAAGTGGATCGTGCGCCATAAAACACTAACGAACCAACTAACCAGAAGCATATTTCGGTGTAGCTCTAGTTTTTATAAGCTATAAATATTCGCAATATAGCTACTGTCTGTTTTTGTTAGAAGATATGTCTATAACTCTTTACAGTGCTCTAGAGTTTCCCCCTTAAACCTATCTTCCAAGCAGTTGACCACAGTTTAGGTCAATTCTAAAATTTTTGGAAATAGTTTTTTCATGGGCCCACCAAAAACATAGGGATTGGTCGTGCAGCAGCCTAGCACGCCCGGAGTCTGTGCCCCTGACCTTAAACAAAACGCGAGATGTAAAATTTACACTTGCATTTTATAGCTTTGCAAATGTTTTGATTTTTGAATGCAGCCTTCCCTCGTATTCCAAGGAAGCTGAAAGTGACTGCCAAGTTATCATTTATACTTTTTCTCATCATGAACTTGATGAATGCATCAGGTGTCGCTCCCCCCACCTTCATGAGCATCTGCACCTGAAATAAAAATAATTCTAATAAACTCAGTAATAAATTACTTTAAACAGTGTGAGCGATTGTTTTACATCTTGATATGCACTAATAATCATTAAGTAATTGATAAGCTACTAAGCTGATGTTTTATTGCTTTCTCATTATTTGCATAAAGGTGTGGGTCAATTTTGATCCAATCTTCATTTTAAAGATGTAACAGACAGATCCCAGTGTATAGTCAAGTTATCTCATAAAGTAATGTTAATTTTTAAAAGAAAATGCATATAGATATTTTTTTTCTGCAATTAATATTATGAGAACTTCTATTCATTGCATAATCCACTTTATCAGTAAAAAATGCTCCATTCCCAATATGTTTATATCAGAACCCACTGTATTTAATGATTTCGATGCTGCGAAGCAAGGGAGTAAGCCTTGGTAATGTTATTTTTGGCTAAGCTCCTAAACTATCTGTATAAAATAATTTTGCACTTTAATCCAGGAATGAGAACATTAATTTTTACTCACAAAATTTTTGAGAAAGTTTTCATTCCCCACTCTTTCTCCATCTTTAACAACTCGTCATTGTCTCCCAAAGGAAGCCTCTTCATCCAAGAGCTGTCATGGTCTGCACTGTCTGTCTTCTCGGCCTGGCTGTTGCTCATTTGGGCCAATAATAGCTTTTTTAAGACCTCCTGGTTCTTCTGAACCACTCTAAAGTTCGCCTTCAACCTTATGAATGAAAAAATGCACCATGTATAGCTCTCAATATAGAACAAAACAGCAGCTACATGAATGCATGCTTCAGCCAGGCCAGCCATGCACGTGCAGTGGGCACTATTTATTTCCCCTTCCTTATCAGCAATAATCCACACTTGTAGCGGTTTTTCAGAGAAACGCATAGAATGCATGACTTAAAAGAGAAAAATTACAATTTTTATTTTGGTTATCAAATGAGAACCACTAAACAATGATCACTCAATAGAATGACCACGGTATTCAGTGGATAATGTTTGGAGGGAAATGTTTTATAAAGCATAAGAGAAGTAAAATCTGGCGTGCTGGTTGAGATAATTTCATTACTTGGTAATTAATCAACAAACATGGCATTTGCTCACAGCTAATTAACTTTTTCCAAAATATGCACACCATCTTTAAAATAATAAATACAAAATATTTTCACAAATTGAAACATACCTGTCCAACAACAACATGCCACTCATTAATAACTTTGACATACACCATGAACCTATCCACAGGAGAACTGGTTGTAGGCTCAAAGACTTTTATATGCATTAAAGTCTTTTCGGGTGTATTCTGAAGTTTTACAAACCAGATAATTGCCAATACACCACAAGTTGCATTTGGGAAAATATTCAGTATTTGGGGATCCTCTTTAAAATCAAATTCATATTAATCAAGGATTCTGAAAACCAAAAAAGCTCTTAGACAAATTCAATTACAAATGCAATGAAGCACTAGAAAATCATAAAAATTAAATTTATTCAAAGAAGTACTTCTCAGCTTTACCTGAGCACTGCCTTTTAAGGTTGATAACCAGAGGCTGACGATGTTCTGGTGGGTACTTAGGCATGTCCTCTAGGTCAGTCTCGTTGCCTGAGCCTGACATGACAGAAGATGATGAGGGTAGTGTTTTTAAATTTGAGTCTTCCCTCGACCACATTGTTCCGGATTTGTGGTGTTTTGGTCCGAGGTAACTTTTGACTTTTTCAGCACTTTCACAGCCTTGTTATAATTATCTGTAGAAAAAAATTTTTATGAGGGAAAACCAGACATATATCCTTATTTTAAAATAAACAATTCAAAATCAATGGCCTACCACAAACTTTCAGTGTCCACACTATATTTCGACCAAGTTGGACATGGAAGAAAACCTTGGTAAATGAGGGGTAGTACTTTGGGCTGGAGCTTTTTCGGCTGCCAAACGCACTTTAAGTCCGCTTGTTACAATCTCATTCTCACTTTTTTTTTAAGAAGCGCACCACAACAAACGCCATACTAAATGCAATTTTTTAACAAGGCTGGTGCCATTTCTACTAAACTAAAGTTCTTTCTTGCTATATTCCTCTAAAAGGGCTCCTAAAGCAAAGAAATGCTTGCAAATTGAGGGAGTGGTACCATAAGGGCATTCGTATGATCCACTAATGATCTGGAAAAAAAACATGTAATTAGTCCAAAAGTTATTGTAGAATGCACAAAAATTTTTAGGCACAATTTTGTCAACATAAAGTTAGCATTAAATTGTGTCCTTTCAACTAGTCCAATTTTGGTGATATTGTGTGTGAAGACAAGTAATGAATCTGTTGTTGAATTCCATATTTTATTTTTGGTAAATCCATACCGTATTACCCATCAGCTTTTATTTATTCAAACAACATGTAGCATTGAACGACGTGCATACTACAAAAGCTGGCTGGAGGATTTTCTTAAGCTGTTCATATTTAACCTAAACATATAATTATACGCGGTGGATCAATCGAAATGGATTAATTTTGATTTATTATAAAACACAAGTGTATGTTTATAGTTAAGGAACGAAACTATAAACAATAGCACTTAACCTCAGTCACTTTGTCTGACATCCTTTTCTACTCTGTACTTGTTGCCTTCATTTCTGCACGAACTGATACGTGGATAGTATACATTGCTTCTGCATTATCACTTAGTAATTCTGCGAATTCAACTTGGTCGACAAACCGTTCCAAATACATTTTAGGCGCACTATACTCTCTCCTGGGTCATGCGCCATAAAACCCCAAACAACCAACCAAATACATTTTAACTCCTTTGGTGTTTTCATTTAAAAACATGGTGTCTGTGTTGTAGTTTTGCCAAGAGTCATTAATTTTAGTCCTATAGTTTAATATGGTTAGGACATTAAAGTTACAGATGTAAAGGGGAGTTTCTATTAGTTTATTCGTTATGTTTTAGGGGAAAGAAATATTGAAAAACAAAATCAAATTGATATAAAATAAAATAAACCATGTGCGGAGCGGACACCATGCAGTAACAGTTGGAGTGTTTATCCTTTGTCACGTGGGAAAGCCCATTTATTTGGCAGTGAAAGGTGGGGTTTCGAAACTGCAAAAAGTAATCATGATCAAATGATTTCAATGGCGCGGTATGGCCGAATAGGGCCCTTACGCCATAAAACCCCACCAACCAACCAAATGATTTCAATGCATATAACCATTTGACTATGACTACTTGCTTTGAAAGGCTTTAGTTGCGGTATTTTTGATAAAATGAAACAAAAAGGGTGTATAGGGGTATGAATTAGACGGCACATCTTCATCTTTTCCTACTATTCGTTGAATTCAAATTCATTTTCGCCTCCATGTCCTCCAAATAATGTATCAACCTTGGTGGAAAGTTTGTTTTCTTTTAGCACATTTTCTCAATACTCTGTCGAGTGTAGCTTTGTGGAAAGCTACGCAGCAAGCAAACGTTAGGTCCTGTTGGGGAAAAAAGTGTTTTATACAATTTGATATTTTCGAGAAATCGGCTTTTGATTATTTTAATCGGTTTTATTTTCTAGTGTGATCAAAAGTCTAGCCTCTTTACATCCAGGAGGTATTTTATTTTCTGGGGCAATGAAGGTCATGGAGGGTTTCAGGAAGATCTGGTTTGCTTAAATGTTTCACAAGATTTAGAAGCTTGAAGGCATAAATTTGCAGCTATCGAGGAAACGAATTTCTAAGTCTGTTAATTTGTTTTGAAAAGGAAATAAATCTTTCTTCGTTGTGTGGGATAAGAGAAATTCTTTTGTTATCATGAGCAAGTTCTTTAATGAAAATATCTCTCGTTCGACACTGGAGTGGGGAAGTTGATTTCAGAGAAGTTCAGTTAATTTTCTTGAGGGATGTAGTTGTTCACTCTATCCGGATGATCTGAAGCAGGGAAAAGTGCAGAAAGTAATGCCCATTTAAAACAATGTTGGTCATTGTTTTTAACATTGATCACAGCATGTTTTTGCGCAAACAATTGAGGGAGTTTCATATAAGTTGCACCGCGAAGAGGTTCATAGACGTTGGTCCTCAACTCAGCCTCCAAAATTTTTGAAAGGGACCACCCAGAGTCTTTTTTTTTTTTCGAAGTCTTCGCTTTCCTTCAGAATGTTCTCCGACATTTCGAGGACAGCACTGGGAAGAATGCAGCGATTTGGGGTCTTGAACTCCACGTTCTTTTCCATCTCACCGCTCTCTGTAATTTTTACATATATACATTTTAAGTGGATCTTTATTTTTAGTCCGTTTTTTGAGGCTAATTCCTCCCGCACAATTTCAATGGCGTCCTCCTTTTTGGTTAGGAGGAACTGACCAATGTCCATGAACTCTGGGGGTTCATTTTTCAAGGAGAACGATTGTACTATACCCTGGAACGCCGATAACCTATCCTGAAAATAATTAGTTATTACTGAAAAAAAGGAAACCTAACTTGCAGATGAAGGTGTCCCTGAAAATGAAAGCTAATTTATAAATTCATTCCTGAAAAGTAAATAAAACATAGAAAAAAACTCAAATAAGAACACATTTTTAAATAGAAAAAAAACCATACATTTATTTAAACACAGTTATTATACGATATACACTGATCGTGATTGCTGCGTTGGTGATCGATCGGCACGTGGAGGTGGAGTTATACCTATCAACAGTTTTAATTGGACCGGCGTTTTTATCCTGTTCATAACTTTGTTTTAACTTTTACGTTATGTTCAACAGTTAATAAAGCTTCGTTGCTTAGCAAAGTATCCTTATTACTTGCCCCAGACCATTAGTCTACCACAAACACAATTAATATACATTATACAACAGTAAACATTTATCAAACTAATAGTTTTTTACATCAGCACAGTAGCAGAGTTATGATATGAAGTGTAAAACTCACACTCTAATTCGTCCATCATTGAAAATAAGGGTGTTCTGATGTAGTCATCGCACCAGTTTTTGAGATCTTTAATTCTTAACTGTCGTTGATACATCCTTTCTTGTATGTGATACACTACGTTTTGGCATCGCCACTCAGTATCTTGATATAACGCAATACACTGATTGCACACGTTGAAACGTTTTGTTTTTTTCTCTACCCTCCAATAGGAGAATACTTAGTGCCGGGCTGACGGTATTATGTCCAGACCCCAAAACTTCACGAAAGCTGCAAAGAAGCACCTCGGCATACGCCCGAAGTTCCACGTTTCCAGTAAGTTTTTTCGATGCATTTCAGCTTCGTTTGCATCTCCCCATACTTGGAAATATTCCATTCCTAGGAGTATTGGATTATCCTCAAATGCTGGCACATTGGTACACTGAATCAAGTTCTCCCATCGATGGTGTTTATTTATCACCCACTAGTTGGATAACATTTTGATTATGCTTTTCGGAAGTGTTAATGATTTTAAATCATTCCGAAACTCTACGGAATTCAAAATGGTGTTTACACAAATTTCGGAAAGAGATTTTACCAACATTTTGAATAGAGGAGAAAAATATAAATGTACAGTAAAACTGTCTCGAAAGTAGAGAAGTGGAAAGTGTAGAGTCGAAAACTACGTATGTAAACCCTACCAGATACACCCCCTACCCTATCGGAAGTAAGCAAACGAAGGGGAAAAGAGTCTTTTGATCAAAATACTGGAGGGCAATGGTCAATGTGTTAGACCAAGGCTGAACTAGATCCAGACAGCAGCAGTTAACTGTGTCTGGTCAGGCTGTGACATTAGGCCGAGAGAGTGAATTTGCGGATTTGTAAGGGTCACTGCGCCATCTGGTGCACAGAATCGTAAACCCGAGCCGCTCATTGGATTTTTTTCAAGCTTTCAGACAGATAGGAGATTAGTTTTTTTGAAAACAATAAAATATGTTAATATTTAAAATTTGAATTACTTTTCATTAATGAAATAAGTTTTGGGGGAGGGTCTATAAAATGAATAAAAAAATAACGGAAGGCTAAATTTAAATTAATTTGTAAAAGAAAAGACTAATTGAAAAGTAACTTTTATTAACTTAAATTAGCTATTTTTCAGGAATAAAAATTTCTCTCTGAGGTATACTTTAGGAAAAACATTATGAAAGTATTATTATCATTACTACAAGGCGATTTGCACATATTAAGTAACTTTGAAAGTATTATTAGCACTATATTCTACTTGGTTATTTTAATTAGTAACAATTGTGAAATATAATTTTACCTATACGATAAAATTACTCATCCATTAAAACTGATTAGATAAAAATAGTACCTAGCAAATTATTTGTATGCAGAATAATCATATTATTGAACTAAGTAATCATAAAAAAAGTAAATAAAGGTTTAATGAAGTCAAATAACACCTTTTTATGAACAATACTACCATTTAAAAATTATTCATAATATTAAAACTATTTCTTTGATATCCACACAATATTTATTCTACCATAAATTTCCTTTTTTACAAACCAAATAATATATCTGTCCTTTTACAAAATAAAATATTTTATATTCAACAAAAGCTTTATCCTTGTTTAATTTTTCAGGATTACAATAGCAGTTTCTCTCAACTTAATATTTCCTATTTAAAAAAAAAAAAATACCTCATTCCCTAACTCAACTAAAACCATATGTGTCACTGCACAAGAAATATTAAAACCTATATCATAATTAATGTTGCCCCATATTGAAAGATTTATTTCAAAATTTCAAATAATTTTTACCTCAATTTATTAAATTTCAATGAAAATGAAAAACACTAGAAGTTTTATTACTTTAAAAAAGTACTTTATTGTTGAATTTCTTATTACTTAATAAGTTCTTATTATTAATATAAGGAACTTAATATTAACTATAATTAATAAGGAACTTAAATATTTCCTTTTATTAACAAATCTTCATTCAACCATTCTTGTCGTAGATTCACATCGCAGGGAAACTCATGATAGGATACAAGTTCGCCTCCTTCAGCGTGAATTTTCTTCGTGCGAAGATAATGGGAAGTGCAATAAGGCACGCAACAGTTCACCATCTCGACTAACTTTAAATTAAAAACTTAAAATGTATAACTGGATCGAAAATTTAATCAAATTTGAACGCTGTGCACGCGTTTACAATGCAAACATATAGGAATCAAAACAACTTTCTTGTAAGTGATGCAGCGCGCTCTAGCGGTTAGAGATGGAACCTTTCGTTCCTCGTCGGTTCTTTTGATCTTTTAGCAATGTCAAAGCCTCTACACCCACGGTTACGATCAAGTTCAGCCTTGGTTAGACCTATTCAATTCAAATGGATAATAGTGAAGAATAAATAGGCCTGGATGGATAGGAAGGGTAAATTAGGCCACGCACCTTATGTCACGCCCACTTCCGGTGCCTCACGGTTCAGAAACGGCATTTCCCCCCCTACTAACGAGGGGCGAACTTTTCTAAATGTCAACCTTATCCGTGCCTCTTTCACATGAGGCTGAGGGGGAATTGCCCAAGGTTAGTAGAGAGAGAAGGTTGGCTCATCCGTGACGTCACTGCTTGGAAAGGGGGTTCTCTGCCAATGGCAATGCTCGTACAGCTGTGAATCACAGCTGTAATTGGCAGAGCACCCCTTTTCCAAGCAGTGACGTCACGGATGAGCCAACCTTCTCTCTCTACTAATCTTGGGAATTGCCCATTCTTTTTGATCGTGCATAAGCAAGAGAGATCCTGCTTCCAGCGTTTGATGCACTGACTTGCATCCCTCTTTGGAGGATACCATTGCACGGCAAGCTCCAAAGCTGAGGGTGGCAATTGGATCTGTTTGGTTCCGCCACAGGGGTGAAAGTTCCTGATGAGGTACTTGGCTGAGCAGAGGTAACAGGTTGATGCACTTCAGTTATCTCTATCATACTGCACCTCCATAGCATCAATAATGTGCGTGATCTTAGCTTCAGGTTTGTGTAAATCAGCAAACTGAAATAATAAAAGTAGATTTTAAGCAACGTTCATATTCTGCGTTTCAGTCCAGGCTGTATCAGTGGGCTCGATGAGGAGTCCTATGGAGGACAACTGATGATCGACCTCAGTTGACATCAGCTAGGCGGCTGGCCCTCCTCCGGTGCCGTAGAGCGTCACCATGACCGCACTTCTCCTCTGAATAGTGGTTTTTTTTTCATATTGAATTTACAGTACAGCTGGGCCGACGTTATCTTCGAACAGCCAGGAATAGCAGAGAACTCTATTAGGTATGTCGTACCTCCTGATTCAAAAATAATGTCCGGTCGCACTGCCCGGCTTCCTTTGGCACCTCGCAGGGAGGGAACAGCAGTTACAGATTTGTCGATGGCGACGATGTTACCCTCGCTCCGGAGGAGATCTACCAGTCGCTTTTGGATGAGGTCATGTCTAGATTTGATGCCCTGCATGCCGAATTTACAGTGGCATATTACATGAGGCAGGGTCTCGTCTCTAGAATTGCAGAGGCGGTTGCTGGCTGATGTGATGCAAGCGCGACTACCGTTTAGAGGGAGGGTGTTTGTGCGTTCCTTTCCAATGAAGCGGTAATCGGTGAACCTGCAGTAATTGCCATTGTGATAAAAAGAGGAAGACGCTTTCGAATTTGATATGAGGTGGAACGTCTTCCCCTGACTACGGCACTTCAGCAGCTCGTCGGTCTCAGTCTTTCTCCAGAGCCTTCGCAGGGTGCCAGCTACTGCCCTTCTTTGCTGTGGACCGATGACTGTGGATTCCTTAACCAATGTGGGAATAGTGTCTTCGAATACCCACTTGACCTTGGCTTTTCGGGAGGCCACGCGGGCGGCCGACCAGTCGGAGTGGCGGATGTTATCAGTAACAGCATATATGATACTCTTGCTGCCGGTCAGGTATGCAGCATGGTCCGGCGTTTGTGCGACTCCAGTCCTCCGACATATATGGAAGGAAAGGTCCTCGAAGGCAGCATTCCTGACGAAGTCATCTTTTGAAGTCTGTTTGTATGCATTGTCTATTAAAAAGAAGTCACTGTCCTCTGCTGCCTTCGGGATAACATATGCCCCTGAGCCGTACTCCGCATATAGGTAGTGGTTGGTGGTGTGCGGCAGCTTTATGATTATTGACAAAGGAAGTCAGGAATTCCGTTTAAAGTTCGTCGTTCTCTTCGCCATTTTTTTTCAATTAAAATGAATTGATTCCAACCGATGGAAACCAATCCTTGCGGTTTGGGTTGTGAAATGAACTTGAATGTGGTCTCAGAAATGAAATTTTGGGATCGGAGCATATAAGATGGTTCAATATGTCCTGGTTTGTGGCATTCCGGGACGTCTTCCTTGCTCTCAATTCTTCAACCCTGCCCATTTTTTGCCTATCACATAGATTAGCGCACATAGATATTACCTATCACATAGATATAAAACCTCACCAACCAACCAACCTGAGGCTGAATAAACTCCTACGGATATTCAAAAGTTTGGTTAATCCAAGCTTCATTTTTCTAGACAAAAAATTGTTTTCCAAAGCTACTTTTCCACCTTTTTTCAGGTTAATGCAAAATGATTTAAGCTTACCGTCCAAAAGAGCAATGCCATTTTGAGAAGCATTCGCAGCTACTTCACTTAAGATAATATCTCGTAAAATTTGTGCTTTCACCGTAGAGTCGTAGGCTGATTTCAAAGCAAGAAACAATTCACGATTTGTCCTGAGCATTTTTGAATTATAAATGGGATCTCAGCTGTTAAAATTGCAACAGGATTAGTAGTTTCCACTTTTGAGAGTTTGTGCAAACAATCTTCATATTATTTATCAGTTACTTGAATTCCATACTGTTTCTTAGGAATGTGTTTCGTTTCTGAAACATAAATTATGCATTAAAAAATTAATTAAATTTTAATGTTCTCAAGTAAACTCGCTGTGTATTACAATTTACCATTGTTCTTACATAGCCTTTTTGTAGAAAAATCTATGTTATCTACTGGTTTCATGGTTACTCGTTTAACTGCAGTAGGTGGAGTCTAGTAGGCTGCCACATCAGTCACACTTTTCACCTTTATATACCTTGTGAATAAAAAAATGAATGAATGTTAGGTTTAGAATCTCTTTAATAATTAAATTTAAAGTAACTCCAGTTCTTAAGTTGCACGTTCTGATAAATGTATAATTTATATGAATTAATAAATATAGTCATAGATTCTGCACCTTGTGTAGCTCTCAATATAGAACAAAACAGCAGCTAAATGAATGCATGCTTCAGCCAGGCCAGCCATGCACGTGCAGTGGGCACTATTTATTTCCCCTTCCTTCTCAGCAATGATCTACACTCGTAGTGGTTTTTCCGAGAAACGCATAGAATGCATGACCTTTAAGAGAAAAATTACAATTTTTATTTTGGTTATCAAATGAGAACCACTGAACAATGATCACTCAATATAATGACCACGGTGTTCCGTGGATAATATTTGGAGGGAAATGTTTTATAAAGCACAAGAAGTAAAATCTGGCGTGCTTGTTGACATAATTTCATTACTTGGTAATTAATCAACAAACATGGCACTTGCGCACAGCTAATTAACATTTTCCAAAATATGCACACAATCTTTAAAATAATTAATATAAAATATTTTCACAAATTGAAACATACCTTTCCAACAACAACATGCCACTCATTAATAAGTTTGACATACACCTCATGAACCCATCCACAGGAGAACTGGTTGTAGGCTGCAAGACTTTTATATGCATTAAAGTCTTTTCGGGTGTATTCTGAAGTTTTACAAACCAGATAATTGCCAATACACCACTAGTTGCATTTGGGAAAATTTTCTGGATTTGGGTAAGCCTCTTTCAGATCAAATTCATATGGATCTAACCCATTTATAATAGAAATTTTTTCTTTATTTCTATTTTGAGAAGCTACATCCATAGTGTGAATGTCTCTTTTGGGATGCTGGAGAAAGCTCTGTGGAATATTTGTTCCTTAATTCTAATGAAACTTTCCCACTAGCCCAAGAATCATATACTGTTTGTAAGAAACCTAACTGCTCTTGAAAGAAAGGGTGTTCTGACATCAACATTGCCAGTTTGTTGGTCATGGCCTGAGCCTTTTTAAACTTCTGGGAAGTTGTCAATTTACTTGGTTGAGGCACAACTTCGTGTAATTACCTCCATGTATATGCAATTTAAGTTCACCAGATAGTACTTTAGTTCCAGTGGAGCATTTTGTATTTCTTCGCTGGTCAATTTCTTTTTCATGGACAGAGTCCTGCTGTCCAACTATCCACTCCATGTCCATGATACTCGAAAGTTTATTTTTGAAACTTTCGGCATCTTCTTTACCCTCCATGGGCAGCCTCAAAACTACTGCAGCATCATTATAATTTTCCTCATGCAGCAAAATGTGGGGAATGTTGTCTGGTTGTAGTTTTTTAACACACTTTCTTTAAAATCCAAAGCCATGGTAATAGCACGTACTTTAATGGTAATTTAAACGGGTTATCGCACAGGGAGGGACAGCGGGAGGAAACCAGTTCGAACTCTCCCTCGTCGTGTGGCCCAACTCGTGTAGAGAACATGTTATTAGTTTTAAACCTTTCTCCATCGAAAATTTCTTTTAAAATGTCGTTATCACTATTTTTGGTTATATATTATAAACTGACTTGCATCCTTATATTTCACAACAGATTCCAGATTTTTTTAATATAGGCACATACTGAAAACGTATTTTGATGTAAAACTGACAAAGCTCCGTATCGGATACACTTATTTTACTCATAAACATCTCCTTCATAACGAGCCGACTGTCAGGTACGCACTGTGGGAGCTGTGGGACCAGTAGTGGGAGTGGGAGGTTGTCATTTGGTAGGTTCTTCACCCCTCCCTCTGCCCACCATAAGCACCAAAAAAGAACCTAGGCGCCACTCTCCCTCATGGGGTCTTTTGTGAATCATGGTGGTAAGTCCACCCCTTTTAATTTTTCTACTTCAACAACTTCTTTTCCAAAATTTCTAATATTGCATTCAGATGATGTCAAATTGTCAACTATTTCTCCATTTCTTGTATCGAAAGCCATATCAGGTATTGCAGGTAATGTCGACTCTGTCAAAAAAATGCCATCTGGTGATCTTCTTGTTACTACTGCTACAGAGTACCAATCTAAAAATCTTTTGAAAGCACAAAAACTCTCACACATCCCTATTACAGTTGCAGCTCACCCGACACTCAACTCCTGTAAAGGAGTAATTTATTGCCCTGACATTATGGACCTATCAGAAACAGAAATACGTGAAGGTTTAAAAGAATATAAAGTTGAGAAAGTCAAACAAATAATTAATAAAAAAGACGAAAACGAGAAAAAAACCCCACTATTCATACTTACCTTTGCAACATCAAAACTACCCACAAGAATAAAAGCTGGTTACCTTAATATTAATGTTAGACCTTACATTCCAAACCCACTTCGCTGCTTCCATTGCCAGCGATTTGGGCATAGCAACGCAACATGTCGCGGCACCTCTACTTGTGATAATTGCGGAAGTAAGGAGCACGTAAAGGAAGCATGTGATGCTATTAAAGAACATTGTGTCAACTGTGAAGGAGACCATTCAGCATCCTCAAAGGACTGCCCCCAGTGGAAACTGGAGAAGGAGATAGTGAGACTGAAGGTAGTCAATAACATTAGTTACGCTGACGCCAGAAAACAAGCTCAGACAATCATTCCTCCTCGTCCCAAAGATTCCTATGCATCTGTCGTAAAGTAACTACAAACTCAATAGAGGTCCAAACTGATATATCCATGTTCCTTCCTATAATTCCTACCAAAGCTCCTCCATCCACGACATTAAACATAAATAAAACCCCATCTGCACTAACCCCACAATTAAACTTAAACCTTCCTCCTCCATCCACTTCAAATATTAAGCAAAAACGTAATTCGTCCACTGTTGAATTAACCTCAGACCATAAACCGCCCAAACAACCTCACACTTTGGAAAATCCTAATGCAATACCTGATCAACAAGACGAAAGTGTAATGGAAGTAGAAACAAGTGTCACTAACAAGCAACCAAAAGAAAAACCTCTACTGCCTAAAGACAGAGGAAGAAATTCTTCACAAACACGAAAAGAAATAAAACCGCCATAGGGAAAATCATACAATGGAACTGCCGTGGCTTCCGTAGTAATTTTGAGGACATAAAGACGTTGGTGAATTATCATTCGCCAGTGTGTATAGGACTGCAGGAGACTTTCTTGAAACCTTCAGACACTGCTTCCTTGCGGGGTTTTTCTACCATCCGCAAAGACTGCGTTACAGGGGATCGAGTGCGTGGCGGTGTGGCACTTCTTGTCTCACACTCAACGCCCTTTACGCCTGTTCCTCTACGCACGTCGCTGCAGGCTGTAGCTGCCCGTGTGTCTCATCTCTCATCAATAACCATCTGCAGTCTCTATCTCCCACCCAGTGAAACCATAAGTTTTAATGATTTGGAACATCTCGTGAATCAGCTGCCGACACCCTTCATCCTTTTTGGTGACTTCAATGCACACCACATGCAGTGGGGTTGCAGAGATAATAACTCTAGAGGTGAGATAGTTTGTAGATTACTCTCCGAACTTGATCTCACCCTACTAAATGACGGTTCACAAACCTATATGCATGCACCAACACAGACATTCACAGCCATAGATCTCTCATTTTGCTCACCCGTTCTGTCCTTAAACTTGACTTGGAATGCTCTTGCTGACCCTATGGGAAGCGATCACTTTCCGGTGGTGATATCTTGCATCACCCCCAGTGCGTGTGCGGCATCCCGCATACCACGCTGGAAGTTCTCTACCGCTAACTGGGCAGCTTTCCAAGCTCAGGCACTCATCACAGACGACATGGCACTCTCTGGGACAATCGACGAATCGGTGGCTAACATTACATCCTGCATCATATCAGCAGCTGAAACCTGTGTTCCAAAAACGTCCTCAAGATTCCCGCGGTTCCCCAAGCCATGGTGGAACCATGCGTGCTCAGAGGCAAAAAAGGCTCAAAATAAAGCCTGGAGTAGGTTCAGGCGTTATCCAACGCAAGATAATATGGTTGCTTTTAATCGGGCAAGGGCCTATGCGAGAAAAGTCAGAAGGCAGAGTCAGAGAGAATCGTGGCAGGAATATGTAAGTAACATCACTGCATCCACGCCCACTAAAAAAGTATGGGACAAAATTAAACGGATCAATGGTAAATATGGATCAGATCCAGTATCCATGTTAACAGTAGACGGATCAAGTATCAGTGAGATACCTGCTATCGCTAATGCACTCGCCGAATCGTTCTCTAGAGTATCTAGCAGTGAGAATTACTCCCCATCGTTTCAGGCCTTGAAGAGTAGGGCAGAGCGGTTGAGATTGAATTTTAACTCTTCCAATGAAGAAAATTACAATTCGCCGCTTACACTGCCCGAACTTCAGTCAGCATTACAACGAACGCGGGATACTGCGGCAGGACCGGATGGCCTTCACTATGCCATGTTTCGCCACCTCTCTTATGAATCCTTGCTCTCTATCCTCTTATTGTTCAACAGGATCTGGAACTCTCACGAATTTCCATCCCAGTGGTCGCATGCCTACGTCCTACCAATCCCTAAGCCGGGAAAGGACCATACGTCACCAAATAACTACAGACCCATCGCCCTGACAAGCTGCTTCTGTAAAATTCTCGAACGCATGGTCAGTGCCCGATTAATGTATTATTTAGAATCAAACAGCCTGCTTAGCCCGTTTCAGAGCGGTTTTAGAAGATCACGCTCCACTATCGATAATCTTGTAAGATTCGAAACTAGTGTTCGTGAAGCATTCATACGCAAGCAGCACCTTGTTGCTGTTTTCTTTGACATTCAAAAAGCGTATGATATGGCCTGGAGGTTTGGTATTCTCCAGGACCTGCATGCAATGAATTTACGAGGAAACATGCCACTTTTTATTAAAAGCTTTTTAATGAATCGCACCTTTCAAGTTCGCCTTCGCTCTCATTATTCATCAACATTCATTCAAGAGCAGGGGGTTCCCCAGGGTTGTGTGTTAAGTGTTCTCTTATTTATTATCAAACTCAACGGTATCACTCATCATATAAGACATAACATTCATTATTCATTATATGTGGATGACCTCCAGATATCTTATTCATCTCAATATTTAAACGTCGCAGTGCGACAACTGCAAACAACTATAAATAGACTGAACCAATGGGCTGAAAGAAATGGATTCTCCTTCTCCGCCGAGAAAACTGTGTGCGTTTGCTTTAGCCGTCGACGAGGTCTGTTCCCAGACCCAGAACTCCGGCTGGGCTCAAATCCCATTCAAGTGGTGGAGCAAGTAAGATTTCTCGGTGTGATTTTCGATCGAAAACTACGCTTTCACACCCACATTAACGACCTTCGAGATAGATGTATGAAAGCTCTTAACATACTAAAGGTCTTGTCAAACACCCGTTGGGGTGCTGATAGGACCTCGATGTTGAGAATTTACAGAGCTCTAGTTCGTTCAAAGCTTGACTATGCTTCAGCTGTCTATGGTTCCGCTTGCATTTCACTTCTCCGGAGGCTTGATCCAGTACACCACCAGGCTCTTCGGTTGTGCCTGGGTGCATTTCGCACATCACCAGTGCCTTCTCTGTATGCCGAAGCCTGTGAACCTTCGCTGGATTTACGGCGGAAATTCATCACCCTGTCATATTTCATTAAAATAAGATCTCTAAGACACAACCCTGCTTTTACTTTTATGTTTGATTTTAGTCTGAATCATCTCATTATTCAACGTTCAATTAGAGTTTACATACCACCATTTAATTTTAGAGTAAGAAATCTTTTGAACGAGATGAATGTAACACTTGGTAAGATTGCGCAATCCACCACTGCGCAGATACCACCCTGGGAGTTTACCCAGCCCGAAGTGGACCTCTCTTTGTCATCTTATCAAAAATCATCAACACCTGATAAAATTTATCTTAGCCTGTTTCATGCTCATCGGGATTCATTCTCAGACTTCGTCCCCGTTTTTACAGATGGGTCGAAATCAGGTACTCATGTCGGGGCTGCTGTGAAGTGTCTGGACACTTCGGTCAGTGATGTTATAAGTTTAAAAGCATCCTCATACACAGCAGAAGCACATGCTATTAGAATAGCAATAGAACATATTCATCTGTCACGACGTTACAAGTCTTTTATTTATTCTGATTCGCTTTCTGTCTTGCAGAGTCTTTTATCTTATCACCCATCAAATCATCCCATTATCATTGATATTTTAGTAGAGACAGCTCACCTTAGAAGCTGTGGGTTTGACATCCGCTTTTGTTGGGTCCCTGGCCACGTCGGAATCGCAGATAACGAAGAAGTCGATTTGCTAGCACGTTTAGCAACTGGTGCACCCAATAGGTTTCCGGTACCATACACAGACTTAAAAGCGTTTTTCCGACGGGAGCTTCGTTCCATGTGGCAATCCAGCTGGGATGCTCAGCTAGGGAACAAGCTCCATTCGATAATGCCAATAATAGGTCCTCCCCGTCCTTCCTTGATGAGTCGACGGGAGGACGTGATGATTAGTCGGCTTCGAATTGGCCACACCCGTTTCACCCACCGCCACCTTTTACTTGGGGAGCCGGCTCCCCTATGCTCATCGTGTAAAGTCATGAACTCAATTCATCATATCATCTGTGAATGTCCTTATTTTAATGTCCACAGACAGAAAGTTTTTAAACAAACAAATTTTAGCCTGACTGACATTTTAAGTAATCACTCGAATTTTAAACTAGTCATCAATTTTATCAACTGCATCAAATTTATTCATGAGATTTGATTTTACATATATATATAAGGTAAATGTGGGTATAGTGGACACTGTCCCAATAGTGGCCACCTAGTTGATTAATTTTAATTAATACGAGTTAGAGTTATCAAATAGCGTTAAAATTCATAGGCATAGTAGATTATGCTATCAGGTAATCAGTTAAATAACCACCAATACCACAGATCAGTATGGGAAGGATATTTAAGTCTTTGAAAATAACACCATCGGCCGAGTGACTAAAATTTGATTTTGCTTATTGAATCGCGTTAGGAAACGGTTAAGTTAAAACTGATTTTTTAGTATTTATTACGGTTTCACTGACTTTTAAATTCATTTTAAGATTAAGTAGATTGTATACAATCATACTGAAAAAAATTTATTTGAAAATTTTTACTTTACTAGGATTTAGGGGGGTGGCCACTTTACCAACACAGAATCTTAGATTTTCCAATAGTGGTCACTGCAATGGCTTTAAAAAAAATATAAATCATTTTTAATTTGAATCAGATTTTCTTCAGAAACTGTTGATTATGCCATAAAACGGGTGTTGTACGAATTAGGTTTGATTCTGGCTTCGGGAATCAACATTTCAAAAGTCCTCTCAAATCAGCTACAACGTAGGCTATGGGCCGGAAACTATCAAGTCTGTTATTTTAAGTCAAATAAACTAATTTTATTTTGATCTAAAATATATTTCGCTATAAAGGATGATTTTTTAGAACTAAACGACCATACCTACTCAATTTCATGCATAAACCCCCTCATATAGGCAGAAAAAGAGAGGTGTCCACTTTTGATGCAAAAGGTGTCCACCATAGAAACACTAGATACATCGATGTGGCCACTATAGAAGCAATTTGGAGTACTTTTAAAACATTCATTAAAAATACTTTCCCCGATCTAATTACAGTTTTAATTGGTAAAATCGAAAGAAGAAGATCCAGTTGATCTAAAAATAGGATGGTAACCGTTTACAGGCAAATAGATTGATATTTATAGAGAATTTAAGCGAAACTTTTCCTTAAAGTGTCCACTATACCCACATTTACCTTATATATATATACTTTTTAATCACTCCACTTTTTTAATAACCATATTAATTACAATTTTATAATTCTTTTATATACTACGCATAGACTGCGTTCGACAATGGCTTATTAAGCTGAAATTTTAATGTTCTTTGTCTTGTTTGGCGCTATATATCCTTAAGTGGACCTGGTGCCATTAAACCCTAAACCAAATCAAATCAAATCATAACGAGCCATGGCCTCTCTGTGCAATTTGTAATACTCCTTTATCTTTGAAACATATTATATCTGTTTCGACAAGTGAGGCAGAGGAGATTTGGCATGACATATCCATCGTTATCAGACATTCTCGGGTACGAGTACCATAAACATATATTTTCATTTGTGTATGATATTAATTTGATTAAACGCATCTAATTTTAAATGAAATATACTAGTCTTGTGTCTGGCGCGGTATGGCCGAATAGGGCCCTTGCGCCATAAAACCCCACCAACCAATTCCATTAACTGTCCCACACTGTGTATTTTGCTCACCAAATATTCAATTATCTCTATATATTCATAAGTCATTGATGCTACTGAGTGTTTTATTCAGTTGATATGGAATTTTTGGTGAAATTTTCTAACCTTTGGAAGGTGGCTTGGTGATATTTCATCAGACGGATAACAGAATTGAAATTAATGTTTTGTTACTCTTCAAAGCTAGTTTGAAACTAATGATTAAAATCTACTATCCCTATCTGTAAAAAACTACATTTCATAATAATTAGATAAACTTTCGTCAATAGTCCAAAATTAAAATGTTACAAGATAAAACTCACGATAAATGCCCAGTGTCTTGATTCTTGAACTCTTCCATGTATCTGATGGAGTAAGGGGAATCTGGTTTTTCTCCATACTTAATTTAATTGCTTTTTCCAAATTTTTGGGAGGCCAAACGCACATGTTTGCCCTAATCCAGGAGATTGGGACGACTGCATTATAGTTTGTGTTGACAAATTTCACCACTGCATAAGCCGCCATATCTAAAAATAGCCAGAATTCACACATCTAAAGAAAACCAAGGAGGAATTGGCTCTTTTTTTTACTATTTTAGCCGCCGATTTGAAGGCTTTTTTTGTCCTGCTGGTTTCTACTGTTTTGCCACTCCCTTCTCAGGCGGTGGCGCATATACTCTGTCTTGGGTCATGCGCCATAAAACCCCAAACAACCAACCAACCCTTCTCGGGCGGTTCCGCCAATTAATTAGGGCTGCAATTTCTGTGGGGAGGGTGGGGGGCAGGTTATTTACTGGGGGGGGGTGTTGAGGCTGCTTGGTATGCTTTCTGAATGCATCCGGTGAATTCTGAGACCAGCGCCTCAATTTCACCTGGCGACTTTGGCTTGTTTTTGGCCAGTAGGGGTTTTGAGAGTTCGCTTAGCTCAGATCTATATTTTCCCCAGTTCGTTATGATTCTTCCGCCCGGCAATTGAAGTCATAAAACCTTGTGTCTGGCGCGGAATGGCCGAATAGGGCCCTTGCGCCATAAAACCCCACCAACCAACCTTCCGCCCGGTCTTTTCATTGGAGCCAAGTTGCTGAATGTCATCTGGACCGGATTATGGTCCGACGACAATCCGCTCAATGAGACCGCCTGGGCGGTCTCAAAGGCACCTCTGTGGATCGCGGCGAAGTCCAATACCGAACATGAATTTTTCATACATCTGTTTGGGTCAGTAGGGGCTGTAATTTGGGCTATTTCGCTACTTGCTGCATTCAGCAACTTGACTCCGGCCCTGTTGCTACAGTTCCAGCTGGTGTGCCAGGCGTTGAAATCCCCGCATATTATTATATTCGTACTGGTCCAACCTTTCGTCGTCATTTTCGACGTCATAAATTACGTGGATTTGACGACATATGTGACGTCAACTTGGACGTGATTTTGACGTTGTATACGACGTGATCAAATTTACGTGTACAATGTTTTTGTCTTGTGTTTGGCGCTCTATGTCCTGTCTTGGGCTTTGCGCCATAAAAAACCAACCAACCATCAAATTTACGTGATTATCACGAGATTTTCACAAATGGACGAATAGCATTTCTGTTATCCCAAGGACCAGTTGAAGGGATGTATACAAAATGTAAGACAAATTAAAAATATACAGAATGACACAAGTGAGGTTCCCAGTTACAATATTACAAAATTTGAATTTCTTCGTCAATACAAATAAGACATTTTTCCTTTTAACAACAATTTTTGCAGACTTCTTTGAGGAATTTTGCAAATATTTCCACAATAAAATATAACATAGGAGAAATTTTAAATTTGTTTCTTAGATTGTTTGTTTTATTATATGACTCAAAGGCATTTTTGCTTAACAGCACACAATAGGTACTCAGTTAAGCTTTATAAGTATAACTCTTTAATAAAAATATATAACTTTGAATAAATATAGCTTAAAAATTTAAAAAAAAAGAAACATTACAATTTTGACAGTGCAGGGATTTTCAATGCAATAATAATAGCCCTGAAAGTTAAAGAAATAATAATTTTTTTTAAAAAATAAGTATTTTATAGATTGCATGCATTTCCAAAACAAGCTTTGTTAACGTTTTAATTAAAGCATGTTTCAATATTACATTTCCAATCAATATATATTCAGATTTTACTATTTGGAAAATGTATTTTATACTTACTCATAATTAAAAAATGCAAAATGTTTGATTTCATTTAAGATATTAATCAATAAACTGAGAAGAAAATACTATAAGGGAAAAGGATACAGACTTGATTGGAAAGTAAACAGTAATTACAAGATAAGCGTTGTTTTAATTTAGTTATTATAAATACATTACTCAAAAAGTACGAATATAACATTAAATAATGTTTTCACAAATGAAATAAAAATCAATCAATCAAAGGTAAGAATAGCATTAAAACGTACTTCCAATTTATTGGCTATTGGAAAGTCGTTTATAAAAATAATAAAATTTGCATACTAAAATAAAAATGCAAGGATTTACGAAACAAAGTACTCACAAAAAAAAAAACATTTGTAACGTTAAATAATAATTTTTCATCTTTAAATATATGTATTATCAGACGATTTTAATAAAAAAATAAACATGGTATTTATAGTTCTTGATAACTTTCAGCCTATTTCAAAGTAAAATTACCCCATTTCGTTCAATAAAGTCAGACGTTCCAAAGTTCTTCCCATGTCCTTCTCACATCATTTTCTGCAATAGAATAAATATGTCCTCATCTTCGTCCACATATTTTTCAGTAGTTTCTTTAGCATTAAACCTGAAATCAATATAAAATGATCAGGAATAAAACTTAAAACACAAAAGGCCAGAAACTACTTTATAATTTGTAAACTTTGTATTTATACTGTACACATTTTCCCATCTACTTAAGTAGATGGGATTTGTCTGTTAGTTTCAGCCTGTAATTTCAATTTAGCTAACTCGAATTCTCTTTGCTCCCTCTGATTTTAATCTTCTTTGTCATGTTTGGCGCTATATATTCTTAGTGGATCTGGTGCCATTAAACCCTAAACCAAACCTTAATTCCAACAGCAGTAAGTCTGTGGAATTCTTCCAACTGGTGGGGTATTAGGAAGAATGCCGTGTACTCTTTCACGAGGTCCCTCACTAATATTTTGGAATTAAATAGCTCCCGTCTAAAAGAGTATGTAAGTGCCATCAGAGTAGATATTCTTGGACCGTCTGGTACCCTTTTTGTAGCCTCTGCAGCCATGATAGCCCGATATCGGGTTGCAGACTTCAGATTTTCCCCTGGAACGTGATCAGTGGCTCGGTTAACCTCCCCTCTCTTTGGATTTATATTGTTCCATTGAGGAACCTTGTTTCCATGGACCTTCCCGTAATGTTTAGGGCAATTTCTTTGGAAGAGTCCCCGAGCCTTATTTTTTGAGCTTGTTCAAGGGCTTAAGATCTAGGCCCTCTATACCACGTTTTATATGATTTCTGAGATGGGGAAACCTCAGAACTAGAGCTTGGCAAACCTCTAGCCTATCTCCCTTTGAAGGGTAGGCTTTATAATGGCAAATATATGTTGCCAAATGAGCTACCAGTTCTCTCGACATATCCCAACTTAATTTCGTTTCATTGATAAGGCAGTCTTTGAGAGGCTGAGAAAACTTCTCAAATGGGATAACTGTCTGTGTTTGTCTCTGTAAGATTCCCTACAGAGACAAACACTTGTATCCCCAACCTCTTGGGTTTCGGGAACAAGCATGTTTTCCTCGGTAGAAAAAGACAGAGAATTATCAGCTTAGTCGTGTGCAGTCAGTCACCACTTGGACGGGCGGCATACACTCGACAACCCCCATCTTCTCCTCCTGTAGCTGTTCATCTCCTATATCTACTTTCCCAGCTGGGGAACAAGCTTCATTCGATAATGCCGCTGATTGCTCCTCGCCGAGATTCTACTTTGAGTCGTCGGGAGGAAGTAAAAATCAGTAGGCTGCGAATTGGCCATACCCGGTTCACACATCGCCATTTGCTCATTGGGGAGCTGGCTCCCATGTGCAGTCGATGTCATGTCAATTATTCAGTATATCATATCTTGTGCGAATGCTCATGTTTTAATGCTATTAGAAGGCGCATTTTTAAAAATTCATCTTTTAATCTTTCAGAAATTTTAAACAATCCCTCATATTTTAAACATGTTCTTAAATTCATTCATGCCATTGGTTTTATCCATCATATTTAAGATTTTAACTAGTATATCTGCTTCACCACTTTTTATACCACAGACATTTTAATTTTTGTACGCAATTTTAATGGCTTTTACATATTGATGTACAGAGTTCATCTGACTAAGGGCGCTTTTTCACTGAGCGATAAAATCGTACACGATTTTTGAAGGACGACACAAGTGTTATCGTGTCGTTCGCGAGACGTTTTTTCATTGCACCGATATCGTTCGCTGAAAAACGTTTTTTCCACTCTCATTTCGATTTAGAAGTTCAATCAGTAAACATCTTCTGAAATGGCCCACTGCAATCACCGCCATTATAACAAACTTAGATTGTTATATTTATTATATTTGCGAAGAAAGAAGAGGGGTGTAGTTAAAAGATTTTGGATACATGATATCGTTAAATCGAGACCAACGGAAGGCGCATTTTATACGCTATTTGAAAAACTGCAAAAAGATCCAAACAAGTTTTTTAATTATTTCCGGATGAGTGAGGAAACGTTTAACTATATTCTGCTCCATATAAAGGAAAAAATACAAAAACAGAATACACATTTGAGAATGTGTATTCCACCAAAGGAAATGCTGGCAATAACTTTAAGGTAAGTTATCTATTTTCTTATATATTACACTCCAATCTTTATTATCATCATTAGATAAATTAAAAAATTTTAATCAATAGTCTTGACACTAAAAATTAAGTCAGAAGTAGAAATATCTATGTAGTGTTTTCGCTGTTTCTACATCAGTTTACTTTAAAAGGATACATGTGAATATTAGTTAAAATTTGTAATTTCTTAAAATATTAGTTTTTTAATTTGTAAAAAGATTCTTTACATTGCATCATATAGTGTCAATTGAGAAAATATCAGTGGTGTAGAACTGCTATATTGAAGTGAGACAACTGAGATTATTAAAAATTGTAAATTTTTCTAGGTACAGTTCCAAGAAAGCAATTTAAAAAAATTGTGCATCTTTATAGTTTGATTTTACTAAACTAAAATAATAACTGTAATGGGTTAAAATATGTTAACAACATTGAAAATTAGTTGGTAGCTCAGTCTTTGAAAAATAATAATAGGTGTATGGGGGTCTAGTACACAATAATTAATATGCATTATTTGACAATCCCTAATAGGAATTTTTTGTGTATAACTATATTATATAATGCCTTTTTTCTTACAGATATCTAGCTTCTGGATGCTCCTTCACCGATATCTATTACAGCTACCGAGTAGGAATTACGACTGCTTCCAAGGTAGTAAAAACCACATGTAGCAAAATATGGGAAGTTTTCCATCAGCAACATTTCCCAGAAGCCACTCAAAATAATTGGATTGCCATTTCAAAGAATTTTGAGAAATTTGCAAACTTTCCACTTTGTCTCGGTGCAATTGATGGCAAGCATGTGCGGATAGAAAATTTTCCTAATGAAGGTTCTATGAACTACAATTACAAGAAGTTTCATTCGTTTGTATTGTTAGCAGTCGCAGATGCTGATTATAAGTTTACTTATGTGAACATTGGGGGTTATGGCAAAGACTGTGACTCCAACATTTTAAAACAAACTGAGTTTTGGAAATTACTGTGTTCTAATAAACTGAACATTCCAAGTCCAACTCCTTTGCCGCCAGAAAACACTAAAGTACCATATGTGTTCGTGGCAGATGATGCCTTTCCCATGCATCAAAATATTATGCGTGGATATGGGGGCCACAATTTGACAGAGAAGCAAAAAGTATTTAACTACAGGCTCTGTAGAGCCAGAAGATATGTGGAATGTGCTTTTGGTATTTTGACGAATAAATGGAGAATTTTGCATAAGGCACTAAATTTGTCTCGTGAAACTGCAATTGATGTTGTTAAGGCATGTGTAATGTTACACAATATTGTACGTGAGAGAGACGGATACCGTCCAGAGGACTTAGTACCTTGTACTCTACAATCCATGACAAACGACACATTAACTACAAAAAAAACTGGGAGGGGTATTCGTACTTCTTTTGCTAATTATTTTGTAAGTAATGAGGGTGCATTGCCGTGGCAGCTGTCTAAAATTTAATGAATAAAATATTTAAAATTCTTAGCATTCAATAACAAATTTAATGTATGTCTATAATGCAGGGGTGCCCACAGAGGGGGACATATAACAATTTAAGTTTTTAAATGGGTGGAACAAAAAGTGTGGGGGGAGGTCATTACACTTTTTTGCAAGGGCTTGCCTCATTGAGTCTAGGGGGTGGGACCCCTGTAGACTGACTATCAACATCCTCCCTCACGTACAATATTGTGTTTACACAGCAATTTTATAATAATTTTTATCATTCTGCAGTATAATATTCATGATTTTGTATAACACAAGTTTTAAAAGTATTTCATTGTGTTTCTTTTGTCTACTCTGTATTTTTCTTTAATGATTCTGATGTTGCTGCTACTTCTTTCTTTACATAAAACAAATAATTATATTATCATTTTTTTATATATTCCTTTCAATCTATACCAATTTTTTGCATAATTTAGAATTAGAAATAAAGTTTGTTTTTATTTAAAGAGTACTTTTTTTACATGCTACTGTGTTTTACGCTGGTAATTTTACATACAAACTAATATTACAGATAAAGATTTATACATTGTTTAAAGCTTAAATAGATCATCTGTCCGACTTGTATTCAGAGGAATACTTATATTTAAGATGTGTTAAAACAAAAATCTGAGCTTATTGCCTGAGCTTAACTTGAAAATAGCTGTATTTAAATTCATTTTATCCACACCTATCCTAGGTAATAACTTTTATTTAAAGGGTGCTTTTGAGGCCAAAGAAAATAGTAAATCTGTATTTTAAAAAAGTCTTTGATAACACATTCATGATTATTAACACAAAAGGAAACTCCAATTTTGGTCTCTACATTCATAAAACTTCTATTTACTTTTTTTTAAAAATGTCAGCAGTAGAGTTTAATTACTTATTATTTAAAATCATTAAGTTTTTTTAAAATTCTTGTTTGTATTAAAAACAAAATTCATGACATGAAAAAAGCTGGTTAACTCATTGGCAGCTGTCTAACACGAATGAATATTTTTTAAATTCTTCATGTTTAAAATTAATTCACAAAAATATATTTACAATGACAGTGAAAAGTTGGTGTACTTCTTCCTCACATTCTATATTGTGTAAAATGAAAGACAAAACCAAAATTCAATAACTGCAGCTTCAAAACAATGAGACCCATCTTTTTTATGTCAAGAGCAGAAATAAAAATCTTAAGTATTTTATTATTTTTTTATAATAAAATAATCTGTAAAAAGGCAGATTACAGTGAACCCTCTCTATGATACTCTATGGACCTAAAGAAAGTATTGATATGGTCAGGTTATTATAGACAGTGCTGTTCTATCTGTCCGATATTAATACGGATTAATATATCTTACGGATCTTAAATATTTTTTTCACTATAGGGACCTTGAAAAAGTATCAGTATGGACTGTCATACAGAGGTTTCACTGTAAAAAGAAAGAAACTGACTGAGAAAATTCTATAAGTTGAAATTATTTTTTAATAACAATATTAGTATATCAAAACTCATTTTGGTAATTATCATTATTTACAATGTACACAGTATTGAGACGTTTTCGCTTTATATCCATAATTGACTGTAGCACAGCTGAGTGCAATTCTAATTTTTCAGTTTCAGTCATGTCACTGACATATTGTTCAAATGAACCAAAAAAGGACGGTTCACTTTCGCATTTTGATTTTTTAAGTTCACCCATAATTTCTCGTTCAAGTTCACTAAGATCTCTATCAGACCTTTTCACTTTTCTACTATGCCCGGCCCGAGCACTAAAGCTAGGCGAAGGGGTACTGGCAGCAACTGGCTCAGAAGTTTCTACAACCTCGTCCACCTGAGCCTCCACTGCTTGTGAGTCACTTACATCCTCAGCTGTTAGTAGAACACTCGACTCTGTTGAGCTAGGCTCTTGTATGGACAAGAGAAAGAGCATGCTATCTTGGTATAGGTACGGTTTCTTCGCTTTCTGCCCACTTTTTGTTTTAAGACTTCTGATGAATGCGTCTCTTATATTGGTCCATTTCTGGGTGATTTGCTTACCTAAAATGAAAATGATTTTAAGTAAAACTTGAAATTTTTACGGAAATAAAATGACAAGAGATGTGGAGTAAGGCAAAGAATGTTTATTTGAGATTTTTGTAAAAAAAAACTAGCCCTCAGCCAACTTCAAGTCTGTTCTTCATTGTGCCTGTTTAATTAAACAATATGATCTTCAAAATTGTTATAAGAACTGTTTATAAAGATTGGATATTTTTATATTAAGTTTCAGTTATATTAAGTTTTTTATTATTGTACAAGACTCTTCTAAGAACATCAAACTAGAAAAAAATCTTGGGATAATTAACTATCTGAGAGAATACAATAAAAATAACCAACTTGTAGAAACCACGTGCATTTTTTCGTCGAATTATTCTATGCATAATTATTCGATTATACTTTGTTTTTTTAGTATTAAAATCAATTTAAGTACTTAATGACAATCACATTCGTGATTTGAATGGAAACTTTTCATTATTTTGTCAACAAGATCAAATATTGAATTTACAGTGTAGGTACCTGTCGCTTTAATCAAGTTTGAAAAACAATTGAAAACAAAACATTATGTGAACTAAACTGATCAATAAATTCAGAAATAATGTACAATTTGAATTTATAAATAATATATTTACCTATTTCGGTCTTTTCAGCACTTGTTTTGTTTTCAAACTCATCGTCCAAGAAACTATAGATTTCCTTCCAGGCCTTTTCTTTTACAATATTATTACGATAATCGTCATGCCTTTTGTCCCACAGACATGGCCTATTTTCTACCAGTTCGCACAAATTGATCACATCAAACTTAATAACCATGTTAAAACAATAAAATCAAATTAAAAACGTGAACACTGAACAAGAAAACCAACAAACGATCAAAACAAACATGAAATGTCGTCACGATACATTGGGATTGCCAGATACCCAACGGTAAATCGTTCCGATAACCGATATCGGTTCCGTAGAAACGACATAATCGCTATCGTATCGGTAAGTGAAAAGCGCTCCGGCTTTCTGAATGCATTTTGCGTTCCCCGATATAATCGGAACGGAATTATCGCTGTCTTATCGCTCAGTGAAAAAGCGCCCTAAGGCTGTTGCCGGCTAAAAATACAATGTTTCTGTCTTGTGTTTGGCGCTCTATGTCCTGTCTTGGGCTTTGCGCCATAAAAAACCAACCAACCAACCAACCAACCTATATCTACAAATTCATTAAAATCTTCATCATGTTTTTGAAGACTATGATCCAACCGGGAGATTGAAAATATTTTGCACAATGCTATGCAATTCATCCATGGAACTGACCTTCCTAACTTTATAAAAGGAGTTGTAAGAAAGCAGGATCCTTATCTGCAAATAAAAAATTGCAGTTCTTATACAAAATTATCCCCAAGAAAACTTAAAAATTATCTTTTCCAGTTACTAATTGTATGACGTTCATCATTATATTTGCATTATCTTAAAGTATAGGAGAAATACCCAGCAATATAAAGCTCCCGATCCCACTAAATTTTTTGACACAAAAAAATACACCTATTTAGGTCAACTCGGCAGTTCTTTTGGTTTAAAAACTATAATAATAAGGGCACCTCAACAAGTAGTTTACAACACAAAAAAAACATACTTACTTTTGATTTCAAGTACTCAACAGAATATAAGGGGGATAGTCATAGGAGTCTTTCAGAATGCTACAAATAGATCATCATTATCATTATTTCAATCATTACTTTTTTCGTTGAATACTTAGTCCTGATTCCTGCATCCTGATCAAACCCACCACAGGCAGCATGAAAAGTATATGCACATTTTCCATTGTAACGCAGTACATTTGCATTGTTTTAGTATTTTTCTTGCAGGCATAACAAACATCCATCTTTGTAGGTGTTGAGTTGATTTAAGGAGAGAAAACCCTTTGTTGATGGAGTGACCATGACTGGAGAAGTTGGGACTTTTTTTTTGAAAACAGCAAAAGATTTTCGATAGGCAGTGAAAACATTTTCTTTACGCATGATCAAGATATCTAAAAATGCCTAACATCGATCATGTTCAGTTTCACAAGTAAACTGAATAAACGGGTCGATTGAATTAAGAACAACAACCTCGTCTATATAAAGGTTGGGATTTAATAGGGCAAATCAATCATCGACGTACCGTACATAATAAGGGAATTTAATCAATTTGAACATTTTTATCTCAAAAAAATTCATTTAAATGTCGCTCAAAAGAGACCGAAAATCTATGTTATACTTGTTACTAAATGATTAACATACCTTGAACTATGCTGTAAAGTGGTTTTATAAGTTAACAAACGATAGACAAAATTTAAAAAAAAATATCTTTTCACACTGTCATGTTACTGAAGCTTTGCACATGATGTATTTACTGCCGAGCAGAAATAGAGTTGGATAGAAAATCCAAGACAAAATTTTAAAAATTGGGCATTATAAGTAAACAAATAAAAGTATATTATTGATGTGTCCTAGGGTACTTAAAATATTGATGAAATCAAATTAGGATTGTACAATTTATTTAAAGGCTTGTAAGTTCTAGTCTAGAAATTAGTATCGAAGTACAAATTAAGTAATAGAAAACTTAAGTACCTAAATACTTTCAGGGTTTTATTTCAGTACAATTACGAACCCGTTACAGAAAAAGTAATTACAGTAATTAAATACTTTGACAGTAACTTACTCGGTATTAAAGTTACTTATATTTATATACTAAACAACTATGCTTACCTGATAGAACATAATTGTAACAGGGAAGGGTTTCATAACTATTGAATGCCAGCTGGGTGTACATTTTATGTTTCTCAACAAGGTAGGAGTAAATACCAAAGATATTTACACTTGGCAAACGCTTGGATGTGAAAACAGCATGCCTGATATCCTCATCCAAAGGATCAGGTAATTCCATAATTTTCGAACGTTAATTTCTGAACGTACCGTTGTCAATAGTTTTCTGGAAGGTTTTTAAAATAATTGGAATAATAATTAATTTATCACAATATAAAAGCAAAAAATTAAAATTTCACATTATATTACACCAAAAAAATTTTCACATTAATTGTTGGATAACATAAAAACACAAAAAAATATAATTCTAGGATAACAAATTCTAACAAAAAATAAGATTCTGGGATAACATAAAAATTGCACTAGGATAAATATTACAAATCGTTTACCCAATCCGCGTCGTCAGGATCGTCGATGAATGGAATATCCGCATCATCGCCAGAGGAATCGTCCATTACTCTCGCCTCCGGGATCGGAGGCAAGAGATTTTCGATGCCCTCCGACTTAGCGGTGGGAGCAGGAAGCGCGAGGAGTTGCAAGCCGGGCTTGTCGTATCCGGGATATACCCGGGCAATATCTTGCAGAAATGCCCAAACCCTTTCTCCATCGGATTTCAGGCTGCCGAATCTAAACCGACGGTAAAAATACACAGCCATCATCCGGTGAAGAGAGTTTTTGGGGAACCGTGTTTTCAAGGTGTGCTTAAGCAGCTTGTTCTGATTTTCCAAGTCGTTTATAGTATTCGACTTGTCAGACCGGCAGACGAATTCACCTTTCGAGTGATTCGTCTGCTTGTCAACCGCTCCCGGGTCTTGTCTGGCGCATAATGTCCTAAAGTGGATCGTGCGCCATAAAACACTAACGAACCAACCGCTCCCGGGAATATTTTCTCTACACCGACATACTGCTTGGCAGAGTCGGTGCAGATAACATCAGTTTTTGGATCACATACGGCCACAGAACCCGCTTACTTTTGGCTGGCACCTCAAAAAACAGTCCCTCCTTATCTTCCCTGCAGTATATCCCGAACACGACGACTGTCATCCCCCCTGCTATTCCTGGCGCACTATACTCTGTCCTGGGTCATGCGCCATAAAACCCCAAACAACCAACCAACCCCCCCTGCTATCCTGCCCCGTTCATATTTTCGTCGAGTCAAAAAGGTCTCTTCCAGGCAAATAGTTTTGCCCGGACCACCTAAAAGCCTGGAGTTATGAGAGGCGATAACTTCACAGACCTCTCGGCAGTAGCTGAGATAGTCTGTGTATGTACCGGAAGAGATGGTACTTCCTGCCTCAAATTCCTCCAGCTTTTTATTTGCTCGAGCATTTTTGCCGGCGGAAATCCAAGAACAAAGTTGAATATAACCGCCAGCAAGTCGCGGAATGGGATGTGAACATTCTGGAAGAAAGTATTAGTAAGAGGGCTAATGTTGGCCGAGCATTTCACTCCATAATGGAGTTTCCTGCACATCCATCTGAAGCCCAATTTTTTACGGGGGTCAGCAGATGGAGTCGTAGGCCTTTTACACGAGGGACAGAGAGCCGAAGAGTCCCGGCTCGGAATTAAACCGACCTCAGTGGCAAATTTTATTGCAGCTTCCTCTGAACACAAAATTTGCATCCAAGAGTAGACGCAGAAATCAATTAATAAAGGATGCATAACTCACCAAATTTTGTAATCCAAAGAAATCCAAGAAAATCAGGGTTAAAAAACGCAACACGTGATTTCGCGGTCGATTCGAAAAGAAAGAATTTGGCTCGTTGCCAAAACCCACTTCCTAAACTTTTCCCCGAAAATCATTTTACTAGGAGCTAATTCAGTTATAAAAATACGTATTAATATACAAAAACTCCAGTATAAAACAAATATAGTCCAGGCATTTTTTAAAATGCAGTTTTATGGCACATATTCTTCGGCAAATTTAGTTTTATTTTGTCTTGTCTGGCGCATAATATCCTAAAGTGGATCGTGCGCCATAAAACACTAACGAACCAACCAACCATCTTCGGCAAATTATGTCGTTATTTTGTAAATTAAAAGACTTTCTAATTTTCTCTAAGAACCGCAAAAAACAGAAAGAACAAAATAGTAAAACTTAAATTTTTAATGGAGCATAAGTATGACACAAATAGAATTTAATAAAATTTCACAGTACTTGTAATAAACATATGCATATCATAATCCGAGAGACTGAAGTATGAAAAAAAAAATTACAACTTGGATAACTCAAAGTCAAAGGGACTTCCAAAAAGTTTGAATTACACATGATATTTATCTTAAATTTAAAAGAGCTATAGTGATTGGATAGAAAATGTACCGAAAGATGTTAATTATTTCAAAACAAAACTAGACATTTGAGTTATCCAAGTTGCGGAGTAAAAAAAAAAAGGAAAAATTAAAATGCCCCAGCAGAATATGATGGATCTTTTTTCACATATTTGCTTAATGATTTTGTTTCTTTCACAAAATTTCTTTGGTAAATAAGTCTCTGATCTCGCCTTTTAGCAATATTCATTGCGAAACTACAATTCAATTCTGAATCGCCATTCAACTCGAGTGTTTGAACATACCCTAGGTTGTGCTTTTGAATTGCATCTGTAACGGCTATTTCCAACCTTCTCCTCGACACAAACGCCTCTTTGGGGCACTTCCTCCATATGCAACTATGCAAACTTTGGTTCGCATTTTGGGTTTTACCAGCGACACATCCATCAATAATAGTTGTTTTTTATCCCTTGTGTATATACACTACACAAGTCCATGGACACAACAAAATTTAGATTATAGTATACAAGTCAAAAATATTCATGAAGTCCAGAACCCGCACAGGGTTAGCAGAGAAAAGTTCCCTCCTTGACACTCCCATGCATGCAAGTAAATAGATGCTCGGGCGAAGTTAGTTGTATGTTGCAGATGTGCCCAGTCGGAAGACGTGATAGGGCAGAAAATTCACGGCGACTCAGGCCAGAGTCCATGAGAAATCCAGGCTTATCGGGTACATACCAGTGGCGAGTCACAAATTGGAAACATTGTTGTTTAAGTGTCTTCTTTTGACAAGATTTAAAGAGATCAAAGTCGATTGTTGAAAAGGGTATAGCTGCTGCCTTAGCAAGTTCGTCAGCCATCTCATTCCCCATTAGTCCAATATGGGAAGGAATCCATTGGAATGTTAGTGAGGATATTAGTGGATATTGATCAAGAATAGTATCAGAAGCTAGTCGCTACCCTATTGGTAAAATATTACAGGTATAAAAAAAATTATATCGGTTTATGAAGCACCGGTACTGGTATCAAAATTCCCAGTATGTTACCTATATAGATTACCAGTATGTTACCTATATAGATTACCAGTATGTTACCTGTATACAGATTACCAGTATGATACCAGTACTGGTGTTTCATAAACCGATATGTTGTGTCTGGCGCGGTATGGCCGAATAGGGCCCTTGCGCCATAAAACCCAACCAACCACAAACCGATATGATTTGGATTACTGGTATGAAATATTACCAGTATGATACCAGTTCTGGTATGAAAGATTACCAGTATGATACTGGTATTTCATTAACTGGTACAAATTATCAGTATTGGAACCAGGGTTTCATAAACCGATATAGACTCCCAGTATGGTAATATTGGTGTATCATAAACTACTCTGAATCACATATATCAGAACTGGTTATGATGTAAAAATAAGGATTATACATACACAGGATCAAATTAACATTATGAAATCATGTAATTTAAAGAAAAGAAGTACTAGAAAAGTGTGATAATAAATGCAGAAACAATGAAATTAAAAAACAGGACACACGTAAAGGTAAAAAATCAAGTTTTTATGTAAAATTAGGCATCTGCTTTAGCTTTTTTCTTATTCGCCTGCCTCGAAAGGTCCATAATTTTGTCCGCTAGACTTTTCCGGACAGCCGGTGTAGCGGTTAATTGCAATACTTCCTCTTCTGTTTTCCCTTGATGGTTTTTTAACCAAAATCGCATTCCGTCTAAAACAGAAAATGTGTAAATTAACAAGTCACAATATTTGCTAAATACATCTAAAAGCATGTATCAGATAATATACTATTGAGATGCTGGATCTTACTCTGCACAGCGTCAATTTTCACAGGTGTGAGTGGAGTTTTACCCTCACACCCAGACTTCACGAACCTCTTACAAGGGGCACCTGTTACACTTTTTTGAGATAAAGTTTCTGACCCCCACAGTGTTACTGCTATGTTCCGGGCCAATCTTGATTCATTCAGGTTCTTGGAGGCCATAACTTTCACGAACGTCTACTAAAAGACTTCACGAACCTCTTACAAGGGGCACCTGTTACACTTTTTTGAGATAAAGTTTCTGACCCCCACAGTGTTACTGCTATGTTCCGGGCCAATCTTGATTCATTCAGGTTCTTGGAGGCCATAACTTTGTTCCATTGCTCCCTACTAAGTTTTACATCTGGAGCTAGAATCAACTGCAATATAAGAGAGAAAAACATAACTACATAAAAATATAAAATGAGTATTGGAAAAGTACATTTCATCTATTATCCGGCAGATCACCCTTTGCTCCTACTGAAAAACCTTTAACCATGAAATAAATATATTGGAGGTAGTACATATGGACGTCCCTCCCCAAATTTTGACTCACTTTTTTTACTCTCATACAAAAAAAATCACAAGAAAATTATTTCGTTTTTAGACAGACTTGAGAATGGGATCCAACATTTTTTAAGTTTTCATGGTGAGAAGCTGGACAGTGAAGAGTGGGAAAATTCTCCCAACCACATGATTGGGAGAATGCTTCTATCTGATATTGATAAAAGTATCCTGCATGCAACTCCTAATTAAGCTAGAACTTGGGAGGTCAGCAAAATTTAGAACTTGCATGAGTTTTATTACTTTAAAAGCTGGAAAACCCTTTGTAGGGATGACAACTGTTTTACAAACACAGCCATAGAAATTTAGGATATAAACATATACTACTAGCAAATAGGTAGTAAACCGGCATCATTTTTTCTACAACTTGTGTCGAAAGATTTGTTTTCATAGCGCTGTGGGAATTAGGCACTTTCCCTATGAGCAATGGAATTGGAAATGTCCCTATCGGGGCCTTGAGCCATTAAACCCCAAACAAACAACCAACCAACCCTTTGAGCAATGGTATTATCCTAAAGTGGATCATGCGCCATAAAACACTAACGACCAACCAACCTTTGAGCAATGGCTCTCCGATAAAAACTCCATCAGGGCACTGTGCTGTAGCTTTTTGTCCGTTGATGAGCAATGCATTAAACTTGCGTAGATTTCGGTGCATTGCCTTTTATAGCTTTGCGATAATAGTTTTGGAGTTTTGCAATATTTTTTTTTAGTCAAGCTCCCCTTTGCCACCAAGAGTCACCTTCTTGACGCGCCACTCGTCTACCTTATCCCGTAAAGATGTGCAAATCCTTTTAGCTACGTGGCGCGGAATGTCCGATATAGGGACCTTGCGCCATAAAACCCAAAACAACCAACCAACCTTTTAGCTACGTGAATAAGGCACTCCTTTTTTATTTCGATATCAGCCCCATACACTTGTTTTTCATTCAGGAACTGTAATGCTCTTGTGTCCCCATCACTGAGAAAGGAAACATGCCGCAGTCACTCGCAGACCGCTTACACATAATGAGGGCGGCGTGTATCTCCATTGCCCCACTAGTATCACTGAAGTTCTTCTCACATTCATCCGAATGACCTTCCTTTCAAATACAAAATTCTGGAGAATTAGCTCCCAGTTCTTTGGCTGTCATAGTACACGCATGGCAGTATTTGGAAAGGACTTCTAAGTCTAGAACAGGGGTCCCCAACCTTTTTGCACCAAAGAGCACATACCAGAATATCAGTCGAATGGCGGGCACCATTTATTTTTTCCAAGATAAATTTATAGTTAGTGGACATAGTTAATAATACGCACTACAAATAATGCACAAAAAAATTTAATTTTAAAAATTAATTTAACATATGAGTATTGTAGTATTAATGTTATTTTGTAAAATAAATGATTACTAAATTGCGTGCAAAACATACAAAGTGTAAAAATCATTTATAAAATACAGTCAATGTGATCTCTTTGGCATTTCATTTCACTGGCCAGCGCTTATAATTGGGAGAATAATATGATGAAGATTTTTAAAGAAGCAATAGCGACGCGAGTGGAAAATAGGTCTGCTATAGTTTTCTATGTGCTTATATCTGCGGGGATTGAAATTTCCTTTTGGTTGTGTTTATCATTAATATTGAAAAAGCAAAAACAATTTGCATAGCATTTTATGGGATAATGGAAACTGAATAATTTTGTCGTTGGGCACAAGCAGCGGGCGCACCTAGATCGATCGACGGGCGCCATGGTGCCCGCGGGCATAGGGTTGGGGACCCCTGGTCTAGAACTAGGCCACTTATTATATCAATATTAATACCTAGTCCAAGGTTAGAAGCTCTTTGGGGTCCCATATGTAGTCATTGTGTTGTGATGTCTCATTTTCTGTTCTCCATAATGGTGTGCGAATAGGGCCCTTGCGCCATAAAACCCCACCAACCAACCAACCAACCATAATGGTGTGAGTGTCCAGCTTTTAATAATCAAAGAAACCATGTTTTTAACCGGATGTTCTCAAACTTGGTCACATGTCAAAGAGGTCATGGAATAGTGAGCTATGCAAATCAAATCATGTTTATTTAAACGATACTATCCATTTTGCAGATGTTTTTCTGCTACGTTTTGAGGTAGTTTTTGTTCATGCTGGGGGGCGTTCTCATGCCTCCTTAGTTAACTTGCCTACTACTTAAGTTTGTATCCTTGGTATCCGTTTTGGGCATATATAATAGAATCAGTATCGTGGTACAACACGGCCTCCCCCAGCTTATCCATCTCACCATAAAGTTTCAGACGAGCCCAAGCTGTCGTGAAGGCTGCTAAGAAGATATTGGTAGACGTGTCTTGCTCTAAGAATTTCTTGGGTGTGTTCCAATGGATACACGCAACTGACTCGCTTGGAAAATACACATCCTTGACCTTGAAAACAAAAAACAAATGTAGTATATGGAGTTGCATATTAACAACACAAAATGCAATTTACCAAATAAAAAAAACTTACATTTTTCTTGGTGTTTGAGAAGAATTTATTGAATTCTTAAAGTGTATGCACAAAAGTAGCTTGTCCTTTAAGAAGGTTCATCCCCCATCTAAAAAAAAAGATATAATTATTTCATTTATATATAAAAACAATTAAATGTCATTTTAGCTGAAAAAAAAAACAGAACTTACCGCCCCCAAAAGCTGTTCAGGGCAAGTTTAGCCACTTGACGGCGACCAGGATTTTTTTCTATTTTTGAAGAATCAAGATCCACGCCTTCCATCTTCTTATATAACTTGATATACTGGTCTCTTTAATCTATTGTAGCACACCCTGATGGCCAACCACTGCTTTCTTGTTTTATCTTTAAGAATATATCTATATATGGCTTATAGAGGGTGTTAGAAGTTTCTTCGAAGTGATAAACTTCATGTACCCTTCTTTCTTTCTTCGGAAGTTCTTTTGTTCGGATTTGTTGATTTTGGTGGGGCACGGTGCATTTCTTAAGCTAAACCTTTGGGAAAATTCAAGGAGTGAAAATACTCCTCCCTAATTTTTGAAGGAGTATTTCCGATTTTCAAGGAGTGAAATACTATACTCTGTCTTGGGTCATGCGCCATAAAACCCCAAACAACCAACCAACCAACCAACCAAGGAGTGAAATACTCCCTCTGAGGAGTTAAAAATATCTCTGGTCGTAACCGTCAAAAACTGCCTCCTCACCGCTAGTGTATTGTGCGACGGCATAGTTCAAGACATGTTCCCCCAAAGCCTGGTCCGTTTCAAAGTCAATCAACTTGTCACTTGGGGTCTTTGGCGTGACTTTCTTAAGGAAACATCTGTGTTCAGCACGTACCACAAATTCGTCGCAAGACCGACACTTCACGGTACCGCATACATGGCGTCCTTTTGGGCATTCACGCCGCCGAATCACTTTACAACAGGTTCTGCATTGGTAAATCTGAAAAACAAAATATTAACGGAATATTTCGAGGGAAAACTTTTAAAAAGAAATGAGACTTGACAAAGATGAAAAATTCCTCTAAAAAAGCTATAAAAATATCTCACCTTATTACCAAGTCCAGTAGCTTTATGTGAAGCAAAACAATCGGCAGATTTGCATAACCTGTCACAGTTTCGGCACCGCTGGGGCAGTCCTGAAGTGCAGTCTGTACGCAGACACAAAACAAGTTCTCCGGGGCAGGCGTGATCCTCTATATGGTCGAATGGCGATTCACAAGTCTCGCAGTAAAAGTTACTGCTGTAAAACGCTTTCATCGATTTTATAACATTGTAGTGGCCGTCATGTAACCATAAGTTTATACGCTGTGCCCTTTTAACACCCTTGTATGTAACCTAAAAACAGGGAAAATGATTATGATAAATATACTGATAAATTTTAGTAAAAAAAAACTCGTAATATGTTGGAGAAACTTGCCTTATTTAAATTTTCTGTTGAAAGCACAACAATCTGAACATTACAATGCTCTTCAAATGTGGCCACCTCCTGAAATGTGCAGGGGCCTAGGGGGACTCCAGCGGCAGCGTGTAGGGCTCGGGCTCTTATCATGAAGGCTGGTCTGTTAGGTTTTCGAATCGCTTCAATTTCCCTTTGATTTTTGTTGAGATGTGCTATACCATATATAATGGCCTTTGGCACAACACAAGCCTTCTTCATCGTAGGGGACAGCGAATATAATCTTCTTCTTGAGCCTGTTGATGGGGACATGGGTCATTCGTACACGACCTGCTCCAACGGGCCTATGGATGATCATTACATCCACGGAAACTACAGGAAATTCTGAGCGTTTTCCCGTCCCCTTCATTGACCTTAAAGCGTTTCTCCGGTGGAAGCTTCGTTCTGTGTGGCAGACCAGCTGGGACACTCAGCTTGAGAACAAGCTTCATTCGATCATGCCACTGATTGCTCCTCGTCGAGATTCTTCTTTGAATCGCCGGGAGGAAGTAGTGATCAGTCGGCTGCGAATTGGCCATACCCGTTTTACTCATCGTCACTTATTATTTAGGGAGCAGACTCCCATTTGCAGTCATTGTTCTACAGTTTTTACAGTTTTTCATATTATGTGTGAGTGCCCTCATTTTAATGGTGTTAGAAACAGTGTTTTTAAAACCTCAACTTTTAATTTGTTGGATGTTTTAGACCGATCATCAAATTTTGGACCTGTTTTCAGGTACATTCGTGCCATAGGTTTTATGCATCATGTTTAAATTTTAACTAAAATGTTTTAAATGAAGTTTTATTCTTACGCATAGAGTGCGTTCGACAAGGGTTTTTTCAGCCTAATCTTTCATTTAGTTTTATTTTTTGATATGTCTTGGTTGGCACAAAATGTCCCTATCGGGGCCTTGAGCCATTAAACCCCAAACAACCAACCAACCAACTACATCCACGGAAAACCCTACATTTAGCTCAATCGTATCCTTTGACTGGAGAACTTTCATGACTCGGGCCATAACTTTCTCCAGTCATTTCGGACACAGGAATCAATTTATAGAGCATGGACTCTACATTTATTGATGAAATCATCAATATAATTGCTAATTTTTAAATCTTTAATCGGGGATAACAGTTTATCTGTCAAAGCTTCTGGGGCAAAAGAAAGTCCTTGGGACATAGATTTATACTCGTAGGATCCAAAAATGGTATTAAATGCAGTTATTTCTCTATCTATAGGTTTTAGTTTTACTTGAAAGAAGGAAGATTGAAGGTCAATGGTTGAATAGTATTCAGAGTCCTTTAGGTTATCCAATAGGTCATTAATTAAGGGTAAGGTGTGTCTATTAAATTTAATGAGCTTGTTTGTCTCTCTGTAATCTGAAACAATACGATAATTTATTTTACCATCCATGGGTTTTTTCTCGACCAGAATTACAGGATGGGATATATGTGTATAAGTTGTTTGAACTATATCTGCCCGTAATAATGAATCGATCTGAGATTTTAGTTCGTCTCTTAAGGCATATGGGACTTGATAATGCCTCGAAGTTTGTAATTTTGACCTATCAACAGATATTTCTGGTGTAATTTGGTCAGTTTGGCCGATAGTTTCTAAATTGCTGCTAAAAATATCCGAAAATTCTTCTAAAAGGTTTACTAATTTACATTTTGCATTTCAAATGTCCCTATCGGGGCCTTGAGCCATTAAACCCCAAACAACCAACCAAATTAAATTCATTAATGTTAAATTGTTTTCGTCTGATATCCCTTATGACTTCCATGTCTCTACCATCTGAAATCTTTTCTACAGTACCCAGTTTAGTTGATTTGTTTAAAACTACTCTATCATCTGTTAAATTAGAGATTGTGAGTTGTAATGTTTTGTTTGAAGAGACAATAACATTTTCTTCTTTTATCCCTATGTTAAAGAAGTGAGGCGATTTAGAAATTTTGACTATGTCTCTCGTTTTAGCCTGTGCATCTATCGATAATGTATGTATTTTACTTTCTTTTGGATTTAATATACATTTGTTTGCTAATTTCACAAAGTTAAATTTTATGCTATTGATTTTTTGTATACCATTAGCATCCCTAATCGGAATTTGGGTGGTTCAAAATTTTCATTTTTATAACCCCAGCACTAACTGACGTTCTTGGAGATGTGCATCATAAAAATGTAATTCTATTCCTAATCGATATAAATTTAATAAAACGCATATAAATCTCGCATTGAAGTCATAAAACCTTGTGTCTGGCGCGGAATGGCCGAATAGGGCCCTTGCGCCATAAAACCCCACCAACCAACCATTTTTATAAGTTGCAAAACATTGGCAGCATTACTCATAACAATGTTGTTTGGCTTTGGATGAGATACTTATGCATGTTTTTTTCCTTGTATTCTAGATAACTAGTCCGTTTATTTCAAATCTTTATTTTATTATGCTCAAAACTACCGCCGACGCTCACTCACTCCCCATCCACTTATACTTATATGGGTAGAGGTTTCCCGATCTAAAGTTGAGAAAAGCTTATCTGAAATAATCAGTTGATTTAACTCCTCTAAAGTCGAAACATTTCTCTTTTTTAAGTAATATTCCCAAGATGTCGATAGCCTAGCAGCTGTAAATTGAGTATGGGACTCATTTGTCTGCCTAAGTGCCTTTCTGAAATTTTCTAAACATACTTGAGCTGAAGGCTCATACTGCCCAAGAACAATGCCTTTTAATTTTGCATAATCTCCAATTTCATCATCCTGAACATATGTCAGTATGTTACTCGCGCGTTCACCCAACAAAATTAATAAGTACTCCTCCCCGTATTTCTAATTTGAATAGTCGAGAGGAAGTGCTAATCAGCAGACTTCGAATTGGCCATACCCGTTTCACACATCGCCATCTACTCATTGGGGAGCAGGCTCCCCAATGTTCTCATTGTAGGGTCACTTTTACAATAAAACATATAATTTGTGAGTGTCCTGTTTTTAATGCTCAGAGAGATCTTGTTTTTAAGCGCTCAAATTTTAACATATCAGAAATTTTATCCCATTCATAAATTTTAATCTTGTCCTAAACTTTCCTCCTTTCAAAAAGACTATCCATCAATTTTTTTACATTCTAAGCTTTCTTCATCAGGGTCAGTTTCTTTTCTTTTCAACTGCTTGCAAATAATTTCCTCTTCAGTATTTTCCGAAATATCTTTTTCAATTATATCCATGTCCAAGTTTCCATCTTCAGTAGATGAGCAAGGAAGTGGATTGTTTCCTGAGGTTATATGGAACTTCTGGCATACAAAATGAATATGCTTGCATATGACATAACGAACATTGAAATCCACGCATGGATGCAAATTTTGCAATCTATGCAGCCTGTGGGACAATTACATGTCATATTCTCTTGTGCAATTTCATATGTAAAAATGTTTTCCCCCTTCCATTTTTGCAAAATGTCCTTATCGGGGCCTTGAGCCATTAAACCCCAAACAACCAACCAACCTTCCATTTTTGTTACAATGTATTGGTCTTCCGCCATTTCCAGAGCAGAATACTTATTTGGATCTATATCTTTGCTTTCTGCATGCCTTTTTCGAATCAATTGGACACGCTTGGTCAATTTGCCTCTTTTAATGGTGATTATTCTGTTTAACAGTTTTCTTTACATGGCCCTTAAAATAATATTTAAGGACTTGTCTAGTCTGTTCATTACTTGTCCTCCACATTCTTCATATTTTATTTGGCATTTGGTATAACATTTGGTAGAAAAAAGAATTTCCACAGGAAGCCCCTCGTGGCTTGAATCGTGTACCATAACTGTAGTCAGCTGATATTTGTGCTGATTTGTACCATGCGTTGAGTCGAGCATGATGCACTCGTCCATACAAGTTCAGTAATTCAATTTGAGCATTTGTACTGTATCCCAACAAAAACTAGTCTTCCTCTATTTCAGGATACTCGTCAAGCTTTTGTCCTCGAGGTTTATACAGGGTGTATCTGAAATGATGCGTTGTGTTTGGCGCTCTATGTCCTGTCTTGGGCTTTGCGCCATAAAAAACCAACCAACCAACCAACTGAAATGATGCGACAAACTTTGAGGGGTGATAGTACTCATCAAGACGAACAAGAATTGGTACAGAAAGGGGGGTCGCAGATACGCCGTGAAGAGCTAGGACCTAATGTAGCGCGAGTGCGTTTAAAAGGCCGTTTTTAGAAGGCTCGTGTGACGAAACAAAACATAATAAAATGAAAAACGTTATTGCATGAGGCACAGGAGTATCCGTACTACTTAAATCCTCAATGTGATAGAAATTGGACCACTTGCTAAACCGTGGGGTGAGTTTTAAAACGTGCAATATTCATCTTTTAGCCAAAGAATGGAGTTCCCTTAATGGTACTTTGAAAATTCCTTCCCCGATCATCATTTTTATAAGTACCATTAAGGGAACTCCATTCTTTGGCTAAAAGATGAATATTGCACGTTTTAAAACTCACCCCACGGTTTAGCAAGTGGTCCAATTTCTATCACATTGAGGATTTAAATAGTACGGATACTCCTGTACCTCACGCAATAATGTTTTTCATTTTATTATGTTTTGTTTCGTCACACGGGCCTTCTAAAAACGGCCTTTTGAAACGCACTCGCACTACATTAGGTCCTAGCTCTTTAACGGCGTATCTGCGACCCCCTTTCTATACTAATTCTTGTTCGTCTTAATGAGTACTATCACCCCTCAAAGTTTGTCGCATCATTTCAGATACACCCTGTATAATAAAACTGGGTTATCTTGTTGCATCATTTTTTTGACAGTTATATCAACAGCCAGTAAGTCATCTTTATGAGCAGCATTATTAACATTGAAATCTCGTGCAACATTATAAATGTCTTGCCTCGTTGTAAGGCTAACTCTTTTCGTAGGGGAAAACTGAGCCTGGGTTCGGTTCAAAACAACATTAATAGGTAAACCAGAACTCAACATAGATGCTATGTTAAGTCTATCTTCCTTTTGTTGCGGAAGTTTCCCAACCTCACATTTATGGCCTACATGTGTAGACTGATATTTGACTATATTGTGGAATCCTCATTTATAACTTTAATGAAGGCTGGACAAGTTACACCAATTTTTATGCTTCCTGTAAACTTTGAATGTCTCCTTTTAAGGCTCTCTTTAACTTCAGGTGCACCAATTTCAGGTGTAAAAATTTCTTTCGGAAAAAAAAAAGAGAACAACCACTTCTAAGCTAAAGGAGCAGAATACTCTTAAGGGAATAAAATTCAGTTTCACAAGCTCGGTACAAGAATCGTTACATACAAAAATTTCATTGTCGATTATAAGTTTGTTGAATTTTAATTTTGCACTCTTACCTTGAGCCAGGGCTCGTTTTCGTTCATTTGTTCAGAAACTTACGTTTCGTTCTGAGTGTAGGGGAATTTTCCTCCGAAAAACTTGTCTGGCGCGGAATGGGCTGAGGCTGGAAACAGCCGTAAGGGATGCCTTCTTTCGTCAGAAACACCTATTGGCCGTGTTTTTCGACATTAAGAAGGCATACGATATGACATGGAGGAGAGGTATCCTCCAAGACTTGTATAATTTTAAGGGGTCAGGTACCCTTTCGTTGATAAAAAATTGGTGAAAATTCCTCTTTTTTCGAAGAGACTGTTCTCCAAAACTACAAGTTATACATAAATATAATTTTATACATGCATTAAGAAGACCCTATTCTTTTATTTGACACAAAAAAATAAGTTCAGGGTATTACTGTTTTTTTTAAATAAATTTTTAAATGTAACCCTTTAATTTTATCATATTGAATGAACAGTTTGCGGCGCACAGCATAACTCCTCTGAAAACTGTTTAATCACCTTGTAACTTTTTCTGATAGTAAATTATTAGTATACCTTTAAATTAATGAACCAAAACCAAGATTGGAAGCTTTAATAAAAAATGGTTAACATAACAACAAATTTTCACGGTTTTGATTGTACATTTTATCCAAAATTTAAAAAAGTTTACAAGTGATCCAAGGCGCACTATACTCTCTCCTGGGTCATGCGCCATAAAACCCCAAACAACCAAACCAACAAGTGATCCAAGTTTTGGTTCATTAAATTAAGTATAGGCATCATATGAACATTTGTACCAAATTATAAGCATCTGTGATAATTAGTTTCAGAGAAAAACTGCGCGCCGCCCACAAAAACACTGTTTTGAGAAAAATGACTTCAAAGATAAAATATAATGTTCTAATAATAATTTTTTTTAAATAATACACATATATGATGTCAAAACAAGAAAAAAATATTATATAGTTGATTTAAAGGATTTAATTACCATTAGAATATCATAATGATGCAAAAAACTGCCAAAAGCACGAAAAAATATGTTACGACTGTTTTATCAAAGAGCTGTTAAACTAGTGTTTTGCACAATAACTTACTTCTTTTCAAGTAAAATGTGAAAGTTTTCATAATTATGTGAGGAATACTATTAAGAAAATTATTTTTTTAAAAATA